>OY743132.1:6262500-7512500 GCA_963555685.1 Acrobasis consociella | reverse complement strand
AAATACATGCTTACATACATGCATTTCTAAAATCCGACGGGTAAAAAATAGTAAAATTCAGTGTGTGTGAATCCGAACGCATCCCGTCTGAATTAAGTGGCGTCACCTCAATACAATATGCATGTTGTTCTGTGCGTCAAACACCACATTTGAATAATCTGTACCGATATTATGAATCGATCGTTTTGTCCAAACAACAACTGCAAGTCGACCGTGAATATATAGCTGGGCCTAGAGATATTATGTTATGTTGTAGGTAAAGTACTAGAAGACACTACCTATCACTGTTTTATCCCGTTCAATAGACAAGATTCATTTTTTTCGTTATGCTTTGGAAAGAGTACCTTAAAATAGGCACTTCCAAGAAAAAGTACCTTGCTTGACTTTGTAAACCAATCTCTTTGGGGTTACAAAGTCACATTTTTACACATTACACAGAGGGGGTTAGTACTAACCCAAAATCTCTTTGGGGTTACAAAGTCACATTATTTTGGACGGCGTCTCGGAACGCCTAGAAAGACCAGACAGGTATGACGTCACTTATGTTGCATTTGCAGGCATGATGTTAACATTTGTTCGGATAATATGCTTGAAGTTATACTCCATTTGGTTAGGTATTGAAATAAATGTAAACAATCTTAACATGTCTTTTTATTGGAATATACACTTCATAAATGCATATATGCATAAATGCAAATTACAAAGTCATGATGTAATTTATAATTATTTAACATAATTACTTTGTAATTAGCAAAATTATTGATGTATAAAGTGTATAATATTTCAATAAAAAGACATGTCAAGACTTTTTACATTTATTTAAATAACAAACCAAATAGAGTATAGAACCCTCTAACTTTATGGTAATATGTCAAATATTGTGTTTACAGGATTGACCTCTTAAAAAAAAGCTATAATTGTTCAAGAATCCTATGGTTTTATGTTTGTCTCCACTTTCGCGGTTATATTATTCTTAAACTTTTTAATACTTTTAAAACTGACTTTTTAATCTATGATTTTAGAGTTTCACGGTCACTATTACTGTTATTAGTATTACGGGACTTACCGCTATAAATATCTGTCAAAAAACGATATTAATCGCGGTAAGTCCCGTACTACTAATAAAAGTGACTTTTAAATCAACTAAAAACCAAAATTATTGAATCGATTAAATCATATTATTGTGCATAAAGGTCTTTTTTATGTGAATGCTTACAAAATCAGAGACAATTATTAAAATTTACTCATTATGCATCTTCTCTATTGAGTTGATGGGTCAAAAATAAATTAGTCGGCGGAGGAGAGATGACGAACGTCTGGCAAATAAAATAGTTGGCTTAAAGGTGGATGGCCACAAAGATAGAGGACGACCTAGAAAAACGTGGGAGGAATGAGTAAAGCGGGACATGGAGGAGAGGGGGGTTAGTACAAATATGGTAAATGATAGAAAACTATGGAGGGAGTTGACATACAGAGCCGACCCCAAATAGGGATAAGGCGAGGAAAATGAGTTCAAAAAACAAAACTTCAAAAAATAGTGTCACTTATTATTGGTCACATCCATTTTTAACAATATCGTAAAAAGGGCGCTTGCCACCATCGACATCCCTAATGTATTAGAATCTGAGCTGCGGCTGAAGCACCAGAAGACGCCAAGCGGCGAAAATATTCCTCTTTATCTAATGAATATATTTTTGTTCCGCTTGGCGTCGAAACTCTTGGTCCGTGGGGTCCAAGTACAATTTATTAAAAAAATAACCCCTTGGCCTGTCGACGCCGCTGGTGACAAGAGGGCTGGCTCATATCTCGCGCAGAGGATTGCAGTTGCTATTCAGCGCGGGAATGCAGCCAGTGTTCTTGGCACCATGCCACATTAACAACATTTAGATTTTTAATTTAGTTTTTATATTTAGTTCAATAATTATTACTTGTTTTTAATACAATGAATAAATAATGTTATAAATAGTGAAATTTTTTTTTAACGTGGTTTTAGATGTAATAATGCAGAAAATGAGCTGTTAACGTACCAAAGTACTAGCGAAGGCACCATCTATGACTGTTTTGTCCCGTTCAATTGTACTGGGTCAAAAATAAATCATTCGGTACAGTTCATAAAATAAAACGTCACAAAATAGTGTCATCTTTAGGGTTCCGTACCCAAAGGGTAAAAACGGGAAACTATTACTAAGACTTCGCTGTCTGTCCGTCTGTGTGTCACCAGGCTGTATCTCAAGAACCGCGACAGCAAAACAGTTAAAATTTTCACAAATTATGTATTTCTGTTGCTGCTATAACAACAAATACTAAAAACAAAATAAAATAAAATATTTGAGGGGGGCTCCCATACAACAAACGCGATTTTTTTTCCCTTTTCTGCTCGATATCAATAATGGCAACAGGCGGGCACTTGAAATATTCACGAAATACTCAATGGTAATTTTATTTTAATAATAAATCAAAAAAATAAAATAAAATAAATATTTAAGGGCTTCCAAACACAAATCTTGATTTTTATAGATAATGGTACGTAACCCTTCGTGCGCGAGTCCGACTCGCACTTGGCCATCCATTTTCAACGTGATTTTAGATTTAATAATGTAGAAAAGTATTTGACTCCAAAAAAGCATGACGTCACGCTTTTGTATTCAATCCCATAGGTAAAATATTTGTTTTGACGTAAAGAAAAAGTAAAGTTTAGCATATTTTAAGAAGTTTGAAACATTTAAAAATATATTTAAACAAACACTTATATTATCTTTAACTCTTTTTCTGTTCAAGCCTCACGGCTCTGGAATGTTTTACCCGTTAACATCAGAGAAATTTTTACTTTTTAGAATTGAAAAGTTCACTCTTTTATTCATCAGTTCTCTTCATATTTATATGTATATGTCCCATAATAAATCAAACCACAGGCTATACAAGATCACTATATTAAAATGATAATAAAATAACGGTCAAAAAACAAACAAAAATAATCGGCTTTCCCATAAAAATTGCCCTGGCGGCACACTTTTGCATTGAAATGCCGAATTATTTTTTAGTTTTATAATAGTCTATACTCCATTTGGTTAGGTATTTAAATAAATGTAAACAATCCTGACATGTCTTTTTATTGAAATATACACTTTAAAAATCAATAATTTTGCTAATTACAAAGTAATTATGTAATTTATAATTTGTAACATAATTACTTTGTAATTTGCAAAGGTATTAAGTCCAGTCAAGTCAAGTCAAGTCAATTTTTAGTGTATATTTCAATAAAAAGTGTATTTAATTATAAAGTGTATATTTCAATAAAAAGACATGCCAAGATTGTTTACATTTGTTTAAATACCTAACCAAATGGAGTATATTATAGCCCGTGGTTCAATTTATTACGGGTATGTCCCTTCCACGTTAGTCATATTTTATAATTTATTTAAGTATATTGTATTGCTTTTTGTGCCACATAATAATTTGATCGTAAAAGCCGATCGAGGGAATGGGCAAGACTTGAATCATGTGAATAGGCGATGCGGCTAGCAAGCAATCACTATTTTGATTCCTATTCCATCTGAACGCCTACTACCACGCTAAGTGTGACCTTTGGGTTTTATTTACGGCCCTGGGCTCTGTCTGCCCCGTCAGGGATAAAGACGTGAAAATGTGTCTGTCTGTATTTGGTGCCACATATATTCTCTGTTTCAAGTCCGCCATTTGTTAAAAGTATATTTGTACTTTTTGCCGTGTGGTTTCCGGCAGAGTAGAAAAGAGCCACTCCAAGACCTCCCGTGGAGGTCGTAGAAGGCGACTCGGAAATACAAGCTAAACAAAGCTTATAAACATCAATGAGACCTCTTTAACCCGTCTGGCCAGCGTGGAGAGTGTAGGCCAAGACCTCTGGCAACTCTGGCCAAGTTTGGCTCGGGTAGCACAGAGAGGGTCGTGCTCCTGCAGTGTAGACAAAAATACCTGATGATGATGATATTTGTACTTTGGAATTTGGAATAATAAAGTTTAATGAAATATAATAAACCATATTTAAATAAAATAGGTTTAAAATAATCATAATTTAGAAATATAAGCTTACTAAAAAATTAAAACATAAATAAAATGAACATAGTAATATGAGGCTTGAAAACGTCACCCCGTTTCTGGAGCAGTCGAGCAAAAGTTCAAAAACGAGACAATAATAAAATATTTACATAGGACATAATAATTATATAACTAAAAACTAAATAACCTACCTAAATTATAAAACTATAAACTAAAATAATCTAATTAAAAATAAAACATTATATCAAATAAAAAATAGACCCCAGATCGCAATGGTCGGAGGGCAAGGTACCTACCTAAAAATAAATAATAAAATTGAGATTAAGACACCATAAATAACTTTTTAATCTATGCTGTTTCGTGTTGCGAATTTAGCACTCGAAAGGTCCTCTCCCCCCCTCTTAAGCCCCCCACTGCGATTCGGCCTAATCCCACTTCTCCCAATTTCAATACTCGATACTCGATACTCATTAAAATCGATTAATTGAGTGCATGGGCGTATCCATGGTATTCCTTACATATTTCATGTTGGTCTGAAAGAATGTAAAAAACGTAAAATGTTTTAGCTAGTTTTCTCCCTATCTTATCTTATACCTTTAAACGAGCAATTCTTGTATATTTATTTATTTATATGTATATTTCTGTGATCTCGGAAACGGCTCTCACGATTTCGCTGAAAATTGGTATATGGGGGTTTTTGGGGGTAAACAATCGAAGATAGTCTTATGTTTGGGAAAACGCATGTTTTCGAGTTTTCATGTGTTTTTCTTTCCTCGGAGAATATGGTCGCTAAATTCGTCCTGCCGGGCGCTATCCGTCTGGCTCAGCGGTTAAAAGAGGCGGACTGCTAGAAATAGTGTTACGGGTTTGAATCCCACTCGGTGACTTACTTTTGTTTTTTTTATGTTCAAGTTTATATATAATTTTTTAATTTTTATTGTTTCAGGCAAGTTAAAAAAATGTAGTTAATGTTTGAGATGTAACCGAGCAAAGCTCTTTCGCCCAGGCACTGTATTTAAATCGTAAAATCTGATACAATATTAGTAGGATAGTAGGATAGTTTGTTCGCTATCAGGATCGTGACCAATATACACTGCTCGTATTGCTTATCATCCCTTTTGTTGTAGGTATAAGAAGAACAAAGTTCCTTTTCGGACGGTACGAGCTAGGCGAAAAAAGTGTTAGATTAATTCCGTGACGAACTTTTTTATGGGCTAGAATTTTTCGAAGGTTTTTTAGGGTTTTTTTGTTTGTAAGTCAGAATCGATACTATCACTTCTTCGAACACCGATAGTGTATCGAAATTAAATTATTCAGCAGCAACACTACATCTTGCCCTTCTGTGGATACGCCCTTGATAATCAAATCGATGCTTCCGCGAAAGTGATTTCGATTTCATTTCTTTCTTTCGATTTGTTATACGTTGCGAGAGGTCGCGAGTGAAATGCGCAGAGTTAACAATTCAAAGAGTTGTCATCATCATCATCAGGTCTTTTTGTCTCCACTGCAGGAGCACGACTCTCTCTGTACTACCGGAGCAATATTTGGTCAGAGCAGCAGTGGCGGAGCCTCCTTAGAAGCCGATTCCCATCGAGCTCCCTTAGGGGCTTATAACACATATACACTTATAACTAACAACAATTATAACCTTCATATATCGGCGCACTTACTATTTTTATAAGCCGTTAACTAGCAGCATGACTGGATTGCACACCTACATATTCGAAATACGAAAATTCTCTCCGGTTATTGAAATACTTACAATGATAAATGTATAAACACGCTTTGATACATATTACTTACACTGGAACGGCTTATTTACTTTTATTTAATCTAATTAGGTAGTTATTTATTCGTTTCATAGCTTTATAGCTGTAGTAGCCCAAATTCTCACCCAACGCCACTGCAGAGCAGCCAGAGCGAAACAGTTGTCAAGCGACGGTAATTGCTCTTAAGTACAGATACAAAAACATTGATATACCTGTATAACTTCTATGCCTGCATGGCCTGGAAGAAAAGAAAAAAGTTGGATGTACTTGCTGCTGTTCTTCCCACGCGAATGCAAGCTGGCGAATGGGTGAAAATTCCAAACTTGTTAATAGGCAACGCAACAAGCAACCCATCCTTCCATCTCGTTTCAAGTGTTCTTTGGGTCTTACGGCCCTAGGCTCTGTCTAGTTAGGGATAAAGACGTGCTAATGTATTTGTTGTTTAGTAAAGAATTTTCCATACAGTACCAACTTAAGTAACACGATGGTGAGCGTAAAGATGGAAAAAAGGAATCTAAAAGTAAAAAATAAGTTAATGGGCTGGCACTATGTTAAGAAATATCGGAACTAAATTAAACATGGCGCCGCTCTTAACACAGATTAAAAAACGTTCGATGGCGCCATCATTACAGGCAGAAGAGCTTAGTTGTTGACCTTTAATTAGTGATAGAGTGCATCGCCTTTTAATATGATTAATTTCATATAATTTTTTTATTAGTTCTTTTACAAAACAGATAAAAATCAAATTTTGATAAGAAGATATAATATAAGTTTTTAGTGTTGATCTAGATTGTTTTCCTTACATATGTAAGCGACGAGATCGACAGATTTATTTTGATAAAATTAAAATATTAAAATAAAGTAGGTTCATTATAATATTGATTATTCAGATTAAGTACTTACATTATACGTTTTTCTTTCTTCAAAATGGAACACAATTTAGACTAGAAAAAATTGCATTTGACGCCTCTGGCCTTAACATAAGGCTACAACCGCGCACGCGCATGCAGGCGCCATCTTACATCAAACCTGTCAATTTGCGCGCGAAAAGAATTCAAATTACATTTCATTTCGCAGTATTGGTCCGTTTAAAATGAGTTACAATACTTTTATTGGTTAAAATAATGTTCACAAGGCCGTCCGGACATTATTTTAGGAAGAATTTTGAGAAAGAAAGTTCGTGTGCCAGTTTTATCACTTGTACTTAATATTTATTTAACAATTAATTGCTTGAGGGATTTTTTGGTTCTGTCTGTGTTAGTTATTTATCTAGGTAGGTACTGTCGCCGTGTGGTTCCAGCAGAGTAGAACAGGGCCACTCCAAGTCCTCCCGTGGATGTCGTAGAAGGCGACTTAGGAAATACAAGCTAAACAAATACATACATACATACATATTTTCACGCCTGTTTCCCATGGGGAGGCAGAGACTATGGATTTCCACTTACTACGATCCTTGCAAACCTCTTTTGCTTCGTCAACACTCATAATTTTTTTTCATGCATGCTCAGCTTCAGCTAAACAAAGATTATAAAAATCAATGAGTCTTCTCCATCCCTACTACTACGGCTGCTTCAATCAAATGTTGAAGTTAATTCATTATTTTTACTCTTCAGTTTTAACTCTGAGTTGGCACTTGCATCAACAGAAACCTTCACTGCGCGTGGCTCGATATGCACTTGGCCGTTTTTATTAAAAATACCAAAATGACGGTGCTCATTAACTAAAGTTTTCGCTGACGAAGTCGCGGGCTACAGCTAGTTTGGAAAGCATAAAATTATAATTAATGTCAAACTATTAATTTTTAATTGAATTCAGTCAATTTAAGTTTTAGGTCTTAAGTCGGTATCTAGTAAGTTTTATTTTTAGTCAAGTTTTTTTAGATTAATGTTATAATAATTTAATGTTAATTATAATTTGTTTCCTAATAATTGTTAAAAAGTTTAGTTTTAGATTTATAATTTTATTTAGATCTCTGTCATTAACCAGTTGTCACAGAATTATAGTTTTGATGTTAATTAAACATACAAAAATACACAAAATAATTAATTTAAATACATACATATATATATATATATATATATATATATATATATATATAGTACATTAATTAATTACATTAGTACTATATATACAATGTCCTTTTTAATTAAGTACAAATATTTTAAGGGGTGATTCAGTCCATCATTTCGAACAACTATTCCCAATAAATGTATATCGAAATACGACAAAAAAAATTTCATTTTCGATAGTAATGATATCACGTGACTACTTCGGTTTGTATGAAAACCTAAAAATTTTTTTTCGTATTTCGTTATACATTCATTGGGAAAAGTTGTTCAAAATGATGGACTGAACCACCCCTTAAAATATTTGTACTTAATTAAAAAGGACATTGTATATATATATATATATATATATATATATATATATATATATATAAACAGACGTTTGGGCACTACGTAGATCCAGCAGTGGGCCTGAACTTAGTTGATTCCACCTTTAGCGGCGAATAACTTGGCTCCCTTCGCATATTCTTCGAGCGGTGTGGCAACGTCGCATTCTAGTAATGGATTCTGTCCAACATATTCGTAGAAATAAAGTTCTACTCGTCATTTTTTGTATTCAACCTCCGACAAAACTTGGATCCGTAACGGTTATTTTTTTGCGAACTAATTCGCACTTGCTGCGTCCACATTTTATTCAAAACCCATGCTTGTGTTGTTCCGTTTTATATATATATCATCTGTTTTTGTATGAACTCTTTGGTACTTTCTGCCTCCGATTTTACTCAAAACCAATACGTATGTTGTTCCATTTTATATATATATAGTGATTGACGGTGAGTTAAGCCATAGCTGAAATTTGAATGCTTGGTTTGATCCAGCAGATTTTATATTCACTAAACTTGTGCGTTTTAAGCTCCTATATACTTTTATGAACTCATCGATACTTTATAGCTCCGAATTTTATTTAAAACCAATGCTTGTGTGGTTCCATTTCGTATATATTTAATATAACGGTTAGCTTAGGCATGGCAATATATATTTTTAAATCTTATGCCTTGTAAGCTCCAAAAGTGTTGCCAACTTTGAAACCTATTGGGTGATTGTTAAAAAACTACAGTAATTTTTTTCTAAAAAAATTTTATGAAATATTTTAGAATTACCTTGCTTTTTAATGCAAGTAATAAGTCTAAAAAGTCATAACAATAATAAAAACTCATATTTTTATACTGAATATGATAACCTTATTGTTTCGCATTATTTATACATTTAAACATGTTTATGACTTAATGCACACAAAGAAACTTGCTATCTTGCCTTACGCTCTTGCGTAATGGTACTAATGGTATATAGTACGATTGAAAAAGTACTTTTCAACAAAAGCAATTATGCAAATAATTTTAAACACAACATACAAGCCTACCAATTTCTTTAGAGTCAGTAAATTCCAAATTCAGAAGTCCAGACGCTTTGTTTACGAAATATAATTGCATTTCGAGTTTAGCGGAGTGCTTCACCTCCACATACAAAATTTCAGATCTCTACGAAGTGCCAGCGAGACGTAATGATTGACTATGATTTTTTTTTCATCCAGATGCCAGATCCAGATTTTGGACATTAAAAAAATCAAATTCGGATTACGCCCAAAAAATATAGATTTACAGCCAAATCGCAAGCAGTTAGTAACTTTCGGCAGCAATCTTTGATTTATAAAATTAAAAAGAAACACTTGGTGTGGATGACTTGGGGTTTGCCCTCGCCACGCAGTTCGCCCTGTGGGCTTACATCACTTGACCTGTGATGTGGCCTCGTGAAAATTGCTTAGGGGGAGCGGTAACAAACAGTAGAAGAAGGGGAATGGCTTGGGCTTCAGTACGAAATGGCTACGTTGAGTAGCCTGGTGGTGGCATTTGTATGGAGGATGAATATTTTTTTGAAACTTGAAAAGAAAATACCGGCTCTGATGAGATTGACATCGTTTAGATATGGAGCCCTAATTCTATTATGAATATGAAAAATAAACGCACACAACGATATTTAAATTATGCAATACATATAATAGTAAAAAAATTGTCTGTATATTGACTAAATTTCCAAAAAGAAACAACAAGCAGATAGATACACAGTGAAAGAGTAAAATTTTAAAGAGAATGTCTCTCTGTTTGTTTGTCCTTTTTGTACACACTAATCTCCGGAAATTCTGGATAGATTTGAATGAAACTTTATTGGTATAAATCTTGGCAACATACAGGGTATAATTGATTTCGGTAAATGCAACACCTGATGCAGAACTATAAATTTTCAGCTAAATTATGAGAAATAATAAAATGACGCCACAGCAAAAGTTGTTTAGTCTGATAAGCATTTTTGTGCACGCGAACGAAGTCACAGGCATTAATTAGTATAAATACAAATAAATACATCATTAAAAGAATTAAAAATTCTTAGGACAGTTGAGTGACTAATCTATGTTCAAATATAATGCACAGGGAATTAGGACGAAAGTTGTAAATCATAAAATGGTAGTCTTGTGGGAAGTGTGCATAGTTTGGGTGTGCATTCTTTTACAGACAAAAGTTTTATAGATTTTCGTTATACGGAATATTTATTCCATACTCACAATATTTATTATGAAGAATTTTATAGTAAAATCAAATTTTTTTAATTCTCAATATATTTAGTATTCTTTTATACTTATATTGTTATATAACTTCGCTCTAGATCGGTCATTTTGAAAATCTTTGGGAGAGGCCTATGTCCAGTAGTAGACGTTGTGCGGCTGAAATGGATGGATAGATGGGTGGATGTTATATAACTTAACCTACACTCCACGACAAAGTTGATTTTGTGTCTGTGTTAATTTCGTCCTAAGCTTGAGTCGTTCGCTCGCTCGTGTGTTGGTCACAGGAAACCTAACAAACTTAACCCACAACCCACGACAAAGTTGTTTGTGTTTGTGTTACTTTCGCCCTAAGCTTCAGTCGCTCGCTCGTGTGTTGGTCACAGGAAACCTAATGAACCTAACCTACAATCCGCAACAAAGTTGTTTTTGTGTCTGTGTTACTTTCGGCTTAAGCTTAAATTGTTCGCTTTTAATACATAAACATAAAACAATTTAAAATATAAAAAGCTTATTCGAAATGGTTTCCATTGGCTGCAATACAGCCCTTTACACGTTGAGGTCAGTTACCAATAGAAGCATGCACTCTTTCCATGGGAAAATTCTTCACTGCCAATATTATGGATTGTTTTGGGGACTCCAAATTATCATGGCGTTTAGAGCAAGCCGTACTCTCTAAAACTGACCATAAAACAAAATCCAGCGGATTAAGATTGGGATTAGACGACGGCCAGTTTTCAGCTCTGATGAAGTCGGAAACGTTTGATTCCAACTAAGACTGCGTTGACCGAGCTTTGTGACCCAGTGCCGAGTCTTGCTGGAAGAACCATTCTTGGTTATTGAACATAGTGTTGTTAAGGGGCTTAAATACCTTCTCAAGAATGGTATCTTGATACACTTATGCCGATGTTTCGATACTTTTTTCACAAAAGCATGGCTCAGTCACTCCTTCATAGCTAACACCCCACCAAACCATCACTAAAGTCGGCTAATGCCACGCTGCACTCTGTCGACTTATTGGGAAGCTTTCTTAGAGCTTGGGGCATAAATACCTACAGTCATTTTATTTGTTAAAATGTTGCTCAATGGTAAAAAAATGGTCATCCGTAAACAATTTTTTTCTGCGACCACCCATTGCGTACCGCTTCAGTAGATTTTTCGATTTTACTACTCTATTCTTTTTTAAATTATCAGTTGTAAAATTACCAGTTCGTCTTTTATAGGCAGCAAGTCCTAAGTCATGTTTTAAAATAAGCGACATGGTTCTAGGTGCTATCTTCATCTCCTGTGTTAAAATCTTTTGCTTTCGGACAGGATTTCTTCGAATTCTTTTCCTTACTGCTTTGACCACCTTTTTCATATGAACACTACGTGGACGGCCAGATCTTTTACTGTCACAAAGAGGAGGTCTCATTGTACCTATTATAGTCCGGTACCACAGAATTAATAATAGTGTTACATACAGAACGGAAACTCGCACCGTCCCCCGCAATCTGGTGTCCCCGCAACCTTTCCCCTGTTATTGGGACGTGTAAGAGCCAGAAAAATAGGGTTATTGGTAGTCGCAAGTTGACATTACGCGAGTCACTTAGGATTATTGAATTATATTGGTGAGAAACTGCGCACATTATCGTTGTTTATCCACGGATAACAATAAAAAACGTAAATTTTAAAATCATAATCATAATCATATTTATTCATAAAAAGTATTTACACGTCATACAAAAATAAAATTGAATAATAAAATAAAATAAATTAAACATACAAATAAATATATTACGCACTAATAATAATCATATAATTACAGAATAATCGAATGAAAATTAACATATCAAATTGGAATTATAAGCGACATTCATAAAATTCTTCTATACTGTAGAATGTACGCTCAAGAAGCCACTTTTTTAGCTTGACTTTAAAGCTTGTCAATGTAGTCGCCTGTTTTATATCAGGTGGCAACTTATTAAAGACAGACGGCCCCATTACATGAGTCAGTCTGTCAGTCTTAGCTAGTCTGTGTGGTATCAGGTGCAGTCGGTCAACATCGCGGAGCGCAATGTCGTGCACATCTCTCGGTCTTTGGTACACGTGTTGGTTACTAAAGACATATGTGGCTACCTGTAAGATGAAAAGGGATGGCAGTGTGAGGATTCCAAGGGTTTTAAAGTATGGTCTGACGGTTGTTCGCCCTGATACGTGGACTATCGCGCGGACTGCTCGCTTTTGCATACGAAACGCTCGTTGCCATTCCGCGGCGCACCCCCAGACCTCTAGGCCATACTGCAGGACAGACTGCACTATCGCAAAGTAGGTAGACCTCACCACCTCTCTAGGTACCACATCCGATAGTCGTCTGAGCGCGAAGCTAGTGCTTGCCAATTTACCGCACACTTTATCAACCTGTGTTTCCCAGGTAAGGGCACTATCCAGTTGTATTCCCAAGAAGGTAATGTCATCCACCTGTTCAATAGTTGTTCCTTGTATAGCAACAGATAATCGTATAGATTTCCGAGTGGTGAAAACAGGTAAGCAAAGCAACAAATTCTGTGGTAGCGACCCTGATTGTTCAACTCACACATTTGACGTGTGCACGGACGGATTGTTTCGTTTGTAGTAGTACTAGGTATTTATGCTGCTCCGTTTCTATGAAGTGTCATACCTGTGTCGGTACACAAACATTTGACTAATACCAAGCATATGGAGAATTTTGAAAACTGCATTTGGCTCAAACCTACTTTGTGTAATGCAATCACAGCGATTCGGTTCTCTATATCACGCAAAATATTGTTCAATATATTAGCGCCAAAAGAAGAAAAGACAATGAAAAATCATATAAAAGTAACGGATTCCAAATTCAAATGTAATATTTTTTTTATTTTTAATGGTAACGAGCTTTTTTGTCCACGAAAACGAGGTCAAAGGCATCAGATAGTCACAAATTAACACGTCTTTCAAAAAATGTAAACACTTCTTAGGACAGTTGAGTGGCTAATCTATATTCAAATCTAAAGCACAGGAATTAAATAGGAAGGTTGTAAATCATAAAATGGTAGTCTCGCGGGAAGTGCGCAGTTTCGTAGCGTGTGCGCCTTCGTCATCGACTAATTGTATTTCAAATTTGAACTTAATTATCGAACCTTGCTAATGTAATTGATACATTTAGTCTCGGCTCAAAGGATAGTGAAAAAATAATATCGAAAAATGAAATTAGTTTGGCAAGTTTGTGTCATGCCATTATTAATATTTTTACTGTAGTTTGGCAGTAAACAAGCGAGAAAATCGTTTGGCATGGAAATTAGTCGCAAACTAGACTCTATTCTTTTTACGTAATCGATACTAGAAGATAAACTCATTGATACCATTTTTCAGAATTACTTCTTAATACAAAACAACGTTAATGAAATAAAAAACATTGCCCGTGAAAGGTTATGCAATCTTAAAGAAGGTTATATGTATTTTTTTGTTTTTAGTTACTAACTTGCAATGTATCAGATATCTACGTACGAATATTGGTTTGGGTCAAATCTTGTAGCTCAATTTCCAACCAGCTATTCTCAATCGATTTCGCTCAAATTTTGCATACTTGTCAATACAATATTATGAAGTTAATGAGCTGTTCTGATGATGGAACCGGGAGGTATTCACTAGGACTGAGTTATAAAACAATATAACCTCATGGAGCAGGACTCGTTTGAATTGTCTTAATGAGCACATTAGTGCAGACGATGCCAAGGGTCTGATCTCGGAGGACGGAAGGTGGTCGATGCAATTCAGTAATTAAACGACGCAACTCCATCGAGTTTCGGCTTATTTCATTCGTTTCAATAAGTTGTTTGGCCTCAGAATAAAAAACTTATCACACAAGGAAACTGTTTAACATAGCAATTCTAACGGAGCACTTGCACCGTCCTTTCGATACTTTACAGATTTATGTAATGATCATAATCGATTACGCAACTTACATTATAAATGTATTAGATTAGTTGATTTTATACCTTGGCAGAGGGAAACACGCAGGTAAGGCTAATCTGTAATAAATGATCTAAGGGCTATGTTATTTTATTTACTGAGGGTTGTTGAATTTGTTCCGGTTCCATCATCAGAACGGCTCATTTACTCCATAAGCATTGGATAAGTGTTGCCGCTCGATAGTCCACTATTGACAGTCAATTGACTCACTATCGGTATTTTTAATAAAACCGACAGTGAGTCTTGAGATACTTTTGATTGTTTATCGATACTGCTAATAGTATCGATACTATCGATTCTGATGACGAACAAACTATCGATAGTATTGCTTTTAATAATACATAAACTATCGATACTATCGATATTACAAAAAATATCGATAGTGTCGATATTTTATGAAACGCATACTATCGATACTCATGATAGTTTGATTTTCGTCGGATCGATACTATAAATACCAATTATGGTATTGTTGGTTATCAATAGTATTGCTCTAAAACAGATATCCATACTGATAAACCACTGTCAATAGTTTGTCATTTTTCAATTGAAAAATGATATCTATTGTTTGGCAACACTACATTGATTGCATAAACATTGCAAGTTGAACAGAAGCTTGTAATAATATTATTACTAGCAGATTGTAGCCAATGAGGTCAACGGTGCTCTCTGATTGGTTGATTTGAATCGGAAGTAACAGTGTTGAATGCCAAAAAGGTGGATTTGTATAAAATTGACGTAATTATTATTATTACTCTCGTTGACAATTTTGGCTCCAGTCGGAACAACATGCGCATGGCTGACTAGCATTGGATCTAGAAAAGGCACCCGGAGCCAACAATGTAAACGGAACCAACAAATACTAGTCGTACGGCACGATGGATCTGCAAAGTGCCCACGGTTATATCTATATATATATATATATATATATATATATATAGTACATTAATTAATTACATTAAGAAAAAAAACTAGAACTTTACTAATTAGTTAAAGTAATTGTGATAGTTAACATTGAAGATTCTACTACAAGTACTACAACACAGAACATCCATACATAGTAACGAAAATCATTACCTTCTTTTTGTTTCGTCGTCGATAAAGGAATAAAACCTCATGAAACAAAGGTCGTCATTCCCCTCACTTCCCACCTACTTAGACGAAAAAGTTGCCAAAAAAAACAATGCATTATTCCAGATCACACGTAAGGTCACCTTCGATTAACATAGTGAAGTTTCCTGGTTTTTTGTGTGGAATAAATTGGGTCACACAGGGTCTCTTATGAAAAATAAATGACGTTTTTTGCGCACAAAGTCTAGACTATATTGCGCATTTTTCGGAATATAGCTTCATATTTTGGTAAACATATGATTCACAAAGAATAAAAATCACATTTATTAACGGTTGTATTCATAAAATTCTGCATTCCTGACGTACATTGATTTATACTTCATTTAGTTAGGTATTTAAATAAATGTGAACAATCTTAACATGTCTTTTTATTGAAATATACACTTTATAAATCAATAATTTTGCTAATTACAAAGTAATTATGTTATATATTATAAACTAGCCGAAGCCCGCGACTTCGTTCGCGTGGACTTTATGTCTCTGGAAAATGCTCATCAGGTTGAACAACTTTTACTAATGCGGCATTTTTATATCTCTTATAGTTTAGCTAGACCATTATGGTGCTGCATCAGGTGTTCCATTTTCCAAAATCATTTATACCCTATATGTTGCCCAGGCTTAATAGCTATATAACAAAAAAAGTTTCATTCGAATCCGTCCAGTATTTCCGGAGATTAGCGTGTACAAACAGACAAACAGACAAACAGACATACAGACAAACAGACAAACAGACAGACATTTTTTTAAATTCTTACTCTATTACTACGTCTCCATCGCCCCCAATATTTTTTTTGGAAATATATTTAATGTACAGACAATTTTTTTTACTGTTTTATTATATGTATATAGATTACATAATTACTTTGTAATTTGCAAAGGTATTGATTTATAAGGTGTATATTTCAATAAAAAGACATGTCAAGATTGTTTACATTTATTTAAATACCTAACCAAATGAAGTATAGTTACATATTTTAGGTAAACATATGATTTTCAAAGAATAAAAAAATGGTTGCCTGTAAAGTCGGTTTTACGGGCGAAGATTTTACGTGACAACGTAGATAACATAGTTGAGTGGGAGAGAGACGCAAGGCATTCGGCGGGCCTCTCTCTCGTTCGGTGACTCATCGTAACGTTACCGAGCGTTACACTTTTTCATAAGTGACTCCCAGCCGCAACCTAATTTAAGACGTTGTCACGTCAAAAATCTAAATTTACGGTTGTATTCATAAAATCATGTATTCCTAACGTATATTTTGACTAAGATTGGTTTCTATAGGGAACACAAGGCGAGGCATCGACAGCTCAGCGGAAAAACTGTTCTGTTAGTGTTTTTCTTTTGATGTTTACGATTAATCAACAGTTTAAAAATGTAATTATTTGAAAAGTAAATATTTTAAAACAAACTTTTATCTATTTAAGGACTAACACAGACGACAGACTAACCTGTGACGCACTTTTTAGTCTGTGATAGTCTGTGAAAGGCCCAACGCAGACGACAGACTAAACCGTGCCGCACTTTTTAGTCTGTGAAAATAGAACCCATGGAAACAGATGCAGTAACGCACACGACGCGCAAAAAGTCGCGCGCGTCATGTGCGTATGATTCCATAGGTTCTATTTTCACAGACTATCACAGACTAAAAAGTGCGTCACGGATAGTCTGTCGTCTGCGTTAGGCCAAAATAGAACCCATGCAATCACATGTGCACACGACGCCCGCCGGACTTTTTGCGCGTCGTGTGCGTTACTGCATATGATTCCACGGGTTTTATTTTCACAGATAGTATGTCGTCTGCGTTGGGCCTAAGACGAATCAATCGAGACCAAACTCGGTGGAATTATGTTTTTTTTGAAGTGAAAACTTCTTTAGCGGCGTTGTGCACTTTTTTGGAATAGGTAAAAAATGTTAAACTCGCGTCAGGACTCAAGACACGTGACCTGATCGAAAATTCGTAAGACGGATGGAGAGTAGACAGCTGGCGCGGCGTAGGAGAGGGAGTATCCCCCTCTCTTTCTACGGCGTGGCGAAAATGTATGCCTGCGCCTGCTGTTTCGTATATCAAAAATGCACAACGTTAAAACACGCATGTGTAAATCCGGTATTAGTTTTCACTTCTGCCGGCACTCCCAGAGTGCAACCCGTCGTTTTTATTTTATCACAGAGATGCCATGATGACCGACCACCTTCCTTCTCTATCATCAGATCAGCTCCACGTCATTAATGATATTGTATTATCATGTGATTTACGTATTGCGCTTGCAAAATTTCAGCTCAATCGAAAACCGGGAAGTGGGTCAAATTTAACTTGCAAGATTTGATTACACACAAACAGACAACGGGACAGGTGAAACTAAATAAAAGCTTGTAAAATAAATATACCCATATATATTGTCTAAATAATGTATGGTAATATTACACAATGGTTAAGTATAAATAAATAACTATACATATAATAAAACAGTAAAAAAAGAGTGTCAGTACATTAAATATATTTCCAAAAAAAATATTGGGGGCGATGGAGACGTAGTAATAGAGTAAGAATTTTAAAAAAATGACTGTTTGTCTGTTTGTCTGTTTGTCTGTTTGTCTGTTTGTCTGTTTGTCTGTTTGTACACGCTAATCTCCGGAAATACTGGACGGATTCGAATGAAACTTTTTTTGTTATATAGCTATTAAGCCTGGGCAACATATAGGGTATAAATGATTTTGGAAAATGAAACGCCTGATGCAGAACCATAATGGTCCAGCTAAACTATAAGAGATATAGAAATGCCGCCTTAGTAAAAGTTATTCAGCCTGATGAGCATTTTCCAGAGACATAAAGTCCACTCGAACGAAGTCGCGGGCTTCGGCTAGTATATAAATAAATATACAAGAATTGCTCGTTTAAAGGTATAAGATTTACTAGCCGAAGCCCGCGACTTCGTTCGCGTGGACTTTATGTCTCTGGAAAATGCTCATCAGGCTGAATAACTTTTACTAAGGCGACATTTTTATATCTCTTATAGTTTAGCTGGACCATTACGGTTCTGCATCAGACGTTCTATTTTCCAAAATCATTTATACCTTATATGTTGGCCAGGCTTAATGGCTATATAACAAAAAAAGTTTCATTCGAATCCGTCCAGTATTTCCGGAGATTAGCGTGTACAAACAGACAAACAGACAAACAGACAAACAGACAAACAGACAAACAGACAAACAGACAAACAGACAAACAGACAAACAGACAAACAGACAAACAGACAAACAGACAAACAGACAAACTGACAAACAGACAAACAGACAAACAGACAAACAGACAAACAGACAAACAGACAAACAGACAAACAGACAAACAGACAAACAGACAAACAGACAAACAGACAAACAGACAAACAGACAAACAGACAAACAGACAAACAGACAAACAGACAAACAGACAAACAGACAAACAGACAAACAGACAAACAGACAAACAGACAAACAGACAAACAGACAAACAGACAAACAGACAAACAGACAAACAGACAAACAGACAAACAGACAAACAGACAAACAGACAAACAGACAAACAGACAAACAGACAAACAGACAAACAGACAAACAGACAAACAGACAAACAGACAAACAGACAAACAGACAAACAGACAAACAGACAAACAGACAAACAGACAAACAGACAAACAGACAAACAGACAAACAGACAAACAGACAAACAGACAAACAGACAAACAGACAAACAGACAAACAGACAAACAGACAAACAGACAAACAGACAAACAGACAAACAGACAAACAGACAAACAGACAAACAGACAAACAGACAAACAGACAAACAGACAAACAGACAAACAGACAAACAGACAAACAGACAAACAGACAAACAGACAAACAGACATACAGACAAACAGACAAACAAACAGACAGACATTTTTTTTTAAATTCTTACTCCATTACCCAGGTAGCAAACTGACGTCAGCGACGTATAAGCGACGTCACTTATAGGTCATAATAGGGTCGGTCATTTATTCGTCGAGAGCAGACGTTAAAATGACGTCAGTTTAGGGTCAGCGTTGAGCAGGACGTCGTATTTACGTCAAATTAAAGGCAAGTATCTGGACGTACCATATACGCCGCCAAGAGGACGTTTTGCTGACGTCTATTTAGGGTCAGTTTTTGGACGTACCATATTCGCCACAAAGTGTACGTCTTACTGACGTATATTTAAGGTCAATATCAGGACGTACCGTATACGACGCCACGAGGACGTTTTACCGAAGTAAATTTAGGGTCAGTATATGGACGTAAGTACCTACCATATTCGTCCCAACGTGGACGTTTTTTTGTTCAAGACTTTTAAGGTAAAAGTAACATGTACTCAGTGATATAATTAAGTGAAAAAAAACAGCGGAACCGAATCGGTGGTAGACGCCAAGGCATTGTGAAGTTGGCCACCTGTTAAGTTTAAGTAAAAGTACGGTTTAAATCATTTTTCCATGTCCTTAAGTCTATGGTCTTAAAAAACATGATCCCTGTATCATTGTTCTGGCAATTGTGTCCCACTGTCCTTTATTGCATCTTAAATATAGATTTTACTACTTACATTGTGTTTTTTTAGTTTCATCCATAAAAGTTCTTGAGTCTCTTCAAGATACGTAGGTAAAAGCCTGCAAACGTAAATGCTACATGCTAAGCACTAAATTCTATCCTACTATCACGCGTAAGGATTTGCGAGATGGAGTGAAAAGGGATAGAATATAACACGAACCGTAGTCTTTTGATCTAGGGCCTCTGACCAATAACTTAGAACCATCGTAGAGCTTAAATGCGCAGCTCAGGCTTTAGTGCTAGTTTTGCCAGCACGTTATTTCACTCAATAGCCAGGGCGGTTCTCTTTTTTAACAAACTACCCACCCAAACTACCTAAGGGGAGCATATTGCCATGCTAACGATATCAGCTGTAAGTGTGTTCTTACAATCTATATAATACCCGCTGTCCAAATTCGTGTAGTCTTTGTTAATTAATTTTATTTCCTCTAAATTAGGCAGTTTTAGACTTCGTCCATTCCGTAAAAAATTAAGACGTAAAAAGCATTAAGTAATAGTTCTAATCATAACCATAAAACCTTTTATTTTGAGTAATATTGTATGCAAGTGTTAGTTTCTTAGAAAATCCCTAGATGGCGCTGTTCAAAATTAAAACTGGTTATGGTTTCTTTTATGTACATTCTTATTACTTGGTGCATATTTCCAATTAATCGAGTTCAGCAGGAGTGTGTGATTTAATTTCCATACCATCGGTGTGCGACGGTAGCGACACCCAAGACACACTGTACATATCATGAGCTCCCGTAAGTCCTACTCCTGACTTGTATGTCTTAGTAACGTCTGTGTATAACGTCAGTGGCTGCCCTAATATGTACGGCCCAGTAACGTCCCTATGAATTCAGTATATGACGTCACTCAAACGTCAGTGGCTGCCCTAATATGTACGGCCCAGTAACGTCCCTATATGACGTCTCTCTAACGTCTGTAAACTGACGTCTTGAGGCTGTGACAAATTGACGTCATCTGTTGGGACCCCCCGACGTCGAGACATGACGTCTCTTACGTCGAGCAGTACCGTAAACGGACGACATAATGACGTATAAATGCTACCTGGGTACTATGTCTCCATCGCCCCCAATATTTTTTTTGGAAATATATTTAATGTACAGACACACTTTTTTTTACTGTTTTATTATATGTATGATTTATAAATTTCTGTGATTCCGAAAACGGCTTTAACGATTTCGCAGAAAATTGGTATATGGGGGTTTTCAGGGTAAACAATCGATCTAGATTAGTCTTATGTTTGGGAAAACGCGTGTTTTTGAGTTTTCATGCGTTTTTCTTTCCACGCAGAATATGGTCGCTAATTTCGTCGCGCCGGCCGCCATTAATTTGGCTCAGCGGTTAAGGATGCGGACCGCTAGAAAGAGTGTTACGGGTTCGAATCCCACTCGGTGACTTACTTTTGTTTCTTTATGTTTAAGGTTATATTTTTTTTTTGTATTGTTTTTAGAAAAGTTTAAAAAGATGTAGCTAATATTTGAGATGTAACCGAGCAAAGCTCGGTCACCCAGGTACTAATAATTATATAGGGACAAATTACACTGATTACGGCTAGCAACCCGTCACTGTATTGATTGCTTTTCCATCTTCTCGCCCACCATGACGCTAAAAGTGGCTTTTGAGTCTTGCGGCCCTAGGCTCTGCATAGAGCCGCAAGACCCAAAATGCTCTGTCTGCCCCATTAGGGATAAAGACGTGATAGTATGTATGTATGTATGTATGTATGTAAATTACACTGATTGAGCTAGTCCCAAAGTAAGTTCGAGGCTTGTGTTATGGGATACTAACTCAACGATACTATATTTTAATACAAATACATATATAGATAAACATCCAAGACCCAGGACAATTTGAAAAAGGCCATTTTCTAACTTGCCCTGACTGGGGATCGAACCCGGGACCTCTGGGTGGCGGACCAGCATGGTGACCACTACGCCACGGAGGTCGTCAAATTATTAGGTTATTCTCTAATGGATCAAATGAAATCCTGAAAATAAGCTAAATGAAAATCTAGAATATAAATATTCAATTCCATTACGATAAGAATAAATATTGAACTAAAACCTAATTAATATAAAAGCTAAATTAATTAAAAAATCTGAATGTCTTTTTAATTAGTCAGAGTAATGTACGGTCGATATACAGCATGTGAGATTCGGCAGTCGGCGTAACGACCACTGTATCGACTTATGGCTTTCATTGGTCGCTAGCCCGCGTACGGGGTACCCCGCATGCTGTTTATCGACTGAGTTATCGACCAATGAAAATTAGCCTGTGGCTCGCGGGTCGCCCCGCACCTCAACCCCCTCGAGCGTTGAGAAACCTCGCGGGGATAGATATGAATTTTTCGGGGTCCAATGCAGTCCCCATTTGAAATTAATTATTTAAAAGAAAACGGACATATCTTTTAAAATTCCCATCCGTCAACCCTCATAATGTGAAGACATGGGTAATCTCGACTCCGAGGCGTGTTTCGGTTCTCTGAATCCGCATCCGGCACCGACTCCTCTTAATGATTCGTACTCCCTTATCGGCTCCCACTCACAGACGTCAAGACATTATACACTAGAATATATTGAAACCGGTACCGGGACCACTGTATGAAGATTCAAGTCAATCTTAGGCAAGGTAACTTAATTTCCCTTCGTACTTTAGAGGCTTAGGACTGTCAATCCAATACTACTTAAGTATTTTTAGTGCATCGTCAGTCGTACTTACATTAGTATTTTTTTTATATTCATTAAAAAAAAGATAAAACTGATAAGTGAATTAGATTGGGTTCACGAGAACTGGCGAGTCGCGACGCGAACGTGACCCGATAAGCGTCGAACGAAATCCGCGTGCGGATCAAATAACTCGCGTGAGTCGATAAGAATTGCTCGGACTAAGTAAGGTAATCGGCTCCTGTTGATGTATCGGCTCATTTAAATATTTAGTCCGGAGTTACTCATGTCTATGTGACACCGTACCTACGTGACGGATAGCACGGTGCCATTCGATCAACATATATTACATGCGGTCTACGGTCTACTTTCTAAATAAGGTCGAACGTATACGGACAAAGAAATCCCATGACACACTTATGGTTTTGTTTTTACGTTACAAAACAGCTATGTTGACATAGGATTTGGATGACATGTTTTTTAGTGTCTCGCTAAATCCCTTATCATCATCATCAGGTCGTTTTTTTTAAATACCGATGCAAAGGAGGGTGTTAAAAAGTTTCTTTTTTACCCCCTGATGCAAAAAAGAGAGGTTAAACAGTTTTAATTTTGACGCCATGTCGGTCTAAGAGTATGAGTGCAGCACAGCACCGAGATTGGTGGCGTCGACGAAGAGAGGCCTATGCTCAGCAGTGGGCGGAAGAAGGGGTGGGATGATGATGATGAGGTCTGTGTAAGCTGTCTGTGGCAACGTAGCTTTTGCTACACTATAAACACGTAAACAAATTCACGGCACAAGTATATGTATAACGAAACTCTTTTACGAAAAAAAGAAGCTTGCTTGAAAGTAGGAAGAGTTTTTTCTTTTTCCCAGACCAGTTTTTTTGGATCGAAGTTCCTTATCGCGCGTTGCGAAAGAAGGCTAGACGGAAAAAATTAAGACCAAAAGTTGTAACGATACTTTTTGCTATAGTTGTAAGCCGTGCGGCGTGCGCGTGTTTCTCTGTCTGTCTCCCTCTCTCTCCTAATTAATCTAAAGGAACTTCGTTCCATCTGGGTGTCCCTTGACACCTCTCAAGTTTTTTATGTTATAGGGCGGCAAACGAACAAGTTGGTCACCTGATGGCAAGTGACCACCGCTGCCCATGGACAATATTGGACAACTGCAGGGTTTAACAAACAAGTTACCGGCCTTTTAGGAACATATAGACTCGTTTTTTGAAGGTTTCAATGTCGTACCGATCCGGGAACACCCTTGCAGGAAGTTTAGATTTTACAGTTCGGTCGTACGTGGTAAAAAAAATCGTTTTAAAACGTACGGTGGTTGATTGCCAACTATCCAAGTGGCGTGGATGAAATTTTAATTTCAGGCGGGTGGTATGGCCACGCCATGAGGAGGGATGCCGAACATCTGGCTAAGAGGATGGTCCATTTAGAGGTGGAGGGCTGCAGAGGGATAGGATGACCGAGAAAGACGTGGATAGAATGTGTAAGGTCAGATATGAAGGAACGAGGGGCTAGTGCAAATATGGTGAATGACAAAGAAGTGGAAACAGTTGACATACAGAGCCGACCCCAAGTAGGGAAATGGCGAGGTCAATGATGATGATAATGGTGTGGTGGCACA
Source organism: Acrobasis consociella (assembly GCA_963555685.1). Taxonomy (NCBI): domain Eukaryota; kingdom Metazoa; phylum Arthropoda; class Insecta; order Lepidoptera; family Pyralidae; genus Acrobasis; species Acrobasis consociella. The sequence continues at coordinate 7,488,083 of OY743132.1, read as the reverse complement.
GGTATGGCACTTCATGGATAGAAACGAAGAAACATAATACCTAGTACTACTACTAACGAAACAATATATCTGTGCACTTGTCAAATGTGTGAGTAAACAATCAGGGTCGCCACCACAGAATTTGTTGCTTTGCTTACAGTTTTCATCACTCAGAAATCTATAAAATGTTCGTTCTTCATGGTTTTCCGTGGATAAAAATGATAATATGCGCAGTTTCTCACCATTATGATTCAATAATCCCAAGTGACTCCCGTATCGTCAACGTGCGACTAGCAACAACCCTGTTTTACAGGCGCTTACAAGGCGCAAAAACGCGGGAGGTTGCGGGGACGCCAGTTTGCGGGGGACGGTGCGAATTTCCGTTCTGTATGTAATACTATTAGGTATTAATTCTGTGGTGGTGGTGAAATTTTGCAGCAGGTATTATTTATTAGGTCGAACAATTCTTCAGAGCATTCGCCATGACAAATGCGATAAAAATGCACAAGGACACAGAATACATAATAGTACAAGTACAGAAGATTCACTCCGAAAAATCAATTAAGTTTAATAATTAAGGAATAGCGACTCTCGCTACGATACAATTAAGTTCAATTCAGATCGCACAATGCTAATAACCTACAGTAATATTCACCTAGACATTTTATCTCTTTCCGCCTCTTTCTATCGCGTAACGCTTACCTTTTCTGGCGCACTGATTAGCCACGCTGGCGTGGCCGCCATACGTACTTGCGTTTTTAATACCTACCGCGGAGTGAGACAGGCCTGACAAGGATGCAACATCCCTACGTAGAGCCAGGATAGAGAAAGCCAACGAAAGTCTCTTCGTAGATTAGAATAGAAGAACCATCTAAATATATCTCTACTTACTAATGTAATGTAACCAAGTTTTCAAAATAGCATCCAAATCTATTTCTAGCTGATCAAAACACGTTGCGAAACTAGAATTCGACGCGTCCCCGTGTGCGTTCGTTTGTCACTTGTCTGTTGTTTATTTATTTATGTATTCTACTTTATTGGGTCGAATGGATGGATTCCTTTTATCATCTAACAGTCAGAGATGTTTTAACCCCCGAAAAAGAGGGGTGTGTCTCTGGAATGCTCTTTCTATTGAAGTTCGTACTGCTCAGACTAATACTATTTTCAAAAATCACCTTTTTAGGGTTCCGTAGTGTTGGAGTACTGTAACGCTGGCCATTTTTAGAAAACATTTGTATCTATTTTTTCAACTGTGATGTCTGTCAATATTTATCTTGTGTTCTATTGCAATCATGTCGAGTACAAAATATTAAAAGATATTTATTTATGCTGTTATATTTTATTCCATACTTTGATAACTATATTCTGAATAGTTTAATACGTAGTAAACAAGGAACCCTTATAGTTTCACTATGTCTGTCTGTCTGTCCGTCCACGGTCCTACAGAGAAACTATAAGTACTAGAAAACTGTAATTTGGCATGGATATGTATATTAATTATGGCAAAAAAGTCGTAAAATAAAATATGGAACAAAATTTTTTCAGGGTAGCTGCAAAGACATACAAGTAAAGACGTAGTCAATATTTTTTTTCTCGACAAACACATTGAGTGGGGTATCGTTGAATAGGTCGTTCAGAAATATTGTTAGCATGTGAACACCATTTTTCGATTTAGGGTCCCGTTTCTGAAATATTTGGGTTTAAAGTTCAAATTTTTGTTCGAGTCGTGTCTCCCCTCTATCTGCTAAACGGTTATATATGGCCACGTGAAAAAATCACAATTATAGTATATATAATGTAGTTTGAAGGAAAACTGTCAGAGCCAAGTAGGGTATACAAATTAAAAAGTTATAGGCGATCAACTTATAAAATGTACTTGAAAAAATAAATTTTCATACAAATTCAATAGATATTAGTTTTTAGACGTTTTTAGTGGCAAGAACTCAAAGTTGGCATTCGCAACTACAGAACCCTACACTGCGCGTAGCCTGACACGCACTTGGCCAATTATTTAAATATAACCTGTCGATATAATCAGTTATGTTCAGTGTTATTAATTGTATTTATATAATTTTTTTAATGTATTATTAATAAGTATGTTGATATAATTATTTTATGTATCGCATAGTTATGTGTTATTTATATTTATATAAAATATAGTTATCGATACCTTGAGGTTCACTTGGCGTATAAACCATTTTGGCCAAATTGAGTTATAGTTATATCATCTTTCTTAGATTTTTTTTCTCTATCGATCTGTATTTATGAAATATCGAAATTCGGAAAAAAAATCGTTATACGACCCATAAACTTTGGGACAAAAGTTCAAAACACAAGTAATAATATCAATGTAAAAGCCAAAGATTTCACTTTCTATTTTTGTTTAGACCTAACTCCTATTTTTGTCTTGAACTAAAGACGTAAAGTCGTAAGTTATTTGTAAATGGTTTTTACGTCACGGTATAATGGTATGGTATTGACATGCATTGCTTGATGTAACTACTTTACGACCAACATACAAGACGAAATATTCAATATATTTCGTATATTTGATGAATAAATCACATCCATTGCAAAATGTACTTTAAGACTAAAGTATAGGACAAATATTAAAATGATCTGAGTTTTTAAGATACACACACACGGTTTTCCCTTTTACTGAAATAGGCAGTAATAGAACAAGATAGATAAATACTGATAAATCTTATCACATTGTATCGGTTTTAGTTTGACTTTGATCGAGCTAGCACAATAATCGGTTTTACACACAGAACATTATTATATTCAATATGGCTGTCACTGTTATGATAATTTGTTTGCGAGCACAGGCGAGGACTCGTCTTTCATAAAAAGTGTGGGCTTGTAATCACCATTTTTAGATTTCGGGATCAGGTCTGAGTCGCTCGCACCGGTGTTGCTTCTTTGCCGGCTATTGCATTGGGAAAACCTGTAATGTAAAATAAAATAATATTAATGATAGTGTAAGAAGTAATTAACAAATAAACAAATTTAAAAAAAAAACTAAATAAAAGGTCATTTTGGACCTCCCATACAAGTTGACCGATCAGCTGATCCGAGTGTGTACGGAGAGCCGAAAATATTTTTTTATATTTCGACATAGGTACGTTCCTTGGGAATAGTTGTTCACTGTCACGGACTGAATATATCCGAAAATATTTTCAGCATATTTTCTTGGACCTTATATAAAAATTACATACCTATTCTTTTAGGTCAGGAGATCTAGTGAATTAAACATACAGACAAGTGGCAGACATCCGCATGCGCATGCGCACACGTTAATATCGCAATCTGTTTTCTTGGGCTAGAAATAGATTTAGAAGCTATTTTGCAAATATAAGTAGTTCAGTTTATCTGGCACACAGAACCAGCATTGCTATTTAACGTGGCAATGCTGCCAGCCTTTTGGCCACGCGATATTTTAACGGGACTACACAATATGTTATTTTTTTAGTTTTAGTTATTATTTAGTTTAAAATAAAATTTTGAAATTAATTTAAAAAAAATTAGTTGGGGCATAAAGTATATAATACTTCGGCGAAAATTGACTGAAATCACGCGTGACCAGAGGGCTGGCCTTTATCTGGTTCAAAAAGTAGCATTGCCATACAATTTGCCAATGCTGACAGCCTTCTTGGCCCTTTTGCCAAGGCTTTTTTATTTACAAGTAGGTAATTAGTCTAGTTTTAGTTTTTTCAATAAATTTTTTGTTTTATTTTTGCAATAAATATCACTTATGAGTAGTATTGTTTTGTTATACCCATAAAAATCATACTACTTACAGACAGCCATACTACATTACTATCCTACTAATATTATAAATCCGCGCTTCGGAGGGCACGTTAAGCCGTCGGTCCCGGTCACTGTGTTTGACATTGGTCGTTACCTAAAACCATGTCAGAGGCCTTTAAGGCGGTTTAAAAACTCTGACACTAGTGTTAGTCACTAACACACACGATAAGAAGAAGAAGAAGAATATTATAAATGCGAAAGTGAGTTTGTATATTTTTTTATTTGTTTGTTACCACTTCACGCTTCATCTACTGAACTTATTTAAATGAAATTTGATACGGATATAGTTTGATACCCAGGGAAGGACATAGGATAGTTTTTATCCCGAATTCCCGCAGGAAGCGCAGCCCACGGGCACAGCTAGTAGTATAATAAAATTAAAATAAGTAACAATAAAAAATAAAATAAAAATGTTAATTTAATTTTTGGTATTTGGTACACAGAATTAATATAACATAATATTATCTTATCTTATACCTTGAAACGAGCAATTCTTGTATCTTATACCTTTAAACAAGCAATTCTTGTATGTATATATATATATATAGTACCTGGGCGACCGAGCTTTGCTCGGTTACATCTCAAACATTAACTATTTTTTGTAAACTTGTCTAAAAACAATGCAAAATAAAAAATTATATATAAACTTAAACATAAAAAAAGTAAGTCACCGAGTGGTATTCGAACCCGTTACACTTTTTCTAGCGGTCAGTATTCTTAACCACTGAGCTAAAATCAAGGCGGTCGGCGCGACGAAATTAGCGACCATATTCTGCGTGGAAATAAAAACGCATAAAAACTCAAAAACACGAGTTTTCCCAAACATAAAACTATTCTAGATCGATAGTTTACCCCCAAAAACCCCCATATACAAATTTTCAGAGAAATCGTTAGAGCCGTTTTCGAGATCACAGAAATTTATAAATAAATATATATACATACCTATATACATACAAGAATTGCTCGTTTAAAGGTATAAGATATATATATATATATATATATATTTATTTATAAATTTCTGTGATCTCGAAAACGGCTCTAACGATTTCGCTGAAAATTTGTATATGGGGGTTTTCGGGGGTAAACAATCGATCTAGATTAGTTTGATGTTTGGGAAAACGCGTGTTTTCGAGTTTTCATGCGTTTTTCTTTCCACGCAGAATATGGTCGCTAATTTCGTCGCGCCGACCGCCTTGTTTTTAGCTCAGCGGTTAGGATACCGACCGCTAGAAAAGAGTGTTACGGGTTCGAATCCCACTCGGTGACTTACTTTTGTTTTTTTTTATGTTTAAGTTTATATATAATTTTTTATATTGTATTGTTTTTAGACAAGTTTAAAAAAATGTAGTTATTGTTTGAGATGTAACCGAGCAAAGCTCGGTCGCCCAGGTACTATAAGTATTACATACAGAACGGAATCTCCTACGGTCCCGCGCAATATGCTTCCCCGTTCCCCGCACCTCTCCCCCGTTCTCGCCTTGTGGAGGGTGTAGCAAGCGTGATGATATGATTGTTTGTATGTATAATTAAGTACTTTTTCGTGGACAGGATCATTGACCTACTAAATGTCTTGCATCGTAGCGGGCGAGTCTCCTTGCCCCTAGAAAGAATAAGTCAAATCATTGCTCGCAATTTTTGAAGTGAAAACTTCTTTAGCGGCGTTGTGCACTTTTTTTGGAATGGGTAAAAAATCTTAAACTCGCGTCAGGACCACGTGTCCTGATCGAAAATTCGTAAGACGGCGCAGGGCGCTTGCGCGAATGTTCGTGTGTGTTTATGTTACGTTACGTTCGTGTGTGTAATGTGTCATGCTTGTGACATTTGTGACAGACTGTGGTTCAGAAAAGATTTGAAATATTTTATACTGATAATTAAAGCAATTCGTGCAAAATTATTCCCCCAACCATTCCAAAATATCAAAAATGCACAACGTTAATATTCAAGTTTTCACTTCTGCCGGCACTCCCAGAGTGCAATCCGTCGTTTTTTTTTTTCAAAAGTATGTATCCAGTCTTGAAGAAAGTAAAATACGTAGAATGTACTTACCATCATCATCAGGTCTTTTAGTCTCCACTGCAGGAGCACGACCCTCTCTCTATACCAGAGCCAAACTTGGCCAGAGCAGCCAGAGGACTTGGCCTACACTCTCCTCACTGGCCAGACGGGTTGGAGAGGTCTCATTGATGTTTATAAGCTTTGTTTAGCTTGTATTTCCTAAGTCGCTACGACATCCACGGGAGGACTTGGAGTGGCCCTATTGTACTCTGCCGGAACCATACAGCTTATCTAACGTACTTACCAGCTACTTCTCTTCCCGCGCAGATCAAGGAATATATCATTCTTCAAGGAAATGCGACCATAAACAACATTGACTAACACCAGGTCGCCAATTCAGGTCAGGTATAAGTCATCTCGAAAATCCCATTCATCCAACCTCCATCTCTTTCTTACCCAAACAAAAATATATCTATCTCTCTCTTAACGGTCACTAGAATAAGTTAAGCAACTAGGACACTTGAATTTCGGAGATTTCTTGTTTTATTCATTTTTTTTATCAGGAATGATCGGGAGAGGTTTAACGGGAAAAGTTACGGGACGGTTCCCGTTTGGAAAAGGGGGATAGACAGTTACCTCATGCATATTGTCACGCCTGTTTCCCACAGGGGTAGGCAGAGGCTATGGACACAGAATTCATATAAGTATTACCTATACATAAATACATACTATCACGTCTTTATCCCTAATGGGGCAGACAGAGCATTTTGGGTCTTGCGGTTCTATGCAGAGCCCAGGGCCGCAAGACCCAAAAGCCACTTTTCGCGTCATGGTGGGCAAGAAGATGGAAAAGCAATCAATACAGTGATGGGTTGCTAGCCGCATCGCCTGTTAACATGATTTGCATTTTTGCCCATTCCCTCGATCGGCTTTTACGATCTGCGTGGGAAGAGAAGCAGCTGGTACATTCTAAGTTTTTTTTTATTTCTCCCAGACCAGCATGGGAGTGGTGTCAGGTGTGGGGTTACATATACATACAGAACAGAATCTTCTATGGTTCCGCGCAATATGCGTCCCCGATCCCTGTTCTCGGCTTGTGGAGGGTGCGTCCCTCCACAAGCGCAGTATCTTAGAAGATTCCGTTCTGTATGTAATATATTAACTCTGTTCTATAGACCTCCACTTGCTACGATCCTGACAAACCTCTTTCGCTTCATCTATACTCATCACTTTCATAATGCACTCCCGCAGGTTACGGGTGCTTCTGCTCGTACCTCATAGTTCGACAATAGATCATCTATACAACAAAACACAATGTGGAAGGGACATTTACTTTACTTTAGTATATTGAAATTAAAATAACAGAAAAAAACTAAAAAAAAATCGTCATTTTCATACGAAAGTGTGCAGCCGTCTTGGCAATTTGTATGGGAATGATTATTTTGTTTGTTTTTTGACCGTTGTTTTATTATCATTGTACTATAGTGACTGGTATAGCCCGTGGTTTAACTTATTACGGATATATCCACAAGCTTCCACCTTGTATATGTATGTATTTAGTCTGTGACACTGAACAACTTTCTCCTAGTAACATATAGGGAGATATGAAATATATTTTTTTGCTTTCACAAACTCTGATCACCTAATCGGTCAAATTGTATATGAGGCCAATCTTTTTTTTATATTTCTATATGTATATGTTTCTTGGGGGCAAGTTGTTCAGTGTCATGAACTAAAAACACCCTAAAAAAAGTATGTTACCTGACCCTACGTTGTTTGAAGAGAGAAGTTTTTACCATACATATAAGAAAGATGTTATTCTGAATTCAAACTTTACTTCTTTTCTTACGTACCAGTACCGCGTAAGATACGTACATACTCCGTATACAGCCAAGCCTTTTTTGCTAAATCTTACATCCTATCCTACACGTGTGAACTCATGAATGAAAACTGAAAAGGCGACACTCGTACATACGCACGTGGCACAATGATCGTCTAGCTCAAAATAAACCCCCTCAAATCCCACTACAAAGCATACTTTTTGTGAAAAGTTGTTTCCAGTCTGGTTAGGATATTGCAGGCCCGAATCACCTGATTATCCGAAAAGGAAGATGATTCCGTGTTTCGGAAGGCACGTATAAACTGTGGATCTGCAACGCCATTTAGCGTTCGATCATCAAACTACCCAAAGATTGGTTCTGGTTTACCCTTTGGTTTGCGGAGGTCAGACGGCAGTCGCTCTCTGTAAAACCAGTAACCTCGTCAATTCTCCTTGGTTATTTAGCGGACCCCGGGCTCTGAAGCGTTCCTGCTGAGGATGCAACCAGGAAAATACGCTCGGATGATGATGATAACCAACAGAACTGGCCGTTTTGAATTTTGACAAACACTCAATGAAAGACCAATGACGAAAAAAAGAATTTTGTGTGTGTTAAGAGGGCCCTTCCCGGTCTGTCTATCGTCAACGCGAGCATGGTTGGAAATGCTTGTTGTTTCATCCAGCGCAATGATAGAAAAAAAGTGTAAAGAGAGAGATAGCACCTGAGCGCTCAGTTTGCATTCTATTGTACGAAATTAGTATTATTATTAACTATTCATTGAACGAATATTATCTTTTCATAGGGTGCGGAAGCATTTGAAATGTGGTGCTGGAGAAGAATGAAAATAATAAGTTGGACAGAAAAAAATACAAATGAAAAGGTACTAGAGGATGTGAGAGAGAAAAGACAAATAATACAAATTATAGAAAATAGAATAGGGAAAATGTTCGGTCATCTACTTCGCCACGATGCGTTCTTTAAAACAATAATGGAAGGAAAAATAGAAGGAAAGAGAGGAGTAGGAAAACCCAGAAGAAAATTTATAGACCAAATTAAAGAAAAATTAAACGTGAAAACATATAAAGAGGTTAAGAACTTAGCGGAAGGAAGAGAGACATGGAAAGTACTCCACCGACAAGAGCCCAGCTCTTTAATATAAAAAGAAGAGGGTGCGGAAATTTCATAAAACTTGTTCCAGGTGATACGTGTTTTTCAGTAAGCCTTACGAGTGTGTGAAATAAATGTTTTTTTATTTAGAATCTTCATTACATTTGCAAGGTTTTTATGCAAATATTTTCTTTACTTTTACAATTCATGAGTACTATATGATCGGCCGAAGTTCAGGTAAAATTTGTACAAAAAACGATATTAATTTGTTTTTCCAAATTTTTATTTTTATTTTCGATGGAAACTTAGAAATAGCGCACAAGATTCATGTTAGTTCAAAAGTTTCTAAGAAAGATCTGTTACAACGTCATAATCACGTACCAATACACGTTGGGCGCTCTTAAGACGAAAAACCTATTTTGTAAACCGAGTAGTGGGCAAACACTTTTAAATTAGACGATTTATAGTCATGAATGAAAAGAAACATACACTGACGGATGGTAACAAGATATGATTTAAACATATACTGTCGATTATTTTATTTAAGTATACATTATTCTATGGAAAAGAATTAAGATACTTTTCGGTCAAACATAGAATATGTATGTACGATGGGCTTACAGATCAAGGTGTCACTTGTTATATAAAAAAGATCTGAATTTTTACGCTTAAGAATCCCCTAACCCTAGACTTTTCTATACAAACGTAGTCAACGTTTCATTTTGAAACCACGTGTTAGATTTCGGTAGAAAAATTGTAATTTTAAAGAAATTGCAATTTTCTAGGGATACAATTGGTTTCCGACGTAAAATTATGTACTGGAAAGCAAATAAGATAGAGAAGAAAAGGTATACATTCTTTTCTTCTCTACCTTATTTTCTTTTTCCCATACTGATGGTCAAAAATGATAACACACTATATTCTATTTCAAGTTCATATTGTGACTGTGAAAACCAGTTATATGCCTAGATACGTGCAATATCTTTGAAATTACAAATTACAAACAAATTTTTTGACTGTTATTTTAATTCCATTATACTATAGTGATCTAGTATAGCTTGTGGTTCGATTTATTACGGGTATGTCCCGTCCATGATTTAAGGATGAATGGAGTTTTCACAATTCTCTGTCCACATTAACTTTAAGTATTAATTTAATTGTGAGTTGACGTCCTTAGAGAAAATGCTGCAGTGCAGTTTGTTACCGCTTCTTCTGCACTAGCGCTTTGGAAGCGATAGTAAACTTAGCTGTAAGTAACTATTTGACGTCAACAATTGTGCAACAAAATAATGACGATTATTAAGAGATATTATAAATATCCTATGATAATAAAGATAAGTATATTTGATTTGATTTGATTTTCGTGGCAGCTGTATTCCGAAACGTGGCTCCCAAACCCAAAACGTGCCGATATCCAGTTATTTAATACAAAATAAGCGCTATTTATTCATACATGCGATAATAAATTATTTATTCTCACATAGGGACGCGCCCCCTACAAAAATTTAAATGTTTTTACATGTTGACGTCAATGCCTTTTTTTGAGATAAATATTTGTGTTTGTGTGTTATTCTGGAGTGATATCATACGAACACTTTATTTTTACTATTTGGGCTTGCAAAACAGACATTTTACAAAATTGCATTAAATAGAAATAAATAAATATACAATTCCAAGATCCTTTATATACAATATACAATGTGGAAGGGACATACCCTAATGAAATTAAAATAATAGTAAAAGAACGAGAATTTTTTTGGCATTTCCATACTAAAGTGTGCAGCCGCCCGGGCAATTTGTATGGGAATGTCGATTTTTTTTCCGTTTCTTTACTTTTATTTTAATTTTATCATGTCTAATTTTATTACAGTGATCTAGTATAGCCCATTATTCGATTTATTACGGGTATGTCCCTTCCACGTTGAGTAATGTATAAAATGTATTCGTTATAAAGTACTCGCTGTACCCGCCGGCTTCGCTCCCCGTGGGAATTTCGGGATAAAGAGTACCCTATGTTCTTCGCCAAGTCTCAAACTATATCCATACCAAACTACATCCAAATCGGTTTAATAGTTTTAGCGTGAAGAGGTAACAAACAAACATACAAACTCACTTTCGCATTTATAATTAAACTAGCTGTACCCGCCGGCTTCGCTCCCCGTGGGAATTTCGGGATAAAGAATACCCTATGTCCTTCCCTGAGTTTCAAACTATATCCATACAAAATTTCATCCAAATCGGTACAGAAGTTTGAGCGTGAAGAGGTAACAAACAAATATACAAACTCACTTTTGCATTTATAATATTAGTAGGATATATTATATATTATATATTATATTATATAGTAGGAAGTAGGATAGGATAGTATCGTTGAGGTAGGTTCCTTGCACGTTGTATTCAGACAAGTCATCCAAACTGAGCTAGCCCCAAAGTAAGTCATCACCTCATCATCCTCACGTATTCCCTTTTACACCCTCAGCGGTAACGCTTTAGAGCCCGGTCCGCTACTTAATCTAACCTACCTATACTCCATTTGTTTAGGTATTTAAATAAATGTAAACAATCTTGACATGTCTTTTTATTGAAATATACACTTTATAACTCAATAATTTTGCTAATCACAAAGTAATTATGTTATAAATTATAAATTACATAATTACTTTGTAATTTGCTAAGGTATTGATTTATAAAGTGTATATTTCAATAATAATTAAATTTTTAACAAAAAAAAACTACCGACTTTAATTTATTTTAGGAGTTTTTTCCATATCTTCGAAGTTCTTCATCACGTCTTCACCAAATTAATATGGGACCAACTTGGGAGTAAGGGCTTTCAAATAAAAAAGAATCATTAAAAATCGGTCCACGGTTGACGAAGATATCGCGTCACATACATACAAAAAAAAATACAGTCGAATTGATAACCTCCTCCTTTTTTGAAGTTGGTTAAAAAGACATGTCAAGATTGTTTACATTTATTTAAATACCTAACCAAATGGAGTATAGGTGATATGAAGATTTTTTTTTAAATAGGGTTATCAATCGCTAATAGGCCTACTAGCATAACATTGATAAAACTATTTTAAAAATCCATGACAGACTTGACACAACTTTAATTTGTATAAAATTATTCATGTTTGATTATTTTGTTCTTTTTAGTTTAATTTCTTTTAAATTTATTTAGTTTTAAGTTGAATATATTGATTTAATTGTTTGCTTATTTAATTATTTTTAGTAAAGTTAGTTTAATTTTAGGCTATATTGTATATCTGTAACTTGATACTTACTTTTAATATCCCAAATAATATAACAAATGCAAAAGTGAGTTTATATATTTGTTTGGTACCTCTTCACGCTTCAACCACTGAACCTATTTAGATGAAATTTGGTATGGATATAGTTGAAAACTCAGGGAAGGACATAGGATAGTTTCAATCCCAAAATTCCCATGAGGAGCGAAGACCGCGAGCACAGCTGTTATTTATATATTTTACCGAGTAAATTGGTGTTTAATTTATGATGTTTAATTTGGCATAATGATTAAAACCCCTAATTTTAAAATCTATAATGATAAAAACTAAACTCTAAAAATCATAACCAGGTTATACATAAGCACGTAATTAATTACTAGGAAAGTAAGTTTAGTAGGTACTTAATATAATGTACCAGCCGCTTCTTTTAAAAGCCGATCGAGGCTAGCAACCCGTCACTATTTTGATTCCTTTGATTTTTTCTTTCCTTTGATTCCTTCACGTTAAGCATGGCCTTTGAGTCTTACGGATCTGGTCTCTGTCTATCTCTTCATGATATGATACTGAACCAAGGAACATATATATCGAAATATTTATAAAATAATTTTACTTTTCCATACATAAATACCTAAAATCACTAACCACCCTTTTCATGCATGCCCGCAGGTTACGGGTCCTTCTGAGCTCTACTTTTTAGGATTCCGTACCCAAAGGGTGAAAACAGGACTCTATTACTAAGACTTCGCTGTCTGTCCGTCTATCCGTCTGTCTGCCGCCAGGCTGTATCTCAAGAACCGCGATAGCTAGACAGTTAAAACTTCACAAATGATGTATTTCTGTTGCCGCTATAACAACAAAAAACAAAATAAAATAAATATTTAAGGTGGGGTTCCAATACATCCCAATAAATATTTAAGGTGGGGTTCCATAGGTGGGATCCCAGTTTAGGAAAAGCAATCTTTTTTTTTTCATAATTTATTACATAATATATTTTTAATTTTCATAATATATTCATAATATTCTTTCCTCGTTTCTTATTAAAAATCAAAGATTTCCAACCGACAAGTGTGTACCATAATTATCTTATTCAAATTTCACCGCTTGCTACCGGACGACTGGCAGGCGGCGGCCGACAAGTGTGGATGTCCACAGCGCGACAATTAAAAAAATAACTATTGTATGGTTTTCTTATGTATCTAATTTCACTAAAACTTATTATATTTACTATTTGCACCCTCTATAAGCCTTTATAGCAAACTCGAAAAGATTTCATTCCAAAAACATGTAAATTTTTCGTTCACCTTAAAACTTCTTTAAAACCACGCCATTTACGCTTGCCAAAGCCTTTATCACCAAGCAACAACGGTCATATTGAAATAAAAGATGGCCACACGATCAGCTGAATACGAAACCATATGTAAATCGCCACTATATATAATCCCACTGGGCGCCGGACCACTTTAGTGCCGGCAAAGCGCCTCAGCGGATACACTCATTCAAATTTCTTATTAGAAAACAAAATGAGTGTCTTCTCCATCTTACTTGTGGCGGCCATCTTGGTTTATAAACTCTTTACTAAAAAGTCAAGCCAACATGCCGTCAAAACCGCACCAGGCCCTATGCCCCTGCCCATTATCGGGAATTTACACGTTTTGGGCAAGCACGAGTCGCCTTTCCAATCTTTCACCGAGTTGTCCAAGGAATACGGGGATATCTTCAGTCTGAAACTGGGGACCGCTCCATGTTTGGTTGTGAACAACCTGGAGTTGATCAGGGAGGTTTTGAACCAGAATGGCAAGTTCTTCGGAGGAAGACCTGACTTCCTGAGGTTCCACCAGCTCTTCGCAGGCGATAGGAATAATTGTGAGTATTTTTTTGCTATTTTTTGACCAGAAAGACTGAAAATATTTTTTTTAATAAAATAGGGCTGTTTGATTCTGTTTCTGATGCTTTCACTGATATTTTTTACTTTGACGTAACGATAATAAATTTAATGATCTAAAAAAAACTACTTACTAAACTAAATTTTTAAGTTACAATAAGTTTAGGGTTTTTTTGGTTTTTCTGGTAAAATTACCCTTTTTTTATAGTATAAATATCTTCTTGCCATAACTTTTGCAAACACATCTGTTTTTATAATCATACATACACTATCACGTCGTTTTCTCTAAAGGGGCAGACAGAGCATTTTGGGTCTTGTGGCTTAAAGCAGAGCCCAGGGCCGGAAGACCCAGAGGCCACTTTAAGCGTGACGGTGATGGTGGAATTTTAAAACAACTCTCGATTATTATCTTTTTAAAAATAATGTAGAGTCGACAATAGGGATAAAAAAATTTTTTTTGGCTCATTAGATAGATTTTAAAAAAGTACGATATATGTATTTTTATTTTCTCTCATTAGCAAAAAATGACGGAGATACAGCGCATTTAAATTTCGCGTGACGTCACGATTGGTTACGATTGGTAAACCAACGGTGACGTAAATCACCCCCAGAAGCGCTGTATCTTCGTGAATTTAGACTACTTTGCTAAACGAAAAAATATGGGTCCTTTATTTTTGGATAATCTAGTTGACGTATTAAATAAAATAATATATTTTTAAACTAATCCAAATCCCTATTGTGACAACGACAAAACCGTTTTTTCTAAAGCCGTGTGGTATCCGGCAGAGTAGAATAGGGTCACTCCAAGTCCTACCGTGGATGTCGTAGAAGGCGACTCCTCGTGCTCCTGCAGTGGAGACAAAAAGACCTGATTATGAAGATGATTCTAAATCTTTGTTAGAGATAAGTATCTCAAAAAAAGTTTCATCTTAGCGCATTTCCGGTTGCATTCTTAGCTGAGCTGCTTCGGAGCCCGGAGTGCGGTTCCCGACTTTTTAGGGTTCCGTAGTAAACCAGGAAACCTTATAGTTTTGCCATATCCTTCTGTCTGGTAAACAAAGAACCATAGTAATTTCGCCATGTCTGTCTGTCCGTCCGCGGTTTTACTCAGATATTTTAAGTACTAGAAAGCTGTTATTTGGCATGGGTTTATATTAATCATGCCATAATAAGAAATAAAGTAAAATCTTGAAAAAAAGTTTTTTTACGGTATAAAAAAATACTCTCACTTTACTTGGGATCTACCCAAAAAAATTGTTTTCAAGATTTTATTTTACCACTTTATATATATACATTGTCCTTTTTTATTAAGTACAAATATTTTAAGGGGTGATTCAGTCCATCATATGGAACATCTTTTCCCAATAAATGTATATCGAAATACGAAAAGAAATTTTTCATTTTCCATAGTAATGATATCACGTGACTACTTCGATTTGTATAAAAACCGAAAAAATATTTTTCTTATTTCGATATACATTTATTGGGAAAAGTTGTTCAAAATGATGGACTGAATCACCCCTTAAAATACTTGTACTTAATAAAAAAGGATATTGTATATCCTATAAAAATTACAGCTTTCTAGTACTTATAGTCTCTGAGTAAAACCGTGGGCGGAAAGACAGACAGACAAACAAATAGATATGGCGAAACTTAAGGGTCTATTGTTTACTACGGAACCCTAATACCCTAATTTTTTGGCATGATTAACACATACTCACACCAAATTACAGCTTTCTGCTTACACGCTGACTTTTCATTGGTTTTGGAAAAAGAAATATAAAGTAATCCAAACTTGTGTATGATAAAAAAGTTGCGGAAATTATTTTCGACGCCCGTCCAAAACTGCCGCGTGACCTCATGAACTCCGGCCGGCCGGCCGACGGCGCCTGGCGGCGGTACTGCTAATTGAACTCACGACTTGACTTTTGAGTTTTGGCCAACTTTTTTTGGTGCTCAATTTTAGTTTTTGACTAGCTAATTAGGTCCTACTAACATACATACATACATACTATCAAGTCTTTATCCCTAATGGGGCAGACAGAGCATTTTGGGTCTTACGGTTCTATGCAGAGCCCAGGGCAGCAAGACCCAAAAGCCACTTTTAGCGTCATGGTGGGCGAGAAGATGGAAAAGCAATCAATACAGTGATGGGTTGCTAGCCGCATCGCCTGTTAACATGATTTGCATTTTTGCCCATTCCCTCGATCGGCTTTTACGATCTGCGTGGGAAGAAAAGCAGCTGGTACATTCTAAGTTTTTTTTTTATTTCTCCCAGACCGGCATGGGAGGTCTTACTAACGATCCTTATAAAGTGGCCTTCGGCTCCAAAACCATTGAAAAATCACCGTGTATAGTCTCTGAGTAAAACCGCGGACGGACAGACATGGCGAAACTATAGGGTTCTTTGTTTACTACGGAACCCTAAAAAGTGGCGCTTTAAAATTGTTAGGTACTAGTATATATCCTTTCTCATATTTACACTTATGCAAAGAATTAGTATAAGTACTATCATCCAGTATAAGATTCCAAGGTTTTAGCTCAAAATCTAAGTTACAGGAGACCAGCGATTTTTCATACTAGATACATTGTTAAATGTTTTTGACAAAATTCAAAAGTTTTCAAGTCAACAAGTATTGCATAAATATAAAAAAATGTTTTTTATTTTATTTTAATAAATCTTTATTGAGCGTAATGGTACAAAAGGTGGACTTAATGCTAATAATGCATTCTCTACCAGTCAGCCTTTAGGAAAAAAATAATAAATTTACTAGCGATAGGCGCTTAAAAAAACACTATATTAAAATATACATATACAATATACATACAAACATATTATCAATACAAATATTCATATACATAGGTAATATAAAACAAAACAATTAAAAATAATTTAAGATAAGCAAAAAGGTGCGTGTGGACTTTTTTCTTGAAAAGGTACCTATTTGAGATACTTTTGATTTCTTCCAAAGTCGCGCAGGTAACCTGAATAGTAAAAAAAGTTTGTCATAAAATTTGAGCGAAATAAAGGAAAGTGACGAAAAGCGAAGCTCACGATCATGACTTTCAGACTAAGAGCGAAATTTGTTTTTCATGTATTGTTTAGTATAGAAAAAAAATACACATAGCATTCTCTGCTGTCGGTGCTGACGAACCGGAAGCCACTTAATCTTAGATCGAAAAGAAGAGATGTGATCGTAAGACATAAAACAAATCGAATACAAATATTAACAAGACGATCTAGTTTATTGAGAAGATCTGCTTTGAGATCAGATTAACACACATCACATATTTGAGCAACGTCACATGACAGATGGCTCTAAAAATGTGACACTAGTGTTAGCTATTATCCCACTAATATGAGAGAAAGGCCCAACGCAGACGACAGACTAGACCGCGCCGCACTTTTAGTCTGTGAAAATAGAACCTATGGAATTACATGCAGTAACACACACGACGCACAAAAAGTGCGGCGCACAAAAAATCCGTGTAATTTTGGCAGACCGCGCCGCGCCGCGCCGCGCCACACCGCACAAAAAGTGTGCGAAAAAAATACAACGTATGCTTCAATTCGCGCTAACACAGACGTCGCGCACTTTAGTCTGTGACCTTCACTCGGCTAGTGGTGGACGTGACGTGCGCGGTATTACAGCATGGCGCTAGAGAATCTAGAGATAGATGTACCGATGTTAATTCATGAAATACAAAACAGACCTGCAATTTATGATACTTCAAAATCCGAGTATCATGCCTAGTATAACCTTTCTTCTGGACCAATGCACTTTCTCATTATTGTTTCCGAATGTGTCAAAGTTGGTCTTAAAATGAATAGCAACTCATTAAAAGTATGTATTAATAGAAATTTAATAAAATTTGAAAAAATTGTCCGGGTATTGTTTTGGAATTGCATGTTTCATATGGAATTGTCCTTTTAGTAATCTCTCCGAAAGTATAGGATGTACCCAAATTTTTCTATTTCTTCTTCTTTTTCTGTACTTCAAGTATAAAATAATACATCGCAATCTTTGCACTTCCATGGCGTGTAAAACTGTACGTGTCCCGTCCCTACAGTTCTGCCGACAGAATGATTCAAAATGTGCGTCGTGTGTGTTGAGTCCGTGAACAATCCGTGAAAGACTTTTTGCGCGCCACGCAGACTATTTGTGCGCCGCAGACTCGATCGGACAAAAAGTCTGTCGTCTGTGTTGGGCCAAAAGGATACCCTAATCCGCTATATCTTTTGTTTTGTACCATACATAGTACTCGTATTTTTATGCTCATAATAATTAGCTAGATAGATAGGTCAGGAGAAGGTCTAGTGACTTAGCAACCGTACTGTACCTATACGTCTATATGTTTTACGGGGTAGTCAGAGCCTGTAAGAAGATTTTCGCGGGAAGGTAACTTGTACATTCTTTGTGTTTTGAACCAACTTCTAAAAAGGAGGTAATCAATTCAACTGAATCTTTTTAGGGTTCCGTACCCAAAGGGCAAAAACGGGACCCTATTACTAAGACTTCGCTGTCTGTCCGTCTGTCCGTCTGTCTGTCACCAGGCTGTATCTCAAGAATCGCGATAGAGAAACAGTTGAAATTTTCACAAATTATGTATTCCTGTTGCCGCTATAACAACAAATACTAAAAACTAAATAAAATAAATATTTAAGGGGGGCTCCCATACAACAAACGAATTTTTTTTGCCCTTTTTTGCTCGATATCAATAATGGCAACAGTAGACACTTTAAATATTTACAAAATACTCAGTTGTATTTTTGTTTTAATAATAAAATAAAATAATTATTCAAGGGGGGCTCTAACAAAAAACTAGATTTTTGTAGATAATGGTACGGAACCCTTCGTCCGACTCGCACTTAGCCGGTTATTTATTTTTATTTTAACCGATTATTCGAAAACACCAGGACCGATTTGAAAAATCTTTTTTTGATTGAAAGCGCATGCATGTATACTGGTCAGGTGGCCTCATAGCAGGCACGTGCTTTCCATAGAGACTCAAAGACATTGTCTACCCGGAGGTTCCCTAATATATGCGCATTTTTAGGGTTCCGTAGCCAAATGGCAAAAACGGAACCCTTATAGATTCGTCATGTCTGTCTGTCTGTCTGTCCGTCCGTATGTCACAGCCACTTTTTTCCGAAACTATAAGACCTATACTGTTGAAACTTGGTAAGTAGATGTATTATGTGAACCGCATTAAGGTTTTGACACAAAAATAGAAAAAAAATAGTAAATTTTGGGGGTTTCCCATACTTAGAACTGAAACTCAAAAATTTATTTTTCATCAAACCCATACGTGTAGGGTATCTATGGATAGGTCTTCAAAAATGATATTGAGGTTTCTAATAGCATTTTTTTCTAAACCGAATACTTTGCGCGAGAGACACTTCCAAAGTGGAAAAAAGTGTGTCCCCCCCCCCCCCGTAACTTCTAAAATAAGAAAATGATAAAACTAAATAAAATATATGTTGTTCATTACCATGAAAACTACCAGCGAAAATTGGTTTGAACGATATCTAGTAAGTAGTTTTTTTTTTAATACGTCATAAAGCATAAACGGCAATGTACCTTTCATTCAATTAACTTTAATATAAAAATTAAAAAAAACATACTACAAGACTTTTATATTATGTTATTTGCTACTACGGAACCCTTCATGGGCGAGTCCGACTCGCACTTGGCCGCTTATTTTATTTAAAAATGATTTATAATAGGCCCTATTTTCAAATAAACGCGCGCTTTTCTGTCCATCGCGCCATAATGCTGGCTACGTACTCGCTTACTTAGGGTAGGTATACGTATATATATCCTAATGGAAATTTCATCAAAATCTTTTGTAAGTATGTAATAATAAAATGTATCTATCTCAAGGAAACTTATTGAAGTTTCCCGTGACCAGAAGGTTGGCCTATATCTAGGTCAGAAAATAAGCATTGCCATACAACGTGGCAATGCAGCCAGCCTTCTGGGCACGTTACCACAGGGTAAACAATTACCGGGCCTTTTTTATAAAATGTCAAGTAATAATTTTTCAAAACTTAAAACCGACTTCAACAAACTAGGAAACCGATTTTGATAAATTTTCTATGGACTCGAGTGACACTTATACCCTTACAAAAAAAGAATTTTCCAAATTAGCCTAGGTGTGTTCGAGTAATTTATTTATTTATTTAATGATTACATAAAATTGCACATGATCTATTTTATAGAAAAAACATCACATGCACCTTGTCACTTTTGGTGAACATACATAAAAAAATTCGGACGAATTAATAACCTTCACCTTTTTTGTCGGTTAAAAATCTGTTATCAAATATGTACTACTACATTTTTAATAGCTTGCAAATTTCTATGACCTTCCATCTAGGCCACATGTCCAAAAAATATGCGTATTATCAAAAAATGCTTAGCCACACGCGTTGTATGAATGACATAGTTTTCATTCAAATCGCTTATCAGAAGTAATATGATAGTGTTAGTCAATTTGGATTTGTTTTGAGTATTTTAGGCTTATAAGTTATTTTATTAAACAGTGAAGGTAATTTATATAAAGAGGAAAGTCAGCTTTTCTTAGACCATTTTATTTTATCTTTAACTTTAGCGTTTTAAAATAAAAACCGGCCAAGTGCGAGTCGGAATCGTGCACGAAGGGTTTCCTAACATTATTTATAAAAAACCTCGTTTGTTGTTGTTAACCCAATTAAATAATTAAGTTTATTCTGTTTTTAGTATTTGTTGTTACAGCGGCAACAGAAATACATCATCTGTGAAAATTGTAACTGTCTAGCTATCACGGTTCATGAGATACAGCCTGGTGACGGACGACGGAGTCTTAGAAATAGGGTCCCGTTTTAACCCTTTGGGTACGGAACCCTAAAAAACTATTTGGTTTAGAGCGTGCTCACTTCCAAATCAGGAACTAAAATAATTTTCAATAAGAGAAGTTGGGTTTTATAGGTTATGTCACCTTTCAGCTTATTAATATCTTACATTCATTTTAATTTGCTGAAGACAAATTTAAGTTTTATTTTAAATGCGGGCTACACTCGAACCCTGAAAATTAAAAAAAAAACATCGAAATCACTGGTTGGAAATGCTGAGAAAGAAAACTAAAATTACAGCCCAAAGACTTCGTCACAGTGGATTTTTCTAAAATAAATTAAAATGTTTTACCCCCGATAAAAAATAGGGGTGCTTCAACTATGACGCTAATTTCTGTCTGTCTGTCTGTGTCATCTTAGCTCTTGAACTATTTTGATGCGGTCTTGACCAAGCCCTAGATATATAGAGAACACTTCAAACTATTTTATGAACAATAAAGTAAGAATGTAAAGCTTTTCTTCACACATTTGTGAAAAACCGCCAATTTGGCGAATGTGCGTAGAAAAAGCTTTATTGTAATTTATAATTGTTTTAATTCATAATAAAGTTACTTTATTTAAAAAAAGACTAATAAATTATACATTTGCGTATTACTTTTATTTCATAATAATACCTACAACAAATTTTATTTACAAATTAAAAGTAAAAGAAAAAACATTACAAATAAAAAGAAAGAAAATCTTACTAAAACTAAACTATATATTTGTATTATTTTAATTGTGTATTAATTTTATTTGCATGCAATCTATCATTTATTCATGTATTGATGTTTATGTATGTATGTATGATGTAGATACCGTAGAAATTGAAAAGCGATAAAAAGTAATAATTAGAGCGTAAAGTAATTATATCACATGAGTTAGCACGCGATTGATCTAAACTTACATACTAATGTGTACATTTAATTACCAGTGGAGTTGTGTGGGTTTCTGGCTTGGTACAAACGGCCAGACATCTTCAATAAGTATCATCATTAGGTCTTTTAGTCTCCACTGCAGGAGCACGACCCTCTCTGTACTACCAGAGCCATACTTGGCCAGAGCAGACTTTGGCCTACACTCTCCTCGCTGACCAGACGGCTTGGAGAGGTCTCATTGATGTTTATAAGCTTTGTTTAGCTTGTATTCCCTAAGTAGCCTTCTACGACAAGACTCACGGAAAGACTTGGAGTGGTCCTAGATCGATGAATAATAGGTCTTTCAAAAATATTGTAAGTATGCAAATTTTTGTCAGAGTCAAGTGTCCTCTCTATCTGCTAAACGGTTTTATATACCTCTTTCTTCCCATTTCCTGTCTCGGGTCTGCTAAAATAAATTTCTTTAGAAGTAAGTAGCACCTATGTACTATGTTTACTTTTATAAGTTTTTATCTGTAACTTTTTCAAGTGTACATGAACCAATAAAATAAATAAATAAATAGACACGTAAAAAATTACAGTACGTGTAGGGTTTACAAATTAAAAAGTTATATTCGATTAACTTTTAAAATGTGCTCGCAGAAAATTTTATACAAATTCAATAGCAAACTAGTTTTTAGGCGTTTTTAGTGGCGAAACTACGGAACCCTACACTGCGCATGGCCCGACACGCACTTGGCCAATTATTTATTATTATTACTATTTCAATCCTGTTTTTGATATTTTTAAGGTAACCTTAAAAATCTTCAAATTATGCACTTACTTGTATGAAGAGATTGATGAGTTTAGATGAAGCAAAAGAGGTTTGTCAGGATCGTAGCAAGTGGAGGTTCATAGTCTCTGCCTACCCCTGCGGGAAACAGGCGTGATATTATGTATGTATGTATGTATGCACTTACTTAAAAAAAATTCATACTTAGATGTTTAAAATGCAACACACCCAAAAACCAAGACGTAAACCTGTTATTTTTGTCGCAATCGAGTAAAAAATTCGTTCCATTTTCTCTATTCTTTGTTTTGGACGTACTATCTACAAATTATACAATACATCTAGGATGCAAGCAGCTTATACATTAATGGAATGATGGCAACCATATGCACATATATATATCTGAGGTTGACGCAAATAGTGAAGGAGACGGTTTTCAAATAATATACAATAGTACGGGATAGCATGTTGACTATATTACGACGTGATTTAGTCTAGTTTGTTCGAGTTGTTGCCGTGTGGTTTCCGGCAGAGTAGAATAGGGCCACTCCAAGTCCTCCCGTAGATGTCGTAGAAGGCGACTTAGGGAATACAAGCTAAACAAAGCTTATAAAAATCAATGAGACCTCTCCAACCCGTCTAGCCAGCGTGGAGAGTATAGGCCAAGACCTCTGGCAGCTCTGGCCAAGTTTGGCTCTGGTAGTACAGAGAGGGTCGTGCTGCTGTGGAGACAAAAAGACCTGATGATGATGATGATGATGATTGGTCTAGTTGACTATTATGTCATCCTCTGTGGCGTATTTGTCAACACGCTAAACCGCCAATCCGGAGGTCTTGGGTTCGATCCTGACATACCTGTAATAAATCGAACTACGGGCTATACTATATTACTATAGTATAATGGAATAAAAATAACAGTTTCTTTACAAATTGCCCGTTATTTTAATTCCAATAAAATATAGTGTTCTAAAGCCCGTGGTTCGATTTATTACGGGTATGTCTCTTCCACGTTGTATACAATTAGGCGGTAAAAATCACTCTGTATACATTTGTTGTAGATACATGGGTAGCACTTTATTAAACTTGCTTTTCTCTTGTTCACAGCCCTGGCGCTCTGCGACTGGTCGAACCTCCAACTTCGCAGGCGAAACCTGGCGCGAAGACACTGCGGTCCCAAGCAGCATACCGATAGCTTCGCTAGGATCGGCAGCGTTGCCACATTCGAGTCCATAGAGCTCATCCAAACCCTCAAAAACATCACCAGATCAACCGAATCCAGCATCAACCTAAAACCACTCTTAATGTCTACCGCAATGAACATGTTTTCCCATTACATGTGCAACGTTAGATTCGACGAAGATGACGTAGAATTCAGAAAAATTGTCGACCACTTTGATGAGATTTTCTGGGAAATCAACCAAGGATACGCTGTAGATTTCCTGCCATGGCTAGCACCATTCTACAAGAAGCACATGGAGAAACTGTCCAACTGGTCACAGGATATCAGATCTTTCATTCTATCAAGGATTGTAGATCAGAGGGAAATGAATTTGGATATGGATGCACCGGAGAAAGATTTCTTAGATGGATTATTGAGAGTCCTACATGATGATCCTACTGTTGATAGGAATACTATCATTTTCATGCTCGAAGACTTTTTAGGGGGACATTCTTCAGTTGGTAATCTAGTTATGCTGTGTCTAGCTGCTGTTGCAAGAGATTCTGAAGTAGGAAAGAAGGTTAGAGCAGAAATTGATGCTTTGACTAAAGGCAAAAGAGCTGTCGGACTCACTGATAGAAGGAACCTGCCATACACTGAAGCAACCATCCTAGAATGCCTCAGGTATGCTTCTTCACCAATTGTGCCTCATGTAGCAACAGAGAACGCCACTGTAGCTGGGTACGGAGTAGAAAAAGGTACAATAGTTTTCATAAACAACTACGAATTGAATACATCAGAACAATATTGGAGTCAACCGGAGAAATTTGATCCCTCAAGGTTTCTAGAAAAATCGAAAATCCGAGTGAGGAGGAACTCTCAATGTGACTCTGGAATGGAGTCGGATGGAGAAAGAACTGGGCCCATAGACAAGACTACAGAGATGGAAAAAGAGGTTGTGTCAGTTAAGAAGAATATCCCACATTTCCTGCCTTTCAGCATTGGTAAAAGGACATGTATTGGTCAGACGTTGGTCACTACAATGAGTTTCGTAATGTTTGCAAATATCATGCAAGAGTTTGAAGTCGCAGCTGAAAATATGGAGGATTTAAGGCAGAAACCAGCGTGCGTAGCGCTCCCTAAGGACACGTTTAACCTTTACTTAGTGCCTCGGAAACACTGATCTTAAATCTAGGTATATTTTTTACGTGTTTTCTTTTACAAAAAAGAAAAATAACGGTCTGATTGTAGCAAGTTATTAAAATATTGTGTTTTTGAATGAAGTTTAGCAATTTTTATTAGAAACAAATTATTATTAGTAATGTCAATTCTTTTTGGACTGATTAATCCACTAGGGATCAAATTTTCTTTAAATTATTTAACATACAGGTTGCTCTAAATTCTAGTCCCATTATTTTTGTAATTTTGTAAAAGAAAACACGTAAAGCTAAACGTGATCGCTCAAAATATTAATTTATTTTTTGAAAATATAACTTAGGTTATTCTGAGGTACTAAAATCAATTGTAAACATTATGTGACAAGGCCCGCGCATTATGCAAAAAAAATATAAAAAGTGTGAATTGTGTGAGAATACTATAATGACAATTGTGTTATGTCTGTTGGATTGCATGCAAGTTTTTTTTACTTTTATTTGACAGCTTTTATTTTGTAGCAAAATTCTTTTTTTTTATAGTTACATATGTATTATAATATAGTACAGTAGAAGTGATTTAAACTTTTTTATTTAGCTACGACTATATGACACTATCTCATCTTTCAATGTCAATTTAATTTAGTTTAGATATAATAGTATGGTAAGGTTTAAACCTAATTATGCTACCAAAGTTAGTCCGTGTAACACGGTTTATGTCAACATGAGGTTCTTAAAAAATATGTAAAATATATACCTCTTTGCGTAGGTACTTAGCTTATATTAAACAAAAATATATTATTTTAATTATTATTCTTAAATAGCAATATTTTGTATATTTTAGTTTGAAAGACGTCAGATAAAAGTAAAATAGAATCAGAGTTACAGAAATCCTAGCTAATCAATTCGTCAAATTGAACAACTTTTACAGGAAATAAATCGAAATAGGAATAACAAATTTCATCGTTTTCAAAATTAAAAAAAATCTAATTTAGAATTTTGTTTCCTATGAAAATTATTTAAGGAGTGATTATTAAGGATTATTTCGCGTTTCTGTAACACCCCGTAAAGTTCTAGAGTCCTTTTTATAGATTTTCTGATAGTAGTAAAGAAAAGGCTGCATTTCCCTGACTTTTAAATTGGGAAAAAATATTGCATTTATTGTTTTAAGTAACTAGTGTTTCTTTTCTCGATCCCAGTGATAAAATTAAAAAAAATCTAAATATGCAAAGAAAATATAACTATATTTTATTTTTACAAATTAATTACAAGTAATTAATTTTGTAATTAAATTTGTAAACTTGTAAATAATTTGTAAAAATAAAATAGAGTAATATTTCTTTTATTAATTATTTTTATTTGTTTATATTAATTCGATTCATCAACGGCTGTTTTGTGTTATTAAAATTTTGGAGGTATCAAAGTATTTTTTATCTTTGATAGTTTAACTTAGAAGCGACTTTAGGACAAGGGTTTTAGAGTTTATACGTACGTAACTGACAGTGATTCTTTAATTTAAAATTGATAGCAAGAAAGTCGCTTTTAGATTGTAGTAGATAAATAGCTCCAAGTTGAAAGTAGTTCTTCGAAGTTTGTGTAATTTGTAATTTTTTTTGTATTTTTTTGTACCAAAACCTCGTAGCTTAGTTTTTCCACTAGAGTATGATGTAGTAAATCCAATGTAGTATTGTAGTAGAATTCTTCATAAGTAGATAGAAATAGTATATTATTGTGATTAGTAGATAATATGTTAGTACTGAAATTATAGTGATTATGCAATTTATTTTTTTATTTTTATTCATTGTTCACACACACACAATTTTAAAGTTTTCCAAAAACATACATAAGCAATTTAAGCATGTTAGTGGCCACATCAAGGTGATAAGAAGAAATTGCAAAAAAACCAAATGACTATTTAAAATGTCGAACCGATGACTATCTTAAAGACAAAAAGTCTGGCTTAAGCTTGGCGCGGGTCCCTCTTAAAGGTTTGTAATATACTCTTAAATTTCATAATTTGGTACACTTTTTACATACTAAATCTACAACTTGACATTATTTTAACATTCATGCTAAAAATTAAATTTAAATTATGATATGACATAAAGATAGATAGATAGATAGATAGATATATAGGGACTAATTACACTGATTGAGCTAGCCCCAAAGTAAGTTCAAGACTTGTGTTATGGGATACTACTCGTAACTCAACGATACTATATTTTATTACAAATACATATATAGATAAACATCCAAGACCCAGGACAATTGAAAAAGGCCATTTTCCATCTTGCCCTGACCGGGATTCGAACCCGGGATCTCTCGGGACATAACATTGTATTCTCTGTCCACGTTAATGATGGGCTCTTTTGTATGGACCCTGGCCGGCATAGCCAATACGCTATTTTCCAACAAGTCAAATCAGATACTTTTTTCAAAACGTCAAAACAAACAGTTCTATGGGATTTTGTATGAAATACAGGCAGATGACGTCACACTTTTTTGGAGTCAAATAGCGCCCTTCATATCAGTTTTATTGCAATAATAAATTTAAAATCACGTTAAAATGGATATTTTCAAAGACTATTGACATTATGTTGTGACGTTTTATTTTATTATCAGTACAAAATAATAAATTTTTGGCTTAGGAAAATACCCAATTAAGTTCTAATATCTGTTAGCTTATATATAAGATAAAAAAGTTGCGTAAATGATTTTCGATCGAGACCACGTAGTTACGCCGGCCAAAATGTCGATGACCCCCGCCAGTCTGGCGGGCGTTGTACGGCGGCGGTACTACTAATTGATCTCACAATTTCACTTTCAAGTTTTGGTCAACATTTTTGTTTCAGAATTTTTATTTTGACTAGCTAATGAGGTCTTAATAACGATGCCTATGAAGTGGCCTTCGGCTCCAAAACCAGTGAAAAATCACCGTGTATAGATAAACATCCAAGACCCAGGACAATTTGAAAAAGGCCATTTTCCATCTTGCCCTGACCGGGGATCGAACCCGGCGAACTAGCAAGATGACCACTACTCCATAAAGGTGTGTCGTAATAATCTTCAACAGGGCACTCTCACACTCTTCTTGTCAATAGGCCATCACTAAGGAGTAACAAAAAACGCATCAAAATCGGCCCATTCGTTTAAATAAATAACAATCTTAACATTTCTTTTTATTGAAATACTAGCCGAACCACGCGACTTCTTCGCTTGGACTTTGACTCCGGCAAATGCTCATTAGGCTGAACAACGTTTCCTAATGCGTCATTTTTAGGGTTCCGTATCCAAAGGGTAAAAATTGGACTTCGCTGTCTGTCCGTCTGTCTGTCACCAGGCTGTATCTCAAGAACCGCGATAGCTAGACCGTTGAAATTTTCACCAATTATTGATTTTTGTTGCCGCTTTAACAACAAATACTAAAAACAAAATATAATAAATATTTAAGAGGGGCTCCCATACAACAAACGCGATTTTTTATAGATAATGGTACGGAACCCTTAGTGCGCGAATCCGGTTCGCACTTGGCTGGTTATTATATGTTTTCTTATAGTTTAGCAGGACCATTATGGTTCTCCATCAGTCTTAGGTGTTCAATTTTCCAAAATCAATTATACCCCATGTGTTGTCCAGGCTTAACAGCAATATAACAAAAAGTTTACCTAATTCGAACCGTCCAGTATTTCCGGAGATTAGTGTGTACAAACAGGTAGCCTTTTTTAGGGTTCCGTACCCAAAGGGAAAAACAGGACCCTATTACTAAGACTTCGCTGTTTGTCAGTCTGTCCGTCTGGCCGTCTGTCCGTCTGTCCGTCTGTCTGTCACCAGGCTAGACAGTTGAAATTTTCACAAATTATGTATTTCTGTTGCCGCTATAACAACAAATACTAAAAACAAAATAAAATACATATTTTAGGGTGGCTCCCATACAAAAAACTTGATTTTTATAGATAATGGTACTCCCATGCTGGTCAGGGAGAAATAAAAAAACTTAGAATGTACCAGCTGCTTCTCTTCCCACGCAGATCGTAAAAGCCGATCGAGGGTATGGGCAAAAATGCAAATCATGTTAACAGGCGATGCGGCTAGCAACCCATCACTGTATTGATTGCTTTTCCATCTTCTCGCCCACCATGACGCTAAAAGTGGCTTTTGGGTCTTGCGGCCCTAGGCTCTGCATGGAGCCGCAAGACCCAAAATGCTCTGTCTGCCCCATTAGGGATAAAGACGTGATAGTATGTATGGTACGGAACCTTTGGTGCGCGAGTCCGACTCACACTTGGCCGGTTATTTGAAATTCTTACTTTATTAACATGTCTCCATTGCCCGAAATATTTTTTTTGGAAATATATTTAATGTACAGATACATTCTTCTTTTCACTTTTTTATTGCTTAACCCTTAGCCAGGCCTGGCGATTATTTTATCTTTATATACAGATAATGGTAGATTGGATGATAATAAAAAAACTAATTTCTTAATTTTTTTTATTCCTACAATTTCCTATAAAAAAACCCTCTGGTCTGGATATGACCACTGCCCATTTAAATATACATGATGTGGATTAGATCTGACCACAGCCCAGTTAGGTCACAACATGTATGAATGGAAAAAATAAAGGTGAATCCACATATAAGTCTAATATTAAAAAGAGGAAAGATTTGTGTTTCTTTGTATAAAAATATTAATAAATATTAATGTCTCTGTGATGTAGTGGTTAAAAGACTCTGACACCAGGGTATCGGTTATTCTTCGATCCAAGAACCTATCTACCATACAAACTATTTGATGTGTAAATATGGTTTTGCCTTTATTTATATGCATAAACGCTTGTAGGACAGTGGTTACATAATAACCACAATAAGTTTTTCCAGATAGGCAGAGGTCACATGTTGACCACAAACTTTCGGCGTAAATATTTCAAAGAAAAACAAATATTATGTCAAACCGAAACATATTACATATAATTCAACCTATCTGCTATTATATTGTGTTTACAAATAATATCACTTACCGGGATTTTTTCCGCCATAATACTAAAAAACACTTTCAATTTGCACAAAAATTCGCTGTTCGACCAATATTTTGACTTTGACAAGCGAAATGTCAAGTTTTTTTTTTCTAGAGGCGTATTATTTTTCGTTCAGAAATCAACTGTATCATAGACAATAGACGGATGACATTTTGAGGTTTCTAGCTAGCATCTGCTCGTCAGAAAAAAAATATTTCTGAGGTGGTTCGCTATGTGATCACTGCCTGGCTAAGGGATTATGTGTATGATGTGATATAAAGCAACTATCAACAAAGTCAACTTGATGTTATTGCGTATTGAAAACAAAATGACAGGCATTTAATCTATACATCTATACATATAATAAAACAGTAAAAAAAGTGTGTCTGTACATTAAATATATTTCCAAAAAAATATTGGGGGCGATGAAGACGTAGTAATAGAGTAAGAATTTAAAAAAATATCTGTCTGTTTGTCTGTTTGTCTGTTTGTCTGTTTGTCTGTTTGTCTGTTTGTCTGTTTGTCTGTTCGTCTGTATGTCTGTTTGTTCACGCTAATCTCCGGAAATACTGGACGGATTCGAATGAAACTTTTTTTGTTATATAGCTATTAAGCCTGGGCAACATATAGGGTATAAATGATTTTGGAAAATGGAACGCCTGATGCAGAACTATAATGGTCCAGCTAAACTGTAAGAGATATAAAAATGCCGCCTTAGTAATAGTTGTTCTACCTGATGAGCATTTTCCAGAGACATAAAGTCCACGCAAACGAAGTCGCAAGCTTCGCCTAGTTTAGAATAAATTTTTACGGTCATAGAACATAGAATAGACCATTGTGCCAAATTATATAACCTTGTTAAAGGTGGATCAGAAACCCATAAATACATTTTCTATTTGAATGACATCCGGTATTCTTTTTGTGCCGTGTCGTTTTCGGCAGAGTAGAATAGGGCCACAAAGTCCTCCCGTGGATGTCGTAGAAGGCGACTTAGGAAATACAAAGCTTATCAACATCAGTGAGACCTCTCCAACCCGTCTGGTCTGGCCAGCGTGGAGAGTGTAGGCCAAGTCCTCTGGCTGTTCTGGTCAAGTATGGCTCTGGTAGTACAGAGAGGGTCGTGCTCCTGCAGTGGAGACCAAAAGACCTGATGATGATGATTCTTTCTGTATTTCGCCATATAGGTACCTATGCAGTATTTACTTGTACTTCCCACGCAGATCGTAAAAGCCGATCGAGGGAATGGGCAAAAATGCAAATCATGTTAACAGGCGATGCGGCTAGCAACCCATCACTGTATTGATTGCTTTTCCATTTTCTCGCCCACCATGACGCTAAAAGTGGCTTTTGGGTCGTGCGGCCCTGGGCTCTGCATAGAACCGCAAGACCCAAAATGCTCTGTCTGCCCCATTAGGGATAAAGACGTGATAGTATGTATGTATGTATGTATGCAGTATTTATCATTTTGTAATTTGTTTATTTTTTTCGTGTTCCTTCATATAACTATTGTGTGTATATTAAAATTACTTACTAATAAGTAAATAACTATTTTAAGTTCATAAATTTTCATTAATAGGTACACAATGTACCTAGGTAGATACCTAAAGCAGTAAATTTATGTAGGTAAACTACGTCATTATGAATTACTTTTGTCGTGGGTAAGTATGGATGTACCTAAGTTCACACTAGGTAGTTTGCGGTAAATATGTTGTGAGTTGTTTACTTTTAATGCGTTACATTTATTAGTCATTTAATTTGGTTTTTCATCACTCGGTTTTACAATGTGTCACACAGTCGATTTACAAAGGATATAGGTTGTACGTAGTATATTATTACTCTGTGATATAGGTCATTAATCATTATAGGTGCTCTAATTTTTAATATTGATTTACAAGCCAATTTCACAAAATGTAAAATACCTAATACCTACCGTTTATCTTTCTATCCGCAAAATGCCTATTACTAAACCACATAAAAAAAATTGAGGTATGTCGTTTATTCGGTTTTTATTATAGTGTTGATAAAGAAGAATAATCAATTAGGGGGCGTCCATAAATTACGTGAGGCGAATTTGGAAATTTTCTGACCCCACTTTCCGAACTTGCTCCTGCCTCTTATAATAATAAAATCCTACTAATATTATAAATGCGAAAGTGAGTTTGTATATTTGTGTTTTGTTACCTCTTCACGCTTAAACTACTGAACTGATTTGGATGAAATTTGGTATGGATATAGTTTGAGGCTTGGGGAAGGACATAGGGTACTCTTTATCCCGAAATTCCTATAAGGAGCGAGGCCCGGGCCAGGGGTACAGCTAGTTATGAATAAAACAAAAACATAGGGACATGCTAACGTACCCATGGTATAATAAAACAGGTATTCTCTTCCCGAGATGGAACTTGACTACGTCACAAAGTGTTGCCACTGATTGTTCTCTTCGGTAAATTTAAGGACTTTCTCAATTAGTTCATAAATATTTTAAAAAATATTAATTAACTGAGCTATTTAGTATCTCGCGATTCTCGCGTGATTTATCAATTTAATATTTTATAAATTGATATGATGGATTATTAATTCGAAATTGGTATATAAAGTTCAAAAATGCATTACGCTCAGGTAATTCAATGTCAAAACTGGATATCTGATAACACGTGGGAAATTATCAAAGAACGACGAAACTTAAAAGCTCAAGGCACTGATGTCCAGACGCTCAATACATATGGCGCTAGAATACAGGCAGCTTGTCGTAGAGATCGTAATGCAGCCCTCAACAAGATCTGATCGTAATGCAGCCCTCAACAAGATCTGCGAGGAGCTTGAACAGAACTCCCAAAAGTTTGAAACTAGGGACTTGCACCTAAAGATTAAATATATCACTCGTCAGTTCAAACCTCGTAATTGGGCTATCGAGAATACCGCCGGAGATACGATCACTGAAATCCAAAAAATTGTCAATGTTTGGAGGGAGTATTGCAAGTCTCTGTTTATGAGTGATCCCTGCGCAGGGTCCGGACACCAGATTGAAATGCCTGACGAACACGAGCCTTGTTTACTGAAAGATGAAGTCCGTGCCGCCATCAACCATCTACCAAAAGGAAAAGCCGTAGGGATAGACGAAATTCCCATAGAAGTCATCCAGGCAATGGGCGAGACTGGAGTGAACATTCTACACACCATCTGTTCTAATATATGGAGTACAGGCAAGTGGCCTGCAGATTGGTCTCATTCCGTATTCATCCCACTTCACAAGAAGGGATCTACCAAGAAGTGTAATAACTACAGGCTCATTTCCCTTATCTCGCATGCAAGCAAAATACTTCTACGTATTATGAATACACGGCTTCAAGCTTTTTTAAGTTCCGAAATTGCACCCGAGCAAGCCGGCTTTGTAAAGGGACGAGGAACACGTGAGCAAATTCTCATTTTAAGACAACTCATCGAAAAGTCAAGAGAATTTAACTCTCCCTTATACATTTGCTTCGTAGATTTCCGCAAAGCCTTCGACACAGTAATTTGGTTCAAACTGTGGAACGTAATGTTTGAAATGGGTGTACCACACCATCTTGTATACCTTATTAAATCACTCTATGAAGTGGGCTCAGCATGTGTAAGAATCGATGGGGTTGAATCGGAGAATTTCAAGACGCAGGCCGGCGTACGACAGGGATGCATTCTTTCACCGCTCTTGTTCAACATATACACGGAATACATCATGCGAATTGTTCTCGAGAGTTGGGATAAGGGCATATCTGTTGGAGGGCAGGTGATCTCAAATCTAAGATATGCTGATGACACTACTCTACTTGCAACATCTGAAGAAGACATGAAGAACTTTCTCCAACGATTAGAATCAACCAGTCTTAATTCTGGACTCGCAATTAACCGTGAAAAGACCAAAGTAATGATAGTGGATCGTAAAAATAATAACAGACCAGAAATCACCAACATTGCTAATTGCCAAGTGGTTCAAAACTACATTTATCTTGGTTCCACTGTGTCCAATGAGGGAAGTTGTGAGGACGAAATAAAAAGACGCTGCACTGTGACGAGATCAGCCGTCGAAAAGCTCACGAAAATTTGGAAGGATCGCAGAATTACCAAAAACACCAAGGTTCGGCTTATGTACTGTTTAGTCTTTCCAATTTTCCTATATGGAGCTGAAACATGGACATTAAGACTGAATGAGCGGAGGAAAATCGATGCCTTAGAAATGTGGTGCTGGCGTCGACTTCTCAGAATAAGTTAGACAGCCCACCGCACTAACATCTCCATATTGAAGGAATTACGAATCAAGAAGAGGCTCTCGTCGATTGTGCAGTTACGAATCCTTAAATTCTTCGGCCATGTCACTCGCAAAGAACACTCTATGGAGCGTTTGGTGATTCAGGGTCGAATTGAAGGCAAGCGCTCACGTGGTCGGTCTCCAACGAGGTGGTTGGATCTTATCAAGGCTGTAACACAGTACCCGGCAACGGAATGCTCCAAAAAAGCCGCAGACAGAGACATGTGGAGAAAAATCGCAAGAGCAGCGGCAATGGACGAACAACCCAATCCATAATCACGACCACTCTGTCAAGAGTGTACGACTAAGAAGAATTCAATTTCACACAGTGGCAACATATCAAACTGATGACGTAGTCAAGTTCCACCTACGTCATCAGCTGTCACGGGAAGAGAATACCTTATTTTATTGTACCATGAACGTACCTATATTATGCTTCTTCTTCTTATCGTC
The DNA here is from genome assembly GCA_963555685.1 of Acrobasis consociella. Lineage (NCBI taxonomy): Eukaryota > Metazoa > Arthropoda > Insecta > Lepidoptera > Pyralidae > Acrobasis > Acrobasis consociella. The sequence goes on along the minus strand of OY743132.1, from coordinate 7,453,661 downwards.
TAGTGACTAACACTAGTGTCAGAGTTTTTAAACCGCCTTAAAGGCCTCTGACATGGTTTTAGGTAACGACCATTGCCAAAGACAGTGACCGGGACCGACGGATTAACGTGCCCTCCGAAGCACGGATCATTCTACTTATCAGACAATCAGGTGATCAGCCTACAATGTCCTAACCAAACTAGGACATCAACACAAAGTCGTTGCCCCCGCCGGGAATCGCCGCGACCTCCGGGTATGAGCCGAACGCTCCCACTACTCCACGGAGGCAGTTATTATGGCACGGAGTATTACGCTAAGATTTTTCTTTGAAAAAAAAAAGACGTGTGGCACTCGGGGACTACCGCGGTAAAGCTATTGCAAACAAGGAAGGACGGCAACGTCGCAAACGGACGACGGAGACGAAGCGGCAACCTACATGGTAGGCGGAGTGGGGAGAGCGTGAGGTTTTTTCGTTACGGAATTTCTGGATTCGGGCCCCGCGCTCAAGGCCCGCGATAGAAGCTATGCAATAGCTTAAAAAACCATTGCTCTTGCTCTTGCACGGCGAGGAGTCAGCAGGGAATTACGTTTGTTTGGAAATACGGCCAAACTATTTCCTCCTAATAGCGTTTTTTGCTTTCTATCCGCTAAATATTTCTAAGCCACGCTAAAAAATCTTCGGTATGTATAGTTTTTGCAGTTCTCATCGTCTCGATTAATGAATGAACGAACGATAACTTTTTGTGACATAAACGTGTAAAAAACGTGTATAGATTATTAAGTAAATACCTACACTTAAAATAGAATGTTAGCATAGTTAAGTGGTAGCTATAGGTACTTAAATACGTGTTAAGTTTGCTTTATTTTATCAACCCAAAGGATAGACCATAATGATTTTAGCATTTACGTATTCAGCCTATTGTTTATTTTCTTGCAAGTGTTTTTATTGATAATTAAAAAAATACATTGTGCCATAATTTAATATATAAAATATGTACATTTAATTCACATTAAATTTGCACCTCATCCATCTTCTTCAGGTGAACTGGTAGACAATGCTTAGCATAAAGTTGTACCGTTTTTCTTAAGATTTTAAGTGCAATAAATAAATAGAATATCCAAAAATACAGGACCCATATTTTTTCGTTAACACAACAGCAAAAATACACAAAGATACAACGCTTTGGAGGGGGGGTGATTTACGCTAGATCTAAGGATTTACGTCACCTTTGGATTATAATAAGTCGTAGGTGATTATCTTATACCTTTAAAAGAGCAATTCTTGTATATATATATATTTATTTATAAATTTCTGTGATCTCGAAAACGGCTCTAACGATTTCGCTGAAAATTTGTATATAGGGGTTTTCGGGGGTACACAATCGATCTAGATTAGTTTTATGTTTGGGAAAACGCGTGTTTTCGAGTTTTCATGCGTTTTTCTTTCCACGCAGAATATGGTCGCTAATTTTGTCGCGCTGCGACCGCCTTGATTTAGCTCAGTGGTTAAGGATAGCGACCGCTGGAAAGAGTGTTACGGGTACGAATCCCACTCGGAGACTTACTTTTGTTTTTTTTTTATGTTTAAGTTTATATATTTTTTTTTATTTAGCATTGTTTTTAGACAAGTTTAAAAAAAATTAGTTAATGTTTGAGATGTAACCGAGCAAAGCTCGGTCGCCCAGGTACTATTTACTAATTAGAGAAAAGAAAAAATTCGTATACCATACAATAATCTATCTAATGAGTCAGAAAAAAATGTCCTCATCCGTATTATCAAGTGATAAAAATAAACAAAGATAAAAAAATATTTGACATTGTTTGGTAGGTATTTGGATAGATGATTGTTAATTACTTAGGTAGGCTGATATCTGCCTACATATTTGATGTAATTCTAATAAAGTGTATGATCTCATAAGTACGTGTAGACCAGGGCGAGGCACAGTATATACCAAGAACAGCAGAATTGAAATTCTCATAAAAGGAAAACAATAACACCTTTTCCTGGCAGTAAAACCATAAATTGACGCAAAGACAACTATCAAGCTTAGAATATAGCATGGTGCATGGTACAATAAAACAAGGTATTCTCTTCCCGTGACAGCTGATGACGTAGGTGGAACTTGACTACGTCATCAGTTTGATATGTTGCCACTGCGTGAAATTGAATTACCCAAGCGTAATGCATTTTTGAACTTTATATACCAATTTCAAATTAATAATCAATTATATCAATTTATAAAATAATGAATTGATGAATTACGCGAGAATCGCGAGATACTAAATAGCTAAGTTACTTAATATTTTATTTGATATTCATGAACTAATTGAGAAAGTCCTTAAATTGGCAACACTTTCATGACTTAGTCAAGTTCTATCTCGGGAAGAGAATACCTTGTTTTATTATACCATGGAATATAGAACAAACCAGAAGTAGCCCGCAGTGTGTCCAAAAACAATGCGTAACCCCCCGCATTCCTCATACTTCCCCCCCGCAAAGTGTTGCTAGCTTAGAGAGAGTTCGCATCTTTTAGGGTAAATCAAAAATCGTGTTTTAAAATAATGCAAACCGAACTTAATGTTTTATGTGTACATACGAGTATCACTATAACAGTTAACCTATTAGATAAACATTCATATATATTTCATTATATTAAAAAAAAAACCTTAAGTGGAATAAAACACGTAATTTTTTACAAAATATGCTTTTATTTACGTACCTTTTTGTTGTACAATTTTTTTATAATATTGACGCATATAATTTTACGTTTAAACAAATGATGAAGCAATATTTTTCTATCACGGCCCTTATGAGATTATTACAACTATTGCAAAAATGATATTTTTTAGATGAAGTTTGGTATAGGGATAGCTTTTTTGATAAAGAAGGGCATAGTCTACTTTGATTGCGATATTATATTCCTGTGGGATAATATTGGGTTTAACGATAGATAATTCAATGTGTATTTTTTTAAACCACGCTTTGTTTGTGCCATAAAAACAATCATCTTCAAAATGTTTCAAACAAATAACACTGCCTGCAGGTTTTCATATTTCATCTAACCGAGCTGGTCTTATAGTTTGAGTCCTCTTTACTCTTATAATTTCATCAGCAGGGAACCTGAAATTCCACTTATAATAAGTAATTAGAATAGTATTAACACAAAACATTCTTATAACAAGTTTACGCAAATTAAAAAAAAAACCAACTGTCAAAAACTTCTTCTTCTTATCGTGTATGTTAGTGACTAACACTTGTGTCAGAGTTTTTTTTAAACCGCCTATAAGGCCTCTGACATGGTTTTAGGTAACGACCAATGTCAAAGACAGTGACCGGGACCGACGGCTTAACGTGCCCTCCGAAGTACGGATCATCTTACTTATCAGACAATCAGGTGGTCAGCCTACAATGTCCTAACCAAACTAGGACAACAACACAAAGTCGTTGCCCCCGCCGGGAATCGAACCCGCGACCTCCAAGTATGAGCCGAACGCTCTAACCGCTACACCACGGAGGCAGTTACTGTACTGTACTGTACAGAGTACTGTCAAAAACGCCATGTAGCGATGAGTAGCAGAACAACAGATTCGACTTGAATTGATAACGTTACAAAAAATAGATCTGATTTTGCTAGGAAAACCCGTCTATCAAGCCATAACCTCTAATAAATTTTATTTGGCTTAACTGATTTTCATCAAACATAGCCAAGAACCATCCCGCAAGGTAACTTGATTTTACGTAAAAAACCGAACCGAATAAGTCCTTCCCTTCCAGCGCTACAATGCCGCAGATAGACAGACAGACACTAGCGCCAAACTTATAACACCCCTCTTTTTGTCGGGGGTTAAAAACACTACTATTTAAACAATTTAACATCTGTCAAATAACAAGTAATAATTTTATTTATATGTATACCTAAGTCACACTATTTATACTAAAATCTCTAAATTCAAACAGTATCATATATACTTTGACATTAAATGAATTAATATAAATTTGTCTATTAAATTCAAACGTCAAATTATTTTTCATGCATTTTTTTACCTTCTAGAAAATAACCAAGTGAAAGCAGGAAAAAAGTTTTAGCATAACTGGCAACATTGACAAAATGGACTCGCCCAAATTGTTTAGATTTTGAACGAGTAAAAATACATTAATATTAAAATATAATGAGATGTATTTGCGCTACGTACACATGAAATGTGATCCCATCTTGTTTTTGTATTTTTCCAACTACATTCTTGCAGGTGGGAACCGCACAAGACGGCATAATTAAATTAAAACTGAGAGAAATTTTCCCGCGTACGTCAGTCGATGGCCATAGATAGACTAATCATCCAAATGTCAAACTACACTCATTGAGAGTAGTTTGTGTAGCTTCAGCTTAGGGCTCGTTCGCGGCTTTTGGTTTGTTCTATATTCTAAGCTATCAAGATACCTTATAATCTCGGAAGCTTAGAGCGAGGTAGCAACATAAACACAGCTTTGACGCAACAAAGACAAACAATGCGAGATGGAGATAGAAAGAGAGCGAGAGAGCGAAAGAGCGAAAGAGATAGATGCTTGATGCATGCTTGCAAATGTACAGCCAGGGCTGTGGCCAGGGACAAAAAAAGTTATATTTTCTGCACCTACTTTTTTTGTAATCTACAATGGAAAGATTCATTCTAAGTTGTATTTTAGTCAGCTTATCGATATCGTATGGAACGAAGTTACAAAAATTAAAGACTGAAACCCCCAAAAAATTTCAGTACCTAATAAATTCTTAAAGGAAAAATCTTACGTTTTTTTTCGCCTAGTATCCGCCACGTTTTTACCGTCCGAAAAGGAACTTCGATCCAAAAAGTGGTACAAGCGAGTATGTAAATGTGTAGCAGCTGTTTTTCTTGCTGCGCCGATCGTAAATGCTGATCGAGAGAATGGGCGATGCTACCACTTTCTCGCCATGTTAATAGGGCCTTTGAGTCTTGTGGCCCTGGGCTTTGTCTCAAAAAGCTCTGTCTGTCCAATTAAGGAAAATGACGTGAAAGTGTATTGTTAAAGCTATGGATTGCAACTGCAAGATACTTTGAAATAGAAATAGAAAAATCTTTATTCGGAGCATATATCATCATCATCAGGTCTTTTTGTCTCCACTGCAGGAGCACGACCCTCTCTGTACTACCAGAGCCATACTCGGCCAGAGCTGCCAGAGGTCTTGGCCTACACTCTCCACGCTGGCCAGACGGGTTGGAGAGGTCTCATTGATGTTTATAAGCTTTGTTTAGCTTGTATTCCCTAAGTCTCCTTCTACGACATCCACGGGAGGTCTTGGAGTGGCATATTCTACTCTGCCGGAAACCACACGGCAATATACAACAACAAAAAGTACAGGACATCACTTATAATTAACAAAATATGCCACCAAAATGGTTTCTCTCAGCTTTTGTGTCAAGGCTTTTCGGAGCCAAGACGCTGGTTTTCAGAGAAACCTATTGAACAGATATAGCTCCAACCTGAATTTTCCGGGGTCCAGTGGCGCCCCTATTTGAAATAAATCATTTGAAAGGAAACGGTGATATCATTTAAAACGTGAAGCTTTTCTACGCACATTTGCTAAAAGTGGCCGTTTTGCGCAAACGTGCGTAGAAAAGCTTTACGTTCTCACTTTAATCTATAAACAGTAGCTCATAAAATAGTTAAAAGGGTTATCTAGGGTTTGATCAAGACGAAAATTTTAATGATATCACCGTTTCCATTCAAATGAGGGCGCCACTGGACTTCGGAAAATTTAGGTAGCACCTTAACTATAAATGCACAGTCACTAACATACATTTATCTTTTTTTTCTACCTAGATCAGTGTTGAGGCCAAAACTTCTTGTGTGACAGAAAAAGGAAGAATGACAAGACGTCAGATTGTCACACGTAAAGAAATATGAAAATGTTGGAATATAATACATAATAATTTCCATTTATTTGTAATGTGAAGATTTAAAGAAAATAAATAAAGATAAAGTGCTTGTAAATTAATGTGGTACTAAATAAAAAATAAAATAAAAAGTTATCGACTCTCTCGGCATGAAAATTAAAAGTGGAAATTGATATAAAAAGTTATTCTTGTGTAAACTAACTTTCTGTAAGTTACCTATCTTTTTATAGCAGTATCTTATTTATTGTACAACAACTAAACGTCCAATTTATATCTTCTATACAATGTCTTTTTTTATTAAGTACAAATATTTTAAGGGGTGATTCAGTCCATAATTTTGAACAACTTTTCCCAATAAATGTATATCGAAATAGGAAAATTGTATAACAAAACAGAAAAAAAATATTAATTTATTTAACTTTATTACAAATGTAATATCTACCAGTCAACCCTCTGGTGGTGCCGAGACCAAGAAATCTTTAGAAGGAGGTGCAAAATACGTAATTTTAAAAGATTTACTAATATAAATAAAAACATATATTTGATAAATAAAATAATATATATAATGCACGTCTGGTCGAGGCAACAGGAGACTTCACTGGCAGCCTTCTTGCCCAAAGAATTAGCCTTGCTATTCAGCGAGGCAACGCTGCTAGTGTCCTGGGTACTATGCCTCGATCAGATGCATTTGAGGATTTTTTTCATATTTAGTTTATTTTATTTTGTTTTAATTTTTAATTTAGATTGAATTAATTAAAGTATTTTAATTTTATTTAACTTTAATTGTATCCATACTTATATATAAAGCTGAAGAGTTTGTTTGTTTGTTTGAACGCGCTAATCTCAGGAACCACTGGTCCGATTTAAAAAATTCTTTCGGTATTAGATAGGTCGTTTATCGAGGAAGGCTCAAGGCTATATTGCATCACGCCTGCGACTTCACACGTGTGGTTACGCGGGCGAAGCCGCGCGCTGCCTCTAGTATTAAATAAAGTAATATATATCAATACTCTTACATTCAAAATATTCATAGATAGATATAATAACCAATACATATACTACATATATATTATTTGTATTCTATCTGACAGTTCCTGAAGATAATGTGTCTGTACATTGAATATATTTCGCGGTTCTTGAGATACGACCTGGTGACAGACATCATTAGACCTGTCCTCCATCATTAGACCTGTCCTCATCATTAGACCTGTCCTTTTATATGGGAGTGAAGCGTGGCCTTTGCTTGAGCGGCACAAACAGGAGCTGCGGAAATGCAAATGTTGCGCTGGATATGCGGTGTATCACGAAGAGATCGTGTGAGAAACACCCGCATCCGCGGCAGCCTTCATGTCCGTGACATAGCAGACAAACTGCAAGAGAGTCGCCTTCGCTGGTACGGTCACGTCTTGCGGAAGCCGGCAAGTTACGTGGGAAACAAATGTATAGCCATGCCGCCTCCGCCGGGGCCCGGCAAGCGTGGTAGACCCAAGAAGTGCTGGCTTGACGTCGTCAAGGATGATATGCGTGCTAATCGTCTAACAACCAAGGATGCTCAAGACCGTGCGAAGTGGAGAAGAAAAAGTCGGAAAGCGGACCCCGGACTTCTCAGCATTGCAACTGAGGATGCAACTGGAAAAACGCTCAGATGAGAGAGAGAGAGAGAGAGAGACCTGGTGACAGACTGACGGACAGACAGCGAAGTCTTAGTAATAGGGTTCCGTGCCCAAAGGGTATATGGGAGTATACCCTTTGGGCACGGAACCCTAAAAAATGAAACGTAGGCAATTAATTTGCTTTTATTATTTAATGACATATTTTTTACGATTTATAAGCTATACCGTATAAGTAAATTATCTTTGCTTTTTTTATAATTGCATCAGGTCATGATAATATATCAATAATTATTAAATTGATTATAAATAAATGTATTGGGGACTATTTAAATAAAATCACCTAGGTTTGCTAAATAAATAAGTTTTCTTTTTGTGTTTACTTAATGAATACAAACCAGCGCCATCTAGTGTCGAGTAGTAGAATAAGTATAAACTTAAATAAGCGGCCAAGTGCGAGTCGGACTCGCCCATGAAGGGTTCCGTAGTAGCAAATAACATAATATAAAAGGTTTGTAGTATGTTTTTTTTTTAATTTTTATATTTGAGTTGATTGAATGAAAGGTAAATTGCCGTTTATGATTTATGACGTATTAAAAAAAAAACTACTTACTAGATATCGTTTAAACCAATTTTCGCTGGTAGTTTTTATGGTAATGAACATCATGTATTTTTTTTTAGTTTTATAATTCCCTTAATTTAGAAATTACGGACACACTTTTTTTCACTTTGGAAGTGTATCCCGCGCAAAGTATTCGGTTTAAAAAAAAATGATATTAGAAACCTCAATATCATTTTTGAAGACCTATCCATAGATACCCCACACGTATGGGTTTGATGAAAAATAAATTTTTGAGTTTCAGTTCTAAGTATGGGGAACCCCAAAATTTATTGTTTTTTTTCTATTTTTGTGGCAGAACCTTAATGCGGTTCACATAATACATCTACTTACCAAGTTTCAACAGTATAGGTCTTATAGTTTCTGAAAAAAGTGGCTGTGACATACGGACGGACAGACAGACATGACGAATCTATAAGGGTTCCGTTTTTGCCATTTGGCTACGAAACCCTAAAAAGGACGCATCATAAATGCGTTTTAGACCAATAACCACGAATACAATACAATACAATACAAATCAACTTTATTGCACATAATGTTGATTTGAATCATGATATACATAAAAAATTACAACAACAACAAGAAATAATATAAGCACAAAGGCGGACTTATCGCTATAAATGCAATCTCTTCCAGCCACGAATACATACTTAACTCTTGTTACTATATTATATGTGCCTTAAACAACGTAAAAATATCTGGGCAGTATGAATAGGTAACATTATTTTGTTTGTTTGTTTTTTAAATCTTACTATACATACATACTATCACGTCTTTATCCCTAATGGGGCAGACAGAGCATTTTGGGTCTTGCGCTTCTATGCAGAGCTCAGGGCCGCAAGACCCAAAAGCCACTTTTAGCGTCATGGTGGGCGAGAAGATGGAAAAGCAATCAATACAGTGATGGGTTGCTAGCCGCATCGCCTGTTAACATGATTCGCATTTTTGCCCATTCCCTCGATCGGCTTTTACGATCTGCGCGGGAAGAGAAGCAGCTGGTACATTCTAAGTTTTTTTTTATTTCTCCCAGACCAGCATTGGGAAAATAAATCTTTATTGTACATAAACACAAAATACAAGTAAGAAGTAGAAAACAGTACAAAGGCGGACTTATCCCAGATAGGGATCTCTTCCATTCTCCTTTATTTTTAGTTTTCCAGGTAAAATAAATTATAAATATGTGTAGTTGCAAAAACCGCCATCTATTCAATTTTGGTTACAAGTTTAGTTCAGCTACTCGACGGTAGATGGATTAAGTACTTATAAAATAAACCGGCCAAGTGGGAGTCGAGTTTCATTAAAATATATAGCGTGGAAAGGACGTACCCGTAATAAATCGAACCACGGGCTATACTAGATCATTATAAAATTAGAATAACAGTAAAAAAAAAATAAACAAAAATAATACCATTTCGATTCTAAAGTGTGCAGCCGCCCGGGCAATTTGTGGGGGGTTAAATCGTTTTTTTTTTGGATTTATGACTGTTATTTTAATTTTATAAATAAATAAATAGGGACAAATCACACTGATTGAGCTAGCCCCAAAGTAAGTTCGAGACTTGTGTTATGGGATACTAACTCAGCGATACTATATTTTATAACAAATACATATATAGATAAACATCCAAGATCCAGGACAATTTGAAAAAGGCCATTTTCCAACTTGCCCTGACCGGGGATCGAACCCGGGACCTCTGGGTGGCGGATTAGCATGATGACCACTACGCCACGGAGGTCGTCATTTTATTATGCTATAATGATCTAGTATAGTATATATATAGGTATCTCTTTCACGTTGTATATTTTTATGTCAATATTATTTCGACGGGTCGACGCTATTTTCCAACTAGTCAAATCAGATACTTTTTTCTAAACGTCAAAACAAACAGTTTCTATGTAATTTTGTATGAAATACAGGCAGATGACGTCACAGTTTTTTGGAGTCAAATAGCGCTCTTATTATCAGTTTTTCTGCAATAATAAATTTAAAATAACGTTAAAATGGATATGTTCAAAGACAAGTGATATTATTTGGCGACGTTTTATTTTATTATCAGTAAAAAATAATTTATTTTTGGCTTAGGAAAATACCCAATTAGGCCCAGGTATTTCTTTGGCTGACTGTTCTGGAAACCACATCTGAGACTTTATACGTTAACATTTATATGTGTCTAAAATCACGTCTTTAGACACATATAAATGTTTAATAAACTATGACGTAACATCCCGGATGCGGTTGCTATAAATATTAAGCGTATCCTTCGGGACATGTGACTGAATGTATAATACTGTCATATTGTGGCAGGTCAGGGTTTAACACTGAAATAGACATTTATTTTTCCTTTAAAAGTAAGTTTTAAAAATAGTTAGACTTGTATAAAAATATATACTTAGGTACTTTTATTGCCCATGCTGGTCTGGGAGAAATAAAAAACTTAGAATGTACCAGCTGCTTTTCTTCCCACGCAGATCGTAAAAGCCGATCGAGGGAATGGGCGAAAATGCAAATCATGTTAACAGGCGATGCGGCTAGCAACCCATCACTGTATTGATTGCTTTTCCATCTTCTCGCCCACCATGACGCTAAAAGTGGCTTTTGGGTTTTGCGGCCCTGGGCTCTGCATAGAACCGCAAGACCCAAAATGCTCTGTCTGCCCCATTAGGGATAAAGACGTGATAGTATGTATGTATGTATGTATGTTTTATTGCCCGTGTAGGCAAAGCCTACCCCTGCGGGAAACAGGCGTGATATTATGTATGTATGTAGGCAAAGCCAACAGGTAACATACATAGAAACATACTGTCGAAAAACACAGCCCTCCTTCTAGCTCCGTCGTAAAAAAAATATTTTATACCATTACCACGTAGACTACAATTGAATCACGAGCGTAACAAGTGATTCAATTGTTAGAATCCTTCACTTGTTCCTGATTCATCTATGGCCCTCGATTTAAAACCGTCTTGTATTCACTAATTGCATAATATACTATTTGTTTTAGGGTTCCGTACCCAAAGGGTAAAAACGGGACCCTATTACTATGACTTCGCTGTCTGTCCGTCTGTCTGTCACCGGGCAGTATCTCAAGAACCGCGATAGCTAGGCTGTTGAATTTTTTACAAAGTATGTATTTCTGTTGACGCTATAACAACAAATACTAAAAATAATTGGGCAAGTGCGTGTCGGGCCACGCGCAGTGTAGGGTTCCGTAGTTGCGAATGCCAACTTTGAGTTCTTGCCACTAAAAACGTCTAAAAACTAACATCTATTGAATTTGTATGAAAATGTCTTTTTTCAAGTTCATTTTATAAGTTGATCGCCTATAACTTTTTAATTTGTATACCCTACTTGACTCTGATAGTTTTCCTTCAAACTACATTATATTTGCTATAATTGTGATTTTTTTCACGTGGCCATATATAACCGTTTAGCAGATAGAGGGGGGGGGACACTTGACTCGAACAAAAATTTAAACTTTAAACCCAAATATTTTAGAAACGAATCCCTAAATCGAAAAATGGTGTTCACAAGCTAACAATATTTTTGAAAAATCTATTCAACGATACCCTACTCAATGTGTTTGTCGAGAAAAAAAAATTGACTACGTCTTTACTTGTATGGCAGCTACACTTAAAAAAAATTTTTTCCATATTTTATTTTACGACTTTTTCGCCATAATTAATATACACATCCATGCCAAATTACAGCTTTCTAGTACTTATAGTTTCTCTGTAGGACCGTGGACAGACAGACAGACATGGCGAAACTATAAGGGTTCCTAGTTTACTACGGAACCCTAACAAAATAAAATATATATTTAAGGGAGGCTCCCATACAACAAACGCGATTTTTTTTAATAATGGTACGTAACCCTTAGTGCGCGAATCCGATTCGCACTTGGCCGATTATTGTTACGTTCTCGTGGCTTCAATATCAATCTTACATATCAATTAAAAAAATATATATTATTTTTATACTCGTCCGCGTAGACTTTATGAAAATACTCATCAGGCAGAATGGGTAACTTTTGCGAAGGCATCAGTTTCACCCCTAAAATCAATTCATATCATCATCATCAGGTCTTTTTGTCTCCACTGTAGGAGCACGACCCTCTCTGTACTACCAGAGCCATACTTGGCAACCAGAGAACTTGGCCTACACTCTCCTCGCTGGCCAAACAGGTTGGAGAGGTCTCACTGATGTTTATAAGCTTTCTTCAGCTTGTATTTCCTAAGTCGCCTTCTACGACATCCACGGGAGGACTTGGAGTGGTCCTATTCTACTCTGCAAGAAATCATAGGGCATTTTTTTTTATCACAAGCTCATATTCAACTTGCAATGTTCGATACATATTTATTTATCTATCGATTTGTAAGTATGTTTGTTTGGATTAAATCTTGCAACTCAATTTTCAACCAGTTATCCTCAACCGTTTGATTTGAAATGCAAACTTGTTTAAATTCGGATGAAAATGCAATATGTGCGAATCGGATTCGCGCACTAAGGGTTCTGTACCATTATCTATAGTAAATCGCTTTTGCTATATGGGAACCCCCTACATATTTATTTTATTTTGTTTTTAGTATTTGTTGTTAGAACGGCAACAGAAATACATAATTTGTGAAAATTTCAACTGTCTAGCTATCGCAGTATTTGAGGAGATATAGCCTGGTGTGGTGACAGACAGACGGACAGACGGGGACAAACGGACAGCGAAATCTTAGTAATAGGGTCCCGTTTTTACTCTTTGGGTACGGAACCCAAAAAAAAGCAAAATCTGACGATGAAGCCGGAATCAGAATGAAAAAATAAATTTTCGGGTTCTCTGTAGCACATTATATCTCAACTCGTATAAAATATTCACGTTTTTATTACATATTGCCGCTTCTATTTCTGAAGTCTTACAGACAACCTGACTAACTCTATGTCGACATAAACTGAAAATAGTGCTTACGCGATGATAGAATGCGAAAACAAAATATTTTACAACTTTGACCGGTCAAAGTAAAGGTCAAACTATACTAGCTTTATTTACACGGTGATTTTTTATTGGTTTTGAAGCCGAAGGCCACTTCATAAGACCTAATTAGCTAGTCAAAATAAAAATTCTGAAACAATAAATGGTAACTAAAACTCGAAAGTAAAATCGTGAGATTAATTAGTAGTGCCGTCGCTAGGCATCACCGGCCGGACGCCCGGAGGTCATCGACAGCACGCGGCAGTTTGGAAGGGCATAACTACATTTGTATTTTATTTGCATTGGCATTTTATTTTTAATTATTTTATGTATAAGTATTTTAAATATGTACATAGTTATTATTATTTGATTTCTTATTTTATTGTAGTCTAGTATAGTAGTTTTTGTAGTTTAGTGTACACCTCGTCTGCTAACGTTTCACTATGTTCTTTCCATCCATCGGTTGTCTAGAAGAAATCGCTTTTAGCGATAAGACCGCCCATTGTACATTTTATGTTCTTTTTCTGTGTATATTTGTATAATTGTTATTTTTTTTGGTGTACAATAAAGTATTACTTAACTTAAGAGTCCGGCGACCCTAGACTTCTCCATACAAACGTAGTACACGTTTAATTTTGAAACCACATGTCAGATTCCGGTAAAAATTGGTAATTGTAAAGAAATTGCAATTATCTAGGGTTATATTGGGTTTCCTATACTAAAATTATGAACTTGAAAGAAAATATAACGATTTAGAAGTTTCCCATACTAATGGTCAAAAATGATATAAAACACTATATTCTATTACAAGTTCATATTTTTACTGTCGGAAACTTAATATAAACCTAGATAATTGCAATATCTTTGAAATTACAAAATTTTGCCCAAATCGGACATGTCGTTTTGAAATAAAACGTAGACTACGTTTGTATGGAAAGCTGTATTTTGGTCTAGGGTCGGGGGACCCTTAACTTAACTACGTGGTCTCGATCGAAAATCATTTTCGCAACTTTTATATTATAAGTCATACACAAATTTGAATTACGTATATGGATAGAGGAATTTATTTACTATACATCATTTCTTTTTTCAAAACCAATGAAAAGTCAGCGTGTATAGTATTCTAGCTTTAAACCGCGACTTCGTCCGCGTAGAAGTCGAAAATGGTTCTAATACGATTTTTAATTGTTTTTTTACGTTGTTAATTTTGTTATAACATATCTTTTATTACGTTAAAATATTTCAAGCTTTTATTTAACTTGCAATGTATCTTGTATGTATGAATGTTTGTTTAGGTCAAATTTTGCAACTCAATTTTCAACCAGTTATCCTCTACCGATTGAGCTGAAATTTTGTATACTTGTGTAAGTAAGTAGGGTGAAAATGGCAATACAATATTATGACTAATATATTATGTACGAGTCAATGAACTGTTCTGATGATGGAGCTGAGAGGAGGAGTAGGACTCGTTTGAAAAAAAAATTCATTTCGCCCGCGCTATTTGTATCGGCAAGACGATTTTTTTTTTACTTTGATTTTAATTTCTTTATACTATACACGGCGATTTTTCATCGATTTTGGAGCCGAAGGCCACTTCATAGGCGTTAGTACTCGTAAGACCAACAAGTTAGTCAAAATAAAAATTATTTATGAATTTAAAAAGTAATTATTACTTAAAGAAGTTAAATTGCGAGATCAATCAGTAGTACCGCCGCCATACACCGCCCGCCGGCCGGCCGGGGGTCATCGACACCACGCAGCTGTTTTGGCCCGTGTAACTACGTGGTCTCAATCGAAAATCATTTACGCAACTTTTTTATTTTATGACATACAGAAATTTGGATTACGTATATGGATGGATAGAGGAATTTATTTACTAAATGGCATTTTTTTCCGAAACCAATGAAAAGTCAGCGTGTAGTGATCTAGTATAACCCGTGGTTCGATTTATTACGTCCTAATATAAAATTTCACTTCTGCCCAAATTTTTTATCGCAGCTATACAAAATGGCTGCAAATCAACTGTAAACTAGCACTATCGGGTTAAAACAATTTTTATTCAGTCGTAAACAGTTCGTTTGAATAACAAAGTCTGTCTAGGCCCAGACCTATCTCAAAGTCAGGAAGTGTTGCTATACAGACACACATACAGACATATACAACGTATAATCGGCAAGTTACGTGGGGAACAAATATATACACAGAATAAGTCTTACGTACAGAAGTCTTACTCAGCAAAGGAATGCAAAGAAATATCTTCTCAATGTCGTTAGCGATTTGGTTTAATTTAGCTCTCGTCAGAACTCGGCACCTTTTCGTTTAGATGTGCATTGTAAGGCAATTTCATTATTATTGAAGTTATAAGTACTTCTTTTGGCGCAATTGGGAAAAATGATGCGAGTGAATTTTTACGATGCGCGCGCAGACCAACAGAAAAAAGCAACAGTATGAAGTTAGCTCACGATCTGGCTGTACTGTTTCTAACACTTTTTTTTACTCTAGACATACGATTCACGTCACTGAATTTCCCACTCCGGAGTGGTCGCCGCGCGCATAGTAATAATGTAGAGTATTTTTGATACCTAAACGGGGAGTGACACAGACCTGGCCATGCCGTCTCCACCAGGCTCTGACAGGCTGGTATACCCAGTGCCGGTTTTAGCCCTACCAGCGCTCTGGGCGAAATTTATACAGTGCCTCCTATCCTACCTAACTGCAATTCAAACCCATTCGAAACAAGATTAAGACCTTTTATTTGATGCACCACTCGAAATAGACACAAAAATTTGCCTCGCAATTATTGTATGTAAAATTCGTTGTATATGTACATATATACGAATTTTACATACAATAATTGCAATTTGAATGCAATAGTTGCGAGGCAAATTATTGCATTCAAATTGTAGACTATGTCACCCGGACAGTAATGAAGAATCGATTGAGATCGCTTTCTGTTCGGGTCGGGTGTTACGGTGGAACACATTTAGATATCCACAATGAAATATACCTAATGAAATAATAATTTATGAAAAAAGTAAGTAGGCCTCGATCAATTAGCGAGGGGATATTATACAGGGGCAGTCGTGGCGCCCCTTTATACCCGGCGCCCTGGGCGGTCGCCCAACCGCGCCCTACCCTAAAACTGCTACTGGGTAGACCCAAGAAGTGCTGGCTTGACGTCGTCAAGGAAGATATGCTTAAGACCGTGCGAAGTGGAGAGGAAAAGACAAAAGGCGGACCCCGGGCTTCGCAGCATTATAGCTGAGGATGCATCTGGGGATGCGCTGACATGAGAGAGAGTGGAGTGAATAACTTTTCAAAACTAAAAACTTTATATAATTTGATATCAAATTTATGGGACCAACTCTGAAGATACCTTTTGAAACACGACCTCCGTGGCGTAGTGGTCACCATGCTAGTCCCCCACCCAGAGGTCCCGGGTTCGATTCCCGGTCAGGGCAAGTTGGAAAATGGCCTTTTTCAAATTGTCCTGGGTCTTGGATGTTTATCTATATATGTATTTGTTATAAAATATAGTATCGTTGAGTTAGTATCCCATAACACAAGTCTCGAACTTACTTTGGGGCTAGCTCAATCAGTGTAATTTGTCCCTATACAATATCCTTTTTTATTAAGTACAAATATTTTAAGGGGTGATTCAGTCCATCATTTTGAACAATTTTTCCCAATAAATGTATATCAAAATACGAAAAATATTTTTTCGGTTTTCATACAAATCGAAGTAGTCACGTGATATCATTACTATGGAAAATGAAAATTTTCTTTTCGTATTTCGATATACATTTATTGGGAAAAGTTGTTCTATATGATGGACTGAATCACCCCTTAAAATATTTGTACTTAATAAAAAAGGACAATGTATATTTATTTATATATGTATTATTTATTATTATTTATTGAAACAAAAAAATTCAAATCGTTCCAGGGTCTACGAATGATCAGTGAACTTAGATAAAAAAGTGTGTTATTTAAACAGTTAGCAGAATATTTATATTTTTGTTAGCAAAAAAATGTGATCGGTCAGCTAAAATAGCTAGTTGGGCAGCAACTTATGGTCTGGTCGATAAATATTTGTAAATCAGCAGGGCCGGATTTAGAGGTCGAGAGGCTTCGGGGCAACAAAGGAGTGGAGGCCCCCTGGCCCCAAATTATTTTCCAAATAAAGTGGACAATTTTTTTCAGTTGAGTTTTTCAATAAATAATTTATTGTGGAACCAAGTATAGATTATTTTATTATTTAACAAACATATAAATATAATCGGAAACGAGAAATATCTGAAATTAAATTTTAGCGTTAACGAACGGAATCTTCCGAGCTTTTTTCGTCGAAAAATCGTTTTTTGAAGTCTCCATTGTGGGGGCCCTTCTTTCGTGGAGGCCCCGGGGCTGTAGCCCCGGTTGCCCCCCCCTAAATCCGGCCCTGTAAATCAGTCTGCAATTTATATCATTCTGAAAAGCAGTAAATTGTATTGTACAGCCGAATATAGATAAAAGCTGCAATGAGTGACCAATATTTAATTAAATTTTAATAAGCATTTGCTAAAAAAATATTTGTAAAAATAAAAAATAAATAGGGACAAATTACACAGATTGAGCTAGCCCCAAAGTAAGTTCGAGACTTGTGTTATCGTGAACTAACTCAACGATACTATATTTTATAACAAATACATATATTTCATTTCCTCTCACGGGTCTGCTAGAAGAAATTTCTTTAGAAATAAGTAGCACCTATGTACTGTTTACTTTTATAAGTTTTTATCTGTAATTTTTTCAAGTGTACATGAACCAATAAAATAAATAAATATATAGATAAACATATGTATGCTGGCCAAATGATTTATAGGCTGCTATTTTTGCTAGCCATATCATATTTTAAAATGGCTTAAAAATTAATTACTTCTTAATTAATTTTTCTTTTTTATTATTATTATTTGTTAAGTTTAATTTAGAGTATAATTTAGATTTTAATTTAGTTGTTAATTAAGAAGATTAAATTTAATTTTATTGAAGTAATAAAGATAAAATTACTTCTGATAAAAATAACATCGCGACTAATTGATAATCTCCTTCTTTTTTGAAAGTCAGAAATATTTATGTGGATTATTACTCTGTGATGTGGACTAACATACAAACTGTCCACATAATTATGTGGTAGTAATTAATTAAGGCTCCTCCTTACGCTAACGACCTTGAAAACACAAAAAAATTAATTTCTCTTTCTGTAAGTGAGATTATTAGAAACCCTCGTACAACTTTTTAGCTAGTATCCTGAAGTTTCATTAGAACCTCGAAAGTCATTGAAATATTATCCGGTTTAGAAACCTTTACAAAAAGAGTCAAAAATGGCCTTTTTAAGTATTTTTTGCAAAGGAAAATTCAGGGTATTTTATTTCAATGACTTTCGAGGTTCTAATGAAACTTAAGGATACTAGCTAAAAAGTTGTACGAGGGTTTCTGATAATCTCACTTACAGAAAGAGAAATTAATTTTTTTGTGTTTTCAAGGTCGTTAGCGTAAGGAGGAGCCTTAATTGTAACTGTACATAGAATTTATTGTTATTTGTTAAACCAACAAACTCTTACCATAATTAATTTACACATTTCTACATTATTATACATTAGCCGAAGCCCGCAACTTCGTTCGCGTGGACTTAATGTCTCTGGAAAATGCTCATCAGGCTTAACAACTTTTACTAAGGCGGCATTTTTATATCTCTTATAGTTAAGCTAGACTATTATGGTTCTGCATCAGGCGTTCTATTTTCCTAAACCATTTATACCCTATATGTTGCCCAGGCTTAATAGCTATATAACAAAAAAAGTTTCATTCGAATCCGTCCAGTATTTCAGGAGATTAGCGTGTACAAACAGACATACAGACAAACAGACAGACATGTTTTTTTAAATTCTTACTCTATTACTACATCTCCATCGCCCCCAATATTTTTTTTTGATAATATATTTAATGTACAGACACACTTTTTTTACTGTTTTATAAAATGTATAGATTTCTAATGAAATAAATATTGTTTATTTACCCATACGTATTAACAGGATAAAGGTTACTTGGTGTAAAGGTCCAGACTCTAGACCATAGTATAGTTTATTTTAGTTTAAAAACATTTAATTTGTGCTCTTGAAGTATTGAATATTTAGTGTTTATTATTCTAAATTTAAAGAATTTGGATTTGGCTGGGTAAAGGTAAGGTATTTTTTAAAGTTAATTATTTTATTTAGGAATATTTTTTTTTTTTCGACGAATGTCATGCGTTAAGACCATCCCAGACTTGAAAAAACACCATATTGACTGGTAGATAAAGCCTATGGCACAGAATAATAACTAGTACTTACGTAGGTACCTATGGCTTTAAGTCCGCCTATTACATTTGTAATAAAGATAAATAAATAAATATTGGCCACTCACACACGCGAAAATCAAAACAAAACAGATGTGTACGTGAATGCCCCATGTAAGTATAACTGTTATCAATTTCTAATAATTAGGTATGTACACTGTACAATATGGGTACAAACAATTGAAACAGAAAACACAGTTTTCGCTTAGTTTGCATTGTTCTCTCTCAGTGAATTCGTGTCCAAGTTATTTTAGTAGTAATATTGTAGTGTATGTTTTGTAAAAAAAAAATGAGCGAGGATACACTGGGTAAGTAAATAAATAAATACATATAATCTATACATATAATAAAATAGTAAAAAAAGTGTGTCTGTACATTAAATATATTTCCAAAAAATATATTGGGGGCGATGAAGACGTAGTAATAGAGTAAGAATTTAAAAAAAAATGTCTGTCTGTCTGTCTGTTTGTCTGTATGTCTGTTTGTCTGTATGTCTGTTTGTCTGTTTGTCTGTTTGTACACGCTAATCTCCGGAAATACTGGACGGATTCGAATGAAACTTTTTTTGTTCAACATATAGGGTATAAATGATTTTGGAAAATGGAACGCCTGATGCAGAACCCTAATGGTCCAGCTAAACTATAAGAGATATAAAAATGCCGCCTTAGTAAAAGTTGTTCAGCCTGATGAGCATTTTCCAGAGACATAAAGTCCACGCGAACGAAGTCGCGGGCTTCGGCTAGTGATAAATAACACAGATTGATCTAAGACTTAAAGTAAGTTTAAACTTGTGTTATGGAATAGTAATAACGACATATAGTTTAGTTTAATTTAGATTTAAACTAAAAGATTTTTTTAAATTACATTTTTACAAATATACACACAGAAAAAAGTTAACTATTAATTTAACCTAAAAAGTCGTGCCCACGTGGCATAGTGCCAAGAACGCTGGCCGCATTTCCGCGTTGGATCGCAATACTGATTCGTTGTGCGAAAAAACAGCCAGCCCTCTTAAAAATTTAAAATTTATTTGATTTGAATTTAGATTAGAGTCTTGCGGCCCTGGGCTCTGTCTGCCCCGTAAGGGTTAAAGACGTGATAGTATGTGTGTATATAAATTTTAATGTGTACCTATGTATATTAGGGTGTCCCTTATATGGGTGAAAAAATTTTTTTTTCGGATATCGAAATGCATACCCCTTAATTCGTTTTACACTACCTAGACTTACTCAAATACAAAATTTCATCATCCTATGTCAACATTAACCCGTGCCGACAGGGCTGTAAAGATTTTGAAAATCGCCGTCTTTAACCCCTTACGTTATGTAGCTAAATCAAATGAAATAATTATAATTATAAAAATAATAATAAAAAAGAAAGTTAGAAAATAAGTACTTATTTTGTAAAACAGAATAAAATTACAGATCAACAAGTATATTTTATTTTAGGGGTCTTTTTTATTTACAGTCTGGATACAGATTATTTTGCTCTTGCACACAGCGTAGCAAAAATTGTTTTAGTTCTTCCTTTGTAGTGATCAAACCATTAAAATCTTGCATAAGTTTTACAGCTCTTTCAGCTGTATCATTTACTACCTTTCAAGAAAAAACCTTCTATTTCACTGTAAATAGTCAACATTGTCCCACGAAGAAAAAGGTTTTTTCAAGAAGCTTCCACCAATTTTTCAACGAGACAATAAATGTGTGCTCTTGTCAGACTCAAAATCACTTAATGATTTTAGTATCAGTTTATTAAAAACGGTGTAAGATATAAAACTATATTCCCAGTTACCATATAAATAATCTTTTTTATTTACAGTCTGGATACAAATAATGTATATAGATTTAACTTTATTATTTAGTTCAATTGTAATTTATGATTGTTTTTTAAATACATAGCAAAAATTGAGCATTTTCCGGGATCATAAAGTCGACGCGAACGAAGTCGCGGGCTTCCGCTAGTGTAATATAAACTTTAAAATTATTTTTAACCCCGAACAATAAAGGGGTGTTATAAATTTGACGTGTCTGTGTATGTGTGTGTGGCATTGAAGCGGCTGAACGAATAGGCCGATTATGATGAGGTTTTATATATGTTTGAAAGCCGTGTCTGTCGAGATGGTTAGCTATGTTTGATGGAAATCGGTTGAGTGGTTCAAAAGTAGGTACTTGATTTGGTAAAAACGCTTGAAAATGTGGGATTTTTTTAAATTGCCTCTCAAATAAACTTTTTCATGATCATATTTCGATACGTGTTCTTTGGAGAAAGTTGTTCAGTATCTTTACTGAATTCAGCTTTGAAATTGTTTCAGTATATTTTGTAAGACTCTGTAAGTACTGTAAGTATATCCCCATATTCGCCCATGAAGGGTTCCGTAGCAGCAAAGAGGAGGAGGCACACAAATTGATAATATTTTTGGAAATATTTTTTGTTCGTATTAAAAAAACTACTTACTAGATCTCGTTCAAACCAATTTTCGGTGGTAGTTTGCAAGGTAATAAACATCATATATATTTTTCAGTTTTATCATTCTCTTATTTTAGAAGTTACAGGGGGGGGGGGGCATTTTACCACTTTGGAAGTGTCCCTCGCGCAAACTATTCAGTTTAGAGAAAAATGATATTAAAAACCTCAAGAATGGGTTTGAAGAAAAAAAATATGTTTGAATTTCAGTTTTAAGTGTAGGGAGCTTCAAAATTTATTGTCTTTTTTTTCTATTTTTGTGTGAAAATCTGAATGCGGTTCACACTCCGTGGGTTGAGTTCACGGTATAGTTCTTATAGTTTCGGAATAAAGTGACAGACATGACAAATCCGGGTTCCGTTCTTTGTCATTTGGCTACGGAACCCTAAAAATGGCCCCTTAATTAATGGTGTAGTGCCCAATAGATTAAAACACGGGACTATCGCATTTAAGTTGATATAACAACAGTGCGTTTACCATAAATTATTTTCAATATAATTGATAAGTTCAATTTACTAATTAAAGTTTATCACTAGTTATCAAGCGTGATAAACTTTCATTAGTTGATCGAAATAAAAACCAAAAATAATACTAGCTTTTACCAGCGACTTCATCTGCGTAAATTAAATACTTACCGTCTTATTATTGAACGCGTTCAACTTTGTTACTAGGTTCAAATCATTATCCGACAAAAAACAAATCGTGACTTACACTACTAATGCCCAAACCATAAAAATGTTCACAAATAAAAATTGACCAAAAATAATAATGGCGAAAAACAAAAATGTACCAAATAAAAATGCCAAAAAATAAAAATGTCCAAAAAAAAATTGGCCAAATGTCATTTCACTAGATATGGTAATTTTATTGACTGCGGAAGTTGACGTCTAGTAATATGTCACAATTTCATCTGAAAATGTCAACTTGATTTGGTCGGATAATGGTTTAAACCTAGTGACAAAGTTACTCTGCGTTTTATAACAAGACGGCTTGGGTCTACCACGTCTGTCAGGTTTGTACGGTTTGTACTTAATACTATTAGTTCGCCGCGAACTTAGACCTCGCGATTATTTTTCGCAATTCAGTTTCCTAAATAACCCCTAGATGGCGGTATCCGAAGTTAGAACGCGCTATGGTTTCGTTTGCTACATAATCGCGGACATTTTTATTAATATTTCAAAAACTACTGAACCGATTTTGATGCCCAACGAACTTGAAAATTCTATTGATGTTTCCTACATGCCTACCAAGTTTCATCAAAATCAAACCATCGGTTCGGCTGCTATCGCGGTACAAACATACATACATACATACATACATACATACAATGTGTTTTGGCCCCCAACTCGATTTAGAGACCTCACTCGCTTCGCTCGCTCGGTCAAAAAAGGATTGCCCTGGTCTTCCTTCCCCAGGTCTCATAATATATCCATACCAAATTTGATTTAAATCAATTCAGTGGTTAAAGCGTAAAAAGGTAATAGAAAAACAGAGTTACTTTCACTTTATGACATAAGTAAGAAGTAATGAAATAAGGGTGTAAGGAAGTAAGGAAGTAAGGATGTAGGTAATATAAATTTGAACTGTTTATTTATTTTTATTTATTAAATCTTTATTGATTCACAATTGAAATTGTTTACAATTAACCGACTGAACGTTAAGAGCGTTCTCTCCTATAATATATATCCATAGGGATAAACTGTTAAGTGCTTTTAGTTTTTATTCATTTTAATAAAAAATATATAATCTATGTTCTGGTTATTATAGATATGCCAGAAGCACATGAAGCTTTTAAGAAGGCTGGCCAGAAAGCGGGACTGGAAATATGGAGGATTGAGGTGAGGATCCCTTCTTACAGACCAACGACATTTGCCGGCGACACCTGTCGGTGGCGGTCGGCGACTGTCGCAAACGGATATGTTAGGTTATTTGATACGACACGACGATTTCATAAATAAAACATCATTGAAGGGAAGATAGAAGGGAAAAGAGGACCAGGAAGACCGAGGCATAGCTACGTGAAGCAGATAAAGGAGAAGATGAACGTCGTGTCGTACAAGTAAAACAGCTGGCGGACAAGAGAGAAAAGTGGATGAAAATTCATACAAGACATATACACTGACTTTTTATTGGTTTTGGAAAAAAATGTATATTGAATAAATTCCTCTATGCATATACCTAATCCAAATTTGTGTATGATATACGATAAAAAAGTTGCGAAAATGATTTTCGAACGAGATCACGTAGTTGCGCCCTTCAAAAACTGCTGCGTGACCCCGATGACCTCCCGTCGGCCGGCGGCGCCTGGCGGCGGTAGTACTAATTGATCCCCCGATTTTACTTTCGAGTTTTAGTTAACATTATTGTTTCAGAATTTTTATTTTTAGCTTAATAGGTCTCACTAACGATCCTTATGAAGTGGCCTTCGGCTCTTAGACCAATGAGAAATCACCGTGACATCATCATCAGGTCTTTTTGTCTCCACTGCAGGAGCACGACCCTCTCTGTACAACCCGAGCCAAACTTGGCCAGAGCTGCCAGAGGTCTTGGCCTACACTCTCCACGCTGGCCAGACGGGTTAGAGAGGTCTCATTGATGTTTATAAGCTTTGTATAGCTTGTATTCCCTGACTTCCCTAAGGCGCCATCTACGACATCCACGGGAAGTCTTGGAATGGCCCTATTCTACTCTGCCGGAAACCACACGGAAAAATTTACGTGGATTTGAATTGAAATGAACTAAAAAGACTATAATATCTGTTACAGGGTTTTCTCCCCGTGCCAGTGCCTAAAGAGACCTATGGTAAATTCTACACTGGTGACTCCTACATTGTACTAAAAGTAAGTTCTTTATTAAGATTTTCAGGGTTCCCTACGTCAGAGAACTAAAATACTTCATGTCCACGTCTTTCACTCCTAAAGTTATATGATATGACTTTGCAACGCCCTGCCTGAGGACCTTAAAACCATTTCGGACAGAAATATTTTGAATAAAAAGGTCACAGAGTCTTCTCTCTTATTAATTTAAAGCAGGAGAAAGATCTACACTGGTATCATGTGTTGTATGTAAGTCGGTATATCTATATCTATATATCTATATCTATATACATATAATAAAACAGTAAAAAAAGTGTGTCTGTACATTGAATATATTTCCAAAAAAAATATTGGGGGCGATGGAGACGTAGTAATAGAGTAAGAATTTTTTTAAAAATGTCTGTCTGTTTGTCTGTATGTCTGTTTGTCTGTTTGTCTGTTTGTCTGTTTGTACACGCTAATCTCCGGAAATACTGGACGGATTCGAATGAAACTTTTTTTGTTATATAGCTATTAAGCCTGGGCAACATATAGGGTATAAATGATTTTGGAAAATGGAACGCCTGATGCAGAACCATAATGGTCCAGCTAAACTATAAGAGATATAAAAATGCCGCCTTTGTAAAAGTTGTTCAGCCTGATGAGCATTTTCCAGAAACATAAAGTCCACGCGAACGAAGTCGCGGGCTTCGGCTAGTATTAATATAAAAAGTAGCCTATGTATTAATCCAGGGCGTCAGATTCCTGCATACCAAATTTCATCAAAATTGGTCCAGCCATTTGCGCGTGATGAAGTAACAAACATACACACACACATACAAACTTTTCCCTTTATTACCTACTAGCTGTACCCGCGGGCTTCGCTCCCCGTGGGAATTTCGGGATAAAGAGTAACCTATGTCCTTCTCCGAGTCTCAAACTATGTCCATACCAAATTTCATCCAAATCGGTTCAGTATTTTAAGCGTGAAGAGGTAACTAACAAATATACAAACTCACTTTCGCATTTATAATATTAGTAGGTTAATTGTGTGTTTATATTTATAACATGACTGTGATTAAGTCTATCAGATGTTTAATCCACTCATCTTTCAGACATCCGGATCCGGTCAGAAATTTAACTGGGACATCCACTTCTGGCTCGGGAACGAAACCACTCAGGATGAATCTGGCACGGCGGCCATCTTGACGGTCTACTTGGATGACCACCAGTTTAATGGAGCTGCCATCCAGCATAGAGAAACCCAGGGTTATGAGTCGAAGCAGTTTTTGGACTATTTTCCACCAGGTACCTATCATTATCATATTTTTTTTTTCTCTATAGCAAGGTTCATCATCATCATCAACAGGTCTTTTTAGTCCACTGCAGGAGCACGACCCTCTCTGTACTACCAGAGCCATACTTGGCCAGAGCAGCCAGAGGACTTGGCCTTCACTCTCCACGCTAGCCTGGCCATACGGGTTGAAGAGGTCTCTTTAGCTTGTATTTCCTAAGTCGCCTTCTACGACATCCACGGGAAGACTTAGAGTGGTCCTATTCTACTCTGCCGGAAAACACACAGCCGCCAATAGCAAGGTTTCCTGGAAGAAATTCTTAGCTATAAGGCCGCCTTTTGCGCATTTCCTCATTTAAAGATAATTATGTCAACGTATGTATTCATTTTGTGCAATAAAGGGTATTGTATTCTACTTTATTATCACCATCATCATCATCATCTGCCTGTCTTTGGGCCTAAACAACAACTGCTTTCATGGTCTAGCATTTTTTGATTGGACTTTAGCACAGCCTCTCACTAGAGAAAATGTTTAGCTTACAGTCAATGTGTGACATTTGAAATATTTATACATCTATGTGTGGTACGGCGGTCATCTTGGTTGTCAACTTTGACGACCACCAGTTTAATGGAGCCGCCATCCAGTATAGAGAAACGCAGGGATACGAGTCGAAGCAGTTTTTGGACTATTTTCCACCAGGTACTTTCAGCTTTCCGGAGCACGATTTCGGTTTTATAAAAACTACATACATACATACTTTCACGTCTTTATTATCCTTAATGGGGCAGACAAAGATATTTTACTGTGTATGTTTTTGGTTAATATTTTACATAAAACAGAAATTACACAGAAAAGAATTTTTTTTTTAAAACAGCAAGAAAATTGGTTAATTAATCAATTAACAAGCATTTCACGTCATAGTCAAGAGTGCTGTACGTGCTTCCTTTTTCTGTTACTTGACAGTTTCCTCTTCCATCATTTTGTAAAAGGTTTATATAACTTAGGTACTTATTTTTGGACAGATTAAAAAAACCTTTTTGTTTTCGGTTTCGGAGATGTTACTTATTGAAATGAATAATAAAAATAATTAAGTAAAATACCGTATTACCGTTAATATAAAACTAATCGATAACGGGTGGAGTCACGCTTGGGTTGCACCGTAATAATATTAAAATTATTTTTATCCTTAGTGATAGTTATGCTAACTGATCGTATAATCCTGCAGGCAAAATGATATTTTTGAGTCAAAGTTATTTATATTGAAAACACATAGATTATAAAACTGAGCAAACCTATTTATTATTTAGATCTAGTTGCTAATTAGGCCTTGCCGCTGTATTATTAAATGGCTGACAAAAACCCAAAAGTCTTAGGCGATTAACACACTGCAACGTGCCCCGCTGCGTCGTTTTCGTATGGCGGCCCGCACCACGCAGCGGGGCGCGGTGCAGCGTGTTAATCACCTTAGGGCGCGTTTAGGCGACACATATTTCGTGAGACCTTATATAATTTGAGTCCAATTACACATCAATACAGCTCAAATTACAGTAACTGTAGTTCTACCAGTAGGTCTAGAAGGAATTTTTCTCCCAATTATACGGTATGTTCCAGCTATCCGTTACCTGGAGGGCGGACACGCGTCAGGCTTCAGCCACGTGACAGTCAACTCTGGTGCAGAGGAGAAGAGGCTGTTCCACATCAAGGGGAAGAAGAATGTCAGGGTTAAACAGGTGAGAAAACTGATTGTTTCTTATCTTAGCGGGGTTTTTGGCTAAGGATGCTGTCCATCTGGATATGACGGACGCACAGATAAACAAGAGTCTCCTACGATAGTACGGCCATGGCTCGCAGATACTGGCAAATTACGTGGGAAACAAACATAGGCAGGCTGAGGCCCAACGCAGATGACATGACTTGACTAGTGACAATACAATACAAAACAAATTAACTTTATTGCACCATGATAAACATAAAAAAATACAACAACAAGAAACAATATGAGTATAGGCACAAAGGCGGACTTTTTGCTAGAAATGAAATCTCTTCCAACCAGCCTTTGGGTGGGGGAAAAAAACGTGACGCACTTTATAGTCTGTGAAAATAGAACCCGTGCAATCATATGGAGTAACACGACGCAAAAAATATCCAGCGAGCGTCGTGTGCGTTACTGCTTATGATTGCATGGGTTCTAATTTTACAGACTATCACAGACTAAAAAAAGCGTCACGGATAGTCTGTCGTCTGTGTTGGGCCTGACGGGGACCGTGGTAGACCGAAGAAATGCTGGCTTGACGTTATCCAATAGTCTTACAACTAAGGATGCCTATGCCTAAGACCATGCGAAGTGGAGAAGAAAAAGCCGGAAAACCATCCGAATCTCTCTCTCATCTCAGCGTATTCCAATTGCTATGTGGTCCAGCATTACAGCTGAAGATGCAACTGGAAATACGCTATGACGACAGAGAGAGTACATAGCCCAGCGTATTGGAATGGCAGTGGGCGCGACGCAGCGCGACGAACCGATGGCCGATAGGGCAAAAGGTTCTAGACTGGCGATGACGTATAGGCAAGCGAAGCGTAGGTCACCTGCCCACAAGATGTTCTGACGACCTGTCCAAGGTCGCTGGATGCAAGCCACTTTAGATCGGGCATTTTGGAAATCTTTGGGAGAGGCCTATGTCCAGCAGTGGACGTTGTGCGGCTGAAATGGATGGATGGACAGAGAGAGAGAGAGCTGTACAATTGTTTTTATAGAACACTTATGAAAACATGGTTTTCCACCAGGTGGAAGCATCCGTAAAATCCCTGAACAAAGGAGACTGCTTCATCCTAGATGTGGACCACGACATCTACGTGTTCGTCGGCGAGAAGGCCAGTAACATGGAGAAGCTGAAAGCCAACTCTGTGGCCAACCAGATCAGGGACCAGGACCACAAGGGGAGGGGGCAGATTGAAATTATTGGTAAGTTCCAATTTTAGTCCTTGCCGTGTCGTGCGTGCATTTTAATTTCCAGCAGAGTAGAATAGGGCCGAAGTCCTCCCGTGGTTGTCGTAGAAGGCGACTTAGGAAATACAAGCTGAATAAAGGTCATTAACATCAATGTGACCTCTCCTCTGGCTCTGGCTGCTCTGGACAAGTATGGCTCTGGTAGTAAGAGAGGAACGTGAAGAGAAACAGACGGTAAGTATATAAGTTAAGCCGTGTGGTTTCTGGTAGAGTAGAATAGGCCACTCCAAGTCCTCCCGTGGATGTCGTAGAAGGCGACTTAGGATATATAAGCTAAACAAAGCTTATAAACATCATTGAGACCTCTCCAACCCATCTGGCTCTATCAGCTCTGGACCAGTATGGCCCACTGGTAGTAAAGAAAGCAGCGTGATCTGCGCGGTAAGAGGAACAGCTGGTAAGAACGTAAGATGAGCCGTGTGGTTTCCAGCAGAGTAGAAAAAGGCGACTCCAAGTCCTCCCGTGGATGTCGTAGAAGGCGACTTAGGAAATACAAGCTGAATGAAGCTAACATCGATGAGACCTTTCTCGTCTGGCCAGCGAGGAGAGTGTAGGCCAAGTCTTCTGACTGCTCTAGCCAAGTATGGCTCTGGGAGTACAGAGACGCGGTCGTGCTGATGCAGTGGAGACTAAAAGACCTGATGATGATGAATTTTAATTTACTTCAGTGTCTGGCTGATTCAATCTGGTCTGGTCCGGTTCGCTCTAATCCGCTCCATTTGGGACTTAAGATCTGATCTGGCCAGAACAAGACTTTTTCTTCAAAATGGATTCTTAAAAGTTGGTTTTTAAATCAAAAAAATCTCGGGTTGGTTGGAAGAAATTTCTTAAGAAATAAGTAGCAACTATGTACTATGTTTACTTTCATGAGCATTTCCTAGCTGGTGCTCGCGACTTCGTCTGCGCAGGATAGACAATATCTTTATAAATTGTAGCCTAAGTGTTATTCTATATTATTGTAAAGTTTCATCAAAATCTATTCAATAGTTTTTACGTGAAAGAGTAACAAACATCCATCCATACTTACAAACTTTTGCGTTTAAAATATTAGTAGGATTTATAATTTTTTTATGTGTACATGAAGCAATAAAATAAATTACTTAAGAAAGCTTTTCCGCTTTCTTGCCCACTATCACTCCAAAGTGACCTTTGGGTCTTGCAGCCCTGGGCTCTGTCTGCTAAAAGACGCAAGCCCCAAAATGCTCTCTCTCCTTACGCTAACGACCTTGAAAACACAAAAAAATTAATTTCTCTTTCTGTAAGTGAGATTATCAGAAACCCTCGTACAACTTTTTAGCTAGTATCCTGAAGTTTCATTAGAACCTCGAAAGTCATTGAAATATTATCCGGTTTAGAAACCTTTACAAAAAGAGTCAAAAATGGCCTTTTTAAGTATTTTTTGCAAAGGAAAATTCAGGGTATTTTATTTCAATGACTTTCGAGGTTCTAATGAAACTTAAGGATACTAGCTAAAAAGTTGTACGAGGGTTTCTGATAATCTCACTTACAGAAAGAGAAATTAATTTTTTTGTGTTTTCAAGGTCGTTAGCGTAAGGAGGAGCCTTAATTGTAACTGTACATAGAATTTATTGTTATTTGTTAAACCAACAAACTCTTACCATAATTAATTTACACATTTCTACATTATTATACATTAGCCGAAGCCCGCAACTTCGTTCGCGTGGACTTAATGTCTCTGGAAAATGCTCATCAGGCTTAACAACTTTTACTAAGGCGGCATTTTTATATCTCTTATAGTTAAGCTAGACTATTATGGTTCTGCATCAGGCGTTCTATTTTCCTAAACCATTTATACCCTATATGTTGCCCAGGCTTAATAGCTATATAACAAAAAAAGTTTCATTCGAATCCGTCCAGTATTTCAGGAGATTAGCGTGTACAAACAGACATACAGACAAACAGACAGACATGTTTTTTTAAATTCTTACTCTATTACTACATCTCCATCGCCCCCAATATTTTTTTTTGATAATATATTTAATGTACAGACACACTTTTTTTACTGTTTTATAAAATGTATAGATTTCTAATGAAATAAATATTGTTTATTTACCCATACGTATTAACAGGATAAAGGTTACTTGGTGTAAAGGTCCAGACTCTAGACCATAGTATAGTTTAGTTTAGTTTAAAAACATTTAATTTGTGCTCTTGAAGTATTGAATATTTAGTGTTTATTATTCTAAATTTAAAGAATTTGGATTTGGCTGGGTAAAGGTAAGGTATTTTTTAAAGTTAATTATTTTATTTAGGAATATTTTTTTTTTTTCGACGAATGTCATGCGTTAAGACCATCCCAGACTTGAAAAAACACCATATTGACTGGTAGATAAAGCCTATGGCACAGAATAATAACTAGTACTTACGTAGGTACCTATGGCTTTAAGTCCGCCTATTACATTTGTAATAAAGATAAATAAATAAATATTGGCCACTCACACACGCGAAAATCAAAACAAAACAGATGTGTACGTGAATGCCCCATGTAAGTATAACTGTTATCAATTTCTAATAATTAGGTATGTACACTGTACAATATGGGTACAAACAATTGAAACAGAAAACACAGTTTTCGCTTAGTTTGCATTGTTCTCTCTCAGTGAATTCGTGTCCAAGTTATTTTAGTAGTAATATTGTAGTGTATGTTTTGTAAAAAAAAAATGAGCGAGGATACACTGGGTAAGTAAATAAATAAATACATATAATCTATACATATAATAAAATAGTAAAAAAAGTGTGTCTGTACATTAAATATATTTCCAAAAAATATATTGGGGGCGATGAAGACGTAGTAATAGAGTAAGAATTTAAAAAAAAATGTCTGTCTGTCTGTCTGTTTGTCTGTATGTCTGTTTGTCTGTATGTCTGTTTGTCTGTTTGTCTGTTTGTACACGCTAATCTCCGGAAATACTGGACGGATTCGAATGAAACTTTTTTTGTTCAACATATAGGGTATAAATGATTTTGGAAAATGGAACGCCTGATGCAGAACCCTAATGGTCCAGCTAAACTATAAGAGATATAAAAATGCCGCCTTAGTAAAAGTTGTTCAGCCTGATGAGCATTTTCCAGAGACATAAAGTCCACGCGAACGAAGTCGCGGGCTTCGGCTAGTGATAAATAACACAGATTGATCTAAGACTTAAAGTAAGTTTAAACTTGTGTTATGGAATAGTAATAACGACATATAGTTTAGTTTAATTTAGATTTAAACTAAAAGATTTTTTTAAATTACATTTTTACAAATATACACACAGAAAAAAGTTAACTATTAATTTAACCTAAAAAGTCGTGCCCACGTGGCATAGTGCCAAGAACGCTGGCCGCATTTCCGCGTTGGATCGCAATACTGATTCGTTGTGCGAAAAAACAGCCAGCCCTCTTAAAAATTTAAAATTTATTTGATTTGAATTTAGATTAGAGTCTTGCGGCCCTGGGCTCTGTCTGCCCCGTAAGGGTTAAAGACGTGATAGTATGTGTGTATATAAATTTTAATGTGTACCTATGTATATTAGGGTGTCCCTTATATGGGTGAAAAAATTTTTTTTTCGGATATCGAAATGCATACCCCTTAATTCGTTTTACACTACCTAGACTTACTCAAATACAAAATTTCATCATCCTATGTCAACATTAACCCGTGCCGACAGGGCTGTAAAGATTTTGAAAATCGCCGTCTTTAACCCCTTACGTTATGTAGCTAAATCAAATGAAATAATTATAATTATAAAAATAATAATAAAAAAGAAAGTTAGAAAATAAGTACTTATTTTGTAAAACAGAATAAAATTACAGATCAACAAGTATATTTTATTTTAGGGGTCTTTTTTATTTACAGTCTGGATACAGATTATTTTGCTCTTGCACACAGCGTAGCAAAAATTGTTTTAGTTCTTCCTTTGTAGTGATCAAACCATTAAAATCTTGCATAAGTTTTACAGCTCTTTCAGCTGTATCATTTACTACCTTTCAAGAAAAAACCTTCTATTTCACTGTAAATAGTCAACATTGTCCCACGAAGAAAAAGGTTTTTTCAAGAAGCTTCCACCAATTTTTCAACGAGACAATAAATGTGTGCTCTTGTCAGACTCAAAATCACTTAATGATTTTAGTATCAGTTTATTAAAAACGGTGTAAGATATAAAACTATATTCCCAGTTACCATATAAATAATCTTTTTTATTTACAGTCTGGATACAAATAATGTATATAGATTTAACTTTATTATTTAGTTCAATTGTAATTTATGATTGTTTTTTAAATACATAGCAAAAATTGAGCATTTTCCGGGATCATAAAGTCGACGCGAACGAAGTCGCGGGCTTCCGCTAGTGTAATATAAACTTTAAAATTATTTTTAACCCCGAACAATAAAGGGGTGTTATAAATTTGACGTGTCTGTGTATGTGTGTGTGGCATTGAAGCGGCTGAACGAATAGGCCGATTATGATGAGGTTTTATATATGTTTGAAAGCCGTGTCTGTCGAGATGGTTAGCTATGTTTGATGGAAATCGGTTGAGTGGTTCAAAAGTAGGTACTTGATTTGGTAAAAACGCTTGAAAATGTGGGATTTTTTTAAATTGCCTCTCAAATAAACTTTTTCATGATCATATTTCGATACGTGTTCTTTGGAGAAAGTTGTTCAGTATCTTTACTGAATTCAGCTTTGAAATTGTTTCAGTATATTTTGTAAGACTCTGTAAGTACTGTAAGTATATCCCCATATTCGCCCATGAAGGGTTCCGTAGCAGCAAAGAGGAGGAGGCACACAAATTGATAATATTTTTGGAAATATTTTTTGTTCGTATTAAAAAAACTACTTACTAGATCTCGTTCAAACCAATTTTCGGTGGTAGTTTGCAAGGTAATAAACATCATATATATTTTTCAGTTTTATCATTCTCTTATTTTAGAAGTTACAGGGGGGGGGGGGCATTTTACCACTTTGGAAGTGTCCCTCGCGCAAACTATTCAGTTTAGAGAAAAATGATATTAAAAACCTCAAGAATGGGTTTGAAGAAAAAAAATATGTTTGAATTTCAGTTTTAAGTGTAGGGAGCTTCAAAATTTATTGTCTTTTTTTTCTATTTTTGTGTGAAAATCTGAATGCGGTTCACACTCCGTGGGTTGAGTTCACGGTATAGTTCTTATAGTTTCGGAATAAAGTGACAGACATGACAAATCCGGGTTCCGTTCTTTGTCATTTGGCTACGGAACCCTAAAAATGGCCCCTTAATTAATGGTGTAGTGCCCAATAGATTAAAACACGGGACTATCGCATTTAAGTTGATATAACAACAGTGCGTTTACCATAAATTATTTTCAATATAATTGATAAGTTCAATTTACTAATTAAAGTTTATCACTAGTTATCAAGCGTGATAAACTTTCATTAGTTGATCGAAATAAAAACCAAAAATAATACTAGCTTTTACCAGCGACTTCATCTGCGTAAATTAAATACTTACCGTCTTATTATTGAACGCGTTCAACTTTGTTACTAGGTTCAAATCATTATCCGACAAAAAACAAATCGTGACTTACACTACTAATGCCCAAACCATAAAAATGTTCACAAATAAAAATTGACCAAAAATAATAATGGCGAAAAACAAAAATGTACCAAATAAAAATGCCAAAAAATAAAAATGTCCAAAAAAAAATTGGCCAAATGTCATTTCACTAGATATGGTAATTTTATTGACTGCGGAAGTTGACGTCTAGTAATATGTCACAATTTCATCTGAAAATGTCAACTTGATTTGGTCGGATAATGGTTTAAACCTAGTGACAAAGTTACTCTGCGTTTTATAACAAGACGGCTTGGGTCTACCACGTCTGTCAGGTTTGTACGGTTTGTACTTAATACTATTAGTTCGCCGCGAACTTAGACCTCGCGATTATTTTTCGCAATTCAGTTTCCTAAATAACCCCTAGATGGCGGTATCCGAAGTTAGAACGCGCTATGGTTTCGTTTGCTACATAATCGCGGACATTTTTATTAATATTTCAAAAACTACTGAACCGATTTTGATGCCCAACGAACTTGAAAATTCTATTGATGTTTCCTACATGCCTACCAAGTTTCATCAAAATCAAACCATCGGTTCGGCTGCTATCGCGGTACAAACATACATACATACATACATACATACATACAATGTGTTTTGGCCCCCAACTCGATTTAGAGACCTCACTCGCTTCGCTCGCTCGGTCAAAAAAGGATTGCCCTGGTCTTCCTTCCCCAGGTCTCATAATATATCCATACCAAATTTGATTTAAATCAATTCAGTGGTTAAAGCGTAAAAAGGTAATAGAAAAACAGAGTTACTTTCACTTTATGACATAAGTAAGAAGTAATGAAATAAGGGTGTAAGGAAGTAAGGAAGTAAGGATGTAGGTAATATAAATTTGAACTGTTTATTTATTTTTATTTATTAAATCTTTATTGATTCACAATTGAAATTGTTTACAATTAACCGACTGAACGTTAAGAGCGTTCTCTCCTATAATATATATCCATAGGGATAAACTGTTAAGTGCTTTTAGTTTTTATTCATTTTAATAAAAAATATATAATCTATGTTCTGGTTATTATAGATATGCCAGAAGCACATGAAGCTTTTAAGAAGGCTGGCCAGAAAGCGGGACTGGAAATATGGAGGATTGAGGTGAGGATCCCTTCTTACAGACCAACGACATTTGCCGGCGACACCTGTCGGTGGCGGTCGGCGACTGTCGCAAACGGATATGTTAGGTTATTTGATACGACACGACGATTTCATAAATAAAACATCATTGAAGGGAAGATAGAAGGGAAAAGAGGACCAGGAAGACCGAGGCATAGCTACGTGAAGCAGATAAAGGAGAAGATGAACGTCGTGTCGTACAAGTAAAACAGCTGGCGGACAAGAGAGAAAAGTGGATGAAAATTCATACAAGACATATACACTGACTTTTTATTGGTTTTGGAAAAAAATGTATATTGAATAAATTCCTCTATGCATATACCTAATCCAAATTTGTGTATGATATACGATAAAAAAGTTGCGAAAATGATTTTCGAACGAGATCACGTAGTTGCGCCCTTCAAAAACTGCTGCGTGACCCCGATGACCTCCCGTCGGCCGGCGGCGCCTGGCGGCGGTAGTACTAATTGATCCCCCGATTTTACTTTCGAGTTTTAGTTAACATTATTGTTTCAGAATTTTTATTTTTAGCTTAATAGGTCTCACTAACGATCCTTATGAAGTGGCCTTCGGCTCTTAGACCAATGAGAAATCACCGTGACATCATCATCAGGTCTTTTTGTCTCCACTGCAGGAGCACGACCCTCTCTGTACAACCCGAGCCAAACTTGGCCAGAGCTGCCAGAGGTCTTGGCCTACACTCTCCACGCTGGCCAGACGGGTTAGAGAGGTCTCATTGATGTTTATAAGCTTTGTATAGCTTGTATTCCCTGACTTCCCTAAGGCGCCATCTACGACATCCACGGGAAGTCTTGGAATGGCCCTATTCTACTCTGCCGGAAACCACACGGAAAAATTTACGTGGATTTGAATTGAAATGAACTAAAAAGACTATAATATCTGTTACAGGGTTTTCTCCCCGTGCCAGTGCCTAAAGAGACCTATGGTAAATTCTACACTGGTGACTCCTACATTGTACTAAAAGTAAGTTCTTTATTAAGATTTTCAGGGTTCCCTACGTCAGAGAACTAAAATACTTCATGTCCACGTCTTTCACTCCTAAAGTTATATGATATGACTTTGCAACGCCCTGCCTGAGGACCTTAAAACCATTTCGGACAGAAATATTTTGAATAAAAAGGTCACAGAGTCTTCTCTCTTATTAATTTAAAGCAGGAGAAAGATCTACACTGGTATCATGTGTTGTATGTAAGTCGGTATATCTATATCTATATATCTATATCTATATACATATAATAAAACAGTAAAAAAAGTGTGTCTGTACATTGAATATATTTCCAAAAAAAATATTGGGGGCGATGGAGACGTAGTAATAGAGTAAGAATTTTTTTAAAAATGTCTGTCTGTTTGTCTGTATGTCTGTTTGTCTGTTTGTCTGTTTGTCTGTTTGTACACGCTAATCTCCGGAAATACTGGACGGATTCGAATGAAACTTTTTTTGTTATATAGCTATTAAGCCTGGGCAACATATAGGGTATAAATGATTTTGGAAAATGGAACGCCTGATGCAGAACCATAATGGTCCAGCTAAACTATAAGAGATATAAAAATGCCGCCTTTGTAAAAGTTGTTCAGCCTGATGAGCATTTTCCAGAAACATAAAGTCCACGCGAACGAAGTCGCGGGCTTCGGCTAGTATTAATATAAAAAGTAGCCTATGTATTAATCCAGGGCGTCAGATTCCTGCATACCAAATTTCATCAAAATTGGTCCAGCCATTTGCGCGTGATGAAGTAACAAACATACACACACACATACAAACTTTTCCCTTTATTACCTACTAGCTGTACCCGCGGGCTTCGCTCCCCGTGGGAATTTCGGGATAAAGAGTAACCTATGTCCTTCTCCGAGTCTCAAACTATGTCCATACCAAATTTCATCCAAATCGGTTCAGTATTTTAAGCGTGAAGAGGTAACTAACAAATATACAAACTCACTTTCGCATTTATAATATTAGTAGGTTAATTGTGTGTTTATATTTATAACATGACTGTGATTAAGTCTATCAGATGTTTAATCCACTCATCTTTCAGACATCCGGATCCGGTCAGAAATTTAACTGGGACATCCACTTCTGGCTCGGGAACGAAACCACTCAGGATGAATCTGGCACGGCGGCCATCTTGACGGTCTACTTGGATGACCACCAGTTTAATGGAGCTGCCATCCAGCATAGAGAAACCCAGGGTTATGAGTCGAAGCAGTTTTTGGACTATTTTCCACCAGGTACCTATCATTATCATATTTTTTTTTTCTCTATAGCAAGGTTCATCATCATCATCAACAGGTCTTTTTAGTCCACTGCAGGAGCACGACCCTCTCTGTACTACCAGAGCCATACTTGGCCAGAGCAGCCAGAGGACTTGGCCTTCACTCTCCACGCTAGCCTGGCCATACGGGTTGAAGAGGTCTCTTTAGCTTGTATTTCCTAAGTCGCCTTCTACGACATCCACGGGAAGACTTAGAGTGGTCCTATTCTACTCTGCCGGAAAACACACAGCCGCCAATAGCAAGGTTTCCTGGAAGAAATTCTTAGCTATAAGGCCGCCTTTTGCGCATTTCCTCATTTAAAGATAATTATGTCAACGTATGTATTCATTTTGTGCAATAAAGGGTATTGTATTCTACTTTATTATCACCATCATCATCATCATCTGCCTGTCTTTGGGCCTAAACAACAACTGCTTTCATGGTCTAGCATTTTTTGATTGGACTTTAGCACAGCCTCTCACTAGAGAAAATGTTTAGCTTACAGTCAATGTGTGACATTTGAAATATTTATACATCTATGTGTGGTACGGCGGTCATCTTGGTTGTCAACTTTGACGACCACCAGTTTAATGGAGCCGCCATCCAGTATAGAGAAACGCAGGGATACGAGTCGAAGCAGTTTTTGGACTATTTTCCACCAGGTACTTTCAGCTTTCCGGAGCACGATTTCGGTTTTATAAAAACTACATACATACATACTTTCACGTCTTTATTATCCTTAATGGGGCAGACAAAGATATTTTACTGTGTATGTTTTTGGTTAATATTTTACATAAAACAGAAATTACACAGAAAAGAATTTTTTTTTTAAAACAGCAAGAAAATTGGTTAATTAATCAATTAACAAGCATTTCACGTCATAGTCAAGAGTGCTGTACGTGCTTCCTTTTTCTGTTACTTGACAGTTTCCTCTTCCATCATTTTGTAAAAGGTTTATATAACTTAGGTACTTATTTTTGGACAGATTAAAAAAACCTTTTTGTTTTCGGTTTCGGAGATGTTACTTATTGAAATGAATAATAAAAATAATTAAGTAAAATACCGTATTACCGTTAATATAAAACTAATCGATAACGGGTGGAGTCACGCTTGGGTTGCACCGTAATAATATTAAAATTATTTTTATCCTTAGTGATAGTTATGCTAACTGATCGTATAATCCTGCAGGCAAAATGATATTTTTGAGTCAAAGTTATTTATATTGAAAACACATAGATTATAAAACTGAGCAAACCTATTTATTATTTAGATCTAGTTGCTAATTAGGCCTTGCCGCTGTATTATTAAATGGCTGACAAAAACCCAAAAGTCTTAGGCGATTAACACACTGCAACGTGCCCCGCTGCGTCGTTTTCGTATGGCGGCCCGCACCACGCAGCGGGGCGCGGTGCAGCGTGTTAATCACCTTAGGGCGCGTTTAGGCGACACATATTTCGTGAGACCTTATATAATTTGAGTCCAATTACACATCAATACAGCTCAAATTACAGTAACTGTAGTTCTACCAGTAGGTCTAGAAGGAATTTTTCTCCCAATTATACGGTATGTTCCAGCTATCCGTTACCTGGAGGGCGGACACGCGTCAGGCTTCAGCCACGTGACAGTCAACTCTGGTGCAGAGGAGAAGAGGCTGTTCCACATCAAGGGGAAGAAGAATGTCAGGGTTAAACAGGTGAGAAAACTGATTGTTTCTTATCTTAGCGGGGTTTTTGGCTAAGGATGCTGTCCATCTGGATATGACGGACGCACAGATAAACAAGAGTCTCCTACGATAGTACGGCCATGGCTCGCAGATACTGGCAAATTACGTGGGAAACAAACATAGGCAGGCTGAGGCCCAACGCAGATGACATGACTTGACTAGTGACAATACAATACAAAACAAATTAACTTTATTGCACCATGATAAACATAAAAAAATACAACAACAAGAAACAATATGAGTATAGGCACAAAGGCGGACTTTTTGCTAGAAATGAAATCTCTTCCAACCAGCCTTTGGGTGGGGGAAAAAAACGTGACGCACTTTATAGTCTGTGAAAATAGAACCCGTGCAATCATATGGAGTAACACGACGCAAAAAATATCCAGCGAGCGTCGTGTGCGTTACTGCTTATGATTGCATGGGTTCTAATTTTACAGACTATCACAGACTAAAAAAAGCGTCACGGATAGTCTGTCGTCTGTGTTGGGCCTGACGGGGACCGTGGTAGACCGAAGAAATGCTGGCTTGACGTTATCCAATAGTCTTACAACTAAGGATGCCTATGCCTAAGACCATGCGAAGTGGAGAAGAAAAAGCCGGAAAACCATCCGAATCTCTCTCTCATCTCAGCGTATTCCAATTGCTATGTGGTCCAGCATTACAGCTGAAGATGCAACTGGAAATACGCTATGACGACAGAGAGAGTACATAGCCCAGCGTATTGGAATGGCAGTGGGCGCGACGCAGCGCGACGAACCGATGGCCGATAGGGCAAAAGGTTCTAGACTGGCGATGACGTATAGGCAAGCGAAGCGTAGGTCACCTGCCCACAAGATGTTCTGACGACCTGTCCAAGGTCGCTGGATGCAAGCCACTTTAGATCGGGCATTTTGGAAATCTTTGGGAGAGGCCTATGTCCAGCAGTGGACGTTGTGCGGCTGAAATGGATGGATGGACAGAGAGAGAGAGAGCTGTACAATTGTTTTTATAGAACACTTATGAAAACATGGTTTTCCACCAGGTGGAAGCATCCGTAAAATCCCTGAACAAAGGAGACTGCTTCATCCTAGATGTGGACCACGACATCTACGTGTTCGTCGGCGAGAAGGCCAGTAACATGGAGAAGCTGAAAGCCAACTCTGTGGCCAACCAGATCAGGGACCAGGACCACAAGGGGAGGGGGCAGATTGAAATTATTGGTAAGTTCCAATTTTAGTCCTTGCCGTGTCGTGCGTGCATTTTAATTTCCAGCAGAGTAGAATAGGGCCGAAGTCCTCCCGTGGTTGTCGTAGAAGGCGACTTAGGAAATACAAGCTGAATAAAGGTCATTAACATCAATGTGACCTCTCCTCTGGCTCTGGCTGCTCTGGACAAGTATGGCTCTGGTAGTAAGAGAGGAACGTGAAGAGAAACAGACGGTAAGTATATAAGTTAAGCCGTGTGGTTTCTGGTAGAGTAGAATAGGCCACTCCAAGTCCTCCCGTGGATGTCGTAGAAGGCGACTTAGGATATATAAGCTAAACAAAGCTTATAAACATCATTGAGACCTCTCCAACCCATCTGGCTCTATCAGCTCTGGACCAGTATGGCCCACTGGTAGTAAAGAAAGCAGCGTGATCTGCGCGGTAAGAGGAACAGCTGGTAAGAACGTAAGATGAGCCGTGTGGTTTCCAGCAGAGTAGAAAAAGGCGACTCCAAGTCCTCCCGTGGATGTCGTAGAAGGCGACTTAGGAAATACAAGCTGAATGAAGCTAACATCGATGAGACCTTTCTCGTCTGGCCAGCGAGGAGAGTGTAGGCCAAGTCTTCTGACTGCTCTAGCCAAGTATGGCTCTGGGAGTACAGAGACGCGGTCGTGCTGATGCAGTGGAGACTAAAAGACCTGATGATGATGAATTTTAATTTACTTCAGTGTCTGGCTGATTCAATCTGGTCTGGTCCGGTTCGCTCTAATCCGCTCCATTTGGGACTTAAGATCTGATCTGGCCAGAACAAGACTTTTTCTTCAAAATGGATTCTTAAAAGTTGGTTTTTAAATCAAAAAAATCTCGGGTTGGTTGGAAGAAATTTCTTAAGAAATAAGTAGCAACTATGTACTATGTTTACTTTCATGAGCATTTCCTAGCTGGTGCTCGCGACTTCGTCTGCGCAGGATAGACAATATCTTTATAAATTGTAGCCTAAGTGTTATTCTATATTATTGTAAAGTTTCATCAAAATCTATTCAATAGTTTTTACGTGAAAGAGTAACAAACATCCATCCATACTTACAAACTTTTGCGTTTAAAATATTAGTAGGATTTATAATTTTTTTATGTGTACATGAAGCAATAAAATAAATTACTTAAGAAAGCTTTTCCGCTTTCTTGCCCACTATCACTCCAAAGTGACCTTTGGGTCTTGCAGCCCTGGGCTCTGTCTGCTAAAAGACGCAAGCCCCAAAATGCTCTCTCTATCCGTTTAGGGATAAAGACATTTTGTGTGTATTTCGACTGTCTCCGAGGTCCGGTGGTCAAACGTTCGCCTTGTAATCCGGAGTTCCAGAAGAAAAGTGGTTTCCAGTCTGGTTAGGATATTGCAGGCTTGAATCACCTGATTATCTGAAAAGAAAGATGACTTTCCGTGTTTCAGAAGGCACGTATAAACTGTGGGTCCCGAACGCCATCTAGCGTTTGATCATCAAACTACCCAAGAATTGGTTCTGGTTTACCTTTAGCTTGCGGAGGTCAGACAGCAGTCGCTCTGTGTAAAAACCAGTAACCTCGTCAAATCTCCTTGGTTAGGTAGCGGACCCCGTGCTCTGAAGGATTGCTGATGAGGATGCAACTCGGAAAATACACTTGGTAGATGATAATGATGACGTGTTGTGTGTTTTCAGATCCCTACTCCAGCAGTGAAGATACTAAGAAGTTCTTCAAAGCTCTTGGCTCAGGCAGTATGGGGGCTATACCTGATGAGGCAGAAGGCGGTGACGATGAAGTAAGTAACCCCTTAACCTTTCCGCTGTCGCTGGGTGGAATTCCACCCGGATTCTATTGTCTTACTATTGTGTCTGGGTTTTGTCGCATCTTAAAAAGTTATTTAATAGTAGATTATGCAAGGGGTAAAAGTAATAGTTATTACGCGAGGGTGCTACTTTGAATCCTGAGTGAAGCGAGCGAGGGATTCATGTATCACCCGAAGTAAAAATATTACCGTACCCGAGTAGCACACTCCACTTTTCATCTCCATCTATGAGAAAAACAAGCATTATACAAAACTAAATATAAAGAAA
This sequence comes from Acrobasis consociella, assembly GCA_963555685.1. Classification (NCBI taxonomy): domain Eukaryota; kingdom Metazoa; phylum Arthropoda; class Insecta; order Lepidoptera; family Pyralidae; genus Acrobasis; species Acrobasis consociella. Next base: position 7,410,670 of record OY743132.1, on the reverse strand, counting down.
ACTCAAATAATTACAGATCAATACAATATAACTGAAATAAAATCTAAAACTTCTGTAATTACTTTTAATCAAGACAAAAATGGCGCTTTTTAGGGTTCCGTACCCAAAGGGTAAAAACGGGGCCCTTTAACTAAGACGTCGCTGTCTGTCCGTCTGTCCGTCTGTCTGTCACCAGGCTGTATCTAAAGAACCGCGATAGCTAGGCAGTTGAAATTTTCACAAATTATGTGTTTCTGTTGAGGCTATAACAACAAATACAAAAAACAAAAAAAATATATTTAAGGGGGCTACCATACTCGATATCAATAATGGCAACAGGTAGGCACTTGAAATATTCACAAAATACTCAGTTGTATTTTTATTTTAATAATAAATAAAAAAATTAAAATAAAATAAATAATCAAGGGGGGCTCCCATACAAAAAACTTGATTTTTATAGGTTATGGTACGGAACCCTTCGTGCGCGAGTCCGACTCGCACTTGGCCGGTTATTTAATTATACTTAGTATTTCCTTATATACTTATTATATTTTATTTTATTTATTTAATTATTCTAAGTAAAACCTAAATCGTTCTATCTACAGAACATTAAAATTTTGTCTTGAACAAGCCTTATATTAGATAATGTCAAACAATTTCATGAACGTTTACAGTCGTGAAGCTGTTCTACGCACATTTGCGAAAAACGGCCACTTTTGGCAATTGTGCGTAGCAAAGCAGAAGCTATGCTTCATACATTGTAGGATAGTGTGTGTATAGAAATACACACACTATCCTACAATATTTGAAGCATAAAATTTATATTTAGCTCAATCTAAGTCATCGTTATCTTTTCCAGGAATTTGAACAGCTCAGTATCAAAGACGCAACTCTCAGCGAGATCTCCGATCAGACGGGAGCCATGAAGGTCACTCGTCTTCCGAAGCCATTAAAAAAGACTCAACTTAACACGAAGGTACGCTTAGACTTTTTTAACCTTGACGACCTCCGTGGCGTAGTGGTCAACATGCTAGTCCGCCACCCAGAGGTCCTGGGTTCGATTCCCGGTCAGGGCAAGTTGGAAAATGGCCTTTTTCAAATTGTCCTGGGTCTTGGATGTTTATCTATGTATTTGTTATAAAATATAGTATCGTTGAGTTATTATCCCATAACACAAGTCTCGAACTTACTTTGGGGCTAGCTCAATCTGTGTAATTTGTCCCTATATATTTATTTATTTAGTTTTCATACATTTTATATGGACTCGCCGCACACGGTGACGCCGGTAGCGGCCACTACATTAGTATGAAAGTGGTCGGTGGCCGCGTTTTTTGGTGGCCCGTTTGCGCCTAAACTTCAACCACCGGAAATTGTATGTCACTAAGTACTTTCGGCTGAAAACGGCCGACGTGCGGCTCGAAGGTCAATGCTTTTTTTCTAGCTTCTTCCATGCTGAACTGGAACTGGGGAAAAGAAATAACCAGCCAAGTGCGAGTCGGACTCGCCCATGAAGGGGCTTTTTCTCAACAACTCTAAACCAGTTAATAAAATAGTTTGAATGGTTATCTAGTGCTGTATGAGACAATTTCGAATGATATATCCGTTTCCTTTCAAACTATTTATTTTAAATGAGTGCAGCATTAAACTTCAAAAAATGTAACCCCTTAAGGGCCCACCCTAGGCTAGAATCTAAGATTTGCTCTCGCTTCCCCGCACACAAATTTACACTAGTCGAAACGAGACAGCGAGCTGAGCGGGGCCGATGTTTACGCGTGGGTGTTTCTTTTTACAAAGAATATTTGAATGTTATTAAAAACTAGCCGAAGCCCGCGACTACATTCGCGTGGACTTTATGTCTCTGGAAAATCAGGCTGAACATCTTTTACTAGGACGTCATTTTTATATTTCTTATAGTTTAGCTGGACCATTATAGTTCTGCATCAGGTGTTCCAAAAACATTTATGCCATATATGTTGCCCAGGCTTAACAGCTAACTATATAATAAAAAAGTTTCATTCGAATCCGTCCAGTATTTCCGGAAATTAGCGTGTACAAACAGACAAACAGACAGACATTTTTTTTTAATTCTTACTCCATTACGATTTCTTCATCGCCCTTAACTGTTTTATGATATTGATGTAAGTAACATTATCACTGCCTTATGTTTGATACAAATATACTTAATCAAAAGCTTCCCTTTTTAATGTTGTAGCAACTTAGCAATTTTTTTGTCGAGAAAATTTTAAGCTTGCTGCTAACTTCTTATTTCTCTTTCCAGGAATGCTTTATTTTGGACACCGGCAGTAACGGCGTATACGTGTGGGTAGGGAAGAAGTCGAATGATAAGGTAAAATATAAAATTTTACATAGTTTCTTATAAGAGAGGTGTTATAGGTTTGACGCTAATGTCTGTCTGTCTATGTGTCTGTGGTACGGTGCGTACCTAACTGCCTCCGTCGTGTAGTGGTTAGAGCGTTCGGCTTATACCCGGAGGTCGCGGGTTCGATTCCCGACGGGGGCAACGACTTTGTGTTGTTGTCCTAGTTTGGTTAGGACATTGTAGGCTGATCACCTGATTGTCTGAAAAGTAAGATGATCCGTGCTTCGGAGGGCACGTTAAGCCGTCGGTCCCGGTCACTGTCTTTGACATTGGTCGTTACCTAAAACCATGTCAGAGCCCTAAAGGCGGTTTAAAAACTCTGACACTAGTGTTAGTCACTAACACACACGATAAGAAGAAGACGGTGCGATGGTACAACGCCACAGACGGACAGACAGACAGACTCTTTTTGTCGGGCGTTAAAAAGCTTTACACACAATATACATTTCCAGGAAAAGTCAGAAGCAATGAAGAGGGCTCAAGAATACTTGAAAGCAAATAACCTACCATCTTGGGTAAGTTCACTAACTATGCAAAGAGAGGGATTTTCTGTTATTTAATTTATTTTTATCTGTAGTTACATCATCAACATCATTTTAGCCGCATAACGTCCACTGCTGGACATCCCTCTCCATGGCCTCTCCCAAAGATTTCCAAAATGACTGATCTAGATTATTTTTTTGTTAACCTCTTTTGTCACATTGTTGGGCAAAAGCAAAGGTCTCTTCCCTCGTCTTTGTACTTACATTACACCCTGTTTTTATCCGACTACGGTGAAGCCAAAAAGGTTATAATTTTCACCGCTATGTACCTATAAGTTGTACTGCCAAATTAGACACTAATATCATTATCATCATCAGGTCTTTTCTGTCTCCACTGCAGGAGCACGACCCTCTCTGTACTACTAGAGACATACTTGGCCAGAGCAGCCAAAAGGATTTGACCAACAGTCTCCTCGCTGGCCAGACGGGTTGGAGAGGTCTCATTGATGTTTATAAGCTTTGTTTAGCTTGTATTCCCTAAGTCGCCTTCTACGACATCCACGGGAGGACTTGCAGTGATCCTATTCTACTCTGCCATATACCACACCAGACTGATATAATAAAAGGGAAAGATTTGATTGTTAGTGTGCCTGTGTTTCAGTCTGTGGCATTATAGCTCCAAAACGATGGACCGATTATGATGCGGTTTTTGTTTTAAAACTGACGTGATGGAGATGGTTCTTGACTTCAGTTGTGTCGAGGGTTACTTAAAATTGGTACTATTTTTAACCACCGACGAAAAAAGAGGTGTTCTAGGAAGTGTCTCTGTGTCTATCTGTTGTATCATCATCATATTATATCACCTACAGAAAGTCCACTGCTGGACATAGGCCTCCCCCAAGGATTTCCAAAACGACCGATCGGAAGCGGCCTGCATCCAGCGCCTTCCTGCAACCTTATCTGTGGCGTATAGTTGCTTCTAAACGATGGAGCGATTATGATGCGGTTTTTTGTTTGAAAGCTGACGTGACGTGATCAAGTTGGTTCTTAACTACAGTTGTGTTGTGTTGGGTTTAAGTATTTAATTTAAATTTTTTTTCTTGTTTATTACAGGTACACGTATCAAAGGTTCCAGAAGGAATGGAACCCACTTCTTTCAAACAATACTTCAATGGCTGGAACTAAAATGGCATGGCAACTGAAATGGCATTTCAATTTCATTATAAATGTTCTAAATAAATGCCTTTATATGTAATTTTACCTTTTTTATTTTTTTAAATATCTTTTAGTATCTTTTTTAGGGTTCCGTAGCCAAATGGCAAAAACGGAACCCTTATAGATTCGTCATGTCTGTCTGTCTGTCTGTCTGTCCGTCCGTATGTCACAGCCACTTTTTTCCGAAACTATAAGACCTATACTGTTGAAACTTGGTAAGTAGATGTATTATGTGAACCGCATTAAGGTTTTGATACAAAAATAGAAAAAAAACAGTAAAGGCCGTAGCAAGATAAGGGAAGAAGATATGCCCTTTTGGAATTCAACGCTGTTTTTTTTTTCTATAATTACTTACATTTAGTAGTACAATTGTGCAAAGTTTTGTCAAAAAAAAACATGTGGTTCAGCTGGAAAAAAATAAAATCCGAAATATTAAAAAAGTATATTTCTCTAAAAGTATTTTACTTTATCATATTATCTTTATTTCATTTTAGTCAACTTAAAAGTAAGTATTTTCTCAGAAAGTATTGAGTCTCTATCTTTATCATTTCTGTAAAAAAACACGTAAGTCAAAATTTCTAAATTTTTTTTTTTAATTTCGAAGGCGTGACCACTCTAAATGACATTGCTATAAAAACTCTATTTAATGGTTTGTCAGTCATATCAGTTTCACAGCTAAAATCGAAAAGCAACAGTGTCAAAATTAAAAAAATATGTTGGTTGGATTTTGTTACATTTTGCTCTTAAACCATTCTAACACCGCCAAAGAACTTAAAAACAAATCTTCTCTGTAAATACAGTTTACATTAATACTAACTCGACATTTACATGTATAAACTAAAATATCCTTATAGTAATCAATCACTTAATATCCGCCTAGCGTTCCCTTATTTTAGTCACTATCACTATCTTCATTCACGGTGACACTAACTCCGTGTGTTAGGAAAAGTCTACTTAACATTTCACGCTGACACGGAAACGCTACAATAACATTATAATAACTTTACTTGATCCAAAACTGGATAATCATTTTCGAAAAAATGGCATGCCTCTCTTATAAGACCAATAACTTTCATTATTGCAATATGGTACAATGATTGTGGATTTTTCGAGAACAGTTTTTTAATCGCGTACTTCTTGGACAGCATTTTTATTACTTAATTACTTAAGATTCAAAGGTGCAATGCAAGAGCTAACAATGACATATATTACAATAAAAACAAAATCGAATCGCTTTATTGTCAAAATACTTATGTTTTTTATTTTGTTTTAAAGAGGATTTATGCATAAAGTTCTTTACCGGTGTTAGAATGGTTTAAGAGCAAAATGTAACAAAATCCAACCAACATATTTTTTTTAATTTTGACACTGTTGCTTTTCGATTTTAGCTGTGAAACTAATATGACTGACAAACCATTAAATAGAGTTTTTATAGCAATGTCATTTAGAGTGGTCACGGGTTCGAAACTAAAAAAAAAAAATTTAGAAATTTTGACTTACGTGTTTTTTTACAGAAATGATAAAGATAGAGACTCAATACTTTCTGAGAAAATACTTACTTTTAAGTTGACTAAAATGAAATAAAGATAATATGATAAAGTAAAATACTTTTAGAGAAATATACTTTTTTAATATTTCGGATTTTATTTTTTTCCAGCTGAACCACATGTTTTTTTTTGACAAAACTTTGCACAATTGTACTACTAAATGTAAGTAATTATAGAAAAAAAAAACAGCGTTGAATTCCAAAAGGGCATATCTTCTTCCCTTATCTTGCTACGGCCTTTTGGGGGTTCCCCATACTTGGAACTGAAACTCAAAAATTTATTTTTCATCAAACCCATACGTGTGGGATATCTATGGATAGGTCTTCAAAAATGATATTGAGGTTTCTAATATCATTTTTTTCTAAACCGAATACTTTGCGCGAGAGACACTTCCAAAGTGGAAAAAAGTGTCCCCCCCCCCCCCCCCCCGTAACTTCTAAAATAAGAGAATGATAAAACTAAATAAAATATATGTTGTTCATTACCATGAAAACTACCAGCGAAAATTGGTTTGAACGAGATCTAGAAAGTAGTTTTTTTTTAATACGTCATAAATCGTAAACAGCAATTTACCTTTCATTCAATCAACTCAAATATAAAAATTAAAAAAACATACTACAAGACTTTTATATTATGTTATTTGCTACTACGGAACCCTTCATGGGCGAGTCCGACTCGCACTTGGCCGCTTATTTATATCCTTAATTTTTATTTGTTACCAACACTTTATGGATTCTTAAGCCTGAAATAAAAGATTTTTTTATTTATTTATTTTAATATCCCTGAGTATCATCACTGGGTATTTTTATACCTACGTAATACGATGGCGATGATATTTAACACATTGGGGGACAATTACGTCCACAGCCGTAAGTGTCCTGCAACGTGTTAAAAAATAACATGCATATACTTTGTAAACAAGTGAAAATAACTTAAATTATGTACTTTCAATAATTATTACTTCCTTTCAGTACGATGATTTATGTCTGCCCCATTAGGGATAAAGACGTGATAGTATGTATAGTATGATTTACAAATCTTTACTTATATTATAAATGCGAAAGTGAGTTTGTATATTTGTTTGTTTGTTTTTACCACTTCACGCTTTAACCACTGAAACTTTTAGATAAAATTTGATATGGATATAGTTTGATAACCAGGGTAGGACATAGGATAGTTTTTATCCCGAAATTCCCACGGGGAGCGAAGCCCAAAAAAAGAAAATATAAGACGACCTTTGCAAATTCACTCAAAGGGCACGATTATAAAACGTGGAAGGGACATATCCGTAATGAATCGAACCACATAATATAGTTTAAAAAAAATTAAATTAACAGTAAAAAAAACAAAAAAAACTTCCATACAAATTAAAATATAAAAAATATAAATAAAAAACAAATATTTCCCGGGTGGCTGCACACTTTTGTAAGTGCCGATTTTTTAAATATAGTATATATTTATAGACCATAAAGTGTAAAGTTTCTAAAGACTGGTTTTCCTTTTTACTCATTAATTAGAATTAAATTATTGGTCACATATACATAATAGGATTAATAGGTACCTACATTATTCATTACCGTCACCATGGCAATACCTACCTACCACCATCGTTTTATCAGCTATCTCTCTCTCGTCATCAAAACTTGTTATTCCTAACACCATTATAACGTTTATTTATAGAACGTAGAAGGAACATACCCGTAATAAATCAAACCACGAGCTATACTATATCACTAAACTTACTTACTTAAAATTAAAGTACCTGGGCGACCGAGCTTTGCTCGGTTACATCTCAAACATCGAAAATACGCGTTTTCCCAAACATAAGACTAATCTAGATCGATTGTTTACCCCCGAAAACCCCCATATACCAATTTTCAACGAAATCGTTAGAGCCGTTTTCGAGATCACAGAAATATATAAATAAATATACAAGAATTGCTCGTTTAAAGGTATAAGATTGGAATAACAGTCGAAAGCAAAAAATATCGGCACTTTCATACAAAAGTGTGCAGCCGCCCGGGCAATTTGTATGGGAATGTCTTTTTTTTTAGCTTTTTGACCTCATTTTAATGTCATTATAGGTATTACAGATTGTAGATATTACGGGTATGTCCCTTCCACGTTGTATACATTAATCTATACATATAATAAAATAGTAAAAAAAGTGTCTGTACATTTAATATATTTCCAAAAAAAAAATATTGGGGGCGATGGAGAAATAGTAATAGAGTAAGAATTTAAAAAAGGTCTGTCTGTTTGTCTGCTATATATCTCCGGAAATTCAGGACGGATTCGAATGAACTTTTTGTTATTTAGGTAGCTGTAAAGCTTGGCAACATAAAGAGTATAAATGTTTTTGGAAAATGGAACACCTGACACAGAACTATAATGGTCTAGCTAAACTATAAGAAATATAAAAAAACCGGCCAAGTGCAAATCGGATTCGCGCACTAAGGGTTCCTACCATTATATATAAAAAATCGCGTTTGTTGTATGGGAGCCCCCCTGAAATATTTATTTTATTTTGTTTTTAGTATTTGTTTTTATAGCGGCAACATAAATGCATAATTTGTGAAAATTTCAACTGTCTAGCTATCGCGGTTTTTGAGATACAGCCTGGTAACAAACATCGAAGTCTTAGTAATAGGGTCCCGTTTTTACCCTTTGGGTACGGAACCCTAAAAATGACGCCTTAGCAAAAGTTGTTCAGCCTGATAAGCATTTTCCAGAGACATAAAGTCCACGCGAACGAAGTCGCGAGCTTTGGCTAGTATTAAAAAATAAATTACTTACTCTATTTTGGTAAATAATGAATGACTAAAATAAAACTGGCTGTTAGTCACAAAAATACAAAGACAAATATTTATTAAAGTCGTATCATTTGTATGTATCATTGTGGTAGACTTTTGACCGGGCGGGCGCCATATTTAATTCAGTACGCTATCACGCTTCAGTGGGGGGAGACGCGCGTTTTCCATCATTTCCCGCCAAAATTCGCGCAAAAAATTACGTGTCGGTGCCGAAATTTTTATTTTTTGTCCGTTTTACAGTTTAAATCAGCATTTTGTGAATTGTTAATAGGTTTTTGTTGAATATTTAAGGAAGAAATAGCACAAGTAAGTTGTTTTGGTTTGTCCTTGTAATTTATTGATAAATTTGCCGGTTGGAATTGTAAATGTCGTCTATTACAGGCTTACTTTTTTTTACCAAGTTTGTAGGATACATAAACTTAAATAACATAATTATTGTAATTATACTTACAACATATAAGTACTGTAACTATTTTACATTACAACAAGCTTTTATTAGGGTTCCGTACCCAAAGGGTAAAAACGGGACCCTATTACTAAGACTTCGCTGTCTGTCCGTTTGTCTGTCACTTGAAATATTCACAAAATACTCAGTTGTATTTTTATTTTAAAATATATATTTAAGGGAGGCTCCCATACAAAAAACTTGATTTTTATACATAGATAATGGTACGGAACCCTTCGTGCTCGAGTCCGACTCGCAATTGGCCTGTTATTTATATTAGTTTCACCTGTCCCGTTGTCTAACAGCCCGTAGCAAGTTAAATTTGACCCACTTCCCGGTTTCCGATTGAGCTGAAATTTTGCATGCAAATGTATGTCTCGTGACAATTGACAATGCAATATTATAATAACATGGAGCTGATCTGATGATGGAGCTGGGACTTGGTCATGGCATCTCTTTGATAAAAAAAACATAACTCCACCGAGTTTGAATTCGATTGATTCGTCTCGATCAAGCACTTTAAACTTTTAATAAATTGTTTTAAATGAGCTTGTTCAAACATTTTCATATTTTTCTTTGTTTGTTTTTGTATTTTATTTTGTAAATATAGTCGTAGAAAAAATATTGTATGCAACGTTGTATAAGTACGTAAAAAAATGCTCGATGGCGTCTCCTTACGATGCTCGCCAAGGCTCGCATCGTAACCTGCGCCACTCGCATTTTTTGACCGTTCTTATACAACTGTTGCATAAAATATCTACTATTATATAATATGTATCCTATAATAACATAACACAAGTCTCGAACTTACTTTCTGGCTAGCTTAATCAGTGTAGTTTATATTTATTTATATGATATGCGCATATCGCGCATAACGTTTGCATTTGTATTGTGCACACATGCGTTTACAGGCGTGGGAACATGCGTAATGATCTATGCCGCTTTGTATCTCTGCACTATCCAGATGCATTTATAGGTAGGTAGATATAATATATGTCCATATATCTCCGTATCTCCACTGACAAATGCTAATTGTGTACTTTTCAAAATATCTTATACCTTTAAACGAGCAATTCTTGTATGTATGTATGTATATATATATATATATTTATAAATTTCTATGATCTCGAAAACGGCTCTAACGATTTCGCTGAAAATTTGTATATGGGGGTTTTCGGGGGTAAACAATCGATCTAGATTAGTTTTATGTTTGGGAAAACGCGTGTTTTCGAGTTTTCATGCATTTTTCTTTCTACGCAGAATATGGTCGCTAATTTCGTTGCGCCGCGACCGCCTTGATTTAGCTCAGCGGTTAAGGATAGCGACCGCTAGAAAGAGTGTTACGGGTTCGAATCCCACTCGGTGACTTACTTTTGTTTTTTTTTTATGTTTAAGTTTATATTTTTTTATTATTTTGCATTGTTTTTAGACAAGTTTAAAAAAAAAATGTTAATGTTTGAGATGTAACCGAGCAAAGCTCGGTCGCCCAGGTACTAATAATTATTTGGTACTGTTAAGGATACCTATAGGTTACACAGTGCGAGTTGGCATGCGAGCTGACCTAGTCAGTCTCCTGACATGATCAATGATCATAATAATATCCATTTTCAATGTGATTTTAAATTTGTTAATGCAGAAAGACTGTTATTAAGAGCGCTATTCGACTTTAAGAAGCTATGACGTCATTAGTATATATTTCATACAAATCCCATATAAAATGTTTGTTTTGACGTTTAAAAAAGTATCTCATTTCATTTGTTAGAAAATAGCGAAATTCGCTACTTAAAAACACCTACAAAGAAAGTAAAATGTAAATTATATAGGTTATTAACTTTATACTCGTTAAAATATAAACCACTTGCTGTGCCCGCGGGCTTCACTCCCCGTGAGAATTTCGGGATAAATAGTCCTTCCCCGAGTCTCTAACTATATCCATACCAAATTTCATCCAGATCTGTTCAGTAGTAGAAGCGTGAAGAGGTAACAAACAAACAAATATACAAATTCCCTTTGGCATTTTTAATATTATTAGTAGGATTAGGTGCATGGCCCAAATATAGGTATATTTGGACGGGCGGGAAATATAGGTATAGTTGACATTGACAAATGATATGATGTCATTTCAAAGATAAGAGGCGGGAAGTCAAGGGGTTTAGTTGGAGTTTGCTTAAAATTGTTTTGCAAATTTATTCTAGTGCTCTGGCCAAGTATGGCTCTGGTAGTACAAAGAGGGTCGTGCTCCTGCAGTGGAGACTAAAAGGACAGGATGATGATGATGTAGACGATGTTATAAATGTTCATGGACAATAAAATTTGACGACCTCCGTGGCGCAGTGGTCACCATGCTGGTCCGCCACCCAGAGGTCCCAGGTTCGATCCCCGGTCAGGAAAGTTGGAAAATGGCCTTTTTCAAATTGTCCTGGGTCTTGCATGTATATCTATACATATATGTATAATATAGTATCGTTGAGTTAGTATCCCATAACACAGGTCTCGAACTTACTTTGGGGCTAGCTCAATCTGTGTAATTTGTCCCTATATATTTATTTAATATGTGAAACATAGTGCGGATGTACCTACGCCCACCATAGTCTGCAAAAAAATATCACTATATTTCCGTTTGCACTTTTTTAAGAAGTGTGGTGCGTCTTTAGGTGCCTTCCGCCACTCAATCAGCTATGACAACCAGTGGACTCGTATAGATTTGTCGACCTACACCAACCTTTGATTAAAACTAGTTAAGATGAGGATTGCCGTGTGGTTCCCGGCGGAGTAGAATAGGGCCACTCCAAGTCTTCCCGTGGATGTCAAAGAAGGCGACTTAGGAAATACAAGTTAAACATAGCGTATATAAATAAACACCAATCCTATGTCTGCTCCGGCCAAGTACGGCTCTGGTAGTACAGAGAGGGTCGTGCTCCTGCAGTGGAGACTAAAAGATCTGTTGATGAGGATGGGGATTAAGAAATAGAAGAAAATAGGCTCAATACAATTGTAACCGTAAAATAATTCTATATTTTTTTTACTAGATATTGGTGTTTTGTTATACCTAATAAAACGGATGAAATTATGTTGTAATTTATTGTATTAGGTAGGTAGGCACATAGGTGTAGGCTTTAGATATTTTCTGAACCCGATAAAAGTAAAACAAGATGCTTGTTTCTTATCTAATCTGTTATCTTTCCATGAAGTGACATAGGTACCAGGTGCTTAAGATGTCAGATAGCAAGGTAATAGTAGGAACTCGTCTTAGGGTTGCCATCTAAAAAAATAAAAAAGCCTGACTCTCCGCTTCTTCTTATCGTGTGTGTTAGTGACTAACACTGTGTCAGAGTTTTTAAACTGCCTTAAAGGCCTTGACATGGTTTTAGGTAACGACCAATGTCAAATACAGTGATCGGGACCGACGGCTTAACGTGCCCTCCGAAGCACGGATCATCTTACTTATCAGACAATCAGGTAATCAGCTTACAATGTCCTAACCAAACTAGGACAACACAGACATAGATATTAGGACAACAACAAAAAGTCGTTGCCCTTGCCGGGAATCGAACCCGCGACCTCCGGGTATGAGCCGAACGCTCTAACCACTACACCACGGAAGCAGTTGACAGACTCTCCGCTGAATAAGGCCTCAGGTCTTTTTGTTTCCACTACAGGAGCACGACCTGGACAATTGGCCACAGCAGCCAGAGATTTGGCCTACACTCTCCGCTGCCTGGCCAGACGTTCAGACTGGCAGGCGGGTTGGAGAGGTCAATTGAATTCAATTCAATTCAAATTATTTATTGCATTTCATAATGTACATCAGTTCTAACTACTCAAAGTCACTGTCTTAAATTAGGTACACTATGAACCCTGTCGGGTATCGCAACCAAAAAGTGGAACGGCAAGTGAGTTTTATGACATGCAGTTTATAAATTTAAATGATAAAATATAATTAAAAAGTATTTTTGTGTTATAAGCTTTGTTTAGCTTGTATTTTCTAAGTCGCCTTTATACGGGATACTTCACAAAGTATGCTTCCCAGTGGGATTCGAACCCATGACCTCCGGATCACAAGGCGAAAGCCTTGACCACCGAACCACGGAGGCAGTCGTTACAGTCAATATTTCATAGAAATCCCATAGAAAATGTTTGCTTACATACATACATACTATCACGTCTTTATCCCTAATGGGGCAGACATAGCATTTTGGGTCTTGCGGCTCTATGCAGAGCCTAGGGCCGCAAGACTCAAAAGCCACTTTTAGCGTCATGGTGGGCGAGAAGATGGAAAAGCAATCAATACAGTGACGGGTTGCTAGCCGCATCGCCTGTTAAAATGATTCGCATTTTTGCCCATTCCCTCGATCGGCTTTTACGATCTGCGCAGGAAGAGAAGCAGCTGGTACATTCTAAGTTTTTTTTGTTTCTCCCAGACCAGCATGGGATAAAATGAATGAAAATGTTTGCTTAGCATCTGATTTCAGTTGTTAGAAACCAGAGGATTACCTAAGTACAAAAGTATGGATGATTGTGTGACCTTAGATAGTGGTGACGCCGGAATCACGGGTTAGAGGTAAAAAACAGGAAATGTATTGTTTTTTTATCACTCTTTATGCACCGACCACGTACCTCCTATAAACGAGCAAAAAAAACCAACTGCGTGAAAATTGTTCTTACATTATTGTTTATAAAAATACTAGCCGAAACCCGCGTTCGCGTGGACTTTGTCTCTGGAAAATACTCATCAGGCTGAACAACTTTGCTAAGACGTCATTTTTATATTTCTTATACTGGACCATTATGGTTCCGCATCAGGTGTTCCATTTTCCAAAATCATTTATACCCTATGTGTTGCCCAGGCTTAACAACTATATAACAAAAAAAAGTTTCATTCGAATCCGTATTGTTTTTCCGGAAACTAGCGTGCACAAACATACAAATAGACACACAGACAAACAGACAGACATCTTTGTAAATTACTCTATTACTATTTATGCCCCCTATATTTTTTGGAAATATATTTAATGTACAGTCACACTTTTTTTACTGTTTTATTATATGTACGTGTATAGATTATTATATTTTGTGTATGACATTTAAATTTAAAATAGCTGTGCCCGTGGGCTTCGCTCCCCGTGGGAATTTTTTTAATAAAAACTATCCTCTGTCCTTCCCTGTTTATCAAACAATATCCATATCAAATTTCATTTAAATAGGTTCAGTGGATGAAGCGTGAAGTGGTAACAAACAGACAAATATACAATCTCACTTTCGCATTTATAATATAATTAGGAAGTAGGATAGGATAGTAGGAAGTAGGATGTACAGACACACTTTTTTACTGTTCTATTATATGTATACATTATTATATTTTGTAGAAATATATTTTATATTATTCTTAATTTTTGATGTGCTTTTATATGGGTCTTGTTACCTGAAGTAAACATATTTTTTATTTTTATTTTATTTAATACCCCACAATTGAGATCATTTTTGTTGATAACATGTTCAAAATTTATTACTACGCCAAAACTTCCATACAATTTTTTTTTCTAATCGCCTACTGTTTTTGACCGATTTAAAAAGAGGAGGTGGTTATTAATTCGAATGTGTTTTTTTTTATATTTTTTGTGTACCTATGTTACGCAATGTCTTCTAGTTTCTGATTGGTGATGAGCTGCCCCGTTGCCCGCCATGCGGTGACGTCATCATGACTCGGGCGTTCAAAAATTGTTGTAATCACGTATCCGTCAACCGTAGACCGATTCTGATTATTCTTTTTTTATTTGAAAGCCCTTACTCCCAGTTGGTCCCATATTCATTTCGTGAAGACATGATGAAGAACTTTGGAGATATGAAAGAAACTGCTGAAGGAAATTGAAGTCTGTTGTTTTTTGTTAAAAATTTAATTATATTTATACTTTACTTGTTTACTAGTAGTTGTTGGCTCCCATCCGAAAAGCTGCTTCCAATCTGTTTTAAATTATCTGCAACTTGATACCAAGTGGCTATGAAGTGTTAATGTGTTTTTATAAATAAATTATAACTCTTTCATGCTGGTGTGGGAGAAAAGAAAAATCTAATGTACCAGCTGCTTATTCCCGCGCAGATCGTAAAAGCCGATCGAGGGAATGGGCGAAAATGCGACTCATGTTAACAGGCGATGCGGCTAGCAACCCATCACTGTATTGATTGCTTTTCCATCTTCTCGCCCACCATGACGCTAAAAGTGGCTTTTGGGTCTTGCGGCCCTGGGCTCTGCTTAGAGCCGCAAGACCCAAAATGCTCTGTCTACCCCATTAGTATAAAGACGTGTAGTATGTATGTATAAATAAATGTCCTTCAAATATTGATTTAAATAGTATTAGATTATTCGGAAATACATCTAAATGAACTAAAAACTAAATAAACTACTAAATTAAAATAAAAATATAAACTAACACATTTTTGTCAACCTAAAATATAAAATAAAATATAAATATATATATTTAAACTAAAATATATCTAATTAAAAATAAAACACTATTTAATAAAAAATAGACCCCAAATCGCTACGGTCGCAGGGCAGGGTACCTAAAAGACTGGCGGCATTGCCTCGTTGTATGGCCAGACTTAATCTTTGGCCGAATCATTCATTTAAGTTAATAATATAAATGTGCAATAAATTAAAAAAATGTGAATAATGAATAAAATATCCGTGAAGAAAATTTTAAAAGCAAAAGCCTTTTTGACTTTAGTCGACTTTTAATCAATCCTACTATCCTATCCTACTAATATTATAAAAGCGAAAGTAAGTTTGTATATTTGTTTGTTTGTCTGTTGGTTTGTTTGTTACCTCTTCACGCTTCAACTACTGAACTCATTTGGATGAAATTTGGTATGGATATAGTTTGAGATTCAGGGAAGGACAAAGGGTACTATTTATCCCGAAATTCCCTCGGGGAGCAAAGCCCGCAGGCACAGCTAGTATTTTATGAATTAAGTTGAATACCACACATGTTATTATGTTTAAAAAAAAAATAAAATGCAAAAAAACACAATGCTTCAATTACCTACCCACGCAGGGTACTAGCAGGTAAGTACTATAGTTAAATGTGATGAGGAAATTCACCGGGGTGATTCGACGTCACAATAGTACCATAGAATAAAAAAAACTAGGTATGTGCATGGTACAGATATACACAACGTGGAAGGGACATACCCAATAAATCGAACCACGGGCTATACTAGATCACTATAGTGTAATGATAATAAAATAATTACTTTAAATTACAGCCAAATACTAAAATAACCGGCCAAGTGCGAATCGGATTCGCGAACTAAGGTTTCCGTACGTATCAAAAATTTTTTTTTCTATAAAAAATCGTGTTTGTCGGATGGAAACCTAGCCCCCTTTAATATTTATATTATTTTGTTTTTAGTATTTGTTGTTATAGCGGCAACAGAAATACGCAATTTGTAAACATTTCAACTGTCTAGCTATCGCGGTTCTTGAGATACAGCCTGGTGACAGACAGACGGAGAGACAGCGAATTCTTAGTAATAGGGTCCCGTTTTTACCCTTTGGGTACGGAACCCTAGAAAGAAAATTACATTTTCATACGATTTACGATAGTGTGCAGCCGCCCGGGCAATTTGTATGGGAATGTTGAAATTTTTGTTGTTTTTTGTCTGTTATTTTATTATCATTACTAGCTGAAGCCCGCGACTTCGTTCGCATGCACTGCGACTTCGTCCGCGTGGACTCTATGTCTCTGGAAAATGCTCATCAGGCTGAACAACTTTTGCTAAGGCGTCATTTTTATATTTCTTATAGTTTAGCTAAACCATTGTAGATCTACATCAGGTGTTCCATTTTCAAAAATCATTTATACCCTATATGTTGCCCAGGCTTAACAGCTATATTACAAAAAAAGTTTCATTCGAATCCGTCCAGTATTTCTGGACAGAAAGACATTTCTTTTAAATTCTTACTCTATTACTATGTCTCCGTCGCCCCAATATTTTTTCGGGAATATATTTAATGTACAGACACTTTTTTTTACTGTTTTATTATACATATGTATAGTGATCTAGTAGAGCCCGTGGTTTGATTTATTACGGGTGTGTATATTCATTCTGCGTTGTATATGAAGGGCGTGTTAGAGTGCGATTTTTACTCGTGATCGTCATGAAAAAAATTACCTCCGTGGCGTAGTGATCACCATGCTAGTCCGCCATCCAGAGGTCCCGGGTTCGATCCCCGGTCAGGGCGAGTTGGAAACTGGCCTTTTTCAAATTGTCCTGGGTCTTGGACGTTTATCAATATATGTATTTGTAATAAAATATAGTATCGTTGAGTTAGTATCCCATAACACAAGTTACGAACTTACTTTGGGGCTAGCTCAATCTGTGTAATTTCTCCCTAAAAAAATATAAGTATATTATAGTTACGAAATGTCCTTCACAGTTGCCAGTTTATAAAAGAACATAGGTACCTAATCAATTATCTAAGAATCTATTAAAAGCATTTCAAAGAATTCTAGTAAAAGCGAAACAAACATCCAAACATACAAACTTTTGCATTTACTACACTAAATTCAAGCATTTTAACATAATTCACGTGTTATAACAAAATTAATAACAAAAAACAATAACAAATTCTATTAGAACCATTTTCGACTTCTACGCGGACGAAGTCGCGGGTAACAGCTAGTAAAATATACTCGTACCTATCTACTGGCAAGTTCCCAAGAGGTCAAAATTTTGTTGTCAAAATATCTGCACTAAAAATAACCGGCCCATGGTACAATAATACAAGGTATTCTCTTCCCGTGACAGCTGATGACGTAGGTGGAACTTGACTACGTCATCAGTTTGATGTGCTGCCACTGTGTGAAATTTAATTACCCGAGCGTAATGCATTTTTGAACATTTTAAACCAATTTCGAATTAATAATCCATTATATCAATTTATAATATTTTTTTCTGTTGTATCTATTTTTGTAATATGTTAGTATAATAAATAAATAAATAAAATAAAAATAAAATATTGAATTGATGAATCACGCAAGTATCGCGAGATACTAAATAGCTGAGTTACTTAATATTTTTTTTAATATTCGTGAACTAATTGAGAAAGTCCTTAAATTTACTGAAAAGAACAACCAGTGGCAACACTTTCATGACGTAGTCAAGTTCCATCTCGGGAAGAGAATACCTTGTTTTATTCTACCATGAACCGGCCAAGTGCGGTAGGACTCGCGGACGAAGGGGTCCGTATTATTATCTATCTATACGTTTTTTGTATGGGAACCCTTAAATATTTATTTTAATTTTATTATTTATTTTTATGTGAATATTTCAAGCGTTAATATTTCGCAAAAAACGACAAAAAACACGTTTTTTGTATGGGAAGAGATATTTAAATATTTATTTTGTAAGTATTTGTTGTTATAGCGGCAACAGAAATATGTCATCTGTGACAATTTCAACTGTCTATCGTGGTTCATAAGATACAGCCTGGTGAAAGACGAACAGAAAGATAGATAGATAGACAGACGGACGGACGAATAGCAGTCTTAGTAATAGGGATCCGTTTTTACCCTTTGGATACCGAACCCTAAAAATTACATGAACAAAATATACTTACTCTTTTGTGAAGTCGGTTAAAGAGGGGTGACGACAGGCTCCGAAAAGTATGATTGTAATTAGTCCGTCTTTTAGATTATCCAAAAATAATGGACCCGTATTTTTCAGTTTACCAAAAAAGTAAAAATTCACAAAGATACGGAGCGTCAAAGTTTCGGAGTAAGTCGGGTTGCGACGTCACTGCTAAGTAATAATAAGCGGCCAAGTGCGAGTCGGACTCGCCCATGAAGGGTTCCGTAGTAGCAAATAACATAATATAAAAGCCTTGTAGTATGTTTTTTTTGATTTTTATATTTGAGTTGATTGAATGAAAGGTAAATTGCCGTTTATGATGATGACGTATTAAAAAAAAACTACTTACTAGATCTCGTTTGAACCAATTTTCGCTGGTAGTTTTCATAGTAATGAACAACATATATTTTTTTAGTTTTATCATTTTCTTGTTTTAGAAGTTACGGGGGGGGGGGGGGGGGGACACACTTTTTTCCACTTTGGAAGTGTCTCTCGCGCAAAGTATTCGGTTTAGAAAAAAATGCTATTAGAAACCTCAACATCATTTTTGAAAACCTATCCATAAATACCCCACATGTATGGGTTTGATGAAAAATAAATTTTTGAATTTTAGTTCTAAGTATGGTGAACCCCCAAAAATTACTGTTTTTTTCTATTTTTGTGTCAAAACCTTAATGCGGTTCACACAATACATCTACTTACCAAGTTTCAACAGTATAGGTCTTATAGTTTCGGAAAAAAGTGGCTGTGACATACGGACGGACAGACAGACAGACAGACATGACGAATCTATAAGGGTTCCGTTTTTGCCATTTGGCTACGGAACCCTAAAAATCGTACCCAGCCGTGACGTGATGCTAAATTTATATGCGCTGTATCTTTGTCATTTTTGTTTTCTCAGAGAAAAGAAAAAATACGTGTACAATATTTTTTAATAATCTAACCGATGGACCAAATATATTTTCCATTTATCATGCCTATTATATTGTGTTGTAAGTAGGTACTTTCAGAAAGTAATCTGGCATCACGCGGTCATCGCCCTCTGCTCACACCGTGAACACATAACTTCTCTTATCGAAGTCAGTCAAGCGTGAGAAAATTAGCGCAAAGCGGTCATGGTCAACATGGTTAGGATTGTTGTGTTTTGATACAGATACAGATACATTTTCACGTCTATATCCCTGACGGGGCAGACAGAGCCCAAGGCCGTAAGACTCAAAGGCCACGCTCAGCGTGATAGTGGGCATTAAGATGAAAAAAGGAATCAAAATAGTGATGGGCTGCTAGCCGCATCGCCTATTACCATGATTCAAATCTCGCCCATTCTCTCGATCGGCTTTTACGATCTGCGCGGGAAGAGAAGCAGCTGCTACATTCTAAGTTTTTTTGGAAGAGTTTTGACATTGGAAAATATTGGAAACTAGCTGTGCCCGTGGGCTTCGCTCCCCGTGGGAATTTTAGGATATAAACTATCCTATGTCCTACCCTGGGTAACAAACTATATCTACATCAAATTTCATCTAAATAGGTTCAGTGGTTTAAGCGTAAAGTGGTAATAAACAAACAAACTTACTTTCGCATTTATAATATTAGTAGGATGTCTTTTCGTTCGCTCCAGTGTAGGCTCTGATTTCACGAAAAAGTGCGACCCCCTTATGTCTCCGAGAGTTGGGAAGATATAATATTCAATAATTGGCCAAGTGCGTGTCGGGCCACGCGCAGTGTAGGGTTCCGTAGTTGCTAATGCCAACTTAGAGTTTATGCCACTAAAAACAACTAAAAACTAATTTTCTATTGAATTTGTATGATTTTTTTCTTTTTCGAGTACATTTTTTAAGTTGATCGCCTACTATAACTTTTTAATTTGTAAACTCTTCTTGGCTCTGTTAGTTTTCCTTTAAACTACAGCTGTGAATTTTTTCACGTGTCTAGACAGACGGAAAGACAACATTTTGAAACTATAAGGATGCTTTGTTTACTACGGAACCTTAAAAACGAAAAGTTATGGCCGAAATAGACAGGCATAGGGCCCCCTAGGAGTCCGTTTCGTATGTAATCTTATATTATTTCTGTGAAATCTCTCACAACTTTCTATCGGAATAGTGCAAAGAGTAAAGCTAGAGCTCTGGGTAAAGAACACATCAATTAATTATTTTTTCAGTAAATTTATTCGTCATTTCAGAATGCCTGAAGTCCACGCTGCGTTTGAAAGTTCTGGAAAGAAACCAGGCCTGGAGATCTGGAGGATCGAGGTAAGATTCCACGTCATTTATTGTATAATTAGCCGAAGCCCGCGACTTCGTTCGCGTGGGCTTTGTTTTCGGAAAATGCTTATCAGGCTGAACAACTTTTTCTAATTCGTCATTTTTATATTTCTACCCTATATGTTGCCCAGGCTTAACATTTATAAGTTCTTACTATATTACTATGTCTCCATCACTCCAAATATTTTTACTGGAAAATTTGTTCAAGTACAGACACATTTTATGTATTTTTAAGTGTGAATTCAGTCCATGATACGGCACAACATTCCGCAAGGAAGTGTAAAGTGTATAATCGTGATCTCGTATAGCTCGTGATTCGATTTATTACGGGTATGTCCCTTCCACGTAGTATATTATATTTCTTAGAAAAAAAAACAATTTCACTGTACAAAAATAATGGATGAATTGGAATCTCAGGTAAACATCCAGCTAATTCGGTAATTCCGTCCAGCGACTCCGGTTCACGAGTAGAAATAGACTCTCGTAAATGACAGATTATGTGAGATTTATAGCTCAAACCATGTTTTATAGAGCGGTGTATTTCTGGAGAAATACACACGGTACTGTAATCCTCTGGAAAAACAAACAAACGCAGATCACTGATTGATAAGTCACTGGTTCAGCATCTACGAGTAATCCCCTGGTCTGGATTTTGATCAAACATTTAATAATGGAAAGTCGTTTAGTCAATAGACTATTTTACTGTGTATATTTTTGGTTAATATTATTATATAAAACAAAAAATACAAAAAAAAAAATTTATTTTTTTGAAAACAGCAACAAAATTAGTTAATTAATAAAGCAATTAGGTACTTTCCTAAGTCAAAAATAAATTATTTTGTACTAAAAGAAAAATAAAGCGTCGCAAAATAATGTCACTTGTCTTTGAACATATCCATTTTAACGTTATTTAAATTTATTATTGTAGAAAAACTAATAATAAGAGCGCTATTTGACTCCAAAAATCTATGACGTCATCTGCCTGTATTTCATACAAAATCCCATAGAAACTGTTTGTTTTCACGTTTAGAAAAAAGTTGCTGATTTGACTTGTTGGAAAATAGCGTATTATCATTTCAAATATAAGAGTGAGAGCGTGGTGTGGACATCTCACTTTCTCTTTCGTACGCGCGAGACTTAATAACGTGACGTCAAGAGTGCTGTACGTGGATCCTTTTTCTGTTACTTGACAGTTTTCCATTCCATCAGATTTAAAAAGCTTATATCTTACTTATTTTATGGGCAAATTAAAAAAAATCTTTTATTTTTCGGTTTACATATTAATATAAATAATAAAAACAATTAGAATGTCCATAGTCTCTGCCTACCCCTGCGGGAAACAGGCGTGATATTATGTATGTATGTATAAAAACAATTTGAATAATGAAATCGGTCCATCCGTTCGAGTTCCTTACACATTTCCTTTCTGGGACGCTCCGCCCAGGAGTTCAAATTCACCTCAGTCCCCAACATAATATTTCAGTCCAGGATGTCTGTCGCACGTTTAATGTTATTTTTAGCTATCTGATGATGTATTCCCAGTGTCAGTTACAACATGGCGGACATATTATGGTGGGACTATTATTATCTGCTAGGTAAACGTAGGTGGACGAAGATTAAAGTCTTCCCGAGATTGAATCAGTTCCCAATTTACTAGGGAAATGCTTTTAAAATACCACACACCCTCACTCTATGTGAATGAGTACATACAATATATGTTGTAGAGGTAAATACACTGTTATTATACTTATTATTACGGGACTTACCGCGATTAATGTAGTGTTTTTGCCAGATATTTTGACGACCCTTCTGCTGTCATGGTCGCTGGCGGATATCGGTCTACCCTCTTTCTTCGTCGTTTGTTGCTAAATATAATACTAACTAGGTGTGCCCGTGGGCTCCGCTCCCCGCGGGAATTTCGAGACAAAGAGTACCCATGTCCTTCCCCGCGTCTCAAACTATATCCATACCAACATCCAAATCAGTTCAGTAGTGTGAGCGTGAAGTGGTAACAAACAAACAAACAAACAAATATACAAATTTACTTTCACATTTATAGTATTGTCACGACACGAGAGTGGGTTGGGGATAGGAAAGGAAACACCAATCCTATGGAATAGTGCCTTTATTTACGACTCTAGGGTACTCACAGTTGTCACAGGTACGTACGCGGGAATGTCACTGTACTGTCACACACACGGAAACGTCACTGCACTGTCTTGCGCGTGGAAACGTCACTGCACTGTCACGCGCGGTAATGTCACTGCACTGTCACACGCGTAAACGTCACTGCACTGTCACGCGCGGAAACGCCTCTCGCGCGTATTTACTGCACTGAACACTTCACTTCACTCACTATTACACTTTACTTTTTACTCACTACTTCCACTTTTACTTTTCTTCCTTTTTCTTCTTCCTTCTTTCTTCTTCGGATTTTACTTTCAAACTAAACTGGCGTAGGCCGCGCCTTGTTCTGCTTATATACCCCCCGGATGCGAACAATATCGCATCAAAGTTCTAAACTTAAGTCATAAATTTTCTTTTGTCTTCTTTTATTTCTGGCCCGTATTTTCATTCTAATTTAATCTAGAGTTATCTAGAAACTTCTTACAAAACTTCAAAAACACTATACGTGACTGTGATTTGAACCTGGGGTCTATGGATTCACAGTCCAACACCAAGACCGCTAGGCCAATCGTGTGCTGACGTGAGTGACGAAATTTCCCTTTAGATGAATTCTCCTAGTTTGAATTTGTGACGTTGACCTTGTCATTATCACTTATCGTCCTACGCGACACTGCCCCCTCTCGAGACATGATCGTCCCGATCATTATTGCTTCCATGATAACGTGCCAATCGATCCACATGAACTATTTTGAGAGGACTGCGAGGATTACGCTGAATCCGGTAAGTCACGTCGTTAATTCTGGTGACAATTTTGTAAGGTCCTTCCCAACTTGGTTGTAGCTTTGGAGATTTTCCTTTTCTCCTCACCGGATTATGAAGCCAAACCAGTGTTCCTTCCTCGAAGCTGAGGCCATTAGCTCTTCGATCGTAACGAGTCTTCATCCGTTCACTAGCTTTAAGCCCAGCCTCTCTAATCTGCTCATAGACGTCAACCATCTTAATCCGAAGGTCATTAGCGTAGACGGTTATTCCTTTTGGGGTATCTGGTGGACAACTTGATAACAAATCAGCTGGCAATTTCAATTCTCTTCCAAAATTGGCATATGCTGGAGTAACTGTAGTAGTCTCATGCACCGCAGTCCTATAAGATAAGAGGAATAGCGCAATATACTCGTCCCAGTTTTTCTGATGGCTTTCTACTACTTTTGCCAGATGCCGTTCCAATGTTTGGTTAAACCTCTCAACCATTCCATCTGACTGCGGGTGATACGGCGTCGTCCGAGTCTTATGGATTCCCATGATTTCACAGACTTCTCGGAATACTTGTGATTCAAAGTTTCGACCCTGATCACTGTGCATCTCCAATGGCACACCAAATCTACAGAATACTTCGTTCACAAGCTTTGTCGCTACGGTGGTAGCCTCCTGATTAGGTAGTGCAAATGCTTCAGGCCATTTCGTAAAGTAGTCCATAACTACCAAAATGTACCGGTTGCCAGCATTCGTAATCGGAAACGGTCCGGCTATGTCAAGAGCTACTCGTTCCCAAGGAGCTCCGACATTATACAACCTCATAGCTCCTCTGCTTCTAGTCTGTGGTCCCTTAACTGCCGCACAACTCTGACATTTACGGCACCAGTCTTCTACATCATCTCGGCAGTGTAACCAGTAGAAACGTTCTTTAATTTTTGTGAGGGTTCTTCTTATCCCCAGGTGTCCGCCGGAAGTACCATCATGAAAAGTTTTTAAAATCTCCCTTATCTTCTCTCTGGGGACGACCAATTGTAGATGGCAATCTTTACCTTGAGTACTTTCCCATTTTCGGTAGAGTAATCCATCATGTAACACCAGGCTGTCCCATTGCGCCCAAAGACTCTTTGTAGCCGTACTGTATTTGGCCACTTCTGACCATTTTGGTTTAGTTCCACTTCTTAGCCAGTTCAATAGTGGTTGAAAATCTTTATCATCTTCCTGAGCCTTTTTCATGGCGTCGTCAGTCCAATTTTCATCTATGGAATCAGTACGGATTAGCCGGATGTTTACTTTTTCCTTCTCTTCCTGCCGATTGCAATGTTTGCAGTCCTCCAGGCAAGGTCTTCGAGACAGAGCATCCGCATTGCCATGACTCTTCCCTCCTCGATGTTCAATTTCAAACTCATACTCTTGGAGTAGCTCAATCCACCTGGCTACCTGCCCTTCAGGATTTCTGAATTCCAATAACCATTTCAATGCAGCGTGATCAGTCCTTACCAGAAATTTGCGGCCAAGCAAATATTTCTTAAAATGTTGCAATGTCTTTACCACAGCCAACAATTCTCTGTGAGTTACGCAGTAATTTCTCTCTGGCCTTGAAAGAGATTTGCTGAAGTAGGCGATTACTACTTCCTGATCTCCTCTTTGCTGAGATAGAACACCTCCAATACCGGTGTTACTTGCATCAGCGTCCACAATAAACTTGCCTTCTATGTCAGGATATCCAAGGATAGGGGTTTCACATAGACGCATTTTAAGGTCTTGAAAAGCTTGCTCACAATCTTCATCCCAAGAAAATGCTCGTTTCTCTTCTGTCAACCGATGTAATGGCTTCGCGATGTCGGAAAATCCTCTTACGAATCTTCGATAGTAAGAGCATAGACCCAAAAATGCTCGCACCTGTGTCTTATCTGTTGGTGTTGGCCAATCTTTTACTGCACTAATTTTAGTCGGGTCAGTGGCAATACCTTGTTTCGAAATAACGTGACCCAAGTAGTTGACCTGACGTTGAAAAAATGAACACTTCTTTGGACTTAGCTTCAAATTTGCACTCTGTAGTTTTGAAAACACGCTTTCAAGCTTCTTGAGATGATCATCAAAATCTCTTCCCATTATAATGATGTCATCTAAATAGACCAAACAGGTTTCTCCTAGTATACCTGCCAGCACATGTTCCATCAACCTTTCAAATGTTGCTGGCGCGTTACATAGTCCAAATGGCATAGTTTTGAACTGCCATAAACCCTTGCCGGTTGAAAACGCAGTCTTCTCTTTATCCTTAGGATCCAAATCTACTTGCCAATACCCACTTTTTAAATCAAGAGTAGAGAACCAAGTCATGCCACAAAGTGAATCCAAAGTGTCATTAATTCTAGGAAGTGGGTAACTGTTCTTTTTAGTTACATCATTCAATCGCCGATAGTCTACACAGAACCTAGTTGATCCATCCTTTTTTTTAACTAATACAATCGGAGAGCACCATGGGCTTGATGAAGGTTCTATCACGCCGTTCTTCTCCATCTCTTGGATCATGTCCTCAACTTCCTGCTCACGGGCAAAAGGAACAGGTCTTGGTCTCTGCCGAATGGGTGCTGTATCTCCGGTATCAATTTTATGTCTTACCAAATCGGTTCTGCCAATATCTCCATAATTTTTAGAGAATAAATTGCTATATTTTAACAGGAAATTTCTTGCTTTTATTAGTTGCAATTTAGTAAGATTGCCCTTACAACCCTCCAGCAGTTTTGCTACACTTTCTTCCTGATTCGTTATTTTGCGCTGTTGTCCCTCTTCACACTTCCTCAACCAGACTACTTCATCACAGTTTCCGATAACCGTTCCCTTTCGCAGTGTTTGCACTACATCATGAGGATTGAGAACAGGTACCAACGCAACTTGGCCATTTCCCACTAAGGTTCGGGCCGGAATCCATGGTGCGTCTGAGATTTCTCCATCTATAATGGCACATCTCCGCGGTACGCTACCATTATTAGGTGGTAGTATAACAGGGACCGTCGTCTGGGATCTTGGGTTAAGGATAGTGTCCCTCAAACATAACACCTTACCAAAATTTCCTCCTTTCATAGGAATTTCATCATTGCCATGTTTTAGAACACCATTTTTCAAGTCAATATTGCACTGATGATTTTGTAGAAAGTCTAAACCAATAATGCAATCGTCGGAGATGCCTGCGATAATCACTCTTTGCCAATAAAGTGTTGCCCCGATCTTAATGGCTACGATCTTTTCTCCTTGAGATGATATTCGTTGGCCGGTAGTAGTTGTTAACGTGAGATTATTATTCGTTTGAATATACCGACCTCCAATGTCCCTAAGTCTGTGGCTGCTGATGACCGTCCGTGAAGCTCCAGTATCTAACGTCAACTGGCAAGGTTTCCCATTGACTAAACCATCTATCACTAGAGTATTTCCGTCGCTAGTCTGCTTCACAAGAATTTCTGGGGCTCTAATACTACCGGCCAGCGCCGAACCCGCCGCCCTGTCTAGTTTTTCCTGTGGCTGCTCCGACGTCGAAACCGCCTCATCCACCTGACGTAGGAAAGCTGTACGTTCACGTTTCGGGCAAGTGCTGCGAATATCCCGTTCACCAAATTCATAGCACATCGGATTATAGGGTCGTCGTTCACTGTTTTCTGTGACTACAACTTCCCGTAGCCTCTGAGCTCGTGAGTCATGTCGCACCGCTTCTACTTCCAAAGCGTGAGCCACTGCTTTTTTCATAGTGGTGTGATGACCTAGTCGCACAGCCGCCCTGACTTCGGAATCCCGTATTCCATCAATGAAAACCTGTAAGAGCATCTCCTCCACGATGGATGGCGATGATTGATATGCCTTGCGTACCAGTCTTTCGACTTCAACAGACCACTGTTGTAGGGTCTCGTTTAACCGCTGACAACGATCTTTGAGTTGCGCCCTGTATACATGCTCCAGGTGACTGTCTCCGTATCTGACTTCAAGAGCACCTATGAGTTCATCGTAGGTCACCTCTTTCTTTCCAGCGCCTAGTGCTTCCAAAACGGAGAGGGCGTCATCTCGAAGTGCTAGAGTCAATGCAGTCAGTGCCTCTTGTTCATCCCAATGGCTGGCCTTTTTGATTGTCTCCACCTGCAGTTTAAAGGCAGCCCAGGAGGATTTACCGTCGTAAGGTGGCACCTTAAAATTTTTGGTAAAAGGGGCGACCAGAGAGCTAGTGGCAGGGCCAGACACTTTGAGAAGTTTAACTTCCTTACCAAGCTGTTGAAGCGTCCCTTTTACTACTGCAATTTTCTCTTTTACTTCTGCAACTTCCTTCTCGAAGTCATCCATCCGGGCTGTGGTGGTCCGAAGCGCAGTGAAAACATCTTTGAAAAAGGACTGAAGCAGCTCCTCCTGCCGGCGTGTTTGCTCCTCCCGGCGACGTGCTTGCTCCTCCTGCAGTGAACGCATTTGCTCCTCTTGGCGGCGTGCTTGCTCCTCCTGGCGGTGTACTTGCTCCTCCTGGCGGCGTGCTTGCTCCTCCTGGCGGCGTGCTTGCTCCTCCTGGCGGCGTGCTTGCTCCTCCTGCAGTGCACGCACTTGCTCCTCCTGGCGGCGTGCTTGTTCTTGCATCATGACAGTTATCTGCTGCAGGAACGCGTTCATTTCCAAAGGAGCGGCTGGTGATACGGCCGCTGATGTGGTCGCGGCGCCTCCAGTATTGGATACCTCGAGCGACTGTTCCTCTGCCGCTGCGGCTCCCGCTCGGGTGGTTACCCCTTTCTCATTTCTAGGCACAATCGACATCTTTCCTATCCCACTTCTGACACCATATGTCACGAGAGTGGGTTGGGGATAGGAAAGGAAACACCAATCCTATGGAATAGTGCCTTTATTTACGACTCTAGGGTACTCACAGTTGTCACAGGTACGTACGCGGGAATGTCACTGTACTGTCACACACACGGAAACGTCACTGCACTGTCTTGCGCGTGGAAACGTCACTGCACTGTCACGCGCGGTAATGTCACTGCACTGTCACACGCGTAAACGTCACTGCACTGTCACGCGCGGAAACGCCTCTCGCGCGTATTTACTGCACTGAACACTTCACTTCACTCACTATTACACTTTACTTTTTACTCACTACTTCCACTTTTACTTTTCTTCCTTTTTCTTCTTCCTTCTTTCTTCTTCGGATTTTACTTTCAAACTAAACTGGCGTAGGCCGCGCCTTGTTCTGCTTATATACCCCCCGGATGCGAACAATATCGCATCAAAGTTCTAAACTTAAGTCATAAATTTTCTTTTGTCTTCTTTTATTTCTGGCCCGTATTTTCATTCTAATTTAATCTAGAGTTATCTAGAAACTTCTTACAAAACTTCAAAAACACTATACGTGACTGTGATTTAAACCTGGGGTCTATGGATTCACAGTCCAACACCAAGACCGCTAGGCCAATCGTGTGCTGACGTGAGTGACGAAATTTCCCTTTAGATGAATTCTCCTAGTTTGAATTTGTGACGTTGACATTGTCATTATCACTTATCGTCCTACGCGACAGTATTAGTAGGTTAGGTAGGTTAGTGGTAGGTTAGTAGTAGGATAGGAAGTAGGAAGTAGGATAGTAGGATAACAGTAATTGTGACCGCGAAACTTTAAAATTATATAATATACATGCACACACATACAAGCATATACACTCACACACCCTCACAGACAGACACGTCCTCAATTATAAAAATAATTAATATTAGTTTGTACTGTTTAAGCACCTACTTGAATTTTGCATCTATTTGATTATGATGATAGTAGAAGTCTGTAGAAGCACATGCAACTACTAAAAATATACAACGTGGAAGGGACATACCAGTAATAAATCGAACCAAAGCCTGTACTAGATCACTAAAGTATAATGAAATTAAAATAAGAATCAAAAGATAAAAAGAAATCGACATTCGCTTACAAATAGCCCGGGAGGCTGCACACTTTCGTACGAAAAAGCCGATTTTTTATAAATTTTTGACCGTTATTTGAATGTTATACTTATAGCACTAATGTGATCTTGTAAATACTGTGTCAATACGTGTTTATCGATTGTAAACTATCGAGCGGCAACACAAACGTGATAGCGGAAAAATTCAAATTCAAATTATTTATTGCATTTCATAATGTACATCAGTTCTAACTACTAAAAGTCACTGTCTTAAATTAGGTACACTATGAACCCTGTCGGGTATCGCAACCAAAAAGTGGAACGGCAAGCGAGTTTTATGACATGCAGTTAATTTATAAATTTAAATGATAAAATATAATTAAAACGTATTTTTGTTTGTTGTCAGCAGATTGGTAGTTATTTATTATTAGTAAATTATTGTCAACTTATAAAATGTGTATATAACTTATAAAATGAATCAAAATAGTGAATTTGCCAGCCGCCATATACATCTGATTTATTCAAATCGTAAAATATTTTTATGTAAACGAAGTCGCAGGCCACAAACAGTACATTAATACAGTATGCAACTTCTAAAACATGTACAATTTTTTTTTGAAATATATGAACAGCACTGTAATACGGTAGGTATCAAACTTCTAAAGATAGATATAAAATCAATGCTATTGATTTTCCTGTAAAGTTAGGTAACTTCGGTACATTAAATTTGCATACCATGAAGCTAATTTAAAGCTGTTAGAACATAATGGAAATAACACTAGATTCTAATTATTGTAAATAAAAAAGTCACTTCAATTTCTTGTCTTCTTCGCCAGTCCCCTTCAGCTAAACATAGGGAAGTAGTAGGAAGGACACGTAAAAAAAATCACAGCTGTAGTATGTATAACGAAGTTTAAAGGAAAACTATCAAACCTAAGTTGGGTTTACAAATTAAAAAGAATCTCGGAAAAGGAAAAATTCAAACAAATTCAATTGAAAATTATTTTTACAATGTGTATTTTTAAACTGTTCCACCTTTCGATGATTATGAAATACTAAAGAACATAGAACGTTTAAAGAATGAAAAAAGTCCGGGGCCAGACAATATCCCAAATGAAGCTTTGAAGATTGGAAAATACATACTAATAAGATTCCTTGTCATACTATTTAATAAAATAATCGAAACCGAAAAAACCCCTAAAAAATGGGCGGAATCACGGATAATTATTTTATATAAGAAAGGAGATCCAGCTGATATCAACAACTATAGGCCAATAAGTCTACTCCCTACACTGTACAAGTTGTTTGCAATGTGCTTGGAAAAAAGGATAGAGCCAACTGTAGATAAATATCAACCAAGCGAACAAGCGGGCTTTCGGTCAGGCTACTCTACCATAGACCATATCTATACCCTAGAGCAAATAATAGAGAAGTACCAAGAATTTAACAAACCCCTATACATTGGTTATATAGACTATGAGAAAGCATTCGACTCGATAAAACACGAGAGCATATGGGAAGCTCTAAAACAACAAAACATTCCAAGCACGTACATCAACGTAATAAAAGACATATACAAAAAAAGCACAAGCCGAGTGAAATTGGACAGAATAGGACCCTTGATAAATATACGTAAAGGTGTCAAACAAGGAGACCCACTCTCCCCTAAGATCTTCATAGCGGTGCTACAGTATGTAATGAAAGACCTAGACTGGTCACGGAAAGGACTCTACATAAACGGAAAATACTTAACGAATCTTAGGTTTGCAGACGACATAATACTGTTTTCAGAATCACCATCACAACTGACACAAATGTTGAATGAACTCTGCAATGCAAGCGCTAACATTGGTCTTCGGCTAAACATATCAAAAACAAAAGTAGCCTCCAACAGAGTCCTAACTCCTATATCAGTCAACCAGAATACACTTGAATATGTAAATAGCTACATATACCTGGGAAAACAAATATCTTTCAAGAATTCCAGACATGAAGACGAAGTAGATAGAAGAGTAAATATCGCTTGGAAAAAATTTTGGTGTCACAAAGAAATATTAAAATCCAGACTTCCAATAAAACTAAAGAAAAAGATAATGGATTCGTGTATAATACCTAGCCTAACATATGGCTCACAGACCTGGATATTCAATAACAAAATAAAACGGAAAATACAGACATGCCAGCGTTCAATGGAAAGGAGCATCTTGAACATTCAACTCAAAGATCGGAAAAAATGTACAGAAATAAGAAAGATAACAAAAGTCATAGATGCTCTCCATCACTCTCAACACCTGAAGTGGAAATGGGCAGGCCACGTGGCACGAGCACCAGATGACAGATGGACGAAGAGGGTCACTACATGGGCAGGCCCGATAAACCGCCGAAGTAGAGGGCGCCCTAGAGAGAGATCTTCTTCTTCTTCTTATATTTAAAAGCTGGGCTCTTGTCGGTGGAGTGCTTTCCATGTCTCTCTAGAGAGAGATGGGCGGACGATATACAAAAGATCGCTGGAAAAAGCTGGAAAAGAAAGGCAGAGGATAGACCGGAGTGGAGACGTCTGGAGGAGGCCTATACCACAGATTACTAATAAGTTACTACGTAACAGATACATCACTTCCCTACAAACGCCAAATACCTACGCTTTATTTAACTAAACTTTCTAGCTGTCAAGCGAAGCGAGGAAATATGAGCCTAACTGCTTTGACTCAACGGAGCGTTTTAAGTGCACAGCGGGCGATGACGTCGGCCGTTGTGAGATTACCTTATAGGGTTGACTCAATGTTGTAAAATACAAAAATGAACGTGACGCATATTTATGAAAAGAAATTTTATTAAAAAGGATCTATAGATGATTTTACTTTAAAAGTTGTGACGTAATAAGAGCGTGTGATTTTCATAGAAACTTCATTAACTGTGGATGTACCGTACATCGCAATGAGAAACATACGATATTGAGTAATTCTTTATAGCATACTTTCTAGTTCACGTAAATCGTTGTTATATACTTTACTAGAGGAGCTCGGTGGCCCGCACTAGCACTTTCGCATATAAAGCGGCACCGAGCGTGGTCCGCACTTGGATGGGTGACCACAAGTGGCATAAAAATTGAGCTCCTCTGTGCTTCGGAAGGCACGTATAAGCCATTGGTCCCGGCTGTCATATTGTATGGCAGTCGTTAAGCTATGTCAGATGCCTTTAGGCAGCTTGAAAAATCTGAAACTAGTGTTGGCCACTTACACACACGAAAAACAACAACATATACTATCTGGATACAGTACATCGATGTTAAACTTTCGACGTTCAGTAGGACAATCAAACTTCATACCTACAAAATAATCTGATTTAATGAGACAGTACCAAATCCTATTCTATACGACTACCTACTTTTTAACGAAAAAAAAACACTTACTTTCCTCGTCTTTTGGCAATGTGAACAACGACAATTCTTTATTGGTTCTTTGATTTTGACATTGGAATACCGCACAATAATGTCTTGACATTGTTAAATATAACGCTTGTTTATATTGTAAACTAGCCGAAGCCCGCGACTTCGTTCGCGTGGACTTTATGTCTTTGGAAAATGCTCATCAGGCTGAACAACTTTTACTATGGCGGCATTTTTATATCTCTTATAATTTAGCTGGACCATTATGGTTCTGCATCAGGCGTTCCATTTTCCAAAATCATTTATACCCTATATGTTGCCCAGGCTTAATAGCTATATAACAAAAAAAGTTTCATTCGAATCCGTCCAGTATTTCCGGAGATTAGCGTGTACAAACAGACAAACAGACAGACATTTTTTTTAAATTCTTACTCTAATACTACGTCTCCATCGCCCCCAATATTTTTTTTTGGAAATATATTTAATGTACAGACACACTTTTTTTACTGTTTTATTATATGTATAGATATAATATAAATATAAGAAGATATTGTAAACAAACAATACGCAGTAAGCAAGTCTCATGCACGCGACTACACAGGCCGGAGTGCGGCGCCCCTTTGCCACTTGGGCGTTAGAAAACACGGCTAGCCGGTAGGTACATTTTGAGCGATCTTGATCGAGTGACGGAGGCCTGCCTATACCCAGAAAGGGGCCTTAACATAAAGAAAAAATATATAATAATTTTAGTGTAAAATATGTAAATTGGTTAAGAAAATAAAAAAGGCTTATTTATTTATTTTATTATTTTTAAATTGTGGAACAAAAGACCGACGTATCTTTCTCCGGGTTATCTTCAAGGACATAACATTTGTCCTTCTGATGACTCGCCGACTGAACTCTTCATCTTCGTACGATTGTCCGTCCGTCAGTACATTTCGCCTTCCTTCTGTTCGACAACAGAACGGTTGTTCACTGTAAAATTGGGTACTTTCCTAAGTCAAAAATAAATTATTTTGTACTAATAAAAAAATAAAGCGTCGCAAAATAATGTCACTTATCTTTGAACATATCCATTTTAACGTTATTTTACATTTATTATTGTAGAAAAACTGATAATAAGAGCGCTATTTGACTCTATGACGTCATCTGCCTGTATTTCATACAAAATCCCATAGAAACTGTTTGTTTTGACGTTTAGAAAAAAGTTGCTGATTTGACTTGTTGGAAAATAGCGTATTGTTCGACGAGACATTTCGCCTTTCGTCCGCTCGACGACACAACGATTGGGCACCGTTGTTCGAGACAATAATTAGTCTTTCGACAAATGACCGGCACATTCTTTTTGTCTTTGCGAATTAACACACAGTAATTATACTGCCTCCGTGGTGTAGGCTCACATATGGAGGTTGCGGGTTCGATTCCTAACGAGAGCAAAGACTTTGTGTAGTTCTAGATTGGTTAGGACATTACAGGCAGATCACCTGATTTTCTGATAAGTAAGATGATCCCATCTTCGGAGGACACGTTAAGCCATAGGAATTATTATTTTTGCTGTGATATCACGATATAATTAAGTTAGTACTATTCTCTCTATCGCACCACTCATTTACTATTATTCCTATTGCTAACCCTGTCACCTAAAGGTAGCCTGTAAGAGATTGCCTTGGCGATAAGGCCGTCCATTCTACATCTGAATTTATATTTTAATGTTATTTTCATATGTTTTGATGCAATAAATTGTTTTTTCTTACTTACATAGGTCCTATATCAGAGGCCTATAAGGTGGTTTTAAAACTCTAACACCATGTTAGTTATACGGGTTATACCTACCTACCCACTAACACACACGGTAAGAAAGAAAAGAAAAAAGTATAGATATGTAGTATATCTATGTAGGTATAATAAAATAAAATGAAATTAATATTGCGAAAATCGTTTATAAAAAATCGTAACTTTAGTTGAAATAAAAAAAACAATATTAAGATTTTTAACCGCCTTCAAAAAAGGAGGAGGTTATCAATTCGATTGATTTTTTTTTTGTATGTATGTGACGCGATATCTTCGGCAACCGTGGACCGATTTTAATGATTCTTATTTTATTTGAAAGCCCTTACTCCCAAGTTGGTCCCATATTAATTTTGTGAAGACACGATAAAGAACTTTGGAGATATTAAACAAAACTCCTAAAAAAAATTTAAGTCGGTTGTTATTTTTTGTTAAAAATTTAATTATTACTTAAAAATCTACAAAAGTACGTCGGTCTTTTGTTCCACAATCTTTTTAGTAAGTAGCATGAACGAAAGTTGGCATTCGCAACTACGGAACCCTACACTGCACTTGGCCAATTATTTGAAGTCACAAAATAGGTTAACAGAACAAATTTAACAAATGTATCAATTTTTGACGGAAACCAATTGGACTGGATTCTGGGCCGTATCTGAACGCATCTGTAATATTCAGGTAAAACCAGTTTCAATTCAAGACAGACGGACTAACAATGGACTTGGTTTCAAGGTTCTAAACGTAAAAAGATGCTTTGAGGAGGATAAAATGAATGCAATACCTACCGGGTGAAAATGTACAGTCGACACAAATCAATATGTAAGTTTATTAATTCAAAATTGAAATACACAAATATATTGGCCTAAAAACATTTAAAAAATATGTAATATTGAAAATATTTCCAAAAATTTATAGAGAGGGCAAATAGAAATAGTTATAAAGTAAGAATTTAAAAAAAAAATGTCTGTCTGTCTCTTAGTCTGTTCATCTGTTTGTACACGCTAATCTCCGGAAATACTGGACGGATTCGAATAAAACTTTTTTGTTAGTAGCTGTTGAGTCTGGACAACATATAGGGTAACTAATGCAGAACCATAATGGTCCAGCTAGACTTTATGAAATATAAAAATGACGTCTTAGAAAAGGTTGAAGGTTGTTCAGCCTGATGAGCATTTTCCGGAGACATAAAGTCCACGCGAACGAAGTCGCGGGCATCGGCTAGTAACTATATATTACATATAGGAGGTGAAGTCGGTTTTAAGTTTCGAAAAAAATATTATTAAATAGTTTCGAATTTTCCACCTATAAAATCTCAAATTCTAAATGCGCTAGGTAGTCTAGGTACCTATGCTTGTACCCGCGTGCCTATTTTATAAATAGGTAAGTAAATAAAGGCGCGCCTAATCTAATGTTAGTATGAGACTTTTGAGCATTTATACAACTATTCAATTTAGGGGGAAAGGAGGGGGGAATATAAAAACCTAAATTAACTTTGTTGCTAACGGTATCGACCTTGACCTTGGCTGAGTTCTGCTAGTTGTGAATTTGTAGTCGTTAGTTAAATGATTATCAACTAAAACTGGAGTGCTAATGTTTTTATTGTTTTGTTTGTTTTTCGTAATGCTGTGTGGTTTCCAGCAGAGTAGAATAGGGCCACTCCAAGTCCTCCCGTGGATGTCGTAGAAGGCGACTTAGGAAATACAAACTAAACAAAACTTATAAACATTAATGAGACCTCTCCAACCCGTCTGGCTAACGTGGAGAGTGTAAGCCAAGTCCTCGGGCTGCTCTGGCCAAGTATGGCTCTGGTAGAACAGAGTGAGTCTTACTCCTGCAGTGGAGACCAAAAGACCTGATGATGATGATAATGATTGTTTTTCGTATGTGTAAGTGGCCAACACTGGCGTCATATTTTTCAATTTAAAGATATGACATAGCTTGACGACTGCCATACAATGATACCAGCGGGAACTAACCTAAAGTCTGCTTTTGTAGATGCTTTTATTAACCTTGAAATGTATAATGTATATATGTATGTTTGTTTAGGCCTAATCTTACGACTCAATTTTTAACCGATTGAACTGAAATTTTGCATACAATGCATAATTTCAATGTATAGTCAATGAGCTGTTCTGATGATGGAGCCGGGAGATATTTGACGGAACTCAGTTATAAAACAACACAACCTCATTGAGTAGGACTCGTTTAATTTATCTAGACAAGCACTTTACGGTAGACGATGTCTATTGTCTGATCACGGAGACGGAAGGTAGTCGATAGAACTCTGTAATAAAACAACGTAACCATGCCTACCCATCGTCATATAAACATTATTATTTCTTTTCCTTGTAACTAGATGGCGCTTAAAGGTAAAAATTAAAACATACAAATCTTTTATAACCATTATTTAAATAAAGTAATACTCTAATTAGTTAAATAAGACTTATATGAAATGCAATATATTTTTTTAAGTATATTCAACACTTGATTCCTCACCTTTTTGGCTAGTCGTGTGTGCTGCCATCTCTGAGAGGACGCTACTCCCGTTTTGCGTGCTTACGGCCTCTTCAATCGTTTCTATGGCGTTGGGTATCTGTTACGTTAGTAATTATATTATCTTTGACGTAACACTACCGACTTTGGGCTTTTATCACACTGAGAAAAAGAATGGTTGCTAGTAGCAAAAATTTTTGCTACGCGTTACCAAAATCGAGTGACTGCTGAACTCTGGGCTACTAGATTAAAACTAATTGTATTGCTAGTTTGAACAAAAGTTTGGTATCTAATAAACAAATTGCAAGTAGCAAAACTAGTTCAGCTATAGCTTATTTTTAGGGTTCCGTACTCAAAGGGCAAAAACGGGACCATATTACTAAGATTTCGCTGTCAGTCCGTCTGTCTGTCACCAGGCTGTATCTCAAGAACCGCGATAGCTAGACAGTTGAAATTTTCACAAATTATGTATTTCTGTTGCCGCTATAACAACAAATACTAAAAATAAAATTAAATAAATACTTATTCAAGTGGGGCTCCCATACAACAAACGCGATTTTTTATAGATAATCGTACGGAACCCTTAGTGCGCGAATACGATTCGCACTTGGCCGGTTATTTAACTCATTGACCTATGACTCCATGGCAAAATGTTTTGTTTCAGAATTTCGAGCCTGTCCCGGTTCCCAAGCAGCAATACGGCAACTTCTACTCTGGGGACTCGTACATTGTTTTAAATGTAAGTCGAAAAACTAGAATTTATATTTAGTTGAACAGTATAAACAAACAAAAATACACTCCAAGTCCGAGCAATAACAGTGAAATTTGTTTGCAATGGATTTCTAATAAAAAGCTGCTGAGTTCTGACGCGAGCTAAATTAAACCATATAGCTAACACATTGAGTAGATATTTCTTTGCATTTATTTGCTGAGTGAGACTTCTGTACGTGAGTACTTATTCTGTGCCAGTACTTGGGACATTCAAGAACCTTTTATCAAGATGTCATACACACTGAATCAATGATATGATTTTTTGAAGTGAAAACTTCTTTAGCGGCGCTGTGCACTTTTTTTGGAATGGGTAAAAAAATTTAAACTCGCGTCAGGACGCGTGGCCTGATCGAAAATTCGTAAGACGGCGCAGGGCGTTTGCGCGAATGTTCGTGTGTGTTTATGTTACAGCGTGCTACGCACATCCATGGATGGTGACAGCTGATGGCTCGACCGTCTGTGTAGTGCCCATACTGCTGTGTATTTGAAAATGATTTTGTTGAAAATTAATTTCGTCATGCTTGTGACATTTGTGACAGACTGTGGTTCAAAAAAGATTTGAAATATTTTATACTGATAATTAAAGCAATTCGTGCAAAATTATTCCCTAACCATTCCAAAATATCAAAAATGCACAACGTTAATATTCAAGTTTTTACTTCTGCCGGCACTCCCAGAGTGCAACCCGTCGTTTTTTTTTTAATTAGCGAATTAGCTCATTGTGTAAGGTGGGGCACATAGCGCAAAGAACCGATTGCCGATGTTGCAGAAAGATTCTCGGCGGCCACGTACCAGCTAGCGTAGCGTAGGACACCCACCTGCTAGATGCTCAGACGACCTGTGCAATGTTGCAGGGAAGGAGCTGGATGCGGGCCGCTTCCGATCGGTCGTTTTGGAAATCCTTGGGGAGGCATTATGTCCAGTGGACTTCCTGTGGCTGATATGAATATGATGTTGTTTTTCAAACAGTGATCACATTTACAACCGTTTATATACCTATCAACAAGCCTCAAAATGTCCTAGTCTATGTAGGGTTTATGAATATCTATACTAATATTATAAAGCTGAAGAGTTTGTTTGTTTGTTTGAACGCGCTTATCTCAGGAACTACTGGTACGAATTGAAAAATTCTATCTTTTAAGATTAACTCACATATCTTTTAAGATTAACTCACAATAACCGTTTTGATGATAATCTAATTTGGTCGAAATTCATGCATTATTCAAATTATTTGTCAGAGTTGTATCAACATAATAAAGCTGAGAAGGTTGGTTTGTAAACATAAAATAAATATGATTCCCAAAATAACTATTCCACGCGGACGAAGTCGCGGGCACAGCTAGTATCTTATATATGTGTATATACATATTTATAATATATTGTAAAGATTGATCTAATTAGTACTTTCGTCGAAAATTTGCTTTTATCAGCACCACCTGTAGGTTAACTGGTAGAAAAGGCCTTGGGCCTTAACTCCGCCCGTGACTCCGCCTGTTCTATTTTTGTGATAAAGTTTATTAAATAAATATAAAAAAACGCATGCCCTTCAAACATTGAATTTGAAGAAAAAAATACTACTTTTCTCTCCCTCAGACATCAGGGGAGGCTCCAAACTTGAACTGGGACGTCCACTTCTGGCTCGGCAGCAACACTTCCCAGGACGAAGCTGGTACAGCGGCCATTTTGACCGTCAACCTCGATGACAACCAGTTTCAGGTTTAATCTCTTTGTATGCCTTTGGCTTTTTCTTAGAACCTGAGTTATACCAATAAGCTGGGCTACTCAAGTCATTACAGGGCCCACTATAAAAAGAATAGGGTATTTTAGTCAATTATTTTTATTATTCATATCAATAAGTAACATAATCCGAAACTAAAAAAAAATTTTTTAATCTGCCCAAAAATAAGTGAGATAAAAGCTTTTAAAATCTGATGGAAGCAGAAACTGTCAAGTAACGTACAGCGCTCTTGACGTCACTGCTATTAGGTCTCGCGCGTACGAAAGAGATAGTATTCTCACCACATAAATAATTTTCTTGCTGTTTTCAAAACAATATTTCTTTTCAGTGTTTATTTTTGTTTTATATAAAATATGAACCAAAAACATACACAGTAAAATAACCAATTCAAACAAGACAGTTGTAGAACTTATAAAGGCCGAAATTGCACAGAAAATCAGCATTATCAATAACTTTTTTCTGTTCAGTCCAGTTCAGTCCAGTTTCTGTTCATAGATATTGTATTTCATAATTACTCTGTGCTCTTTCTAACAGGGAGCAGCAGTACAGCATAGAGAAACACAGGGCTATGAATCCAAGCAGTTCTTGGATTACTTCCCACCAGGTGAGAAACTGTTATTCGGAAGAAAGAAAGAAAATCTTTATTAGGCAGATAAAATCTTATGTACTAGACTAGACTTATACATAGTCGACACTTTTGCCATACAAATTTGGGAAGTGACATTGTACATCCAAAGTTTAGTATGATATCGTTTTGTCCCATTATAAATTTTCAGTATGGATACAGAATAGTAAAATATAAAGCCATTAAAATGTAATGATCAATTCGTGTTGCGCAACTTTTGGCGTAAATAAGTAATAAAAGAACTGTAAAATCTCCAA
This sequence comes from Acrobasis consociella, assembly GCA_963555685.1. Lineage (NCBI taxonomy): Eukaryota > Metazoa > Arthropoda > Insecta > Lepidoptera > Pyralidae > Acrobasis > Acrobasis consociella. Next base: position 7,370,069 of record OY743132.1, on the reverse strand, counting down.
AATAAAGTCAGCATCGACACAGCTTAATTATCGAAGATTATAATAAACTTTGTTAGTAATTGATTATTGCAGTAATTTGTGTATAAAACCCCTTTTCCCAAAAGACTACGTATTTTTTTACGCGCTATTATAATAAAATTTACTATAACTTTAAACATTTTTTAGTTTGACTGTCCTTTGTAGGGTTCCGTAGCCAAATGGCAAAAACGGAACCCTTATAGATTCGTCATGTCTGTCTGTCTGTCTGTCCGTCCGTATGTCACAGCCACTTTTTTCCGAAACTATAAGATCTATACTGTTGAAACTTGGTAAGTAGATGTATTCTTGACACAAAAATAGAAAAAAAAACAATAAAGAGCTATGGCAGATTTTTAGTTAAGTGCGGTAAAAGCGTCTTAAAAACTCATTACAACCAAAATTCATAAAATATTTTTATATGATTTTCTATATATTAGTCGTATTTAGATAAAGCCAGGTAAAGATGTATAAAATTAAAAATAGCTATTATGTTAATCGATTTTCTGTAATGACCATTTCCTTGGTTTGTCAAAAAGCCACAAGGTTGCCAGACTTAATAAATATTTTTTCCAAGACAAAAACATGAATGTTTTAAATAGATGAAGAGATTAATATGGTTTATTAATTTATATAATACTATTTTTGCTTGTTAATATTTATTTTTATATGGATTTAAATAAAGTACAGCATTAAAAACTCCTTTTGACATTAAAGTAGGACTGGGCGCTGGCTAAAAAACTGCCATTCAGAGACGTTCAAATACAACATGACATTTGACATTTCGATATTAAGAAACCGTCGTCCACGTCTGTCGTCAGTTCATTTTTACACGACTGCCCAAAAAAAGGAGTGTATTGTTTTTAGAGTTTTTTTTATATTCATGAATCATCAGCTCATGAGTAACTTTTTACACGACAGCCCAAAAAAGGAGTGTATTATTTTTAGAGTTTTTTTTTATATAAATCATTTTTATTTATTCATGCACCATAAAATAAAATATATATGCGGTTACCCGTTTAACCGCAATTGCTTCGCCAAAATGTCACAGAGAACTATCAGCAAAATGCTTGGTCAAATGGGTTCAGAGTTCACGTATGTATGTGTGTTTATTTATTCTACCATAACTTCTAAATGGCTGAACCGATTTCTATGGGTGGTATAGTTAGAATCTTTACGTCCCCCCGAGTAACATAGGCTATATATTTTTGTGAAGGCAGTCGTGTTATATTTTTCTTTGATTTCTAAATAAATAGTCAATATGTATTGATAGCAGATGTTTAAAGCTGCATATGCGCATCTGATTTTAACGTCTGATATCTTTCTCATGAAAAAAAGCAGTGTCCCTCTATGCAATGCACAGAGGGAGGAGCTTATGATATTTTGTGGTCAAAAATCTGAGTTGGACCCACATCTGGCGTTGCTTAACTTGCGTAATCGTAGATAATGTTACTAGTGGACGTAAAGATTATTATGCCATCGAGTTCCTTCAGTTTTATTTACCAATAAATTAATAACTCATGCAGATGTATACTAAATAAATGGTTAATAATGACATAACCTATAAAACTTCTAAGCACAATAACTCAAGAACCTGGCCTCCTATAATTACGATATTTTTACCTTTAGAATCAGCAAAATGTGTTCTATTAAACAAGGTATATTTCATTTATAGACGCTAACTTCGGTTACTAACTAAAATGATGTATGGAAAGCTGCCATAGCTCTTTTGGGGGTTCCCCATACTTAGAACTGAAACTCAAAAATTTATTTTTCATTAAACCCATATGTGAAGGGTATCTATGGATAGGTCTTCAAAAATGATATTGAGGTTTCTTATATCATTTTTTTCTAAACCGAATACTTTGCGCGAGAGACACTTCCAAAGTGGAGAAAAGTGTGTGTCCCCCTTAACTTCTAAAATAAGAGAATGATAAAACTAAAAAAAATATATGATGTTCATTACCATGAAAACTACCAGCGAAAATTGGTTTGAAGGAGATCTAGTAAGTAGTTTTTTTTTAATACGTCATAAATCATAAACGGCAATTTACCTTTAATTCAATCAACTCAAATATAAAAATTAAAAAAGACATACTACAAGACTTTTATATTATGTTATTTTCTACTACGGAACCCTTCATGGGCGAGTCCGACTCGCACTTGGCCGCTTATTTTTATTACGTGTGGTCCAAGTCGTTGGAAGAAAAATATTAAAATTTTTGATTCTGGCGACTGGGACCGCAGTCCGAGTTGATTGCGGTTCCAGTTGACGGTATCCTTCAATGCTGTTGCTGTGGCCTCCTACTGGTCGGGAGTAATTTGATTTAAAGTATTCAGTCATCGACACGAAGAACAAGAAGATTCTAACCATGTTGAATCTTCCAGCCATCCGCTACTTAGACGGCGGCCACGCCTCCGGCTTCAGCCACGTCACTATCAACGCCGGCTCCGAGAAGAGGCTGTTCCAGATCAAGGGCAAGAGAAATGTCAGGGTGAAACAGGTTGGTAACTTTAAACGCTTTATTCATAAATAAATACAAACTTTTGCTAAACATCCAAGACCCAGCCATTTGAAAAAGGCCATTTTCCAACTTGCCCTGACCGGAGATCGATCTAGGTGGCGGACTAGCATGGTGACCACTACGCCACAGAGGTCTTCAAAGTCGCCGAGGTCGGCGAGGTCACCTTTGATTCCTTATATCATAATAATCAATCTACGTTTATTGTTCCTGATTGCTTTAAGTCTTGTAGAAAAATATGTATAAATAAGTTGAATAAATTGTTTTAGTTTTTATCAAAACTTAAAGACAACTATGGACTTTGGATCGCAAAATACTAAAGTCAAGATGTGGTAGAAGAACAGAAGTTTATTAATTCAATAAACTGTGTGAATGTGTAAAAACATCGTGCTTATCCGTAGTAACCCTTGGGTTTTACGGTCTGCCTTCAGCATCATCATCCGATCTTTGTTTCTCCACGGCAGGAGCACGACCCTCTGTACTACCAGAGCATACTTGGGCCAGAGCAGAGGACTTGGCCTACACTCTCCTAGCTAGCCAGACGGGTGGAGAGGTCTGATGTTTATAAGCTTCGTTTAGCTTGTATTTCCTTAGTCGCCTTCTACGACATGCACGGGAGGACTTGGACGGTCTGCCTTAACTAACCTTGGGCACAGAATTGATAATAGTATTACCACAGAATACATACTAGTACTTACGTACAGAAGTCTTACTTTAAAAAGAAATTCATAGAAATATCTACTCAATATTGTTAGCGATATGGTCTAATTTAACTCGCGTCAGAATTCGACGCCTACTCGTTTAGATACCTAGAATTTTAGTTGCAAGCCAATTTCATTCTTATTACGCTAAACAAACGGTTCATCATAGGTAGGTACCTACACAAAAGCGATTGAGTGAGCAGTTCGCCTAGGGTTGTCAAGATACTAACATCGCCATCTAGCGCAGGCAATTACAAACAGGCGTTTTTGGCTGCGCATATATTCACCTACCTTGTTAGCTGTACATACATAGGTAATATATTATATCGTATATAAATCTTTTTTCGTAATAATAGCCATATATATGTTACCAATATATCTTAATATACCTATCATATGATAATTCATGATATACTAAATAGGTACGGTACCTATTTAGTATAAATAAGTTAATATAAATACGCTACTAAAGACGCTGAAACGTCTTTAGGAAGCGTGTGTATTAAGCGTAAAAAAGTTAAATCTGGATCACTGTCTGTATTTAAGCAATTAACACTGCACAGTATTTTTTTGCCTTTTTAGGGTTCCGTACCCAAAGGGTAAAAACGGGACCCTATTACTAAGACTTCACTGTCTGTCCGTCTGTCTGTCACCAGGCTGTATCTCAAGTACCGCGATAGCTAGACAGTTAAAATTTTCACTAATTATGTATTTCTGTTGCCACTATAACAACAAATACTAAAAACCAAATATAATGAATATTTAAGGGGGGGCTCCCATACAACAAACGCGATATTTTTGCTCTTTTTTGCTGATTATCAATAATGGCAACACGTAGGCACTTGAAAAATATTTACAAAATACTCAGTTGTATTTTTATTTTAATAATCAATAAAAAACATATATTAACTCGTCATCGATTAGGCGAGCCGATCTGACGCGTCTAATCATAAAATATAAAATAGATATTCATTTTTAAAATCCTTGACCTAGAACTACTTAAGCACAAAACTGCTGCATAGTAAAAGGTGTTATTACTTATTTTAAGTGAATTACATAAGCGTTTATTAAGACTATGTTTTAAAAGAGTGTTAGAAATAGAAGAGATATGGACAGTCCCTTCAACCGCAGCGCGCTGACGCGCCGCAGCCCCCCGCCCACGCCCGTGCGCTCACCCCCACAACCTGAATCCAGGAGAAAACAGGAGCAGGATGAGACCCCAGCCATCGTATCTACTCCGGAAATCCAGAACTGGATGACACAAATTGAGCAGTGCCTGAATGAAGTTTGTACTATTTCAACAGAAGGCAAGTTAAATTCCGAACAAAAACTGCGCATTCACAATTTATGCCGAAAAGTGGGCCATGGAACATCGCAAATGGCCGTCCATTATCAGTCTCTGAAGCAGAAAGCAATTCTGAATCATTCCAACATTCAAGATCTTATGGAAAAACAGGACCTCACGCGACAACTTCAAGACCTTCAACAAACCATCAAGGAGTCCACTAAACCTACCTCGGGAGCAGTGTCCTTCGCCGATATGGTTAAGAAAGGTGAACAGAAATTTGTACAGCCGACCAATACAAGCTCTGTGGCTATTTATCCCTGTGACAAAATGAAATCCAGCGAAGAGACGAAAGCCCTCGTGCAAAAAATTATAAAGCCCGAAGAAATGAAGTTGCATGTGAGAGGATTGCGCAAAACTAAGAACGGTGGTGTTATTATCAGCACCGACACCAAGGCTGACATAGAGAAGCTTAAACAGTCGCCGCATCTCACGACCTCTGGCCTTACTGTGGATGAGCCGTATAAACGCAAGCCTAGAATCGTTGTCATCGGAGTGCCCTCGGTTATGCAGGAAATAGAAGTCTTTAATTGCATTTACCATCAAAACCTAGCCGACGACCCTCAAGGCCTATCTCTTGATACTTTTTTGACCTCTATTAAGCTAAGTCATAAGTCGGGAAAAAAGGACTCCCAGTCATGCAACTACATCATTGAAGTTACGGCACAAATACGCAAGGCTATTATAACCAAGGACAGGGTGTTTGTGAATTGGTCGTCCTGTCCTGTGAGGGATTTCACCTTGGTAACTAGGTGTTACAAATGTCAGCAGTACGGACATGCGGCCAAGACATGCAGGGCTGACACCGTCACTTGCGGTCATTGTGGGGCACTGGGTCACACAGTAAAAGAGTGTACGAAAACTGCTGAGCCACCGAAATGTGCAACATGCCTGCACTACAAAAAACCGTGCAGTCACAAAACTGGTGACCCCGATTGTCCAGCTAAAATTATGGCCGAAAAAAGGTTCATAGACTCTATAGATTATTAATGTGCCAAATAATACCATTCTTTTAGATTTTTTTTTGTAATTTTTCTTTATATAGTATAGATTATGCAAAACTTAGTATACTTTTAGATTTTTTATTTGATTTTATACATTCTCCATTTACAAGTGATATATTGTTATTATTTTTATTTTATTTTTTCCCTGTAGTTGACATGTTTGATTTTATAAGTTTTTTCTGTTGATGGCGAGTCCTGGTGACCCGTAACACAGGTTCTTTGGAAACCTATCATAGGCACCAGTTCTCCACATCTTTTATTGTTTATTTCAATACGAGTACAAATATGTTTAGTATGATTACCTTTTAAGTTACAATAAGTTTATTTTTGTGGAGGAAAATAAATATACATTTATTATTATATTATTATTATATTTATTATATTATTATATTAAAGGGAGACACCCATACAAAAAACTTGATTTTGCGCGAGTCCGACTCGCACTTGGCCGGTTATTTCTTTTTCTTTCCATAACGATTAAGTCGGTGAATCTGGTGAACAAACCGCGCTTGCGTCACTGCTCACTGCTCGCTGGCGACCCTAGCGAGTCGTCCTTGCAGGATTAGCCTCCATATAGAGGCCGCAATGCGTAGGTATATTTTCGATACCTAAACGGGGAGTGACACAGGCCTGGTATTACATACAGAACGGAAACTCGCACCGTCCCGTGCAATCTGGCGTCCCCGCAACCCCTCCCCCGCTTTTGGGCCGTGTAAGCGCCTGTAAAACAGGGTTGTTGCTAGTCGCACGTTGACGTTACGCGAGTCACTTAGGATTATTTAATCATAATGGTGAGAAACTGCGCATATTATCATTGTTTATCCACGAAAAACAATAAAGAACGAAAATTTTATAGATTTCCGAGTGATGAAAACAGGTAAGCAAAGCAACAAATTCTGAGGTGACGACCCTGATTGTTTAACTCACACATTTGACGTGTGCACAGATATATTGTTTCGTTTGTAGTAGTGCTGGGTATATACCTATATGTTACTCCGTTTCTGTGAAGTGCCATACCTGTGCTTTGGAGCTAGCTCAGATTTGTCCGTATTTATCCTATCGTACTTCGTACTAATATTATAAATTCGAAAGTGAGTTGGTATATTTGTTTGTTTGTTTGTTACCTCTTCACGCCTAAATTACTCATCCGATTTGGATGAAATTTAGTATCGATATAGTTTGAGACTCGGGGAAGGACATAGGGTACTCTTTATCCCGAAATTCCCATGGGGAACGAAGCCCACGGGTACAGCTAATTTATTTATGTTTCTAGGTGGAAGCGTCAGTAGACTCGATGAACAAAGGAGACTGCTTCATCCTAGACGTAGACCACGACATCTTCGTGTTCGTCGGCGAGAAGGCCAAGAACATGGAGAGGATCAAGGCCATCTCTGTGGCCAACCAGATCAGGGACCAGGACCATAACGGACGGGGCAACGTTGAGATTATTGGTAAGATCCTTTCGGTGCCTACCAAAGATATCACCAACACACAAACGACGACAGGGTCCGAAAAGTATGATTGTATTTAGTCCATCTTTTAGATTATCCAAAAATAATGGACCCGTATTTTTCTGTTTACCAAAAAAGTAAAAATTCACTACGATACGGAGCGTCAAAGTTCCGGAGTGGAGGCTTGCGACGTCACCGCTAAGTAAAAATCACAGAAATTTATAAATAAATATATATATATATAAATATATATATATATATATATATATATATATATATATATATATATATATATATATATATATATATATATATAGATATACCCGTGGGCACTTTGTAGATCCATCGTGCCGTACGACTAGTATTTGTTGGTTCCGTTTACGTAGTTGGCTCCGGGTGCCTTTTCTAGATCCAATGCTAGTCAGCCATGCGCATGTTGTTCCAACTGGAGCCAAAAGTGTCAACTAGAGTAATAATAATAATTACGAGATTTTTATACAAATCCACCTTTTTGGCATTCAACACTGTTACATCCGATTCAAATCAACCAATCAGAGAGCACCGTTGACCTCATTGGCTACAATCTGCTAGTAATAATATTATTACAAGCTTCTGTTGAATTTGCAATGTTTATGCAATCAATGTAGTGTTGCCAAATAATAGATATCATTTTCAATTGAAAAATGCCAAACTATCGACAGTGGTTTATCAGTATGGATATCTGTTTTAGAGCAATACTATTGATAACCAACAATACCATAATTAGTATTTATAGTATCGATCCGACGAAAATCAAACTATCATGAGTATCGATAGTATGCGTTTCATAAAATATCGACACTATCGATATATTTTGTAATATCGATAGTGTCGATAGTTTATGTATTATTAAAAGCAATACTATCGATAGTTTGTTCGTCATCACAATCGATACTATCGATACTATCAGCAGTATCGATAAATAATCAAAAGTATCTCAAGACTCACTGTCGGTTTTATTAAAAATACCGATAGTGAGTCAATTGACTGTCAATAGTGGACTATCGAGCGGCAACACTTATCCAATGCTTATGGAGTAAATTAGCCGTTCTGATGATGGAACCGAAACGAATTCAACAACCCTCAGTAAATAAAATAACATAGCTCTTAGATCATTTATTACAGGATCAGCCTTACCTGCGTGTTTCCCTCTGCCAAGGTATAAAATCAACTAATCTAATACATTTATAATGTAAGTTGCGTAATCGATTATGATCATTACGTAAATCTGTAAAGTATCGAAAGGACGGTGCAAGTGCTCCGTTAGAATTGCTATGTTAAACAGTTTCCTTGTGTGATAAGTTTTTTATTCTGAGGCCAAACTACTTATTGAAACGAATGAAATAAGCCCAAACTCGATGGAGTTGCGTCGTTTAATTACTGAATTGCATCGACCACCTTCCGTCCTCCGAGATCAGACCCTTGGAATCGTCTGCACTAATGTGCTCGAGTCCTGCTCCATGAGGTTATGTTGTTTTATAACTCAGCCCTAGTGAATACCTCCCGGTTCCATCATCAGAACAGCTCATTAACTTCATAATATTGTTTTGACAAGTATGCAAAATTTCAGCGAAATCGATTGAGAATAGCTGGTTAGAAATTGAGCTACAAGATTTGACCCAAACCAATATTCGTACGTAGATATCTGATACATTGCAAGTTAGTAACTAAAAACAAAAAATACATATAACCTTCTTAAAGATTGCATAACCTTTCACGGGCAATGTTTTTTATTTTATTAACGTTGTTTTGTATTTAGAAGTAATTCTGAAAAATGGTATCAATGAGTTTATCTTCTAGTATCGATTACGGTAAAAAGAATCCAGTCTAGTTTGCGACTAATTTCCATGCCAAACGATTTTCTCGCTTGTTTACCGCCAAACTACAGTAAAAATATTAATAATGGCATAACATAAACTTGCCAAACCCATTTCATTTTTCGATACTATTTTTTCAGTATCCTTCGAGCCGAGAATAAATGTATCAATTACATTAGCAAGGTTCGATAAGTAAGTTTAAATTTGAAATACAATTAGTCGATGACGAAGGCGCACACGCTACGAAACTGCGCACTTCCCGCGAGACTACCATTTTATGATTTACAACCTTCCTATTTAATTCCTGTGCTTTAGATTTGAATATAGATTAGCCACTCAACTGTCCTAAGAAGTGCTTACATTTTTTGAAAGACGTGTTAATTTGTGACTATCTGATGCCTTTGACCTCGTTTTCGTGGACAAAAAAGCTCGTTACCATTAAAAATAAAAAAATATTACATTTGAATTTGGAATCCGTTACTTTTATATGAGTTTTCATTGTCTTTTCTTATTTTGGCGCTAATATATTGAACAATATTTTGCAATATTAAAATGGAGTGGGGTGATATAGAGAACCGAATCGCTGTGATTGCATTACACAAAGTAGGTTTGAGCCAAATGCAGTTTTTAAAATTCTCCATACGCTTGGTATTAGTCAAATGTTTGTGTATCGACACAGGTATGACACTTCATAGAAACGGAGCAGCATAAATACCTAGTACTACTACAAACGAAACAATCCGTCCGTGCACACGTCAAATGTGTGAGTTGAACAATCAGGGTCGCTACCACAGAATTTGTTGCTTGGCTTACCTGTTTTCACCACTCGGAAATCTATACGATTATCTGTTGCTATACAAGGAACAACTATTGAACAGGTGGATGACATTACCTTCTTGGGAATACAACTGGATAGTGCCCTTACCTGGGAAACACAGGTTTATAAAGTGTGCGGTAAATTGGCAAGCACTAGCTTCGCGCTCAGACGACTATCGGATGTGGTACCTAGAGAGGTGGTGAGTACTGAAGCGGTACGCAATGGGTGGTCGCAGAAAAAAATTGTTTACGGATGACCATTTTTTTACCATTGAGCAACATTTTAACAAATAAAATGACTGTAGGTATTTATGCCCCAAGCTCTAAGAAAGCTTCCCAATAAGTCGACAGAGTGCAGCGTGGCATTAGCCGACTTTAGGGATGGTTTGGTGGGATGTTAGCTATGAAGGAGTGACTGAGCCATACTTTTGTGAAAAAGGTATCGAAACATCGGCATATGTGTATCAAGATACCATTCTTGAGAAGGTATTTAAGCCCCTTAACAACACTATGTTCAATAACCAAGAATGGTTCTTCCAGCAAGATTCGGCACCGGGTCACAAAGCTCGGTCAACGCAGTCTTAGTTGGAATCGAACGTTTCCGACTTCATCAGAGCTGAAAACTGGCCGTCGTCTAATCCCAATCTTAATCCGCTGGACTATGTTTTATGGTCAGTTTTAGAGAGTACGGCTTGCTCTAAACGCCATGATAATTTGAAGTCCCTAAAACAATCCATACGATTGGCAGTGAAGAATTTTCCCATGGAAAGAGTGCATGCTTCGATTTTTCGATTTTACTACTCTATTCTTTTTTAAATTATCAGTTGTAAAATTACCAGTACGTCTTTTACAGGCAGCAAGTCCTAAGTCATCTTTTAAAATAAGCGACATGGTTCTAGGTGCTATCTTCATCTCCTGTGATAAAATCTTTTGCTTTCGGACAGGATTTCTTCGAATTCTTTCCCTTACTGCTTTGACCACCTTTTTCGTATGAACACTACGTGGACGGCCAGATCTTTTACTGTCACAAAGAGGAGGTCTCATTGTACCTATTATAGTCCGGTACCACAGAATTAATAATAGTGTTACATACAGAACGGAAACTCACACCGTCCCCCGCAATCTGGTGTCCCCGCAACCTTTCCCCTGTTATTGGGACGTGTAAGCGCCAGAAAAACAGGGTTATTGGTAGTCGCACGTTGACATTACGCGAGTCACTTAGGATTATTGAATTATAATGGTGAGAAACTGCGCACATTATCATTGTTTATTCACGGATAACAATAAAAAACGTAAATTTTAAAATCATAATCATAATCATATTTATTTATAAAAAGTATTTACACGTCATACAAAAATAAAATTGAATAATAAAATAAATTAAACATACAAAAAAATATATTACGCATACACATACATAACTAATAATAATCATATAATTACAAAATAATCGAATGAAAATTAACACATTAAATTGGAATTATAAGCGACATTCATAAAATTCTTCTATACAGTAGAATGTACGCTCAAGAAGCCACTTTTTTAGCTTGACTTTAAAGCTTGTCAATGTAGTCGCCTGTTTTATATCAGCTATTGCAGCCAATGGAAACCAGTTCGAATAAGCTTTTTATATTTTAAAATGTATTAAAAGCGAACAATTTAAGCTTAAGCCGAAAGTAACACAGACACAAAAACAACTTTGTTGTGGATTGTAGGTTGGGTTCATTAGGTTTCCTGTGACCAACACACGAGCGAGCGACTGAAGCTTAGGGCGAAAGTAACACAAACACAAACAACTTTGTCGTGGGTTGTAGGTTAAGTTTGTTAGGTTTCCTGTGACCAACACACGAGCGAGCGAACGACTCAAGCTTAGGACAAAATTAACACAGACACAAAATCAACTTTGTCGTGGAGTGTAGGTTAAGTTATATAACATCCACCCATCCATCCATCCATTTCAGCTGCACAACGTCTACTGCTGGACATAGGCCTCTCCCAAAGATTTTCAAAATGACCGATCTAGAGCGAAGTTATATAACAATATAAGTATAAAAGAAGACTAAATATATTGAGAATTAAAAAAATATGATTTGATATTATGATATTATTAACATCGAAAAAATTAATGTTATTTGTAAGAAAATTTGTTTTGTTACTATAAAATTCTTCATAATAAATATTGTGAGTATGGAATAAATATTCCGTATAACGAAAATCTATAAAACTTTTGTCTGTAAAAGAATGCACACCCAAACTATGCACACTTCCCACAAGACTACCATTTTATGATTTACAACCTTCGTCCTAATTCCCTGTGCATTAGATTTGAACATAGATTAGTCACTCAACTGTCCTAAGAATTTTTAATTCTTTTAATGATGTATTTATTTGTATTTATACTAACTAATGCCTATGACTTCGTTCGCGTGCACAAAAATGCTTATCAGACTAAACAACTTTTGCTGTGGCGTCATTTTATTTCTCATAGTTTAGCTGAAAATTTATAGTTCTGCATCAGGTGTTCCATTTACCGAAATCAATTATACCCTGTATGTTGCCCAGATTTATACCAATAAAGTTTCATTCAAATCTATCCAGAATTTCCGGAGATTAGTGTGTACAAAAAGACAAACAAACAGAGAGACATTCTCTTTAAAATTTTACTCTTTCACTGTATATCTATCTGCTTGTAGCTTCTTTTTGGAAATTTAGTCAATATACAGACAATTTTTTTACTATTATATTTAAATATCGTTGTGTGCGTTTGTTTTTCATATTCATAATAGAATTAGGGCTCCATATCTAAACGATGTCAGTCTCATCAGAGCCGGTATTTTCTTTTCAAGTTTCGAAAAAATATTCATCCTCCATACAAATGCCACCACCAAGCAACTCGACGTAGCCATGTCGTACTGAAGGCCAAGCCATTCCCCTTCTTCTACTGTTTGTTACCACTCCCCCTAAGCAATTTTCACGAAGCCATATCACAGGTCAAGTGATGTAAGCCCACAGGGCAAACTGCGTGGCGAGGGCAAACCCCAAGTCATCCACACCAAGTGTTTCTTTTTAATTTTTAGAAATCTAAGATTGCTGCCGAAAGTTACTAACTGCTTGCGATTTGGCTGTAAATCTATATCCAGGGATTTTTTGGGCGTAATCCGAATTAGATTTTTTTAATGTCCAAAATCTGGATCTGGCATCTAGATGAAAAAAAAATCATAGTCAATCATTACGTCTCGCTGGCACTACGTAGAGATCTGAAATTTTGTATGTGGAGGTAAAGCACTCCGCTAAACTCGAAATGCAATTATATTTCGTAAACAAAGCGTCTGGACTTCTTAATTTTGAATTTACTGACTCTAAAGAAATTGGTAGGCTTGTATGTTGTGTTCAAAATTATTTGCATAATTGCTTTTGTTGCAATTGAAAAGTACTTTTTCAATCGTACTATATACCATTACGCAAGAGCGTAAGGCAAGATAGCAAGTTTCTTTGTGTGCATTAAGTCATAAACATGTTTAGATGTATAAATAATGCAAAACAATAAGGTTATCATATTCAGTATAAAAATATGAGTTTTTATTATTGTTATGACTTTTTAGACTTATTACTTGCATTAAAAAGCAAGGTAATTATAAAATATTTCATAAAAATTAAAAAAAAAAATTACTGTAGTTTTTTAACAATCACCCAATAGGTTTCAAAGTTGGCAACACTTTTGGAGCTTACAAGGCATAAGATTTAAAAATATATATTGCCATGCCTAAGCTAACCGTTATATTAAATATATACGAAATGGAACCACACAAGCATTGGTTTTAAATAAAATTCGGAGCTATAAAGTATCGATGAGTTCATAAAAGTATATAGGAGCTTAAAACGCACAAGTTTAGTGAATATAAAATCTGCTGGATCAAACCAAGCATTCAAATTTCAGCTATGGCTTAACTCACCGTCAATCACTATATATATAAAATGGAACAACATACGTATTGGTTTTGAGTAAAATCGGAGGCAGAAAGTACCAAAGAGTTCATACAAAAACATATGATATATATATAAAACGGAACAACACAAGCATGGGTTTTGAATAAAATGTGGACGCAGCAAGTGCGAATTAGTTCGCAAAAAAATAACCGTTACGGATCCAAGTTTTCTCGGAGGTTGAATACAAAAAATGACGAGTAGAACTTTATTTCTACGAATATGTTGGACAGAATCCATTACTAGAATGCGACGTTGCCACACCGCTCGAAGAATATGCGAAGGGAGCCAAGTTATTCGCCGCTAAAGGTGGAATCAACTAAGTTCAGGCCCACTGCTGGATCTACGTAGTGCCCAAACGTCTGTTTATATATATATATATATATATATATATATATATATATATATATATTTATAAATTTCTGTGATCTCGAAAACGGCTCTAACGATTTCGCTGAAAATTTGTATATGGGGGTTTTCGGGGGTAAACAATCGATCTAGATTAGTTTTATGTTTGGGAAAACGCGTGTTTTCGAGTTTTCATGCATTTTTCTTTCCACGCAGAATATGGTCGCTAATTTCGTTGCGCCGACCGCCTTGTTTTTAGCTCAGTGGTTAAGGATACCGACCGCTAGAAAGAGTGTTACGGGTTCGAATCCCACTCAGTGACTTACTTTTGTTTTTTTTATGTTTAAGTTTATATATAATTTTTTATTTTGCATTGTTTTTAGACAAGTTTAAAAAAAATTAGTTAATGTTTGAGATGTAACCGAGCAAAGCTCGGTCGCCCAGGTACTGCGAAATTTATATGCGCTGTATCTTTGTCATTTTTGGTTTCTCAGAGAAAAGAAAAAATACGTGTACAATTTAATAATTTAACCGATGGACCAAAAATATGTTTCCATTTGTCATGCCTTATTAAAGTTTCACAGTATCTCCTAGCTCAGTAAAGGTGTGTTCCCAAATGAAAATAGTATATTAGAGGTCTTAGGGCAAGAGACTAAATAGAATAAGAAAATTGCGTAAGTCCGTAATCTAGTTTTAAAACGACTTTTCGCCTAAAGCGGCCACTTTTGGCGAAAACTCGTTTTAAAACTAGACGGATTATCAATAATACTTTTAAAGGTTAGTCATAAAATAATTTGAAAGTCTTTCAACAATTTCTTGGATGTAAAATTGTTAATTATTATCACCATATTTACTTTTAAATGGTTTCAAATGAGAGCGCCACATCTGCTACCATTTCGCCTAAAATGAAAAATTACATGTAATTTCTCTAAAACACATTGAATAATATAAACTCTTCACAGATCCCTTCTCCAGCGGCAATGACACGGAGAAGTTCTTCGAAGCCCTGGGCTCAGGGGACATGGACTCGGTCTCTGACGCTTCGGAAGGAGGGGATGATGAGGTAATACATGTAATTTTTAAACTTCAACCAAAGGAGGCGTCTCACGAATATATGGATATTTTGTTGTCAACTTAACCCATATGTTATTATAAGACATTTCGTTTGGGATTGACAGTTAGGCTTCGTTTCCACTGAAGCGGAGCAGAGCGGAGAGGAGCGTACGGCGCTAAGCTTCTCTCCGCTGTGCTCCGCTTCAATGAAACGCACCCTAAGGCTGCGTTTCCAATCAGCCCAAACCACGTATGCCATGCTTTTAATTTTATATAAGAATCTGCTCTGCTCCGGTTCACTATTTCCATTGAAGCGGAGCGGAGATTTCGAGCATTGTGATTGGTTAATTCATGCGGCGCTAAGTTCCTCTACGCTCTGCTCCGCTTCAGTGGAAACGCAGCCTTAATCGAACACTTCGAACTACTTCGAAATCAGTTTCGGAACGGATGTGTTGTTGCCTGTTAAAATAAAAATTTGCTTTTATAATCAATTTGCAATTAAAATACTGAAAATATTACAATTTTTGACTTAGACTTTTCCTCGATTTAGTAAAATATGTAAGTACAAAGTGCTGTCCGGATTTGAAACGTCTCCAATTTAGAGCAAGTTCAGTAGGTACATGATACTGAACAACTTTTATAAACCGTAATTTTTTTACCTGCGCAGGAGTTTGAGCGTGGTGACGTCAAAGAGGTGTCCCTGAGCGAAATATCCGATGGCTCTGGTAACATGAAGATCACCAAACTGCCGCCGCCGCTGAAACAAGAACAACTTAATACCAAGGTACTTTTAAACAAAAAAAGTCAAAAATCATTTATTTGTTTATTTTTTTAGACTTGGTCCGGAAAATTCTCAGGCTAAACAACTTTTGCTAAGGCGTCATTTTTATATTTCTTATAGTTTAGCTGGACCATTGTGATTCTGCATCAGGTGTTCCATTTTCCAAAATCGAATATACTCTATTGAAATATACCATACCATTTGAATCCGTCCAGTATTTCCGGAGATTATATAGCGTGTTCAAACAGACATACAGACAAACAGATAAACGGACATAGACACTTTTTTAATTCTAAACATATAATTCCATCGCCCCAAAAAAAATTTTGAAAATACACGGTGATTTTTCATCGGTTTTGAAACCAAAGGCCACTTCATAGGCATCGTTAGTAAGACCTAATTAGCTAGTCAAAATAAAAATTCAGAAACAAAAAATGTTGCCTAAAACTCGAAAGTAAAATTGTGAGATCAATTAGTAGTACCGCCGCCATACAACGCCCGCCGGCCGGCCGGGGTCATCGACATTGCGCAGCAGGCGGGCGGCGTATAACTACGTGGTCTCGATCGAAAATCATTTATGCAACTTTTTTATGTTATGACATACAAAAATTTGGATTACATATATATGGATAGAGGAATTTATTTACTATACGACATTTTTTTTTCCAAAACCAATAAAAAGTCAGCGTGTATATTCAATGTCAAACACATTTTTTTACTGTTTTTATTATATGTATATGTCGCAGTTGGATTGTATAATCCGCTATTTGACAAAAACTCTAACCGTCTTATTATAAAATGCAGACTATCTTTGTTACTAAGTTTAATCCCTTATCCGACCAAATCAAGTTGACATCTAGTAATATATTATTGTCTCATCTGAAAATGGCAACTTGATTTGGTCGGGTAATGGTTTAAACCTAGAAACAAAGATAGTCTGTGTTTTATAATAAGACGATAGCTATTTGGCATTACAGCTCGGTTTTATAAAATAACTGAAAATCGTTCAGCTAGATCGTCCAATAGACCTTATATACATATTTATTAATATGTTGTTTTTAGGAATGCTACGTTCTGGATACGGGGAGCAGCGGCATTTACGTTTGGGTCGGCAGGCAGTCCAACGAGAAGGTAACTGTAAAACAAATAAATAAATATATTTTATTATGTTTGTGTTAAAAAATCACACATAGCGCGACGAACCGATGGCCGATGGGGCAAAAAGGTTCTTGAATGGCGACCGCGTACTAGCAAGCGAAGCGTAGGGCACCCACCTACAAGGTGGTCAGATGACCTGACCAGGGTCGCTGGAAAGCGCTGGATGCAGGCCGCTCTTAATCGGTCATTTTGAAAATCTTTGGATGAAGCCTATTTCCAGCAGTGTACGTTGTAGGATGAAATGATGACTAATAATTAATATTAAAATAAAATAAAAAAATATACGGACAAATTACACTGATTGAGCTAGCCCCAAAGTAAGTTCGAGACTTGTGTTATGGGATACTAACTCAACGGTACTATATTTTGTAACAAATACATAATACAACGTGGAAGGGACATACCTGTAATAAATTAAACGACGGGCTATACTAGATCACTACTAAAATAATAGTACAAGAACAAAAAAAATGTTTACATTTCCATACTGAAGTGTGCAGCCGCCCGGGCAATTTGTATGGGAATGTCGATTTATTTTGGTTTGACCATTATTATAAACATAATTTGAAATACTAATCAATTTGTATTTTTTTTTTCAGGAAAAGGCTGAAGCAATGAACAGAGCTCAACAGTATTTGAAACAGCACAACCTACCTCCATGGGTAAGCAAAACCCTTTTTGATAACATCATCAACATCATCAGTTCTTTTAGTCTTAAGAGTCCCCCGACCCTAGACTTCTCCATACAAACGTAGTCTACGTTTAATTTTGAAACCACATGTCAGAGTCATGGTAAAATTATGAACTGGAAAGAAAATATAACGATTTAGAAGTTTCCCATACTAATGGTCAAAAATGATATAAAACACTATATTCTATTTCAAGTTCATATTTTTAGTGTCGGAAACTAGTTATAAACCTAGATAATTGCAATATCCTTAAAATTACAAAATTTTGCCCAAATCGGACATGTCGTTTTGAAATAAAACGTAGACTACGTTTGTATGGAAAGTTGTATTTTGGTCTAGGGTCGGGGGACCCTTAACTGCAGGAGCACGACCCTCTCTGTACTACCAGAGCCATACTTGGTCAGAGCAGCCAGAGAACTTGGCCAACACTCTCCTCTCTGGCCAGACGGGTTGGAGAGGTCTTATTGATGTTTATAAGCTTTGTTTAGCTTGTATTACCTAAGTCGCCTTTTACGACATCCACGGGAGGACTTAGAGTGGCCCTTTTTTACTCTGGCGGATACCACACGGCAGTTGATATATTTATTTTTATATAAATAAACAAATAAGTTAAACATCAAAGGCTATGAAAAAAGAAGAATCTTAAATCACAGGTAGGTATTAGCCGTCCGAGCCGAAGGTGAGGGCGCGAAATATGTGAAATGTGAACTGAGGTTTTTTCATTATCGTCCGAAGTTTGTTCATATTGTACCTACCTATATGTAATTTTTGAGATTATGTTTAAAGAAGTAAAAAGATTATAATGTAACGTTTACCTTTGACTATAAACCGACTTCACCTCCAAACTACTCAACCGATTTTGAAAAAAAAATCTATAGGAATTTCGGAGAAGTATACCCTTTCAAACGAAAAAAGAATTTTCCAAATAGGCTCGAAAATTCGGTGAACATAAATACATACATACATACATAATATCACGCCTGTTTCCCGCAGGGGTAGGCAGAGACTATGGACTTCCACTTGCTACGATCCTGACAAACCTCTTTTGCTTCATCTAAACTCATCAATCTCTTCATACATGCCCTTCGGTTACGGGTACTTTTTACCTCTCCTTTTTTTAGAACGTCTGCAATTTGGTCGCAGAAAGTTCGCCGAGGCCGACCTTTTCCTACTGTTCCCTTCACATTCGTCATATAAATATTTTTCGTCAATCTCTTTTCATCCATCCTTTCTATATGCCCAAACCATCTTAACATCCCTTTCTCTATTTTTGTCACAACATCCTCTTTTACTCCACACCGCTCCCTTATGGCATCATTCCGTATTCGATCTTTCAAAGTAACACCACACATACTCCTCAGCGCTCGCATTTCAACTGCATTTATTCTACTTTCATGCTTTCTCTGCCATACCCAACTCTCACTACCGTACATTAAAGTAGGTATCAGTACTCCTTTATGAACAGCGAGACGTGCCTTGTCTGATACCTTCCTACTGCTCATAAAGGAATGCAACGCTCCATTCACTTGGTTACCCGCATTCACTCTTTTTTCAACATCACCCTCGTGCTTACCATCCCTTGTAAACATACATCCCAAGTATACAAACTCTTTCACTTGCTCAACTCTCACCCCATTTATTAAAATATTGCATTCTGTTGCACTATCGTCCTTTTCAAAAACCATAACTTTGGTTTTACTGACATTAACTTTCATACCCTTTTTCTCGAATGCATCATTCGTAACAGCTATCATCTTCTGTAATTCCTCCTCTGAGTCCGCAAGTATTACTTGGTCATCGGCATAGAGAAGGCATTTGATTAATAACTCATCCATTCTAACACCACATTCATCATCTTTCAAATCTGTCAAACAACTGTCCATGAATAAGTTGAACAGCCAAGGCGACGCTACACATCCCTGTCTAACACCTTTTTCGATGTTAAACCAGTCTGTGTATTCGCCGTCAATTCTGACACAAGCACTGGAATTCCTATAAAGAGATTTCAGTGCTCGGATCAGATGGCTGCTCAGCCCATACGCAGACAATGTTGACCACAATTCATTTCTCACCACTCTGTCATAGGCCTTTTCTAAATCTACGAAGATACAATAGACTTTTCGACCTTTGGCCAAAATCTTCTCTAAAATGCATCTTAAAGAAAAGACCTGATCCGTGCATCCCATACCCTTTCTAAATCCCGCTTGTACATCCCATAACTTCTCTTCGGTATTTTTCACCACCCTTTCTATCAAGACCTTTGCATACAATTTGCCGACAACGCTGAGAAGACTAATGCCTCGGTAGTTTTTACAGTCTTGCTGTGAACCTTTTCCTTTATACAGCGGTACAATTACCGCATTGCACCAATCTTTTGGCACCACACAGTTTTTAAAACAAAGATTGAAAAGGTGACACAACTGACTTGCTACTATGCCCTGTCCAGCCTTCAGCATTTCGACAGTAATCCTATCATACCCTCCAGCTTTTCCCATTTTCATACTATTTAATGCTTTCACTACTTCATCCATACTTATTTCCTCATCATAATTTTGCATATCACTCTCTTGTGCGTTATTTTCAGGCTCCGGTACTCTCATTTCATCTTTTTCAAACAGTCCTTCAAAATATTCCTTCCATCTATCTACAACACTCTGTAACCCAACTAATAATCTTCCATTCTTGTCTCTGATCTTGTTTAACTCAGAGGTCGTATTTTTACCTCTAGCTGTTTTAACGCTCTTCCAAAAATATTTAATATTACTTTTAAAGTCTTGAGACAACCTTATATCAAAATCATCCTTTTGTTCTTTTTTCTTCTCTTTTACTATCTCTTTCACAATCACATTCATCCTCTTATATTCTTGCTTTGCTGCAAATACATCACTATCCCTTGCATTCTGATTTCTTCGATCAGCTCGTACTGACAACCAATCCTTCCATGCTTTCTTCTTCTTTTTTACAGCGTCTTGTACTTCCTTGTCCCACCATACATTTACCACATCCTTGCCTTTTCTTCTTTTTGTCATACCGCATACATCAATAGCGGTGTCAATCATTCCCTCTTTTAATACTGTCCACACGTTTTCTATCTCACATTCATCCTCTATTCCTTTAAATTTTTCTATTAGTATTGATTTATATTTCTTTTTTGCATCTTCCTCTTGTAATTTCTCAACTTTTATCCGTTCCAACCTGTTGGAGGGGTTAGATATAAAATTTCGCCATTTTTTAAAAATGTTTCTAGTTTTACAGATTACCAAATAATGATCTGTAGAAATCCCTACTCCACGGTAAGACCTTGTATCAATCACATTCTTTTTCATTCTTTCGTCCACTATTATAAAATCAATCATACTCTTCACTCCGTTTTCCTCCCTTGTGTACATGTGAATCTTTTTGTGATCAAACATAGTGTTTGTCACATAAAGATTCTTTTGCAGACATACCTCAAGCAAACTTTTCCCATTTTCATTTTCCCTTTCATCGCCAAACAAACCCAATACCTTTTCATAACCATCTCGCTTAATACCAACCCATCCATTAAAATCACCTAGCATAACTATCTTCTCATTGTCTTTGCAACCATTCAAAACATCATTCACACTATCCCAAAATTCCTTTCTTTCTTCTTTATTTCTTTTAGACTTACCTTCTGTAGGCGCATACGCTCCCAATATAAATATTCGATTCAACCCAACTTTCATTCTAATCCAGACAAGTCTTGAACTTACAAATTCATACTCACTCACACACTCTGTCATTCTTTTGGAAAGGATGAGGCCAACTCCTTGACAGCCTTTGGCGGTTTCTGGTACTCCTGACCAATATGCCGTGAATGAACCACTCTCAGTGGTTCCGCATCCTTTCCGTTTCGTCTCATTTACACACAGCACATCAATCTTTCTTTCACTCATCATCTGATATACCTCATCTATTTTACCGTTCATTCCTCCTCTTATATTCAAAGTAGCCAAGCGGCTGTCCAAAGACCGCTTTTCGCACCTGCGGGAAACGGGACGTGACGGGTTGCGAACCGCGTCGCCGCCATACTAATTGCTTAAATGTTTCTGGATCATTGCGTTCCCACGAGTAATGGGGATCTATTCGGTCGCACCTGACAGAGCCCCTTGTCAGGCGAAGGCTAGCCTTGTTCTGGGGGCGCCCGACCCCAGGGTAAAACAGCACGCTCGAGACTAGGCTCGCCCCTAGCCACGCATCCCTCGGCACGGCAGACCTTGGATTGGCATGGAAAAAGAAGGCAGGGAGAAAGTAACATATAAAGAGATATAAATATATAAGGACAGGATTAATTGGGATTGGGATAGGACAAAAGGTAAAGGGATACTACTGACTCGGAAGACAAAAGGAGTGAGTCCATAGCAGCTCGGGAGGCCGGGTCCGCGTACCCGTATGACATATCCATTAAACTACCGGACTGGTAATTTAGGAATGGCACCCCTGACCGCTGAACATAACATAAATAAAAATGGCGAAACTATAAGGGTTCCTTGTTTACTACGGGACCCTAAAAAAGAACGCCACGAATTGATAACATTATCCTTTTTTGGAAATATGTTAAAAACACTTTGGTCCAAAAATGCGAAAAAATACACAAAACTAGGAACGAATGTTAACTCTGCTTCTTATTTTAGGTCCACGTATCCAAGGTGCCAGAAGGACTCGAACCCACTGCCTTCAAACAGTACTTCGAAGATTGGAACTAAGTACAGAGTACTGCATTTATTATGTACAGTCGGAATATTACATATTTATTTTATCAAACTTTATTGTTCCAAAGTACAAATATACTTTTAACAAATGGCGGATGCTAAGAGCATTTTCTCCCAGTCAACCATAGGGATAAACAGAGAAAATTATGCGGCATTAAAAGCAATACAATATACTTATACATTATAAAATAATACTACATTTATCCAGGCCTCTACTTATTAAATTTTATCTTAAACTAAAAATAATCATCAGAAAAACTTTATAAAATATGTCCGAATAAAAAATTTTATTTTAATATTTTTTTTAGTTTATGAGAAAATTCAAGATATAAGCAGAGGCCTGGATCCATATGTAATATTCCGACTCTACTTCTAAGAGACAAACTATTTTACAATTTTATTTAGTTTTATCTGTCCCGTAGTCTGTCTGTCTGTCAAATGAAACTTAATAAAAGCTTGGAAAAAAATTGTTAAGCGTGCATTTTTGACTTTAATTAGTATTTCTGAGATCTGTATGTCGTAGACATTTTTATACCTAAAAGTATTTGCTATAAGTATTTTTTTATTTTATTAAGCTACAATATAGTTATATTGTATTGTATTTATTGTCCTATTGCCCCATTAGTCCTACTGGTAGGTCTATTGGGACAATAATTCCTATTTGTCCTACTGGTAGGTCTATTGGAACAAAAAATCCCAGTTGTCCTACTGGTAGGTCTATTGAGACAAAAATCCAAGTAGCCCTATTGGTAGATCTATTGAGACAAAAAATCCCAGTTGTCCTACTGGTAAATGTATTGGGATAATAATTCTCAGTTGTCCTACTAGTAGAACAAACCTGGTAGGACTTCTAGGACTTACTAAATTTCGCTAATTATGTGATCCTATAAAAAGTTCATGCTTTATCACACTATAAGATACATTGAAATTTAAAGAATCTTTTGCCTTATTTTTTTCTTAAATATTATTTAATTCAATAAAATAAAATTAGTTTTTATACTTTTTGCTAGAATTTGTCATGATAACAAGATAGATTTTTATCGTTTTTACAAAAAAAAATTGTACCTTATGTTTTTTTTTAATTTAATTATCTCAAATAATATCGCACAAATAAAGTAAATAAGTACATATACTCAATTCATCTGTTGTTAATTTTTGAGCATTTTGTTATTATTACAATAATTTTGTGTCGTTTTCACTAATTATTTTACAATTTAAAGGTTCAAAGAACCAATATATTGTTATTGTGTAAGTCATTTTGTAATAATTTAATAATAAATCTTTATTTTAAAATGTTTTTGTTTTTTTTTATATCATGTAAGTGGTTTTTTTTTTGTTGGGAAATAACCTATATGTTCCGTTATGTATTACAAAAACCTTAATTCTATGTAAAAAATATTTTACGGCTCTGGATACTACTCCTTTAGAGGCTTTATTTTTTTTATTCTTTATTCCTAACCCTAACCCTAACTATACAATCAAAGGTTGGTGCAGGTCATGGAATTGTATGTACTTCATACAAACGTGCAGGTCCTTTGATTGCTTCAAGGGAGCTTCTGACGACAAATCTATACGAGTCCACTGGTTTTCATAGCCGATTGAGTGGCGGACAGCGGACCGAAAGACGCCCACCGCAGTCCGCAAATAAATATATATCACTACAGCCGCACTATGACTGTCCACTTTAAACATTCCACATATTGTCCATGAGAATAAGCATTTAAAACACCAAACTACACCAATTTCATATTGTAAAGTCCGCTAAAATCAATTTGAAAAAAAATCCAACCGAACCCCTTGATTTCTCGCCAAAACAATAACTCCATGGTATTACTTAATAGTTTGAAAGGTTGGTCAAGAGTCAAGACAGAATTTTAATTGATATTCTGTTTCCTTTCAAATGGGGGACAGCACTTGACCCCGTAAAACTCAGGTAAAGAAAGAAAGAAAAGCTTTATTCGGCAATCAAAACCATTACAGCTTACATATAGGTAAATACAATAAAACATACAAGATTAATTATTAATAGGTAGCCCTCTAGTACTTTTGTACACCCCGAAAAACGGCCCTTCTGGGACAACCTATCAGATAGGTCATTGACATTGTCTGGCTTGTCGCCAGGGGAGAATAAGACATGACATCACCTGATCAATACTTACCAAAATGTCTGGCCGCCACAGCCGGGTGAATTTAGAATAGAATAGCTTTTACCCGTGACTTCGTCTGCGTAAAGAATTTGTATGGCGAAATAGGACTCCGCAACCCCCATACTAAGTTCCACTACTCTTTTCATTCCCTTATTGGATGATATTTAGGGTTCCGTAGTAAACATGGACCCTTATAATTTCGCCATGTCTGTCTGTCTGTCTGTGGTTCTAGTTAGAGACTATAAGTACTAGAAAGCTGTAATTTAGCATGGGTAAAATATATGTACACATAAGAGTGGGTCGTACGTGCCCCTGCAGTGGAGACTAAAAAGACCTGATGATGATGATGATGATATGTAATATTAATAATGCCGACAAAGTGGTAAAATAAATCATGATTACTTTACGCCAATAGTATACGCCTATGTACTACATGGACGAACGAACTTACGCGTAATAGATCACTATATTTTATAATATGGTAATAAAATAAGTGTCAAAAATTCGACATTCTTATACAAATTGCCCGGGTGGCTGCACACCTTTGTATGGAAATGCCGATTTTTTTAATTAGTTTTTGACTATACTAATAGTGGTCTAGCAGGTACAGCCCGTGGTTCGATTTGTTCCTTCCACGTTGTATATAACGAAGTTTAAAGAAAAAGTCTCAACAAAATAAATTTACTCGAGAAATGAAAATTTTATACAAATTCTAAACTATTTTATAAACTACTTACAGTGAGATCGTGAATTTTTCCTTTAATTCGCACATAAGCCAAAAGTGGCTGTTTTTCGCAAACTTGCTAAGAAAAGCTTCACGTTCTTACTTTAAACTAAAAAACAGAGATTCATAACCTAATTTAGTTACCTAGGGCCATATGAGACCCAAAATTGTAAATCTCCGTTTCCTTTCAAATAAATTATGTCCGTAGATCCAGCGGGACCCTATGCCTGATTGAATTAAGACCTATTAAGTCTAATTAGTATCCATTTCTACCTATCGATTTGTATATGTTTAAATTTCTACCTCGGTGGATTCACTGTCAAAATAAAAAAAATCTTCGTCATACAGTCAGCGGGGCCCTTTTGCCGATTATAGGGTTATTGATTTGTAACATATATTTTTCATGGGCCTTTTATTTCTACCTTCAGGTTTATGTACTATTATATTGTTACCTCAACTGATTTCCCCAAAAAACGGCAAAATGAGTTCTTTACTTCCAGCGGGGCCCTTCGTGAATTGAAGGCGTACAGAATAATAAAATACATTTTCGTGGAGCCTTTAATTTCTACCTTTCAAAAATTGTATTTTTTTAATCAAGAAGAAAATAGTTTACGAGATATTTACGAAAAAAGTTTTGAACTAAGCGGACAGTCAGCTGGGTCCTTTGCTATTAAGTTTCTACTCACAGCATGTTCGGGTACATATAACGACCAGAAAGTTTATAATACCTAGAACTAAAATTCAGCAGTTGGTCGGATAAAGGCTTGAACCTAGAAACAAAGTTAGTCTGCGTTTTATAATAAGACGGTAAATGTCAATACGTACTTTAGTTGGGGAGGGGGGGGGGGGGGGGGAGAGCCATCATTCATCCGTTCAGTGTCAAATTTATAACTCCCCTCGACGTGAGATTCGCTCTTTCTTTCTTGAAGGAAGACGTCATAAACCGTTTCGCTAAAGACCCCCATATTGCATTATTCTTTATTAATATGTCATTATAAGTAGGTAAGTAAAGTAAAATAATGTAATAACAATAATTCTTAATAATGTAATAACAATGTGTGCTCAGTCGCTATTAAGTTGGTTACCACTGTAGACAGTTATTACTAAAAAGCAAAGGACCCAGCTGACTGTCCGCTTAGTTTAAAACTTTTTTTGTAAATATCTCGTACACTATTTTCATTTTGATTAAAAAAATACAATTTTTGAAAGGTAGAAATAAAAGGCTCCACGAAAATGTATTTTATTATTCTGTACGCCTTCAATTCACGAAGGGCCCCGCTGGAAGTAAAGGATTCATTTCGCCGGTTTTTGGGGAAATCTGTTGGGGTAGCAATATAATAGTACATAAGCCTGAAGGTAGAAATAAGAGACTCACTCATGAAAAATATATGTTACACATCAATAACCCTATAATCGGCAAAAGGGCCCCGCTGACTGTATGAAGAAGATTTTTTTTATTTTGACAGTAAATCCACCGAGGTAGAAATTTAAACATATACAAATCGATAGGTAGAAATGGATACTAATTAGACTTAATAGGTCTTAATTCAATACATAAATAAATTATTTAAAATGAGGGCCATAACTCGGGGGCACTGTACCCCGACAAAATTCAGTATTTTGATTCTTTAGTACGAGTATTCGTTTTAGTTTCACTTTACAGAATTTAATTCAATTTATCTATTATTTAGTTTTTTCTTAATTGGACTGTAATAATCGTTAGTAAAAAAAAGCACTTAAGTACTTAAAAATTAATTAATATGGATAAAACAAGTTTATATGCCAGACAAATTTAAAAAATCCATCTACTTTCAAGCATTCACCCCATAACTTTGACCCGCTGAACCGATATTCACTGATAAAACTTTCTTTCACACGAAAAAACCTGCAACAAAATCGGCCCATCCCATTCGTTTAAGCGCTACGATGCCACGGACTAACACGGCACGTCAAGCTTAGAACACCCCTATTTTTCGTCGGGGATAAAACATAATAAGGATAAAAACACAAGTTTTTTTATAGAGGAAAATAATATAAACTAATAAAGTTCCAACCAGTGGTTTTGACCATATGTTAACGCGCCATCTTTCGTAGAATTGATATGATTTGTGTACAGTTACAGTGTTTATTTAGCCCGTAATTACATTAAAGTTACAAATAGATGGGTAATTCTGAATGCGAAAGTATGCGGCTTTGGGAGAGCCGTATATTCTCTCTAATTAATATAAATATCTACACTGGTATCAGGTGTTGTCAAGGATCCTATATGGTATTTAGACATAAGAAATTATATTATATAGGTATGTATCAATCATATTATTAGTATATATATTATTACTGTATATATGTATTGTATATTCTATTATATATATGTATTAACATTTAAGTATTTGTATTTATTGTGTTGTAACTCGAAATGTTTCTTTTATTATTAGAGCTATAATTATTTATTTGCACGCCTACCACCAGTTTTTTCTTTTTATCCCGAAGGTTGCCTGGTAGAGAATGCTATAAGCATTAAGTCCGCCCTTTGTACCATATTGTTTTGGTAAATAAAGTATAAATAAAATAAAATAAAAAATATATTTTTGCTCCTTTTGCCGTGGAGACCTTGGGGCCTTGGGGTGCGGAAGCTCGTCAGTTGTAAGCGATTTCCGCACGCCTAATCGACGCCTCAGGGGATCCAAGGGCTTTCGCGCATATGGCCAAAGGCTTAGCGTGGCCATTCGGCGCTTAAATGCCGCCAGCCTGTTGGACACCCTTCCCTGCGAGCGCAGCGATTTAGGCTCAATTTTTTATATAATTTGATGTCATTTATAGTATTTATACCTAGTTTCGTTTTTCATTTTTAATTAATAGTAGTATTTAGTTTAATCTTATGAAGTTTATTTAAGTTTATAAAAAATATAATGTTTACATATTCTGAAATTCTAATTTACTAGCAGAAAAGAAAAAACTTAAAATGTACCAGCCTATTCTCTTGCCGCGCTGATCGTAAAAGACGATTCCAATATACGTGCGAAATGCAAATCATCATGATTCTCATTTCGCACGCAAGCTACTTGAATTAGAAATAAATTATTTGAAAGGAAACGGAGATATCATTTAAAATTTTATCTTGACAAAGCCCTAGATAACCCTTCAAACAATTTTTATGACCTATAGTTTACAGTTTATAAAATAAATAAACAATTTATTGCAATTAAAATATACAAGAATACATAAAACAATTAAACTACCTATCTAAATTAAAATAAAACTATGAACTAAAATATATTTAATTAAAAATAAAACATTCTATTTAAAAAACAGACCCCAGATCGCTACGGTCGCAGGACAGGGTACCTAAGAGACTGGCGGCATTGCCTCGTTGTATAAAATAGTTTTAAGGGTATAAGGGCTTGGTCAAAGCAACATTTTAAATGAAACTACGTGAATAAAAACAGTTAATTAATTACATAAAAGTAAAGCCGCACTAGATCGGTCATTTTGGAAACCCTTGAGAGAGGCCTATTGTATATTCAGATAGTGGACATAATGCGGCTGAAATGATGAATTAAATACGTATTCTTCAACGCAGAATAGAATATACCTCACACACAAAACTGATAACCCAGCCCATCAGTCACAGTGACATCACTATAAACAAAAGAAAACGAAGGTTTGTCTGTTTGTATAGATAGTTAGACCAGCCATTTTAGTCACACTGCGGAACAAATTTTGACTTTTTGACATTGGAATTTCCTTTCGTTCGCTCCAGTGTAGGCTCCGATTTCACGAAAAAATGCGACCCCCTCATAACTCAGAGAGTTGTGAAGATATAATATTTAAAAAAGACTCAAAAGACGCGTATTCACGAGAGCTGTAAGGTGCAAAAAGAATTACTCTAGAAAATCAAAAACGTAAAAAGTTATGGCCTCAAGAGTGAAAAAAAAAAACAATTTTTCCAAATTTTTGATTCTGGCGCTCGATATTTTGGATATGAAGAATGATATCAAAAATATGAGAAAATCTCCTCTGGACAATTTAGTCAGCTACAATTGGGTACTTTCCTAAATCAAAAATTAATTATTTTGTACTAATAAAAAAATAAAGCGTCGCAAAATAATGTCACTTGTCTTTGAACATATCCATTTTAACGTTATTTTAAATTTATTATTGTAGAAAAACTGATAATAAGAGCGCTATTTGACTCCAAAAATCTATGACTTATCTGCCTGTATTTCATACAAAATCCCTAAACTGTTTGTTTTGACGTTTAGAAAAAAGTTGCTGATTTGATTTGTTGGAAAATAGCGTATTTGAGCCTAACTTTTTGAAAAAAGTCAAGAGAAAACAAAAAATTTCATAGTTTAATTTATAATTATAACCTTTTCCTTTTCCCGACTTTTTCTTCGCCCAGCGACAATACTTTTTCAAATTCTGCAGATTCATTTCCAATGTGCTCGAGTGAGGCATGAAATCTGTGTTTTTTTTCTCATCACAAGTAGATTATTATTAATTATAATTAATTACAAAGATACGAGGCAATTAAATTTCGCATGACGTCACAGCTAAGTACGATTTTTAGTTAGTCCGGAACTTTGATGCTCCGTATCTTTGTAAATTTTTACTTTTTTGGTGTAAACTGAAAAATATGTGTCTATTATTTTAGGAAATCTAAAAGACGGAGGGAAATTACTTTTCTGTCGTCACCAGACAAGAAACTTGCAATGTGTAAATGGTCCTTTATATTATTTATTTAAAAAACATTTAAATCTTAAATACCTATTACGTGAGTATTTTCATATTTCTGGTTTTTTTTTAAATGCTCTGTCTGCCCCATTAGGGATAAAGACGTGATAGTATGTATGTATGTATGTATGTATGTATGTATGTAGCTGTGCCGCGGGCTTCGCTCTCCGTGGGAATTTCAGGATAAATAGTACCCTATGTCCTTCCTCGAGTCTCAAACTATATCCATACCAAATTTCATCCAAATCGGTTCAGTAGCTGAAGCGTGAAATGCAATAAATATTTTTAAAGCATATTTGTTAGTCACTTTTTTGCTAGTCGTGTGAAGTGAACTCGTGTGTGCTGCCATCTCTTG
This sequence comes from Acrobasis consociella, assembly GCA_963555685.1. Classification (NCBI taxonomy): domain Eukaryota; kingdom Metazoa; phylum Arthropoda; class Insecta; order Lepidoptera; family Pyralidae; genus Acrobasis; species Acrobasis consociella. The sequence goes on along the minus strand of OY743132.1, from coordinate 7,339,653 downwards.
GGCCTACCGGCAACTCCAGTTTTGCCTACTTACTGGCCGTCCAATAGTTTTTATCGCGTTGGGTATCTGTTACGTTAGTGATTATATTATCTTTCCCTTTGGGTATTATGGCCCTGTGGCGTGGCGCCATTTAGTTTCCGGCAGAGTAGAATAGGGCCACTTCAAGTCCTCCCGTGTATGTCGTGGAAGGCGACTTCGGAAATACAAACTAAAAAAAACTCATAAACATCAATGAGACCTCTCCAACCTGTCTGGCCAGCGAGGAGAGTGTAGGCCAAGTCCTCTGGCTGCTCTGGCCAAGTATGGCTCTGGTAGTACAGAGAGGGTCGTGCTCCTGCAGTAGAGACAGAAAGACCTAATGATGATTATGGCCCTGTAGCCTATTTTATTTATTGATTCATGTACACTTGAAAATTTACAAATAAAACCTTATAAAAGTAAACTTAGTACATAGGTGCTACTTATTTCTAAAGAAATTTCCAGTAGACCCGCGAGAGGAAATGGGAAGAAAGAGGTAATTGTTCTTTTCCTTTAGTAAAAAAATACAAGCAAGCAAAGTCACGGTACAAACAAGTACGCTAAATACAATCTGCGCACGATTGACTTCTGACCTGTAGATCAACTTATAAAACTGGCTTCGATCCGCTTCAGTCAGAAATCGTTTCGACAGTGAAAGGACGTGTCTTGTGCTACGTGAGTATTTTCATATTTCTGTTTTTATTTTTAAGCGATACTATACGAAAAACAATAGTAAAACTTTTGAGAGTTATGTTATAATATAACTGTCTTTTTTTCTCAAATAAATAAGTCAATAGCTTGATAGTTACGAGTATAAATAATAGACAGAGTTAAGTTACTGTTTAATAAACCTAAGTAACGGGATTGTCTTTGTGTTGATGAGTAAGTAAGTAGGTTATTTTATATTTCAATAATTTTTCAAAACTAAAAATCGCTTTCTTTTCTTCGCCTCAAAACTACCCAACCGATTTTGACAAAATTTTATTGGGTGGTCCCATAAAATTTTTCACAAGTATACCCTTTCAAAAAATGTAATATTTTTGCAAGGTATATTTCATCATCATCATTTCAGCCGCATAACGTCCACTGCTGGACATAGATAGGCCTCTCCCAAAGATTTCCAAAATGTCCGATCAAGAGGTATATTTATTAGGTATTTATGTGTTGTTTTATTCAAGTAAATTTGCGCTGCTACCAAAGCTGTTTATCCTTAAGGTTGACTGGGAGAGAACGCTTTTAGCGTTAAGTCCGCCAATTGTAAACAATTGACGACCTACGTGGCGTAGTGGGTAGTAACTTATTAGTAATCTGTGGTAGTGGTCACCATGCTAGTCCGCCACCCCGGGTTCCATCCCCGGTCAGGGCAAGTTGGAAAATGGCCTTTTTTAAATTGTCCTGGGTCTTGGATGTTTATCTATATATGTATTTGTTATAAAATATGGTATCGTTGAGTAAGTATCCCATAACACAAGTCTAGAACTTACTTTGGGGCTAGCTCAATCAGTGTAATTTGTCCCTATATATTAAAAAAATATTATTATTATTAAAAATTGTATAATATTGTGGATCAATAAAGTTTTTATAAATAAATAAAAACAAGAATTTTCCAAATCGTTCCAGACGTCTTCCAGTAGGTGAACGTACATTAAAAATAAAACAAAAGATGACGACAAATTGATAATTAATAATCAACCTAATTTTGTGGCAGTTGGTTAAAAAGACTTAAGATTAAAAGTTAAGTAGGTAAAAGATATGTAGCACTTACTTATGTGTGAAGAGTTGATTTAATTCTACCTCCATGTTTTGTGTTTAACATAAATTTTATAACAAACGTTTGATTACTTAATCTTAATGTCTAAATATATGCTATTACATAACTTGTTACGATAACGTGAGGGAAATGAGATCACTACGAAAATATAACTTCATATTGCAAGTACCTAATATTAAAATTATATATAAGATCTAACAAAATATACTACTACTTACTACTTATCGTGTGTGTTAGTGACTAACACTAGTGTCAGAGTTTTTAAACCGTCTGACATGGTTTAAGATAACGACCAATGTCAAAGACAGTGACCGGGACCGACGGCTTAACGTGTCCTCCGAAGCACGGATCATCTTACTTATCAGACAATTAGGTTATCAGTCTACAGTGTCCTAACCAAACTAGGACGACACAAAGTTGTTGCCCCCGCTGGGAATCGAACCCGCGACCTCCGGGTATGAGCCGAACGCTCTAAGCACTACACCACGGAGGCAGTTATACACATTGCACAAAATATACTGAAACTATTTTAAGGGTGAATTCAGTTCATGATTCTGAACAACTTTATCCAAGGAACACGTAATTATAAAAATATGAAAAGTAATTTTTGGCCTCCCAAACAAGTTGACCGATCAGCTGATCCGAGTTTGTGTAAAAAGCTCAAATTTATTTCTCATATTTCGACATAATTATGTTTCTTGGAAAAAGTTGTTCGTTATCTATAATGGACTGAACTCGCCCTGAGTATTTTTTGTTAGACTTTATACCTATAAACATACAAAACATAAATATTTTTACTTGTGTTGATAATGATATGTGATTTTTAGGATTCCGTACTCAGAGGGTAAAAACGGGACCCTATTATTATATTAAGGCTCCACAGTCCGTCTGTCCGTCTGTCAGTCTGTCTGTCACCAGGATGAAGGTATCTCATAAACCGTGATAGTTAGACCGTCGAAATTTTTACAGATTATGTATTGTTAAATGTTTTATTGAGGCTCCCATACTACAAACGTGTTTTTTTTACTCTTTGCGCGCGAATCCAACACGCACTTAGCTGGTTATTTTGTTTAACTTCCGTATATACAACTTTGAGAGAGCGATTTACCTACCTTAGTTTATGCTTTTTTCCGTTTATCCTTTACCTTAGTTTATCGAAAACTTTTATTATTTGTAAAATATTTTTATTAATTCTGAGATTGTAGGTAGCTATACGAACTTAAGTGCCTATGTACTTATAAAAGAAAGCAGAAAGTAAATGCAAATTAGAGCTCTAGCAGACAGAGGCCTCAAAGGACACTTATAGCATGGCGTAATGATAGGAGAGGAGATAGAAAAAGAAATCAAAATAGTGATGGCTGCTAGCCGCATCACTTCATTTTTGGCCGCTCTCGATCTGCGCTGAAAGAGAAGCAGCTGGTACATTCTAAGTTCTTTCTTTTCTCCCAGACCAGCACGGAAGAAAGAATATTTATAAAAGCCTAAAAACACGAGTGTTTTTGTCGCCACACACAAACAGTGTTCTTTTAAAACGACTTTAAAAAAGAAGAAGGTTGGCTTTTCCTATATACTTGTGTATATAAGTATGTTTTTATTATTAGTACAAGTTTTTTTAGGGTTCCGTAGTAAACAAGGAACCCTTATAGTTTCGCCATGTCTGTCGCTGTCTGTCTGTCTGTCTGTCCGCGGTCCTACTCAGAAACTACAAGTACTAGAAAGCTGTAATTTGGCATGGATATGTATATTAATCATGTCGAAAAAGTCGTAAAATAAAATCTGGAAAAATATTTTTTTTTAGGTTAGCTGCCATACAAGTATAGAGGTAGTCAATTTATTTTTTTCGACAAACACATTGTGTGGGGTGTCGTTGAATAGGTCTTTCAAAAACATGGTGAGCTTGTTGACACCATTTTTGGATTTAGGGATCCGTTTCTGAAATATTTGGGTTTAAAGTGAAAATTTTTGTTGGAGGCAAGTGTCCCCCCCACCTCTATCTGCTAAACGGTTATATATGGCCACGTGAAAAAATTCACAGCTATAGTATATATAATGTAGTTTAAAGGAAAACTATCAGAGCTAAGTAGGGTATACAAATGAAAAAGTTATAGGCGATCAACTTATAAAATGTACTCGGAAAAAGAAATTTCATACAAATTCAATAGATAATTAGTTTTTAAACGTTTTTAGTGGCATAAACTCAAAGTTGGCATTCGGAACTACGGAACCCTACACTGCGCGTGGCCCGACACGAACTTGGCCATTTTTTTTAGTTTCACCTGTCTTTGTCTGTCGTTCTGTCTGTACTCAAATCTAGCAAGTAAAAGACCCACTTCCAGGTTCTCAATTGGGCTGAAATATTTCACGCATACGTATATCGCGTGACAATGCAATATTATGATGACATGGAGCTGATCTGATGATGGAGCCAGAGAATGGCCATAGGAAATCTGTAATGGAACGACGTAATTCTATTGAGTTTGGACTCGTTTGATTCGTCTTGAGGAGTCTTTAGATAAAAGCTTGTTTTAAATAATTACTTGTTTATGTAGGTATGTTCCAACTTGAACAATGTTTGTTTGTTTGTTAAATCTTTATTGTACACTAGCCGAAGCCCGCGACTTCGTTCGCGTGGACTTTATGTCTCTGGAAAGTGCTCATCAGGGTGAACAACTTTTACTAAGGCGGCATTTTTATATCTCTTATGGTTAAGCTGGACCATTATAGTTCTGCATCATGCGTTCCATTTTCCAAAATCATTTATACCCTATATGTTGCCCAGGCTTAATAGCTATATAACAAAAAAAGTTTCATTCGAATCCGTCCAGTATTTCCGGAGATTAGCGTGTACAAACAGACAAACAGACATACAGACAAACAGACAGACATTTTTTTTTAAATTCTTACTCTATTACTACGTCTCCATCGCCCCCAATATTTTTTTTGGAAATATATTTAATGTACAGACACACTTTTTTTACTGTTTTATTATATGTATAGATATAGATAAACACAAGACTCAAAAATACAAGTTAGAAGTAGAAAACAGTACAAAGGCGGACTTATCCCAGACAGGGATCTCTTCCAGTCAACCTTGAATTAAGAGGACAATTTACAACACAGGGTAGAGAGTGGTTACAATATACACAGAACGGAAAACAGAATCCAATTAAACCTACATAACTACTTTTCTACACTAAAAACAATTTAAAGTTATACTAATACTTGTAAATACAAAAACTAAAACATAATAAATATAAATACATAAAATATACATATATAATAATTAATATATAATAAATATATAGTAAATATAATATACTAATATACACATACACTTATACATATATATAACATAATATTTTTTGTTTGAAAAGGCATACTTGTCCGGTGGTTTATAAAATCGATTGTATTTGATGTAGAAGTCGGGTTTTTATTCTGAAAACCTATGGTCATACCTAATAAAAGAAAAATCAAATAGTTAGTACACGTAATGTTTAGCAGGTATCAAATTGAAATTACCACAGACTTGCTAAACAGTAAACTAACCAAGGAACAATAACCTCTCGAATACGTAATAAGGAAGGTAAATAAAGGTTCGCAGAGTGAGGGTCAGAGGGTCCGAAAAGTATGATTGTAATTAGTCCGTCTTTAGATTATCCAAAAATAATGGACCCGTATTTTTCAGTTTACCAAAAAAGTAAAAATTCACAAAGATACGGAGCGGCAAAGTTTCGGAGTGGGGGCTTGCAACGTCACACGTAAAAATCGAACCCAGGCGTGACGTAACGCGAAATTTGTATGCGCTGTGTCTTTGTCATATTTGGTTTCTCCGATAAAAAAAAAATACGTGTACAATATTTTTAATAATCTAACCGATGGACCAAAAATATTTTTCCATTGTCATGCCTATTCAATTTATAAACACTAGAATGAATGGATCACAACACTTTCTTCATTCTAAGTACTGGTGGTTCCGAAACGACACCGCCAGCCTCTTGGGTACTTAGCTCTGCTATTTTGGCCTCGATTTTGACGTGACAACGTCTTAAATTAGGTTGCGGCTGGGAGTCACTTATGAAAAAGTGTAACGCTCGGTAACGTTACGATGAGTCACCGAACGAGAGAGAGGCCCGCCGAATGCCTTGCGTCTCTCTCCCACTCAACTATGATCGCGTTGTCACGTAAAACTTTCGCCCGTATACCGACTTTACAGGCAACCAATTTTTTTATTGATTTTTTTATCAGATTCAGATCAGTTATTATTATTTAACATTCAGCTGTAATAATTTGTAATTTGTTCATCGAAACTAGTCGGCCTTTTCTGACTACACTACGTGAGTTTCCGCGTTACAAATATTTAGTTATGTAATCTTACGTTACTTTTAATAATATTATCTTTCATAAAAGGAAAGAAATAGCTCAGAGCAGAACTAAATGGAAAAGATGGAGGGACGCCTTTGCCCACCAGTGGGACACGTGATGGCTAGTATAATAACTTTTATATTGGTTTACTGAAGTTAATAAGGATTTTTTATGCAAATAAAAAAAAAGTGCGTATTCACCATTATCCTTAATTGTACAAAATACAATTTGTATAGCACAATAGGCGGACTTTTGGGTTTTTGTAACTAATTCTCCTAATATTATAAATGCGAAATTGAGTTTGTATATTTGTTTGTTACCTCTTCACGCTTAAACTACTGAACCGATTTGGATGAAATTTGGTATGGATATAGTTTGATACCCAGGGAAGGACATAGGATAGTTTTCATCCCGAAATTCCCACGGGGAGCGAAGCCCACGGGCACAGCTAGTACCTCATAAGGTAGACAAATATGTTTATTTTGAAATAAGCAAATATATCTGGTCGAACCTTAGCCTCTCTTAGTCACAGATTCACAATCGCAAGGCAACTGAGTCACTCTGACTAACTTAACCTTGCATTAAGTATGATGTATATTTTTCCTTGTATATAAAAAATGCTTTAATTTAACCGACTGTTGTTAAACGAGAATAATGTTGTATGTTCTTCATGCATTAACTTACGTACCTATTTCATGTTACGTATGTTCTTTGGGAAAAGTTGTTTTAGTATGATAGATAGAAACTACCCTTAAAATATTATTAAACTATTTAGAGCACACTAGACCCCATTGTTGGGCAAAGGCCTCCCTCTCGGTTTCCATTTTATGCCTGTTTTGTCCTTTCATGTGCCAGTCCTTGGAGTAGGCGTAGACCCTATAATAGATTCTGTATAAATATCTATTTTTGCGATTAGACTCTATATTTAACCCTTGACAAAAAAGAGTGGTGTTATAACTTCGCTAGTGTCTGTCGGTCTGCCGGTCTGTTTGTCTGTCTGTAGCATTATAGCGCTCGAACGGATGGACCGATTTTGATACGTTTTGTAAGTATGGATGGATGGATGTTTGTTACTCTGTCACGTAAAAACTACTGAATGAATTTTAATGAAACTTTGTAATAATATAGCTTATACACCAGAATAACACATAGGCTATAATTTATAAAGATATTGTGTGATGATTCGAGGAAGTCGCGGGCACCACCTAGTTTAAAATAAAAAAAAATGCTTTCAGAATGAAGTTCCTACACTTTGTCGCCGTTGCGGCGCTTGCAGTTGTCGTCAGCGGCAGAACTGTCTCCAACCCTGCACCAGTCTCTGCAGTCATCACCTCCCTCACTGATAAGGTAAGAATCAATGGACAGTACCACAGTTGTGCGAGAAACCGTTGCCCGGCAGACCTGTGACCGACATAACATTTGATCGGTACTCTATTGCTCGACATTTATTTTGTTCTTATATAACCTTTGATCGGCAGTACTATTGCTTGCCGTGTGGTTTCCGGCAGAATAGAATAGGGCCACTCTAAGTCCTCCCGTGGATGTCGTAGAAGGACTCAGGAAATACAAGCTAAACAAAGCTTATAAACATCAATGAGACCTCTCCAACCCGTCTGGCTAGCGTGGAGAGTGTAGGCCGAAGTCCTCCGGCTGCTCTGGCCAAGTATGGCTCTAGTAGTACAGAGAGGGTCGTGCTCCTGCAGTGGAGACAAAAAAACCTGATGATGATGACTATTGCTCAACATCAATTTTGTGTGACCAACGTTTGACTGACATAGCTTTTGATCGGCAGTACGAATCAATGCTACCTACCCTCATCATCATCCTCACGTATTCCCGGTTGCATCCTCAGCAGTAACGCTTCAGAGCCCGGGGTCCGCTACCTTACCTAGGTGATTTGACGAGGTTACTGGTTTTACACAGAACACAATACAAAAGATAGATCAAAACCAAGCCTTGGTTAGGTTTGAGCAAACGCTAGATGACGTTTGGAACTCACAGTTTATAGGTGACTTTCGAAACACGGAATCATCTTGCTTTTCGTATACCTAATAGGCAGGGCCGGATTTAGGGGGGGGCAACCGGGGCTACAGCCCCGGGGCCTCCACGAAAGAGGGGCCCCCACAAAGGAGACTTCAAAAAACGATTTTTCGACGAAAAAAGCTCGGAAGATTCCATTCGTTAACGCTAAAATTTAATTTCAGATATTTCTCGTTTTCGATTATATTTATATGTTTGTTAAATAATAAAATAATCTATACTTGGTTCCACAATAAATTATTTATTGAAAAACTGAACTGAAAAAAATTGACCACTTTATTTGGAAAATAATTTGGGGCCAGGGGGCCTCCACTCCTTTGTTGCCCCGAAGCCTCTCGACCTCTAAATCCGGCCCTGCTAATAGGTGATTCTAGGCTGCAATATCCTAACCAGACCCGAAACCACTTCTCAACAAAGTATGCTTCCCAGTGGGATTCTTACCTACGACCTTCCGATCACAAGGCAAACGTCTTCACCACTGCACCACAAAGACAGTCAATGATACTAAATCATTAGAAACCCGTCAACATTTTTTCGAGTTTCGCTCGGTTCTTGCATGCCTTTTTCATCAATATAACGGATTGCCGATTTGTTATGATCACTAAAAAGATAACATTCCTTATTCCCCTATCCATATAATCCCCAAAGGCACCTGAAATTGGGTCATCAGGCCATCACACAGGGATTGCCAACATTTTTACGTATGACTATAGCGTGCCTTTCATACAGACACATAGAATTTATCTACCCTCTGCCACCCACATATAATGTTGGATACATAGGTACTATCACGTCTTTATCCCTAATGGGGCAGACAGAGCATTTTGGGTCTTGCGGTTCTATGCAAAGCCCAGGGCCGCAAGACCCAAAAGCCACTTTTAGCGTCATGGTGGGCGAGAAGATGGAAAAGCAATCAATAGAGTGATGGGTTGCTAGCCGCATCGCCTGTTAACATGATTTGCATTTTTGCCCATTCCCTCGATCGGCTTTTACGATCTGCGTGGGAAGAGAAGCTGGTACATTCTATGTTTTTTTTTTCTTCCCAGACCAGCATGGGGGCTAGAATAATGTTGGATACTAGTGAGAAATGTCGCCGTGTGGTTTCCAGCAGAGTAGAATAGCTCTCCAGGTCTTACCGTGGATGTCGTAGAAGGCGATTTAGGGAATACAAGCTAAACAAAGCTTATAAACATCAATGAGACCTCTCCAACTCGTCTGGCCAGCGAGAAGGGAGTAGGCTAAGTCCTCTGGCTGCTCTGTATGGCTCTGGCAATACAGAGAGGGTCGTGCTGCAGTGCAGACAAAAAAGACCTAAAGATTATAAATTTATTTTGTTCGATATGAAGCTGATCTTGTAATTTAGGGGGTGGGATACTTAATGTCAACACCGTATAATCAACAATTTAATATCTCAAAGAATCATAATATCATTGATGTACAACACAAACAGTTCAAAATGTCAACAGTCCAAATTGACAACAAATCAAATAATAAATGATTTAGAACATAAAATGCATATTTGTTCAACGATCCATAATAACAATTTGTAGATAAATCAACGTTCAAAATAATCAACAATACAAATTATGACTTTTTTCACGTTACATATACAAATTTAATTTGTATGTATAAATCAACGTTTGTATCAACAAAATATTTAAATTTTTTTAAGTTTAGGTTTAATAGCAGACTTGTGAGTTAGATTATATTTGTAACGAAACTAAGAAACTAAAACTAAAAAAACTATGTAAGAAAATATTTGTAACGTGAAAAAAATTATAATTTGTAGTGTTGTTTTTTTTGGACGTTGATTTATTCACAAATTGTAATTGTGGATGGTTGAACAAATATGCCTTTTATGTTTTAAGTCGGTGGAGTGCTTTCCATGTCTCTCTTCCTTCCGCTAAGTTCTTAACCTCTTTATATGTTTTCACGTTTAATTTTTCTTTTATTTGGTCTATAAATTTTCTTCTGGGTTTTCCTACTCCTCTCTTTCCTTCTATTTTTCCTTCCATTATTGTTTTAAAGAACATTTTCCCTCTTCTATTTTCTATAATTCGTAAGAGCCCAGCTCTTAAATATAAGAAGATAAGAAGATGTTTTAAGTCATTTATTATTTGATTTGTTGCCAATTTGGACTGTTTGTTTTTAATACGGTGTTGACATTTTTACTGTTGATGTTTTACATGTTGACATTAAGTATCCCACCCTAATTTAGGTATGATTAATGCCTACCTTGTAAAATATAGTTGTGCACGTCACCGAAGTATGATTATGTTTTGTCTCGTTCAGTAAAAGAGAAGTAATAAAAAGAAAGATTTGTTTTGCAAATTTTGGTATTTTTTTTTAGAAATGCTAGAAAATTTTAAGAATATAAAAATTTAAGTTCTATGGCGTCTGAGTGACAACTAACGCACAGATAAGCCCTAATCCTTTATTGTAGACTAGCCGAAGCCCGCGACTTCGTTCGGCGTGGACTTTATGTCTCTGGAAAATGCTCATCAGGTTGAACAACTTTTACTAAGGCGACATTTTTATATCTCTTATAGTTTAGCTGGACTATTATGGTTCTGCATCAGGCGTTCCATTTTCCTAAACCATTTATACCCTATATGTTGCCCAGGCTTAATAGCTATATAACAAAAAAAGTTTCATTCGAATCCGTCCAATATTTCCGGAGATTAGCGTGTACAAACAGACAAACAGACAAACAGACAAACAGACAAACAGACAAACAGACAAACAGACATACAGACAAACAGACAAACAGACAAACAGACAGACATTTTTTTTACATTCTTACTCTATTACTACGTCTCCATCGCCCCCAATATTTGTTTTGGAAATATATTTAATGTACAGACACACTTTTTTTTACTGTTTTATTATATGTATATAGATATATAGATAAACAAGAAAGATCCCTGACTGTAAAAATAAACATTACCCACCTTCTTTCTGGATCAATCGGGTACCGGGATTCTTCTGAAACGTATCTACCAATCTAATGCCATCTCACTCTTCAAAAATTGCTACAAGAGGAAACAATCGAACATACACAACCCATTCATACTTATGAACCTCCGTGGTGTAATGGTTGGAGCGTTTGGCTCATACCCGGAGGTCGCGGGTTCGATTCCCAGCGGGGGCAACGACTTTGTGTTGTTGTCCTAGTTTGGTTAGGACATTGCAGGCTGATCACCTGATTGTCTGATAAATAAGATGATCCGTGCTTCGGAGGGGCACGTTAAGCCGTCGGTCCCGGTCACTGTCTTTGACATTGGTCGTTACCTAAAACCATGTCAGAGGCCTTTAAGGCGGTTTAAAAACTCTGACACTAGTGTTAGTCACTAACACACACGATAAGAAGAAGTTATGAACCTACATACAAGCGTGCTTTAAACATTAACCCTCCTTCTGGGTCAGTTCATCATCATCATCATCAGGTATTTTAGTATACTAGAGCCATACTTGGCCAGAGCAGACAGAGGACTTAGCCAACACTCTCCTCGCTGGCCAGACGTGTTGGATAGGTCTCATTGACGTTTATAAGCTTTGTTTAGCTTGTATTTCCTAAGTCGCCTTCTACGACATCCACGGGAAGACTTGGAGTGGTCCTATTCTACTCTGCCGGACACCTCACGGCGGTTGGTCAGTTCATAAGGGCCTCCGCTAAGTTAGGCAGGCGCACGCGGCGGGTTCGGTCTGTCTCTGTCACAAACGCTACGTGCGACAGAGACAGGTGACCCGCGACGGATTCCTGCTATCTCTTTCGCACGTAGCGTTTGTGACAGAGACAGACCTAACTTTAAAACACCAAATGTGGTGTACCCCTGTTTCCCATTACAGCATATTGGTCGATAAAGGAAAGGTCAGCCCAACCTTGACTCGCCTTAACTGTGTCATTTTACATCTATTACGATATGTAGGATCGGTCAATGTACTATAGATATACTTATATACTTACGTGATATAAAACGTGGAAGGGACGTACCCGTAATAATCGAATCAAGCTATAGTAGATAACACTGTCTACATATAAAAAAAAAATCTGTCTCGGTTTATATATATTCAATCGGTTTCGGATTATATTTCTTATTGATTATCAGATCACACTACTATTATAAAGGCGAAAGTTTGTGTGTGTGTGTGTATTTTTGTATTTTTACTTCTTTACGCGCAAACAGCTGGACTAATTTTGATAAAATTTGTTACGCAGGAAGCTGACACCCTGGTTTGACACATAGGCTACTTTTTCCGCTGGTAAACGACTAGTGAATAAAAAAAAAATAATTAAAATACCATATTGTGACATGTGCCGTGTGGTATCCGACAGAGTAGAATATTCAATGAAACCTCTCCAACCCGTCTGGCCAGCGAGGAGAGTTTAGGCCAAAGGCCTCTGGCTGCTCTAACCAAGTATGGCTCTGGTAGTACAGAGAGGGTCGTGCTCATGCAGTGGAGACAAAAAGACCTGTTAATAATGATTGTGACATATGATTCGTTTTCAGGATGCACGGAGCAAAGCGTCAACTCACCCTGCCTTCGCCAATGCAGGCAGACAGGCTGGGGTGGAGGTGTGGAGGATCAAGGTTCGTCTTCTTTTACTTCCAAGCTAGTAAGCGTAAGACACCCACAAGGTGGTCAGACTACCTGACTAAGGTCGGTGGGAACCGCTGGATGCAGACCGCTGCATTTTGGAAATCCTTGGATTGGAACAGGCCTGTGTCCCATTTTCAATTAATGCCCCTGTATCCAGACATCCCCATTTATGACGCAAGGCATGATCATATCATCACACTAACTGTGTGTGTGTGTGTGTATATGTTGTTACTTCTTAACGCGCAAACGGCGTGACCAATTTTGATAAAAAAAGGCATATTTTTCCTCGGGTAACACCGCGGGGCGCAGCTAGTCATCAATAAATTAAAGAATTAGGTTTGTGTCGATGGAGTATTTTACTTTTGTTCTTATTTCAGCTAAACGTTTAACCTACACGACTCAACTTCTGCCTTTTCTTTTAGATTCAAGGGTCTTTTTACCCCGATCCTTTGCGAGGCTTGCGTGGCGATACAGATCCAACACGTAGCGGCCCTTTGGAGAAGTTGTTGTCATCCCTGGATATACCTATGAAAGGTGTAGCCTTGAATAGGTTTCGGCAGGCGTAAAATCTTTTGCAAGAAAAAGGGAAAAGTCTATGGGTTATGGAATAAGATTGGGGTGGACCGATGCTGGGGTATTACAATAGAAACGTCACCTGCCATAATCATGATTATGTACTGACTATTGTCTGCCTTTTCTTTTATTATTACATTTTCATATTATAATATATTCATTTCTAGGAATTCAATCCTGAGGTGGTCTCCCAGAAAGACTTCGGAAAGTTATACAAAGGAGACTCCTACATAGTGTTAAAGGTAACATTATAAATCTTACTAACTTACGTATAACCATGCCTTCCCAGCTCCTTATAAACATAATTATTTATCTTCCTTGTTACTAGATGGCGCTATAGGTAAATATTAAAATAGTAATCCAAATTGGTGCATGACCTACGATAAAAAAGGTGCGAAAATGAGTTTCGATCGAGCGAGACCAAGTAGTTACGCCAGTCTAAAAATGCCGCGTGACCCCGGATGAACTCCGGCCGTTCGGCATGCGGCGACAATACGCTATTTTCCAACAAGTCAAATCAGATAATTTTTTCTAAACGTCAAAACAAACAGTCTATGGAATTTTGTATGAAATATAGGTAGATGACGTCATAGATTTTTGGAGTCAAATAGCGCTCTTATTATCGTTTTTCTGCAATAATAAATTTAAAAAAAATCACGTTAAAATGGATATGTTCTAAGACAAGTGACATTATTTTGCTATTACTTTTTAGTACAAAATAATGTATTAAGGCTTAGCAAAATACCCAATTCAATACCTATCTTAATAATTAAATTTTTAACAAAAAAAAACAACCGACTTCAATTTATTTCAGGAGTTTTCTCCATATCTCCGAAGTTCTTCATCACATCTTCACCTAATTAATATGGGACCAACTTGGGAGTAAGGGCTTTCAAATAAAAAAAGAATCATCTAAATCGGTCCACGGTTGACAAAAATATCGCGGAACATACATACAAAAAAAAACATACAATCGAATTGATAACCTCCTCCTTTTTTGAAGTCGGTTAAAAAGTCTTCACTTTATGGAGTTTGACATTATGCAAATAGAAAAATTGCCTCCTTTAGATTATATCATTCATTACAGACAGTCGTATAACCGTGTCATGTTTACTTACAGACTACAGCTGACAAAAGGAACAAACTCTCCTGGGACATCTACTACTGGATTGGAAGCGAGTCTACCCAGGACGAATCGGGAGCGGCGGCCATTTTGACAGTGGGTCTGGACGACAAGTTCAATGGCGCCGCTGTCCAGCACAGAGAGGTGTTGGGACAGGAGACCCAGCAGTTCAAGGATCTCTTCCCTTCAGGTATTTTTACTTAAGGCGGCCCTTCCCGATCCGTCTATCGTCAACGCGAGCATGGTTGGAAATGCTTGCTGTTTCATCCAGCGCAATGATAGAAAAAAAAGCAAAGTGAGAAGAGAGAGATAGCACCTGAGCGCTCAGTTTGCATTATATTGTACGAATTTAGTATTATTATGTAATTCATTAAACGATTATTAACTTTTCATAGGGTGCGGAAATTTCATAAAACTTGTTCCAGGTGATACATGTTTTTTCATTTAGAATCTTCATTACATTTGCAAGGTTTCTATGCAAATATTTTCTTTACTTTTACAATTCATGAGTACTATATGATCGGCCAAAGTTCAGGTAAAATTTGTACAGATTTTTGGAGACTTATTTTGAATTTGTTTTTCCAAATTTTAATTTTTAATTTCGATAGAAACCTAGATATAGCGCACAAGATTCCTGTTAGTTCAAAACTTTCCAAGAAAGATCTGTTACAACGCCATAATCACGTACGAGCGTTTGTATGAAAAGTGAGGCGGGTTGGGCGCTCTTAAGGCGAAATGGTAGCAGAAGTGGCGCCCTTATTTGAAATAAATTGTTTAAAACTAAATATGGTGATAATTACGCTGCGTTTCCACTGAAGCGGAGCAGAGCGAAGTGGAGCTTAGCGGTGCATGAATTGACCAATCAATATGCTGAACTCCGCTCCGCTTCAGTGTAAACGCAGCCTTAAAAATTTGATTTGTATCAATGTCTAGAAAGACCTTTAAACTATTTTATGAATAACCTTTGAAATTATTACAAATAGTCCGTTTAGTTTTAAAAGAGTTTTCGCCAAAAATGGCCACTTCTGGCGAAAACCTGTTTTAAAATGATATAAATCAAATTTTTAATTATCACCATATTTAGTTTTAAACAATTTATTTCAAATGTGGGCGCTACTACTACCATTTCACCTTAACCTAAACCATGCCTACCCATCGTCTCATCCTGTCGTTCGTCTACAAAAGCCCTTACTGCTGAGCCAAGGTGTTATCTTTCATCATCTTCATCATCAGGTTTAGGTGTCCACTGCAGGAGCACGACCCTTTTTGTACTACCAGAGCCATACTTGGCCCGAGCAGCCAGAGGATTTGGCCAACACTCTCCACGCGGGCCAGACGGGTGATGACGGGTGATGATGAAGGATAAGACCCACCTAGTTTCAAATTATTTTTTCGTCCACCCAAAGGTTGGCTAGAAGAGCTACATTTATAGCGATAAGTCCGCCTTTGTGCCTATATTGTTTCTTGTTGTTGTTGTAATTTTTAATGTTTATCATGGTGCAATAAAGTTAATTTGTATTTAATTGTATGGCTCTGGTAGTACAGAGAGGGTCGTGCTCCTGCAGTGGAGACAAAGACCTGATGATGATAATGTGTTACTTTAGCCCGTTTCTAGTGGCATTTTAAAAAAGCACAAGCATTTGTGAGAATTATTTTCCGAGAATTTTCTCCATAAATGATTCATCATAAACAAAGGACTCATCTGATGATTCAACTCTAAAGATTAACCACTTGATCGTAATTGTGCTAACGAGTTGTTTACTTCGTCGCTAATTGGCTCGTTAATTGAGGTAAACGTAACATCACAATCACAATGTGTAACTCAGGGTTAGGGGCCTTCTAGGGCCTCTTAACTGTTGCCAACTGGTACAAATATTAGGGTTCCGTACAAAAAATAAAAAAACGGAACCCTTAAAGGATCACTCGTACTAGTGAGAGTAAATGTTAGTATGATGGGAAATAGAGGACTGTGGAAGGAGAAGACGAAACAAAGCCTATAAACATCAATTAGGCCTCTCCAATCTGTCTGGCCAACGTAGATAGTGTAGGCCAAATCCTCTGGCTGCTCTGGCTAAGTACGGCTCTGGTAGTAAAGAGGGTCTTGCTCCTGCAGTGGAGACTAGACAATAAAATACCTAAAGATAGATAGATAGATACCCCTATCTAAACGAGAAGAGGTAGATGGAATGCGTAAGGCAAGATATGAGGTTAATGGAAGTAGATGTTAATATGATGGGAAATAGAGGATTATGAGGAAGAAAACAAAACAAAGCTTATAAACATCAATGAGGCCTCTCGAATCCGTCTGGCCAGCGTGTAGAGTGTAGGCCAAATCCTCTAGATGCTCTGGCCAATTATGGCTCTGGTAGTACAGAGAGGGTCGTGCTCCTGCAATGGAGACTAAAAAGTCCTGGTGATGATGATGATGAAGGAGAAGACATACTGCGCTGACCCCAGATACTGGGTTAAGTTGCGGCAGATGATGATGATAATACTTGTTTCTCTGCAGGCATTCAATACCAAAGCGGCGGCTATGCTACAGGCTTTAAGCACGTCACGACCAACGCCGGCGCAGAAAAACGACTGATCCAGGTGAAAGGCAAGAGGGACGTGCGAGTGAGACAGGTAATAAAAAACCAGTTGAAAATTGAACCTTCAATTCTAGTAACCGTAAATACAACAGAAACGCCACGGCAAAGAAAAATGTGGTTACTTGGATGATATAGTTATCTACTTATTTTTGTTTTAAAACCAAGTAATCTAAACCTATTTTTTATGTGTTCATTTTTATAGTCTGCGGTTCTAGGTGTTTGTAAGCCGTGTGGTTTCCAGCAGAGTAGAATAGGGCCACTCTAAGTCCTCCCGTGGACGTCGTAGAAGGCGACTAAGGAAATATAAGCTAAACAAAGTTTATAAAAATCAGTGTGACCTCTCTTACCCGTCTGGCCAACGAAGAGAGTATAGGCCAAGTCCTCTGGCTGCTCTGGCCAAGTATCTTATACCTTTAAACGAGCAATTCTTGTATATTTATTTATATATTTCTGTGATCTCGAAAACGGCTCTAACGATTTCGCTGAAAATTGGTATATGGGGGTTTTCGCGGGTAAACAATCGATCTAGATTAGTCGTATGTTTGGGAAAACGCGTATTATCGATGTTTGAGATGTAACCGAGCAAAGCTCAGGTACTGTAACCTTAAATCTGCAATTTTGACCGTTGAGTAGTACGTTTATTTTCTTTAATCTATTCTACGTAACTTATAGACACATATGCTTATCTTTCAAGGTGGATCCCCTCATCTCCTCCATGAACAAAGGCGACTGCTTCATCCTAGACGTGAACCACAACGTGTACGTCTACGTGGGAGACAAGGCCAGGAACGTGGAGAAGCTGAAGTGCACCTCGGTCGCCAACCAGATCAGGGACCAGGACCATAATGGGAGAGCCAGTGTTGATATCATTGGTAAGAAACTATTTTGCGTTTACTCACCTATGCAATTTCTTTGAAAGCACAAAATTATACCGTAATCTGACATGTACAGATACAGATACATTTTCCCGTCTATGTCCCTGACGGGGTAGACAGAGCCTAGGGCCGTTAGGCCCAAAGGCCACGCTTAGCGTGGTGGTGGGCGATAAGATGGAAAAGGAATCAAAATAGTGGTGGATAATCTGACATGTAATTTCCAGATAATAGCTACACTACCTACGTTTGTATGAAATTGTCTATGGTGAGGGGACACTAAACAACTCTGTTTAATTCCAGACCAATACTCAAGTGATGTGGACGTTGAGAAGTTCTTCACTGCTCTGGGATCTGGCGCGAAGAATCTGGTGCCAGAAGAAAGCGCTGGTGGTGACGACCAGGTAGCTCATCATCATCCGAGCGTATTTTCTCGGTTGCATCCTAAGCAGTAACGCTTCAGAGCCCGGGGTCCGCTACCTAACCTAGGGCATTTGACGAGGTTACTGGTTCTACACAGAGCGACTGCTGTCTGACCTCCGCAACCGAGAGAGAAAACCAGAACCAATCCTTAATCCGCTAGATGACGAATTGTAAGCGCAGTGTGGGATGTCCAGTGGCTCGGTGGGTCGTCGATATCAGGCAACTCGCTGGTAAGAACTGAATAGCAGCGGCCGCGGACAGAACGGGATGGCGCAGGCAAAGGGAGGCTTATGCCCAGCTGTGGGTTTTTGAAAGCTGCTGATGATTGATTAATTAATTGATTGATACGGGGTCCCCTATAATACTGAATTATGAAACAAAAAATTTGAAATAACTTATTTCTTCTTTCCAGGAATTCGAAAGGAAGGAGAAGCAGAGCGTCGTCCTCTCTGAAGTGTCAGACAGCACCGGCAAGGTGGCAGTCAAGGCGTTGCCGACGCCGCCTAAGCAGGAACAACTCAAACCTCAGGTAAGACTGTAGCTAGCGAGGTGCTATGCTCGACCGATTTTATATAGTCTTGTAACAACACTAAAACGAATTTAATAATCTGCCCAGGTAAAAAAAAAACCTTTTTTATATATATATATAATCGTTTGGCTGTTGGTGGATTGTTTTCTGTGTCTCTCGTACACTATAGATTTGTGCATGCGCGTAATGCGCCTGGAAAAAAAATGAAGCGCGCCATGTTTATAATTTTCTTTAGAGATATTTATTGTAATATAAGTATACGTACCTAAAATGTTAAGTATATGTATTTAAAAATGTCTTCAAGTAAAAAAGTTTTTTTCCTCACTAATGTGTTGAAAAACGTAGTATGGCACACGTGTGTATTGTTCATCACAAGTCTCGACTCCATAGACAAACGTACGGGCTTCGCCCGCTTGTTTGTCACCCCGCATAATGAACAATTTACCACACTTGTACTACTATTATGGGGTAAACACTATCATAACTAAATTAACAGAACGGCTGCATATTTCTCGCTAGTATCCGACCCATAGCCGACCTCAATTTTTGACATCATTCTTAATTAATAATTACCTATGACATAACAATGTATTCTCAGTTCACATATCAAATTTTAAATGTCAGTATAAAGGCCCATTTAGACGGTGCAAGTTTCTTGCCCGTTGCATGCCATTTTATTGCAGCAATAGACAACTTGCATGGTCTAAACGAAATGTCAGCCATACAAATCATTTATTGCTTCAATAAAAATGGGCCATAACAGTAAGTTGACGTTTTTAGAGAAAGTGCTGCAGTACAGTTTGTTACCGCTTCTTCTGTTCGCGCTTAGGAAGCGGCAGTAAACTTAGCTGTAAGTAAATGATCTGACGTCAACAACTACCTATTATGAAATCGAAAGAAAAATTGACCATTATCAAGTGATACAAATATCCAAAGGTAAATAAATGATTTTTGACTTTTTTTTACTTTTTTCAGTGTGACATTATAAATAATATGGAGGCCGAGGGTAGACAAATTCAATCTGTTTGAAATGCACGCTACTGCTTCATTCTATTCATAAATATTTATTTGTTGTGCAGGAATGCTACATCCTGGATACAGTCAGCGGCAGCATCTACGTATGGGTCGGGAAACAGGCCACCGAAAGGGTAACAATGACTTACTATTTCATTACTTTTCGTGACTTAAACCGTCTTATCATAAAACACGGCCTAACTTTGTTCATAATCATCAGCTCTTTTTGTCTCCACTGCAGGAGCACGACCCTCTCTGTACTACCAGAGCCATACTTAGCCAGAGCAGACAGAGGACTTGGCCTAAACTTTCCTCGCTGGCCAGACAGGTTGGAGAGGTCTCATCGATGTTTATAAGCTTTGCTTAGCTTGTATTTCCTAAGTCACCTTCTACGACATCCACGGGAGGACTTGGAGTGGCCCTATTCTACTCTGCCGAAATCCACACGGCATTTCCTAACTTTATTACTAGTTTAAACCATTAACCGACCAAATCAACTTTTCATCTAGTAATATGCCATTATCTCATCTGAAAGTGTAGACTTGATTTGATCGGATAATGATTTCAATCTAGTACCTAACAAAGTTAGTGTTTTATAATAAGACGGAAAAGGTCTAGATTCTAGATCGTTTAGTTTAAAACTGCTCACTCCATTCCTCAGTTAACGTTCGCAAGCAAAATTAGTCTTTATTTCTACGGTATAGGACACCATTTTTGAAAACTAACTATAAAGTAATTTAAGTAACTCAACACCAAACTACTCCTGACAGTATGTATTTCATTTTTAGGAAAAGACTGAAGCCATGAACAAAGCTCAACAGATCTTCACCGCCAAGAATTATCCATCATGGGTACGTATCGAAATTGAGGGTTTTTAAAAATATAGGACACTAGATGGCAGCACAGTGACGTCAGGTCCAATATGCTGCTGTTTGACAACCAGTTCGGCTAATACCCGAAGGTCGCGGGTTCGATTCCCTCCTTTGTTACTTTTTGCTAGTCGTGTGTGCTGCCATCTCTGTGTGCCTACCCGCAACTCCAGTTTTGCCTACTTACGGGCCTACTTACTTATGGCATTGGGTATCTGTTAAGTTAGTAATAGGGGTGACGACAGGGTCCGAAAAGTATGACTGTAATTAGTCCGTCTTTTAGATTATCCAAAAATAATGGACCCGTATTTTTCAGTTTACCAAAAAAGTAAAAATTCACTAAGATACGGAACGTCAAAGTTCCGGAGTTGCGGCTTGCGAGACGTCACCGCTAAGTACAAATCGTACCCAGCCGTGACGTCAAATTTATGAGCGCTGTATCTTTGCCATTTTTGGTTTCTCAGAGAAAAGAAAAAATACGTATACAATATTTTTTAATAATCTAACCGATGGACCAAAAATATTTTTTCATCGTCATGCCTATTATATTTTCTTTGGTATCAGGTAAAAGTAACGAAGGTCCTCCAAGGCACGGAGCCAGCTATCTTCAAGCAGTACTTCTTCACCTGGAGAGACAATGCCATGCAGCACAACAGGGTTATTTAAAGTAAGTCCAAAAATAAAAATCTTTTTTCAAATACGAAGTTTTGAAAGTTTATTGAAATAAGTCATTCCTCGTCATAAATAAAAAGATATAAATATAGGTATATAGGGAAAAATTACACTGATTGAGCTAGCCCCAAAGTAAGTTGGAGACTTGTGTTATGGGATACTAACTCAACGATACTATATTATATTATAATATATAAACCTACATTACCACTCACTCACTGACTGACTCATTGACATAGTTGTTTGCCCTGTTGCGAGGGTGGTGGGGTTTAGGTTGATGTGCGGTTGTATAGAGGGTGCTAAATGGAGTACCAGAAAAATCTGACATTTGAGGATTTGCGGAAACCTGATGTGGAAGGGGTACGGCCTGCGAAAACGGTTGGGGTTAGGGGTGTGATTTTTTTTCCACAATGTAGAAGATTATAATCAATTTGACGACCGTCATTTGTTTTTTTATTTTTTTCAAAATTCAAGATGGCCGCCATACAACGACAATTGTCCTCCATACAAACTTACCCATTTTCTGAACTGGAAACATATCTTAGCCTATCTCAACAGCCCCACGATGAACCGCGGGCTGCTTGCAGCCCGCGCAGCGCCCGAAAAGCTAGTTTATAATATATAAACCTACATTACCACTGACTGACTCACTGACTGATTGACATAGTTGTTTGCCCTGTTGCGGGGTTGGTGGGGTTTAGGTTGATGTGTGGTCGTATAGAGGGTGCTCCAGTGAGTACCAGAAAAATCTGACATTTGAGGATTTGCAGAAACCTGATGTGGAAGGGGTACGGCCTGCAAAAACGGTTGGGGCTAGGGGCGTGATTTTTTTTCCAGAATGTGGGGGGTTGTAAGCAATTTGACGAGCGACATTTGTTTTTTTATTTTTTTCAAAATTCAAGATGGCCGCCATACATGGTTAATTTTCCTCCATACAAACTTACCCATTTTCTGAACTGGAAACATGTCTTAGCCTACTTCAACAGCCGCACGAAAGACCGCGGGCTGCTTGCAGCCCGCGCAGCGCCCGAAAAGCTAGTTATAATATATAAACCTACAATACCACTGACTCACTGACTGATTGACATAGTTGTTTGCCCTGTTGCGGTGTTGGTGGGGTTTAGGTTGATGTGCGGTCGTATAGAGGGTGCTCCAGTGAGTACCAGAAAAATCTGACATTTGAGGATTTGCGGAAACCTGATGTGGAAGGGGTACGGCCTGCGAAGATGGTTGGGGTTAGGGGTGTGATTTTTTTTCCATAATGTAGAAGATTAAAAGCAATTTGACGACCGTCATTTGTTTTTTGATTTTTTTCAAAATCCAAGATGGCCGCCATACAAGGACAATTTTCCTCCATACAAACTAACCCATTTTCTGAACTGGAAACATATCTTAGCCTACCTGAACAGCCCCACGATGAACCGCGGGCTGCTTGCAGCCCGCGCAGCGCCCGAAAAGCTAGTTATATTATATTATATATAGCTACACTTACCACTGACTGACTCACTGATTGACATAGTTGTTTGCCCTGTTGCGGGGTTGGTGGGGTTTGGGTTGATGTATGGTCGTATAGAGGGTGCTCCAGTGAGTACCAGAAAAATCTGACATTTGAGGATATGCGGAAACCTGATGTGAAAGGGGTACGGCCTGCGAAAACCGTTGGGGTTGGGGGCGTGATTTTTTTTCCAAAATGTAGAGGGTTGTAAGCAATTTGACGAGCGTCATTTGTTTTTTTATTTTTTTCAAAATTCAAGATGGCCGCCATACATGGACAATTCCCCTCCATACAAATTTAATACAAACAGCCCCACAAGTAACTTGGCTGCTTGCAGCCCGCGCAGCGCCCGAAAAGCTAGTTATAATATATAAACCTACAATACCACTGACTCACTGACTGATTGACATAGTTGTTTGCCCTGTTGCGGTGTTGGTGGGGTTTAGGTTGATGTGCGGTCGTATAGAGGGTGCTCCAGTGAGTACCAGAAAAATCTGACATTTGAGGATTTGCGGAAACCTGATGTGGAAGGGGTACGGCCTGCGAAGATGGTTGGGGTTAGGGGTGTGATTTTTTTTCCATAATGTAGAAGATTAAAAGCAATTTGACGACCGTCATTTGTTTTTTGATTTTTTTCAAAATCCAAGATGGCCGCCATACAAGGACAATTTTCCTCCATACAAACTAACCCATTTTCTGAACTGGAAACATATCTTAGCCTACCTGAACAGCCCCACGATGAACCGCGGGCTGCTTGCAGCCCGCGCAGCGCCCGAAAAGCTAGTTATATTATATTATATATAGCTACACTTACCACTGACTGACTCACTGATTGACATAGTTGTTTGCCCTGTTGCGGGGTTGGTGGGGTTTGGGTTGATGTATGGTCGTATAGAGGGTGCTCCAGTGAGTACCAGAAAAATCTGACATTTGAGGATATGCGGAAACCTGATGTGAAAGGGGTACGGCCTGCGAAAACCGTTGGGGTTGGGGGCGTGATTTTTTTTCCAAAATGTAGAGGGTTGTAAGCAATTTGACGAGCGTCATTTGTTTTTTTATTTTTTTCAAAATTCAAGATGGCCGCCATACATGGACAATTCCCCTCCATACAAATTTAATACAAACAGCCCCACAAGTAACTTGGCGAAGCCTGAGGCCGAAGGCCGAAGGCGAAGCGCCCCCGCGAGGCCGCAGGCCGAGCTGTGGAGCGAGGGCGAAGCCCGAGCTCCCCCTCCCCCCCCCCCCCCATTTGACCCCCCCCCACAAGTAATTTTCACGAGGCCGTAGGCCGAGTGATGCGAGCCCGAAGGGCGAGCTGCGGGCGAGGGCGAAGCCCGAGCCACTATCACAAAGCGCAGCGTCTTTTTTTTTTTGGAAATCCAAGATGGCCGCCGAAAGTCAACTGCTTGCGATTTGGCTGAAAATCGATATCTATATGTAATTTGACCCCAAAAACCCAAATTTAATATTTTTTTTGGAATCCAAGATGGCGTCTGGACTTTAGAAAATTCTACTTATTTCGTTCATAACGTCTGACTGGGACTTCGTAGCGGTCTGAAATTTTGCATGTGGGGGTAAAGCACCCCGCGGAACTCGGAACTGAAATCAAATTTTAGATCCAAGATGGCCGCCCTCACACATATTTTGATGTTTCCCATACTGACTGCAGTTTTTACCCATTTTCTGAACTGAAAACATGTCTTACCCCAATTCAACAGCCGCACGAAAGACCGCGGGCTGCTTGCAGCCCGCGCAGCGCCCGAAAAGCTAGTTATAATATATAAACCTACATTACCACTCACTGACTCACTCACTGACAGAGTTGTTTGCCCTGTTGCGGGGTGGGTGGGGTTGAGGTTGATATGTGGTCGTGTAGAGGGTGCTCCAGTGAGTACCAGAAAAATCTGACATTTGAGGATTTGCAGAAACCTGATGTGGAAGGGGTACGGCCTGCGAAAACGGTTGGGGTTAGGGGCGTGATTTTTTTTCCAAAATGTAGGAGGTTGTGAGCAATTTGACGATCGTCATTTGTTTTTTATTTTCTTTTTAAATCCAAGATGGCCGCCATACATGGACAATTCCCCTCCATACAAAATTCATACAAACGGCCCCCCAAGTAACTTGGCGCAGCCAGAGGCCAAAGACCAAAAGGAAAGCCCTCCACCGCGAGGCCGCAGGCCGAGCTGCGGGCGAGGGCGAAGCCCGAGCCACTCCCCCCCCCCCCCCCCCCCCCTTGACCCCCCCCTCCAAGTAATTTTCACGAGGCCGCAGGCCGAGTGATGCGAGCCCGTAGGGCGAGCTTCGGGCGAGGGCGAAGCCCGAGCCACTCCCACAAGCGCCGCTTTTTTTTTTAATTTTGGAAATCCAAGATGGCCGCCGAAAGTCAACTGCTTGCGATTGGGCTGAAAATCGATATCTATATGTATTTTGAGCCGAAAAATTCAAATTTGACAGTTTTTTTGGAATTCAAGATGGCGTCTGGATTTTAGAAAATTTCACTTTTTTCGTTCATAACGTCTCACTGGGACTTCGTAGGGGTCTGAAATTTTGCATGTGGGGGTAAAGCACCCCGTGGAACTCGAAACTGCATTCCGATTTTGGATCCAAGATGGCCGCCCCCACACATATTATGATGTTTCCTTTACTGACTGCAATTTTTACCCATTTTCTGAACTGGAAACATGTCTTACCCTACCTCAACAGCCACACGATAGACCGCGGGCTGCTTGCAGCCCGCGCAGCGCCCGAAAAGCTAGTTATAATATATAAACCTACAATACCACTGACTCACTGACTGATTGACATAGTTGTTTGCCCTGTTGCGGTGTTGGTGGGGTTTAGGTTGATGTGCGGTCGTATAGAGGGTGTTCCAGTGAGTACCAGAAAAATCTGACATTTGAGGATTTGCGGAAACCTGATGTGGAAGGGGTACGGCCTGCGAAGACGGTTGGGGTTAGGGGTGTGATTTTTTTTCCATAATGTAGAAGATTAAAGGCAATTTGACGACCGTCATTTGTTTTTTGATTTTTTTCAAAATCCAAGATGGCCGCCATACAAGGAAAATTTTCCTCCATACAAACTTACCCATTTTCTAAACTGGAAACATATCTTAGCTTACCTCAACAGCCCCACGATGAACCGCGGGCTGCTTGCAGCCCGCGCAGCGCCCGAAAAGCTAGTTATAATATATAAACCTACATTACCACTGACTGACTCACTGACTGATTGACATAGTTGTTTGCCCTGTTGCGGGGTTGGTGGGGTTTAGGTTGATGTGTGGTCGTATTGAGGGTGCTCCAGTGAGTACCAGAAAAATCTGACATTTGAGGATTTGCAGAAACCTGATGTGGAAGGGGTACGGCCTGCGAAAACGGTTAGGGTTAGGGGCGTGATTTTTTTTCCATAATGTAGAAGATTATAAGCAATTTGACGAGCGTCATTTGTTTTTTTATTTTTTTCAAAATCCAAGATGGCCGCCATACATGGACAATTCCCCACCATACAAAATTACCTATTTTCTGAACTGGAAACATATTTTAGCCTACCAAAACAGCCGCACGAAAGACCGCGGGCTGCTTGCAGCCCGCGCAGCGCCCGAAAAGCTAGTTATAATATATAAACCTACATTACCACTGACTGACTGACTGACATAGTTGTTTGCCCTGTTGCGGGGTTGGTGGGGTTAAGCTTGATGTGTGGTCGTATAGAGGGTGTTCCAGTGAGTACCAGAAAAATCTGACATTTGAGGATCTGCAGAAACGTGACGTGGAAGGGGTACGGCCTGCGAAGATGGATGGGTTTGGGGGCGTGATTTTTTTTCCAAAATGTAGGGGGTTGTAAGTAATGTGACGAGCGTCATTTGTTTTTTGTTTTTTTTCAAAATCCAAGATGGCCGCCATACATGGACAATTCCCATCCATACAAATTTCATACAAACGGCAACTCGGCGCAGCCTGAGGCCGAAGGCCGAAGGCGAAGCCCACACGCGAGGCCGCAGGCCGAGCTGCGGAGCGAGGGCGAAGCCCGAGCTCCCCCCCTCCCCTTTGTCCCCCCCCTCAAGCAATTTTCACGAGGCCGCAGGCCGAGTGATGCGAGCCCGAAGGGCGAGCTGTGGGCGAGGGCGAAGCCCGAGCCAATATCACAAAGCGCAGCGTCTTTTCTTTTTTTTTTTTGAAAATCCAAGATGGCCGCCGAATGTCAACTGCTTGCGATTTGGCTGAAAATCGATATCTTTTCGTAATTTGACCCCAAAAACCTAAATTCAATATTTTTTTGGAATCCAAGATGGCGTCTGGATTTTAGAAAATTAAACTTATTTCGTTTATAACGTCTCACTGGGACTTCGTAGGGGTCTGAAATTTTGCATGTGGGGGTAAAGCACCCCGCGGTACTCGGAACTGGAATCAAATTTTAGATCCAAGATGGCCGCCCCCACACATATTTGATGTTTCCCATACTGACTGCAGTTTTTACCCATTTTCTGAACTGGAAACATGTCTTACCCTACCTCAACAGCCGCACGAAAGACCGCGGGCTGCTTGCAGCCCGCGCAGCGCCCGAAAAGCTAGTTTTATAGTAAACACATATATAGATAAACAGCCATCATCATCATCAGGTCTTTTTAGTCTCCACTGCAGGAGCACGACCCTCTATGAGTCTGTACTATTAAAGTCATATTTCGTCAGAGCAGCCAGAGGATTTGGCATACACTCCACACTGGCCAGACGGATTACTTTAAAACTTTTTTTCTAAATATCTCTACTTTATAATAGAAATATAATTTTCAAAACATACATACATACTATCACATCTTTATCCCTAATGGGGCAGACAGAGCATTTTGGGTCTTGCGGTACTATGCAGAGCCCAGGACCGCAAGACCCAAAAGCCTCTTTTAGCGTCATGGTGGGCGAGAAGATGGAAAAGCAATCAATACAGTGATGGGTTGCTAGCCGCATCGCCTGTTAACATGATTTGCATTTTTGCCCATTCCCTCGATCGGCTTTTACGATCTGCGTGGGAAGAGAAGCAGCTGGTACATTCTAAGTTTTTATTATTCCTCCCAGACAATAGCATGGGAGAATTTACAAAAGGTAGGAATTAAAAGGCTCCACGACACACTACACCTTAAATTCGCGAAGGGCCCCGCTGGAAGTAAAGGTATATTCCTATTTTTTTGAGGAAATCTATTGAGATAGCAATATAATAGTATAAAAATCTGTAGGTAGAAATAAAACGCTCATGAAAAATATATCTAAGAAATCAAATGCCTTTCAATCGGCAAATGGGCCCCGCTGACTGTATGATGAAGATTTTTTTTATTTTGACAGTGAATCTCCCGAGGTAGAAATTAAACCGGTAGAAATGGACACTAATTAGACTAAATAGGTCTTAATTCAAGCAATCACAGGGCCCGCTAGGTCATGACACTTGGTCTATAGACATGTAATTATGACTTTAGTGTTCGCTTTTTCTTTTTTTCTCTTTTTTACTTTACATAGAATAAATAAGAAATACTTACCATTTATCAACTTTTTTTTATTTTTTTATTTAGCCGTTCATGTTCCACTGCTGGACAAAGGCCTCCCCTCTTTCCTTCCATAACTCTCTATCTCTGGTTTTAACCTTATTAATTTAACAGAAATTTTTTTAGAATGCCATTAATGAAAGCTTTTTTTTCCAGATGTTCATCGGTTCGACTACCCATAGAAATACTCAAAATAATGTGATTAATAAAATTGAATGTTATATGATATAAAACATAACTAACATATACTCGTACGATATAACAAGAAATATGTAAACGTGATATAAACAGTCAAACAAAATGTCGAATGTATGAATGTATAAGTAAGTGTAGATAGACATAGTGATTATATAAGTGTTTTGTCTACGGTGTGTGTATTATATTGTGACCAATAAATAATTTTGTATGAATCACTTGTTTTTTTCGAATCAGAATCAGAATCAGAAATCATTTATTTCATTTATTTATTTCGAACAACCTTCATGTTCTTGCCCACCTCCTTTCTATAATTTCATTATTTTCAAATGTCATCCCTAAATTAAATTTTTAAATTCCAGACATTCCTTCCTCATCATTCTGACTCATTCCACTTTCAATTCTGATACGAATAACATCTCAGCACTATTTAGTTCTGTTGTTTATTAAATTCGTTATTTCTCTTCTTCTATTAGTCTCTTGCTCTACGACTTCTACTCTATAAATTTCATGTGGGAACACACCTTTGCTGGCTGGGACAGGTGGAGTTCCCACAAACCCTCATAATATCAGGCATATAGGTATAGTTAAATGGCGTACCCAGAGCGACTAGGTGTCTTTATTTTGGGGGAGGGGGGAAAGGCCACGTTTAGCGAAATTTTGGGTGTTAAGATGAAAATAGGAATCAAAATAGTGATGGGTTGCTAAGTCACATAGCCTATAAACTTATAAATAATAGTAAATTTTCATGTTACAGATAGTTTTTCTAGACTAAAAACCTTTTTCACTCCCAAAGTACAAATGCGATTTTGATAAAATTTCTATGGGACCAACTGACAAGTATGCACTTTCAAACAAAAAAAAATTTAAGTCAGTCCAGACGTTTACGAATAAAAAAGAAGATTCTGACGAATCCTCTTTTTTTGTGTATTATCTTCCTTTTTGGCAGTCGGTTAAAATCTATTTCGCAAAATAAAATCCGGCGACGGGGGAAAAAGATCAGAAATGTTGATATCATACAACGTGGAAGGGACATACCCGTAATAAACCGAACTACAAGCTTCTCACTATATTACAATGATAATAAAATAACAGTCAAAAAACAAAAAAATATCGACATTGCCATACAAATTACCCGGGTGCCTGCACACTGCGGGCAGTTGGATTTATTACGAGGATGTCCCTTCCACAGTACCGGTTTTAGCACTACCAGCGCCCTGGGCGAGAATTCTGTGGCACGCCCTACATAACTGCAATTCAAACCCACTTGAAAAAGGCAAAGCATAGGTAAACTCTTTATTGCACCAAGAAAACACAAAATAAAATTAACCTTTTGTGATGTAAAATAATAACTATTTATTAAAAAACTAAAAAAACGTACAATAAATTGTAGGAATTCACGAGTCAAAAAGGCCTAGATCAATAGGCGGGGGAAGAGATACAAATGCAGCCTAGATCAATGAGCAAGAATGATATAAAGGGGCGGCCGTGGAGCCCCTTTATATCCGGCGCCCTGGGCGGTCGCCCAACCGCGCCCTACCCTAAAACCGCTACTGCCCTTCCACGTTGTATATTATATCTACCACACTAAGGTAAAAAGTTGTTTATGCAAAATATGACATTGTTATCTTGGACATGAGGAAAACGAACATTAACAACCCCAAGGTGAATGACCAATTAAAGAAGGTACGCACGCTATCATTCCGTGTACAGTCGGTTAAGCAGTGTCTGGTGCTTCTTCTCAGCAGTCGTCACAAAAAGAGGAGTGTGAGAAGTTTTACATGTTTGTCCATGTCTAGCAACCCATCACTATTTTGAGTCAAAGGTTAAAAGTCAAAAACTTTTACATATTTATTTTCGAATATTTGTAACATTTTGATTTCTTATACGGTAAATGTTGTCGTCAGATCATTTACTTACAGCTAAGTTTACTGCCGCAAGCGCAAGTACAGAAGAAGCGGTAACAAACTGTATTGCAGCATTTTCTCCAAAAACGTCAACGATAGAAGATAGAAGGCGATGGGTACCTAGGCATACTATAAAATAAATTCTATGCTTTCCGGGCGGTTGCAAGCCCCCGTTGTGGTCCTACCCGAAACTAAAGACGCAAAAGTATATCTGTATAACCTAGGATAAATTTACAAAGGAAATAATACTGATAAGAACGAGGCCACCACAGATTAGTGGCGTTTTTCTCTTTGGGGATAAAGTTTATTAAAATACATATACATATATATCAACAATAACTTTGCATTCGCAACATAATTTCATCTATTTTAGTCTACTATTATATTAAACATTAATTAACCTGTTTCGTCCCACAGCTGAAGATCTCTTCCATTGCCTTTCATCTGTCTCTGTCTATTGTCATTTAATAATTAAATTTTTAACAAAAAAAAAAACAACCGACTTCAATTTATTTTCATATATATTCACCAAATTAATATGGGACCAACTTGAGAGTAAGGGCTTTCAAATAAAAAAAGAATCATCTAAATCGGTCCACGGTTGACGAAAATATCGCGTAACATACATACAAAAAAAAAACATACAATCGAATTGATGACCTCCTCCTTTTTTGAAGTCGGTTAAAAAACATATCAAACATTATAAAAAGCAACAAGAAAAAAAATGTATGTCGGTATGTACAACTTAGGTTATGTAGTGTCTACCTAAAAGCCTGTTTCCCACGGCCCGCTTTTTTACACTTACCTTAAAAATTGGTCAAGTGGGAGTAGCGCTTTTAATACTTGGTTCAATATTTTTTTAGAAAGGCAGAAATTTAAATGTTTTTTATATAAAAAACTCCTTGATGTCGTAGAAGGCGACTTAGGCAATACAAGCTAAACAAAGCTTATAAACATCAATGAGACCTCTCCAACCCGTCTGGCCAGCGTGGAGAGTGCAGGCCAAGCCCTCTGGCTGCTCTGGCCAAGTATGGCTCTAGTAGTACACATAGGGTCGTGCTCCTGCAGTGGAGACTAAAAAAACCTGATCTAGCACCTAATAAGCCATTGTCTCATCTGAAAATGTCAACTTGATTTGGTCGAATAGTGGTTTAAGCCTAGCAACAAAGTTAGTCTGCTTTTTAGGGTTCCGTACCCAAAGGGTAAAAACGGGACCCTATTACTAAGACTTCGCTGTCTGTCCGTCTGTCTGTCACCAGGCTGTATCTCAAGAACCGCTATAGCTACACAGTTGAATTTTTCACAAACTATGTATTTCTATTGCCGCTATAAGAACAAATACTAAAAACAAAATAAAATAAAAGGGGGGCTCACATACAACAAACGCGATATTTTATAGATAATGGTACGGAACCCTTAGTGCGCGAATCCAATCCGCACTTGGCCGGTTATTATAATAAGACGGAAAGAGTTCTAGCTTGGAAGCGGATGTCAGTTATTTTTCTGTCGAGTAAAAATGGGTATATTTGCGTACAAATTTGCAAACTTCTAAAATGTAAATACAGGGTAAAGTAAGGCATACATTTTTTCTATAGGTTAATAAGTCTCTCTGAAAAGACCCAGCTCAATCATCAAACCAGGACCTCCAGTGTGACAACCTGGCATAAAGACCATTAGGCCACAGAGATCGTCTCCATAAAAAAAAATCTGGGGGTTTATACTATTATGAATCTAAAATAACCGATTTTCATAAAATTTCAATGGGACCACCTAGCTGCCACGTATACTCTTTTAAACAAAAAAAAACAGTTTTCCAAATCGGTTCAGGGTCTTCGAATAATCGGCTAGCATATAAAAGAAATAAAAGATTGCGACGAAATGAATAATAATAATAAAAAAAGGCTAAAATGTTGCATTGACGCAACGTGCGGATCTCTGAAAGCGATTAAATCTGCAAGTTTATCAATATCCTTGGGGTCGTCATATATTGAGTCAGTTTACGATAAACAATGGTCGAGATGCGCGTGTTTCTTATATTTATTGTGGGTTGTTGTGTTTGTAAGAACGTGGGTAAATTAACCCAGGTGGCTTCTTGGAAGCAGATGGACTATAAGTATTACGGAGTACTATGTAAGTATACCTTTATACTTACACGGTGATTTTTCACTGGTTTTGGAGCCGAAGGCCACTTCATAAGAATCGTTAGTAAGACCTAATTAGCTAGTCAAAATAAAAATTCAGAACCAAAACTTTTTGATTAAAACTCGAAAGTAAAATCGTGAGATTTTTTTTTTTTTTTATTATCATAGGATATTTATAATATCTCTTAATAATCGTCATTATTTTGTTGCACAATTGTTGACGTCAAATAGTTACTTACAGCTAAGTTTACTACTGACAATCAATTATTAGTTCCACCGCCAGGCGTCGTCGTCGCCGGCCGGCCGCCCGGAATTCATGGGGTCATGCGAGTTCACGCGACAGTTTTGGACGAGTACTACGTGGTCTCGATCGAAAATCATTTTTGTAACGTTTTTATCTTATATCATACGCAAATTTGGATTACGTATATGTATAGAGTAATTTATTTACTATACGACATTTTCTTTTCCAAAACCAATGAAAAGTCAGCGTGTATGTAAGTATACCTGTATACACAATGTGTACAAGAGGAGCTCAGTGGCCCCGCGGGAGTTCGCATTGCTAGCGCTTTCGTAAGTAAAGCGACGCTGGGCGTGGTCCGCACTTGGATAGGTGACCACAAGTGGCATAAAAAATTCTCGAGCTTCTCCGTGCTTCGGAAGGCACGTTTAAGCCGTCGGTCCCGGCTGTCGTCATTGTATGACAGTCGTCAAGCTATGTCAGATGCCTTTAGGCAGCCTGAAAAATCTGACAAACACGAAAAACAAACACAGTCCGTCTTATTATAAAACGCAGACTAACTTTGTGACTAGG
This sequence comes from Acrobasis consociella, assembly GCA_963555685.1. Lineage (NCBI taxonomy): Eukaryota > Metazoa > Arthropoda > Insecta > Lepidoptera > Pyralidae > Acrobasis > Acrobasis consociella. The sequence continues at coordinate 7,306,115 of OY743132.1, read as the reverse complement.
TTTAAACCATTATCCGACCAAATCAAGTTGACATCTAGTAATATGCCATTTTCTCATCTGAAAATGTCAACTTGATTTGGTCTCTGTACTACTAGAGACATACTTGGCCAGAGCAGACAGAGGACTAGGCACACACTCTCCTCGCTGGCCAGACGGGTTGGAGAGGTCTCACTGATGTTTATAAGCTTTGTTTAGCTTGCATTTCCTGAGTCACCTTCTGCGACATCCACGGGAGGACTTGGAGTGGTCCTATTCTCAACCGGAAACCACACGACAAAGGATCATGTTCGATTACTACCATTTTCCACTTTCTTGAAAAGGTTTTAAGGTTAAATACATGATTGTGTGTAACCTCCCCAGATAACAAAGATACAGACACAAAGAGGTCCAACACCAGCATCCATTTTGTCCAGGAGTTAGAGGAGTCAGAGAAGTTCTTCATTCAGTACAACAATGTACCTATAGGCATGGAGGTCTACGGCAACAGAGTGTTTATCACTGTTCCTAGAAGGAGATATGGTAAGATTTGACTATAACATATTTAAGGGGCTAAATCATTTGAAAGGAAACAATATATCATTTAAAACAAAGCCTTAGATAAACCTTCAAACTATTATATGAACAACAGTTTACAGTTTAAAGTGAGAACGTGAAGCTTTTCTACGCACATTTGCGAGAAACGGCCACGCTAATGTGCTTAGAAAAGCTTTACATTCTCACTTTAAACTGTAAACTGTAGTTCATAAAATAGTTTAAAGGGTTATCCATAGCAGGGCTTGGTTAAGACAAAATTGTAAATGATATATCTGTTTTGTTTCAAAAAATTTATTTCAAATGTACCCCGGAAAATTAGGTATGGCCTTAAGAGTCCCCCGACCCTAGACTTCTCCATACAAACGTAGTCTACGTTTAATTTTGAAACCACATGTCAGATTCCGGTAAAAATTAGTAATTGTAAAGAAATTGCAATTATCTAGGGTTATAACTGGTTTCCTATACTAAAATTATGAACTGGAAAGAAAATATAACGATTTAGAAGTTTCCCATACTAATGGTCAAAAATGATATAAAACACTATATTCTATTTCAAGTTCATATTTTTACTGTCGTATGTAATATGTGCAATATTTTTGAAATTACAAAATTTTGCCCAAATCGGACATGTCGTTATGAAATAAAACGTAGACTACGTTTGTATGGAAAGTTGTATTTTGGTCTAGATATATTGCTGCCTCCGTGGTCCTGTGGTCAAGGCATTTGCCTTGGGATCCTGTAGTCGTGGGTTCGATTCCCAATTAGAAGTATACTTTGTAAAAAGTCTAGTTAGGATATTGCAGGTTTGAATCCCCTGATTATCAGGAAAGAAAGATGATTCCGAGCTTTGGAAGGCACGAAAAGCTTGGTTCCCGAACCAAGCAGTTGCTCAAACTTATCCAAGGATTGGGTTTGGTTTACTCTTTGGGTTGCGGAGGTCAGACGGCAGTCGCTCTGTGTTAAACCAGTAACCTCGTCAAATCACCTAGGTTAGGTAACGGACCCCGGGCTCTGAAGCGTTACTGCTGAGGATGCAACGGGAAATACTTGAGGATGATGATATTTAAGGAGCTTGGTGGATTTCGTTTATGATTTTTGACTTCAAATGGTAATGCAGACCTTCAGCCTGGTTCCCATATTGTCATTTTGACGTCCACCTTCCGGCAAGATGGAGAATTCACGTGGATCAAATTAAAGGCGTGAGAAACCGCTACGCCATTGAGATGTCGGTATCCAATTGCAACCGAGTCACTTAAAGGTATGGTTTTGGAACGAAGTTCGATATGGCGCGTTGCGAAAGGAGGCTAGACGGAAAAAATTAAGACCAAAAGTTGTAACGACACTTTTTGCTATAGTTGTAAGTCGTACGGCGTGCGCGTGTTTCTCTATCTGTCTCTCTCTCCTAATTAATAGAAAGAAACTTCGTTCCATCCGAGTGTCCCTTGACACCTCTCGAGTTTTTTTCTATACAAAAAGCCGTTCTTTGTTGAATCCGCGTTTAAAAAATGGCACCACAGGAGATTTCTTTTATCGCTGATATAGAAGTGAAAGTATGATTTCTCCAAAATCAAAAGTTCATTCAGACGCTGGTCCGGTCCATGGCAATAACTTTTTTACGAAAATTTACGTCATAATCATCATAATGACGTTTGGAGGTCAGTCATAATATACATTTACCCAAAGATTTAAAATAAATAAGCATTTACCCCTTTCACCGCGAGCGTCGGATATTTCCGACAAAAAACCAGTCTTCTTATCGTGTGTGTTAGTGACTAACACTAGTGTCAGAGTTTTTAAACCGCCATAAAAGCCTGTGACATGGTTTTAGGTAACGACCAATGTCAAAGGCAGTGAACGGGACCGACGGCTTATGTGCCCTCCGAAGCACGGATCATCTTACTTATCGGACAATTAGGTGATCAGCTCACAATGTCCTAACCAAACTAGGACAACAACACAAAGTCGTTGCCCCCGCCGGGAATCGAACCCGTGACCTCCGGGTATGAGCCGAACGCTCCAACCACTACACCACGGAAGCAGTTAATATCTAAATCCTTTTTTGGTTGTATGTTTATATATTTTTGATATACTATGCATCGCGCTGGGGGCACGACAACTGATATAAAGTCTCTGTGAAAGGGTTAACATATTTTTTCAAAACTTAAAACTGACTTCACCCCCAGACTTTACAAAAGATTTTGATAAAAATTCCATGGAACCACCTGAAGAGTATGTCCTTTTAATTTTAAACAAAAAAATAATTCCAAACCGGCCCGGCAGGTCTTCGTATAATCGGTAAACATAAAGAAGAATCGCGATGAATTAATGATAATCTCCTTTTTGGAAGTAGGTTAATCGAAGTGACCTTTTGGTCTTGCAGCCCTGGGCTCTGTCTGCATAGAACCGCAAGACCTAAAATGCTCTGTCTGCCCCGTTAGGGATAAAGACGTTTTACTGCCTAATAAAGAAGAACAAATTCTAAAATATATAATTTCCAAAATGAAAGAACTTACAGATATTATAACGTATATCTCACAAATAATAATTATTACTAAAAAAAAGTTTCTTTAAATAACCAAACATGATTTAACCTATTAAAATAAAACTATAACCAGCCAAGCGCGAATCGGATTCGCGCACTAAGGGTTCCGTACCAATGTCTATAAAAAATCACGATTGTTGTATGGGAGCCCCTCTTAAATATTTATTTTATTTGTTGTTATAGCTGCAACAGAAATACATAGTTTGTGAAAATTTCAACTGTCTAGCTATCGTGGTTCTTGAGATACAGCCTGGTGACAGACAGACGGATAGACGGACAGACAGCGAAGTCTTAGTAATAGGGTCCCGTTTTTACCCTTTGGGTACGGAACCCTAAAAAATGACGCAACCATATTTCCAGGAATACCCTCGACCCTGAACTACATAAAACGGGATGGCACAGCGTCACCCCCCCTCAAACCGTACCCCCGTCAGCACTGCGACCGCCCGGTCTCCGTGTACCGTCCACGAGTCGACTGCTGCCATCGGCTGTGGATGGTGGACACTGGACTGCTAGAGGTCCCGAGTGAGTAGCAAACGATAGAATGGATCGTAGTCCCTTACCATGGGTCTCATAAGAAGGCTCAAGGTCGCTCAACGGGCTATGGAGAGGGCTATGCGCGGTGTTTCTCTACGCGATCGAATGAGGAGATTCGTAGAAGAACGAAGATCACTGACATAGGCAAGCGGTTTAGCTCATTGAAGTGGCAGTTGGCGGGACACATAGCGCGAAGAACCGATGGCCGATGGGGCAGAAAGGTTCTCGAATGGCGGCCACGTACCGGCAAGCGCAGCGTAGGATATACCTGCTAGATGGTCAGACGTACTGCGCAATGTCGCAGAAAGGCGCTGGTGCGGCCGCTTCTGATAGGTCGTTTTTAAATCCTTGGGGGAGGCCTATGTCCAGGAAGCAGTGGACTTCCTGTGGCTGATATGATGATGATATGGAATGTTATACAAAAACCTTCCTTCTAAAGACTTCTTATTCTCGGCATCACCTAGCAAGCCTATGGCTTTAAATCCGCCTATTACACTTGTCATCATCATCATCAGGTCTTTTTGTCTCCACTGCAGGAGCAGACAGAGGACTTGGGCTACACTCTCCTCGCTGGTCAGACGGGTTGGAGAGGTCTCATCGATGTTTATAAGCTTTGTTTAGCTTGTATTCCCTAAGTCGCCTACTACGACATCCACGGGAGGACTTGGAGTGGCCCTATTCTACTCTGCCAGAAACCACACTGCCGTTATTGCCTTTATTACATTTGCAATAAAGTTAAATATATAAATATGTAAATACAACGTGGATATCATCATGTCAGCCATTCTTCCGCCCACTGCTGAGCATAGGCCTCTCTTCGTCTACGCCACCCACCTCGGTCCTGTGCTGCTCTTATCCAGGTGTGAGTGTGACCCGCTACTTTGACTATATCGTCAACCCATCTTATTGCAGGACGTCCGACACATGAGAAGGGACATACCCGTAATGAATCGAACCACCAACTAAACTAGATCACAATAGCATAATAAAATTAAAATAACTATTTTCGACATTCCTATTCGAATTGCTTGGGCGTCTGCACATATTTTTATTATTTTTTAACTGTTATTTTAATTCCATTATACTATAGTGATCAAGTATAGCCCGTGGTTCGATTTATTACGGGTATGTCCCTTACACATTGTATAATGGATAGACAATCTTAATATGGTTAAGTTTAGTTTAACAATCACTCAACGTCAACTCGTGAACGAGTGCTGCCAAAGACAACCCATCTTATATTAAAACACGGAATAACTTAAAAGGCATTAAAGATTGGAATTAGTTAAAACTTGTCACATCGACAATATAAAACTCGTCCAATAGACCGATTCAAAATCATGATGTCAGTGGGATATAATTTTTTGTTGTATCTTTTTTAATACTTACTCTATTACAATCGTACTTTCCCAGATGTTGGAGGCAGTTTTAATACATAAATCTACATTCAAACCTTTTCCTTATGTCCTTTAGTTAAGCCACTAAAACCAAAATACCTACTTTTATGTTTATATTTATTATTCGTAAGTGGTTGTGTTTATTTGGATTCTGTATTTACAGAAGTTATAAACAAATGAATAGCAATGTGTGTAAAAAAATCAAGACCGTATTCCAAACCGTTTGAGATCCAGCAAAAGGCCAAACATTTCCTCAGCGGAATTTTGAATAACTTCGGAGGCCTACGACATACAAAGTCCATTTGTACATAAACATTTGTCTCTTATGATACATTAATTGCTCAGCTAATTGAATTCTGGATCCTGACAAAATTCCGCCAGAGAAACGTTTCCTTGGCGAAATATGTTTTTGGCGAATTTCTAAAAATTACTGAATACACAAATTTCATTTATGGATAAACATTTGAAGGCAGCTTTAAACTAAAGATCTAATATAGTCAACCTTTAATATTCGACACTTTTCCGCTACGCGTAGGCGTAGGTGTGTATGCGGGACATACACACCTACGCCTTGGGCAGCGTCGTGTAAATCAAATTAGAAAGAAAAGTATGGTAAAGTGTCCTCAACAACCCATCTACATTTTTCAGACGAACGAAAACAGCTGAGGAAGCCGGCTGTCGTCGTGTTCGACTTACGGACAGACAAGCAGATCCTGAGACATGAGCTAAAGGCTGATGACTTGGTGAGCGACAGGACTTCAGCAGGTAAAAACATTTGAAAACCGCTGAGGATGATATGTGTGATATTTTAAACAACACTGATGTCAGATTTTAAAGCTGCCTATCTTGCTTTTAAGGCCATACCAAAATTTGCCGGGGTCCAGTGGCGCCGCCATTTAAAATAAATCATTTAAAAGGAAACGGAGATATCATTTAAAATTGTGTCTTGGTCAATTTCTAGATACCCATTCAAAGTATTTTTTAAACTACTTTTTGTAGTTTAAAGTGAGAACGTGAAGCTTTTCTACGCACATTTGCGAAAAACGGCCACTTTTAGCTAATGTGCGTAAAAAAGCTTTACGTTCGCACTTTAAATTATAAACAGTAGTTCATAAAATAGTTTTAAGGGTTATCTAGGGCTTGAACAAGACACAATTTTGAATGATATCTCCGTTTCCTTTTAAATGATTTATTTCAAATGGCGGCGCCACTGGACCCCGGAAAATTTGGGTATGGCCTTAATGTAATGTAAAAAAAGATAAAGTAAAACAAAATGTGTCTGTACATTGAATGAATATATTTCCAAAAAAATATTTCGGGCGATCGAGACATAATAATGGAGTAAGAATTTAAAAAAAAACTGTATTTTTATGATTTTAGAGTTTCACGGTCACAATTACTTTTATTTGTATTACGGGACTACGGGATGATGGCAGTAGGGACGTCGAAACATTTGGCAAAAAACGGATTTAATCGCGGTTAGTCCCGTAATACGGATTACAGAAGTCTGTCTGTTTGTCTGTTTGTTCAAGCTAATCTTAGGAAATACTGAACATTCAAATGAAAATTTTTGTTATATAGCTGTTAAGGCCATACCCAAATTTTCCGGGGTCCAGTGGCGCCGCCATTTGAAATAAATCATTTAAAAGGAAACGGAGATATCATTTAAAATTGTGTCCTGGTCAAGTTCTAGATACCCATTCAAAGTATTTTTTAAACTACTTTTTGTAGTTTAAAGTGAGAACGTGAAGCTTTTCGACGCACATTTGCGAAAAACGGCCACTTTTGGCTAATGTGCGTAGAAAAGCTTCACGTTCTCACTTTAAACTATAAACAGTAGTTCATAAAATAGTTTTAAGGGTTATCTAGGGCTTGATCAAGACACAATTTTAAATGATATCTCCGTTTCCTTTCAAATGATTTATTTCAAATGGCGGCGCCACTGGACCCCGGAAAATTTGGGTATGGCCTTAAGCCCTAGCAACATAAAGGGATATATTTTGGAAAATAAAAAACATAATTGATTTTGGAAAATGGTACACTTGATGCAGAACCATCAGCTTAACTATAAGAAATATGAAAAGGAATCCTTAAGCAAAGTTGTTCAGCCTGATGAGCATTTTCCGGAGTCAAAGTCCACGTGAACGAAGTCTCGGGCTTAGGCTAGTTTGAAATAAAATTACAAGAAAGGAAACGGAGATATCATTTAAAGTTTTGTTTTGACCAAGGCCTAGTTTATAGTTTAAAGTGAGAACAGAAGCTTTTCTACGCACACTAGTCAAAAGTTGCCGTTTTTTCGCAAATGTGCGTAGAAAAGCTTTAGGTGAAAATTCAGGATAATACCCCGACACCAAATCGCTTCGTTTTACAGACACCGGCGCATTTGAAACTAAAGAAATTCTTTAATATAACAGACTGTCTTCATTCGAATGAGTTAGTTGACTTAGGTGACAACTCATCTGAAATTATTTCGTCCGCGGTTGAGATGATACCTTCTTCAAATAATAGGCGTCGATTCATCTGAAAGAAAGAAAGAAAGAAAGAAAATCTTTATTCGGCAGATAAGATCTTATGTACTAGACTAGACTAGACTTATATCTATTAAGAGAGCCGAAAAGGTGGCCAGCTCAGCTTTGTGCTGCGGTGTGAACCACAGCGCTGATTTTCAGCTGGTACCTAGTGATTCAGGTTAGATAGCTTAATAATCAAATTAGCATAATAACAAATAACATCGACAATACGATATTGCACAATACTTATGTTAAGATACACGTTTACAAAACATTTACCTACGTCTAAAACTTGATACACACTTGAACAAAATATTCCTGAATTCACCTATTCTGCACTAAAATTATAGTAGTTAGTACTAAAAAGAAATTAAACAAGTAATTTGAGGGTTTAGAAGAAATTAATGGCAGTACCATCAATTTGCCGCGAAAATGTTAATTCTTTAATATGTTTACGAAAACTGGCAACAGATGATCTGCAAGTGTATCATCATCATAATCGGGTCTTTTGGTCTCCACTACAGGAGCACGACCCTTTCTGTACTACCAGAGCCATATTTGGCCAGAGCAAGACTTGGCCTACACTCTCCACGCAGGCCAGACGGGTTGGAGAGGTCTCATTGATGTTTATAAGCTTTGTTTAGCTATTTCCTAGGTCGCCTTCTACGACATCCACGGGAGGACTTGGAGTGGCCCTATTCTACTCTGCCGAAAACCACACGCAAGTGTATAAAACTAAACAAATCGATGAATAATAGTGGCCTCTCTAGCCAAAGTAAAAATAATTACTTAAAAACATCAACCACACAAAAAACGAGTTAGTCAACACTTCTCCCAGATTTTAAAGTCTAAAGGCTTGAGCACCACTTTTCTAACAATGTCTTTAGCTTCATCATCATCATCATTTCAGCCGCATAACCTCTCCCAAAGATTTCCAAAATGACCGATCTAGAGCAGCTTGCATTCAGCGCCTTCCAGCGACCGTTTTTAGCTTACCTAATACCTATTTCTTACAGGTCTAACCTCCATCACCGTGGACGTAACGCCGGAGTCCTGCAGCGACGCGTACGCATACATCAACGACTTGGCGACTAATGGGCTGGTCGTATTTTCTCTGAAACAGAGGAGGAGCTGGAGGATCGACCACACCAGCTTCGTTCATGATGAGAATGCTTTAAATTTCACTGTGGCAGGTACTATGTGAAACATTCTTATTTGCACCCTCCTTTCTCGTTCCCCGTCACCCGTCACCCGTCATTTATTATTTGCTAAAAAAAGCCGTGGCTTTCAAGTGCTAACCTCTAACTTTTTTGAAACGATTTTCATCAAACATAGCTAAGAACCACTGCAAGGGAACATAGCTGTTAAGCCTGGGCAACATATAGGGTATAGTTGATTTTAGAAAATGGAACACCTAACGCAGAACCATAATGACAGACATAAGACTTAGAAACATCAAAAACCGGAGACATAAATAAAGACCACTCGAACGAAGTCGCGGGCTTCGGCTAGTTATTTAATAACCTAATTATTGAAACCAGTTTGACACCAAAATGGCTACATCTATTAAACCTTCTAACATACATTAGTCCAACTATGGACTGATGCACTTGTAAAGATAATCATCTTCATCATCAGGTCTTTTGGTCTCCACTGCAGGAGCACGACCCTCTCTGTACTACCAGAGCCATTCTTGGCCAGAGCAGCCAGAGGACTTCGGCCTGCACTCTACACGCTGGCCGATAAAGATAGTAAAGATAATACATACATAGGGCAGACAGAGCATTTAGGGTCTTGCGGCTCTATGCAGAGCCCAGGGCCGCAAGACTCAAAAGCCACTTTTAGCGTCATGGTGGGCGAGAAGATGGAAAAGCAATCAATACAGTGATGGGTTGCTAGCACGCATCGCCCGTTAACATGATTCGCATTTTCGCCCATTCCCTCAATCTGCGCGGAAAGAGAAGCAGCTGGTACCCTCAAACTTTTTCTTTCTTCCCAGACCAGCATGCAAGAAAAAACTATCAAAATGATTGATTCCAGGTCACACGATCAACTGGAAGGACGGTTTATTCAGCATAGCTCTGTCAGAACCCAGGGCAGACGGCTTCAGGACCGCCTACTACCATCCGCTGGTCTCCACGCAGGAGTTCTCCATCAACACTGAGAACTTGAAGAAGACGAGGAACATTGAAGGCCTTGGCACTGTAAGAAAGAAAGAAAGAAAAATAGTTTATTTGGCTACATATAAAAAATTGGATTAATGAATTACACTTTACACAATGCACCAAATCGGCTAAGTACTTACTTGTGCTGTTTTTTTCTGCTGAGGAAAGCGACGGGGTCTACTTTCACTGGGGAACACAACCCGCTATTTCCAACAAGTCAAATCAGATACTTTTTTCTTAACGTCATAACAAACATTTTTTATGGGATTTGTATGAAATACAGGCAGATGACGTCATAGTTCCTTAGAGTCAAATAGTTTCTACAATAAGAAATCGAAAATCACATTGAAAATTTATATGATCATGTCAAGTAACATTATTTTGTGACATTTTATTTACTTATAAGTCCTAAATTATTTATTTTTACTTAGAAAATACCTAATTGGCATCAATGACCCAATCAAATCTTGTAAGTTAAATTTGACCCACTTCCCGATTTCCGATTGAGCTGAAATTTTGCACGCATGCCTATATCACGTGACAATGTAATATTATGACATGAAGCAGATCTGATGGTGGCGGAAGGTCATGATGGAATCTGTGATAAAACAACATTACCCCCCGACTTTGGCCTCGATTGATTTATCTTGGGGAGCAGTTTAACCGGTCCCAAGTTTAGTTCTATGTTATATGTTAGTTATGTGATAAGACGGACCAGTGGCGGATTTACTCTATAGGCTGAGTCTAAGTAGGCTAAAGCCTAGGGCGGCACATTTTGGGGGGCGGCAAATTTTAGGCCAATTCTTAGTAGAAAGTAGAAGGGCGCTTTTGTAATCTACACTATCTACACTTCTACACTAATATTATAAAGAGGAAAGATTTGTTTGTTTGTTTGTTTGTTTGTTTGATTGTATTGAATAGGCTCCGAAACTACTGGATCGATTTTAAAAATTCTTTAACTGTTGGATAGGTATGTTATCCCTGAGTGACATAGGCTATGTATGTACCACGGGCGAAGCCGGGATGGACTGCTAGTTATGTATAAATAGCCTTATAGCGGCAAATGTGAAAATCCGCCACTGCAACGGACACTCTCACTTGTTAAACTTAATGTAATATAAATTTAGCTGTTCTTTCCTAGCCTCTAGGGGACCGTGGACCCCTAACCCAGAGCGGCTCGCATGACTACCACGCCGGCACCAAAACCTTACTCTTCGGGAACGTGGCGCAGGACGCCATCTTATGCTGGAATGTAGAGACGCCCTTGGTCCCAGAGAATGTGGTGGTGATAGCCCAGGATCATAAGAAGCTGGTGTATATTTCAGGTATCTAAATATATTACAATATGTTAAAAAAAAACCCTGACATATCCGTAAAGGTAATGTTGGGTAGCTTGTGTAGGTTCTATTTATCGGTTTCTCCCATCCCTGAAATCGCAAAAACATACATTTTGGAACGGTAGGTATTTAGTTTTGTATGGAGCCGCAGATTTTTTTTGCGAATTTGGGCATAGGAGAAACCGATAAATAGAACCTACACAAGCTACCCAACCTTAACGGATATGACAGGGTTTTCTAACATAATGTATACGTACAAATCACGCTTCCGTGCTGGTCTGGAAGAAAAGAAAAAACGTAGAATGTACCAGCTGCTTTTCTTCCCGTGCAGATCGTAAGAGCCGATCGAGGGAATGGGCAAGATTTGAATCATGGTAACAGGCGATGCGGCTAGCAACCCATCACTGTTTTGATTCCTTTTCCATCTTAACGCCCACCACCACGCTAAGCGTGGCCTTTGGGCCTAACGGCCCTGGGTACTGTCTACCCCGGCGGGGATATAGGCGTGAAAATGTATCTGCATGTACTAATCACGCAGATTGAGGCGAGAGCCCTAAAGTAAGTTCCAAACTTGTGTTATGGGATACTAACTCAAAGATACAACATTTTTAATAAATAAATATATAGATAAACAAATATCCAAGATCCAGGTCAATCTGAAAAAGATCATTTCACATCTTGACACCCAATTCTGCTGTAATGTTTTTTCTTTTCTTCCCTCAATCGACTTCTACAGTTTTCGCGCGAATAGAAGCACCTGGAAGACACAAGCTTTCTTTTTTCCAAAACAAAGGTTTTTGAAAACAAAGAAATTCTTAATATAACCGTCCAAGTGCGTGTGGGGCCACGTTCAGTGTAGGGTCCCGTAGTTACGAATGACGACTTTAAAATCATGCAAAAAACTTTTTAACGTCTAAAAACTAATTTTCTATTGGATTTGAATGACTTTTATTTTCCGAGTACATTTTATACTAAGTTGGTCGCTCATAACTATTTGATTGGTTAACCTTACTTAGCTCTGATAGTTTTCCTTTAAACTTTATTATACCTATATATACTATTGGTTCGCCGAAATATTAGACCTCACGATTATTATTCCATAAGTTAATTTTAGGCAAATTAATTAATAACTTTAATGCGTTCACTTGGTTTTTTTCTTGTTTGACCAATGTTTGCCTGACATATCATCCTTTCAGATCTGAAGGTAGTGGGTGACGAGGTGTGGGTGCTGGTGAACCAAATACCACGGTTCGTCTACTCCACTCTCAACCCTGAAGAAGACAACTATTTCGTTCACAGGTATTTATATATTTATATTTATTTAACTTTATTAGAACTGAAATAGCCAAAGGCTTAATTATCACTACTTTAGATTCTACTTCACTCTTATATTTTCTTTTAAGTTCATTTTTTTTTATCAAACTTTATTGTTCCAACGTACAAATATAATTTTAACAAATGGCGGACTTAATGCTAAAAGCATTTTCTCCCAGTCAGCCATAGGGATAAATAGAGAAAATTATGCGGCACAAAAAGCAATACAATACACTTATACACATAACAAAATAATACTATATTATATACAATTACATTATTAAGTTTGTATAGTTTTAATTTAAGTTAAATTTAATTTTTTTCCAATAAAGCATTCACTTCTAATAAAATAAACATTGCAGCATATTATATAAGGTCTAACAAAATATTATGAAGGTGGGGGTTGTCAGTTCGTGTTGTGAAAAATACTGATAAGTATAAAGAAAAAGCTCAAAATGTCCTGTTTTTATATAATTTTGTACATTATCGAATATACTTTGTTTATAGTCTCCCGGTCATGATGATCTCAGCATCGAGCATCTGAAATACGCGGGGGTACACTTGCCGCGAGTTTTATCCATGTTTTTTAATTTATGTATAAGGCATTGTTTTTTGCCAGATGAATTGATGTACACCGTTGTGGTGCCTGTTGTAAAAAATAGAACAGGGGATGCCTCAGACTTGTCCAATTATAGGCCTATATCCTTGGCTACGGTTATAGCTAAGGTGCTGGACGGTCTGCTTGATAGAAGATTGGCTGTAAGTATTAAAATCCATGATTTACAGTTTGGTTTTAAACCTGGTCTATCTACTGAAAGTGCCATCTTCTGCCTCAAGCAGACTGTACAGTACTATACAGCAAGAAAAACCCCAGTCTATGCTTGTTTTTTGGACTTGTCGCAGGCTTACGATTTAGTACTTTATAATCTGTTGTGGAAAGAGCTACAGTGTGAAACCAGCCTTCCTCCGGAGGTTATATCAATCTTTAAATATTGGTATGACAACCAGAGGAACTGTGTCAAATGGGCTGACGCGCGGTCGGATGAGTACGGGTTGGAATGCGGCTTGAGGCAGGGGGGGTTGACCTCGCCTAAGCTTTTCAACTTGTACATAAACAAACTGATCGAGGGGCTCAGCAGCACCTACATAGGATGTCATGTAGGTGGAAAGTGCGTCAATAACATAAGCTATTGTGATGATATTGTGCTGTTAAGCCCGTCGATTGGAGCCTTGAGAAAACTTCTACACATGTGTGAAGAATATGCAGTGGCTCATGGGCTCAGATATAACCCGCGCAAAAGCGAGTTTATGGTTTTTAAAGCGGGGGCCTCGAGGAGTCAGCGAGAAGTAATCTGTCCTGCTCTAGGGGGCACCCCCTTGAAAAGAGTTGCGAAATTCAAATATCTGGGTCACTGGGTCACTGAGAACTTGTCAGACACGGTAGATATTGAGAGAGAGCGTAGGGCGTTATCTGTTCGCTGTAATATGTCGATTCACAGATTTGCACGATGTAGTAAACAAGCCAAGCTGACGCTTTTCAGAGCCTACTGTCAATCGTTTTACACGTGCGGTCTGTGGGTTAATTTCACGCAGGGGGCATATAGCGAACTACGCGTACAGTACAATAACGCGTTTAGGATGTTGTTCGGACTGCCGCGTTGTTGCAGCGCGTCAGGTATGTTCGCGGAGGCGCATACTGACTGCTTCTACACCATCATTAGAAAGCGATGCGCCTCGCTGTGGGCGCGCGTGCGTGGCTCGTCGAACGCCATCCTGAACGCGTTGGCCGACCGGTGGGACTCTCCTCTGTTGAGTCGCTGGATGCAGCTTCACGCTCCTGTTGTTAGCTACCAATATCTGTAGCACAGGAGTTCCATCGGAGGCTAATATTGATTTAATAATTTAAAATTTCCTAAATTACTAACCCTAGAATAAGTTTAAGTGGTACTAACATAATATGGATAAAAAGTCTGAAATAAAAATTTTATTATTATTATTTTGTATCTCCTTTGAGAATCACGGGTCTTTTCACCCCGGTCCTTTGAGAGGCTTGCGTGGGGATACAGATCCAACACGTAGTGGCCCTTTGGAGAAGTTGTTGTCATGTGGCGCTCCCGCCAAAACCTATTCCTGGATATACCTATGAAAGGTGTACCCTTGAATAGGTTTTGGCAGAAGAAAAATCTATTGCATGTAAAAGGAAAAGGTTTAAGGGTTATGGAATGAATTTGGGATGGACTGATACTGGGTTATTGCAACAGAAACGTCACCTGCCATAATCATGATTACTGACTATTATAGGCAGGTGGTGGCTTGCCGCCCACTAGATGGGCCCCTCAAACGCACCGACAGTAGTTGCCGGCAAAGGAGCAACACCGGTGCGAGCGACTCAGGGGTGTCGAGAGGTGTGCTGCGCTTTCTCCGAAGTTACTCGCGTCGTTATGCCCTTTAACACTTCCACCCCTGGAGCAACAGCTCTGACGACTCCTCTCTGCACAGCCAATTAAGGCAATGCAGAGCTGAGAGCCCTGCGAGCCCTCTTGGGTGTCCACCCCGACCGATGAAGACGCGTCGGGGACGAGGGATCTAACCGGCTCTCTGGAGCACTCGGGTCCGTGGTGTCGTTACTCACCAACAGCTCGCCACAAGCCACAAGCTGCCTTGCGGATTATTATTATTATACTAAAGAAAGATTACATTATTATATATATTTTGACCGTCGAAAACCATGCCTAGTAGATGCAATTTCTGTAAAGTTATAAAATTTTGCCGAAATCTGACGTTTCGAGACTACGTTCTTATGAAAAAGTCTAGCGTAAGGGGACGCAGTACAAACACAAAATATATAGTTACGCAGATACACAACGTGGAAGGGAAATACCCGTAATAAATCGAACCACGATCAATACTAGATCACTATACCATAGTAACAATCAATGAACCAAAAATAATTTCGACATTCCCATACAAGTTGCAGTCTCTGCTGCACACTTTAGTATAGAAATGCCAAATATTTAAATATTTGTTTTGTCTTTTACTGTTATTTTAATTCCAATATAATAAAGTGTTCTAGTATAGCCCGTGGTTCGATTTATTACAGGTATGTCCCTTCCACGTTGTATAGGCATAAGATACTGTTACACATATTAGTTAATACTGATTATTTTATGGGTGAATTCGACGGAATAATAATACTGAATTCACCCTATAATTCAGTCTTTGGGCACTAATACTAAGTAAAAAAGATTTCTTGTGAAATTTTATTTATTAAAACTTTATCGATCCACAATATGTACGTTACATAAATGCAATTGTTTTCAATTTATTTTAAATTTCAATTTTATTGAACTAAATGTAAAAACTAAATTAAAACTAAATTTCAATTTAACTAAATAAATAAAACTAAATTTCAATTTTATTGAACTAAATATAAAAACTAAAAATCTAAATTACAATCTAAATTAAAAACCTAAATTAAATTAAAAATCTAAATGTCGTTCATGTGGCATGGTGCCAAGAACACTGGCTGCATTCCCGCGCTGAATAGCTATAGATATGAGCCAGCCCTCTTGTCATCAGCGGCGTCGACAAGTCGAGGGGTTATTTTTTTTATAATTTTTTTAGTACTTGGACCACGGAATAATAAAGATTCGACTTTTTTCTTCTTTAAAGTCAAAAGTCAAAGTCAAAGTCAAAGTCAAAATTTTTTATTCAATGTAGGATAAATTTATCTCTTATTGAAGGTCATTTTTTTAAAATATTATTTTAGTGCAAAAGCTAAAAACTACTAGCGTTTCGGAACGACCACTGCTGGGAAGATTACGCCGAAAGAAACCCAGTTCAGTATTGGTCCCTACCCAGCCTGATGGGCTATGTTACAATTACAATACAGATTTACACTTAAGCTATACATTTAAATTATACAATTACAATTTGCAGACAACTATTTCCAAGAATTTTTCTCAGATGATGATAAGTAGTCATTTACATGATAATACGCATTTTGCAATAAATGATTTTTAACGGCTGTCTTAAACTTCTTGTCTACTATATCATCTGGAATTTTATTATAGAGGCGCAAGCCGGGACCCACAAAAGATTTTTTTGTTTTCTCTAACCGCAAAGCTGTGATGGCTAATTTATTTTTATTTCTCGTGTTAATACTATGAATGTCACAATTTCTCTTAAATGAGTGTATATTCTGACGCACGTACATAATGTTCGCATAGATGAATTGCGAAGGGAGGGTCAAAATATTTATGTCTTTAAATAGTTCCCTCAAAGACTCTCTAGCACCTAATTTATATATAAATCTGATAGCGCGTTTTTGTAAAACAAATATGGTATTTATATCTGCAGCGTTACCCCATAGCAATATTCCATAGGACATAACACTGTGGAAGTACCCAAAATATACCAAACGCGCTGTATCAACGTCAGTCATTTGCCTAATTCTTCTAACCGCATAGGCCGCAGAGCTAAGTTTTCCAGCTAATTTTTGAATATGGGCACCCCATTGCAACCCTGAATCAAGCGTTATTCCCAAAAATGTTGTGTTATCAACCATATCTACTGCTTCCTTATCAATAAATAATCGTGTTGGAACTTTTGTAACATTCGGTAAGCAGAACTTTACACATTTCGTTTTTTTGCATTTAATACTAAATTATTTGCTGTAAACCAATCCAACACTTGCGACAATATATTATTCATCTCATCAGAGGTGTCAGTTTTCCTATCTACGCTGAAAACAAGGGAAGTGTCATCAGCAAAAAGTACAGCCTTACAATCTTTTACATAATATGGTAAATCATTAATATAGATCAGGAACAACAAAGGACCCAAGATAGAACCCTGGGGCACACCCATCACTACGGTTGATCCTTCAGATTTTACTTGATTTACACTAACTTTTTGAATTCGGCTACTCAAATAAGATTTAATCAATTCAAGAGCCTTCCCTTTTATTCCGTAGTGCTTAAGTTTGGATAGGAGGGTTTTGTGGTCTACACAATCAAAGGCTTTGGAGAGGTCACAAAAGACACCAATTGCATTCTGACAACACTCCCAAGCATCATAGATGTTTTGTAAAAGTGCAACACCTGCATCCGTTGTTGATCGACCCTTAGTAAATCCATACTGATCACCACGGAACAGACTATTTTTGTTGAAAAAATCTAATAATTGGTTAAAAATTATCTTTTCGAATATTTTGCTCAGTGCTGGCAGAATAGAAATGGGACGGTAATTTTTTGGATCATTTCTGTCACCAGTCTTAAATAGAGGGATAACCTTACTTATCTTTATCATGTCAGGGAAAGATCCCGCGTCTACACATTTATTAAATATGGAAGCTAAGTAAGGCGCAATTACATCTATAATATTACTTATAACGGATACAGAAATGTCCCACAAATCACCAGTTTTTTTATTATTTAAGCTTTTAAAAGTATCAATGATATTTTTAGGTGTGACGTATTTGAATATTAGCCTATCTTTACATTTAGGTACGCAATTGGTTAATAGCTTTTTTGATTTCCTAGATGAGGACATTAGTGGGGCAGTTGTATTTAGGGGAATGTTTGTGAAAAAGTTCTCAAAGTATTGTGCGACATATTCACTAGTGTCTAGAACCTTATTGTTAATGTTTAACTAAATTTTATTTACTCGTTGCTTGTTTTTCCCGGTTTCAGTGTTAATAATATTCCAGGTTGTCTTTATTTTATCTATGGTGTATAATGATTTCGCGCATAAACATACTTTTTTAAAAAGCTTTGAGTAAGTTCTAACGTAATTAATAAAATTAGGTGTTTGGTTATAAGCTTTCATAGCTAATAATTCATATAGCCTATTCCTACTAATATGAATCCCTGTGGTAGCCCATTCGCTAAACTTTTTCCCATTACGTTTCTTTCCCTTTTTAAGTGGAAAATTATTATTAAATTCTGATTCAATCACACCGAACATTTTATTATACAAAATATCCGGATCATCCCGAGTTTCTTCAATTAACGGTAATTTTTTCGAAACTGTATCCCTAAATTTTTAATTTTATCTTTAGTAATAGCTCTGTAGGTTATTTCAGGTAAATCTACTTCTACTGCGTTGTAGGCAAATTTCACAAACTGACCAAAATGATCAGAAGTTATATTTTTAATTATAGCTTTATCAACAGCAGTGCAATCACAGAAAACATTATCTATACATGTTTTAGAGTCGCCTTGTATTCTAGTTGGTTCTAAAAATAAATTGAACAAATTGAATGACTTAAATAAATTCAAAAATCAAATACATTCGGTGCTATCAGACGCTAATAAATCTACGTTAAAGTCGCCACACAATATTATGTTTTTGCGACATGAACTTAATTTTCTCAAAACATCTTCAATTACAGTTTCTAAAGTATTAAAGTCAGCTTTTGGGGGTCTGTACGCGCATACTATAATACAATTTTCTAGTTCAACACAGGATAATTCAACAATACTTTCAACCGACAGGCTCACAATATCCTTGCGTTCTTTACATTTTACATCATTACGTGTTAAAATTAAACTGCCTCCTTTTTCATTAATCTTTCTAATAAATAAACTAGAGACTAAATAATTATCAATATAAAATTGTACTTGATTTGACTGCAAAAAGTGTTCAGTTAAACATACTACATGTAAATCCCTATCGTTTGCATATAATTCTAATTGCAATAATTTGCTAGTCAGGCCCTGAATATTTTGGTGAATAATATTTAAGTCTTTGGCCTTGACTGTTGTCTTTTTCATTAGTTTAAATCAGACTGAGTATCTCCAGCTATGGTACATTCAGCACTACAATGTACTGTTTTTAATTTAGAGTTACTAGTTGTACTATTTACAACACTACTTTGTATATTATAAGCTACTAATGTAGCTAAGAGTCGCTTATATCTAGTAGGCAGATACATAGTATCTAGAGTCAACTTAAAATTACAAATAAATTTATTTATATCTAAATAAAAAATAAAGTCACCGTGACAATAAGTAATATTGTACAGATGTACATTTAAATCATATATGTGCCTGTTACTTTTACTGTCTAAATTGTCTGAATATGGAAAGGCACTTATGATAAATCTACAATCCTTTTTTTGTTTTAAATCTTTGATTTTGTCTATACCTTTTTTTAAGTTCCTTCCTGTAATAGAGGAACTGTCACCACACATTATTAAAATTGTGGTATGTTGGTCTATGTCATTATAATTTATGTTATTTATTAGGTTTAAAAATGTGACCCCGGGTGTGCATACATTGAATACTGAACATTCACTGTTCAGGTTATTATAAATCATACTACTAAGATCTTGACCTAACTTATCAAAATATATTATTATTTTTTTACAAATCATTTTTCTATTTATGCTATTATCAATTGTTTCTATTTTGGATTGTACATCATTTTCTACATGAGGGTATTTATTTATACTTAGACTTATACCGCAGTCAACAGTAGGGGATGGGGTTGAGTCCGTGACAGGTGATTCCGTAACCACTGTCAGGGGAACACCGTCAGATACTAAACTAATTTCCCTATTTTCTTCTAAAATTAACTCATATTTTTTTGTGAGATTTTTTAAGGTAGCCTGCAATGTTGAGATTTGTGACTCTAGTTCAAACATCTCAGTGTCATATATGCGACAAGCCATATTAAGGTTTTTTTCACAACAGTTAAGTTTTATATTTCGATACACCCATGTAATAATTTTGTTTTCTATTTTCTCTTGTTCCAGAGGCAACATACGAGACTTGATTCGAGGCACAGCCTGTGACACAACAACAGAACCTAGTTATAATAGTTGAAGAGCTCGTCCTAAACTTTGGGTTCATTTTGTAACGCCTGTTTTTTTTTTTACCTTATGTCTATTGGCTAAATTGCTAGTTGTGCGGAGTACGAAGTCAGCGTTTAGTACTGCTTTTTGTTCCCCGCTTCTCACGATTTCGGCATTCTTGGTTATCAAACCATTGGAAAACTGGAATTCATATCATCCTTAAGACGTCAAAATATTTTCGAGTTAAATAAAAAAAAATTAAGAACCTACTATTTATAAATTATATAGACTATGCACTAGATTGATATAGTAGGGATAATAAAGGTCAAACTCTTCATAGTTAAACGATGCCAGCGAATTTATTTAAAAATGACAATTGTATTTTTTTGACCTCAGGTTTTAATTAATGTTGCTCCAAGCACAGGTTTCGAAAATTAGCGTGTATGTATGTACTTACATATTGACATGGAGACAGACAAATATTTTTTGTGTTTTTTTAATTACCTACACTCATGTTTTGCATTAAGCTATTTAAAGTATACTAAATTTGGTAAATTTATTTGAATAAATGCGATCTAAGTATGATAATTATAATAAAAATGAAATTAATTCTAGAGTGTTTTTTTTTACCTTTTTACTCCTAAACTAGTATGTAGTTATAAAGTCACGTTGTCAGTACGAATGTTTCTAACGTTCTATATTGATAACCTATTGCCATTATAAGATAATTATGAAATAGGCACAAAAATAACATTGGAATAGAAAATTTAGTTGTTATTTGTTGTGCAATGAGATCCCGGTCACGGTTTTTTTGTATAGCAAAATAGATTTCACATACAAACTTCCACTCCCCTATGTCCTTCCCCTGGTCTCAAACTATACCCATACCAAATTTCATCTAATTCAGTTCAATGGTTGAAGCGAGAAGAGGTAACAAACAGAATTACTATCGCATTAATATATTAGAAAGAAAGTAAGGATTTCACTATTTGTAAATAAATATCTCATGTATTTGTAAAAACCATGTCCGCCCTTATAGACCCAGATTTTAGTTTTCCGGTTTTTAGAACCGTCTAACTGGAATATGCGACTAGTGATGTGCCGCTGGAAATATTCCAAATTTCCGGGAATTTTCCCATTGTAAATTTATTTCCAATATTTCCTATATTTCCGTAAATATTCCCTAAAATTTCCATTTCTAGGAATATTGCTGGGAATGTTAACAGGAATATTTGCATTCCATTTGTTAGTACATCAAACAAAATCACAACGAATGTTAGTAATAACATTGATTTAAATTATTTAAATAAATTATTATTTATTAATATTAATTAATATTGACCCAAGGACAAGAGTGAGCGTCTGTGGTACCTACCTCATATTAAATAAATAACCAGCCAAGTGCGAATCGGTTTCGACCATTATCTATAAAAATCGCATTGTTGTATGGGAGCCCCACTTAAATATTTATTTTAATTTGTTTTTAGTATTTATTGTTATAGCGGCCACAGAAATACATAATTTATGAAAATTTCAACAGTCTAGCTATCACGGTTCTTGAGATACTGCTTGGTGACAGACAGACGGACAGACGGACAGACAGCGAAGTCTTAGGTACCGTTTTTACCCTTTGGGTACGGAACCCTAAAAAAACTGTGAATGTTTTTATTTGCGTGATTGTTGAAATAAAATTTTACTTCACAAGTAAGTAGCTTTTTTCAGAAAGAAAGAAAAATAAATTGTAAATGATAAAAATTTGATTTTTTTTCTTTGAAAAAATTAACTAAAATCTCTACAAAACGGGAGTTTTTGATATCTTCCGAGTATACAAACCAGATGCTAAAGGTTTCGAAATACGTAGAAACAAACAATTAAACATTCTGTAAATCGTGAGAACGTGAGCATTGATGTAATAATTGTAAATCTCAATCTACCGCAGATGCATCATTAGAGACCGGGTAAAAAATGGGCGCACACTTTATGCAGTTCAAAGGGCCATCACAGAATTTACAGATTTTTTGTTTGTTGTATACAATTTAATTAAAGCAATAAATTATTTGTAAATATTTTTTTCATCTGAACGCCCAAAATCACACGTGCCGTTTGGGTCTTGCGGCGCTGGGCTCTGTCATCATCATCATCATCAGGTCTTTATAGTCTCCACTGCAGGAGCACGACCCTCTCTGTTCTACTAGAGCCATATTTTGTCAGAGCTGCCAGAGGATTTGGCCTATACTCTTCTCGCTGGCCTGACGAGTTGGAGAGGTCTCACTATATTTATAAGCTTTGTACTTGTATTTCCTAAGTCGTCTTCTACGACATACGCGGGAGGATTTGGAGTGGCCCTATTCTGCCGGAAACCACACAACGAAAGGGGCTCTGTCAATTCAATTCAAATATATCGGATATTTATAATATCTCTTAATAATCGTCATTGTTTTCTTGTACAATTGTTGACGTCAAATGGTTACTTCCAGCTAAGTTTACTGTCTATATATCATATATCTGTGTCTGTATGATTGACGTTTTATTTAGACTGCAAGGATGCCAATAACAGTATCTATAAAAATAAACTTCGCTAATACAAACTGGTGCTGTGCTGCAGACTGATGTGATATGATAAGTAACCAAATGATCTGACGTCAACCACTATTATGATATCGAAAGAAAAATTGTCAATTATCAAGTGATACAAATGTTCAAAGACAAATTTTATGACTTTGACTTTGGTGTGAAGAGGAAAAATCAAAAACTGTAAAAGCTTTTTAGTGATTTTTAGTGCCTGCTGGCTGCTGACGTCAACCCTCTATCAGAATGCAGCTATTGTACGGCACGAGATGTTTGTGTAGTCCTTTAGTCGCCTCTTACGACATTCAGAGTAACAAATATTACTCTGAATTTCTTTTCACTTTTCTGACTTGGATTGTATAATCGCACGACTTAGTCGCAACGCAAGTGTGCGCCCTAGGGTCGTATAAACAATGACGCCACACAGCAACCTACCGACATATGTTTATTCATAGTCAAGTTATAGTCGAAGATGTGCGCGGGTGTGTGATATATTTGTATAGATAAGTGATAAATAAGTGAGTACTGTTTTTTTTTATACAGAACATTACGTATTGGTTTTACTTATTAATTATTAAATAACCTTTATTACAAACTAGCTCTGCCCGTCGGCTTCGCTCCCCGTGGAAATTGCGGGACAAAAACTATCCTATGTCCTTCCCTGGGTATCAAACTATATCCATATCCAAAAGCTCATCTAAATAGGTTCAGTGATTGAAGCGTGAAGTGGTAACAAACAAACAAATATACAAACTCACTTTCACATTTATATTATTAGTAAGGATAAGGATAAATGTAATAGGCGGGCTTAAAGCTATAGGCTTGGTTATGCTGAGGGAAAGTCTTTAGAAGGAGGTGGAAAATATGTAGTTATGAAGAAACTATACTTCGAAAGTTTCTTTTTTTAAAACCCTTTTTTTAAGTTAAGAAATGTATCATTATGTACAAACATATGTACAAATGTGGCAAAGAGTTTTTTTAATTTTATGTAAAGTTAGATACCCTACCACCTCTATTCCATGTCTCCCTCGTACTTAATTTAAAAAAGAATACATCTAGTTGTTGTACTACAGTTTATTAAATTTTTTTTTTTTTTAAATGAAAATTTTTTTTACAAATTTTTATTCTGAGACTAAAGTACTTATTAAGACAAATGAAATAAGTCCAAACTCGATGAAGTTGCGTCGTTTTATTACTGAGTTCCATCGACCACCTTCCGTCTCCGTGATCAGACCCTAGACATCGTCTACCATAAAGTGCTCGTCAAGGCAGGTTTACTCAATGTGGTTACTTATGTTGTTTTATGACTGAGTTCTGTTGAATATCTCCCGGCTCCATCATCAGAACAGCTCAATGACGCCATAATGTTGTATTGTCATCCGACTTACACAAATAAATTTCAGCTCAATCAATTGATATCTGGTTTAAAATTAGGGTGCAACATTTGACCTAAATTTTGGAAATCCTCTCTAAAATCATAGGTAGTATTAAAATCTATTTTATAGTTTGGTTTTAAAACAAAAGTATAACTAAATTAAGGGTCCCCCGACCCTAGACCAAAATACAACTTTCCATACAAACGTAGTCTACGTTTTATTTCAAAACGACATGTCCGATTTGGGCAAAATGTTGTAATTTCAAAGATATTGCAATTATCTAGGTTTATATTTAGTTTCCGACAATAAAAATATGAACTTGAAATAGAATATAGTGTTTTATATCATTTTTGACCATTAGTATGGGAAACTTCTAAATCGTTATATTTTCTTTCTAGTTCATAATTTTACTGTAGGAAACCCAATATAACCCTAGATAATTGCAATTTCTTTACAATTACCAATTTTTACCGGAATCTGACATGTGGTTTCAAAATTAAACGTGTACTACGTTTGTATGGAGAAGTCTAGGGTCGCCGGACTCTTAAAAAAGTAAAATAATCTCTGTCAAGGTTGAGATCTTTTTTTTTTTTTGTTTTTTATAAGACGCAACACACGACTGACCTTATCGTTTAAAAAACCTTTGACGCACGAACATTATAACAGGAACTGGATAAGATATTTATTAAGCCTAGTTTATAAAATAATAATTGGCCAAGTGCGTGTCGGGCCACGCGCAGTGTAGGGTTCCGTAGTTGTAAATGCCAACTTTGAGTTCATGCCACTAAAACGTCTA
Organism: Acrobasis consociella; assembly: GCA_963555685.1. Taxonomy (NCBI): domain Eukaryota; kingdom Metazoa; phylum Arthropoda; class Insecta; order Lepidoptera; family Pyralidae; genus Acrobasis; species Acrobasis consociella. Next base: position 7,281,241 of record OY743132.1, on the reverse strand, counting down.
AGTATCTATTGAATTGAAAAACACATTTTATAAGTTGATCGCCTATAACTTTTTAATTTGTTAACCCTACTTAGCTCTGATAGTTTTCCTATAAACTACATTATATAAACTATATCTGTGGTTTTAAAAAAAAAAGAAAAAAAAATTTTTTTTGTTGATAAAACCGTTCCGAATCACGGTTTTATTAACCCCTGACGAAAACGAGGGGTTTTAAGTTTGACGTGTGACGTGAATGTGTTGACTCCGATGCGGATTTTTTTGTTTAAAAACTGACTTGACCGAGATGGGATTTAGCTATGTTTGATGGAAATCGGTTCTGCGATTCAAATATTATGGTAAACGCTTAAAAGTCGGGGTTTTTTTTTGCCAAGCAAATAAACTTGTTATAGAACGACGATCGACCCTGACCAATAGAAGATATAGAGGTATAATATTTACAAAAACTGTTGCCGTTATATACCTTTAGCAAAAACGGTCAAGGCCATTTCAAATTAACGTTATGTCATTATTTGGTAACAAGTACAACTAGTTACTTGACAGCACAAGATTAATATGAGTATTACATACAGAACGGAATCTTCTAAGGTCCCGCGCAATGTCCCCGTCCCTCGTCCCCGCACCTCTTCCCCGTTCTCGCCTTGTCGACGGTGTTGAGCGGGCGGAGGCGGGCGCCTGGCGACCTCCGACCGGGTGACGGTGAGATCCGGCTACCAACCCCGGCGAAAACTGGCCCTGGTAACATACAACGTCCGCACACTGAGAACTGACGAGAAGCTAGCTAAGATGGAAGATGAATGAGTAGGTTACGATAGCACATAGTGGGGTTGTCTGAAGTCCGAAGAGAGGGCGAGGGCACAACAACCCTAGAGTCTGGTAACCTACTCTATCACCGGGAAGGGGACAAAAAGAAGGACTTGGGCCTTAGGAGATTCTGTTCTGTATGTAATATACTTATATAATTCTGTATCTATAGGAAAACATCACGCTATTTCACAAGGGTTGGTAAGATATCACGACTTTGTTCTTTACCTATAATTCTGGCATTTTTTTTTTATTTGTTTCAGATAAAAATGAAGACTTCAATAGTGCTATGTACCATAATACTCCTAGTCTACAAGCCAGTATGGCCTCAAACAATAAGTCGGAGAGTAGGTCGGTTCGAGGAGGTGTTTGCTTGGAAGCAACTCACTTACAATATTGATGGAGTCTTGTGTAAGTAGGTTTTTTTAAAAGATTTAGTTACAAAGGAGATTCATCAGCAACTTCTATGCTTCATTATTTTCCTATTTAACTATTAAAAAAACTGTATGTTTTTTAAATACCTAGATACTGGCTTAGTCTATAACGTTTAAAAAATGTGTATAGAAAAAAATATATTTATATATTTCAATAAGATTAATAAATTGATTTCAGACATAATTATATACAATTAAAACAATAATTTCAACTAAAAACTAGAAGAAATAAATAAATATTATGTATTGGTATAGGTACGAGTTTTTATTGCAAATCTTAGTAGGTACATACATTCGAAACCAACAACACGCCATGAAATGGCTACAAATTAAAAACAGGTTTAAATGTACCGCTTGTAATATCTTTAGCAGTAATAATTTAATCTATTTATAGAACAAAACAGCAACGAAACTGGTCCCGGTATCTAATAATAATTCTGTGATATTTGGAATAAGTGTCTATATTCACAATTTGATTCACCGGGCTCTTGTTATGTCCGAAATTAATTTATTAATCTTATTGAAGTATATAAATATATTTTCGTCTTATACGGTATAGACTAAGCCAGTGTTAAAAAAAACATACGGACCTTTTTTTTGTAGGTTAATAGAAAAATAATTAATATTATCTTACAATATTTACATTTTACTTACTACAAACCAAATCAAATAATTAGATCAATGCTTTATAGAAGTAAGTTAAATAGCACTTAAGAAGACAACTATTAATATCGTCTACACGCCAGCCGTTCCAGAACCTAGCGGCGGGATGACGGCAGGGGGGTGAAAGTGCCATACATTGCGAATTTTTCGTTTTGAACGACGTCATATTAAATACCAAAACTACTTTAAGTTTTTAGTTTTTTAGAATTTGTAGAGATGGCGCACTACATGCTTTCTCAGTCCTAATTTCACCGTGTTAAAGTATAGTGTAACCAATAATTTCGCATGCTCAGTATTAAGTCTTAATGGTGTAATGGTTTAAGCGTTCGAAACTACCCATGAGTCCTTGGGTTCAAATCCCCTCAAAAGCTTAATAAAATATTAAAGTATTTTATTCGTTTTCCTAAAGTTTTATGTTAAACAATAAGCAAAAATTCGCGCACACGGTATCAAGCCTGAATGGCGAAGCGGTTAACGCATTGGAAATAATTCACCTAAGATCTCACTCAGGAATCATAGGTTCAAATCCCACTTCATTGAGGAGTTTAAATATTTTATATTTGTTATTTATTTGGTTTTGGAATAAGATTAATAGATGACACTACGTTTACAGCTTAAAGTGTTGGCAGACAAATTACGTGAGATGGCTCTCTATTTCAATCTATGGATGACGGCAAGAGACCGAATGGGATGATTCTTGTGCCTTGGAGACGGCCCCTAGTATGGGCTAGTATGTATTCTGTGGTATGGGACGCTACATGTGTTGACACTTTGGCGCCGTCTCATCTCTCTGTCACAGGGTCTAAAGCCGGAACAGCTGCTGCAGAAAACCTCAAACGGCACAAATATATTAGCCTTAGCAATAATTACTTGTCTGAGACGTTTGGGCATAGAGTAATAATATAACTGAAATAGAGAGCCATCTCACGTAATTTGTCTGCCAACACTTTAAGCTGCAAACGTAGTGTCATCTATTAATCTTATTCCAAAACCAAATAAATAACAAACATAAAATATTTAAACTTCTCAATGAAGTGGGGTTTGAACCTATGATTCCTGAGTGAGATCTTAAGTGAATTAATTCCAATGCGTTAACCGCTTCGCCATTCAGGATTGGTACCGTGTGCGCGAAATTTTGCTTATTGTTTAACATAAAACTTATAGGAAAACGAATAAAAGATTTTTTATTTTTTAGCCTTTGAGGGGATTTGAACCAAAGGACTCTTGGGTAGTTTCGAACGCTTAAACCATTACACCATTAAGACTTAGTACTGAGCATGCGAAATTATTGGTTACACTATACTTTAACACCGTGAAATTAGAACTGAGAAAGCATGTAGTGCACCATCTCTACAAATTCTAAAAAACTAAAAACTTAAAAGTAGTTTTGGTATTTAATCCGGAATAAGATTAATAGATGACGTCGTTCAAAACGAAAAATTCGCAATGTATGGCACTTTCACCCCCCTGCGTTTGGGGTGGAAACTTTGGGGCGGTGGGGACCATCGGCGCATATTATATACATATAATACGATCGCCCGAAAAGTGACTGAAATCACGCGTGACCAGAGGGCTGGCCTTCTGGCTCAAAAGATAAGCATTTCCATACAACGTGGCAATGCTGCCAGCCTTCTGGGCACGTTACCACGGGGCAGCGATATGCCAGGTCTTTTTTATTTATAAGTAATCTATGTTCAGTTTTAGTTAATTTTCTTGTTTATTTCATTAATTTAAATATTGTTTGGAAGTAAAAACCCGATATACTTACCTAGTCAAAATATGAAATTAGTACGTAATTTCTTTACAATTATAAATATATTTCAAATATCACAGAATACGGTTGTGGACAAATTTATCATTAAAAAGTATGACACACGATTTTTTCTTTTTTATTTGCTTAGCAAATAATGACGAAGAAAAGCGCATTTAAATTTTGCGTGACATCACGATCAAGTAAGTACTATTTTCATCAGAAGGTGATGTAAGTCGCTCCCACTCCGAAACATCGATGAGCTTTATCTTAGTGAATTTTTACTACTTTGCTAAACAAAACAAAAATATGGGCCCATTGTTTCTAACTGTCTGACTAAATAAAATAGATTTTTTTTTGCCCAGTCCACATCCCTATTATTATAAGTAAAATATTTGTAAATAACTCTTTTAATTTTTTTGTTTTTGGAAGTCGTTTTAATGTTTTCTTTTTAGGGTTCCGTAGTAAACAAGGAACCCTTATAGTTTCGCCATGTCTGTCTGTCTGTCTGACCGCGGTCCTACTCAGAAACTACAAGTACTAGAAAGCTGTAATTTGGCATGAATATGTATATTAATCATGGCAAAAAAGTCGTAAAATAAAATCTGGAAAAATATTTTTTTTTAGGTTAGCTGCCATACAAGTAAAGAGGTAGTCAATATTTTTTTTCTCGACCAACACATTGTGTGGGGTGTCGTTGAATAGGTATTTCAAAAACATTGTGAGCTTGTTAACACCATTTTTGGATTTAGGGATCCGTTTCTGAAATATTTGGGTTTAAAGTGAAATTTTTTGTTGGAAGCAAGTGTCCCCCCCCTCTATCTGCTAAACGGTTATATATGGCCACGTGAAAAAATTCACAGCTATAGTATATATAATTTAGTTTAAAGGAAAACTATCAGAGCTAAATAGGGTATACAAATTAAAAAGTTATAGGCGATCAACTTATAAAATGTACTCGGAAAAAGAAATTTCATACAAATTCAATAGATAATTAGTTTTAAACGTTTTTAGTGGCATAAACTCAAAAGTTGGCATTCCGAACTACGGAACCCTACACTGCGCGTGGCCCGACACGCACTTGGCCAATTATTTTAAACATAAATACATATATATGTTGATATAAAAATAGAATAAGTTAAATTATCCCTCGTAAAATTCATAAAAAATTTGAAACGTTTGCTAAACCTATTTTAATTTAAATATGTTTTGTCTTATTTTATTATATACGGGGAAAGTAACAATATTTAACAACATTACTTTTCGAAAGCCAGCAATAATATTAATGTTGTTATACTTGTTATAATAATGAGATATTATTGAATTCTACCTCATTCACCACAATGTTGGTTTATATGTCAATCATTTAATTATACTTACGTATTCACAGTTATACTACTGTTTACAAATAAGGTCATTGACACGACACTGATTTATCTACATATGTATTTTGTCAAGTATGTTTAATATCGCATATAATATCATATACGCTAGTTATTTTATTTGGTACTTTTAAATCATGTGACATTCTGTGAAAGCGTGTTTCATCATAATATGACTGATTTTACAATGGGAGCAAAATTGAAGCGTCACATTTATTTGCCAGCCAAATAAAAAAGAACTTTAACGTTATACATACAACGTGGAAGGGATACACCCGTAAAAAATCAATTATAGGGCTATACTAGATCACTTTAGTATAATGAAATTAAAATAACAAGAAAAAAAACATCGACAACCCCATACAAATTGCCCGGGCGTCTGCGTACTTTAGTATGGAAATGCCATTTTTTTATTATAATTTAAATTCATTATACTATCGTGATTTAGTATAACCCGTGGTTCGATTTATTGCGGATATGTCCCTACCACGTTGTATAAGTAGATATAACTGTGTAATATATATATAGTATAACTATACATCTAACTGATTTGAGAAGTACAGATTTTGATGAGAATACAGCCGTAAAACAATCGATCGCCCTAACTGCTGAGCCCTCTTAAGCTAAGCTATGCTGGAAACAGCAAGTGTACGATTCCAAAATTTGTACTTATAACATCTATATTGTACGTCACTTATGCAAATAAAAAATTTCATTTCATTTCATAAGAACTTAAGAGTCCCCTTACCCTAGACCAAAATACAACTTTGCATACAAACGTAGTCTACGTTTTATTTTAAAACTACAAGTCCGATTTCGGTAAAATTTTGTAATTTCAAAGATATTACAATTATCTAGGGTAATAACTGGTTTCCGACATTAAAAATATGAATTTGAATTACAATATAGTGTTTTATATCATTTTTGACCATCAGTATGGGAAACTTCTAAATCGTTATATTTTCTTTCCAGTTCATAATTTTACCGTCGGAAACTAGTTATTACCCTAGATAATTGCAATTTCTTTACAATTACCAATTTTTACCGGAATCTGACATGTGGTCAAAATTAAACGTAGACTACCTTTGTATGGAGAAGTCTAGGGTAAGGGGACTCCTCAGGCACAGAATTAATTATAGTATTACATACTTAAGTTTTAGATTGATTTCGAAATAAACCGGTTATCAGCAATTATACAGAACAGGTCAACGCTTAGATCGAGTACTACGTCTATATAAACAACTCATAGTCATATGGGTCAAGGCATTTATTCATGTAGGTATATGTGCGTAATAAATCAAACCACAGGCTATACTAGATCACTTTCTTATCTACATGATGAAATTAATCAAATTAAGATAACAGTAAAAAAACAAATTTGTAAAAGAATGCCTTTTTTACTGTAATCTTAATTTTATCTTATACCTTTAAACGAGCAATTCTTGTATATATATATATATATATATATATTTATAAATTTCTGTGATCTAGAAAACGGCTCTAACGATTTCGCTGAAAATTTGTATTATGGGGGTTTTCGGGGGTAAACAATCGATCTAGATTAGTCTTATGTTTGGGAAAACGCGTGTTTCCGAGTTTTTATGCGTTTTTTTTTCCACGCAGAATATGGTCGCTAATTTCGTCGCGCCAACCGCCTTGTTTTTAGCTCAGTGGTTAAGGATACCGACCGCTAGAAAGAGTGTTACGGGTTCGAATCCCACTCGGTGACTTACTTTTGTTTTTTTTTATGTTTAAGTTTATATATATTTTTTTTATTTTGCATTGTTTTTAGACAAGTTTAAATTTTTTTTGTTAATGTTTGTGATGAAACCGAGCAAAGCTCGGTCGCCCAGGTACTTATACTTAAGTAACAGTCAAAAAAAAGCTGCATACCCACACAATTTTGGTTTTTTGACTAATACACGGTGATTTTTTATGGGTTTGGAGCCGAAAGCCACTTCATAATCTTTGTTAGTAAGACCTAATTAGCTAGACAAAATAAAATTACAGAAACAAAAAAATGTTGACTAAAAACTCGAAAGTAAAATCGTGAGATCGAGATTTATACGATACTCTTTACATAAAAAAAAAAATTGAGTGTATTATAAAATTAAAATAATAGTCAAAAACAAAAAAGCTGCATTCCTATATAATATTGGTTTTTTGACTAAATGTATAGTATAGCCCGTGATTTTATTTTATACGGTGTGTATAAAACAAAAACTAATTACAAATTTAACAATATAGTTACAAACTAATTACAAATTTAACAATATAGTTACATAAATTTTACTTGATAAAGTTATCACTTTATATACTATTCTTTCTGTGAAAAAATTCTTTTGCCAAATAAGCAAAAAACAAAATTTCATTACACATGTGGGGTCTAATTATAAAAATTAATCTTTTTATAATTAGACCCCACATGACCACAAATGGCATAAAATTCCCGAGTTCCTCCGTGCTTCGGAAGGCTCGTAAAGCCGTTGGTCCCGGCTGTCATTATTGTATGACAGCCGTCAAGCTATAACAGATTTGGGTAGCTAGAAAAATCTGGCACCAGTGACGACCACTTACACAAACTAGAAACAAACAATACATCTTTTTTGTTTGTTTGTAAAATCTTTATCCTTATCCTTACTAATTAATATTTGTTTGTTTGTTTGTGTTTGTTACCACTTCACGCTTCAAACGCTGAACCTATTTAGATGAAATTTGATATGGATACAGTTTGATACCCAGAGAAGGACATAGGATAGTTTTTATCCCGATATTCCCACGGGGAGCTAAGCCCACGAGCACAGCTAGTTGTACACAAACACAGGACCAAAATTAAAGTTAGAAGTAGAGAACAGTACAAAGGCGGACTTATCCCAGTAGGGATCTCTCCCAGTCAACCTTGAAATAATTATGAGATCATCATCATCATCATCAGGTATTTTTGTCTCCACTGCAGGAGCACGACCCTCTCTGTACTACCAGAGCCAAACTTGGCCAGAGCAGCCTACACTCTCCTCGCTGGCTAGACGGGTTGGAGAGGTCTCATTGATGTTTATAAGCTTTGTTTACCTTGTGTTTCCTATGTCGCCTTCTACGACATCCTCGGGTGGACATGGAGTGGCCCTATTATACTCTGCCGGAAACCACACGGCAAAAAATATGAGATAAATATGTTTTTTTTTATTTTTTCAGACCAACAAGACCAGTTTGAGGGTCCAAACGTGTCCGTGGATAACACCCGCGACAGAGCGAGAAGACAGGCTGGTACTCTCTTCTTTGACAACAATGACGCAGACACTGAGAGGAACTGGAACCAACGTGAGTGAGATGGAGGGAGAGTCTTAAAACAGAGCTTTAAAGAGATAAAATACTGTCCGTTCTAATATAGCTTTCACGTTCTGAGCAAACATCCTATGACCTTTTTTTTCTTTTTTTGTCTTTTTTTACTACTTTTTCTTTTTAGGTAAGGATATATATTAACCGAGCTTCAAAGAGATAAAATAGTGTCCTTCCAACATAGCGTTCACTTTCTTGGCAGTTAAAAATTAGCCTTAATTGTTTTATCTTTTTTGTTCTTTTTTTATTATTTTTTAGGTAAAGATATAGGCATTATAATCTTTTTTTTTGTTTTTTATTATGTCCCATTTCTGTCTTTTCTGTTTGTTAACTTTTGCACTTATCTTAACATCATGTCACTTATCACCTTGTATGCTATTAGTGTCACGTGGTGAGCGACAAATAATTAAAATCTACACAGTGATTTTTCATTGGTTTTGGAGCCAAAGGCCGCTTCATAAGGATCGATAGAAAGACCTAAATAGTAAGTCAAAAAAAATTCAGAAACAAACAATGTTGTCTAAAACTCGAAAGTGAAATCATGAGATCAATTAGTAGCACCGCTAGGCGCCGCCGGCCGGCCGGCCATCGAGGACACGAGGTCATGTGGCAGTTTTGGACTGGCGTTACTACGAGGTCTCGATCGAAAATCATTTTACAACTTTTTCATCTTACGTTATACACTTTAGATTTCGTAGTTATATGTATAGAGGATTTTTTCCAAAACCAATGAAAAGTCAGCGTGTTTATTACATTACTAAAGTCAACCATTTTAGCTTTCTTTACGCACTTGTCACTACAATCTTCTGTGTAACTTCTGCTTTTCTTCCCTTCTAGAATCTGCCTCTAACAGGTCCAGACCTGGCAGACCTTCGTCGCCAGACCGCCGACCGTGGACTAACAGTTAGTACTTAGTTGTAAAATTAACAATCATCTTGTTTTTTAATCTTTCATCGTCAGGGAGGTTACTCCAAAAGCGGTACGCAAGACGGACGTTACTGCGTATCCGCGTTTCAGTGTCAAGCAACATTGAGCACTAACGTATGATGATAAAGTCTAATTTGGTTTGACATAGAAGTTGGACGTCAATATCGTACGACAGTCGTATTATTTTATGAAGTAACCTCCCATTAGCGTGCATTTCACACAGAGACATAGAATTTGTCTACCCTATGCATAATAGTACAAGTACAGAAGATTCACTCGGAAAAATCAATTAAAGGAATAGCGACTCTCGCTACGACACAATTAAGTTCAATTCAGATCGCACAACGCTAATAACCTACAGTTATATTCACCTAGACGTTCCATCTTATTCCGTCTCTTTCTATCGCGTAACGCTTACCTTTTCTGCCGCACTGATTAGCCAAGCCGGCGCGGCCGCCGTACGTTCTTTTTTTGTACTTGCGTTTTTAATACCTACCGCGGAGTGAGACAGGCCTGCCTATGCCAACCTAATCATGCCTACCCATCGCCTTATAAACATAATTAATTCTCTTCCTTGTCACAAGATGGCGTTATAAGGTAATAATTAAACATTAAATCTTTTATTACTATTATTTAAATTAAGCAGTACACTAATTAATAAAATATGACATAAATGAAATGCAATAAATATTTTTAAAGCATATTCAACACTTTCTATGACACTTTTTTTGCTAGCTGTGTGTGCTGCCATCTCTGTGTGCCTACCCCGCAACTATCAGTTTTGCCTATTTACGGGCCCTCCATTAATTTCTACGGCGTTGAGTATCTGTTACGTTAGTAATTATATTATTTTTGGCACTGTCTACTCCGCATAGGGTAAAGACGTATAGTATCCTGCTCCGTTTCAGGACCAACTACATCAACTACATTTAGACCTAACTTTGGGTCTAACTCTGGCACGAATTCTGGTATAACATCAACAACCGTCAGCCCCAGAGGTGAGCCAATCTTTATTTCTTTGCTTCATTATCTACTTCTCGTGGGAATTTCGGGATAAAAACTATCCTAGGTCCATATTCGGGTCTTAAACTATAACCATACCAAGATTTATCCAAATCAATCCTGCCGTTCTTAAGTAATAAACAGTGTTATTATCACGACTTTTTGTTTTATACACGATGATTTTTTATTGGTTTATGAGCCGAATGCCACTTCATAGGCATTGTTAGTAAGACCTAATTAGCTAGTCAAAATAAAAATTCAGAAACAAAAATTTTTGTCTAAAACTCGAAAGTAAAATTGTGAGATCAATGAGTAGTTCCGCCGCCATACACCGCCCGCCGGCCGGCCGGGGTCATCGACATTACGCAGCCGGCGCCCGGCGTATAACTACGTGGTCTCGATGGAAAATCATTTACGCAACTTCTTTATCCTATGACATACAGAAATTTGGATTACGTATATGGATAGAGGAATTTATTTACTATACGACATTTTTTTTTTTCCATATCCAATGAAAAGTCAGCGTGTATATAGATTGTAATTATATTTGGTTAGTATTTATTTTAGAGTATTTGACCCGGCGAACTTAGAAATAGGTGTGGCAAACGTTTGTAATTTTATTTTTATTAAAATGAGGATTAGACTGTAAGAGCCCTAAAACTGTTTTATTTAAAATAACGGCCCCTGTTTTTTAACCGACTTCAAAAAAGGAGGATGTTATCAATTCGATTGTATGTTTTTTTTTTGTATGTATGTGACGCGATATCTTCGTCAACCGTGGACCGATTTTGATGACTTACTCCCACGTTGTTGGTCCCATATTAATTTGGTGAAGACGTGATGAAGAACTTTGGAGATATGGAAGAAACTCCTGAAATAAATTGAAGTCGTTTTTTTTATTAAAAATTTAATTATTTCAGATGAAAATGGCCGCTTTTTCGTTCAGTACAACAATGTCCCGATGGGAATGGAGAGGGTGGGCGACAGACTTTTCGTCACCATACCGAGGAGACGATACGGTAAGATATAGCATGAATCAAGAGTAATCAAGAGGAATCAAGAGGAATCAAGAATCAAATATTTATTCAGTATTCAGCCTTTGCACATACTTTTTTTTTCATGTCAATAAGCTTTTTACAAGCATTTATTTCGTTTCACCTGTCCCGTTGTCTGTCGTAATCAGATCTTGCAAGTTAAGGGTCCCCCGACCCTAGACCAAAATACAACTTTCCATACAAACGTAGTCTACGTTTTATTTCAAAACGACATGTCCGATTTGGGCAAAATTTTGTAATTTCAAAGATATTGCAATTATCTAGGTTTATAACTAGTTTCCGACGGTAAAAATATAAACTTGAAATAGAATATAGTGTTTTATATCATTTTTGACCATTAGTATGGGAAACTTCTAAATCGTTATATTTTCTTTCCAGTTCATAATTTTACCACAGTTATAACCCTAGATAATTGCAATTTCTTTACAATTATCAATTTTTACCGGAATCTGACATGTGGTTTCAAAATTAAACGTAGACTACGTTTGTATGGAGAAGTCTAGGGTCGGGGGACTCTTAAATTTGACCCACTTCCCGGTTTCCGATTGAGCTGAACTCTGTAATGAAACGACGCAATCTCATTGAGAAAGCTCATTTGATTCGTCTCGAAAAGCACTTTAAGCTTTTAAGTTCAGGTTCTATTAAATGCGACTATGTAGTAAACTATAACACATGCACAATGTGAAAATCAATAAATAAATTGAATTGAAGTTTATTGTTTTAGATAAAAACTTTTTTAATAATAACTTATTTTTGAATTTTTCAGGAATCCCCTCCACCTTAAACTACATAGACCTGACTCAGGAGTCGAACACGCTCTCCCCGGCTCTGAAGCCGTACCCCTCGATCAGAGAGGCGAGTTCATTGACCTCCGTGTACAGGACCAGAGCAGACAGCTGTGGGAGGCTGTGGTTGGTGGACACAGGAATGCTGGAGATACCCAGTAAGTTTCTTACTCCCCTTGCTCCTGAGTAAGGGGTTTATCCCCTTACTCAGGAGTTTACTAATCACCTTAACAAGAAACACATAAAAACTTTGCGCATAAACCGTTTTATGCCTAGCAAGTTTGAGGTCTTCAAGACTAAAGACTTGTTTTGACTGTGGCATAAATACTAGTTAAACATGTTTTTTATAAATTTCATAAATATTATCTGACAGTGCTGCCATCTGAAAGATAACTTCCGCAATTTCTTTTCTGCTCTCAACCCCCTATAAATCGCTCCCCAAACACTCCCACTCCAAGCTCTCCCCAATATATCTTACTATAGATCCACAATTAAAATTGTTTACAATTGGCGGACAATGCTAAGAGCGTTCTCTCTAGATCATAGCACGCCTAGTAACCTGCCAACTAAACAACGAAATTAATTAAGTTGGCACTACTGCGATTTTCAATCCCAGCGTGGTATCAGCAGTATTATTTTCAGTAGTACTATCAGAAGTCGAGGTCCTCCGTGGCGTAATGGTCAACACACTAGACCGCCAATCCGGAGGGCCTGGGTTCGATCCCCAACCAGGGCAAGTTGTAAAGGCCTTTTTAAAATCGTCCCGGGTCTTGTGTGTTTATTTACAATAAGTAAAATATAGTATCGTTTAGTTAGCATCTCAGTGTCCCATAGTAAAAGTTTAAACTTACGACTAGCTCAGTGTGATTTATCTGTATACATATATTCATTTATTATTTATTTATCGTAAAAGCGAAAAACTCGTAAATAAATCTGGAATAGTACTACTGAGAATCTAGCTGCGCCCCACGGTGTTACCCGCGGGGAAAGAGTAGCCTATATGTTAATCCAGGTTGTCAGCTTTCTGCATCAGGGTGTCAGCTTCCTGCATACCAAATTTTATCAAAATTGGTCCAGCCGTTTGCGCGTGAAAAAATAACAAATACACACACAAACTTTCACCTTTATAATGTTAGCATGATTTCCAGCTAATGGAGTATATCTTCTTTTTTTTTCAGACAACCGCCAACAAGTCCAGCGGCCAGCGATCGTGATCTACGACTTGAACACCAACCGGCAGATCCTGCGATACTCCTTCAAGGACTCTGATATACCGGCAGAAAACACGCCCACAGGTAATAACTTTTCGGTAATAACACAGCTTCCTAGCAGGGACCCTTTTTTTGCATAATTTTTTTGTCCTAATATGCTTTGGCATACTGGGTTTGGCATAAAATATTTTGTCATAATAGTTTTTTTGCATACTGGTAAGTTGGGCATAATTATATTTTAGGCTAATTTGTTACGGCATAATGTTAATTCGCATAATCTCTTTAGGCGTAATAACTATAAGACTAATAGTATTTAGGCATAATATTTTTAAAAATAACAGAAACAAAATTAAGTTATTTAAGTGTTTATTTTTAATTATCATGCAAAAAAAAATATGACCACCCAGAACACATGTGAGGGCAAAAGGGAAGTTATGTTGAAGTTTTTTTTTTATGATCACCTGGAACAACTGTGAGACCAGAAAGGAAGTTAGATTCAACTTATTAGCAATTAATAAACAATTTATATACAATGAATAAAAATGTTATGCTTAATCATTTTTATGCTTAAAGTAATGTTGTCTTGATAAATTATGGTTTGATGACATTATGCTTACATCCTTTTATGCTTTAAAATGTTAGGGCTAAATAATGATTATGCTTAGGTACATAATATTATGCTTAAAATTATTATGCATACTCCATTATGCGAAAGGACGTTATGCTTTAAAACGATTGTGCATTAAACCAGTATGCTATGTGATATTATAGCTTAAATTTGTATGCTTATAGATAGTGATCCTTCCTAGTAATATGACAAATCTACGGCCATCTATCGTAATCTACTACTTGAACAATAACCAGCAGGGCTGAATTTACGCATTGTGAATTACCGGTTAAAGATTCCGTGTATAAAAACCTCCATTGAAAACATTAGATAATAAAAGAGAAAAAAATATCTTATATTAAGGAAATATACAAAAACATATTTTGATATAGGTAAATATGTTCCTTGTTTGCCGTGTGGAATCCGGCAGAGTAGAATAGGACCACTCCAAGTCTTCCCGTGGATCGTAGAAGGTGACTTAGGAATTAAAAGCATAACAAAGCTTATAAACATCAATGAGGCCTCCAACTGGCCAGCGAGGAGAGTGTAGGGCCAGTCCTCAGGCTGCTCTGGCCAAGTATAGCTTTGGTAAAACTGGTAGTGGATCTCATCTGTCACCACGGAACGAAACTTTCGCATACTGCAATCCTTTTCTGTCTGTCTTATAACAGAACCTTTTTAGTTTGCTAGAGCTAAATAAAATAAATGTTTAGCTGCATAAAAAGTGTCCTTTGGCTGCTCTGGTCAAGTATGGCTCTGGTAGTACAGAGAGGGTCGTGCTCCTGCAGTGAAGACTAAAAAACACCTGATGATGATGATATAACATTTTTCATCTCACAGGTCTGGCCTCAATCACAGTGGACATCACCAACAACGACTGCGACGGCGCCTTCGCCTACGTCCCTGAGCTGACGACCTTCGGTCTCATCGTGTTCTCGCTCAGGGACAGGGACAGCTGGCGGCTGTCGCACAACTTCTTCTCTTTCAACCCTGTCGCTGGGAACCTTAATATTGCAGGTAAAATCATTAACCCTTGAAGTAAAACTTACATTATATGATTCTAGAGTTTCGCGGTCACAACTACGTTGTTAGTATTACGGGACTTACCGCGATTAATATCTTTTTTGCCACATATTTCGACAGCCCTTCTGCCATTATGGTCGCTGGACAAAGGACGAAGAAAAAGGGTAGACCGATATGGTTACTCTTGACATGCATCGCAGTTCCTCAGTCGGCCAGCGACCATAACGGCAGAAGGGCCGTCGAAATATCTGGCAAAAAACGATATTAATCGCGGTAAGTCCCGTAATACTAATAACAGTAAAACTTACTTCGTTGGTCAATAATAGTCCAAATAACATGGGGAAAACATGTTAGCCATTAATTGTTTTATGGCTAAAATTTAAAAAACATCCAGAATGTTTGTCCAAATTAGAAGGTATGTTTTTCAGGTCAAAGATTCCAATGGAGCGACGGCATTTTCAGCCTCACCCTGGCGCCGGCGCGGGGCGACTGCAAAGCTGCCTACTTCCATCCCTTGATCAGCACCCACGAATTCTCCGTGTCCACTTGCACCCTTAAGAACAGAACTGCAAGTCAGGACCCTAACTTCTTCGCACAGTTCTCAGTAAGTCAAGAGTTTTTAGATTCCTACCCAAAGGGTAAAAAAATAACCCTATTACTAAGACTCCACTGTCCGTCTGTCTGTCTGTCACCAAGCTGTATCTCATGAACCGTGTTAGCTGGATAGATACAACATGTACAAAAAACAGAATAAAATAAATATCTAAGTTACCTAGTTAGGGGCTTCCATACAACAAACGTGTTTTTTTTAAATAAATAATGGGGTGATAATGATACCGAACTCTCCATGCGCGAGTCCGACTCGCACTTGGCCGGTTATTTGGAGATTTTAACCCTTTCACCGCGAGACTTTATATCAGTGGTCGTGCCCCCAGCGCGAGACATGGTAAATCTAACATACCTATCTACAACCAAAAACGGATATGGATACGTAAGTTATGTGCCATAAGAGCATTTTTTTTTGTCGCAAATATGCGACCTTCGCGCAATGGGCCCGACAATGTTTGTCGCATATATGCGACGCTCGCGGTGAAAGGGTAAAACAGATGTTTTTTAGCATACTTGCCTGACCGTTAAATTGAATACCGGGCAAAAGTGGCACCCTTATATTGTTTAGTCGTAAATGTGGTGATATCCCATACATTTTGCAAAAGAAGAGGCATAAAGTTTGTAATTTCCATAGATTTAAGAGTTAAAAAAAATTCTATGTCTATGGTAATTGCGTTAGTTGAAGACCGTGCGAAGTGGAGAGGAAAAGCCGGAAAGCGGACCTCTGGCTTCGCAGCATTACAGATTTACAGCTGAGGATGCAACTGGGACTGCGCTGACATGAGAAAGAGAGAGAGGCATGAAACTTGCACCGTCTCATCATCATCATCAAGTCTTTTAGTCTCCACTGCAGGAGCACGACCCTCTCTGTACTGCTAGAGCCATACTTGGCCAGAGCTTATAAGCTTTGTTTGGCTTGTATTTCCTAAGTCGCCTTCTACGACATCCACGGGAGGACTTGGAGTGGCATACTCTGCCGGGAATCACACGGTATTAACCATACCTTCACTTTCAGGTACTCGGCGACCGAGGAGAGAGCAGCCAATGCACCATGCATGACTATCACCCGGGCACTAGCGTGGTCTTCTTCGCCGAGATCGGCCGGGACGCTGTATCTTGCTGGAACAACGGGAACCCACTCAGGCCTACCAACGTGGTGATACTGGCGCAGGATAGCCAGAGACTCAGTTACCCTTCAGGTACCCTGTATTTTTTTTGTATTCTTCAGCATTGTACTATATCACGGAATGAATATAAGTATGTAAAAAGTAAGTAAGTATGTAAAGAACGGAAACTCCTAAGATCCCACGCAATATGCGTCCCCGTCTTCGTACCTCTCCCCTGTTTTCGCCTAGTGGGGAGTATTGAGCGGGCGGCTGCGGGCGCCTGGCCGCCTAGTCAAGGCAAAAGCGGGGGACAGGTGCGGGGACAGAGGAAGGGTACGCATATTACGCGGGACCTTAGGAGAGTCCGTTCTGTATGTAACACCTATATTAATTCAGTAACTATTATTTATCTATATATAATGGCTACAATTAATTTTTTAACAAAAAAACCGCCTACATTTCCTTTGAGGAGTTTCTTCCATATCTCCAAAATTCTTCATCATATCTGCACCATTACGAGACCAAATTGGTACTAAAATCTTTTAAATAAAAAAAAATCATTAAAATCGGTTCACAAGTAGCGAAGATATCGTGTAACGAGAGGCGACCCGTTCACCCACCATATGTAAAAAAAATATATTATTGTGACATTTCAGATCTTCACGTGACGGGCAACGAGGTGTGGGTGATGTCCAACACTCTGCCACGGTTCGGGTACTCCAGACTGGACGCCAGCCAGTACAACTTCTTTGTTTATAGGTACGGTACAGTACAGGACACACGTTGATGGTGAACTGTAAATCAATAAATAATAAATAAAAATATAGGTACAAATTACACTGATTGAGCTAGCCCCAAAGTAAGTTTGAGACTGGTGTTATGGGATAATAACTCAACGATACTATATATTTTATAACAAATACATAAATAAACATCCACTGGTTATGACTTATGAGGAGGTGGAAGTGGATGACTACGCCACTAGGAGGAACTACAACCACAACAACGAAGTGACAACATAGTTCAGAAGAAGACTACGAGATGGCGCAAGCAGTATGTACATCTTGATATAGAAGGAGGGAATCGAAAGGTGCTCGGCGGCCCAGGAGTGCGCATTACTAGCGCTTTCGCAAATTAAGCGACACCGCGCGTGGTCCGCACTTGGATGGGTGACCACAAGTGGCTTGAAATTTTATTTTACTTTCCCACTGCTAGGCAAAGGTCTCCCCCATCTCCTTTCAAGTATCTCGATCGTGTACCACTTCCTACCAAACTGTCGCAAGTCGTCCCACCAACAGTTGGCCACTTACACACCAGGGACCGGAAAACCCCTTTATTTGATTAAGTCTATTGATGGAGTAACTCCATCATAAGCTTACCCTTTGTTAGAGTTAGCATATCGATTAACTTACCCTAACGTTATGGTAACTCCTTTGAATCAGTTAACTACTGGTAACTGGACTTACCAGTAACCTTAAAGTTTCGATTATACCAGTTAGTATTAGTTTGGTTACCCTTTCCCCCTCTTTGGTCCACAGTCTTGTCTACTACTTCCAAACTCATAGAAACGACTGTAAACAATGTAATATAAGTCTTATGTGAACGCAATTAGTACAATTACTGTATGGCCGTTTGGACATGACACAAAGCCTGCCTTCTTTTTCTAGCCCGATGCGTCTTCTCGCTAACCCTGTAAACCTGTTTACACAAGCAGTTATGTGTTGTACGCCATTGTAATGAAGATTAAATTGCTTGAGGCCATTTATATAATATTGATAGGGTAAGCCTATCATAGGGTTTTGCGATATTAGTGCTTAGTTGAATTAACTGTATCGTATTAGTAAGCCTTTTGTCAGGGTAAGCAAATGTATATGCATATATTACTCTCCCTACTAAAGTACAATTTGTTTCAGGGGCAACGTCAACGAGCTGATCTCGGGCACAGCCTGCGAGGGTTACAGAGTCACCCAGAGCCGAGCCGCTGAAGTCGCTGATGATGAATAGGACTCTAGAATGTAATGATTTTTTTGATGAAATAAAATGCCAATTTTCTTATTTTTGTTTTAATTAAGGGGGCTTTCACAGCTGTGCTGACGACCCGTACGGTTCTGCCGTGTTACGGGCGACCCGTACGGGAAGCGCCTGCTGTACTCTGGGGGGTTACTCCAAAAGCGGTTCGCGGGTAAGTGTGAAGCAACATTGGGCACTAACGTATGATGATAAAAGTCTAATTTAGTTTGAAATTAAAATGGGACATCACTATCGTACGTCTAACGTATTATAGAATAGTAACCCCCCTGAAATAAGTGTTCGGTACGATTGAGTGGGTGGCGTTGTAAGAATTCTACCCAGAGCGTGTTCCCGGTTACATCTGCTACCTAACCTAGGTGATTTGACGACGTTACTAGTTTTTACACAGAGCGACTGCGGCCTGACCTTCACAACAGGTAATCCCTGGATAGATTTAAGCAATCCCTAATTCAGTCCTTCTTCTCGCGACCTCCCTCACCATATTTTGGCAAACTGTTGACCGATTTTGCTCATGTTCTTAAGAAGAAAAGCCTCTTCATCATCAGGTTTGATTGTCTCCACTGCAGGAGCACGACCCTCTCTGTACTACCAGCGCCATACTTGGTCAGAGCAGCCAGAGGACTTGGCAGAGAGGTCTCACTGATGTTAATAAGCTTTGTTTAGCTTGTAATCTAAGACGCCTTTTACGACATCCACGGGAGGACTTGGAGTGGCCCTATTCTACTCTGCCGCAAACCACACGGCAATGCAAGGCAAAAGCTTTAGATGAAAGAAATTTAATATCTATGTTCGAATGATAGAAACAAAGTTAATGTACTTAAAGTTAAATTAAAAAAAAATTAAAAATACAGTAATGTTTACTTAGTTAAGTTATAACAATCTTCATCGGCTGTCACCCTTCAGTAAAGCTGGCCACAGTGTTGACGTTTCTCGCCAGTTTGAGCGCATTCAGCCGCCGGTGCGGGTCGGCCAGCCAGTCGTAGCCGCCGCTGCGCCCGGTCACCAGCTTCCCGAGCAACCAACGCATTATCTCCATTTTGTCCACAATCGTGCGCAGTTTTCTGTAAACAATAATATGTTATAAAAAATAAATATATAGGGACAAATCACACAGATTGCGCTAGCCCAAAAGTAAGTTCGAAAGTTGTGTTATGACTCAACGATACTATATTTTATAACAAATACATATATAGATAAAAATCCAAGACCCAGGTCAATCTCAAAAAGATAATTTTTTATCTTGACCTGACCGGGAATCAAACCCGGGACCTCCGGTGTGACTGCCTGGCATGATGACCACTAAGCCACAGAGGTCGTCAGAAAGAGGTTATCTTACATATACTTCTACAGCGTTGTCTGAGGCCTCACATATACGCTGACTTTTCATTGGTTTTGGAAAAAAATGTATTCTATCCATATACGTAATCCAAATTTGTGTATGATATAAATAAAGAAGTTGCGAAAATGATTTTCAATCGAGGCCACGTAGTTACGCTCGTCCAACACTGCCGCGTGAACCCGATGAACTCCGGCCGGCCGGCGGCGGCGATATTACTTGTTGATCTCACGATTTAACTTTCGAGTTTTAGTCAACATTTTTAGTTTTTGAATTTTTATATTGACTAGCTAAATAGGTCTTACTAACGACCCTTATGAAGTGGCCTTCGGCTTCGAAACAAATTAAAATTAACCGTATATAAAAACAATTAGAGGCAGAGTAGAATAGGGCCACTCCAAGTCCTCCCGTGGATGTCGTAGAAGGCGACTTAGGAAATACAAGTCAAACAAAGCTTGTATATATGAGATCAATGAGACCTCTCCAAACCGTCTCGCCAGCGAGGAGAGTGTAGGCCAAATCTTCTGGCTGCTCTGGCCCAGTATGGCTCTGTTAAGTACAGAAGGTAGTACTCTTGCAGTGGAGACTAAAAAGACCTGATGATGATAATAATAATATATTAGATGGGAAATCCAACCTGTCAATAGGTCCAGGCTCTTCCATATCCTCATCCCCCCCTCTGTCCCTCAGCTCTCGCAAGGCCCCTAGCTCCGTATCCCACTGCTGCCGCACTGATGCTAACTCATTCTCTTTCTCCTTTAACAGAGCATCCAGGTGACGGAGACGGGTCTCCTTGTATTTGTAATCCTCCATTGCTCGAGTTATTTTTCTGAAAAGCAAAAATTGTTATTATTCCTTCTATCTCATTATCATCAGCCTGCTACTTTCCTGGTTGCATCCGCAGCGATAACGCTTCAGAGCTCGAGTAGTTACCAAACCAAGATGATTTGGTGAGGTTACTTACCAAGATGATTTGGTGAGGTTAGGTACGCAACGTAAAGTAAATAAAAATATACAAGTTAAGAAATAAAATAGTTAAATAAGTACCTAAATAAGTTAAACATAAGCCCACTACTGAGTAGATACCTGTGATACTTACTCTTTCCTCTCCACCATCTCAGGATGCAGACTACTGTCCTGAGCCACGACCAGCGCCCTCACAGCGTGGCTTTGCGTCAGAAACTTCACAATCTGCTGCTCCAGCACTCGGGTCGTGGCCGTGTCTTCGTAGCTTGCAATGGTTGTGTCGTTTGTTTTTTCTTGTTCCACTATTTGCGGTGACGCTGTAAGCACAGAATGCTTTATTGTTTTATAAGCACTTTGTCTCTTCTTTATTCTCTTTCATGCTGGTCTGGGAGAAAAGAAAAAACTTAGAATGTACCAGCTGCTTCTCTTCCTGCGCAGATCGTAAAAGCCGATTGAGAAAGGCGAAAATGTGAATCATGTTAACAGGCAATGCGGCTAGCAACTAGCCAAACATCACTTTATTGAATGCTTTTCCATCTTCTCGTCCACCATGACCCTAAAAGTGGCTTTTGAGTTTTGCGGCCTGGGCCTTGTGGCCCTGTCTGCACAGAGCCGCAAGACAAAAAGTGCTCTGCCTTCCCTATTAGGGATAAAGACATGATAGTATGTATGTATGTATGTAAGCACTTTGTCTACCACTCAATACTGTTCTGACTCCAGGTTATGCACTGCATTTACTGTTTAGCTTTCCTAGCTGAATGTCTGTTCGGGTAGTAGAGGGGTACCTAACTACAAGGTCTAGAAGGTAAAGTCAACAACACTTGATAATCTATACACTATGTTAAAAAACCATGTCCGATCCGTCAAGGTAATGTTGGGTAGCTTGTGTAGGTTCTATTTATCGGATTCGCCCATCCCTGAAATCGTAAAAAATCTGTGGCACCATACAAAAGTAAATACCTATTGTTCCAAAATGTATGAAACTGTATCTTTTTTTTCTGATTTTGCGAATGGGAGAAACGGATAAATAGAACCTACATAAGCTTTTTAGCACCCAATATTTCCTTAACATATCAAACAGGGCTTTTTTAACATATTGTACTTATATTCCAGACTCACAGAACAGTACAGTACAGTTCAGAACTATCTAGGAACATGCAGGTATTTCTATCGACAGAGACGAGCGACGACTGGCGCTATGCGCTGTCACCTCGAGACAAGTAATTAGAACTGCTGACCAGGCATACTGTGTCCCTGCAGTTTTGTAGGTTGTTTTATGAGGTCCTAAGATTTATTTAATGTAATAATTGGAGAAACATTACTAGAATTAACTGTACTCTTGTCATGTTAGTGGCTTACAATGGTGTCAAAATTTTCAAGCATTTTGTCCCCCAGGGGAATATAGTGTGTATTCTACTTCAATTAGTAACGTCCCCATACTTATTTTTTTTTAATAATACTTTTTAGATATAAGAATAGGTTTAATGACTCACCAGCTATTGGTTTAGCCTTTATAAGTCTCAATTTGGCCGTAAAAAGTGACAAATCTTGCATTTTCTTGCTAATTCCATCTTCGAAAGTTTCCCCGATTTTCGCAGAGAAAAGCTCAGTAGATACGCTTCGCAGCTCTGCTTCGAAGTTGTTGCAAACATCTCGCAAGCGTTTAAACGAAGCCATTTAATTTATTTGAACTAATTTTAACTAATTTCTTGTGAAACCCTTCGCTATATTTTCAAACGCTTTATGTATTTTATTTGTTGTTGTGTTTGAATTTGAAATACTCCTTTTTGACATTTAACTTTTTTTAATTATTTTACGGCTCTGGATACTAGTCCTTTAGAGCCCGTTTATTTCTTCACTCTTCTCATTTCCTAAACCTAATCAGTGAGTGTGTTTAGAACTCGCAGACTGTCTCGTAAAATGGCTACTAACCTATCGAAATTTCAGCGCGGCAACAGGCAGCTATAAGATTGCAATTTACAACACTTGCAAGTTGCAACCGGCAGTCCCGCTCAAGGGGTTCAGTTTTGGAGTTTGCTTTGAACTGTTTTGCAAATTGATTCTAGTGAACTTTGTTTTATGAAATTGGTGTAATTTGGTGTTATTTATGAATGGTCATTCTCATGGACAATATTTGAAATGTTGAGTGGACATTCATAGTGCGGCTGTAGTGAATGATATTTTTTTGCGGACTACGGTAGGCCTCTTAGGCAACCGTCCGCCATTCAATGGGCTATGAAAACCAGTGGACTCGTTCGTATAGATTTGTCGCCAGAAGCTCCCTTAAAGCAATCAAAGAACCTACATCAACCTTTGATTGTATAGTTAGGTAGGATGAAGCGCCTGCTAGAAGGTTGCCAACAATCAACTCGAGTCAGTCTCCGACAGGTCACCTTCGCAGCTTCGTCGGGTCGGGTCCGTCCATGGAAAATCGTCCGTCAAAATTGTATGTACAATTCCATGGGTCCGTCCGACCATGTAGACGGTTGTTGCACTTGTTGCCGACAAAATTTCGTTTGGCATTCCAACACCCTTGGTCGTCGAGCATGCGCTCCCGACCGCTGACGGGAGTAGGGGGGGGAGTAGTCCCTTCTCGTTCTCGCCAAAAACTCCCAGACTTGTACATTCAAAATCTTTGCTTTAGTTTGTCAACAAGAATAATGTCAATTTATGTCAATGTCATGTCACTGGTCACTGATATAAGAATGTGACATAAATGTTATGTCAGCATTATGTCATGTCAGTCTGAGAAATCAATTCACAGCTGTCTGTCGCTTGTTTATAAATAAATATAATTCCTACGCAAAACCAAAAAAACAGTATGGATAACAAGAAAACCGTCTCGTAATCTCCACAAGACAACATACGCTATCCACAATATCTGAAAAAGCATTCAGAATGTCAGAGGACGACGAAAATCCGTGCCATCTGGCATATTTGCCCACCGAACTACTTTTGTTGCTTTTCAGCTTATTACCTGCAAAAGATTTGGTCAGGTGCCGCCAAGTATGCTCCAGATGGAAGCTGATCATCGACGAGCTGTCCAGGAGTCAGCCTATGTGGCGGAAATACTGCGAAAAAGATTTTAATAGTACCTACATGGTTGCAATGTATAAAAGTAAGCCTGGTTTGAAGTGGTTTAATATATATCGCTGTCTGTCGCTCTGGCCTAAGCTGTCTAGCGCACGTGAGTTCAGCGACGAGTTCGCTTCAGCATCCAGCGTCAACGCTGAGATAAGGAACTTCCGGCTTCTTCCTGACGGGGTTATTGGAGTCCACAAGAGAGGCTCTATTGTCTACTACGATGTTGATACTTTCGAGCAATCCAAACGTGGCTCCATAACCGGTGACTATGCTACGTATGCTGAAAATAACCATGTTATAGCTATAAAAAGCTACCACCTCCAGTTGTTTATCGTTCGTAAGGTGATTTATCATCCACGGATGGAAACTAACATAACATGTGACAATGTAAAATCCTTTATACTTGTCGAACGGGAAATATACTATGTCACACTCGAAGATGAAATCTACCTTGTCAATCTGAATGATCTGACTCGAAAGTTTATCAAACGGTCAGACGATAGCATAATGTCACTTGGATTTACCGACAATCTACACATATTGACATTTCAGCGCAATATATACACGGTAATCAACAACGACTTGGTGTATAACTGCACTCTTGGTCCGAATTCAAATTTGATGCACCAATTACAAGGCTTCCGCTTTTTAGAGCAATTGGATTGGCGAGTCTACTTTCAATGGATGTACACATTAAACCACACAGTACCTCAAGGCCCGTTGAGGGATATAATCACTGTACGTTGTTACGGAGACATATTCTTCGTTGGATCGTACTCTGGGGTGTTACGTATCTACTACGCCCCATATTCATCAGGAGAATTCGATTTATACAAAGCGGAACCAGTGAAACAGTACAACTTTATGGAGCGAAGAGACTGTCCAGTGCTTTCCATGTGTCCGATTCTCCAGATAGACGTGATGGAAGTTGAAGATGGTCACGTGGTGTTTGTTGCGATGCCGAAGAAGATAGCTGTGATAAACTTCAACCACAGCTTCAAGCGAACAGCATCGGTTGCCATGTTGCCGTACGAGGATGTCCAGAAGGTTAAGTACCTTAAAATAGACGATAGCAGTAGCAGTACGTCAAATTAAAACCTTAACCAGAATGCTAATGAACAATGCTGTATTTTTAAAATCTTTAGGAATCTTAGGGCCTGTGCAGACTGAGAGGAGGGCAGCGGAGAGGATTTTTATCACACTTGAAAATAAACTTTAAATTATTGTTATAAAGTGCATAAACATTTAAACATGACGAACTCTCTCGGCCCGCTCGCGCCCTGGGGTGCTATTTTTCAAACGCGGAGTTTCTCGGAGGAGAGCTTGTATGGAAAAAACATTTGTTTAGGTGACTCTGCGTTTCAAAAATAGCACTTCTGCAGTTTATGAGCTAATTTAAAGGAACATCTGCTGGCTCTGGATGAAGTTAGGGGAGGCCTATGTACAGCTGTGGACTTTCAGTGCTTGATATGACAATGACAACCCTTCACACTCACAGTGACATTCGATAAAACCCATTTTAGTTTTTAAATAGTTTTAAAACGGTCATGTGACAGACTCTATTTACGACTAAAGTCGTCTAAATTGTACTAGTTTTACTAGGCTTGGCATCAGGGTGTAGTAAAGGTTAATAATTGAATATTAAAAAGAAAAGACGTGTGGCACTCGGGGACTGCCGCGGTAAAGCTATGTCATTAAGGTGGTTCCGTTCGGTCGGTGAATTTTTACAAGGAAGGACGGCAACGTCGCAAACGGACGACGGAGACGAAGCGGCAAACTACATGGTAGGCGGAGTGTGGAGCGTGAGGTTTTTTCGTTACGGAATTTCTGGATTCGGTCCCCGCGCTCAAGGCCCGCGATAGAAGCTATGCAATAGCTTAAAAATAGATTGTAGATTCTTTTTATCTGCTCTTTAGATTTCTATAACTTTTCTAAACTAAAAACCGACTTCACTCCTAAACTACACAACCGATTTTGATAAAATTTCTATGGGACCACCTTGGAAGTGCTCTCTTCTAAGAGAATTTTGAAAATCAGTCCACAATTTACGGAGAAAACGGTGAATATGCATAAAAAGAAATTACACAGTCGAACATAGAACCTCCTCCTTTTTTTGAGTCGGTTTAAAAGTGTAAAGGGGTAGTGATTATTTTGCTTGCAATATGATGTGGTTTATGAACATACTGGTAAGGTTTTATTAGATAATGGTAGGCATGTTTTGCAATCATGTCATCAAAAATGTAAAATAATTACTGCCAAATAGTAACACATTGAAAAATTTACAAAAAAATTGCCGTGCCTATCAGCGCGTTTAACGATGTCGCAGTCAATGTGTTAAACAAAAAATTGCCGATATACAACGTGGAACGGACGTACCCGTTATAAATCGACCCACAGAATATATAATAGATCACTATATTATAATAACAAAAAAAAATCGACATTCCCATACAAATTGCTCAGCCTGTTGCACACTTTCGCATGAAAAGGCCAATTTTTTTGAAAATCTTCGACTAGTACGTTTGTACATCCCCTGGTTTTGTTTTATTACGGATATATCCCTTTCACGTTGCATTAATTTTTGATATACAAACATCAGGACCTTTACTTCAAAAGCGACGCGACAAACGTACATAGTTCGTGCTTGCGTATCAGTGTCAAGGTACTTTGAGCTCTACGAAATGATAATAAAGCTTATTTTGGTTTGACATTGAACGACACTATGGGATGGAATGGATGTCGTGTTACTCAAGGGTTGGGACTCGTTTGGCTGCACGAAACAGCACCTTTCTATCATCATCATCATCAGGTCTTTTTGTCTCCACTGCAGGAGCACGACCCTCTCTGTACTACCAGAGCCATACTTGGTCAGAGCAGCCAGAGCAGTTGCCTACACTCTCCTCGCTGGCGAGACGGGTTGGAGAGGTCTCATTGATGTTTATAAGCTTTATTTAGCTTGTATTTCCTAAGTCGGAGTTGGAGAGTTGGAGATTATGTACTACCAGAGCCATAATTGACCAGAGTAGCTAAAGGATACTTTTCTATGGTGCTGTCCTTTCCTTTTTTTAGCTCTAGCAAATGAAGTTTCTGTTCTAAGCGATAGAAAAAGATAGCATGCGAAAGTTCCGTTCCGTGGTGAGATCCAACCCTTATGAAGAAGATCCAGTAGATCCATAAAAAATCATAAACTCACCTAAACTCCGTTTAATTAGGTATTTGAATAAATGTAAATAATCTTGAAAAGTCTTTTTACTGAAATATACACTTAATATTATGTTGTAAATTTTGAATTACATAATAACTTTGTAACTTGCAAAGAATAATTATTGATTGATTTATATAGTCTTTACATTTATTTAAATACCTAGCAAAACGGACTATACAGTATACATACTTCAAATAACTATTGTTTTGACGAGAAAAAGAAGGATTTTCCAAAGTTAGACCTCCGATCAGAGAGGGCTCTTACTTTCTTAACCTGTGTGTATGTGTGCTTTTCTGACAAAAATGTAACATTTCTTCGTAATAAATTTAAAATGGCTGAATTTTTAAACAGTTTTACAATTTTTTGATTGAAACCATACGTTAGTTTCAATCAAAAAATTGTTAGAAAAGAAAATTGAAAGACAGACATTATTAATATGAGTTAACGGGTTACTCACGTAGAGAGTCAGCTACTGCCGACATGTTTCGACCTCATCCGGAGGTCTTTATCTGTGCGAATGGATTAGAGGACGCGCGCACACGGAATCATCTCGACACACACTTTTTCATAATCCATTCTAAATTTTATTGGGGATCGGTTTTGGAAAATGTAAATCTTAGTTTCTGTTTTTTGACATTATTGTTATTATAGTAGTACAAACGTAAAAAATTATATCTACCTTTTAGAATTTCTCACCGTGTAGTGCAAAATTAGAGTTAACTTTGTCCCAAAATTAACCACAAAGATATAGTGACCTACGTATATTTAAAAATAGGACATATTAGATTATAGAGTACTTATTACCGTACAATAAAACATCAGTACTGCATATTCGGATAAAGGGAATCATTCGTTTCCAAGAGATAAATTTATCGGAAGCAGCAACGGGCTTAAAAACTTTTATAAAGCAAAAAAGCACCATCAAATAATGTTCAAGCCATTTAAAGCTGGAAATACTCTATGCTGTTTAAATTGCCTGTCATCGGAGTACAATTTCTAAAATTCAGCATCTGAATTTTAGCAAATGGACTCCCAGCCTACATCCGTAGATTGCATTAAAATAAAATCACTAAATTATTGACAGTCCATCAAATCATATTTTTTAACAGTTTTTCCGGGAAAAGTTGTTTGTAATCATTGACTGAACTTGCTCTTTTGTAGATGCAGATGGCAGCACAGTGACGTCAGGTCCAATCGACTGTTGTCATTGGACAATCAGTTGACAGGTTCTTTTGCTTCGTCAAATGCATGGTATAATAAAATAAGGTATTCTCTTCCCGTGACAGCTGATGACGTAGGTGGAACTTGACTACGTCATCAGCTTGATATGTTGCCACTGTGTGAAATTGAATTACCCGAGCGTAATGCATTTTTAAACTTTATATACCAATTTCGAATTAATAATCCATTGTATCAATTTATAAAATATTGAATTGATTAATCACGCGAGAATCGCGAGATACTCACTAGCTAATATTTTATTTAATATTCATGAACTAATTGAGAAAGTCCTTAAATTTACTGAAAAGAACAATCAGTGGCAACACTTTCGTGACGTAGTCAAGTTCCATCTCGGGAAGAGAATACCTTATTTTATTATACCATGGTCAAATGTATCCAATAACAGCAGTTTATTTGACCTGACTTCACTGTGCTGCCATCCAGTGTCATATATTTTTGAAAACCCTTATTAACAAAAAATTACTTTTCAGATAAAATAATTTAAAAAATCTAATATAGCTTTCAGTAATAAGGTCTTTTATTTATAGAAAGTTAGTATGACATACTAAACCAGATTTGATAGTTTCTGCAAATAAGATTCGTGTATTTATAGTTTTAATTTCAATACTTTATAATCAGAGATCGGATATTCCAGTGCATATTTACCTAAACTTCGAGGTTGTACGTAACATAGAGTGGATAATACCACCCTAAAAATATAATTTTTTTATATCTTGATTTAATAACCATGAATTATTATTGGATTTAACAGAAATAATAAACAGTCAGGTAGAAATTGTTGATTAGTAGAATATTATATTATTATAATTTAGAGATTTTATATTATATATTATTCCTAATTTAGAGTTCTTTATTAAAATTGTGTCAAATTAAAATATTCTTCAAATCAATAATTTGTACCTGACTATTTATTATTTCTGTAAAACCCAATATTTTTAAATCACGGTATCAAAAAAATATTTAATTTTTAGAGGTGGTATTATTTACCTAAACTTCGAGGTAGTACGTAACATAGAGTGGATGTTACGTACTACCTCGAAGTTTAGGTAAATATGCACTGGAATATCCGATCTCTGTTTATAATGGACATCCGTTGCAGATTTGTATACCTGAGCGGTAGAGCGGTACCTTCCTCCCAAATCACTCTATGTATTGATAAAAACCTCATTAACTTCTGTAGCGTAATTTAAAAGGTCCTGCAATGATGGTAGAGAATGATTTAAGAGGAATGAAGCATCTCCACTTAACCACAGAAAAAAAAAATGTACTTACGTAACTTAACTCCACCAACAAGAGCATGCTCTTAAATTAGATGAAGTTAAGATATAAAAGCGTACTTATTTACAACATAAATACATACAGAAGAACAGATGGCGGGAAACAACTTTAATAAACAATGTATTGATCTTCACCAACTGTCAAATCTGGAGATAATAGGCATGATGAATGGAAAAATATTTTTGGTCCATCGGTTAGATTATTAAAAAATATTGTACACGTATTTTTTCTTTTCTCTGAGAAACCAAAAATGACAAAGATACAGTGCATTGAAATTTCGCGTGACGTCACGTCTGAGTACGATTTTTACTCTAGTGTGACGTCGCAAGCCCCCACTCCGGAATTTTGACGCTCCGTATCTTTGTGAATTTTTACTTTTTTGGTAAACTGAAAAATACGGGTCTATTATTTTTGGATAATCTAAAAGACGGACTAATTACAATCATACTTTTCGGACCCTGTCGTCACCCCTATTAGTGTTATTTGTATAGCTTTTATCAATGCTTGTGATATTATTTTTTAGTTTAAAGCTGAGTGAAGATATTTTTAGTTGATAGTGAAACGCTTTTCATTGCCAATGATAAAAAATGTTTTGGATCAAATCCAAGGCAAAGAAATAGAATAGAAACAATAGCATAACCACGGTACAGATAACTACAGTATTGTATCTTCATACAAACGGTCGGAACGCAAGTTATACCTACGCGCCTCGAAGGTCAGCATACACTTGTTGGAACGAAGTTCCTTATCGCGCGTTGCGAAAGGGGGTTAGACGGAAAAAAAGGCCAAAAAATGTAAGACACTTTTTGCTATAGTTGTAAGCCGTGCGGCGTGCGCGTGTTTCTCTGTCTGTCTCTCTCTCTCCTAATTAATCGAAAGGAACTTCGTTCCATCCGGGTGTCCCTTGCCACACCTCTCAAGTTTTTCCGTGACTCGGCGTTCAAACAGTCGGGAATGCGCCGCAGTGGTAAACGGTGTTTTGTTGTAAGCAGCAGGCCTGCTATTTATGAACACTTTTTTATTAAATTATCTTTTTCTTGTGGGAAAATCATTTTCATTCACCTTACAATCACAAAACTAGTCACTCAAGTAGGTAGATAAAATTAAAATACTGTAGACAGGCAGCCCTAGCGCATGCGTGGCGGCGTAGGTATATTTTTAAAGGACAGCGCCGAGTTCCATTACTGTAGATATCTGTACTGTGGCATAACTACTAAGAGCTGTTACGTACAAGCGACAATATGTCAGCGACAGTGCGTGGCACTAGTCGGCGACCCTAGCGCGACATTCGTGACAGAAATATGGGTCAGCTTAGACTAACGCGACGTGGGGGGTTCCTCCAAAAGCGGTACGCAAGTCGGACGTTACCGCGAATCTCGTTACAGTGTCAAGCAACTTCGAACACTAACGTATGATGATAAAGTCTACATTGGTTTGACATAGAAGTAGGTATGATACGATAGTGATGTCACTATCGTACGACCGTACGATAGTGACATCACTATCGTACGACCGTATTATTTTATGTAGTAACGCCCGAGTAGCCGGCTACGTTCTACGTTCACTGGCACGCTGTCGCTTGTATATCAGAGACGTAAAAAAAACCAAAAAGATTTTCTGAATAGCAAATCTTTTTAAACAAGCTTTGACTACCTACATTATAGTCTGGGAACTCACTATGCTGAATTTAAGATGCTGATTTTATACAACGTGGAAGGGGCATACCCGTAATAAATCGAACCAGGGTCTGTACTAGATCACTATAGCAGATACCATATTAAAAATTGGAATAACGGTCAAGAAAACAAAAAAAATCGATATTCTCATACAAGTTGCCCGGGTGGCTGCACACTTTAGTGTGGAAATGCCAATTTTTTTTTCTTGTTTTGTTGTTATTTAAAATCCATTATACTACAGTAATCTAGTATAACCCATGGTTCAATTTGTTACGGGTACGTCCCTTCCACGTTGCAAACGTACATTACCTGTTTGCCAACGGTCGGTCAAAATTGTATCATTACAAAATCAGTCAGAATTTCAACTAAGCAAATGGGTGCCCAGCTATAATAGGTTTGATGACGGTCGACACAAATAAGGATCGTATCAGAATTGTATGTTTTAAATTCCGTTCATTTAAAAATAAAATCTGTTCGGCTCACAGACATATAAAGAAAAGCAGACTTAAGGCCATACCCAAATTTTCCGGGGTCCAGTGGCGCCGCCATTTAAAATAAATCATTTAAAAGGAAACGGAGATATCATTCAAAATTGTGTCTTGGTCAAGCCCTAGATAACCCTTAAAACTATTTCATGAACTACTGTTTATAATTTAAAGTGCGAACGTGAAGCTTTTCTACGCACATTAGCTAAAAGTGGCCGTTTTTCGCAAATGTGCGTAGAAAAGCTTCACGTTCTCACTTTAAACTACAAAAAGTAGTTTAAAAAATACTTTGGATGGGTATCTAGAACTTGACCAAGACACAATTTTGAATGATATCTCCGTTTCCTTTTAAATGATTTATTTTAAATGGCGGCGCCACTGGACCCCGGAAAATTTGGGTATGGCCTTAACATTATTGTAATACGAATGTCGCGTGTCATGAATTTACACTTAAGCTACATAAGTTTTGTTGTTTTTCTTTACTATTGGTCATATTTGGAACAAAAAAGTAAAGTTTTTTTTATATTTTTTTTTTTATTAAAAACTTAGTAGCGTTTGACCGCTTCTCACTTGGTGGAAGGCGACGAAACGGTTTGAGATGGATCACGCATACTCAAGTAATACCTATACTTATGAATGTGAAAGAGTGCTTGAGTATATAAACACTCGCAATAACTGTTTAAAAAATATATTATTAAAGCAATTAAAAAATAAGCCACGAGTGAAAAATTGCCACGCGTTCTAAGTGTGTAATGTTTTATCTGCTTCCCTTTGTATGTCTGTGGATCGGCCTAATTATGTTTTTTTTCTGTAAAAAATTGTTGTTTTTTCATTACAGCTTTATTTATTTATAAGGCAAAATTGTAGTCAAATTGAATATTATAAAGAATTTTATAGTTAAAACTAAATATTTCGTAATTATTGTGCTTTTTGTAATTATTCTTCTGAAAATAAAACTTACGAATGTACCTGCTGATGCTTGTCTCGCGTCAAATTGTAGAAGCCGATCGAGGGAATGGGCGAAAATGAGAATCATGTTAATAGGCGATGCGGCTAGCAACCCATCACTATTTTGATTCCTTTTTCCACCTCACCCACTATTACGCTAAAACTGGCCTTTGAGTCTTGCGACAGTGGCGGCCCTGGGCTCTGACTGCCTCATAAGAGATAAAGACGTGATAGTATAATTGCTAAAATTCATATTTTTACCTTATTTTCATTGTTCAAATATAAATTGTGTTACGGCATATAGGACCATAAGTAGTAGTTTTTTTTTAAATAAATATTGTTATGGTTATAAATATTGAAGTATCAAATGTCAATATTTTTAATAATATGTAGTAATAAAAGGTTGTATGTATATGGCAATATTTGTATATCAATTACACGACTGCGCCAAAAAAGGAGTGTAATGTTTTCCAGACTTGGAAATTTAAGGGCCATTATTTTTTTACATTTATTAATTTATTCACTTTAGCCAATATATAAAATGCCTTTTTTTGTTGTTACTAAATTATTCTTTAGCTGTAATAAATCAGTTCACTATAGAAATGTTGTTTTAATATCCTCCTCTAAATCAAAATAAAAAATAATTACAATTATTTGTAATTATTGTTAATTAGTTTAATTTCAAATAAAATAAAAAAGCTTTTTTACAAAGTCTTCAGTTCATGTAAAAATCACGAAAAAGTTAAAGAATTTTAATTTTTTTTTTGTTGACGAATACTAAACCGATTTTGATAAAATTGCTATTATGTAAGTAGGCAAATGAAAGTAAGCTTTAAAAAAATTAAGAAATCGGTTTATACCGACATCTATAGTAATGACGGCGGAGTTACGAGGTCACAAACATTAAAATAACCGGCAACTACCCCTGAATCTGGCCTCGCAGCGACAATGGGACGAGCCCCTCTGCGAGAACATAAAAAATAATCTATTAGAAACAGCAGTTGATGACGCGGAGCGGTCCCGCCTTCGGGCTAGCTGCGTGCCAGAGTCAGGGTACTGGTTAAATGCCCACCCATCAGCAGCGGTAGGTACCCTTCTGGAAAAAACCACGTTCAGTTTAGCGGTGAGTCTCCGTTTAGGGGCCAGGACAAATGAGCCCCATCGCTGCCGTTGCGGGGGAGACGTCGGTCACCTAGGTCACCATGGCCTGGCTTGCCGCCGCAGTGCTGGCCGCATCCCGCGCCACGCTGCTTTGAATGATGTCATCCGTCGGGCTCTTGCTAGCGCCGGTGTACCAGCGGTTCTAGAGCCTGCTGGTATTTCCCGAGACGATGGCAAGAGGCCAGACGGGATGACGCTCATTCCGTGGAAAAACGGGCGGTCTTTGGTTTGGGATGCCACCTGTGTAGACACTGTGGCCCCTTCCCACCTCCAAGCGACCGCCCGAAGAGCGGGCGCGGCCGCAGCGGGAGCAGAAGCGAATAAAAAGCAGAAATACGCGGGTCTAGGCGAGCCTTATATATTTGTGCCCTTCGCCGTGGAGACCTTAGGGCCCTGGGGTGTAGAAGCCCGTCAACTATTTAGAGAGGTCTCCACACGTTTGATCGACGTCTCTGGGGACCCAAGAGCTGGTGCACATTTCGGCCAAAGGCTTAGCCTTGCAATACAACGCGGAAATGCCGTCAGCCTCTTGGGGACTCTGCCTGTTGACGGTGGCGATCTGGGAACGATTTTTTATATAAATTAATGTTTTTATTTTTAGTAATAGTTTTAATTTATAGAATAGCTTTTAGTTTAACATAATTTCGTTTATTTATACTTTAATAATGTTATTTAAGTAATAAACGTGACACTAGTTATTAAAAAAAAAACCGGCCAAGTGCCAAGTGCGAATCGGATTCGCGCACTAAGGGTTCCGTATCATTATCTATAGAAAATCGCGTTTGTTGTATGGGAGCCCCTCTTAAATATTTATTTTGTTTTTAGTATTTGTTATAGCGGCAACAGAAATACATAATTTGTGAAAATTTCAACTGTCTAACTATCGCGGTTCTTGAGATACAGCCAGGTGACGGACAGACAGCGAAGAGTAATAGGGTCCCGTTTTTACTCTTTGGGTACGGAAACCTAAAAAGCGGGGTGTTATAATTTTGACGCTAGTATCTGTCTGAGTGTCTGTATCATCGTAGCGCTCGAACGGCTGGACCAATTTCAATGCGGTTTTTTTACGTGAAAGCAACTTTCCTTGCGGTCGTTCTTAGCCATGTTTGATGAAAATCGGTTCAGTCGTTCAAAAGTTACTGGGCGACAATGTGTCAAATTCAGGGTTTTGTTATTTACCTGACAAATAATAGATGGCGCTATGATATCAATATATTATGATATGTAGTTCCGCCACTTAACACTAAATGGTGTCGTCGGGTTTTTTAATTTGCATCAAGCAATTATTTAAAAATAGTTTACAACAAAACAAAAACAACTTTGCTAATAAAATAGTTTAGTAAATATATTTCAATTTTTCAATTTTTTTTCGCTTCAACGCCGCTCTTCCAACATTTCGATAAGGTCCCTTTCTAAAGTGTCAAAATTGTCTAAATATTCTTCATCAGAAGTAATTGATTGCTCGGGCAAGAACACCTGTTTTTCGACGCTCAAAGAAGGTTTTAGATCATTTTCGTATTCGTAACCATAAACCTCCAAAGTGTGATGGGAGTAATTTTCTAAAGTTTTCAGTGTATCCGATTTTATAGTGTATTTAGATTTTTTGCTTTCACACCGTTTTAGAGGACAGTAATCATCATAATCGTATTTCATGCTCCTCTTTGGTCTTTTAGACGAAATAATCTTAGGCCTTCTAAACACGCACTCGTGTGTTGTTGGGACGTCGAATCTAGTAGCTTTTAGGCATTTTCTTTTGTTTCTTGCCATTATTTTCAACGCTTGGTACAAGGTCTGCGGCTCCTCGTAGTCACTGTGAGTTATCTTCAGTTGTTCTTTGAATAAATTAATCAAATTTTCCTTTTTAGCTTTCTTTGAGAACCGTTTTTTCGGAAACAGCAAATCATTGTTTGGATCGGGTAAGTTTTTAGGTTTGTTTGAGTAGATAAAAGATTGTGCTACGAACTGCCTTTTTGGCTTAGTGTATTTCAAAGGCACGTCTTTTGTCAGTTTTTTATAAGGTTCAACGTTCACATTTCTACCGCCTCCAATGACGGTGTCTTTAACGCAGTAGGATGTCGCATCTTCACAGCAGTGACCCTTTTTTGGATCTAGCTTTTTGACGACTGCCTCGTCTAACTCAAAGCGGACTTTAGAACTGGTCGCACTTTCATTGGGCGCTGCATCATATTCAGCTTTAACATTGTAAACGCTAAACGTAGTCTCCAAAAGGTCAACAAAGAAATTGTAAAGATGTTCGTCGTCTTCGCCTTTATTTTTATTGTTTATTTTTTCCACTTGAGTCACCGGCTCTTTTATTACCAAGTCCTTTTTCATGTTTAAGCCTCCTAAAACTTGCTTGACGACACCCTTAGCTTCGCTGGACATGACAGATGTCCTGTCACTTCTGACAAAGTTGCTGCTCTTAGTTGAATGCTCAGGGTATTTGTAAGAATCAGACTCTGAATGGTTGGATGGAGAAGTGTTAATGTTTTTGTATTGAACTACTAACGACTTCTGTGGATCGTAGTTCTCAAAGCTTTTATCGCTGAGTACTTTAGATCTATATTTTTTGGGTTTATTGTCGACGGCGTCAGCCTTTCGTTTGGGCCTCGACTTCCTGGGAGTTTTTACTTCACTATCGGGGAACTGCGTAGCGGCGGTTGATTTTGATAGTATGGTTAGTACGGACGTCAGAAATCTTTTCTGGCCAGGCTTGGGCCGCGGCGGAGCCCTGGGTGGGGACACGGCCTGGTCTCGCATGTTGACTGAAAAAGTACGGTATTTAATTTATAACTTATATCAAAAACATGCCTAATCAGAAATCGAAAACATTTTCTTCAGCTCAATAATAATGAAGTAGGTAAGTTTAGCCTTTTAAATCTGATGAAAAGGGAAACTAAGTTACCACCACGCCACAGAATTAAAATAGACGCTTCCACTTATACCAATATTTGAAATGTTTTTAAACAACAATTAAATACCTACCTACTTAAATACCTATTATTCATTTAAGGCAGTCACTAAGCTACATCAGATGCCTTAAGACAGTTCAAAAAATCTTACTCCAGTGTACCACACTCGATAAGAGTACCTAAATACCACGACATAGTTTTCAACACACGTAATTTAAGGCGCTGGACGCACAGAAAAGACGTAGGACGCGAACGGGGCGCAGAAATATGTCTCCTCTGCGAGGACGGGTGCCCTGTCTTTTCTACACGGTGATTTTTTATTTGTTTTGGAGCCGAAGACCACGTAATAAAAATCGTTAGTAAGACCTAATTAGCTAGTCAAAATAAAAATTCTGAACTAAAATTTTTTGACTAAAACTCGAGAGTAATCGTGAGATCAATAAGTAATGCCGCCGCCGGCCGGCCGCCGGGGTCACGCGAGTTCACGCGCCAGTTTTGGACGAGTACTACGTGGTCTCGATCGAAAATCATTCTTGTAACTTTTTTATCTTATGTCATACACAAATTTGGATTACGTATATGGATAGAGTAATTTATTTACTATACGTCATTTTCTTTTCCAAAACCAATAAAAAGTCAGCGTGTATGTGTCATTGGGTACACCAAATGCAGTGCGCAAGACGGATGTTACTGCGAATCCGCGTTACAGTGTCAAGTAACATTGAGCATTCAAGTCTAAATTGGTTTGAGATAGAAGTAGGACGTCACTATCGTACGACTAACGTGTTATTTAATGGAGTAGCCCCCCTGCGACGTGACGTTTCTATTCATTTTGTATGAAACCGTCGGTCGCTTGCCGTCGCGGGGGAGACATATGTCTGCGCCCCGTCCGCGTCTTACGCCTTTAGACGACGCTCTGTATTCAGAAGACCGCGAGGACCGAACTAGTCTTTTCCTACTAGGTACATACTACCCCTCTTATTATAAAACGCAGTCTAACTTTGTAACTGATTTAAACCATTATCCGACCAAATCAAGTTGACATTTTCAGATAAGACACTAGCATATTACTACATGTCAATTTAACTTGGTCGGATAATGGTTTAAACCGAGTAACAAAGTTAGTGTGTTTTATAATAAGACAGATAAAGTCTCACGGTGAATGGGTTAAATAACCACTCGGCCTTCTCCGACCGCACTACGTAACTAAAACCGTGTACCCTTTAACCGCGAGCGTCGCATATATGTGACAAACATTGTCGGGCCCATTCCGCGAAGGTCGCATATTTGCGACAAAAAAAAAATGCGCGTATGGCACACAACTTACGTATCCATATCCGTTTTTGGTTGTAGATAGGTATGTTACATTTACCATGTCTCGCGCTGGGGGCACGACAACTGATATAAAGTCTCGCGGTGAAAGGGTTAAATAGAATATTCACCAGCGTTACGGATGCTAAGGTTGGTCGCCTTCTTCTCCACGTAGACACCTCGCTTCTTCATCACATGCCGCTGGAACTCGGCGCTACTACGACTCTTCTTGTTGCTGCTGTGATTGTCCGACTTTGATGTGATCGCGCTGTTCGACGACTTCGATTTCACCACGTTCGATTTCTCCATGTTTTCGCTTGTAGGACTAAACGGGTAACTCTGTAAATAAGAATAAATAAATAAAATAAATAAAAAAATAAAAATATTGTTTATTTCCATCCACAACAACAAAAAGTTAACTTAATAACTATAGTTAATAAACATTTGTGCAAAACATAACAGTAAAAAAAAAAACAAAAACATTAGTAGATACATTACAGATGATGTACAGGGTTGTTGTGGAGGACTGGCGCCTGAACTAGGTATCCTAAGAACCTGTCTTACAGGTCACCAGGCCCGCCCACTCGAAACATTTACAAATAGGTATTGGCAAATATAATATAATTACTACCGTAACACTGGGTACTTTATACAAGATACAACTAGATATAGATACAGTTACATCAATATCACAAAGTTCCTCTCCCGCAACTGGTAAACAGTGTCTGGAAACAGGTGGACTTTTTCTAAGAATCATTTTACGGGCCTGGATACCTACGAGTTAGAGCATTTCATCATCATCATCAGGTTTTTTTGTCTCCACTGCAGGAGCACGACCCTCTTTGTACTACCAGAGCCATACTTGGCCAGAGCAGACAGAAGATTTTGGCCTACACTCTCCTCGCTGGCCAGTCTTACAATTTAAGATATTTTTAACCGACTTTCAAAAAAAAGAGGAGATTACCAATTCGTCGCGATCTTTTTAACCAGAGCCGTACTTGGCCAGAGCAGCCAGAGCCTTTATTTTTATTTATTTAACTTTATTGCGGTATATGACTGAAATGATGATGATTACAATACATGTAATTGCCAGACTTAAAGCCAGAAGCCCTTACTACCAGTCAACCAACTGTTGCTGAGAAAACAACCTTTAGTTTTTCGTTTCTTTATTCCTAAGGATTGGTGTAAGTGCTTTGATCCTCTAGTATCAGTAGAAGTTACATGATTTAATCCGATTTTTAGTCTCATCAGTAACTTGTGAAATTGAGAATGCGGATGCTTGAGAAGGGACGAATTTCACAAGTTCACTAAATTAAAATAAAACTATAAACTAATCATCAGATATTTTTGTCTCCACTACAAGAGCACAAACCTCTCTGTACTATCAGAGTCGTACTTGGCCAGAGAAGCCAGAGGACTTGGCCTACACTCTCCTCGCTGGCCAGATGGGTTGGAGAGGTCTCACTGATGTTTATAAGCTTTGTTTAGTTTGTATTTCCTAAGTCTTCTACGACTTCCACGGGGGGACTTGGAGTCGCCATATTCTACTCTGCCGGAAAACACACGGCAACCACACTATAGTGGCAGGTACCTAAATATTCCCGCGCTTGGCTTTTTCTATACCAACGCACTTTAGTATATACTAGGCGGTCACGACTTAAAAGATTTAAAAAGATGGACTAAAAGGATATAGGATTGTCGGAACTCGGAGCGAACTGCCTTTATTCTTAGATTATTAAATTAGGTACTTAAGAGCGCGCAACCCGCCTTACTTTTCATACAAACGCTCGTACTCGATTATGGCGTTGTAACAGAACTTTGTTAGAAACTTTTGAACTAACATGAATCTTGTGCGCTATATCTAGGTTTCCATTGAAATTAAAAATTAAAATTTGGAAAAACAAATTCTAAGTCTCCAAAAACCTGCTATTTTGTACAAATTATACCTGAACTTCGGCCGATCACATAGTACTCATAAATTGTAAAAGTAAAGAAAATATTTTCATATAAACCTTGCAAATGTTATCAAGATTCTAAATGAAAAACATTTATTTCACACACTCCTAAGGCTTACTGAAAAACACGTATTACCTGGAATAAGTTTTACGAAATTTCCGCACCCTTTGAAAAGTTAATAATAATACTAATTTTGTACAATAGAATGCAAACTACTGCCATCTCTCTCTTTTCACTTTGCTTTTTTTTCTATAATTGCGCTAAATGAAACAACAAGCATTTCCAACCATGCTCGCGTTGACGATAGACGGACCGGGAAGGGCCCTTTTAACTTACCAATTAAAAACTAGGTAGATACCTACTAGAATCAACCAAAAATATATCTTATGGATGTTTTAGAAAACGGGGCGTCTGTTAAAATTGAGGCATTTCAGCATTTTTTTAGACATAAAGATATTTTGTTGACATATAACATATTTTGTACAACACGTTTACACAAAAAATTTTGGTTACACTGACATTTTGACGTTTTGCTCTATGTTCTTTCTTTTTTTAAATAGTTTTTCAAAAGCAGGTTGCAATTTAAAAGACAAAGTTTCAAGACTCCTTGAAGATTTCACCGCTGAGAATGTAATCTTTCTGGTCTGTAAAAATGTACTAAATCAAGTTGGCATTTGGCTGGCATATTTGGCTGTCACATTACAAAGCGTTGATTTTGTTAAAATTTTTAGTAGAATGGAAACGAAAATCAAGAAAACAAACTTAGTAAAATCCAAAGCGTTGAGATCCGCTGGCGACGACCGCAAAATGGCGACAGGCATTACGAGTGGGGGTGTGGTTGCCCAATTTGACGAGGCTTGTGACCGGGGTAAGGAACTCATAGGAACCTCAAGCATTGCGTAACCTCATGTCAGGACCATTACAATAGACGTATGCGGTCCCCTAGCATTTGATAGTCTGACATCGTCATCAGGTCTTTTTGTCTCCACTGCAGGAGCACGACCCTCTGTACTACCAGAGCCATACTTGGCCAGAGCAGCCAGAATACTTGGCCTACACTCTCCTCACTAGCCAGTCTGACAATTTAAGATATTTTTAACCGACTTTATAAATAAAGGAGGTTAACTAATTCGCCGCGATCCTTTTTCCCGTCATTTGCTAGAGCGAGAGAGAGCACGAAACGCTTCAGCATGGCCTAGGTTTCGTCCCTCTTGGGCTTGAATTTTCAAAAATCCTGAAACACGTATTTACTTACCGCCAGGATTACATACTCCTGCGAAGTTTTGAATAAAATGGTGTAATTAATCTTGTTTACCTAAGACCTAAGACCCCCGTTTCACCCCCTTAGGGGATGAGTTTGAAAAATCCTTTCTTAGTGCACCCCCT
Source organism: Acrobasis consociella (assembly GCA_963555685.1). Taxonomy (NCBI): domain Eukaryota; kingdom Metazoa; phylum Arthropoda; class Insecta; order Lepidoptera; family Pyralidae; genus Acrobasis; species Acrobasis consociella. Next base: position 7,239,573 of record OY743132.1, on the reverse strand, counting down.
GAAAGCGCATAAGTAACCTATGTGCCAAATTTGGAGTCTCTAGGCCCAGAGTTTGGGCTGTGTGATATGATATGTCAGTCAGTCAATCAGTTTCTTCTTTTTAATAGATTATCATTTATCATACCGCTCAATTTCTAACAGTTTTTTTATATCATTATTATACTATAGTGATCTAGTATAGCCCGTGATTCGATTTATTACGAGTATGTCCCTTTCACGTTGTATAGATTTTGTATTGTGACGTCACTACACACGTACACAATATCACACGTCATGACGTCATTGACCCTCTCCCTCCCTCTTAACGTGTGACGTAGTTTATGCATGGACCCTTACCGCCACCGTTTTTAGGCCGCATTTACACATTCGCGCGAATAGCGAGGCGAATAACAAACTCGCATATGTAGACAGTGCAGTACACGAATGTTTTGCCGAATGATGAGGCGAATAGCGAACACCCAAGTGTAAATGCGGTATTACACACACATAACGCTACTTGACATTAACATTTCATCTTCAGGCGATGCAGTAGCCAAGATTGGAGTCGAAAAAATCAAAGTAAGTGACAAAAAGACGGCAGAAGTACCGAGATCCACTGAGCGGACTCTGAGCAATATTCCAAAGGAAATTAGAAAAAAACGCGAAGAACCTGTAATAAAGGAGCCGTTGTCAAAAATTGCTGAGATGAAGAAGATCAGGAACAACTACACGTTCAAAAACAAGTTCTCTTTGAAGAGAGATGGAGAATGTGCCAAAAATAATGTTGAGAAAGATGAAGGTAAGACGGTTTTTTTTATTCTTAATTTTTTAAAGGCTTTGGTTTTCTTTTAAACGTGAACCTTATCGTAACTTACTACATTGAAGGAAGTAAGGGGTAAGAGGCTAAGACGTAAGAAAGTTAAAAAAAAAATTCGAAAGCGTTTTAAAAGTAATTACTAAAAATACTTTAACTTTGTTATTTGTAGCCTGCCAGTCTACAGCAGGCCTCTTCCAGTAGTTCCAGTTAAATCCAATAAAATCTTGAAAAAATATTTCTTTTTTGCGTGTAAAGTGGGAGTAAATTTTTTTTTTCGATTAACCCACCGTGTAGGGTATCGTTTAAATTCAACGATACCCCACACGGTGGGTTAATCGATAAAAATATTCAACGGTTGAATAGGTGTTTTAGCAGGTCAGCTTATGAACGCCGTTTTTCCATTTCGGGTTCGTTTCTGAAATATTTTGTTTTATAATTCAAATATGAGTTAAGTGTATCGCCCCCCCTCTATCTGCTAAAAAGCAGTAAAATATACAACGCAGTTTAAAGGAAAACTATCAGAGCTATTTACAAATTAAATTAAATTAGGGTTTACAAATTAAAATTTTTAGGTACTATAAGGTTGTCAAAAATGTCTTTTTTTCAGAACGACCGCTAAAACTAATAGATGACCTACCAGTACCACCGAACAGTATGGTATCGCACAAAGAACATCTACTAGCGCCACCGAACAGTATGGCTTCGCACAAGGAACATTCAAAGAGTGTGCCCTTCGCTACAGTGTCAAACAGACAGCTCAGCCCTAAATCTGCCAGGCGCCGGTCACCAGCCAAAACAGGACTCTCACAACAACTAATCCGACGGCCTATAATTAAAACGTTCACGTCTAAAAACGATAAAACCAAAGTGTACAAAGCTGTAAACTTCGTAGACAGACGTCTACAACCCACACCCTTAGAAATCAACATACCAACTGACAGGTCAAAGGAAACGAAAAATAAACCACTAAACAAAGATACAAGTAAAGTGAGTGTAAAAGAAAGACGGAAAAAAGATAAGAAAAGAAAGGCGGAAAGCCTGTTCAGTCAAAAGTCAGCGATGTCTCCTGTTACAGTGAAACTGCGCTCGCCACCGACGGAAGTTGCTAAATGGACAAGTGTAGACAAACATACGAAATTGTACTACGAAGCTTGGGTAGACACCACACTGGCAGCTATATCCAAGAAGGTGAAAGGCCAAGACCTAGATAGCATAGACCTGAAAGAAACTTTTCAGAAAGCGTTTGCATGTAGACCCATGTCTCCTGACGTAGACTACAAAATACTGTTAGACGAAAAGTATACTGGAAAAATTAAAGTGAATAAAAGATAGTACTTATGGCTTCGCTAGCGCAAAGCGTTCTCGATGTATAGTCGATTTTCTTTTATAAAAAACTGCAGTAATGATGCTTTTCATGCCGCATTTACACTTGCGTCACATGGCACTTCATACAAACGGAGCAGCATATATACCTAGTACTACTCCAAACGAAACAATCCGTCCGTGCACACGTCAAATGTGTGAGTTAAACAATCAGGGTCGTCACCACAGAATTTGTTGCTTTGCTTACCTGTTTTCATTACTCCGACATCTATAAAATTTTCGATATTTATTGTTTTCTGTGGATAAACAATAATAATGTGCGCAGTTTCTCACCATTATAATTCAATAATCCTATGTGACTCGCGTAATGTCAACGTGCGACTACCAATAACCCTGTTTTACTGCCGCTTACACCTCACAATAACGGGGGAAGGGTGCGGGGACACCAGATTGCGGGGGACGGTGCGAGTTTCCGTTCTGTATGTAATACTATTATTAATTGTGTGCTTGCGTGTTCGCTATTCGCCTCGTCATTCGACGAAACATTCGTGTACTGCACTGTCTACATATGCAAGTTCGTTATTCGCTTCGTCATTCGCCTCGCGATTCGCGTGATTGTGTAAATGCGGTATCAGAAGTCGAGTCAAACCACATACGTATACCAAAAGGAAAGTAGACTAAACATTATTGTACCTCTATAATACAAAGAATGCCGCGTGGCACGAATTTACACTTAAGATACATAAGTTTTGTTGTTTTTCTTTAATATAATTGGTAATATTTGGAACAATCATAGTAAAGTACAATAATTATGAACGTGAAAGAGTACCTAAGTATAGAAACACTTGCAATAACTTTATAAATATATTATTTAGGCAATTCAAAAATAAGCTACGAGTGAAAAATTGCCACGAGTTTTAAGTATGTAATGTTGGTCTGCTTCCCTTTGTATGTCTGCGTGTTAAACCAAACAGCTGTGATGTTTATGTAATTTAGTACGTCAAACTGGCTAAATTAACATTACACAGAAAATAAATCAAGATTATTATTTTTAAATATGTAACTTTGACGCAACTGTAGGCCAGATAGTATCGGTGTTTATTATAGATTTACTATACCTCGCGCAAGAGGCACAACTGATATAAAGTCTCGCGGTAAAAAGGTTAAAAATTAATTCTTTTGTACTAAAAAGAAAAGCACAAAAAATGTCATTGACCACATTCATTTTGAATTGGTTTTAAATTTGTTAATGCAGAAAAAGTTTATTCAGAGCGCTTTTTGACTCTCAAGAAACTTATGAAGTCAAAATCCGTTATTTTATACAAATTACATAAAAAATGTTTATAAGCTTTATTGTACAAAAGCAAGAACATAAATCTGAAAGTAAACATACAACGGCGGACTTATCAGGTATCTCTTCCAGTTAACCGACCAGTAATTAAGAGGAATGTTTACTTATTATGCGTTTGGGGTAGAAGTGATACAATGGGGTAGAAGTGATACAATATAAAAGTTACAGAAAGGTACTGAGAAAAGAAAATGTTTTAAAGTAAAATTATTTCTAATTGACTCGTTGGAAGGAAACTAGTGGAATTGTTACATCGTGTCCTCTTGTTAGTGACCGAGAAATTAAATCGGCATTTCGCAACGATTCACCAGTCAAATCGAAACTTTTTTTAAACGCAAAAACAAATATTTTACTCAGAATTTGTATGAAATACAGACTAATGACGTCATAGTTTTTTGGAGTCAAGTAGCGCTCTTAATATCAGTTTTTCTGCAATAATAAATCTAAAACCACGTTGAAAATGGTTATGTTCATAACAAGTGACATTATTTTGTGACGTTTTATTTTCTTAAAAGTGACGAATAATTTATTTTGACCCGGTAAAGTACCCAATTACCCAAAAACTTATGATGATACTAACAAAAAAATTTTTTTTAATCCGTCAGTTAGATTATTCAAAACTATTAGACTTTACTTAAGATTGATCCAATTATTAGTAAAAAATCACATAGATACAAAGTTTTGAATTCCGAAGCTTGTGACGTCACCACGCAGTGAAAATTGTACCAAGGAGTGAGATGGCGCGAACTTGCAATGCGCTGTATCTTCGTTATTTTTTGTTAGTCAGAGAAAATAAATAATACGTGAACAATAATATTTTTTAATAATATATCTGATGGACCAATCTGTCATTTCAGTTAAAACATTAAAATTATTATAAAAAAAAACTACATAACAAAGTAGAAGGATGTTTATTGAAAAAAAAATCAAATTAAATGGGAACTATACTTAACAAAATTTAAATTTAAACTAATTATGAACTAAAACTAAAAAAACTTATTTTGTAGTCTGACTAAAATATTAGGCAATGTAGCCAAAAGACTGACGGCATTGCCACGTTATCAATAAATAAACAAATAATAAATTCTATATTCAGCCTGCATTCGTGATTCTGCGATGGCAATGCTGATCATTTGAGCTAGATAGTTACCAGCCCTCTGGTCACGAGATATCTCGAATAGATAAATCTCGTTTAGAAATAAATTATGGGCTAAAAGACCCCACGGGCCAAAAGTTTATACCCCAAAAGGCTCACATATGTAGACATGTCTACATATTTGCGCCTTTTTTAGGCTCTCTGCTGCGCCGGCCTTTGACTTTGTGACCTGAAGATGGGACGGAGCGAGGGTGTCAACACAAGTAGCATCCCACACCAAGGGCCGTCCCAATCTCCAAGGCACCAAGGTCATCCGGCTTAAATATTTCTCTGTATTGTCTTTACCCCTTTGTATGTCTTCATTTTTTTAGACTTTCTCTGTATTGTCTTTACCCCTTTGTATGTCTTGTATTTTTTCAACAACGCTTTCCCCAAACGAAGCTAGTTTTATGTCAACTTTATTGTGAACTTTCGAGTCAAAATTTGTCTTAGTAGAATTGAAATAAAAAGCGTTGAGTTTGAATTGGTCTTCTTTTATTGTGATTGAAATGATACAAAAATGTCCTTTACAACTAAATAAAGATACGAAATTAAATTCTAAACAGGTCTTTATAATGCCAGTCCTTGCCATCTAATCATCTATTTTTGAATACAAGCTTTTATCTAAAATGCTCCTCAAGACGAATAAAACGAGCGCAAACTCGATAGGGTTGCGTCGTTTCATTACAGTCCTACGGCCACCTTCCAGCTCCATCATCAGATCAGCATCTCATCATAATATTGCATTGTCACGCGATATACGTACGCGTGTAAACATTCAGCTCTGTCGGAAACTGAGAAGTGGGTCGAATTTAACTTGCAAGATTAAGATTTGATTTGCAAGACAGACACGGGACAGGTGAAGATAAATAAAAGCTTGTATAAAAGGGACGGCAATAGTAAACTAGCCTAGTGACGTCACTGTTAAAAAATTTCTACTCGACCGGAAAATAACGAGGTATGACAAAATTATTGGCGTTCGTTACACTGCATGAAGTTAGAGCCTCTTAACTTTTACACAGTTTGTAACACAGTTACTCAGCGTTAGTTACTTGGCGTCCGTGACACTGTAACTAACTTAGACATAAAAAAAACTAATTTTAACATTATTGTACACAAGGTTTTACATAAAAAGAAAAATATACTCACATTTAAAAAAAAACTAGGTTGAACTAGATTTTTGTAACAGGCCTGGTAACCTATCTCGCTCTAACTACCGCCAAAATGTCAATAAGAGCTCTCTTTCAGACGAACGACAGCGACACCTATCGCACAACACAACTGTTGCCGACTGTCACTTTACAATCATGCGACAGTCGGCGACTATCGCGCGTCACTGGTCGTCAGTCTGAGCTCGTTGGCGTCATTTTTCGTTCATCAGCGGGCAGCGCGGCGGCGTCAATTTAAATTTTTTACAACGTTGCCGCTCAGTGCATGCCTGACGTAGACACCGTGCTTCGATTTTTTTGTCAATTCTTCCTTCAATGCTTAAGGTCAGAAATTGCCTGTTAAACTGAAACTTTATGTCAATGCAATAAGGTTGAAGTTCATCTGCTTCGACTGGACCCATGGGGTCGATTTGAAAATGTCGGGTAAGACCCATTTACACAGTGGACCTTCCCGTCTATATTTGCTATGACTTACCTGACAGTATATGGAAATTTGAAAGATATAATATGTTCCAATTTTCCATACACTGTCAGGTAATTCATATCTAAAAACACTAAATACCATGTTAATTTTATTTTTACACACTGCAGACTACTCAGTCAAACAATATGAATAACAATTGATATAAACAACAATATATCTAGGAGCTTCCTATTTTTGCCGCGTAGCTAGCGGTAACACAAGTCTTAAACAGGTTTACCGGTCGAATAGTAACAGAACTCCGGCGGACTGTAACTGCATACTGCGTGTGCGAGTGAGAGGCAACGATTCTAATGAGGGTTTTTAAAATGTGACACTAGGTGGCAGCACAGTGACGTCAGATCCAATCGACTGTTGTCATTGGACCATTAGGTGACAGGTTCTTTTGCTCCGTCAAATGTATCCAATAACAGCAGCTTATTGGTCCTGACGTCACTGTGCTGCCATCTAGTGTAACACATTTTTGAAAACCCACATTGATAATTAATTGGTATCTCATTTCCATCACTTTTTCTCTGTATAGCAAGGTTGCCTGGAAGAAATCGCTTAGCGATAAGGCCACCTTTTGCGCATTTCCTAGTTTTTAAGATAGATATGTGTTGTATTTATTTATTTTGTGCTATAAAGGGTATTGTATTGTATCTACAGCTCACTCGTTTGCAGTCCGCCGCGCATGCGCACATAATTTTACTTACGCAAATTTAAACATAAATTATAGAAAAAAGTATGGTAAATGATAGAAAACCGTGGAGGGAGTTGACATACAGAGCCGACCCCAAAATAATGATAAGGCGAGGAAGATGATGATGATGATGATAATGAAATCATACAATGCAATAGCAAGTAACGAAAGTAATAACTAACTTATAATATCAACGGAACTTAATGTAATCGCTTGTGTCTTTCGGAACTTCAGTAACGGGAAGTCCGTCAAGCATGCACAGAACAGCAACGCGACGGCGTCAATTTAAATTTTTACAACGTTGCCGCTCAGTGCAGGCGTGACCGAGACACCGTGCTTCGGTTTTTTTGTCACTTAAGGCCTTTCTTGTATGTTGCGTACAATTAAATTGAAGCAACACGTTAAACAACGTGGAAGGGACATACCCGTAATAAATCGAACCACAGGCTGTACCAGATCACTTTATTATAATGATGATTAAATAACAGTCAAAAATGCCCGGGTAATTAGTATTCCCATACAAATTGCCCGGGCAAATTGAAATAACCGTCAATAGGTTTTGACTGATATTTTAATTTTATTATACTATTGTGTTTAAGTATAGCCCGTGGTTCGATTTATTAGGGGTATGTACCTTCCACGTTGTGTACAATAATACCTTGATATCCCATTTCCTCTAACTACCGCGGATTTTTTCTAGACGCAAGCACACATCGACAACGTGGCGGCGTTAACATTTCACAAGTTTTTTTACAACGTTGCCGTTCTGTGCATGCGTAAACGAAACACTGCTTCTAATTTTCTGATTCTTCCGCCTACTTTTGCTTTACTGGTTACTTTACATTAAGGGCGTACGCTGCGTTAAGCGTGACCACGCGACGTGTTCAGTCTATCACTGTCACAACTACTACGTGGGTAAGAGACACGCTGTCTGTCACACTAATCCTATGAAGGGATAAGTGGGATGATTTCTACTAGTCCCATTGGACAACTGATACTTTATGTTTTTAGTTCCATGGACCGAGACTATCCTGCTATCTCTTTCACACATAGAATTTGTGATAGAGATAGACTGAGCACGTAGGGTGGGCTCGGTTAACTTAGCGTACGTCCTAATGTAGCCAATAAAGGAGTTTGTTCAAATACTGTTCTATGTATCATGTTCAAAGTAAAACTAGCTTAAATGGATGACTACAATGTCAAAACATACGTTGACAAGTGTAAAAATATACCTGAGGTCTCTTTAGTACTCGATTTGGGTAAGGAAGTTACAATTATATAATATAATCCATATCGTGGACGTTTTAGAGAGTAAACATATTTAAATTTTTACCCATTAAAATAAAATATGTTTAAACTTAAATAGGTTTAGCAAACGTGATATCTTTTATGAATAAGAGGACATTAAAGTTATCGTCTAAAATTTGGTAAACGTAACATTTATATGGTTTCTCACCAGTAAGTGATACTGGAATCGAAAGTTAAAAGTACAGATTTTGTAAATCTCGTTGTAAAAGAAATACACTTTAAGAGAACGCCGAGCGACCGCAACGCCCCCAATCGTGTTTTATTACATTTCTCAATATATAGACAATATTTCAAAAAATCCCGACGGACAATCTTCTTTAAGTTAATCCTTTAAGTTAAAGGCACCATATTTCAGTATCGTAGTAGCAAGTGAAGATCCAAAATTCATAAAAATTGAGAACCGTTTGTTAAACCTCTTAGGTAAAATAGGTTTAACTAACGTTAGTTAATTTTTATGAAAAAACAGTGATAGTCTCTATCTACTCCTGTGGGAAACAGTTATAGCATGTATATACGCTGAATTTTCATTGATTTTGGACAAAGAAATGATGTGTAACTAATAAATTTCTCTATCCATATACGTAATCCTTTGTGTATGACTTATACTAAAAAAGTTACAAAAATAATTTTTGGATCGAGACCACGTAGTTATGCCGGCCAAAACAGCTGCGTGGACGTCGATGACCTCCGCCGGCCGGCGGGCGGTGTATGACAGCGGTACTACTAATTGATCTCACAATTTTACTTTCGAGTTTTAGTCAACATTTTTTGTTTCTGAATTTTTATTTGACTATCTAATTGGGTCTTACTAATGATGCCTATTAAGTGGCCTTCGGCTCCAAAACCAATTATAAATCACCGTGTATATAAGGTTTAAAAAAATATACTGAAACTATTTGAAGGGTGAATACAATGATACTGAACCACTTTTCCCACGGAACACGTGTCGAAATATGAGAAACAATTTTTGGCTTTCCTTACAAACTTGGATCAGTTGATCAGTCAACTTGTATGGAAGGCTAAAAATTACTTTTCATATTTCGATATAGGTATGTTCCTTGGGGAAAGTTGTTCATCATCATCATCATTCATCATTTCAGCCGCATAGCGTCCACTGCTGGACATAGGCCTCTCCCAAAGATTTCCAAAATGACCGATCTAGAGCTGCTTGCATCCAGCGCCTTCCAGCGACCTTGGTTAGGTCGTCAGACCACCTTGTGGGTGGGTGTCCTACGCTTCGCTTGCCTATACGTGGTCGCCATTCGAGAACCCTTTCGCCCCATCGGCCATCGGTTCGTCGCGCTATGTGTCCCGCCCACTGCCATTTCAACGAGCTAATCCGCTGGGCTATGTCAGTGACTTTAGTTGAAAGGAAAGTTGTTCAGTATCATTGTATTCACCCTTAAAATAGTTTCAGTATATATTGTTAGACCTTATATGTATAAAGTCATATTAACCATAACGAAATTTAATGTTAAGGCGAATACAGGGCAGACGTGGCGCCATCATTTGAAATAAATGATTTAATCCTAAATATAGTACTAACAAACATTTTGCTAACCTTCGTTAGTTCACTAAACGGACGGGAATCGAAAAGAATTGAGATGTATTTGTGAAATATTCCAACGCTTCATAAGCATTTAAAAAATTGCACCAACGTTGACAAATATTACATTCATATGGTTTCTCGCTTTTTATGACATTAACGAACTTACATTTATTCCAAGGGAATCAAAAAGAATATTTATATTCAGAAATATATTGAGAAATATGTGTCTGTGAATGCCAACGCTTTGTAAGCATTTAAAAATTGCACCAACGTTGACAAACATCACATTCATATGGTTTCTTGCCTTTTGTAAGACCAACGAACTGTTACTGTTACTTTCATGTACAATTTACTCCAAGGGAATCAAAAAGAATGTTTATATTCAGAAATATTTCGAGAAAAATGTGTCTGTGAAATACTTCAACGCTTTGTTAGCATTTAAAAATTGCACCAACGTTGACAAACATCACATTCATATGGTTTCTCGCCTTTTGTAAGACCAACGAACTGTTTACTTTCATGTACAATTTACTCCAAGGTAATCAAAAAGAATGTTTATATTCAGAAATATTTCGAAAAAATGTGTCTGTGAAATACTTCAACGCTTTGTAAGCATTTAAAAATTGCACCAACGTTGACAAACATCACATTCATATGGTTTCTTGCCTTTTGTAAGACCAACGAACTGTTACTGTTACTTTCATGTACAATTTACTCCAAGGTAATCAAAAAGAATGTTTATATTCAGAAATATTTCGAGAAAAATGTGTCTGTGAAATACTTCAACGCTTTGTAAGCATTTAAAAAATGCACCAACGTTGACAAACATCACATTCATATGGTTTCTCGCTTTTATAAAGCCAACAAACTGTTACTTTCATGTAAAATTTACTCCCAAGGGAATCGGAAAGAATTCATATTTAGAAATGTATTGGGAAAAATGTGTCTGTGAAATATTGCAACGCTTTGTAAGCATTTAAAAAATTGCACCAACGTTGACAAATATTACATTCATATAGTTTCTCGCTTTTTATGACATTAACGAACTTACATTTATTCCAAGGGAATCAAAAACAATATTTATATTCAGAAATATATTGAGAAATATGTGTCTGTGAATTCCAACGCTTTGTGAGCATTTAAAAATTGCACCAACGTTGACAAACATCACATTCATATGGTTTCTCGCCTTTATATAACACCAACGAACTTGCATTTATTCCAAAAAAATCAAAAAGAATATTTATATTCAGTAATATATTGAGAAATATGTCTGTGACTTCCAACGCTTTGTGAGCATTAAAAAATTTCAACAACGTTGACAAACATCACATTCATATAGTTTCTGGCCTTTTATAACACCAATGAACTGTAACTTTCATGTTAAATTTACTCCCAAGGGAATCAAAAATAATATTTATATTCAGAAATAAATTGATTTAAGAAATGAACCAACGTTGACAAACATCACATTCGTATGGTTTCCCGCCTTTTATAACATCGACGAACTGTAACTTTCATGTTAAATTTACTCCCAAGAGAATCAAAAATAATATTTATATTCAGAAATAAATTGATTTAAGAAATGAACCAACGTTGACAAACATCACATTCGTATGGTAATTATTATCTTGTAAAATTTACTGCAATTCCAGGGGAATTAAAAAATATATTTATATTCAGAAAAATATTGACAAAATTAAACGTCAGTAAACTTCAACGCTTTGTAAGCATTTAAAAATTGCACCAACGTTGACAAACATTACATTCATATGGTTTCTCGCCTTTATATAACACCAGTGTACTGTACTGTGTGTTAAATGTAAAACTCCTCCAACGTTGTCGTGTCTTTATCCCTGACGGGCAGACATATAGCCCAGGGCCGCAAGACCCAAATGCTACTCCTAGCGTGACAGTGGGCGTCAAGGTGAAAAAAGGGATCTATTCCAAGGGCATCAAAAAGAATATATCTGATCATATCAGACAAAATTTTAAAAAGAGATGTCAGTGACAATGTAATGTTACTGCATTTTCATGTTAAATGTAGAATCTATTTCAACAAAACTATGTCTTTACAGAGAACTGGGGTCTGTCTTAGTAAACACAAGAACCAAATGTCACAGCAGTGTGGGCTCTAATGTGGAAAAAGGTTCCAAGGGAATCAAAAATAATAAGTACCTATATCATTTATCCTTAGAAAAATTGAACTAACGTGATGTCTGTAAAATATTCCAAGGCTTTGTACACATAAAACAAAATTGTACCAACGTTGACAAATATGACATTCATATGGTTTCTCGTTTTTTATAACATCAACGTACTTCAATGAATACTTTCATGTTAAATATTAAATCGAATGCAAAGGAAAACGTCTCAACTAACGGACTTCGGCAGAACAATTTGCGAATGCCGGAGATTGGAAAACTGTATCCTCTTAAAATGAATTAGAGATTATAAAATTATAAATGAAAATAAAGGGAACTTTAAACCCGATGTGTTTCACCCTTACATTTAACTGTACAAGACAGTACATTGTTAAGGTTTCTCACCAGTATTTGATCTCAAATGTTTAGTTTAGAAAAACAGTTGAAAGTCAATGGTTTATTACAAACCTGTTTTGAATTATACCGATTAAAGGTCATTAATTAATTGTCAGCAATACATCTTAATGTAAGCATTAATAAGAACGCATTTAAAAAGGCAAACACAACGTTGGTATTACATAAAAGCTAAACATTCATATGGTGTCTCACCAGTATTTGATCTCAAATGAATACAAAAACGGTTTAAATAGTTTATTATAAAACAAATTTGAATTTAATAGGAATTTCTGTAATCATGAAAAAATGTGTAAGTGTTGACCACCGATTATAGTGGTATATTTTCGAAAAAAGACACAACATTCATATGGTTTCTCAGCAGTACTTGATCTGTTTACAAAAACGGTTCAAATGGTTTAAAAGAAAACAAATTTGAATTTGATAGGAATTTCTGTAATCATGAAAAAATGTGTAAGTGTTGACCACCGATTATAGTGGTCTACTTTCGAAAAAAGACAACATTCATATGGTTTCTCACCAGTATTTGATCTCAAATGTTAACAATAACAGTTTGAATGGTTTATTATAAAACCAGTTTCGAGTTATTAGAAAAAAAACTTACGAAATGAGAAAGGATTGACCATCGATTAGAAGTCTACTTTCGAAAAAGGACAAAACATTCACATGGTTTCTCACCAGAATTTGATCTCAAATGTTAACAATAACAGTTTGAATGGTTTATTATAAAACCAGTTTTGTGTTATTAGAAAAAAAACTTACGAAATGAGAAAGGATTGACCATCGATTAGAAGTCTACTTTCGAAAAAGGACAAAACATTCACATGGTTTCTCACCAGAATTTGATCTCAAATGTTAACAATAACAGTTTGAATGGTTTATTATAAAACCAGTTTTGTGTTATTAGAAAAAAAACTTACGAAATGAAAAAGGATTGACCATCGATTAGAAGTCTACTTTCGAAAAAGGACAAAACATTCATATGGTTTCTCACCAGTATTTGATCTCAAATGTTAACAATAACAGATTGAATGGTATATTATAAAACCAGTTTTGAGTTATTAGACAAAAAACTTACGAAATGAAAAAGGATTGACCATCGATTAGAAGTCTACTTTCAAAAAAGGACAAAACATTCATATGGTTTCTCACCAGTATTTGATCTCAAATGTTAACAATAACAGTTTGAATGGTTTATAATAAAACCAGTTTTGAGTTATTAGACAAAAAACTTACGAAATGAAAAAGGATTGACCATCGATTAGAAGTCTACTTTCAAAAAAGGACAAAACATTCATATGGTTTCTCACCAGTATTTGATCTCATATGTTAACAATAACAGTTTGAATGGTTTATTATAAAACCAGTTTTGAGTCATTAGACAAAAAACTTACGAAATGAAAAAGGATTGACCATCGATTAGAAGTCTACTTTCGAAAAAGGACAAAACATTCATATGGTTTCTCACCAGTATTTGATATCAAATGTTAACAATAACAGTTTGAATGGTTTCTTAAAACTCAAAACTGGTTTTATAAAACCAGTTTTGAGTTTTAAGAAAAAAAACTAACGAAATGAAAAAGGATTGACCATCGATTAGAAGTCTACTTTCGAAAAAAGACAAAACATTCATATGGTTTCTCACCAGTATTTGATCTCAAATGCTTACAATAAAATTTCAAATGGTTTAATCTAAAACCTATTTAGAATTAAATAAACATTTGTAAATATATAAAGAAATGTAAAAGCCTTGACTATTAACGACTCCGTTATTTTGACGACCTCCGTGGCGTAGTGGTCACCATGCTAGTCCGCCACCCAGAGGTCCCGGGTTCGATTCCCGGTCAGGGCAAGTTGGAAAATGGCCTTTTTCAAATTGTCCTGGGTCTTGGATGTTTATCTATATATGTATTTGTTATAAAATATAGTATCGTTGAGTTAGTATCCCATAACACAAGTCTCGAACTTACTTTGAGGCTAACTCAATCAGTGTAATTTGTCCCTATATATTTATTATTATTTTATTATTATTATTTATCAAGTGGAGGGGAGTGTACTTTCATAATTGTGATCAATACACTTTAATCAATAGATGTTAAAAAAATGAACGAGAAATTTAATAACCGGTATTGCAAACACAAGGAAACGAAAATAAAAAAAGCAAAACATTCATATGGTCTCTCACCAGTATTTGATCTCAAATGTTACAACAACAGTATGAATGGTTTATTACAAAACCAGTTTTGAATTCAATAGAAATTTCTGATAATACAATGAAATGTGAAAGTGTTGATTACCGATTATAGGGGTCTACTTTCGAAAAACACAAAACATTCATATTTTTTCTCACCAGTATTCGATCTCAAACGTTTACAATGACAGTTTAAGTGGTTTATTGTAAAACTAGTTTTGTATTTAATAGAAATTTCTGGAAATATAATGAAAAGTGTTGACTTTCAAAAAAGACAAAACATTCATATGGTTTCTCACCAGTATTTGATCTCAAATGTTAACAATGACAGTTTAAATAGTTTATTATAAAACCAGTTTTGAATTTAAAAGAAATTTCTAAAAATATAATGAAATGTGAAAGTGTTGACTACCAAATATAGGGGTCTACTTTCGAAAAAGACAAAACATTCATATGGTTTCTAACCAGTATTTGATCTCAAATGTTAACAACAGTTTGAATGGTTTATTACAAAACCAGTTTTGAATTCAATAGAAATTTCTGATAATATAATGAAATGTGAAAGTGTTGACTACCGATTATAGGGGTCTCCTTTCGAAAAAGACAAAACATTCATATGGTTTCTCACCAGTATTTGATCTCAAATGTTAACAACAACAGCTTGAATGGTTTATTACAAAACCAGTTTTGAATTTAATAGAAATTTCTAAACATATAATGAAATGTGAAAGTGTTGACTACCGATAATAGGGGTGTCCTTTCGAAAAAGACAAAACATTCATATGGTTTCTCACCAGTATTTGATCTCAAATGTTTACAATGACAGTTTAAATTTATTATAAAACCAGTTTTGAATTTAATAGAAATTTCTAAAAATATAATGAAATGTGAAAGTGTTGACTACCGATTATGGGGTCAACTTTCGATAAAGACAAAACATTCATGTGGTTTCTCACCAGTATTTTTTCTCAAATGTTTACAATGACAGTTTAAATGGTTTATTATAAAACCAGTTTTGAGTTATTAGAAAAAAAAACTTACGAAATGAAAAAGGATTGACCATCGATTAGAAGTCTACTTTCGAAAAAGGACAAAACATTCATATGGTTTCTCACCAGTATTTGATCTCAAATGCTTACAATAAAATTTCAAATGGTTTAATCTAAAACCTATTTTGAATTAAATTAACATTTCTAAATATACAGGCTGGGACATGAATTCGTGAACATTTAAATCTAACGTCCCGCGCGTACACAAGTCGTGCGGGGCGCGGGGAGGTGTCTTACCTCTAGCTCGTTTATCGGAAATGTAGTCGCAATGGATCGCTTCACGGGACCACAGCGTGCTTTTTGTGTAAAACAATTTTATTTAAACAATAGTGTTCGCTCATTACTGTGAGACGCTTATTTCGCGTTGAATACAATTTACATGACTTGAATCAGTGTCCGAGTGCTCCTTTGATAAAGAAATCGGTAAAGAAGTTCGAAGAGACGAGATCGACACTAAATGTGAAGCAAACCGGCGGCCCATGGACTTCTCGGAGCGAAGAGAAAGTTGCCGCTTCACTTCGGCGTAATCCCGATTTATCGACGCACAAACGTTCGGCTGAATTAGGATTATCCCGCACATCTTTACGCAGTATTTTGAAATTAGATTTAAAATAACATCCATACAAGGTCCAAATAGTGCAGGAACTAAAACCTAATGATTTAAATTTATGCAAATTGTATGCCGAAACAATGTTGAGTCAATTCAGTGATTATGAGAACATCTTATTTTCTGACGAAGCTCACTTTCACATCAACGGACACGTTAACAAGCAGAATTGCCGATATTGGAGCAGTGAAAATCCCAAAGCTAAGCATGAAAGGCCACTTCACTCGCCTAAAGTAACTGTATGGGGTGCAATTTCAGCCAAAGGAGTCATCGGCCCCTACTTTTTTAAAGATTCACGCGGCCGTACAGTTACTTTTAACTCTGCTGAGTATGTAAAAATGTTATGGAAGTTCTTGGTACCACAACTACAGGAATTTGCCGGCTACAATCGTAACACGTGGTTTCAGCAAGATGGAGCCACCTCTCACACATCCAACGAGTCCCTGCAGGTTGTAAAAGAAATGTTTCCGGAAAAGCTGATTTCCAGGAGAGGCGACATCCCATGGCCACCCAGGAGTCCAGATTTATCCCCAGCAGACTTCTTTTTGTGGGATTATTTAAAGAGCAGTGTCTACATCAATAAACCGAAGTCACTGACTCAACTAAAAGAAAAAATCTGCGAAGAAATGTCTGCGATATCACAGTCTCTTTGCCACAAGTATTTGAAAATTTCCGTGCTCGCTTAGAAGAAAGCAAACGTCGAGACGGTGGTCATTTAGATGACGTTATTTTTAAAAAGTAAATTACAATAAATAATCTATCTCCTAAATAAATATTTTTTAACATATGTCAGATAGTTTTTTTTATATGGGTTTTTTTAATGTTAACGAATTCATGGCCCTGTATAAAGAAATGTGAAAGTCTTGACTATCAAGTGGAGGGGAGTGACTTTCATAATTGTGAGCAAATACACTTAAATCAAAAGATGTTCACAAAATGAACGAAAAATTTAATAACGGCGTATCGCAAACACAAGGAAACGAAAATAAAAAAGCAATACAATCATATGGTCTCTCACCAGTATTTGATCTCAAATGTTAACAACAACAGTTTGAATGGTTTATTACAAAACCAGTTTTGAATTCAATAGAAATTTCTGATAGAGTTTGGCCATCGAAACGTGATATTGACCTTGAAACAGAATTCTTTATACGGCAATAAGCAACACTTGTCAAACCGCAGTACGTTGGCTGTCACGTTGTGTCAATTTTCGGAAAATTATACGGTTATCTTGTGTTATCATGTCGAAACCTATTAAAAGCTCAGCAAGAATGTTAATTTTTACAATGTGTAGCCATCGCTACAATATCTAAATAAACTAAGCGCACCAGGAGCCACAAATAGAATATCACATAATATGCCATATTTAGGTACGGTGACTCCTGGTATAAAAAGTCAAAAATGATAATAGAATTTATATAAACTTTAAAATTAAAGAAAAAACCTACAAAGGTTTGATGGACTCGGGTGCGAATTTAAGTATAGTAGGGAATAATTACCATAAACATTTTTTGAATTTGGGATTCAAATTATTTAATTTTACTACCACAACTACTTGAGCAAACCGTTCTGTCGTTGAGATAATAGGTAAAATTCTATTACCAGTCAATTCCAGAGGTTCCACTTATAATATTGAGTTTATGGTAATCCCAACAGACTTCAAGTCATGGTCTTTGTACCTCTCGTACATATTCAGATCTCGAGTTTTATTTAACAGAACATTTAAAACATTGCACTCCCTGCCATGAACCGTCACATACATATTACAGTACCTTTCAATTTCTGCAGGTATTAGTTCAAAGGGTTTTTTTTTCCTTTTTGTAGTTCCCGCCATTTCCAATGACGGTGCTGCCATCTTCCACATCCGTGTTGCACTCGGACGAGGTGGAGGTGGAAGCATCGTCAAATGGTAATGCTCGTTCACAAACCTTTTCGTAGTATTTTAATGTAGCGTTTACAGAGATTGTAGGTAATTCTATGTTGGGGGGATGGGGTTTTAATTGATTTACACGGTGTCGCCTGCGACTTGTATAATGATGTGGCAAGTTTTGGACATATGCTTCCACATTCTTTTGTAGGAAAACTGGTTAAAGTTGTAACTCATCTATGATGTTAACAAACTTCTTGCCATTCTTCTGATTGTATAGATCACCAAGAACAATGTCATTGTGGTCTGTATTCATCATGGCAATAGGTATAAAATAAAGTTTTTTAGCATTTGCTATAAGCTCTTGTGCTTTATCAATAGCTCCTTTTTTCCATTCTCTTGTGCTTTCTTTGATTATCTGGCAGTCTCTGTTTAGCACTTTATCAATAGGTGTCACCCCATGAATGCTAGCCTCAAAAACCTTGGTAGGTAGCTTCTTGTACTCTGTTGGCAGGTCTAAATAAACAGTCTTATCGTCTGGCCGCAAATAAATGCCAAAATCAACCAGCCAAATCGAAAACTGTGACTCCATTGACACTATGCCTCTTACCCATTTGTTTTTCCACATGACTGCAACATACTGTCCATGTTGGACATATTCGAGGTCCGATTTAGTTTTGTTTGTAATGACACTGGATTCAATATTGTTTGTCAATGATAAATTTTTATTGTCGCTATCAATTAAACAATAAAATGAAAAAGGATTATTAAAAGGTATTATTACAATATTTATTTTTAGAAATACGAGATAAAATTTAAAATCAATTGCAACAATATTTCAGAGCAAGCAATTTAAAATTTAGCTATCTTTGAATAGCACTGCAATGTTGTGACAGGACATACACCATTTTTTTTTGGCTAAAGGTCGAGAAATGATGACGGATGGCATGTTGCATTCTGTAAGAGGCGGCATTCCAAATTCGTTGGACGACCTCCAAATTTCCAACCGTTCCGAAAGAGCAACTGCTCTCAACGAAATGGCAGATATTTTCCAAAGGGTTACTGATGCTTTGACCAAAGCGTACAAACAAAACGCGGGACGATATAATCTGCGCCGTAAGGAACTACGGTTAAGTGTAGGTGATATTGTATGGAGGCGTAACTTTGTACAGTCAAATGCAGCTCATTTCTTCTCCGCTAAACTGGCACCGCGCTTCCTTAAATGCAAGGTCGTTAAGAAGCATTCGGATGTCGTTTACGACCTTCAGGAGATAGATACCGGTAAAATTGGAAAATATAATGTCAAGGACATAATAAAAGTCAACCAAGGTGTATGCACAAGTTAACAACAGATTTTGGATTGGATTAACCAACAAAATAATTTTGGATTGGTCTAACCAATAAAAACTCTTATTGGTCAAGCACCATCGCACTCCTTTGACCCCAAGAGGTCCTTGTACTTCAAAGGTTCAATGTTTTACTCTGAATACTATCTTGGTAACCTTTCTTGTGAATCATTGTCGTGGAATGTTAAACCAGCAACTAGGTAAGTAAAGTAGAATACCCACCTTCGTTATTAATATAAAAATTATATATTATTCGTCTTCGATAAAGAAACCTATATCACACTCCAATACAACGTCCCATTTCTACCTTTCATTCTTTTTTTTTATACACGACAAAGCTCAGCGAGAATGTTAATTTATACAATGATGTGTAAATATAAAGCGAAACAGGAAGAACGCGCCTTTGCCTTTCGCGAGAAAGAACGATATTTCCATGAAATAATGGCTGCGACAGGTTAGTGCACTGTAATGATTTTGATATTAGGGGAATATAGTTCGTAAAATGCACTGAACATGTATTGCATGTAGAACAAAAATATATAGAACGTGATGGAATAGTCACAACATTAGAACCTTTCATTATAAATGTAACCAGTGACTGTTACTCCAACAGTGATGATTATGAGGAGCAAATCAAATTGTTGGAATCTGATTTTGAGTATGACAGTTAAACTATGTTTAGTTACTTCCTTGTTCAGATAATGATTTGTTACAGTTTTTAAAATAAATAATGGGTACTAAACAAACAGAACTATTGTTTTTTTTTGTGTTAACTATATAGGTACCTACTACTTGCATTAATAATAATGAATTAGAAACAGGTTTTATAAGGCTTATTCATCTAAAAATAACTTAAACCTTTTTTAATGATTCGTAAGAAATCTCAATATTGGCAAGTATCAAGATTGCTTTTTCCTAATTCATAAAGTATTGCCATATCTACATATTTTAAATTTTAAAAAAAATCTCAGTATCACGTTTCGATGGCCAGACTGTAATATAATGAAATGTGAAAGTGTTGACTACCGATTATAGGGGTCTACTTTCGAAAAACACAAAACATTCATATGGTTTCTCACCAGTATTTGATCTCAAATGTTTACAATGACAGTTTAAATGGTTTATTACAAAACCAGTTTTGAATTTAATAGAAATTTATGGAAATATAATCAAAAGAGTTGACTTCCGATTATAGGGGTCTCTTTCGAAAAAGACAAAACATTCATATGGTTTCTCACCAGTATTTGATCTCAAATGTTTACAATGACAATTTAAATGGTTCATTATAAAACCAGTTTTGAATTTAATAGAAATTTCTGAAAATATAATGAAATGTGAAAGTGTCGACTACCGATCATAGGGGTCTACTTTTGAAAAAGACAAAACAATCATGTGGTTTCTCACCAGTATTCGATCTCAAATGTTTACAATGACAGTTTAAATGGTTTATTATAAAACCAGATTTGAGTTATTTGGGAAAAAATCGGGAAACGGGAAAAAGGACTGACCACCGATTAGAAGTCTACTTTCAAAAAAGGACAAAACATTCATATGGTTTCTCACCAGTATTTGATCTCAAATGTTCACAGTACTACCATTTTTGAAATGATTTAATTTAAAACCCAATTTAAATAAATAGGCCTACAGTTTAACAGTTGTATTCATAAAAAAGCTGTACATCTCAGCTCAAATTAGTCAAATAGTTAAAACATGACAAAAGAAAATGTCATGACATCCATATGGTTTCTCACCAGTATTTGATCTTAAACATCTTACGTTTATGAAAACATATTTAGCGTATAAATGCACTTCAAAATAAGAAGTGCATAACTACTTCAAAAATGCGTAAAAACTGGGGCAAACGTAGCTTCGTCAAAAAAGTACATTGACAGTACGGTAAACATTAAAGAAAAAAAAATTAAAGTGATTATGAATGCACTTCGAAATTGCTTCAAACCACGAACGTTCAAATATACAGAATGTATGTAAACATAAGTGTCTGAAAAGTATCAGTTTAAAAAACTGTAACAAACGCGTCCTTGTCTGAAAATATATTGAGTTGTAACCTCCAAAAAGGTCTACGTCAAATGTCAATATAAAATTTACAAATTCGTAATTGGAACATGAGAAATGCGAAGATGCGAAAATTGTTGTTATAGATGAAACGGCGAACATCGTGTCAGTACAACTATGCGTGCATTACACTAGTGAGAAACCTGACATTTCTCACTAATATAAAAATTTATTGACGAACTGACGATAACCTCCAAACAGGTTAGAGAAAGTTGACAAATGGTTTTTCGCCGTAATGAAATATTAATTGTATAGAACATTGAGAAACGTTTTGCTTCTCGCAAGAAAATGCGATTTTATATTTCTAACGATAATAAAAAATGACGCAGCGGTCGTGCCAGTCCAATAAACTTCAACTGCATTGGTGAGAAATCTTACATTTCTCACTAGTATGCAAATCCAGGCTTTGGGCAAAAATCTGTAAGGGGAAAACTCGAAATGATCCTGCGGATAATCTCGAACTTAGAGAGGAAGGAGTTATGCTCCACATCGAGACAGGGCTCGTGAATGCTAAGTACTTATCCTTGGAATCGCCTACGCAGAGTCGTACCTCGAGACCGCCCTGTAGTGCTAACTTAGTGTCTAGAGGCTAATTGCAAATAGAATTAAGTTAGATCATAGACCATAAGCTTAGTCTATAACTCTCTTAGACAAAACTTGTCTTTAAAAATGAAAAGATTTGTATTTCTATTAAGCTCCACGTCGTTCGCCTTAAGTTCTTACATAGTTTAACTTAGGAACTCAAATTAATTTTATAAAAGAATGGTTTCTCGCAAGAATGTGAATAATCTGACAGGCAAACAACCTGAAAGAGGATTTCAATATAGATGATGTTGACAGACATTACATTCATATGGTTTCTCGCTTGTATGTGAGCACATCAACCTAACATAACCTCCAAATAAATTCAATTCTCGATTAAAGTGTACATTTTTAATGTTGTTAACCAATTCTCGAGATTTCTCAAGTTTTTCGAATGTGAAAATACATATGCTTTTCCCCAGGGGTAGGCAGAGATAGTGATGTGCCGTTCCCGGGAAATTTTGGGAAACTTTGTGCAATGTCTCCGTAAACTTTCCCGGCAATATTGCTAAAAATTTAAATTTTGGGAAAAATTTACGGAAATATTGGGAATATTCCCGTTAATTATAAATGGAAATATTCCCGTCAATTCGGAATATTTCCAGCGGCACATCTCTAGGCAGAGACTAGACCTCCACTTGCTACGATCCTGGCAAACCTCTTACGCTCTATGTAAAAATCCTAAGGGAAATTGACGGTACACAATACCCAAAGGTATAGAGGTATAAAACCTTATTTCAAACCCATAGAGCCTCTTTTATCTTTGAAAAAGAAATAATTGTAAATTTAAATAATAAATTGATAAGTATTAACAATTTCAGTATATTAAATTGAACAACTGTCTCTATGGTGCCAATCTTAGAGCGGATTATCTTTCGCGAATTTAAAATTCGTGCTGTGGTAAGTTATTAATGTTGATACAAAACCTCCTATTTAAAAATTATTATCAGCCAAAGGTAAAAACATGATCATAATGATCTTAATACATTGTGGGACACATTCTTCTTTAAAAAAAAATCACTTGTTATGTATACAACGTGGAAGGGACATACCCGTAATAAATCGAACCACAGGCTATATTAGCTCATTATAGTTTAAACAAATTAAAATACCAGTCAAAAACAAAAGAAAATCGGCATTTCCATACAAAATTGTGAAGTCGCCCGCGAAATATGTATGGGAATGTCGATTTTTTTGTTTGTTTTTGTTTCATTATACTATAGTGATCTAGTATAGCCCGTGGTTCGATTTATTACGAGTATCTCTGTTGTATTTTAATGTGTCTAGCTGTGCCCTACAATGAGTTACTTACTTAAAGAAATTAAACGTCAATTAACACTAAATTTCGTCCGAAATATAAACTTAACAAGTTATGCATACAAAAAAAATTAGGAGCCGATCACATGTTACGTTATACAGAATTCTAACTTTTCTATACGAACTTGTAACATTAGGCTTCGACTACACCTATATAAGCACGGAAGAGCACTTTCACATGCTGCTATCCTTTTCTGTCGCTCAGAACCGTCATTTGCCAAAGCGAGAGAGCGACGGCACGCTATAGCACCGGCCGTCTCTCCCTCTCGCGCTCGCTAATGACGGGGTTCTGAGCGACAGAAAAGGATAGTAGCATGCGAAAGTCCTGTTCTGTGCTAACAGATGTAGCCCAATTTAAACGCCTAGTACCTTACAAAACTTCATCAGACATACGAGTATAACGCTCACCCATAACAGTGACCTAACATTTCAATGGCTCGCAGGTCGAACGAACAATCATTCCCCCCCCCCCACCGCTGTGACGTAACATGTAAATGGCTTACTGGTCAAACGTTAAAGATACTTCGCCTCGCGCACCTAACCAGTCATGGCCTTCAACAACCCCGGCGCATGCACCCGGTAGAGCCCAACATCGACGCGCTCGCATCGCGTCGCTGTGAGTACGCCTCGTCCTTCGCTTGTCACTTTCATGTGCGTTAGACCGCGCGCGAACATCTCGTCAGTGACGTCTTCTGGGAAATCTGGAACAATACAGCACGATATACACTTCGGCCGGAGTTCATGGGGTCACGCGGCAGTTTTGGACAGGCGTAACTACGTGGTCTCGATCGAAAATCATTGTTGAACTTTTTTATCTTAAGTCATACACTTTGGATTACGTTTATGGAAAAAGGAAATTATATTACATTGTTTTTTTTTTCAAAAATTTCAAATGTGTCAAGTATTTTCAATGAACACTCAGCGTATATAATTTGAACACACACTTTAATCCAACACGAAGCCGCCACAATTAAATAAGCCATGAGCTGTTCAAAACAAACACTGCTTTCTTTGCAAATTTTGAAAATAAATTATTTGAAAGGAAACAAAAATATAATTTAATAACTTTCAAATTATTGTATGAACTATACTGTTTAACGTGAAGTTTTTCTACACACATTTAGGAAAAACGGCCACTTTTGGTTAATACGCGAAAAAAAGCTTGACTTTTTCCAATGGACCCCGACAAAGTGACGTAGAAACGTACCTTTGAGCTCGATGTGCACACACAGCGCCGGCTGGCTCGCAAACTCCGGCAACATCTTCCGTAACAGCGTGACCGGTATCGTCTCCACGTTACCGTAGTCGATGTAAAACACTTTCACACAGCTAGTCACTTGGTTTAAAGTGTCGAGTGACGTACAAACGTACCTTTGAGCTCGATGTGCACACACAGCGCCGGCTGGCTCGCAAACTCCGGCAACATCTTTCGTAACAGCGTGACCGGTATCGTCTCCACGTTACCGTAGTCGATGTAAAACACTTTCACACAGCTAGTCACTTGGTTTAAAGTGTCGAGTGACGTAGAAACGTACCTTTGAGCTCGATGTGCACACACAGCGCCGGCTGGCTCGCAAACTCCGGCAACATCTTCCGTAACAGCGTGACCGGTATCGTCTCCACGTTACCGTAGTCGATGTAAAACACTTTCACACAGCTAGACACTTGGTTTAAAGTGTCGAGTGACGTACAAACGTACCTTTGAGCTCGATGTGCACACACAGCGCCGGCTGGCTCGCAAACTCCGGCAACATCTTCCGTAACAGCGTGACCGGTATCGTCTCCACGTTACCGTAGTCGATGTAGAACACTTGCGCTTGGGGATCGCCCGCCGAGTGTTCTACTACCACTGCGCGGAACCATTGCGGGTCTGGAAATAGGAGGAATATTTGTAAAAACTGACGTCTTGCACGTGGAAGGGACATACCCGTAATAAATCTAGCCCTGGACTATACTAGATCACTATAGCATAATGGAACTAAATTAATAGTCAAACATTTAAAAATAATCAGTATTTCCATACGAATGTGTGCAACCCGCCCGGGCAATTTGTACAGCATAGGCATAAGGAACCTATGTGCCAAATTTCGAATCTCTAGACCCAGCCGTTTGAACTGTGCGTTGATTTCAGTCAGTCAGTCATTCATTCAGTTTCTTCTGTGATATATATAAAAGATAGAGAACCCTGCGTGCGCCAGTCTGACTCGCATTTACACGAGTTTTAAATTATTTTTCCCTTACCGAGCGTTTTCGGTGTTTGAGCGTAACATGTATACTTACAGGGAGGACACTTGGCGATGCAGAGCTCTTCCACCGCCGGCAAGTAAGGCTGGCGGCCGATCTCGCTTTCGCAGTACTCCGCCATCTGCCACACATAAAATACATTACATTTCAACATGTAACTTTCGTGTACTGCACCAGAATAAGTACTAGTTCTCATGTACAGAAAAGAAAGGAATTCAAAGAAATATCTACTCAATGTCCGCGTCAAATGTTAGCGATATGGTTTAATTTAGCTCGCGTCAGAACTCGGCACCTTCATTTAGATACCTAGAAGTGCATTGCAAGCCAATTTCATTCTTGTTACTCTAGACATACGATTCTTGTCACTGAATTTCCCCCTCCGGACTGGAGTTTTTGTATACCAGACATTTTTAATGTTACAAGCAATAACGGATTTCAGTCTTTTAGCTGCTGTTATTGGATTTGACGGAGCAAAAGAACCTGCTAACTCATGGTCCAATGACAACAGTAAACTTAGCTGTAAGTAAATGATCTGAAGTCAATATTACATCATCATCAGGTCTTTTTAACCTGTCATCTGTGAGCAGACCGGAATCCGGTCGACATGCATTGTTTTACTATTGTGTCTGGTGTTTTGCACAGACAACAGGTTAATCGGAGCGTGCCGGCTCTGAAGGTGCCGAGGTCCAGCACCTCAAGTACAGCCGGGAGCAGGCAGCTCCAGACACCTCTCATACAAAGCGACTCACCCTCTCCGTGAGCTGCGCCAGCGCAGTCTCCACGTGCGTCCCCTGCTCGTGCCCGCACAGCGTGCCGGCTCTGAAGGTGCTGAAGTCCAGCACCTCGATGGTACAGCCGGCCGCAGGTAGCTCCAGATACGTCAGATTCTCGTACAACAGTTTTGGAGATTCTGGGGACAAGAAAATTTTACTACATACAGCAGGACCACTTCATTCTACCTGTAGATGTCATAAATGAGGGGAGGGGGTGGAGATTTTTTACTCCGCGCGCACTGTGACTCGTCAAAACTGCTAATTTATAGCTACTAGGACAAGTTTGGTATCGTTTCTAGCTGAATAAAGGATGGTCGATTGATTTCGGAAAAAAGAGCATTAATTTTCCATACAAAAAAATTGAATAGGTACACTCAAGCTTTTTTCTTTATATTTAGGAACATGATATATTTCAAAGTCATGAAGTAGCAGATCTTGGCGACCAAGCTATTCAAGCCTACAACAACTTACCAACAACGTCCGCCCCTTTATCCTCCATCTTCTTCCACTCTGGAGTGCAGAACTGCTCCACTTTTCTGTTCACCGACTCGTTCGTTTTCACCACAGTGAGGCTCACTGCTGATCCACTGGGCGCTGCCTTGGCTCCGGACGAAAGGGTCTGTAAAAAAAAAGAAAAAAAACTAAACGTTTGGAATTATGCAACATGCCCAAAAAATGTAATGTATTTAGGATTTTTGTAAGTATGTCTGAGTTTCTTTATTCCACCACTAGCTGTGTCCGTGGGCTTCGCTCCCCATGAGAAATTCGGGATAAGGAGTACCCTATGTCCTTCTATATATATATGCGAGTTTCAAACTATATCCATACCAAATTTCATTCAAATTGGTTCAGTAGTTGAAGCGTGAAGAGGTAACAAACAAACATACAAATAAACAAACTCACTTTCGCATTTATAATATGCGTTAGGATTAGTTAGGATATGCAAATGCAACAGATTTTGATAGACATATTGAAAAGTGAAGTAAGAACTCGTCGCACTCAAGCGACCTTTTTTTAAACCTTGCAGCAGTCGTGTATTTTTGTATTTTATAAAAACGCGGTCACCGAAGGGCAATCCTATCCTACTAATATTATGCGAAATTGAGATTGTATATTTGTTTGTTACCACTTTACTCTTCAACTACTGAACCTATTCAGCTGAAATTTGATATTAATATAGTTTGATACCCCGGGAAGAACATAGGACAGTTTTTACCTTGAAATTCCCACAGGGAGCAAAGCCCACGGGCACAGCGAGTTTCTCATAAAAAATCTCACCATAAGCAGCTCTACGTTGCCATCCTTCAGCTTATCCAGGTACTCCGTAGCTGGAGGGGTGAGGGCATTCCCGCAAGACACTTGCAACTTCACCAGAGAGACTAACGTCGGCTTGCTAGAGAGGTTGTACTCCGTTGGACACGCGTATAGGTTCTCCAGTTGGGCTATTTCCACATTACCTGAAAACGAATACTTAGATAAATAACAGGCCAAGTGCGAGTCGGACTCGCGCATGAAGGGATTCCGTATTCCGTAACATTATCTATAAAAAATCACGGTTGTTGTATGGGAGCCCCGGTTCAATATTAGTTTTATTCTGTTTTTATTATTTGTTTTATAGCGACACCAGAAATACATCTGAAATTCTAGCTCAATACGCTATTTTCCAACAAGTCAAATCAGCGACTTTTTTCTAAATGTCAAAACAAACAGTGTCTATGGGATTTTGTATGAAATACAGGCAGATGACTTTTTCTACAATAATAAATTTAAAATAACGTTTAAATGGATTTGTTTAAATACAACTGACATTATTTTGCGACGCTTTATTTTTTTTTATTAGTACAAAATAATTTATTTTTGACTTAGGAAAGTACCCAATTAGTGTTAGGCTCGGTGCAAACAACCACTTTTCTACTAATTTAGCAGCCACCATCAGCTTCACCGTGTGCGAAGAGTCCATACAATATGTATGTAAATAACAGGAAAGTGGTCGATGGCGGCGTTTTGTGGTGGCCCGTTTGCGCCGAGCCTATTTGTCTCTATATATTTATTTACTTTGGCCTCACAATAAAAGTGTGGCGACTTCAGCGCCACTACGAGGAACTAAACACCACAAGCAACAAATGAACGCAGCAATATCTAGTTCACAAGAATCATACGAGATGGCGCCAGCAGATTCTACAACTCGATCTCAGAATTCTGGTTGCAACTGACTATATATACAACCTCCGACTAGACACCGTCGGAGCCGCGGTACCCCAGGCGCAACACCATGCCTGGCGGGAAGATCTTCCCTTTGTGGCGGTCGAGCATTTCACCTCGCTCCCGCTACAAAAGCTTGTACACAAAATGTAATTTTTAACTTATTTAGATGAAAATCAACTTACCGAAATCGATGTACTCTATCAAGTACTTGTTTAGCGCGACGTTGGTACGTTTGCAGAGCGCGCGGTAGAAGCATCCGTCAGTGAACTTTCCTATCACCGTGTCTCCCTTCTTGGGCGGCTCGGTGAGAGGGCTCGCTGGAAAATAAATAACTGTTTGAGCTCATACGAACTTGGGCGTTTTTCTCCAAATACCGAAACCCAGTTTCGTAACTGGCTAATAAGTATAAAAACGGAATGAAATTAAGGCAAAATCTTCTTGTTTTCATATAACAAATGTCAAACTAGGTGTCACTACACTAAAATAAATTTGGTCCATCGGTTAGATCATTAAAAAATATTGTACACGTCGCCGTTTGGTTTCCGGCAGGTTAAAATAGAACCACTCCAAGTCCTCCCGTGGATGTCGTAGAAGGCGACTTAGGAATACAAGCTGAACAAAGCTTATAAACATCAATGAGAGCTCTCCAACCCGTCTAGCCAGCGTGGAGAGTGTAGGCCAAGTCCTCCGGTTGCTCTGGTAATAGAGAGGGTTGTGCTCCTGCAGTGGAGACAAAAAGACCTGATGATGATTTACCTTTAGCAGCATGCATGTAGACGTCTTGCAGTAGCTGATCGTATACCCTCATGGAGTTAATATCGCACGGTCTGACATACGCTTTGTCTAAAGCCGTAATGTCCACGAGAAACACTTTTGTGGTACCCACGACGTCCGGTCGAGGCACTTCCGGAATGACGGCCGTTGTGGGTGCAGCTATTAAAAGATATAAATTAATAATTAAAAGATATAAATTAATAATTAAAAGATATAAATTAATAATTAAAAGATATAAATTAATAATTAAAAGATATAAATTAATAATTAAAAGATATAAATTAATAATTAAATAAATAAAAAGTTAAGATTTTCATCCATCACCGTTCTTTACAATATCTTCACAAAATGAAAATGGGTCCAACTTGGATTTAAAGGCTTTCAAATAAAAAAAGAATCATCAAAATCGGTTCACAAGTAGCGAATATATAACATACATTAAAAAAAAATGGGTCGAGTTTATAACCTTCTTTTAAGAAGTTGGTTGTAAATAAATCTTTTATTTAAAAAAATATCAGATCATAAAAAAATACGCTTTTGATACTGGGGATGGTCCTTGCTTACTTGGATGGGTGACCACAAATAGCATGAACATTTCTCGAGCCCCTCCATGCTTCAACAGGCACGTAAGCCGTTGGTCCCGGCTGTTATCATTGTATGGGTGTCGTTAAGCTTAGTCATATGCCTTTAGGCAGCTTGTAAATGTAGGATTTATAAATTGTAAACATTGTCAATATTAGATTAAAAGTCGGAATGACATTATTAAAATGAGTTAACGGGTTACTCACGTATAGTGAGCTTCTGCCAACATGTTTCGACCTCATCTAACTAATTAAACGATTTTTAACATAACTTATTTTAATCATGTCTGTCTCACGTTAATTTTATAAAAAAAAAAACTGAATGACGTTTGGATGTCAAGTCAACGTCAAGGTGACAGCTTTGCACTAGATAATCTGTGGGCCTCTGGCCAACCTTCCGCATGACCCGCTGTGTGTGACATGTAGATTTGTACCTATTCACTGTGGCTGTTTAATCAATTCCATATCCTGTTTAATCTCACTTTAAAACCACATAACCCATCAGAAAAATCTGATACCACTGTTGGCCAAACGAAAACCAACCAGCTGAAGATGCAACTGGGAATAGGAATACGCTGAGATGGGAGAGACGGATCATGTGCAGTGGAGCACTTACCTGCAACCACTGGAGGATACTCCACGTCGGGAATCCAACGGCAGACGGAGCCGTCACCGACCGGAGCGCCAGTCTCCACGTTCTCTAGGGACACTTTGAAGCCATCCGCTGTTTTGGCTACAAGCGTGCATTTCAGGTTGTCGCCAATCTGCAACAATTTTTTATTTTGCAACTTGAAATATGTTATGAATATTCGCCACGAATAGGATCAGAACCCAGGAAGGTTGTGAGTTCGATTTTTTCGTGGCAAAATGTTTCATCACATGTTTTAAATTGGATAATAATCAGAGAATGGTAATGTCAAAAATCAATAGATTTTTTGTTTTCTTAACCTCTTCAGAATGGAAAGCTTTTGTTCAACCATGGTTCACTACAAAGGCTGAAAAGACAACCCCTTAAGTTATGGTTCCTTCAATTCCGCATTTGACACTTTTTTTCTTATTTTTGTAATATAATATATAGTACATACCTTGACATTAGCCGAGTCCAATACACAGCAGTATTCAGGGATAGCTTCGTACTTCCCCACTAGACGCTTGGTTGAGTCGCTCGCGACCAACTTGATGACTTTACGTTGTCTTTGTCAAACATTGCACTGAGTTACCGAGGTCGTGTTGTACATAACTTGACATTAGCCGCGTCCAGCACACAGCAGTATTCAGGGATAGCTCCGTACTTCCCCACTAGACGCTTGGTTGAGTCGCTCGCGACCAACTTGATGACTTTACGTTGTCTTTGACAAACATTGCACCGAGTTACCCAGGTCGTGTAGTACTGCTTGTCTATGAGAGCAGCGTTGTCTTTGACAAACATTGCGTCGTGTAGTACATACCTTGACATTAGCAGCGTCCAGCACACAGCAGTACTCAGGGATAGCTTCGTACTTTCCCACTAGACGCTTGGTGGAGTCACTAGCGACCAACTTGATGACTTTGCTAGAGTCGATGAGAGCTGCGTTGCCTTTGCCCAGTGAGCGGGCGCGGTACCAACCGCTGTCTTCTGGGCTGAGGTACGAGAATAAGTCGCCTGGGGACGGTCTGCGAATGAGGGTAGTACGTTTTTTAATTTAGTTAATCTTATACCTTTAAACGAGCAATTCTTGTATATTTATTTATAAATTTATAAATATCTGTGATGGGGGTTTTCGGGAGTAAACAATCGATCTAGATATATGTTTGGGAAAACACGTGTTTTCGAGTTTTCATGCGTTTTTCTTTTCACGCAGAATATGGTCGCGTAATTTCGTCGCGCCGGCCGCAATCCGTTTGGCTCAGCGGTTAAGGATGCGGTGGAGTGTTACGGGTTCGAATCCCACTCGGTGATTTACTTTTGCTTTTTTTATGTTCAAGTTTATATATAATTTTTTATTTTGTATTGTTTTTAGACAAGTT
Organism: Acrobasis consociella; assembly: GCA_963555685.1. NCBI lineage: Eukaryota > Metazoa > Arthropoda > Insecta > Lepidoptera > Pyralidae > Acrobasis > Acrobasis consociella. The sequence goes on along the minus strand of OY743132.1, from coordinate 7,207,608 downwards.
GAAAAATGTAATTAATGTTTGAGATCACCCGGGTATTCATATAGTGATAGATATAAGAAAGAGTGGAGTCTCCTGGCACAAGCATATTTTTTGCTTAAAAGGAGGCTACAGCAACAAAAATATAACAATAATATGGTTAAATGAATATTATTATAATAAACAAAACATTTTTTTCAATGAACTAAGTTAGATTCATTTTAATTTTATATTTGTATCAAGGTTAGGTTTGGGTCTTATCTTAGGTTACAGGTAACAGTAGTATTGTAAAAAAAAACGACGGGTTGCACTCTGGGAGTGCCGGCAGAAGTGAAAACTTGAATATTAACGTTGTGCATTTTTGATATTTTGGAATGGTTAGGGAATAATTTTGCACGAATTGCTTTAATTATCAGTATAAAATATTTCAAATCTTTTCTGAACCACAGTCTGTCACAAATGTCACAAGCATGACCAAATTCATTTTCAAATACACAGCAGTATGGCCACTACACAGACGGTCGAGCCATCAGCTGTCACCATCCATGGATGCGCGTAGCACGCTGTAACATAAACACACACGAACATTCGCGCAAGCGCCCTGCGCCGCCTAAACGAAACAGCAGGCGCAGGCATACATTTTCGCCGCGCCGTAGAAAGAGAAGGGGGATACTCCCTCTCCTACGCCGCGCCAGCTGTCTACTCTCCATCCGTCTTACGAATTTTCGATCAGGTCACGTGTCCTGACGCGAGTTTAACATTTTTTACCCATTCCAAAAAAAGTGCACAACGCCGCTAAAGAAGTTTTCACTTCAAAAATGTAGGTGTTACCTAATTTTTTTACAATACTAATAAGTGGATTTTTGTAAGATAGATAAATAATAGTTTCGTTTCTCTAATTATTTTAAAAAATGCTCTGTCTGCCCCGTTAGGAATAAAGACGTAATATTATGTATGTATGTAGTAGCTTATAAAAAAACTTACTCAAACTTGGTCTGATCCGCTTCGCAGTCCACGACGTAGGTTTCACAGAGCGCCTGATAATCCGCCTCCACCTGTAGAATAAGCATGACGAATGGAAATATAATTTGACCGTCGGTTAGATTATTAAAAATATTCTATAATTATTAAATATTCTACTTGTGGAGACTTTTAAATGGCTTTCTATTTCTTATTATATAAAGTCTTCCTAAAATGTAATAAATAAATAAAAAACAAGTATTTTTTCAAATTGGTCAAGCAGATACGACCTGCGTGGCGTAGTCACCATGCTAGTCCACCACCCAGAGGTTCCGGGTTCGATTCCCGGTCAGGGCAAGTTGGAAAATAGCCTTTTTCAAATTGTCTTGGGTCTTGGATGTATATCTATATATGTATTTGTTATAAAATATAGTATCGTTGAGTTGGTATCCCATACATAACACAAGTCTCGAACTTACTTAGGAGCTAGCTCAATCAGTGTAATTTGTACCCTATATAAAAAGGGGTGCCGTGTGGTTTCCGGCAGAGTAAAATAGGATCACTCCAAGTCCTCCCGTGGATTTCGTAGAACGCGACTAGGAAATACAAGCTAAACAAAACTTACAAACATCAATGAGACCTCTCCAACCCGTCTGGCCAGCGAGGAGTGTAGGCCAAATCCTCTGGCTGCTCTGGCCATGTACGGCTCTAGTAGTATAGAGAGGGTCGTGCTCCTGCAGTGGAGACAAAAAGACCTGATGGTAGTGGTGGTAAAAAAAAGTAAAATTAAGAAGTACAAACCTGTTCATGCATGGACAGGCAGACAAAGCCAGGTTTCTTGGTAGCGCACGCCGAAGTCACATTGTCCACGGAGAGCAGAGCGATAGAGCCGATTGGTAGAGTCTCTATGACGTAGCTGTAACAAATACAACATTTTATCTCATACCGAAGGGCATGTATGAAGAGATTGATGAGTTTAGATGAAGCAAAAGAGGTTTGTCAGGATCGTAGCAAGTGAAGGTCCATAGTCTCTGCTTAGCGCTGTGGGAAACAGGCGTGATATTATGTATGTATGAATCTCAGACTTTCTTAATGCTGCAGTGCAGTTTGTTGCCGGCAGTAAACTTAGCTGTAAGTACATAAATGATCTGACGTCAACAACTATGATATAATGAAATCCAAAGAACAAGTTTATTCGCCTAGCAAATTAAATAACTCCGACTGGCAATCCTACTTACTAATATTATAAATGCGAAAGTGAGTTTGTATATGTTTGTTTGTTACCACTTCACGCCTCAAACACTGAACCTAGTTAGATGATATTTAATATGGATATATTTTGACACCCAGGGAAGGAAATAGGATAGTTTGTATCAAAAAATTCCCACGGGGAGCGAAGGCCACCGGCACAGCTAGTAGTTTCTGTAAACACCATCTAGTGATGGGCGGGGGAAGTATATAGTAAAATTAATATCCGTAGCGCCATCTATTATTTGACAGGCAAACTACAAAAAAGCTCTCAAGCTGTCTTAATAACTTTTAAACGGACCAACCATGTCTGAGGCCTTTATGGCGGTTTAAAAACTCTGACACTAGTGTTAGTCACTAACACACACGATAAGAAGAACGGACCAACCGATTTTTTTTTTTTTTTTTTTTTTTATGTTATGAATCGGCAAACGAGCAAGCGAGCCTCCTGATGGTAAAAGGTCATCGCTGCCCATGAACACATACAACACCGGAGGTGCCGTCTATGCGTTGCCGGCCTTTTAGAGTCCTATTAACACACCTTTTGAAGAACCCCATGTTGTAGCGCAAAGGAAACACCTCAGCTGGAAGCTTATTCCACATCTGACACGTCCTGGGGAAAAATGAACGTGATGCCCTAGTGGTTTTTGGATACCAGGCGTCTAAGATATGGGGGTGAGCTCTCTCTCTGTGACGCGAGGTGCGGTGGTAAAATCGTGACGGTGGCACCAAATTGAAAAGTTCCTCAGAACACTCCCCGTTGTAGAGACGATAGAACATACATAAAGAGCCCACGTCTCTCCGGTGTCTTAGTGTTTCTAATCTGTCTGTAAGTTTGGGATCGTCGACAATACGTACAGCCCGACGTTGGATCGAGTCAAGTGGAAGGAGTTGGTATTCTGGTGCTCCAGACCAGAGAAACGAGCAGTACTCCATGTGTGGTCGGACTTGGGCTTTGTAAAGTAAAAGCCTGTGACCCGGTGTAAAGAACTTCTTCGCTCTGTTGAGCACACCAAGTTTTTTAGACGCCAGTTTGGCTTTATTCTCCAAATGACCCCGGTATTGGACTTCGCTCGATATTTCGACACCTAGGATCCCAATACTTTTAGAGATCGTTAGGGGAGTGTTCTGAAATTGAGGCGCTACAGTAAAAGGGGTTTTCTTGGCAGAAAATGCGCAAACTTGTGTCTTAGAAGGGTTAAAGGAGACTAAATTCTCACCACCCCATTCTGAGACTTTCTCGAGGGTGGAATCAATCTCAGACACAAGCTTAGTTCTGCTCTCTGCAACGGTTGCTGGGGTCATTTTCGCACGACCATTGTAATGTGCATCGCTCGTACTGTCATCCGCATAACAATGAATGTTACCAGAAAGTAACATGTCATTGATATGCAGAAGGAACAAAGTAGGGGATAACACAGAACCCTGGGGAACGCCAGCATTGATTGGCATAGTTTTAGAGCATAGGCCGTCTACAACGACTTGTATGCTACGCCCAGATAAGAAGCTGGCGATCCAAATGCATAACCCTTCGGACAGCCCATAGGATGGTAACTTCGATAGAAGTGCCTTATGCCAAACCCGATCGAAGGCCTTGGTGATGTCTAGACTGCCTGCTAATGCTTCCCCCTTACTCTCAATGGCAGCTGCCCATTGGTGTGTGAGATATATCAGAAGGTCACCAGCACCGCGGCCGTGGCGAAAGCCGTACTGACGATCGCTAATAAGCTGGTTTGCTTCTAGATAACCGAGAAGCTGCGTATTAATTACGCGCTCCATCACCTTGGAGAGCAAAGAGGTAATAGCAATAGGCCGATAGTTGGATGGGTCTGTGCGATCACCCTTCTTGGGAATAGGATGAACAAAGGCTACCTTCCATGAGGATGGTACTTTTCCGGTTTTATAAGAGAGCAGGAATAGGCGCGTTAAAACCGGCGTCAGCTCCGGGGCACAATTACGTAGCACTAAAGCAGGGATACCATCTGGCCCGCTAGACTTGTTGACATCGAGGGAACAAAGAGCACGCCGCACTGAACATTGTGTAATGCGAATTTCAGGCATGGCGTGTTCACAAATAGGAATGGTTGGTGGTGTCTTTCCCCCGTCGTCGAGCGTAGAATTCGACGCGAAAAGAGAGCCCAAGAGGTCGGCTTTCTCTTTTGCGGAATGAGCTAGTGAGCCATCGGGTTTGCGCAAGGATGGTAAGGAGGTACGACAAAAATTCCCTTGCGCAGCTTTGGCAAGAGACCAAAAAGCACGGCTCCCAGAGGGATGTCTGATTAGTTTCTCGCCAATCCTGCGCGTATGCCTAAACCTCGCTGCGGCAATTACTTTCTTGCATGATCTGGAGGCAGCATTAAATAGCTTCTTTAGTTCAGAAGATGCCGGGTCCTTTGAGTCGCGCGTAGCAGCCCAGGCTTTAAAAGCCGCTTGTTTGAGGTCGGATGACTCCCGGCAAGATTTATCAAACCAGGGCTGAGACTGGCCGCCCACACGAACTACCGAGCTAGGGATAAAACTTTCCATGCCCTGCAAAATCGTATCGGCTACAGCATTCGCACACCTATCGACATTGTCTGAACTGAAGCATAACTGCCTCCATGGGTAGGACGCGTAAAATTCTCGCAGTCCGTCCCAATCTGCCGACCTATAATGCCAGACACGACGAGTCCCAGAGGGTCGGGTGTATTTAGTCGGACAAATTTGAACCACGGAATGTACCAGACAATGGTCTGATTTTCCCAAAGGAGCCCGACGCGATACTGTGGTACCTTCCGGGTTCGAGGTCAACAGAAGGTCAAGCAGGCCAGGGGTATGACCGTCAACGTCGGGAATCCTAGTAGGTCCATCAACTAGTTGGGTGAGGTCATACGCCGCAGCGAGGTTGAGGGCAGCCTTCCCCGCGTAATCAGTATGGGTCGATCCTAACCATTCGATGTGATGACCATTAAAATCACCGAGGACCGTTACCCCTGCAGATGGAAGCCGCTGGAGAATGTCGTCTATACCTCTTTGAACGTGCCCAAGCAGCCGGTCGGTTTCATTGTCTCCGCTATGGGGCCTGTAGAGGCACGCGTAGATATGAGTGTGGCCTCCAAGGTCTACACGCGCCCAGATTAACGACAGGTCCCTGTCTTCTAGGCTGTCAATACGGCGACAACAAATATCATCCCGGACGAACATGCACACTCCAGCTTTGAACACAAATTTGTGTTCCAAGCTATATCCGGGATACATTAGGTAGGATACGTCGGCCGGGGTTGATATTTGTGTTTCCGTCAGGAAAAATAGGGCCGGCTTTGCCGTTTCAAGATGGTGATGGACGGCATTAAGATTAGAGTGGAGACCCCTAATGTTGCACGAGTCCACAACTAATGTGGAAGGGGGTGCCGCTGTACAAACTTTATTCCTTATTTTTCCAATAGCCATGGGTGTGTTTTTAAGGGAATAATGGTTGGATTATCACAGTCACAACAGCCACACAGGCAAATGCGAGACCGCGGCCCGCAAAAAAGCCACCGAGTTGTGTGCTTCACTGTCACGGGGGACGGAAGGGCCCCCGATCCGACCCACAGACAGACCGCAGTGTTCCACACCGGCTTCCCAATCCGGCACTACGACCGGTATGCAGGCTTTTAACACTGGTGGCAGGGCAGCCTCCCCAGTAGGGATGTCCCAGGGTTCGGGCCCTCTTCGTACCAGCGGGCGGCCAGCGGACAACCGTTTCATCGGGTCTCCCTGGCCCCAGCGACAGAGAAGCACGCTCAGTGGATTTAAGCGAGCCGCAGGTCATCTCGGACCGATGACTGTTAAGGCTGCGACAATCGGAGGGGGGACATGGCTCTCACGTATACAGACGGAACACACCTTACGGTGCTTTGCGGCAGACTCCAACGTGAGGGTGGTCGCCAGCCATACGAGCCAAAGCTCTCCCACCGAACTAAACAGTGTTTGGAAATTACATGAGGCCACCGCCAGACCTCTAAACCCGAAGGAATCAAGTGTTGCTCATTTAGCACTACCCAGGGGTCACGTGCAGGGATCTAGAGTCATGAAGTCCAGAGGGCTTCGCCTGCGGACGCGAGCAACATTAACCCCCTTTTTTTTTTCAACATGGTTAAGAAAGGGAACCGGATCTACTGCAATGCAAGGAAACTTGCTTTCACGTAAAAAAGCCGCGTTAAAATCGGTCTGTTCCGAGGGCTCCGATGCCACAGACCGACATTAGCGTCTGATTACATTATTTTCTACTCCTCTACTGTTATGTGTCTTTTATATAGCCACGAAGACTATAAGAAACATAGATAATTTATAACTTCAGAAAAGTCTATAGTCTATTTCCCTTAAAGGTCTATCCCATTTTCCACCACTGGGGGCGGCCACCACTGGTGGCAGACGGGACAATATTTATGTACACGTGTGCCAGATGCCACCACTTGCGACGCCCCCACTGGTGGCGAACGGCAATCGCCAATCATTCACAGTCTCATTTGCCCCCAGTTGTGGCGAATAGAACAAACTGGTTTCGATTCCCATTCGTCACCACTGGCGACTTGTTTTTGAATTTTGCTCGATGGCGCCTTCTTACGATGCTCGCTAAAGCTCGCATCATAACCTGCGCCACTCGCATTTTTTGACCTTCCTTATACAACTGTTGCATAAAATACTATATGTTTTGATTAAAATCTTTTTTATTTTACCTTATAGCGCCATCTAGTGACAAGGAAGAGAAATAATATGTTTATAAGGCGATGGGTAGTCATGGTGGTAACTTACCTCTTGGGCACAAGTTTCTTCGCCGGAGTCACCTCTTCCAGTTTGGCAGCTGGGGTCGTCTTCACGTTGGCCGGCGCACGGTTGGCGACGCTGGCGTTGGCGGGCGCGCGGTTGGCGACGCTTGAGTTGGCAGCGTTGGCCTGAGACTTCGATGGTTTAGGCTCTGCGACGTGCTGGGATTTCACTGGTGCGGGAGCGGGTTTGGTTTCCGACGATTCTGGTTTCGGCTCTGGACGATTCGCGTCTAGAAAACAAGGAAAATTTAAAAGATCTTTTTTAAACTTGGTTTAAAAAGACTACTAGGGATAATAGAGAAGACTGGGTAAAACACATTTTATTTGGCAGCATGGAACAGTACTTTTCTATGCTGCTATCCTGTTCTCAGCTAAGAACCGTCATTCGCTAGCTAGAACAAAATAGAATAAGATAGAGAAAGAACGGGTGCTGAAGCGATCCGTCGCTGTCTCTCGCCATATCCATATTTTTTCACAATAATCCACAAAGACACAGCGCATCAAAGTTTTGGAGTGTGATTTGCGTCACCTTCTAGTGAAAATCGTAGCTGATCGTGACGTCACACGAAATTTTAATGCGCTGTATCTTCGTCATTATTGGCTAATCAGAGAAAACAAAAAATATGTATACTATACTTATAATAAATAATCTACGTAAATAGCCTAAAAAATTTACTCCTAATCCGTATTCTATATGCCTACTAGTTGATGCCCGCGACTTCGTTTGCGTGTACTTTATGACTCCAGCGTATCTGCATCAGTCCAGTGCAATAAAATAATATTGCGACTATAAATTGAGATGTAAGCTATCCTATCTTTCAAGTTGGATCAAATTGCACACGGTATGAAAATCGGTTCATTAGTTTAGGAGTACATCGCGGACAAACAACGTGACACGTAATTTATGTAACATGTAAGGTACTATGTTTAAAACTTACTCTTTCCTATCTCCCGGCACTTTTCCTCTTCCTGAGGCTGCTTGGGCTGCGGACGGCGCTCGTATGGCTTCTTGTTGTAGTTGTTGTTCTCACGGTTGTTGTCTCTGTTGTTGTTGTTGTAAGCGCGACCTCCGCGATTGTTGCTGTTGTTGTTAGGCTGTTTCACCTGGCCGGGTGCCGTAAACACCTGTTAAAATAATAGTTCTTTACTGCAGAGGCTGAGAAGTTAGCGATTGCCGGATGAGCAGGGTTTTCAAGGCCGCGCGTCAACGTGGCCTGGATAATAATTACGAGTCCGGCAATCCCATTTCTGCAGAGGTACCTATAAATAGTGCTTTTCTTAATAAATGTAAGAAATTAACAACAATGGAAATAAACCAAAAGCAATTAATGTTTACTGCAAAGTTTTAATTGTCAATTTGTGCAAAGTAAACATAGCTCATACAGTCCAGCCAAATTTTAAACGTTAACCGTAGATTTCTTGCAACCTAAATTAAGCGTATTTTCGTGTGATTTTATGCCATATATATATGAATACGTCTTTTTTTTAATTATTATTATTTTGTGTCTCCTTTAAAATCACGAGTCTTTTGAGAGGCTTGCGTGGGGATCCAACACGTAGAGGCCCTTTGGAGAAGTTGATGTCATGTAGCGCTCCCGCCAAAACTATAAGTAAAAAAATAAGTATTACCTTTTCGTTTTGCCTGTCTTCTGGTCTGCTCAGAGACACAGGTCTGCGCAGCGGTGCCGCCGCAGGGATCCTAAAAACCGTCCAATAAATAAAATAAATATATAAGGACATTTGTATTGTATTGTATTGTAAATTCTTTATTGTACATAAATTGACACAAGTTAAACATAGATGAAACACAACAGTACAAAGGCGGACTTATCCCTTAGGACAAATTACACAGATTGAGCTAGAACACAGATAGAGCTAGCCCCAAAGTAAGTTCGAGACTTGTGTTATGGGATACTAACTCAACGATACTATATTTTATAACAAATACATACAGGATGACTATTTACCCACCAGCCAAATTTTTGAAGCAAGTTCAGTCCATGATACTGAACCACTTTCCACAAAAAAAGTTATTAAGCATCGACAAAAAAATTTCGTACGCCCATACAAAATTCATTTTCCCGAGCGCTGATATGTATGGATAGCCGAATTTTTGAAGTGAAAACTTCTTTAGCGGCGTTGTGCACTTTTTTGGAATAGGTAAAAAATTTTAAACTCGCGTCAGGACACGCTCGCGTCAGAACACGTGACCTGATCGAAAATTCGTAAGACGGATGGAGAGTAGACAGCTGGCGCGGCGTAGGAGAGGGAGTATCCCCCTCTCTTTCTACGGCGCGGCGAAAATGTATGCCTGCGCCTGCTGTTTCGTATATCAAAAATGCACAACGTTAATATTCAAGTTTTTACTTCTGCCGGCACTCCCAGAGTGCAACCTGTCGTTTTTTTATTATTTTCAGTTTTCGTTAATTGTTTTTATAGAAAGTAGTTCAGTATCATGGTCAGACAATGCTCTAAAAATTTGGCTGGTGGTTAAAAAGTATGTAGATAAACATGCAATATCCAGGACTATTTGAAAAACTTTTACATTTTCCGACTTGCCCTGACCGGGGATTGTTGTTATTTGTTACATTGTGTCAGGTATTGGTGGATCTCAACAGGTTAAACTTTCTTTAGCTGTAGTATATAAAGTAAGATATGCAGTTCTTTTTTATTAAGTATTTTAAGGGATTATTCCGTTCCTAATTTAGAATAACTTTTCCCAATTGTATATCGAAGTACGAAAATATTTTTTTTTTTAGTTCTCATACTAATCGGAGTAGTCACGGCTTGTCGTTATTGTGGTTGTTTTTTTTTCATATTTCGGTATACATTTATCAGTGCCTGAATTAGTAAATGTACCGCATATTAAAGTAAAAACTTTAGACAAAGTATTGTACTTACTCTGGCTCCTCTGATAAAGCTGATGCTTTATCGTTCGCCGCGGCCAGCCCCAATCTGTGAAACAGATTTATATTGAATACTGGCTGTTGCCCGCGAATTCGTTCGCGTAGACTTTATGACTCCGCGGTATCTGCATCAGTCCAGTGCAATAAAATAATATTGCGACTATAAAATTGAGATGTAAGCTATCCTATCTTTCAAGTTGGATCAAATTGCACACAAATCAAATTTAAAATCGGTTCAGTAGTTTAGGGGTCCATCGCGGACAAACAACATAAGACGTAATTTTTATATTTAAAGATGTAGTGTAAACAATACATTTAAATAAATGGAGTGAAATAATTAAAAGAAATAAAACAAGTGTGTATGAAAAAAACATGGAGCAGTACGGCGTGACGCCGCAGCGCGCGCATTCCGCCTCCGCGTCGCTACAGTGTAGGCACTAGCTGCCAACCAACAAGTAACACTCACAGGGCTAGGTTGTGGCACACCGCCTGGTGCCGCGCCGCCCAGTCGCGGCGCTGGCACCGCGCGGAGCAGTACGGCGTGACGCCGCAGCGCGCGCAGAACGCGTCCGCGTCGCTACAGTGTAGGCACTAGCTGCCAACCAACAAGTAACACTCACCGAGCCAGGTTGTGGCACACCGCCTGGTGCCGCGCCGCCCAGTCGCGGCGCTGGCACCGCGCGGAGCAGTACGGCGTGACGCCGCAGCGCGCGCAGAACGCGTCCGCGTCGCTACAGTGTAGGCACTAGCTGCCAACCAACAAGTAACACTCACCGAGCCAGGTTGTGGCACACCGCCTGGTGCCGCGCCGCCCAGTCGCGGCGCTGGCACCGCGCGGAGCAGTACGGCGTGACGCCGCAGCGCGCGCAGAACGCGTCCGCGTCGCTACAGTGTAGGCACTAGCTGCCAACCAACAAGTAACACTCACCGAGCCAGGTTGTGGCACACCGCCTGGTGCCGCGCCGCCCAGTCGCGGCGCTGGCACCGCGCGGAGCAGTACGGCGTGACGCCGCAGCGCGCGCAGAACGCGTCCGCGTCGCTACAGTGTAGGCACTAGCTGCCAACCAACAAGTAACACTCACCGAGCCAGGTTGTGGCACACCGCCTGGTGCCGCGCCGCCCAGTCGCGGCGCTGGCACCGCGCGGAGCAGTACGGCGTGACGCCGCAGCGCGCGCAGAACGCGTCCGCGTCGCTACAGTGTAGGCACTAGCTGCCAACCAACAAGTAACACTCACCGAGCCAGGTTGTGGCACACCGCCTGGTGCCGCGCCGCCCAGTCGCGGCGCTGGCACCGCGCGGAGCAGTACGGCGTGACGCCGCAGCGCGCGCAGAACGCGTCCGCGTCGCTACAGTGTAGGCACTAGCTGCCAACCAACAAGTAACACTCACCGAGCCAGGTTGTGGCACACCGCCTGGTGCCGCGCCGCCCAGTCGCGGCGCTGGCACCGCGCGGAGCAGTACGGCGTGACGCCGCAGCGCGCGCAGAACGCGTCCGCGTCGCTACAGTGTAGGCACTAGCTGCCAACCAACAAGTAACACTCACCGAGCCAGGTTGTGGCACACCGCCTGGTGCCGCGCCGCCCAGTCGCGGCGCTGGCACCGCGCGGAGCAGTACGGCGTGACGCCGCAGCGCGCGCAGAACGCGTCCGCGTCGCTACAGTGTAGGCACTAGCTGCCAACCAACAAGTAACACTCACCGAGCCAGGTTGTGGCACACCGCCTGGTGCCGCGCCGCCCAGTCGCGGCGCTGGCACCGCGCGGAGCAGTACGGCGTGACGCCGCAGCGCGCGCAGAACGCGTCCGCGTCGCTACAGTGTAGGCACTAGCTGCCAACCAACAAGTAACACTCACCGAGCCAGGTTGTGGCACACCGCCTGGTGCCGCGCCGCCCAGTCGCGGCGCTGGCACCGCGCGGAGCAGTACGGCGTGACGCCGCAGCGCGCGCAGAACGCGTCCGCGTCGCTACAGTGTAGGCACTAGCTGCCAACCAACAAGTAACACTCACCGAGCCAGGTTGTGGCACACCGCCTGGTGCCGCGCCGCCCAGTCGCGGCGCTGGCACCGCGCGGAGCAGTACGGCGTGACGCCGCAGCGCGCGCAGAACGCGTCCGCGTCGCTACAGTGTAGGCACTAGCTGCCAACCAACAAGTAACACTCACCGAGCCAGGTTGTGGCACACCGCCTGGTGCCGCGCCGCCCAGTCGCGGCGCTGGCACCGCGCGGAGCAGTACGGCGTGACGCCGCAGCGCGCGCAGAACGCGTCCGCGTCGCTACAGTGTAGGCACTAGCTGCCAACCAACAAGTAACACTCACCGAGCCAGGTTGTGGCACACCGCCTGGTGCCGCGCCGCCCAGTCGCGGCGCTGGCACCGCGCGGAGCAGTACGGCGTGACGCCGCAGCGCGCGCAGAACGCGTCCGCGTCGCTACAGTGTAGGCACTAGCTGCCAACCAACAAGTAACACTCACCGAGCCAGGTTGTGGCACACCGCCTGGTGCCGCGCCGCCCAGTCGCGGCGCTGGCACCGCGCGGAGCAGTACGGCGTGACGCCGCAGCGCGCGCAGAACGCGTCCGCGTCGCTACAGTGTAGGCACTAGCTGCCAACCAACAAGTAACACTCACCGAGCCAGGTTGTGGCACACCGCCTGGTGCCGCGCCGCCCAGTCGCGGCGCTGGCACCGCGCGGAGCAGTACGGCGTGACGCCGCAGCGCGCGCAGAACGCGTCCGCGTCGCCGCCGCACGACACGCAAACGCGCGACGCCACGCGCTGAAGCGCGGGAATTTTTAGCTGCGATGTCGTGTATTGTTTATTTGTATACGCTTTTATTATTTCATTGTTTAGTACATGCCACCTGTATTGCTTGCATCAAACTGAATAACTTAGATTACTTAGATAAATACTTTATTTGTACCATTAAGGACACACAACAGGACTTTGTTTGTATTTTAGCTTGTAAGTATTATACAGTGTTTCACCCTATTTAAACGCATTCTCTCCTCTGGCGTTGGGTTAACAGGCAGAGAACCCTTAAAGGGATAAGTCCGCCTTTGTATTGTTATATACCGTATTTTTGTAGTGTCCTTTTTGTACAATAAAGAATTTACATACAATTAATACAACGGAATAACACAAACACACCAGTCAGACTGTGATTATTTGTCGCAGTGATACAAATAGGCAGAAGCTCAGCGCCTTGCTCTTGTAGTGAGATACGCTCACTACAAGAGCAAGGCACTAATTTTCAACTGCTGCCTGTGGGTTCTCGCGAGTACGCGCAGCAAAACGATATCGTGTCACACTAAAGTAGATATATAGTACAGATAGCACAAACTTATGATATTATAAATAAACAAAATATATAATAATAACTTGCAGTTTGATGCAAGCGCGCTTTCTTCGATTTGTGTGCAAACAATGCAAGCAAAGCATGGCATGTAATTCAGCAGCATCATTCTACACATTTACGGCATGTAGGTGTAATTTAGCAGCATCATTCTACCCATTAATGGCATGTAGAGGTAATAAAGCAGCATTATTCTATACTTTTACGGCATGCAGGGGTAATGTAGCAGCATCATTCTACCCATTTATGGCATGTAGGGGTAATGTAGCAGCATCATTCTACCCATTTATGGCATGTAGGGGTAATATAGCAGCATCATTCTACCCATTTATGGCATGTAATTCAGCAGCATTATTCTACACATTTATGGCATGTAATTTAGCAGCATTATAGCAGCATCATTCTACACTTTTATGGCATGTCATTTAGCAGAATCATTCTACACATTTATTTCTAGTTGGTTGAAACAAGCGTACTTGATAACCATCAGCCGGTCTTGACCTCCCATTTCATCCTATACAAAAGAGCTCTCAGCATAACATTTTAAGGGAGAACTAACTTTTACCTACTTTATTTATTTACTTTATTAACCTCTTGTATGCATTTGCGTAGAGCTACAAAAGAATACATTTTTTAACAATTAAATGAATTATTTATTTTATCAAGTACATAACATGACTCTCTTTGTTATTGGGTCTGGTATGCATAAAAGGGGTCAACAATACATACAAATGGCGGACAAGAGAACACAGTACGCACTTTGTCAAGTTCAGAGAAAAATGATTTAAAACTAAATATTAACTAATGCAAATTTTGAAAAAAAGGAAAAACCTAGTTTACTACTATATAAACCTAGTTTTTTATTAATAACATACTAAAAAATCATTGAGATCAGTTGAGTGGAAATGCATTTTTTCTTATTTAAAGGACAAGTACGTACTATAATTCCCTCTTAAGGCCAGGTGTATTGCCTACCAGTCAACCTACAGCAGATGATGCTGAGAAAGTAATCTTTTTACTGTAGTTTTATGAATCAGCCAGTATATTTCTGTTTGCCATCAGTAAAGACGAAAGAAGCAGTGACACAAGGGCCTGACACGCTTTGATAGAGCGAGATAGTCTTATTGCGACTTCTAAGGGAAGAAAAAGAAAAAAGTGCCGTGTTTTGTCCTTGGTTGTACCCACCGAACATTTATTCATGGTCGGCAGCCCGACCATGTAGAACGTATGCACGACGTGTACTGCATGAAAATCTTGACTTTATATCGCTTTAGTTACTTTTGAAATAAAGAAAAATTTAACAGCCAGAAAACAATTTAATTTGGACATTTTTTTCTTATGTTTCGCTTCAAAATTAAAAAAAGTATTTGGTGTCGCTAAAGTCCACCAACACCACCTTTACGTTAAAATGAAACTAAAACGAATCATAACATAACTTTAATTAAAATGACATTTAAAAATTACATTCAAATTATCCAAAATTACATGACTAAAAATTAACACATAAGATAACAATTAGTAGTAAAAAATACTTACCCTAGAAAACTTATGTAAAAGACTACAAACTAACAATCATTACTTTAAAAATAAATGCTTACAGGTGGCGCACACATTTAAAATAAATGCTTAAGAGGTGGGGCACACATTTAAAATAAATGCTTAAGAGGTGGGGCACACATTTAAAATAAATGCTTAGTGTTAGTATTAGTACACACTGGATAAATGTTAAATTAATTAATTTCATTGGTCAAAATTAATACGAGAATTTGAAAAGATTCACACTTAAAATAACATACACAACAACACAAAAACAACACTAATGATCACTAAACACAACAGATTGTAAAAAATAAAATGGCATAATTTTCAATTTCCATTCATTATCCTATCATTATATTTATAATATCACAACCTATGTCTAAATTAAAGTAAATGCATTTTGAAATGAAACTTAAGTTTCGTTCAAGTGAAGGTTTTTGAAATCTGGCCACCAGATGGCAACACTCAAACGTCAACTGTAGCCCTAATTAATACAATCATCATTATCCTTACATATTTCCGGCTGCATTCTCAGCGGTTACACTTCAGAGCCCGGGGTCCGCTAGTCCGCTACCTAACCTAGGTAATTTGACGAGGCTACTTGTTTTTATACAGATCAACTGCTGTCTGAACGCAACCCAAAGAATAGACCAGAACTAATCCTTGGTTAGGTTTAGCAAACGCTAGACGGCGTTCGGGACCCAGTTTATACGTGCCTTTCGAAACTCGGAATCATGTTTCTTTTCGCAGTTGACTCAAGCCTGCTGTATCCTAACCACACTGGAAACAACTTTTCACAAAGTATGATTTCCAGTGGGATTCGAACTTACGACCTCCTGATTACAAGGCGAGAAACGTGACCACTGTGGACCACGGAGGTAGTCATTAATTAAAAACAATGGTCGCTTTTATATCTATCCTCGAAATGCTTAGAATTGCTTAAGAAAATCCTGCCGCTTGAGACGGCCGCGCGTCGCTTTTGTTCACGCTATTTTAGGCATTTCATAGATTTAAATAAAGGTGAATATGGTTTGACATTGAAAAAACTCCGCCGACTGCTACCAATCTAATCAAAATCGGCGCTATAAGTCTGATGCTACAATGGTGCCATTTAGTGACTTTCACACGTCAAAAACCTCACATTCAATCAACGTATTTATTCAAATAGATTCACAACTCACAACCTATAGCTAGTAAATGCAATTAAAATAAGAACTTGAGTCTCTCCCCACCAATCGTCGCGTCAAACTGCTTGCCTTTTATCACCGACACGGATTGTTTATCCATGATTATGGTAAATCTACCATTAGAAGGATATTCTCCATCTGTGTACACCTCCCACAACTCAGTATTCAAACCTGGATTCTTATCTTCAAGCAAATCAAATATGACGTTCAAATCATCCTCGTTTTCAGGCAGTATATTCATTGGGACTTTCAGAAAAACTTTGTAATTCTGCTTATCTGGCAAAACAGTTTCGTTCCTCGGAGATTCTTTGTCTATGATCACCGGATCCAGTTCAATGTTGTCGACGCTGTAAGAACTTCTCGTTAGCTTCAATTCTTTGTCTATAGCTTTTGGTGAGTTTTTATTGATATCAAACTCTTCTTCTACCCATTGCATTTTGAATTCATCTTTAAATTCTTTATCATCTTGCTTGCAATTTTTATCTTTGCCTTGTTTTTTAGCGTACGCTTTGGTCAATTCTTCCAAGCTCGATTTGGGTTTCAGTAACGATTGTAAATGTCCTAATTTGAATTCAACGTTGCTCGAATCGATGTACTTGTTAAAATTTGGACTTGTAATAACTTGAGCGGATAATTTATCAATCTGGAGTACTGCGTCTAACTTAGTCTTCGTCCGGACTGTACTTATTTTCCTCCAGAATTTAGTCCTCAATCTTGGATTGTTCTTCTGCAGTAGTTCTATCACTTCATCGGTACTTTTATCCGTTTTCACTGCCATACTTATTATACCTACAGCTCCTCTAAATTCTGTTGCTTTTAAACTTGTATGTAGCTTTCTATTAACACTGGCAAGGGATTGTTCCAGCCAATGTCTGGCTGCCGTATCTTGGCATATGATGAAGATTACACCGTCAAATAGATACATGTCGTGAAACTTTGGTATTTGGTCATGAACATGGGACTCAAATATGATGTCTTCTAAGCTTCGCTTGAAAGAACGGAACTGTACTTCGTCCACCCTCGCTTCTGGATAATTCGAAGGTCCTACATATAGTTTCAAGTCATCTGCTATAAGATCTGAATAGTGATTAGTTCTTATGCGAGTCAGTGGAGCATTAGTTATTTCTGGATCAATAGGAACATACATTTTCTTTAATACTTCTTTCTTTTGGTTATCAGGCTCTGCATTTTGGTGTTTCCCGCTATCTTCGAAGCTTACGTCGCGTTTCTGTCTATCGATGATTCTAAAACTCAATTTTTCTCCTTCATAAACTGGATCGAAGTCTGGACTTTTAATAACTTCTAGGGACTCTCTATCAACTCCAAATTGTCGCTTCTGTTTACCAGCCACATCAGAATAGTATTTCCAACACTCAGGCTTCAACCCCGGATAAATCGCTTGTAATTTAAGCAAAATTTCTAAAGATTCCACATGGGCTTTCTCTTTGGGCAGTCGCATTACAATCCTAGTGTACCTAACTAAATCTTTGATATCCCTAAAAGTGAGTTTCAGACCTGTGGAATGTATAAACTTGGGCATAACCTCAGTTAGGTAGTCTTTAGTTTCCAAACTATCACAAATATAAATCACAGCACCGTTAGACAAGTATACATCTTGAAATTTGGGAATGATGAGATTAGTGAAACGCTGTTGCTTCATGTCTTTATGTAAATATTCTTTGAATAGATGCTTTAGCCTTCTAATATGAGTGCCTTCAAGTTTATTTTGAGGGTATCCTTCGAGAGTTATTGCTATTTTTAATTCGTTTTCTACATGAAGGTAGTTCGTGCGCCTGTGGTAAGCGATACCTCTGTTACTGTCAATGTTTAAATTACTATTCCTTGCAATCAAGTTGTCATTACTTTCTATAACAGATTCGGTCTTGTCAGACGCAGCAGCACAGTATGGCGCTTCATTGGTGTCCTCAAACGGGGTGCTATGTTCATCTATTTTATAGTCCTTCTCATTCTCTTGGTCACTGTTATAGTCATTCGTTTCATCTGACCACACGATCACCTCATCTTTATCGCCTATATATTTGACATCTTTGAGTTTCTTTAGTGCATCATTTAGCAAAGACTTTTCAAGTTCATTCTTTAACTGAGCATTGGGCAAATCTTCTTTCACCTCTTCTACTACATCATCTGGCTCGACAACTTTTTCCTCAGTTATCTGTACACATTTATTCTTCTCGGACTCTTGAATATCATTATCTTTTTTCACACTAACCTCAGATAAAATTCGAGGAGTGTTTTCGGTAGTTTTGATTTCTTCTAATAACTTAACTCGTGACGCAACACTCGAAAGATCCTCATCTAGATCAGACAGCAAACATTCGTAATATATCTCAGTGTAACCAGTTAACTCAAAATCCATTTGACCGTAATCAATGACATTTTTAAAGTTTGGACCGCGAATAATTTCACCAGAAATCCTATCAATAAGAAAGGAAGTAGTTTCCATGTTCTCGCTAATCTTTTGCGAGTAAATCTTCCACATGTTAGTCTTTAACGTAGGATTGAAATACTGCAGCAGTTTGAAAGCGTCCCTAGCTGTCGCCGGCCAGCAAGCCTTTGGGATCCTAAGCACGGCCAGACACAATCGTTTCACCTTCGCTTTCAACAGAATCAGGTTCGTACACATGCGCTCTTGCAAACCAGGGTTCACCCTTACCACCCAGTTCCTAGTCTCTGAATCTTTACAAATACATACAATAGCTCCCCTATTCAAATAGTAATCTAAAAACACTGGCATTTTCTTAAGAAGACCAGCTTTGAGCTGCATTTCTATGACGTCGGTGAGGCATCGTTGGAACATTTCCATTTGACGCAAACGCATTTTTGACTTCGGATAACCGGCTAAAGCTATAACTATCTTTGACGCATCCTCTACAATATCCATATAGTCTGAATTCCTTAATTGAATAAGCCTATTAGTCTCGTCTACTTCATCATCGTTATCGCTATAAAAGTCACCATACATCATATCGTAAGTACCCTCACTCCTGTTCCCAACTAACTTATTATCTTCGAATTTCTTACTAGTAACATCTGATCTTTTACTGACGTCTGTAAATTTGCTGGTATAGTTCGATCTTTTGGAAGCGTCATTGGTTTTGACGCTAGTGATGGTGGCTTTGCTTTCGACTTTGCTTGAGTTGTCAGACTTTTTGCTGGTGTATTTGCTAGTAGACTTATCTGGGTCCTTGAATTGGTCTTTGTGGCTATCTTCTGAACAGAGAACGCAAGTGGATGGAGTGGAGCTGCCCTCGGAACCTTCGTCCCAGGACTTGAGCTTGGTTTTGCAGGAGCACAAGGTATCCCTCTCATTCTGCCGAAGAACATTTCGGGATGAGATGACGTTTGAAGGATGGGGCTGCCAGTTGAAGCCAAATGTGTTGTTTTCCTTTTTTCCTGGCAACCCCTTGGTGAATGATGTGTCTACGGTAATGAGAAAGCTTCTTGCTGCAGTCAAGCGTGCATGCAATGAGTGATGGCCGACCGAGAACGGCCAACACTGCAATGCTAATTCAAACTAATCGAGATCCTCTTACCTAAATACTAAGGTAAAGAATAATTTTGCAAACATGCATGTTGAGGATTTTAACATGTGTATGATTCAATGTGTAAAGGGCAGGTGAATGCGCCACGTATATGGCTTTTACAGGTTGACTATATAGATAAAAATCATATCACTGGTCAAAAGCGAGCTAACATTTTACCCAATACCCTTGCCAAATATGAATGAATTTTGTAGGAGCGCTACTTTTAGCTATCGCACCGTTTAAAAAATTGATATAACCGTCACTGACATAAGCCTTACATTTGTTTTATCTTTATAGCCAAGCCGTACAGCAAGCTATTCCCGGATATACCTACACACTTTTGTATGATTTTGCATTTCGTCCAAATTGCCAACTAAAACAATATAAAGTCAAGACCGTCCGTATCAAAAGCCCTGATTCGCAGAACAAGCTGTTTCAAACACTAACACACTATGAGGCCGAAATCGTAGATTTTAGTTTAACATTCTTTTCATCTACTTTTTTCATTATTTGGGTCGATTTTCAGACCGGAGATGACTGTTGCAATAGAGTTGTATATACAGGGTGATCATGAACCTCCTTTATATTCAAGAAAAGTACTCTTTGAATGATTTAGAAAATATACGTGTTTACAGTTTTGTGTTCTATTAATGATCCTGGTTCCAAGATTTCAATATAGCACAGAATTAATATAAGTGTTACATACAGAACGCGATCTCCTAAGGTCAAGGGTGTTAAGCGGGCGGCTGTGGGTGCCTGGACGCCTCGACTTGGCAAGAACGGGGACGGGGAACAGGGACGCATATTGAGCGGGACCTTAGGAGATTCCGTTCTGTATGTAATACTTATTTCTGTGAATATAGCTAGAGCAAAATCAACCTGTATTTGATATCGACTAATAGGAATACGAAGGGATTCTATAAGTCACACATCGTCTATCTCCCTTGCACATTCTGGTCAAAATGATTACTGCTTCATTTCGATTTAGTACATACATACATACATACTATCACGTCTTTATCCCTAATGGGGCAGACAGAGCATTTTGGGTCTTGCGGTTCTATGCAGAGCCCAGGGCCGCAGGACCCAAAAGCCACTTTTAGCGTCATGGTGGGCGAGAAGATGGAAAAGCAATCAATACAGTGATGGGTTGCTAGCCGCATCGCCTGTTAACATGATTCGCATTTTTGCCTATTCCCTCGATCGGCTTTTACGTCGCTTTCTAAGTTTTTTCATTTCTCCCAGACCAGCATGGGAGAAATACAATACATAATTAGTACATAATACCTACTTTACCAAAATGAACACTTTCCCAAAATTTAACCGGATGTTCAAGGGAAGTATACGCATAATCACAGTTTTTAGCTAAAACCTGCAGCCATTAACCAGCCAAGAGGGTTGGTCACAGGACCTTTACTCCACATAATTTTTCAAAACTAAAAACCGACTTCAACCACATAACCGACTTTGATTAAATTTCTATGGTATAATAACCTGTCAAGTATCCTTCAGGTACGAAAAGTTGAATTTGCAAGTATGCCCTTTCAAACCAAAAAGAATTTTCCAAATCGTTCTTGATATATATCTTGTGGAGTAAAGGTCCCGCTTACAAACGAACCACGAAGTTTATAAACAAAAAAGTGTCATCAGAGATGTTATAATAAAAATAAAAATCACAGTTTTACATAATAGGGATAGAGTTTATAAACTTCATGGTATGGCATACCGCCACCGAATAAGGGTTTCCAAAAATATGTGACACTAGATAGCAGCACAGTGACGTCAGGTAGAATCGACTGTTGTCATTGGACCAACAGTTGACAGGTTCTTTTGCTCTATCATATTAACCAGGAGTTTTTGGAGGGAAGTCAAGGGGTTCAGTTGGAGTTTGCTTTATAATGTTTGGAAATTGAGTCTAGTGGACTTTATAATATAAATTGGTGTAGTTTGGTGTTGTAAATGCTCATCCTCATTTTGTGTGACAGTCATAGCGCGGCTGTAGTGATTTATTAACGTCGTCCGCCACTCAATTGGCTATGAAAACCAGTGGACTCGTATAGATTTGACGCTAGAAGATCCCTTGAAGCAATCAAAGGACCTATATAAACCTTTGATTGTATAGTTAGGATTAAGAATAAAGAAGTGAAAAATATAGACGGGCTCTAAAGGCCAATCTAAAGGCTATCCAATGCCGTAAAACAATAAAAAAAAGACGTGTGGCACTCGGGGACTGCCGCGGTAAAGCTATTGCATTAAGGTGGTTCCGTTCGGTCGGTGAATTTTTACAAGGAAGGGCGGCAACGTCGCAAACGGACGACGGAGACGAAGCGGCAACCTACATGGTAGGCGGAGTGGGAAGCGTGAGGTTTTTTCGTTACGGAATTTCTGGATTCGGTCCCCGCGCTCAAGGTCCGCGATAGAAGCTATGCAATAGCTTAAAAACAAAACACATGTATCCAATAACAGCAGCTTATTAGATCTGACATCACTGTGCTGCCATCTGGTATCTCATGTCTTTGAAATCCTTCACTGTAAAGTTGAAAATAATATTTAACTCACCGAATCGCCTGCCCCGGCACCGAAGCTGGCGTCAGCGTCGCGAGGCTCCAAATTCCTGTAAAAAAAGAAAAAAAATTAAAAAAGTATGCGTGAAAAATTTCCCAAAAAATCCACCATTTTGTTTTTTATATCCCGGGACCTTTGGGTGGCAGAGCAGCATGGTGACCATTAGGCCACGGAGGTCGTAAATTAAGAGCGCCCTTCCCGGTCCGTCTATCGTCAACGCGAGCATGGTTGAAAATGCTTGTTGTTTCATCCAGGGCAATGATAGAAAAAAAAGCAAAGTGAAAAAAGAGAGATAGCACCTGAGCGCTCAGTTTGCTCCATATTGTACGAAATTAGTATTATTATTTACTATTCATTGAACGAATATTAACTTTTCATAGGGTGCGGAAATATCATAAAACTTGTTCCAGGTAATACGTGTTTTTCAGTAAGCCTTACGAGTGTGTGAAATAAATGTTTTTTATTTAGAATCTTCATTAAATTTGCAAGGTTTCTATGCAAATATTTTCTTTACTTTTACAATTCATGAGTACTATATGATCGTACTATATGATCGGCCGAAGTTCATGTAAAATTTGTACAAAAAAGCTGATTTTTGGAGACTTATACTAAATTTGTTTTTCCAAATTTTAATTTTTAATTTCGATAGAAACCTAGATATAGCGCACAAGATTCCTGTTAGTTCAAAACTTTCCAAGAAAGATCTGTTACAACAACGCCATAATCACGTACGAGCGTTTGTATAAAAAGTAAGGCGGGTTGGCCGCCCTTAATAAATTTTTCGTATAGGTAATTTCTCGTATTGGTCATTCATATCGTGTCGGACGTTTTTCGTACTGGACGTATAATTTATGACATTAATAGTGTAAATCATTTTTATATACCCATAAAGCCGAGCGTGCCATGAAATATACACACATTAACCTAGTTTATAATTTTTCAAAACTAAAAACCGACTTCACGTCCAAACTACACAACCGATTTTGATAAAATTTCTATGGAACCACCTCACAAGTACAAGTAGCGGCACGTAAGTTTAGCGCTGAGTGAAATGTAGAGGGGATACTGCGCATGGGTACAGTATTAATTTTTGACTTCGGCGCAATAGCGGTCAGCGCTAGAGTAAGTAAGACAATTAATAAGACGTTTATGGGGAACTGTATACTTTTTTATAATAAATTGCCAAAATCGATCCTTGATATGCCAGACAAAAAATTCAAAACTTATGTAAAGAAAGTACTTTGTGAGAAGGCTTATTATAGGACCGATGACTACCTTAAAGACAATAATTGGCCAAGTGCGTGTCGGGCCACGCGCAGTGTAGGGTTCCGTAGTTCCGAATGCCAACTTTGAGTTTATGCCACTAAAAACGTTTAAAATCTAATTATCTATTGAATTTGTATGAAATTTCTTTTTCCGAGTAAATTTTATAAGTTGATCGTATATAACTTTTTAATTTGTATACCCTGCTTAGCTCTGATAGTTTTCCTTTAAACTACTGTGATGCGGCGCGCCGAGCCGACGTCACCGCACACATATACGCGCTTCGAGAACATTCCATGAACCGTCCATAACACACACACAGCGATAAGCGATATCCGCGCACGCGCAGTTACAATGATACCTCCGTCCCCCGAACCGGCACCCCCTCGCAACCGCTTGCGAAGGGACATCGCGACGCCACGTGCTCCTGCACGTCCCGTGAATTCCGGCGCACCCTTGTGCGACCGGCCCGATCGCGTATATCCAGAATCTGTTACGAGCCAACGCAGTACGAGTTGAGCCGCAACATGTTCTAGACTTATTGTATGAGCGTTTATTTATTTTGAGCGTACAATATCTGTTACGGTTTAACTTCAGCCAAACTCCAGTATCTATACCTTATTGTTTATTACAATGTTCCTTTTTTATTACGTACAAATATTTTAAGGAGTGATTCAGTCTATCGTTTTGAACAACTTTTCCCAATATATCGCAATACCAAAATTTCTCTGGGTTCTCATACAAATCGAAGTATAGTCACGTGATATCGTTACTACGAAAATGCAATTAATTCGTATTTTAAAATGCATTTATTGGGAAAAGTTTTTCGAATGATGGACTGAAAGGATTAAGTATTTGTACTTAAACCCTTAAATTATTTGAACTTAATAAAAAGTATATTGTATAGGTAATTAGGTGTGAAAAAGATATCTAGTACTAATGTAAAATGTAGAAACGTCATCTTAAGGGGGTATTGTGGTTCGCCGCTATAAAAGATATAAGATAATTAATTAACTATGTATTACGAGTTTTAATTTGTAAACAATAGCACGCGTCAAGGTCACAGTTCACTATGCAAGCAATTTGTCACACCGCACAAAGATGAAAAAGCATTAGTATTGCGCAATACGTCTATCTCATTCTAACGCGAGCAAAATTCAGCACAGGTCATTTATTCCTAGTTTTTTTATTTTCACCTACAAAGTATGTTGCGGCTCAGCTCGTAATACCTAAATCGCGTTGAATGCGCACATATTTTGCATTTACGATTGCTTGGAAGATTCAACAAAACTATGTCATGTAATGACTCTTTTCCGAAAATTAAAATGGACACAATTAAATAGTTTACATAACTGATATCTTTCGGAGTTGTTTGTATAGTAATATTTTTGTACCTATTAATATGTATACATATAAACTCCACTACAACTTGACAATATTTTGAGTAACGATGCATCTACTTAAATACTTATAAAGTACATTACTTATATATCAGTCTACAAACCTTTGGTTATTTCTATACTGAATGCGTGTAGGACAGTGTAGGTGGAAGAATGTGTAATGGAATGAATAACAAAACCAACTTTCTTGCAAGTCGGCTAAAATAAGTGGCAGTGTTGATCCGAAACAGATTTTGTATGAGATTTCAGCGCGCAGTTATGCACAATATCTGTGAACTGTCAACACCGGGCGGTGTTGAACCATCACAGATTTTGGATATACGCGGCCCGATCCGCGACCTCCTCCCTCACCCCGTGAGGTAGGACGTCGCAGTACCGACGCGTCCCGCGTATCCGTTTGTCGGTTGTGCGCCCACGCACAACCCCCGCTCGCGCCCTCCGCGCGTCCCGTTTGTAGGGTGTACTCCTGTTCTCAGGGGGTACTCCCGGATTCCCCCCGCTCCCCTCGCGTCTTCGACCGCAGGGTTAGCGTCCCGACGCCGACGCCCGCGTCTTGCGTACCTGCTTGTAGGGTGGGCACTCCTGCGCCACCCTCCCGATCGCGCACCCGCGCGTCCCGTTCCGCACCCCTTCAGGGTGCTGTCACTGACGTGACCCGTTGCGTGTAACATTTAGATTAGGCCACCCGGTCGGTCCGTCTCGCTCCTAGCTTACCTACCCGTCCGGTGCCCGCACGCACCCCGTTTATCCCAGGGTCCTCACCCTGGATCCGTTATTCCGTATCGCTTGCCGCTGTGCTCGCGTCCGTGATTATACACCGTTGAGAGTAAGCTCCTCACTCTCTCAAGATAGATACCCGTATAGACATAAGTACCGTTGTAATTAAGTAAAAGTAAACCTAGAAGCTAAGTCTAGTTTAAGCGTTCATGCAGAACTTGTAAATATACTTTTGTTACTGTTGGTATACTTGGTTTCCATTCACCACTCCCCCTGTAGGACTCCTCATAGATATCTGGATCCTTGTCATACCGAGCATGTAACAAGGACCTTTCTCAGATTAGGCAGATGACAGCGCCACCCAGGTTCGATTCCTGGGAGACACCTCATCCTCGCTCCTAATTTGTGTTGTTGCTAGCGTCCAGAGGTTCGAGTCCTGGAAGACGCTACATCACACTACATTATATATATTATAGCTGTGATTTTTTTCACGTGGCCATATATAACCGTTTAGCAGATAGAGGGGGGGGGACATTTGCCTCCAACAAAAATTTTCACTTTAAACCCAAATATTTCAGAAATGATCCCTAAATCCAAAAATGGTGTTAACAAGCTCACAATGATTTTGAAAGACCTATTCAACGACACCCCACACAATGTGTTTGTCAAGAAAAAAAATATTGATACCTCTTTACTTGTATGGCAGCTAACCTAAAAAAAAATATTTTTCCAGATTTTATTTTACGACTTTTTCGCCAATTAATATACATATCCATGCCAAATTACAGCTTTCTAGTACTTGTAGTTTCTGAGTAGGACCGCGGACAGACAGACAGACAGACATGGCGAAACTATAAGGGTTCCTTGTTTACTACGGAACCCTACAAAAGTCTGGCTTGAGCTTGACGCGGGTCCCTCTAAAAGTTTGTAATATAGGTACTCGAAAATTTCATAATTTGGTACATTTTGTACAAACTGAATCTACAACTTGACATTATTTTAAAATTTTGACATTCTAAAAATTAAATTTAAATTATGATATGACATAACAAACAATGTATTCTCTGTCCACATTAACTTTAAGTATTTATTTAATTGTGAGTTGACGTCCTTGGAGAAAATGCTGCAGTGCAGTTTGTTACCGCTTCTTCTGCACTAGCGCTTTGGAAGCGGTAGTAAACTTAGCTGTAAGTAACCATTTGACGTCAACAATTGTGCAACAAAATAATGACGATTATTAAGAGATATTATAAATATCCTATGATAATAAAGATATATTTTGAATTTAATTGAATTGAATTGAGTTTCGTGCTACTGGTAAGGGTGTACTACCTGTATACCCTTTCAAACGAAGAATTTTCCAAATCGGTCAAGGCTTCTTTAAATAATCGGTGAACATACATAAAAAAAAGACTGCGCGGAATCGATTACCTCCTTTTTTTGAAAGCCAGTTATGAATACTATATAGCTCAGTGTAATCTTGATGTTTTTCCCCACTTGATCTCCATTCCTTGCCATGTAAATAATAACTAACACTAATATCACATACTTTAAGTTGCCTTATGGCATCTAACATTACTTACCAAGCTACTACCTTTCCCGTGAGTCTTGCATAAACAAAAAAATTAAGTTAATGACTTAACTTGTTTTCTTACATCTTTTTTATCCTTAGACGAAAAAGAGATGTTATTTGACGTGTCCGTCTGTCTTCGTAGCGCCTAAACGAACGGCCCGAGTATGATGTTTTTTTTCGTTTAAAGCTGATTGAGATGTTTTTTATCAATGTTTGATGGAAATCAGTACAGCGGATTAAAAGTTATGAGGTGTTAAAGCTTGTAAGTTGTTAATCAAATATAGCTAAGAACCACCGGAAGAAAACTTGCTTTTATATAAAAAAAAGCATCGAAATCGGTATATCTGTTCGAGCGCTATGATGCCACAGACAGACAGGCGTTAGCTTCAAAGTTATGACACCCCTCTTTTTTGTCGAGCATTAAAACCTAGAGTGCCGCCGGCCGCTTAACTTTAAAGTATCTTATCTACTTTATATATCTTAAGGAGGTTAAGAACTTACCTCTCGCTGACATTCCTAACCACAATTCTTCCATCCGGCAGTATGCACCTATTTGTAGATGTGTTCACATTGCTCTGGAACAACATTTTAAACGTGAGACATAATCACACAGATGTATTCATCATAAGGTTTTTTGTTTTTCTTTTATCTTCACTGCTGGAGTATTACCAGAGATATACTTGGCCAGAGCAGCCAGAGGATTAGGCCTTCATTCTGTTCCCTGGCCAGATGGGTTGGAGTGGTCTCATTGATGTTTATAAGCTTTGTTCAGCTTGTATTTCATAAGTCGCCTTCTACGACATCCACGGGAGGACTTGGGAGTGGTACTATTCTATTCTACCGGAAACCACACAGCAACTGAACACAGATATATTATCACGTCTTTACGGACAGAGGCTGAGGACGTAACATCCCAAGTTATGTTAGAAAGTCTATACTCAGAAATCCTAACACCAGTTTTGGACATGTGCACACACAGACCAACTCACCGCCTGCTTGCTAGTCTTAAGCAGTTGCAGCTTCTGCTAGTAGCAAACTTACTCTTCCTGCAGCTCCAGCTGTTTTTAGCTTGATTTCTTTTAAGCTATTTCATAAAAACGTCTTTTGTCAAATGCAAACAAACTCACTGTCCGCTTGCTGGTCTTGAGCAGTAGTAGCCTCTGCTTGCAGCGGACTTGCTCTTCCTGTAGCTCCAGCTGTTTTAGCTTGATTTGTTCCAGCTCCAACTCCAAATCAGGGTCCATGGGAGCAAATTCCTGTGCAAAAGAAACATTTTATTAACTTAGTTGTTTGATTTTAACAATAAACTTTACAAAATAAGAAGCTTCTATTTGTCTACTTCTTGGCTGTAGCTTGTGCTTGGCTGGCCAAATTTGGCTTAGCTATCGACGTTCACATTGTTTCCTTAGTCTGCTCGTTGTGGCCACTGGCCACAGTCTAGTGCGCGACGCGCCTAACAACTAAAACCTTCAAAAATATTTTGAAAACAAAAAAATATACTTACAAACTCATTGCCACCAACATCATCATCTACGTCATTATCTCCATTTGCCAAGTCAATGTTTTTCCTGCAACAAAATATGTTTCTGTAAATAACATAGAAGTTTTTTATTTACATAAATTCAAGCTGCCTATAAGCATCTGATGTAACCCCAGTCAGTTCTTCCAAATGAGAATCTGCTTGTTTCTAACAAGTGGCAAAATAATCATTTTAATAATTGGGCAAGTGCGTGTCGGGCCACGCGCAGTGTAGGGTTCCGTAGTTGCGAATGCCAACTTTGAGTTCTAGCCACTAAAAACGTCTAAAAACTAGTATCTATTGAATTTGTATGAAAATGTCTTTTTACAAGTACATTTTATAAGTTGATCGCCTATAACTTTTTAATTTGTATACCCTACTTGGCTCTGATAGTTTTCCTTCAAACTACATTATATATGCTATTATTGTGATTTTTGTCACGTGGCTATATATAACCGTTTAGCAGATAGAGGGGGGGGGGGGACACTTGACTCAAACAAAAATTTGAACTTTAAACCCAAATATTTGAGAAACGGATCCCTAAATCGAAAAATGGTGTTCACAAGCTAACAATATTTTTGAAAGATCTATTCAACGATAACCCACTCAATGTGTTTGTCGAGAAAAAAAATATTAACTACGTCTTTACTTGTATGGCAGCACTGAAAAAAATTTTATTTCCATATATTATTTTATGACTTTTTTGCCATAAATAATATACATATCCATGCCAAATTACAGCTTTCTAGTACTTATAGTTTCTCTGTAGGACCGTGGACGGACAGACAGACAGACAGACAGACAGACAGACAGACATGGCGAAACTATAAGGGTTCCTTATTTACTATGGAACCCTAAAAATGATGGAATAGAAGACACAGGATACCTGGATGCCACTTGTGGTTTATCCATTTGGCAATTTTCCTAGTGGACTGTGAGTTAGGTGCGAAGAACTGTGAGAAGGTGGGAAGACTGCCAGGAGTTGCTATTATCAGTGGAGACATGCATACAATCACATGGTGACTTTTTTTATACATATAGAGACTGCAATGTCATTGTAAAGAAAACATTACTTTTTAATATTCACGGTCCTGCTGTGTGGTTTCCGGCAGAGTAGAACAGGACTACTCCAAGTCCTCACGTAGATGTCGTAGAAGGCGACTTAGGAAATACAAGCTAAACAGAGCATATAAACATCATGTCACCTCTCCAATCTGTCTGGCCAGCATGGAGAGTGTAGGCCAAATCCTCTGGCTGCTCTGGTCAAGTATGGCTCTAGTAGCACAGAGGGTCATACTCAGTGTACACAGACAGACAGTGCACAGTGTAGACTAAGACCTAATGAGAATTTTCCGTTTTATGATGATATTTTTCGACCCTGCCAGAAACCACTTGGCGGTAGAATAGGGCCACTTTGACCTCTTGTAAAGTAGTGGTCACCATGCTAGTCAGCCACCCAGTAGCACTGGCTTCAATCCCCAGTCAGAACAAGTTGGCGTTTTTTAAATTGTCCTGGGTCTTGGACGTTTACCTATATATGTATTTGTTATAAAATATAGCATCGTTGAAGAGCTTCCAACTTTTACAATGAGTGGTTGTTAATAAATGAAAGTTACTTTGAATAGGTATCTACAGACTACACAGAGCCACGGAAAAAGCGTCAGTATACGGTATGTAGGTACATACTACCCGCATTGAAATTGCAAAAAAATATGCAAAGTACTTACAAGATTTTTACATGAAAACAATATACTTACATAACTTAGATTTTGTTAGCGTGTAACTGTACCATAACTACATCTAAACTGTAATATGCTTTTTTCAAAGTAAATAAGTAACCGTATTCCTAACAACTTCTCGTAAAATCAAAAAGGACATGTCGTGCTGACGTTTGACCTAAACATTTCTTTAATGCAAAATACAATCACGAAACATTGTTCAGAATTTCAGATATCATCGGAAACTAATATATTTTGTTCATGCAATGCTTACTTTTCATTTCGTTGCATTGAAGAAAAATATTTGTTCAGAATCATGGCGTCGCCTTCCATTTTAGATTGTAAACACTTATAATCTAACAAAAAACAATGATTTCTTATCACAAGCGACGAATAACCGCTTGATCGTCAAAAAGGAAAATCTTATATAGTAGATTAACACTATTCACAAAAGAAAACTCAATTTAACACGATAGAAAACTTGCTTCCACAACGAAATGAACTTCTGCGAAATCGGCAAAGTTGATTGAAAGTTGAAACGTCAAGCAATCAAAAGGCGCGAATGGAATGAAGGATTCCGATTGGCCGAAAACTTAAATAAGTTAATGACAGCGGTGTTTTTAAAATCCGAAATCGTAATTGGTCATAAGAATAGGCACAAGAATCTCGGAATGAACGTACTTACAGCCAAGGATTTCGTATTTCGTTGGTTCACCAATTAACAAATCTTTGTGGAAAAAAGCATTTCAGTGATGTTAGTATATGCTAAATATATCAAATAATCGAGGCTTATCCCGATGTACCTACACATTCAAAAAAATATCTATAATAATCAAAAACAACTAACACGACTTTGTTTTATACAACGTGGAAGGGACATACCCGTAATAATTCGAACTACGGCCTATACCAGATTACTATGGTAGAATAAAATTAAGGAGTTTATTGAGCACTCAAAGAAAAACATAGTGGCACTCCGGGAGTGCCTACAGAAGTGAAAATTATGTCGGTAACAGTGTCGCGAGTTCAGGGTGGATCCTACAAATTGATTTAATTTGATGCATTTTTTATCTTCCACAGGAATTTCTCTCTAATATCAAGCTTTTGGCATACATTCTATAGTATAACTTACTAACAACTTTTTACAAGTAGTTGGACCTTGTTATCCCTTATAGATTTTGAGTAATAAAAAAATGTATGTAAATTGTCGTGAACGTAATGACGTCTAAAGGAGCGTAATGACATTTATACGTGTTGGTCTTATTTTCTTCATAAGAATTAGTTATACTAAATAAAAGACAATGTAACATCAGTACTTGGTTTATTACTTAATATTACAATTAAGATTGAGTAATCAGAATGACATTTTTTTTTGTATTAGTCTCATCAGGAGATCACCAAGTTAAATGAAAAATAAACAAATAAAGTTCTAAATTTCAACCTTGACTTATTTTTTTACCCAATCAAGAATAATTCAAACTTACAATATACAGTACAAATATACTAAATAACCTTTGTTTGTACAATTAAATATATTTAATAACTTTTTTACATTTTGTCTGTCTATATGTATGTTTTTACCCATCACGCAAAAACTATATTTATGGCAGATTTTTATGATATTTGGGATGTTGGTAGCTAAATGATGAGGTCTACATTTAATATGCAATTTATTGAAGAGAAATATCTGATTCCTAAGGAAATATACGAAATACGTCACACGAACGATGTCGCGGGCGCAGCTAGTATATACAGTACACATGAGTATGAACAAATCTTGTTTGTTTATTAGTAAATAGTCTACGATTAACAAGAACTTATATTATCACACAATATTTTGTCATTACGTTCACGATAATGTCATTACAAAATATCTAATTTTAACGTAATAAGAATATATTGCGTGTGTAAAGAGTAAAACTGCACACAATTATCGTTGACCACCAGGGTCTACCATATGCATAAATTCGAATTTATTTACGGTTGATCCTTTTGAAATTACACGTACTTTGCTGAATGACGCAAAGGTGTGACAAAACACTGCGAACGAAACTTGGTCGACGAAATAGCAAAAAGACACGTCTTTCTTCCACTGACTACGGGCGGCAAATGAACGCCGGCCGGTGGGCGGGTGTTCCATGGGGTTTCGACGCGTCTCGACACGATCAAACATAAATTGGAGACGTTCAAACGTCGAATTGTCATCGTGAACTGAATGACGGGTTTACAGTGACAAAACTTTGAACTTATTTATTTTCTTATTTATTTTCTTAAATATTAATTTTTATATATTATCATGTCAAAAAAATGAATGAGACATTCATCTATTTAAAGTATTTTTTTTTTATTATTTTCTCTATCTTATAGTTTTTTTTTTGTTATTATATGTTGCCAAGGAGACCGCTTGGCTTCAAACGTCTGAATGACGTTTTGGGTAGTTTTTTTAATTTATTTTTTTAAATGCAAATAAAACACAAGTAAGACTTTCTTACCTTGATAATATAAACCAATTCACATAATATGCAATAAAAATTAATTTAGAAAAACGAAAATTTCATATGAAAATCGACGGTAGATTGGTGAGAACCAATTTTGTAGGATCCACCATTCAATGCTTTCCGTGCATGCCCAACGCGCCTAAATAAGTTTTTACTCCAAAAAAATATTTTGACACATAACTCTTTATACAATGTCAAAGGAAAATACCCGTAATAAATCAAACCAGTATAATGAAATTAAAATAACAGGCGACGATATCATACAAAATGCCCGGACGGCTGCACAGCTAGTGCCGATATTTCTTTTTGTTTTTTGACTGTTATTCTTATTTCATTATACTATAGTGATCTAGTGTAGCCTGTGGTTTGATTTATTACGGGTATGACCAGGTATGACCCTTCCACGTTGTATGTAAATCTTATACCTTTAAACGAGCAATTCTTGTATGTATGTATATATATATATAGTACCTGGGCGACCGAGCTTTGCTCGGTTACGTCTTAAACATTAACTAATTTTTTTTAAACTTGTCTAAAAACAGTACAAAATAAAAAAAATATATAATCTTAAACATAAAAAAAACAAAAGTAAGTCACCGAGTGGGATTCGAACCCGGAACACTCTTTCTAGCGGTCGCTATCCTTAACCACTGAGCTAAATCAAGGCGGTCGCGGCGCGACGAAATTAGCGACCATATTCTGCGTGGAAAGAAAAACGCATGAAAACTCGAATACACGCGTTTTCCCAAACATAAAACTAATCTAGATCGATTGTTTACCCCCGAAAAGCCCCATATACAAATTTTCAGCGAAATCGTTAGAGCCGTTTTCGAGATCACAGAAATGTATAAATAAATATATATATATACAAGAATTGCTCGTTTAAAGGTATAAGATTTATTTATAAATTTCTGTGATCTCGAAAACGGCTCTAACGATTTCGCTAAAAATTGGTATATGGGGGTTTTCGGGGGTAAACTATCGATCTAGATTAGTCTTATGTTTGGGAAAACGCGTGTTTTCGAGTTTTCATGCGTTTTTCTTTCCACGCAGAATATGGTCGCTAATTTCGGCGCGCGGGCCGCCGTCGGCTTAGCTCAGTGGTTAAGGATGCTGACCGCTAGAAAGAGTGTTACGGGTTCGAATCCCACTCGGTGACTTACTTTTGTTTTTTTTTATGTTCAAGTTTATATATAATTTTTTATTTTGTACTGTTTTTAGACAAGTTTTAAAAAAATAGTTAATGTTTGAGATGTAACCGACCGAGCAAAGCTCGGTCACCCAGGTACTATGAATCAACGGCCAAAACAACATTAAATAACAGAGGTGCTATTTTTCAAACACGGAGTCACTAAACGAACGATTCTTTGTATGGAAAAACCATTCGTGTTGCGGACAGAATAGCTAGCTATATGTATATTGTAAATAGATAAGCAAATTAAATAAAGATATTTTTCCCATACGGTAAAGTTAGGGCTTTTTAGCGTACCTAGGTATATATAGGATAAATAGATGTAAATATAGGGTGCCTAGATATATCTACCTGTTGTCTATGTACTTATATTGAGTAAATGAGTTATGAACTGGGTGTAACATTTATTTCCCTGGAACAAATTGTAGCGTCTAGCACAGGTATATAGTGCTAAACGTGAGGTAAATAGGTATTCTAAGGTGGTTGGTCATGGAATTTCCTTACGAATTTGTAATAGGTCTTGGTAATTTTGGGGATTTCCATGGCCACGCCCCTTGTGAGGTAACCGACATTGTAAAGTGGAGGGGATATATCTAGGCACACCTACCCTCTTTTAGTTTGAGATTTTTTGTGGCTCGAATGTATAAATATAAGGCAGGCTCGAGTAGAATTGTACTTCAGTGTCATTGTGAGCCTAGTGGAATAAACAAGTGAAGAGAGAAAAGTGTTTTCATTGTGCACGACCTGCAGTCCACCGTGCTACCAGCTGAGCAAAGGAACTCGGAGAAAATACCGCACCGGTTTACGCCAGTGCCAGAAACCCGTGGTCCTCCGATCCGGATTTGAAGAATCCCGTGGTCCTGTCCGATCAGGATTTGAAGATTTCAAGATTTGATCCAGTGGGAAAGAAGATTTCAAGAGGCCAGGCGCGTATGCAGTAGGCTTTCTCAGGAAGGGAGGCGCGTTTTGGTGAAGAATAGGCTCTCACAGTGACATTGAAGTGCCACCCCGCACAGGTGTCTACGACTGTCAACCGTTATATTTCTTTGACATACCGTTTCATTTGATTTTGTGCGGGTGTGCATTTCTTGTTGCGTGGTACAACGCGGGTTTACCTGCGGGTTCGAGAAATTCCGGGCCTAACGGTGCCAAATCCGGGGTTTCTCGGGCTAACGCCTTACTGGCGGTGCAGTGAATCGGGCTACACTGCCAACTACCAAGTTGAATAGTCCGCTACGCCGATAAGGTTTGTGTTCGTGAAGGAGCCTCCTGGTGGGCACAGCCGAAGGTTGGCGGCGCTCCTCCGTCAACCCGAGCATCTGGATCGACACGTAACCCTCTATCGGGTAGTTCCTACCTATCCTATCCTGCACGACCATCCATCCTCGGCTGGGTTCACCGCGGTAGTATACCCGACCGGGATTGTTAGTGGTATGACCGTTAGGGCTTGCAAGTGCGAAGAACGACGATGCCCAAGACACGGAGCCAAGCAGGGAAGACGGAAGGCAGCCAGGACGACGCGAGGAGGAGGCTGACATTCGACGAGCCACCAGCCTCGCCATCAGCTACTACGGACGCAGTACCCCCCACCACTGAGGGATTTCACCGACTACCCGCAGAAACTGATACCACCAGAATGCAACCAAACCAAGAAGACACGACAAAGGGAGATACTATGACACACTACGCACCACGAAGAGCCGCATCGATTAGGTCAGGGGCGTCGAGCATAGCGTCTCGAATTCAGCAAGCTGAACTACAAGCAGAGGAGCGATTAGCCATGCTGAAGAAAAAACAATTGGAAATAGACGCCGAGTTAATAAGAAAGAGATTAGCCGTCGAGATTACTTCAATTAGAGAAGAAGAAGGACAAATTCCGCCTGTAGAAGCACAGGGGAATGTACAAGAGCGCATCAACGAGTGGCTTCACCAAAGTATGGAGGGGAGACCACGAGAAAGAGCAGACGTGCCATCGACATCGCAGTACCTATCGGACGTTCGTCAGGCAGGGGCAGGACGAAAGGATCTGGACCGGGACGCTGTGATGGAAGAACCGCTACGGTGTGAAGGACGCTTGCCCTCACCAAGAAGGGGGCTGGATAGGGGCGATCCGGAGGCGAGGCCGAAGTCTACGCCGAGCCGTGAGCGAGGGATCGATCGACTGGCAGATGTTTTGGAACAGATGACGCGACAGAGGCCCGCACCTAGGCAGGCCCATGAATTACCGATCTTCAACGGAGCGCCGATGGATTGGTTATCGTACAAGGCGGCTATGAGAGACTCGACGGAACTGTACAAGTTTACAAAAGCTGAGAACCTCGCTCGATTACGCACGAGTTTGCGCGGCGAGGCGAAAGAAGCAGTGGCTGCGCTTTTATTCACCGCGACCGACCCGGAGCAGATTATGAGAACATTAGAGCAGTGCTTCGGGCGACCGGAAGTGATAATATATCGCACGTTGGAAGACATAAAGAAGCTGCGCCCACCCGGGGCGACCGCAAGCGAGTTTAATAGTTTCGCGATAAAAGTGCAAAACATCGTGTGTACATTGAACACGATTGATAATAGGGGCTACTTACAAAATCCCATGATTGCAAGAGAGATAGTAGAAAAGCTAAGTCCTCATGTGAAGTCAAAATGGACCGACTACGCACAAGCGAACACGACGGCTGAGCCAGACATTGTCGTTTTGTCTAGATTTCTGATGGAGGAAGCAGACCGCGCTTTACGCTTTGCATTTAACACGCCGAAGTTATCGACTGCGCCTGACAAGAAACATGAGCAAAGAAATACAGGCCGAGTGCGCCGTCCAGTGCCAGTATATGCGACGGATGAGGAGTGCATCTGCTGTGGAAATAAACATTTAACAGCAAACTGTTACAAACTCAAGCAAATGTCAGTGAATGAAAGATGGAGCTGGGCCAAGCAAGAGAAAGTCTGTTTTCGTTGCCTAAGCGCTAAGCACCGGCATGAAAAGTGCAAGCAAAAGAAATGTGGAATGAGCGGATGTACGATGCCACACCACGCGTTGCTACACCACGAAAGGAAAGAGACGGCGAATACCGAAACAGTGGCTTCGATCGACGTGAATAATAGACAGGTGCTGTTAAAGATTTGCCCAGTCGAACTGCGTGGACCTAAAGGTGTGTTTTCCACCGTGGCGTTATTGGACGAAGGATCGTCGACAACAATAATAGATGAAAAGCTAGCCGAAGCTTTAGGTGCGGAAGGAAATGAAGCCGCATTCGCCGTGCGCAGTATCAACGCCCACGCAGAAATACATGGCAGCCGTCTCGTCAGTTTACAAATCCTAACGACAGAGGGCGCTTATGATATACGAGCGCGCACTATGAGAGACTTGACGTTGAGTCGCCAAAGAATAGATAAAAGATTATTACAATGCGCTCATCTCAGAGAAATTGAAAAGGAGATATGCACTAGTGAGATGGAGCCGAAAATATTAATTGGATCGGAATATTGGGATTTAATAGTTACTAGGAGATTGTTAGAAGGCAAGCGGGGGGAGCCCGTTGCCTCATTCACGAAGCTAGGGTGGATTATCCACGGGTCGGCACCGCGAATGATAGAGCGAGATGGCGAGATTGTATGTCACTTGCAAAGAATGAGACGGAGCGATGCTGACGATTCGCTGAATGAATTAGTAAGAAAGCATTTCGCGATTGACGCGATAGGCATTGAAAAAAGGAAAAGCTCGCTTACGCCGTTAGAACAGCGGGCAGTAGAAATTTTTGAGAAAAATGTACAATTGGTAGATGGTCGTTATCAGGTGGCCCTACCATGGAAAGACGACAACGTGGTTATGCCGCCAAGTTATGGTCAAGCCATGAGAAGGCTAAAGGGCATTGAGAAAAAAATGGATAGATGCCCAGTGTTTAAAGAGAAATACACAGCGCAGATTGAAAATTTATTGATAAAAGGATACGCCGTTCCGGCGGACGGTACCGAGGAGAATAGTACAAAGCTATGGTACCTACCACACTTTGCGGTCACGAATCCGAATAAACCTGAAAAGCTGCGGCTAGTATTTGATGCGGCAGCCAAGATGGACGGCGTCACGTCTCTCAACACAGAGTTGTTGGAGGGCCCAGATTTACTAAGGAGTTTACCAGGAATATTATGGAGATTCCGAGAAGGATGTATAGCCGTACATATGGATATTGTAGAGATGTTTTTGAGAATACGAATTGAGCCGACAGACAGACCCGCTCAAATGTTTTTGTGGCGTGGCGACGAAAGAGAAGGCCCGCCCAAGAAGTACAAGATGGCGTCTATGATTTTTGGAGCTAAGAGTTCGCCGTTTTTGGCCCATAGTGTACGAGATTACAACGCGATACAACACGAGAAAGAGTATCCGCGAGGTGCGCGTGCTATAACCCAGTCGACGTTTATGGATGACTACGTGCAAAGTTTTGAGAACGACGGTGAAGCGTTGCAAGTCGTCGACGAAATAATAAAGATAAATAAAAATGCTGGGTTCGAGCTGTCGGGCTGCGCCACTAACAGTGCGGCAGTTCGGGCTAGAATGCAAGAATGTACAAGTAATACGACTTGCGTTGAGATTAAACAGTTGGGTGAAGCATGCGAACAGTACGGAAGAACACCGGGCCTGTATTGGATCTCGACAAGAGATGAAATAGCGTTCAACACAAAGATGTCTCGAGTACCACAAGATGTGAAAGCTTGCGTACGAGCGCCTACCAAGCGAGAAGCACTGAGCGCGGTTATGTCTATTTTCGACCCGTTAGGCCTTATAAGCTACTACACGATCAGCGCGAAAATTATATTGCAAGGACTGTGGCGTCTGAAAATAGATTGGGACGACGAGCTGCCTGCGGAAAATGCTAGCGAGTTTCAAAGATGGCTGCACGGCATGTCAGAGTTAGCGGAGCTTCGTCTACCCCGTCAGTACCTTACGGGGGGAGTGACTCGCTTAGAAGTACATACGTTTGTCGACGCGAGCGAGTCCGCCTACGCCGCAGCAGTTTACTGGCGAGCTATAGATGAAAATGGAGAAGTACAGATGTCACTCGCGGCAGGCAAGGCGAAAGTAAGCCCAATCCGCACCCAAACTGTGCCGAAATTGGAAATGCAAGCTGCGTTGATAGGCATGCGACTAACAAAGGCGGTGTTAGAAGAGCACACATGGAAGGCAGAGCGTGTTGTATACTGGACAGATTCTTCGACAGTATTAAAATGGTTGAGAAACTCCGAAATAAAGTACACGCCATTCGTAGCAAATAGAGTTGCCGAAATTTTGGAAAATACGGATCCCAGCCAATGGCGATGGGTACCCACTGAACTAAACGTCGCGGATGACGCAACGCGACTGAATTTTGAAGCAAAATGTAGAAAGGACAGATGGTTTATTGGTCCACGATTCTTGTACAGTTCAGAGTCGGAGTGGCCGCAAGAAAGAGAAGGAAATAGTGAAATTGAAAGAGAGTACGTGTTGCATGTTGACGTATATAAATCATGCATAGATGTGACACGTTTTTCGTCGTATGAGCGCCTTGTAAGAACAGTAGGAAGAATGTACCAGTTTATCGAGAATTGCAAGACAAAGAAACGCCAATCGCTTACACACGAGCACGAGAGAGCAGAGGGATATCTTATGAGAGCAGCCCAGCTAGAAGGATTCGGCGATGAGATCGCCGCCCTACGAGAGGGAAGACTGATTCCTGCGCGATGCCGCGCGCGGAGGCTCAGCCCCTTTCTCGACAGCAAAGGGTTGCTGCGAGCCTCCGGCCGGGCCAGCGCCGCGGGGGTCGCGACACTAACAATGAACTTTCCCATCATCTTAGACGGACGGCACCCCCTTACGCGGTTGCTGGTCGCTCGCGAACATCGGCGATCTCACCACGGTCACAACGAACGAGTGGTAAACGACTTGCGACAAAAGTACATCATTTTGAAACTACGCCCAACTGTGCGCGCTGTAGCAAAGAGCTGCGCAATTTGTCGCATTAGAAAAGCACAAGTAATGCGCCCAGTGAAAGGTGACCTCCCGAAGGAGAGATTTTACGCGTATTCAAGGCCATTTTCCAGTTGTGGCTGTGACTACTTCGGTCCAATGACTGTTACTATCGGACGACGACATGAAAAGAGGTGGGGAGCCCTGTTTACCTGCCTGACGACAAGAGCGATTCACATAGAATTGGTAGCATCTCTAAGTACAGACTCAGCAATAATGGCTCTACGAAGGATGGCGGCGCGCCGTGGATGGCCGCGTATTATGTACACCGACAATGCGACGAATTTTCGAGGTGCGGATAATGAACTACGCGCGGCCATGAAAGAGTGGGAGCCTGCGCTTCGAGATTACACCGTGACAAAATTAGTATGGAAAACGATAGCACCTAATGCGCCCGAACAAGGAGGTTGCTGGGAGCGCATGGTTAGAACAGTGAAGAACGCGCTCAAAGTTGTTTTACACGAAAAGCACCCAAAAGAAGAGGTTCTCATAACGCTATTGGCTGAAATCGAGTTCACTGTGAACGCGCGCCCCCTGACCTATGTTCCTGTAACTATCGACGATCCTGAAGCGCTCACACCCAATCACTTTCTATTGGGTAGCTCCATGGGCCTGCCTACCCTGGGCCCGTGTGAGCCTGCCGACAAGCGCACTTGGAGAGCCGCCCAAGGGCTGGCTGATGAATTTTGGAAGAGATGGATAAAAGAGTATCTCCCGCAATTGGTGCCACGCAACGACGCACCTACGACGAAACAAAGAAAAATACAAGTGAATGACCTAGTGGTGGTGGTGGATCCAAATCTACCGAGAAATGTATGGCCAAGAGGGGTCGTTAAAGCCGTTCACCCCGGCCCAGATGGCGAGGTTCGCAACTGCACCGTGAGGACGTCGAGCGGCGAGTTCCGGAGGGCGGCGTCGCGGCTTGCTGTCCTGCCCATTGAGTGAGGTCTGCGCGGGAGGCTTCGACGGGGGGAGCTATGTTGCGGACAGAATAGCTAGCTATATGTATATTGTAAATAGATAAGCAAATTAAATAAAGATATTTTTCCCATACGGTAAAGTTAGGGCTTTTTAGCGTACCTAGGTATATATAGGATAAATAGATGTAAATATAGGGTGCCTAGATATATCTACCTGTTGTCTATGTACTTATATTGAGTAAATGAGTTATGAACTGGGTGTAACATTTATTTCCCTGGTACAAATTGTAGCGTCTAGCACAGGTATATAGTGCTAAACGTGAGGTAAATAGGTATTCTAAGGTGGTTGGTCATGGAATTTCCTTACGAATTTGTAATAGGTCTTGGTAATTTTGGGGATTTCCATGGCCACGCCCCTTGTGAGCAGGGACCGGATTAGCAGCTAATTTTTAAAACCCCTTTAAGTGGTTATCCTTACGATAAGCTTACCCTTACGTCTATGTTAGCCTGTAAAAAGCTTACCCAGCGAAAGGCTTACCGTATCCCTATAGGGTAACCCTATCCTTATGATAGGCTAAGCGCTTACCAAATGATTGAAAGGGTTTTTTTTTCCGCTTTTTTGATAGGGTTTTTCCCCCCACGTCCCGCCCGCGATCGTCTTTTCTCTTTTCTATCGTTCGTTAGCCAATGGTTAAACACATTTACTCATTATCCGCCTGCTGCCGTTGGCCAACGCACCTGTGTTATATCATTCAGATCAGATCACATATTATTTGACGTGTGAAATAATGGCATCGAAACGTAAATTCGAGAACAAGGACCATAGACAAAACATCTTTTGAAAACAATATCATGGCGATCTGCGTAAAGAAAATTTAACCCCCGACAAAAAGAGGGGTGTCATAAGATTGACGCTATTATGACTGTCTGTCTGTCTGTGGCGTCGTAGCTCTTGAACGGATAGACCGATTTCGATTCGGTTTTTTCACGTGAATGCAAGTTCTGTTGTGGTGGTATGTTTGATGAAAATCGGTTCAGCCGTTTAAATGTTATTGGGAGTTAACGCTTGAAGTCAGGGTTTTTTAATTTCCCTGGCAAATAATACATGGCGCTACGTATATCAGTTGGAATATAAAAGGTGTAATAAAATATACTAAAACTATTTTAAGGGTGAATTCAGTCATGATATTGAACAACTTTCCCCAAGGAACATGTGTCAAAATAAAAATGTGATTTTTGGCCTTTCATACAAGCTGACCGATCAGCTGATCCGAGATGATAACGGCTAAACAAACAAATAAACATACCAGTTGTAATATGAGAAAAACTATGAAAGATTTCGTGCCTAAGCATAGCGGTTCGGTCCGGATACCTATCTCCTGGGTAGGTACAGACTTTTAAACGGTATCATATCACAAGACTGATGATCGAGGTACTTACCTACCTCAACATTTTTTGCGAAGGAACGTAAGTGGGTGGATCCTACAAATTGATTTAATTTGATGCATTTTTTATCTTCCACAGGAATTTCTCTCTAATTACAAGCTTTTGGCATACATTCTATAGTATAACTTACTAACAACTTTTTACAAGTAGTTGGACCTTGTTATCCGTTATAGATTTTGAGTAATAAAAAAATGTATGTAAATTGTCGTGAACGTAATGACGTCTAAAGGAGCGTAATGACATTTATAAGTGTTGGTCTTATTTTCTTCATAAGAATTAGTTATACTAAATAAAAGACAAAGTAACATCAGTACTTGGTTTATTACTTAATATTACAATTAAGATTGAGTAATCAGAATAATTTTTTTTTTGTATTAGTCTCATCAGGAGATCACCAAGTTAAATGAAAAATAAACAAATAAAGTTCTAAATTTCAACCCCGACTTATTTTTTTACCCAATCAAGAATAATTCAAACTTACAATATACAGTACAAATATACTAAATAACCTTTGTTTGTACCATTAAATATATTTAATATCTTTTTTACATTTTGTCTGTCTATATGTAGGTATGTTTTTTCACCCATCACGCAAAAACTATATTTATGGCAGATTTTTATGATATTTGGGATGTTGGTAGCTAAATGATGAGGTCTACATTTAATATGCAATTTATTGAAGAGAAATATCTGATTCCTAAGGAAATATGCGAAATACGTCACATGAACGATGTCGCGGGCGCAGCTAGTATATACAGTACACATGAGTATGAAAAAATCTTGTTTGTTTAATAGTAAATAGTCTACGATTAACAAGAACTTATATTATCACACAATATTTTGTCATTACGTTCACGATAATGTCATTACAAAATATCTAATTTTAACGTAATAAGAATATATTGTGTGTGTAAAGAGTAAAACTACACACAATTATCGTTGACCACCAGGGTCTACCATATGCATAAATTCGAATTTATTTACGGTTGATCCTTTTGAAATTACACGCACTTTGCTGAATGACGCAAAGGTGTGACAAAACACTGCGAACGAAACTTGGTCGACGAAATAGCAAAAAGACACGTCTTTCTCCCACTGACTACGGGCGGCAAATGAACGCCGGCCGGTGGGCGGGTGTTCCATGGGGTTTCGACGCGTCTCGACACGATCAAACATAAATTGGAGACGTTCAAATGTCGAATTGTCATCGTGAACTGAATGACGGGTTTACAGTGACAAAACTTTAAACTCATTTATTTTCTTAAATATTAATTTTTATATATTATCATGTCAAAAAAATTAATGAGACATTCATCTATTTAAAGTATTTTTTTTGATTATTTTCTCTTTCTTATAGTTTTTTTTTTTGTTATTTTATGTTGCCAAGGAGACCGCTTGGCTTCAAACGTCTGAATGACGTTTTGGGTAGTTTTTTTAATTTATTTTTTTAAATGCAAATAAAACACAAGTAAGACTTTCTTACCTTGATAATATAAACCAATTCACATAATATGCAATAAAAATTAATTTAGAAAAACGAAAATTTCATATGAAAATCGACGGTAGATTGGTGAGAACCAATTTTGTAGGATCCACCCAAGTGTGCATGCATGCATGCAA
The DNA here is from genome assembly GCA_963555685.1 of Acrobasis consociella. NCBI lineage: Eukaryota > Metazoa > Arthropoda > Insecta > Lepidoptera > Pyralidae > Acrobasis > Acrobasis consociella. The sequence goes on along the minus strand of OY743132.1, from coordinate 7,163,689 downwards.
TACTTAATTATGGACGTAAAGATTACCTACTCAAGTAATTTCAGATACCTACCTACATCGTAACTCGGGGCTAAAGTATGTTGAATCAGTCGCTAGACTCGCTAGCTAATCTACTTACTCATAGACAATTAATGTTAACACTCGAAACATACATACCTTGATATTTTTGGAACGTAGTTCCTTATCGCGCGTTGCGAAAGGAGGCTAGACGAAAAAAATTAAGACCAAAAGTTGTAACGACACTTTTCGGTATAGTTGTAAGCCGTGCGGCGTGCACCTGTTTCTCTGTACGCTTATAACTAAAACACTACTGGACAGATTTTGTTGCAGTTTTCACTATTAGATAGATCGTTTATTCCGGATGGTTTATGTATATAATTTGTATGTATTTTATTTGTATTTACTAAAGTTTTTGTCACAAAAGTGATTTCGGACACTGCAGTCAGGCACTTTCAGAGCTAACGCTGGCTAAGATTTAAAAGATATATAAAAACAATGTATGAGAAAGTTGTAGGTCTCTAAAAAATCTACAAAAAAGTCCGCGATAGCATATGTCTATCTCCTAAGGTTAGGTCACAATAACAATTTTTATGTTTATACCACGCGTACAAATTTTAAATAATATTTTCACCGACAGGATATTAGTCCTTATCCTTTTAAATATTTTAGATACCTTGGTGTTTTAAAGTAGATTAACATTGTCCTTTACAGTATGGCAATCAAATGTATAGTTTAGAAGATATCACGAAATCAAAATTAAGCGAAATCATTTATCGGAACGTGATGATCATAGGGCTGTCACTAGATGGCGTTTTCGGGACGGGCGATAGAAAACTTTAGTTCATCAATCCAAAAATGAATTTCCACTCTTAGCGTTGGTCATTCTGAATCATCAAGCTCCTCAGATGTAGGGATTTCTAAGTACCTAACCTACCTATATGTATTTAGATTTTTTAAATATTAATTTGTGCTACGTTGCTACGTAGGTTACGTTTGTACTATCATGTCTATCCCTAACGAGGTAAAACGCCTTCACTCATCATCACGAAACTCCACAAAAAGTAGACACTTCTAAAAAGACCTACCTGTAGTTGTTTTTTTTTTCAAAAATCCACGCACCAATTTCTCATAGGTCTTGGGTCAATCCACATCTGGCGACCATACCACGGTCAAAAATATTTTGGGATGCATGGGCAACAAGAGATGGCTGGCGCCAGTGCCCAGTACGCAATTGACCTCGGACGTATGCGTATGTTGTGTGATGTGGTTTTATTGTACAAGTTCTTGAAAATTGGTCGAACTCTTCAAAAATACGGTCTTTATTTGTTTCATTGTGATTGTAGTAGGTCTTGAATATTGGATAAACTATTTAAAATTGCGGTCGTTATTGGTTAAATGAAGAAGGTACAGGTAACCATTTTTAGTTTTATATGCCAAAATTACGAGAATAACTGCCTTTTTAATATCTGAACTGATCGAGATATTAAAGTGCAAAGTTAAAATTTTCGGTCTAAGCCGTTGATGACGTCACGGGCCTAGAGGGATAGGTCTCAGAGAGTAAAAGAGTCTTCTACTGATCGGCTTAGCGCCTATCATTAGATAGGAACAGGCACGTATCACAAACACAGGGAGAGACTTCGACGGAGCGCGCTGAGCGTTGGTCGTTAGATAGGAACCGGGATGTTTCTCAAATAGAACGAGTCATTGGATGAACGTAACGCTCGTTCGTCTTTTAATGCGCCATAACACGAAGAGAGAAAGGTAAATGTCTCAAAAAAGTGAACAGCTACCTTCCCTAAAATATTATGGTATATAAAAACAAAGTACGTTTTGCACTAAAGCTTCTCAAACAAATAAAAAGTTATAAATCAACTTGGTAGGTACTATTCGATTTAACGCGAGCGAAGCCGCGGGTAACAGCTAGTATATAATAAAATATTATTATAACTTGTACGTACATACATATTATTACTCTGTGTTATAACTAAAAAAAAAATATTACAATTCCTTCACTAATTAATCGAAAGGAACTTCGTTCCATCCGGGTGTCCCTTGACACCTCTCAAGTTTTTTTTTACATAAATTGCATATACTATAATTACTGGCTTCATTATAAGAAAAATATCGATGAACACTTTCTTTTTTAGGTGTAGGCATTACAATGGTTTACACAGGTTTTTATTTCAACAATAAAAGTACACGATAGATATAAGCCACTTATAATTCACACTGTTTCCGGAAGCATCACATTTCTAACTGCACGGACGATAAGAAGTAATAACAATTACGAATCCAAACTGCAAAAACAAAACATATAAACACGCCGCGACACGTTTCGTCGTAGCGCTCGCGCCGAAACCAAACAAATTATTATTTTAATAAGGTATACTTTTGCATGGCGTCGCGTCGCGTCGTGGTTCAGCCAGCCTGAGTGCTTTGAGTCTGACCGTGTGCCGCCGCGCGCCGCCGCCGTTGGCCACCAGGGAAAGCGCTTCTTAAAGGGTTAGCCTATGGGATAGGGTTACCCTATAAGATATGGTTTTTGTAAGGGTAACGTAACGTGCATGTTTTAACAACTTATTTATAGGGAAACCCTTTTAAAGGCTTTCCATATGATACGGTTAGTCGATCGAAAGGGTTACCAAGCGATAGGGGTTTTTAATCCAATAAAAATATTCAAGCCTATCAATTAGCCGCTAAAAACCCACGTTAGGGAAAGCGCTTCCTGTCCCTGCTTGTGAGGTAACCGACATTGTAAAGTGGAGGGGATATATCTAGGCACACCTACCCTCTTTTAGTTTGAGATTTTTTGTGGCTCGAATGTATAAATATAAGGCAGGCTCGAGTAGAATTGTACTTCAGTGTCATTGTGAGCCTAGTGGAATAAACAAGTGAAGAGAGAAAAGTGTTTTCATTGTGCACGACCTGCAGTCCACCGTGCTACCAGCTGAGCAAAGGAACTCGGAGAAAATACCGCACTGGTTTCCGTCGGTAACAATTCGTATAGGTGACTCCGTGTTTCAAATATAGCACTTCAGGGTCTACACATAACACGACAGACCAAGATCGCCCTGAATGAAATACGACACTGTTTACTGAAAGAATAATACCCTTGTTATCGAATTTAAATGCTGCCTTGTATGTTTACGTTAAAAATTACAAGTAATAGTGTTTTAGGGGCCATCGGCGAGTGTGCATTGCTAGCGCTTTCGCAAAGCGACGCTGGTCGTGGTCCGCACTTGGATGGGTGACCACAAGTGGCATAACATTTTCTCGAGCTCCTCCGTGCTTCAGAAGGCACGTATAAGCCGTGGTCCCGGCTGTCATCATTGTAGGACAGTCGTCAAGCTATGCCAGATGCCTTTAGGCAGCCTAAAAACCTGACACCAGTGTTGGCCACTTACACGAAAAAAAAAACAAGGGGCCATCCATTAATTACGAGACAAGAGACGATAATGTGGAAGGAGGGGTTTGTCGCGTTTGCACCATAGAAAACCGCCGCTGCGGCAATCTTAACTGCAAGTGTAAACATTTTGTCTGAGTTATAAAAACAAAAGCGATAAGGCGTAAGCGCGCCGGAAAGTGTCAAGTGTCAAGTGTCGGGTTATAGCGGAAGTTGTGACCGTGAAAGTTTAAATATTTATTTTGTTGTTTTCAGTATTTGTTACAGCGGTAACAGAAATACATCATCTGTGAAAATTTCAACTGCAATCACGGTTCATGAGATACAGCCTGGTGACAGACAGACGGACAGACATGGTCACACAATTTCATTGGCTTTGGAACCGAAGACCACTTCTTAGGTTCGTTAGTAAGACCTAATTAGCTAGTCAAAATAAAAGTTCAGAACCAAAAAATGTTGATAAAAACTCGAAAGTAAAATCGTGAGATCAATAGTAGTAGTACCGCCGCCAGGCGCCGCCCGCTATTCATGGGGTCACGAAGGGTCACGTACGCACGCGACCGCGGCAGTTGTGAACGGGCGTAACTACGTGGTCTCGATCGAAAATCATTTTCGCAACATTTTTATCTTATGTCAAACAAATTTAGATTACGTACATACAATGGATACAGAAATTAATTGACAATAAGACATTTTTTTCCAAAACTAATGAAAAGTCAGCGTGTATAAAAATATAAATATGCTGTAAACACTATCTTGGAGAGCAGTCTAGAACAGATAAGTAGAAATTAGATATTTTGGTCCTGGTATGATTGTATTCAGTTCGTGTTTCTAATAAAGTAAAATAAAATAATAATTTCTCTTCCCTTGTCACTAGAATGCGCTTTAGGTAATAACTGAAACACTAAAATCTTTTATTACTATTCTTTAAATAAAGTAGTACTCTAATTAACTAAATATTACTTGTATGAAGTGCAATAAATATATTTAAAACAAATTCAACACTAACTTTGTCACTTTTTTGCCAGTCAAGTGTGCTGCCATCTCTGTGAGAGCAGCTGGTAATAATTCGCCTATTTACGGGCCCTCCAATAGTTTTATATGGCGTTGGGTATCTGTTTCGTTAGTAATTATATTATCTTTTTGGTTGGTTTTACTATGTAACGATACGAAATACTCAATGCCCATGCCCCACGAAGCGGTCTAACCGCGCGTGCGAAAGCGTGACAGTAAAACCAGCCTTAGGATTTCACCATACTGATCGACGCGGGATCGGCTTTAGCCGGTCAGAAAAACCTTTATGTCAATGGAATAAGGGCGTCGCTAATGCCATTCGGATCGGCGCGGACGACGCGACGCGACTACGGCCGGCGGCGAAACGAGCAGTTTGCCGATTGTCTGATCGCATCCGTATGCCGCTGAAAGTAGCCGAACACCAAACACCCACGGCGACGCGTCTACAGCAGTCGTTTGCAAGATTACGTCTTCGGCGGCAGCCGATCGGCGTCGAAGACGGCTGTAACCGCGTTGATATTATCCGCTCGCACGATTTCAACTCTGACGGCAGCCAAAAGGCTCCCGATTATCCCGAACTGTTCCACTCGTATGTTTTCCTCTCAGAAGGTAGCCGAACGGCGCCGAAAACAACCGAATGCACGGGGTGCAGGCGATCTCAGTTTAAAAGTAAGCTCGCTGCAGTTACTGTGTCATTGTTTATAGTGTAATAATCAAAAATGACAGACTAAAAATTAATAATATTAGTTTGTGGATATTCTGACAGCTAATTACTCGCGGCGTCTATCCGGATGATTAGACTACCGAACGGATATAAAAATCCGTCGCAATGGCCGTTCGGACGAGTTTAAGGTCAACCGAAAGAGTCGGCGATCGTTCAGAGAAGTCGACGGCCGTTCGTTGAAGTCGACGGCCGTTCGAGGAAGTCGACGGCCGTTCGAGGAAGTCGACGGCCGTTCGGAGGAGTCGGCGACCGGTTGCCTGTGATCAGCCGTCGTGACGGACGATTGAAGTTAAGTCGAGTAGTGTAGTTATACGCTCTCGGCTTAAGCCGATTCCGCGTCGATCAGTGTGGGGACTCCCTAACTCGCTCTTCCCGCTACTGCCGACGCTGGCGCCGTCTTCCTTGTTACTCTCGAGCCTTCCATGGTATTCCCGGTAAGGGTTCTTTGTAAGTATCAGCACAGCTGAGCATGCAGCCGGGTACGCGCTAAGTGAATATCCTTACCCTGTTCTTCCCGCGGCTGCAGGTGTCTTCCTTGTTATTCTCGAGGCTCCCATGGTATTCCAGGTCAGGGTTTTGGTCAGTATCGGATCAGCTGAGCTTGCACTCGGGTACGCGCTAAGTAACAAATGTCCTTACCCGCTCCTCCCGCGGCTGCCGACGCTGGCGACCTCTTCTTTGTTACTCTTGCGGCTCCCATGGTATTCCCGGTCAGGGTTCTTGTCAAACTTCTTCTCTTTTCTCTGTAAAAAGAAACAATTGTCTAGTACGGTCAGAATTTGGTTTGATTTAATAATTGTTTGTTTGTTGTTTACAGAAGAGGTTATGACAGGAATCAAATCCACTATTTTCTTACAAGTCAAATCAGACAAAAACAAACATTTTCTGTACGATTTTTATGAAACAACTAGTGACGACGAATGGCTAATGATATCATAGATTCTTAGAGTCAAATAGCGCTCTTAATATCAATTCTTCTGTAATCATCATATCAGCCATAGGAAGGCATCAAAAATAAATAATAAATCACCCATTCACAGCGAGACTTTATATCAGTTGTCGTGCCCCCAGCGCGAGACATGGTAAATCTAACATACCTATCTACAACCAACAACGGATACGGATACGTAAGTTGTGTGCCATACGAGCATTCTTTTTTGTCGCAAATATCCGACCTTCGCGGAGTGGGCCCGACAATGTTTGTCGCATATATCCGACGCTCGCGGTTAAAAGGTTAAATCACGTTTTATTTTCTTAACAGTAGCAAACTTTTTTTGGCCTAGTAAAGTACCCAATTCCGCGCAACGTAATATGTGAACGGCCCCTTATGAACAAAGTTATTTTACTTACCTTATGAGCTATGTTAATATTTAACTGCAGTGGTTCAGTTCTATTTAATTTTGTCATGGCCAACTTCGCTTCACTGTAACAATCGAAATTAATAGTCATGAGTTATGAGGAATGGAAAAACATCGGTTAGATTATTAAAAAATATTGTACACGTATTTTTTCTTTTCTCTGAGAAAAAAAGAACCGGCCAAGTGCGAATTGGATTCGAGCAAGGGTTCCGTACCATTATCTATAAAAAATCGCAATTGTTGTATGGGAGCCCGCCTTAAATATTTATTTTATTTGTTTTTAGTATGTGTTGTGATAGCGGCAAGATAAATACGTAATTTGTGAACATTTCAACTGTCTAGCTATAGCGGTTCTTGAGATACAGCCTGATGACAGACAGACGGCCAGACAGCGAAGTCTTAACAACAGGGTCCCGTTTTTACCCTTTGAGTACCGAATCCTAAAAATGACTAAGATACAGCGCATTTAAATTTCATCATCAACGTCGCGGCTAAGTAAATTTTACTTAGCAGTGAGTGACGACGCTAGCGACTCCGGAACTTTGATACTCCATATCTTTGTTATACAGATATATTTTTACGTCTATATCCCTGACGGGGTAGACAGAGCCCAGGGCCGTTAGGCCCAAAGGCCACGCTTATCGTGGTAGTGGGCGTTAAGATGGAAAAGGAATCAAAATAGTGATGGGTTGCTAGCCGCATCGCCTATTACTATGATTCAAATTCGAACACAGTTCCCAATGCCTGAATAGGTAATTTTGTAAATAGTTTTTAAGAACACTAATTGTAAAATGAATGTGTACATATATTATTTACAAATGGCGAAATAAATGAAATATTCCCTCGATCGGCTCTTACGCTTTGTGCGGGAAGCTAAGGCGGGAAGAGAAGCAGCTGGTACATTCTACGTTTTTTCTTTTCTCCCAGACCAGCATGGAAGATATCTTTGTGAATTTATTTAATACTTTTTTTGTTAACTGAAAAATATGGGTTCCTCGTTTTTGGATATTCTAAAAGACTGACTAATCACAATCATACTTTTCTGACGACCTCCGTGGCGTAGTGGTCAACATGCTAGTCCGCCACCCAGAGGTCCCGGGTTCGATCCCCGGTCAGGGCAAGTTGGAAAATGGCCTTTTTCAAATTGTCCTGGGTCTTGTATGTTTATCTATATATGTATTAATATAAAATATAGTATCGTTTAGTTAGTATCCAATAACACAAGTCTCGAACTTACTTTGGGGCTAGCTCAATCAGTGTAATTTGTCTATATATATATATATATATATATATATATATATATATATATTTATTTATTTATTTATTTATTTATCTGACCCGTCATTTATTCATTGATACAGGATCCGTTTCATGTTCCAGTACTTAATCTGAGAAGTAAATGGAACGCAACCAAAAAAAATTAATGCAAATGTCAAAGTACCCAAACAAATTAAATTATACTTTTAGCAGGCCTCCGTCACTCGATCAAAGTCGCGCTATATTTACCTACCGGCTAGCCGTGTGTTCGAACGCAAGTGGCAGAGGGACGCCGCACGCGTGGAACCTTACTGCGTATTGTTTCTTTACAATATAAACAAGCATTTTAACGATGTCAAATTCAAGACATTATTGTGCGGTATTCGAATGTCAAAATCAAAGAATCAATAAACAATAGGGAATAGGTGATTTTTCATTGGTTTTGAAGCCGAAGGCCACTTCATAGGCATCGTTAGTCAGACCTAATTAGCTAATCAAAATAAATATTCAGAAACAAAATATGTTGTCTAAAACTCGAAAGTAAAATTGTGAGATCAATTTATCGCCATACATCGCCCGCCGGCCGGCCGGGGTCATCGACATTACGCAGCTGTTTGGCCGGCGTATAACTACGTGGTCTCGATCGGAAATAATTTACGCAACTTTTTTATCTTATGACATACAGAAATTTGGATTACGTATATGGATAGAGGAATTTATTTACTATACGACATTTTTTTTCCAAAGCCAATGTAAAGTCAGCGTTTATATGCATAAAAAAAACGATTTTATGAAAATATGTCTATCTCACTCGCAAAAACGCTATTTTCTATGACAAATGTATGGATGATGTGGACTTTGACGTCACCAGTCCGTATCGGACTTCTCTTTCTAATTGAAACAAAGCATCATATGTTCGTCACTGATTAAGATATTTTATAAATTCTTTCATATTTGTTTACTGTGGTTAATAAGGATTTTATTAAGTAAATAAAAAAAAAGACGTGCGTATTTTCTATTATATTTATAGCCTTTTGACTCTGGAAGAATCAAACATAAATAGGATAGACACTCACCCAGGCGTCTCGTACATGACCAAAGCATACTTTTTATCCGGATCTGCACTCAGAAACAGCTCTTTGAGCGTGCCGTACTTAGAGAATGCAGTGCGGAGGCCTTCCTCGTTGAGGACGGACGGAATGTTTCTGATGTAGAGTCGGCAATGGTCCAGTTGTACCCCACCACTGTTGAAAAATAATCTATACATATAATAAAACAGTAAAAAAAGTGTGTCTGTACATTAAATATATTTCCAAAAAAAATATTGAGGGCGATGGAGACATAGTAATAATAGAATAAGAATTTAAAATAAAATGTCTGTCTGTTTGTCTGTTTGTACACGCTAATCTCCGGAAATACTGGACGGATCCGAATGAAACTTTTTTTGTTATATAGCTATTAAGCCTGGGCAACATATAGGGTATAAATGATTTTGGAAAATGGAACGCCTGATGCAGAACCATAATGGTCCAGCTAAACTATAAGAGATATAAAAATGCCGCCTTGGTAAAATTTGTTCAGTCTGATGAGCATTTTCCAGAGACATAAAGTTCACGCGAACGAAGTCGCGGGCTTCAGCTAGTAATTTAATAACACTAAAAATACACTGTAAATTATGTGCCCGAGAAAAAGAGGAAAATTCGGTATCTAAGGATTTATATGTATCTATTTCGACGACCTCCGTGGCGTAGTGGTCACTATGCTAGTCCGCAACCCAGAGGTTCCGGGTTCGATCCCCAGTCAGGGCAAGTTGGAAAATGGGCTTATTCAATTAAATTGTCCTGGGTCTTGGATGTTTATCTATATAATGTGTTATAAAAATATAGTATCGTTGAGTTAGTATCCCATAACACTAGTCTCGAACTTACTTTGGGGCTAACTCAATCCGTGTGATTTGTCCTTATTTATAAAAAAAAATCACAAAGGAGAAAGTTTATGTTTGTTACTTCTTCATGCACCAACAACGGCTGGACAAATATTGATAAAAGGTATGTAAGAAGCTGACAACCTGGATTAACACACAGGCTACGCTAGCCTTACGTTAGCGTATTACCTCGCATCGTCGTCAGGGTACTGGGCATCGTATCTGCTGTTGTTGAACTCCTCCCTCATGGAGTCCCAGTCGTTCGACTGGTTGTGGAAACGGCTGCGCGCCGCCATCATGCTGCAAAGGTCGTATAATGCTGAAGTGCCAATTTTGAAACGCGTCACCTAAACAAATGGTTTTTCCATACAAAAACCATTTTAGGTGACGCGTTTCAAAAGTGGCGCCACTGCTAAAACTTCATGCTACATACTGCTATTCACTTTATTTCTTCATCGTTCACCTTTCAAATTTCCATTTTTAAAATTATCTCACATCTCACATTCCATCATTCTGACGAAGTCCACTTCCACTTCTCTTTCTCTTTCATCATGAAAACCATAGTTTAAAAAGAAGGGTTATGTTTTCGAGTATAAGTATGTATATTTCTATGGGACGCTCTGCAGACTAAACAGCTTGATGGATTTAAGCTTGAGAGGTGTTGTTAAATTCGTCTTAATTCTAAGAGATACTGGGTATATAAAAAGGCAGTTTTTTTTAATATAATTATTTATATAATAGTTTGTATACATGTAACAGTGCTGTAATAGTCTGTGAATTAAAGTGAAGTTATAAGGGACTTTCTTTATATTACGACACACAAATTTTATGTTGACTCCCCCCCGTTTTCTTGTCACAGTCGGTCACAATTTTGAGACCACCCCTTAGTGTGACATCACATTTTTAGATTTACATCTATTTTTTATGTAGTATACAATTAACAAGCAAGTTATGTAGGTACCTACTAAATACTTGTAATAACTTATTGGCAATATTTTTAAGTTTATTTTTATAATATATCTATAAAAAGTAAAATACATAAAAAAAACATATAAACATATTATTAAAAACCTTAAAAGGTTATTTATTATAAAAATTGTGTTGTGCCACAAATCTTACCATCTTACTACTATCTTACATTAAGGGGGGGTTAATGACTGGCGTAATTAATGGATGGTCCCTTAAGTCTTCATTGTTTATCTGCTAAGCGTCTTACACCGACTATGTACCTAAATCTCATGTGGGAGCTCTCCAGCATTTTTAGGAAATAACAGCAATGCTTGTATGGGCGTCCCAAATAAATTATATTTTTGTTTTAGTATTCGTTGTTTGGCAACAGAAATACATCATCTTTGTGAAATTTTTAACTGTCTAGCTGTCACGGTTTATGAGATTCATGGTTACAGACAGACGGACATAGCGGAGTCACATTTTTATCCTTTTAGTAGGAACCCCAAAAAGTCAACAAAAACAAATTCATTCATATCTATGATAAATTCCTTTATCTTCACAGCTCTACTTCTGGATGAAAGACCTTTTCCAGCAAAGCTAATTTTTCTCTATTCACCACAAGACAACGAAAATAAGTGACAAAATGACTTCTTTTACATCAGCGTGACTTCTCTCCAAAATCTTTGTTGTATACAATAGTCGGTCAAACGTTCCGTAGTTTTCGGGAACAAAAAAGAAAAGAAACCGGTCGTGAACCAGCTATATACCAAGGACAACAAGTAAATCGGCAAAACTCGCAATGCTTACTAATTTAAAAACAAAATAATTTATATAAAATAATATTAATATCTGTTGGTGAAGTAATAAACGGCATGCATATCTCCTACATAACGGAATAAATATAAAAAATCTAACACAATAGCGCGGCAGATTTTTTGATTCGAAAAATACGTTATAATCCCACGTGAAGAAAACAGTATGTATGCTTTTCACTTTAATTCACTAAACTTTTAGTATAATATGGTGTGTAGATATGTGATTGATAATTAGATATAATATAAAGCTGAAATCAAAGTAATATCTTACCAAAATCAATTTTTGTAAATAATGATGTCAAAAAAACAGATGCCGGGAGAAACAAAGAAAAATTTGTTGTAAGTTGATTGACAGATGCTGTCAGCCAGTCCCTGAGGGTAGTGTTGCCTTACAGTAAATCCAATTTTCTACTATTTCTCCGAGGGTGGGTGGCCTGCCTAGAGATGTGTCCGTCGAGGTTTTTTTTTGCCCAATGAATGAGCGAAAACTAGGGCCGAATGGGTGGAAATAATTTTCGCCCATTTGCTGGGCTGAAAAAAACTTTCTTGTAAATCTCCGTTTTAAGATAGTATAGTCATAATATCTCATTATATACTATCTTGAAACGGATAATAAATATTTTTGGATGAGATATGATTGCTGTTGTTGCTAGGGAGTCTACTCTTATAAAGAAACTAGTACCTGGGCGACCGAGCTTTGCTCAGTTACATTTACATCTCAAACATTAACAAATTTTTTTTAAACTTGTCTAAAAACAATAAAACCAAAGTAAGTCACCGAGTGGGATTCGAACGCGTAACACTCTTTCTAGCGGTCGGTATCCTTAAACGCTGAGCTAAAAAACAAGGCGGTCGGCGCGACGAAATTAGCGACCATATTCTGCGTGGAAAGAAAAACGCATGAAAACTCGAAAACACGCGTTTTCCCAAACATAAAACTAATCTAGATCGATTGTTTACCCCCGAAAACCCCCATATACTCAGCGAAATCGTTAGAGCCGTTTTCGAGATCACAGAAATTTATAAATAAATATATATATATACAAGAATTGCTCGTTTAAAGTATAAGATTTAAAATTCATCAGCTTAGGTATGAAACGATATGTATACTATCATTATAGAGATGGATACACTTTTTTTTAGTGGCTAGGGGTATTTCACTTTGCCTAAGGGGTGGCTCAAGAGCCACCACCACTGTCATGCAGAGCCATGCAGACCACCCAGGCCATGGAATTGTCTCTACTTTCGTGACCCAGGCCATGTAGTATAGGTTATTTTACAGCGGGGGTGGCTTGAGCAACCAACAGTGTTCCTGTAGTCATGTAGACCACCAAGTCATGTAGTATAGGTTGTGTTACCTACCGCCGCCAAGTGTTCATTCAGAGTCATATGATATGATATGACTATCCACAAGAATTCAATGTGAAAGTGAGATATTGCTCATATGAAAGGGCTCAATTAGCCTATTTCAAAAATGTATACATTACTAGCTGTTTTTCCCTGCTGCGATTGAATTCACTGTTGTGATGTTGCGATAGTGATAGCCTATCGATAGTATCTTGATACTATCGGGAATCAGTCATACTATCGATAGTTCTATCGAAACTATCGATTCTTGACGATACTATCGATAGTATTGATTGATAATAATAAGTAAACTATTGCTAAAGATCGATAGTAACGAAACTATCGATAGATTTTCCCTATCGATAGTTGAAATTTTTACGATACTATTGCTTGCTTATTAAAGTCACTATATATAGCTAATTAGCTACTATCTTGCTTGATTGACATTGACGGCCAGTGTATACCAATATACTTGTAGGGTTCATCTATCATATCATTCTAAATATTTTACATTCGCAGTTTATTTATAAAGTTACTTTATCATTTTGGCAATATTTAGTCACGCTCACGCTGACGTGTAATAAGCATTTTACGTAATAGAAATATTTTCGCGACAAAGTTAAGTGGCATATTATATCTACCTACCTACCCTAAAGTGTCCGTAATGTCACTCGTTCGCAAGCTCTTTTATACATACATACATACATAATATCACGCCTGTTTCCCGCAGGGGTAGGCAGAGACTATGGACCTCCACTTGCTACGATCCTGACAAACCTCTTTTGCTTCATCTAAACTCATCAATCTCTTCATACATGCCCTTCGGTTACGGGTACTTTTTACCTCTCCTTTTTTTAGAACGTCTGCAATTTGGTCGCAGAAAGTTCGCCGAGGCCGACCTTTTCCTACTGTTCCCTTCACATTCGTCATATAAATATTTTTCGTCAATCTCTTTTCATCCATCCTTTCTATATGCCCAAACCATCTTAACATCCCTTTCTCTATTTTTGTCACAACATCCTCTTTTACTCCACACCGCTCCCTTATGGCATCATTCCGTATTCGATCTTTCAAAGTAACACCACACATACTCCTCAGCGCTCGCATTTCAACTGCATTTATTCTACTTTCATGCTTTCTCTGCCATACCCAACTCTCACTACCGTACATTAAAGTAGGTATCAGTACTCCTTTATGAACAGCGAGACGTGCCTTGTCTGATACCTTCCTACTGCTCATAAAGGAATGCAACGCTCCATTCACTTGGTTACCCGCATTCACTCTTTTTTCAACATCACCCTCGTGCTTACCATCCCTTGTAAACATACATCCCAAGTATACAAACTCTTTCACTTGCTCAACTTTCACCCCATTTATTAAAATATTGCATTCTGTTGCACTATCGTCCTTTTCAAACACCATAACTTTGGTTTTACTGACATTAACTTTCATACCCTTTTTCTCTAATGCATCATTCGTAACAGCTATCATCTTCTGTAATTCCTCCTCTGAGTCCGCAAGTATTACTTGGTCATCGGCATAGAGAAGGCATTTGATTAATAACTCATCCATTCTAACACCACATTCATCATCTTTCAAATCTGTCAAACAACTGTCCATGAATAAGTTGAACAGCCAAGGCGACGCTACACATCCCTGTCTAACACCTTTTTCGATGTTAAACCAGTCCGTGTATTCGCCGTCAATTCTGACACAAGCACTGGAATTCCTATAAAGAGATTTCAGTGCTCGGATCAGATGGCTGCTCAGCCCATACGCAGACAATGTTGACCACAATTCATTTCTCACCACTCTGTCATAGGCCTTTTCTAAATCTACGAAGATGCAATAGACTTTTCGACCTTTGGCCAAAAGCTTCTCTAAAATGCATCTTAAAGAAAAGACCTGATCCGTGCATCCCATACCCTTTCTAAATCCCGCTTGTACATCCCATAACTTCTCTTCTGTATTTTTCACCACCCTTTCTATCAAGACCTTTGCATACAATTTGCCGACAACGCTGAGAAGACTAATGCCTCGGTAGTTTTTACAGTCTTGCTGTGAACCTTTTCCTTTATACAGTGGTACAATTACCGCATTGCACCAATCTTTTGGCACCACACAGTTTTTAAAACAAAGATTGAAAAGGTGACACAACTGACTTGCTACTATGCCCTGTCCAGCCTTCAGCATTTCGACAGTAATCCTATCATACCCTCCAGCTTTTCCCATTTTCATACTATTTAATGCTTTCACTACTTCATCCATACTTATTTCCTCATCATAATTTTGCATATCACTCTCTTGTGCTCTTTTATAATGTAAACCTAACAGTAAACATGGTGTTGGTGTATATTTGTGTCCTTTTTACGACCAAATGTCGTCTTAATCCCAGTTAATAGTATCGAAAATACGTTGATAGTTACTATCGATGCTATCGAATCCCGTCGATAGCATTGAGAGTATCGACAATTTAATGGCTATTATACCGATAGTATTAATACCATCTATAGCATCCTGTCTCGATAGTAGTAGTAATATTGAATGTATCGACAACGTTCAATGATATCGCCTAATTTTTACTCTCAATATTATCGATAGTATCAATAGATTGCTGTATTTCGATATTTTCGATAGGATTATTTACACTATCGACTATTTTTCAAGGTCAACTATCGATAACGAGTCGAGTTAAGTTTTTAAAACTATAACTTGTCTTGATGCCTTAAATCCATAAGTCCTGTCATCATAATTGACGGTGATTTCGTTGGGAGAAATCACTATCGATGTGTTTTTGCTAATGCCATTTCTATGGCACTAAAAAACAAACAACTTTTTTTATCCTTTCTTGGCAGTCTACTAATTATTTTTATTGAAAATGTATGTTTTTTTGATTATTTTATCTATAAATATATATACACGTGTTTTTATTGGTTTTGAAGCCGAAGGCCACTTCATAGGCATCGTTAGTAAGACCTAATTAGCTAGTCAAAATAAAAATTCAGAAACAAAAAATGTTGACTAAAACTCGAAAGCAAAATTGTGAGATCAATTAGTAGTACCGCCGCCATACACCGCCCGGCGGACCGCCGGCTGAGGTCATCGACATCCACGCAGCTGTTTTGGCTGGCATAACTATGTGGTCTCGATCGAAAATCATTTACGAAACTTTTTTATCTTATGACATACAAGATTTTGGATTATTTATATGGGTAGAGGAATTTATTTACTACACGACATTTTTTTTTCCAAAACCAATGAAAAGTCAGCGTGTATATGAAGTAGACATTTTTTGAGAAAAGAGTAAACGCCCAGTGAATTGGGCATTTATTGGGCGTAAATGGTTGAATATCGGGCGTATATTATTTCCGACTTTTTGCCCGGGCTGAAACTCATCTCTAGGCCTGCCTAAAATCATGCCTAAAATACAGGAAAGATATCAATTCACGTTGCGATTTAACTAAAATATTGATGACAGTGACAGTGACAGCCTGTTTGTTTGTTATCAAAAATTGATCATGGGAAAATTTTCCTGCTTAACCATTTTGTTTTGATTTGAATAATTTGCAATTTGCCAGTGGTTTGTGATATTAAAGCGACATAATGGAGCAGGAAGAAGTAATATCTACTATTCATTGCTTACCAGACGAAGTTATTGAAATTATTTTACAGTATATTGGGATAAAACGAGACATACTAAATTTCGGAACAACATGCAAACATTTCAATCATATTGTTAAAACCAGCAATCTGCTATGGAAAAATATTTATAAGCAAACGTAAGTAAATTTAATTTACTAAGTTCTTTAACGGTTTTTGATTAAAATTACTTGAGACACTGACCTATTATGTACCTATAAGAATCACAGGTCTTTTTACCCCAGTCCCTGAGAGGCTTTATAGGGGAGGCATTATAGAAGTTGTTTTTATTTGGCGCTCCAGCCAAAACCCATTCCTTGACATACAATGCAATACCCTTTATTGCACAAAATAAAATACAGTACATAATTATCTTGAAAACTAGGAAATGCGCAAAAGGCGGCCTTATCGCTAAGAAATTTTCTTCAAGCAACCTATATAGAAAAAAAAACCTAAGAAAAGTTTTTTTAAATATGTTTTGGCATAAAAAAATCTATTGCAAGAAAATGGGAAAAGTTTATATTAGGTTATGGAATGAAGTTGGGATGGATTGATGCTGGGATATTTTAATAGATGCAACATCACCTTCTGTAATCATGATTATGTACTGACTATTGTAGGCAGGTAGTGGCTTGCCGCCCACTAGATGGGCCATAGAAAGAAGCAAAGATTTTCTGATAAGATATTGCATAAAATTTGCTTTTTTACCATATTGACCGTGAGTTTCCCATTTCAAACCTATAGTAATTATTATTTTTATACCAAGGTCTTTTTGTGATTGCACTGTTGCCACGAAAAGACCATGATTACAGTGAATTGAAGTACTCACGTAGAATCCTCTACCTACTGGCCGACATGATTGTTTCTCACACAACACACTGCTATCGTACTTGCAGTAAATATAATATTTATTTTTCTTTAAAAACCTGTTCCGACATAGAAAAAATTTAAAAGTCTAATTTCTAAATCTTATTTTTATTTTCTAACTATTAAAATCAATTTACTTTAATATTTAATTTATGTATGTTAATTATTTTTCTTTACATACCTTAGTATAATACTATTAATATTATATAAACTCTAAGTTCCTATAAGTTCGCAACACCCTGCCAGGATTCATGTACTTGCTTACTAACCAATGTTAGTGTATGATGAGGCAACTTTGTGTATGCGCATCATTTAGTCACATTCGCCCTGATGAAGCCCTCCGGATGAGGTCGAAACATGTCGGCAGTAGCTGACTCTATACGAGAAAAACCTTTTTAATTAATGGAAGTAATGATCTTTAATAAAAAATAAAAAAAATATTTTGTTTTTATTAGCTTTACTGTCCCATTGCTGGGCAAAGACTTCCCCCCTAGTACTCAACTGATCTCTTTTTTGGGCGATGGACTTCCAGGTCTTGACAAAAAGCGCCAGATCAACACTCGTTGTCCTTGAGCTCTCGCGTCGTCAACCTACCGGCCATTCGAAAGAATCATCGCAGTAATTTTTCAGACTACCAGAAATGTTGGATACCATGCATATATACGGCTGCGGAGACTGGTACAAGGAAGTGAGGGAGTACTTTACCATAAAGCAGAACGTTTACTCCGGGCTGACTCATATGGCGTCTCTCTATTACGAGTAAGTAGTGTAGAGACTAGAATATTCGGTATACAACGTGGAAGGAACATACCCATAATAAATCGAACCACAGGCTATACTAGATAACTATAGTATAATTATATTAAAAAAACAAATAAAATCAAGTTTCCATACAAATTACTCATTTTCGTATGGAAAGGCCATATTTTTTCACATTTGACTGTTATTTTAATTTTATTATATCTGTTTCGATTTTCCATGTTGTTGTCCCTTCGGCCACTTCCGAAACCAAAGTTCGAAACCGGTTTCTAAATAAGAATTTTTTTTCTTCTTTCGAAATTGGTTTCGGTAAAAGAATAATATTTCTTATCTCGAAATTCGTTTCGAGATAAGAATATTGTTTCGTCTTTCGAAACTATCAAATCTAATTTTATTTCTTCATCTATTGGTTATAGTCACAGAATTAAGACAAGAACTATGTACAGAACAATAGCTTACCACCTCCTGTGAGATGACGTTTCTGACTAACTCCACTAATCGGTATAATATGGATAGATATGACAAGTTTTTATTTATTTATTATTTTACAGATACTTTCGTTCACTTGGTGTGTCTATGCCAGCCTCACGGGGCCTACCCCTTTTTCTGTTATATTCGCATGGGGTCCATTAAAATACAACTTTGGTCCACTTTCTAGCTCCTTCCCGCCCCATACCAGCTCCTGTCCAGCTCTATTTCAGTGTTTTTCTTTACTTTTAATGTTGACCACTCTCGTTACCTTGCCTCCCTACTAAATCCGAGAATACTGCTTGCATGCTTCGTTGGTATGTTTTCAATTTGTAAATGTCTTTAAGATGAAGAATCTGTGGCAACCATGTTATAAAAGTATGATTGTAATAAGACCGTCTTTTAGATTATCTATCTTTAATGGATCCATATTTTTCAGTTTACCATAAAAGTTAAAATTCACAAAGAAACAGAGCATCAAAGTTCCGGAGCGGAACTTGCGACGGAATTTCAATGCGCTGTATTAATAATATTGTAATTTTTGTTTAAAGAAAAGAAAAAATAATGCATGCAAAAACTTTCAAAACTTAAAATTCTAATGTTAATTCAGTAATTAGACCTGTACAGGCACTTATACATGTTAATAAGTATAATTTACATTTTGTGTAGTGTATATAATTTTTATTTTAAAGAAAAGTTATTGGTACCAGCACTTTGTAACGACCACTTCAGAGATAAAACTCATTTTCACATTATTTTCTCAACATTTTTTAATAATGTTACCAATGGCTCCCATGCTGGTCTGGGAGAAACAAAAAAACTTAGAATGTACCAGCTGCTTCTCCTCCCGCGCAGATCGTAAAAGCCGATCGAGAGAATGGGCAAAAATACGAATCATGTTAACAGGCGATGCGGCTAGCAACCCATCACTGTATTGATTGCTTTTCCATCTTCTCGCCCACCATGACGCTAAAAGTGGCTTTTGGGTCTTGCGGCCCTGGGCTCTGCATAGATCCGCAAGACCCAAAATGCTCTGTCTGCCCCATTAGGGATAAAGACGTGATAGTATGTATGTATGTATGTTACCAATGGGCCAAAAATATTTTCCGTTCGTCACATATTGTTCTAATACTAATTGTAAACTTCCAGAAGGATCAACCCAGTGCGTTTTACCGATATCTCCAGCTACTATAACCCCGACGCGCTGTTCAAAGGACAGAACTACTATTACACAGTATCCATACTGCAAGACATGATAAAGAAGACCCAGAAAATTTTGTCTATCAACCGGTGTAGCGCGTAAGTATTAACACTGATAAAAATAAAATTCAGATACAGTCTGGTGACAGACAGACGGACGGACGGACAGCAGAGTCTGATAAAATTCAAAAACAGTCTGGTGACAGACAGACGGACGGACGGACAGCAGAGTCTGATGAAATTCAGATACAGTCTGGTGACAGACAGACGGATGGACAGACAGCAGTGTCTTAGTAATAGGGTCCCGTTTCTACCCTTTGGGCACGGAACCCTAAAAAGGATGCCAGTCAGGGAAGTAATATAAATTCATATAACATGGTTAACTCAAGTAAAATAATCGAAAGGCCCCCCAGGTTTTGATTCAATTAGGGCCTCCGCTAAGTTACGCGACAGGTTCAGTCTATCTCTGTCACAAACTCTAAATGTATCCCATAATACAAGTTTCGAACTTACTTTGGGGCTAGCTCAATCAGTGTAATTTGTCCCTATATATTTATTTATTTATATATTTATTTATTTTAGCCCCTACAGTCTAACAGAGATGTACTACGCGAAAACAGCCCTCCGCTGCTACTTCCACGCATTCCTCGCCCTCAAGTGGTCGATCTGGAGCGCGCAGGGCGAAAGGCCCTCCCCCCTCAAAGTGGTCAACTTCTTCGTACAGTGGGTCTACAATGTGGACTTGGAGGCTGATGACGTCATTGACAAAAAGGTAATTTTATTTAACTAGGTTTCAGCTGTCTACTACACGAAAGCCTGGTTTACACATGGACAAGTGACAAGTGAGCGTGTAAACAAGCATTGACAAGAGCATATATCACTTGTCAATGTGTAAACCAGGCTTTCGTTAATTTCAGGTAGGTATATGTCATTAGGGATCGGTCATTTTGGAAATCTTTGGGAGAGGTCTATGTCCTTAATGTCCAACAGTGGATGTTATGCGGCTGAAGTGATGATGTCGTTAGGGAAGTGGCCTGACACTGGTGTCAGATTTTACAAACTGCCTAAAAGCATCTGACGTATAATGATGATAGCCAGGACCAACGGAGGGAGCTTGAGATTACTATATTTTAATAAATTGTTTTTCTTATTCATATCAATAAGATGACGACTTGGCTCTGGAGTCAGGAGTGCTATTCCCGGACTAGATTGCCGTTTGACAAGGATTGGAAAGAAGTAGTTAAAGATCGAAATAGCTGAACTAACAAAGGAATGCCTTTGCCCAACTATGGAACCTAAATGGCTAGTTAAAAAAAAAACTAAATTCAAAGACAAAAAGTATTTTTTTTTATTTCAATGTAGGATAAATTTATCTCTTAATTAATAAGTACTTAACATAATCCGAAACAAAAAATTTTTTTTTTTTTGTTTAAATCTGCCCATATATAAGTTATAAGGTTTTAAAATCTGATGGAAGGGGAAACTGTCAAGTAACAGAAAAAGGATGCACGTACAGCACTCTTGATGTCACTGCTGTTAGGTCTCGCGGGTGCGAAAGAGATAGTGAGATGTCCCCATCAGGCTCCCACTCTTATTCATATTTGAAATGTTAATTACTACTTATTAATTATCCAATTTTCATGCTGTTTTCAAAAAAATATTTGTTTTCTGTTGTATTTTTTGTTTTGTATTAAATATTAACCTGAAAAATACCTATTATATATCTTATACCTTTAAACGAGCAATTCTTGTATGTATATATATATATTTATTTATAAATTTCTGTGATCTCGAAAACGGCTCTAACGATTTCGCTGAAAATTTGTATATGGGGGTTTTTGGGGGTAAAAAATCGATCTAGATTAGTCTTATGTTTGGGAAAACGCGCGTTTTCGAGTTTTCATTCGTTTTTCTTTCCACGCAGAATATGGTCGCTAATTTCGTCACCCCGGCCGCCATCCGCTTAGCCCAGTGGTTAAGGATGCTGACTGCTAGAAAGAGTGTTACGGGTTCGAATCCCACTCGGTGACTTACTTTTGTTTTTTTTTTATGTTCAAGTTTATATATTATTTTTTATTTTGTACTGTTTTTAGACAAGTTTAAAAAAATGTAGTTATTGTTTGAGATGTAACCGACCGAGCTAAGCTCGGTCACCCAGGTACTTTTACCTTTAAACGAGCAATTCTTGTATATTTATACATTTCTGTGATCTCGAAAACAGCTCTAACGATTTCGCTGAAAATTGGTATATGGGGGTTTTCGGGGGTAAACAATCGATCTAGATTAGTCTTATGTTTGGGAAAACGCGTGTTTTCGAGTTTTCATGCGTTTTTCTTTCCACGCAGAATATGGTCGCTAATTTCGTCGCACCGGCCGCTATCTGTTTTGGCTCAGCAATTTAGGATGCGGACCGCTAGAAAGAGTGTTACGGGTTCGAATCCCACTAGGTGACTTACTTTTGTTTTTTTTTTTTTCATATTCAAGTTTATATATAATTTTTTATTTTGTATTGTTTTTAGACAAGTTTAAAAAATGTAGTTAATGTTTGAGATGTAACCGAGCAAAGCTCGGTCACCCAGGTACTATATATTATAAAGCTTAACAACTGCCATACAATCATGACAGTCGGGACCAACGGCTTCAATTTCAAACACGAGTTACATGCTTCGTGGTCGCAGACAGACTGGCTGGAGTCTGTATTTGTATTATGCAGTATCTGAATTTGTATTTTCTAGATATCAGAACTGGCAACAAAAGTGGAACAGCTCCTAGAACACAACAGGAACAACCGGCGCATCAGATGCGCGACGTTAACCGACGTACAAAGGGAGAGTGCGTCGAGCGGGCAGCCGGCGGAGGAGGTGCTGGCGGCAGTCAGCGCTGTTCTTTACCAGCAGAGACACCTCATCACCGCCACCGACACTGCTAACTATGATAGTCTCCACGTCCCCAAGGTATTTTCACAAAGACTTTAGAGACTTGTAAACATCATTACTTCTCTTCCCTCGTCCCTAGATAGCTCTAGGTATTAACTAGAACTTTCATTCCTATTATTTAAAAAAGAAGCGGCCAAGTGCGAGTCGGACTCGCCCATGAAGGGTTCCGAAGTAGCAAATAACATAATATAAAAGTCTTGTAGTATGTTTTTTTTTAATTTTTATATTTGAGTTGAGGTAAATTGCCGTTTATGATTTATGACGTATTAAAAAAAAACTACTTACTAGATCTCGTTCAAACCAATTTTCGCTGGTAGTTTTTATGGTAATGAACATTATATATTTTTTTTAGTTTTGTCATTCTCTTATTTTAGAAGTTACGGGGGGGACACACACTTTTTTCCACTTTGGAAGTGTCACTTGCGGTTTTTTCTAAACCGAATACACTTTGGAAGTGTATTCGGTTTAGAAAAAAATTATATTAGAAACCTCAACATCATTTTTGAAGACCTATTCATAGATACCCCACACGTATGGGTTTGATAAAAAATAAATTTTTGAGTTTCAGTTCTAAGTATGGGGAACCCCAAAATTTATTGTTCTTTTTTTTCTATTTTTGTGTCAAAACCTTAATGCGGTTCACATAATACATCTACTTACCAAGTTTCAACAGTATAGTTCTTATAGTTTCGGAAAAAAGTGGCTGTGACATACGGACGGACAGACAGACAGACATGACGAATCCATAAGGGTTCCGTTTTTGCCATTTGGCTACGGAACCCTAAAAAGTAGTACTCTAATTAATTAAATATAACTTGTATAAAATGCAATATTTTTAAAGCATATTCAACACTTTCTTTGTAATTTTTTTGCTAGTCTTGTGTGCTGCCATCTCTGTGTGCCTACCCGCAACTCCAGTATTGCCTACTTACGGGCCCTGCAATAGTTTCTATGGTGTTACGATACGTATACGTTACGATAGTAATAGGGGTGACGACATCAAAAAAGTATGATTGTAATTTGTCCGTCTATTAGATTATCCAAAAATAATATGGACCTGTATTTTTCAATTTACCAAAAAAGTATAAATTCATAAAGATACGGAGCATCAAAGTTCTGGATTCTGGCTTGCGACGTCACCGCTAAGTAAAAATCGTAAACAGCCGTGACGTCATGCGAAATGTATATGCCTTGTATATTTGTCGTGTTTGGTTTCTCAGAGAAAAGAAAAAATACGTGTATATTTTTTAATAATCTAACCGATGGACCAGGAATATTTTCCCATTCGTCATGCCTATTGTTTCTATTGTGTTCGGTAGTTGGCGTTGGGTGTTGGGTAAGGTTTACTGGAAGAGATTGCTATGCGATAAGTCAGCCTTTGTATCATAATTCTGTCTTATTCATTTTTTTCTGTTATTTTGTATTTCCTTTGGTTTATGGTGCAATAAAGAGTATTTGTAATTGTTACGTTAATAATTATATTATCTTTGACCATTTCCATTGATCGCAGATCTTAGAAAACCGCTGCGGCCACAACATCGCCATACTGGCGATCTACCAAGCAGTGGCTCTCAAACTGGGCGTGTACTGCGAGCTCAACGTGTTCCCAAACCACCTGTTCCTGGAGTGGTGTCGTGACTTCCGCGACGCCGGCTGCGGCGGGTACGTGGTTGACGTCACTTCCGGGGTGTTGAAGCCTAAAGGTACGGCACTGCAGGAGGGGGGGGGGGTTGTGAGGAAGAGGGGGTGTGTGATTTTCGTGTAAGACTAGGATGAATTTTTGTTACTGTGACAGTATTTCAATCTCTTCTACACTTTCTTTTCCTTTTTTGGTATCTTTTTGAGTAATATCTTTGGCTCTTCGTAGGCATTTCAGATTGCATGTAATTTCTTAATAAGCGCAAGCTAATTACAACTTATTTAGAAGTCTAGGGTAAGGGGAAAGGATTATGTTACTCATTGATATGAGTAATAAAAATAATTTAGTAATATACAGTATTTGTTATTGTTAAAGGTCGGTGCCCATTCTCCAGGGGCCCAACCACCTCCAGATTCAGATACGAGCCCGAGAATCTGATCGAATGTCTGTTCATGGCGTTCCAAAGGACCATGGGCTATATACAGGACTGGTGAGTACTTTTAGAAGTCTGGGACACCTAAATTGATATACTTCACTGCATACACATTATAGGCGTACGCAGACCAGGTTTTGGAGGGGGGAGGGAGGCTCGTTGCATTGGATTTTGTATGCATTTGTTTGTCCGTCCACATATCTAATTTAAATATCAGTATAATTGTAAGTTGAAGTTTTTAGAGAAAACGGGAGTACAGTTTGTTGCCGCTTCTTCTGTACTTCTTTACCTTTTAAAAAATTGAAAGAAAAAAAAACGACGGGTTGCACTCTGGGAGTGCCGGCAGAAGTGAAAACTTGAATATTAACGTTGTGCATTTTTGATATTTTGGAATGGTTAGGGAATAATTTTGCACGAATTGCTTTAATTATCAGTATAAAATATTTCAAATCTTTTCTGAACCACAGTCTGTCACAAATGTCACAAGCATGACCAAATTCATTTTCAACAAAATCATTTTCAAGTACACAGCAGTATGGCCACTACACAGACGGTCGAGCCATCAGCTGTCACCATCCATGGATGCGCGTAGCACGCTGTAACATAACACACGAACATTCGCGCAAGCGCCCTGCGCCGTCTTACGAGTTTTCGATCAGGTCACGTGTCCTGACGCGAGTTTAACATTTTTTACCCATAATTCATTTATTTCATGTTTTCATGCACATACAATTGTAAATCTTAAATTTAGTTTACAAAGTGCACATGAGACCCTGGTAGGGACCCATTCCAATAAAAGTGCACAACGCCGCTAAAGAAGTTTTCACTTCAAAAAGGTTGCCAATTATCAAGTGATACAAATATCCAAAGAGAAATAAATGATTTTGGACTTTTGATTCGGTCTGTATATTATTTATTTATCCTCTCTATGTGACCAAGAGTGGTATTTTAAAAACCCATGTTGTTTATTTATAGATGATTTGTTTGTGTACAGGAACACTCAAAATGCGCAGCATATCACAGAGCTGATGAGGATGGAGGAAGAAGGCGACAGTGCATACTACAGGTTTCTGTCGACTCTGCGCCTCTCGCACCAAATGTCTGATCTGGCGATACAAATACCTCTGGAATTGAAGTTTGTAAGTATACTTAGAACCGCAAGTTTTTAAAACTAATAACCAGAGATCGGATATTCCAGTGCATATCTTATACCTTTAAACGAGCAATTCTTGTATGTATGTATGTATATATATATAGTACCTGGGCGACCGAGCTTTGCTCGGTTACTTATCAAACATTAACTTCATTTTTTTAAACTTGTCTATAAACAATACAAAATAAAAAATTATATATAAACTTAAACATAAAAAAAACAAAACTCGAAAGCATAAATCTTAATCACGTAATCAGTATAGTTAAATGTAAGACATATTTATGAGAAATCTATATTGTTAAAGGGCGCCGAGCGAACGCAGCGCCCCCAATCGCGTTTTATTACATTTCTCAACATATTTCAAAAAATCCCGACGGACAATTCGTGGTTATAATTAAAGTACGTCTTTTTAAAACATTAGATTATTTTAATTTTATTTCGCTGTAGTTATTATCTGTATAGTATAGTAGATACTGTTTATAATTAAAAGTGCGAACGTAAAGCTTTTCTACGCACATTTGCGAAAAACGGCCACTTTTAGCTAATGTACGTAGAAAAGCTTCATGTTCGCACTTTAAATTATAAACAGTAGTTCATAAAATAGTTATCTAGGATTTGATCAAGTCTAAATTTTCAATGATATCACCGTTTCCTTTCAAATAATTTATTTTAAATGAGGGCGCCACTGAACCCCGGAAAATTCAGGTAGCCCCTTAACTACATTTTTTTAAACTTGTCTAAAATCAAATATAAATTAAAAAATGATATATAAACTTTTTCATAAAAAAAGTAGTCACCGAGTGGGATTTGAACCCGTAACACTCTTTCTTGCCGTTTTCGATATTCATATCGGAGAGCATTTGTCACGGAGTAACGCCATCTATTGTCATTTTCTCTTATTACACAGCTCGTGTGCGCTAGGCGTAGTAGTTAGTTTTTATAGCATTATCCGAGAGATGGCGCCACAAAAACTATCCATAAAACTGTGTTTAAGATTTGTATCGGTAAATATTGGTAAATTTTTCGTTTTGCACTATTGCTTTATAAGTCTCAATAAAATAAAAACTCAAAAGCATAAATCTTATTCACTTAATCAGTATAGTTAAATGTTTACAAATACAGTCACCATAGCCGAAAACGGCCAGGGAAAGATGAGATGAGATGATAGTTAAATGTAAGACATATTTATGAGAAATATATATTGTTATCTCAAACTAATTACATTAACTAATTTTTTTAAACTTGTCTAAAAACAATGCAAAATAAAAAAATATATATAAACTTAAAAATAAAAAAAGTAAGTCACCGAGTGGGATTCGAACCCGTAACACTTTTTCTAGCGGTCGGTATCCTTAACCACTGAGCTAAGCCGATGGCGGCCAGCGCGCCGAAATTAGCGACCATATTCTGCGTGGAAAGAAAAACGAATGAAAACTCAAAAACACGCGTTTTCCCAAACATAAGACTAATCTAGATCGATTGTTTATCCCCAAAAACCCCCATATACCAATTTTCAGCGAAATCGTTAGAGCCGTTTTCGAGATCACAGAAATTTATAAATAAATATATATATAAATAAATATACATACAAGAATTGCTCGTTTAAAGGTATAAGATTTATTTATAAATTTCTGTGATCTCGAAAACGGCTCTAACGATTTCGCTGAAAATTTGTATATGGGGGTTTTCGGGGGTAAATAATCGATCTAGATTAGTTTTATGTTTGGGAAAACGCGTGTTTTCGAGTTTTCATGCGTTTTTCTTTCCACGCAGAATATGGTCGCTAACTTCGTCGCGCCGCGACCGCCTTGATTTAGCTCAGTGGTTAAGGATAGCGACCGCTAGAAAGAGTGTTACGGGTTCGAATCCCACTCGGTGACTTACTTTTGTTTTTTTTATGTTTAAGTTTATATTTTTTTTTTATTTTGCATTATTTTTAGACAAGTTTAACCTTTCAGGTGTCAGTTGGTGAATATTCACCTGTCAAAACATTGCGATTAAATGTCACTTGGTGAATATTCACCAGTTCGACTATGCTCTCTTTACACTCGATTTATTAATTGTCTATGCTTTCTTTACATTTTTGGTTGACACAGGATAACAGCTAAGTTCAAGTGAATGAACAAAATACCTAAAAATTTGAGCATCCAATGCCGCAAAACCAAAAAAAATATTGTTAAACTTGTCAGTACGCGACGTTTAACCCACTTCATTGTGGTTGTCACTTTCGAGTGTTGCGGAACAATACAGAGCAAACTAGTTTTACTGTTTTTGTGTGAATAATGCCCCGTTAAGTTTCTTTTTTATATTATTACTAACATTGGACGTAATTCAACGTGAAATTTTGAATAAGAATACATTTTCTGACCGAACTCGATGTGACATGGTGTAACCTGACTAACACGCGATTAATTCAATGTGTTAGCAGAGAGCTATTGAATAATATTATATGTGTGTGAAAAGATTATTTAATACTAAAACAAATGTTGTATGGGAAAAACTCTCAAAATTCTATAGAATCAAAGATAATTGCATTCCAAAAAACATCGAATCGAAATGGCGAAATTTCACCTTCCGACATGATGACAGTTTGCTGTGTGAAAAATAAAAAAAATAGTTTAAAAGTACTATTTTTTTTATTCCTCCTCCTCCTCCACACTCCTCCTGGAACCTAAAATATACAGAAGCCGAAATAAAGTATCCATACTTGTTAGATTCGTCATAATTCAAAATGGCTTCTTGGGACTTTAGCGCAAAAAATCATGAAACAAAAAAGCATTGTTTCTTTGGTTTAGAATGAATACCAGCTCGAGTTGTTTTTATATTCATAAACTTGTTTCAATGGGGACCAAACCAATGATTTATTGCTCCGTAAAACTACTTCATTTTATGTTTACACAAGTGGTTTTAGGAGCCGTCATTTAGGCTTTCTAAGAATAGGGTTCAGTTTTTTTTGTGTAGTTTTACAGAAACACAAAAATGCAGTTCGAGGATGCTTCAACTCTCTTGTAAGAAGAAGCAGCTTTCTAGAAATATATAATACTACATAGGTTTTATTTAAATAATTGATGAAAATACTTAACCAAAATGACCCTTCTTCTGTCGAATTTCTGTATTTTTTTATACGTTCAGTGTTGATTTTCTAAATATTTTGCTACAGAATGATGTTGTTTTTTTATACATATATATTAGGTATACCGTAAGCTTTAAGTAAAATATAAAATTAGGGGTCTAAATTCTTGAACTTTATTTAAAAATCGTTTATAAAGTAAGTACAAAGGGAAAAAAATCTTGATTCTGAACATTCATCGCATTGTGGTTCCAAGGCCAATCAACTATCGGGGCTCAAATTATAAACAAACGCTAGCTGATGTTATCACGAATCCAACAACGTAAGCATTGTATGGGTTTGAATAAACAACAAGGCATGGGACGACGATTCCCGTCAGCACTCAAGACGCGTGCC
Organism: Acrobasis consociella; assembly: GCA_963555685.1. Taxonomy (NCBI): domain Eukaryota; kingdom Metazoa; phylum Arthropoda; class Insecta; order Lepidoptera; family Pyralidae; genus Acrobasis; species Acrobasis consociella. The sequence goes on along the minus strand of OY743132.1, from coordinate 7,134,336 downwards.
GCAGCGCGCAAGGCGCCGACACGTAAGGCATTACATTACGCGGAACGGCCGACAGCTGAAGGGTTAAAAAAAATTTGTTAATGTTTGAGATGTAACCGAGCAAAGCTCGGTCGCCCAGGTACTTTACCTAAACTTCGAGGTAGTACGTAACATAGAGTGGATAATACCACCTCTAAAAATTAAATATTTTTTTGATACCGTGATTTAAAAATATTGGATTTTACAGAAATAATAAATAGTCAGGTACAAATTATTGATTTGAAGAATATTTTAATTTGACACAATTTTAATAAAGAACTCTAAATTAGGAATAATATATAATATAAAATCTCTAAATTATAATAATATAAATATTCTTCTAATCAATAGTTTCTACCTGACTGTTTATTATTTCTGTTAAATCCAATAATAATTCATGGTTATTAAATCAAGATATCAAAAAAAAATATTTTTAGCGTGGTATTATCTACTCTATGTTACGTACAACCTCGAAGTTTAGGTAAATATGCACTGGAATATCCGATCTCTGCTAATAACCGACTTCACCCCCAAATTACGCAACCGATTTTGATAAAATTTCTATGTGACCACCTCGGAAGTGCAAAAGTGGAAAGAAATATACAGTCGAACATGGAATCTCCTCTTCCTCTTATAAAGTTTGTTAAAAATGCTCTGTCTGCCTCAATAGGGATAAACAGTTTAACACATCACATGGCAGTTTATAACTCGATTATTCATAAAAAAATACAAACGTTTGCTAATCCTATTTTAGTTAAAATACGTTTTGTCACATTATTTATATGTATCTTATACCTTTAAACGAGCAATTCTTGTATATTTATTTATATGTATATACATTTATTTCTGTGATCTCGGAAACGGCTCTAACGATTTCGCTGAAATTTTTCGGGGGAAGGTTTTCGGGGGTAAATAATCGATCTAGATTAGTCTTATGTTTGGGAAAACGCGTGTTTTTGAGTTTTCATGCGTTTTTCTTTCTACGCAGAATATGGTCGCTAATTTCTTCGCGCCGGCCGCCATCCATTTGGCTCAGCGGTTATGGATGCGGACCGCTAGAAAGAGTGTTACGGGTTCGAATCACACTCGGTGACTTACTTTTGTTTTTTTATGTTCAAGTTTATATATAATTTTGTATTTTGTATTGTTTATAGACAAGTTTAAAAAAATGTACTTAATGTCAATGGTCACCCAGGTACTAATAATGAAACGAGGGAAGGTACAAAACATGGTTTACCTAAAATAGGTGTAACAAACGGTTGTTAATTTTTATGAATAAGATGGTAAGTGTATATGAATTTTATCATTTCAGATGTCGACCATTCACCGCGATCTTCTCATTTCGTTGTTCACACTGGATGACCACATCCCGCCGATGTACAGAGAGGTGAGTGTATCATCAACAATGCTTCATCTACTGAACTGGGTTTATTTAGGCGTGATCTTCCCAGCAGTGGTCGTTCCGAAACGCTAGTAGTCTTTAGCTTTTGCACTAAACTAATAAATTTAAAAAATTACCTTTAATAGGAGATTTTATCCTACATTGAATAAAAATGTTTGACTTTGACTTTGAATTCAATAGAGTTTTCAAGAATAACACTAGATGATAGCACAGTAAAGTCAGGTCAAATAAGCTGCTATTATCGGATACGTTAGACGGAGCATAAGAACATGCCAGGGTGTTTCACAGGGTAGCATTTTCGGACCACTTTTATTTTTGATTTTTAATTTTCTTGGGTGTTCCACAGGGTAGTGATTTCGGACCACATTTGTTTTTGATTGTACATTTGCTTGGGTGTTCCACAGGGTAGTATTCTCAGACCACTTTTATTTTTTGTTTCATAGTTTTCTTGGGTGTTCCACAGGGTAGTAATCTCGGACTATTTTTATTATTTCATAGTTTTCTTGGGTGTTCCACAGGGTAGCATTTTCAAACCAGTTTTATTTTTGATTTTACATTTTCTTGGGTGTTCCACAGGGTAGTATTCTCGGACCACTTTTATTTTTGATGTTACATTTTCTTGGGTGTTCCACAGGGTAGTATTCTCGGACTACTTTTATTTTTGATGTTACATTTTCTTGGTTGTTCCACAGGGTAGTATTCTCGGAACACTTTTATTTTTGATTTCATAGTTTTCTTAAGTGTTTCACAGGGTAGTATTCTCAGACCACTTTTATTTTTGATTTCATAGTTTTCTTGGGTGTTCCACAGGGTAGTATTCTCGAGCCACTTTTATTTTTAATTTCATAGTTTTCTTAGGTGTTCCACAGGGAAGTATTCTCGGATCACGTTTATTTTTAATTTCATCGTTTTTTTTGGTGTTCCACAGGGAATTATTCTAGGATCACTTTTATTTTTGATTTCAGCGTCTTCTTGGGCGTTCCACAGGGTAGTATTCTGGGGATTTTATTTTTGATTTCATAGTTTTCTTGGGTGTTCCACAAGGTAGTATTCTGGGACTACTTTTATTTTTGATTTCATAGTTTTCTTGGGTGTTCCACAAGGTAGTATTCTGGGACCACTTTTATTTTTTAATTTCATAGTATTCTTGGGTGTTCCACAGGGTAGTATTCTCAGACCACTTTTTATCTCGATTTTCTATTTCAGAAAGTGCTAAAAAGGCACCCGACCGAGATCAAATACGCGGTCGGCATGGTGTGCACACACATCAAGACTGAGTACAAGTGCGTTATCAAGGGCTGGGATATTCAACCTTGTGAGTATCATTATCATTCCCGTACCATTATCTAAAAAAAAACACGTTTGCTTTGTTGTACGGGAGCCCCCCTTAAACATTTATTTTATTTTGTTTTTAGTATTTGTTGTTTTAGCGGCAACAGATACATAATTTGTGAAAATTTCAAACGTCTAGCTATCGCGGTTCTTGTGATACAGCCTGGTGACAGACAGACAGACAGAGAAGTCTTAGTAATAGGGTCCCGTTTCTACCCTTTGGGTACGGAACCCTAAAAAGAAAAAATGAATAAGACAGAATTATGATACAAACTTATGGTTAATTTGCGTGGCAAATAAATTTGTTCTTAGTGAGTAAAACCCCTTTCTTTGTTATCAGGCCCATCAGGCACCATGGAGCAGCTGCGGATCCTCCGCTCCCAGTCCGGCACCGAAGCCCTACGGATGATGAGCGAGCCCCGGCCTTACTACTTCGTGTTAGCCGTGGACCAGTCCACCAGGCATGTCCCGCAAGGTATGCTATTGAACCTTCTCGACCTAGTTGTTGTTGGAAACACCAACAAAGTTTTATATTTGTTTATTTTATAAACTTTATTTACCAAAACAATCCGGTACAAAAGGCGGACTTTATGCTAATAGCATTCTCTACCAGTCAACCTTCGGGATAAAAAGAGAAAAAACTGGTGGTAGGCGTACAAATAAATAACTATAGCTATAGTAATAAAAACACTCGTAGTTACAACATATTAAATACAAATACTTAACTGTTTATACATACATATAACGCTACGCTGTGGGATAGATTAAAGAACAAAACCAGTGTACCAGAAGAATGTATATCGCTACTGAGGTATTGGTACAATAATCAAAGTAACAGCGTGCGGTGGGCCGGAGCCCTTTCGGAGCCATATAAATCAGAGTGCGGGGTAAGGCAGGGCGGGCTAACTTCACCGCGTCTTTTTAATATTTAGATAAATGGTCTTATTGAGGAGCTTAAAAATGCCAGAGTCGGGTGCCACGTGGCTGGTGTATGTGTCAATACCGTAGCATATGCAGACGATTTTGCGTTGTTGAGCCCCTCAATACAAGCATTGAGAGAGATGCTAAAAATATGTGAAAACTATGCGATGGTCCATGGACTCAGATACAATGTTGCCAAGAGTGTATATACGGTTTTCGGTTCTAATGTTAAGAAGGATCGTAGTCACAATTTACCGGTATTCCTATACAGCATCCCCTTGAAACGAGTAACTCAATTCAAGTATCTGGGTCACTGGATCACGGATAGCCTGAGCGACAACGCAGATATAGAAAGGGAACGCAGAGCTTTGTCAGTTCGGTGCAATATGTTGGCTCGAAGGTTTGCGCGTTGTACTGACCAAGTGAAAATAACGCTGTTCAGAGCTTATTGTCAGACTTTCTACACCTCAAACCTTTGGGTCAACTACACGCAGGGGGCGTACGTACAGCGCTCTGCGGGTCCAGTATAATAACGCGTTTAGGGTGATGTTGAGGCTGCCTCGCTACTGCAGCGCCTCGGGAATGTTCGCAGACGCCCGAGTTGATGGCTTCCATGCCATCGTCAGAAAAAGGTGTGCGTCGCTGCTGTCACGCTTGCGCGCCAGCACCAACGTCATCCTCAACGCGTTAGTCGACAGATGGGACTCGCCGATGCTGGGGCACTGGATCCACTTACATACCACTCTGTAGGTGAACCCAGTGTCTTTGCATTGCGTACCTAACATTTTTATTTTTATGTGCTTTTTCAATTTAATTACTGCGAATATGGATGCCTAATATCTGAAATAAACAATATTATTATGTATCTCCTTTGAGAATCACGGGTCTTTACACCCCGGTCCTTTGAGAGGCTTGCGTGGGGATACAGATCCAACACGTAGAGGCCCTTTGGAGAAGTTGTTGTCATGTGGCGCTCCCGCCAAAACCTATTCCTGGATATACCTATGAAAGGTGTACCCTTGAATTATTATTATTATTATTATGTATCTCCTTTGAGAATCACGGGTCTTTTCACCCCGGTCCTTTGAGAGGCTTGCGTGGGGATACAGATCCAACACGTAGAGGCCCTTATTATTATTATTATGTTGGTACGCTTTTCAGCCACGGGTCCATAGGGACCCGGTCCTTTGAGGCGTTCATGGGGCCAAAGCCAACATGAAGAGGCCTTTTAGTACCTTTTTATCTAAAATGTGAGATGGCTGCATCTACGGAGGTCTACCCCTTAATGTACCATTGAGATACACTAACGGACAGTCCTCCATAGCTGCCGAACTATTGCCAGGGAGGGATTGACTTGTTTTGGGCTATGTGGATGGGATGTTAGTGGGCCGGATAACTGGGTTATGGAGTGAGATACGGACATCTACCTAAAAATCTCTCACAATAATTTTAACCTGGTAGATGGTGACTTGCTGCTCGTTGGCTTCACTGCCTGTGGGCACCCTAACTAGCCACGAAAATGCGGCCAGGGCGCAACACAATGTGAGCAGCTGAGGGTGTCGAGAGGTGCGGCTCCGGTTTCACCATCACGGGGCTTACCCCCGAGAGCGGGTTTCCCCGTTATTACGCCATTACGTGCAATACACTTCCACCCTGGAGCGTATGTCCTGCTCTTGCGACTCCACTCTGGCCGGCCGGTCAAGGCAAGACAGAGGCGGGGGGTGTGTAACTGTGTGTATGTGTGTGTATAAGCGCATGTGTGTATGGTCCCCCTGGAGGTAGGGTACGTGGTTTTTTGGTTAAAACTAACGTGAGATGCAGTCATTATTAATATCAAAACACGGGTAACTCACGTATAGAGTCAGCTACTGCCGACATGTTTCGACCTCATCCGGAGGTCTTCATCAGGGCGAATGTGCCGAGAGGCCCGTACACCGCACCGGCTCGCGACACACTGATGTTAGTCGCGGGAGGCGCGGGGCGCGCGGGCAGCGCGGGCCATCGCCCTCTGCGCCCGCAGCGACAATTCGGTAGATGGTGGTTGTTGCTGGATAGTTGCGTCAAGGACTCCCGTGGATGTACTGGGAGTCGTTATTTCCTCTTCATCATCTTCTGCGGCTGGTGATAGCGCCAGTGCGTGAAAAAAGCTCACTGTATCAGAGACTGTCGGCTGTACATGGCATCTATTATGCGTCTCTTGAAGCACCGGTTTCCAGGCGGCGGGTAAGCTCCAACCAACATCACGATTAAAATTAGGACGTCGCCCAATCTCTATTGCTTCTCGTATTTTACGAGGGACAAAACCTTTCTCTCGGGCTAAGACTTTGGCCCTGTCGAAGCGTATGTAATGTGTGACGTCCGTCTCTATCGCATGTTCGGCGATGGCTGACCCGTTGCTGTCCAGTTTCTTTAGACTTCTTATATGCTCCTGCAACCTAGTAGACACATTCCGACACGTCTCCCCCACGTAGCTCCTTCCACAATCACAAGGGACTTCATAAACACCGGGAACGTTTAGTGGCTCGCTATCTTTTGGGGAACGCACAAGCTGTCGGATTTTTGTGAGAGGCCGGAATATCGTTTTAATATCAAATTTGCGACGCAACATTTGATCGATTTTGTCCGTCACTCCCTTCACAAATGGTAGGTACAATATTGCTCTGTCCACCGATGATAATTGCATCGATTGCGTGCTCTTGTTGGTACTAACCCTCAAGCTTTGTCGCCACTTGTATCCATTGCTTTCCAGCACTTGCCTTACATGTGCCAGCTCAGACTCAATGTATTGTGGGTCACACAGACGCAACGCTCTGCCGATGAGAGATCGAGGAACCGACGCTAAATGGGCTGGGTGATGGTGGGAATCTGCCTTCAGATAGCGGTCTGTATGAGTCGGTTTCCGATAAACTGTTTGTGATAGTGTGCCATCAGGTTCTCTCACAACCAGAACGTCCAGGAAAGCAAGGACTCCGTCCTTTTCTTGTTCACTTGTGAATTTTATTCTTGGATGCAGTGAGTTTAGGTGTTCTAGAAAAGGCATTACGTGGTCCCTGTGTAGTATAGAAAAAACATCGTCCACGTACCTCCACCAATATCTAGGTTTGTGTTCCACGGTGTTAAGTGCTCTCTCCTCAAACCATTCCATAAAAATGTTTGCTACCACTGGAGCTATAGGTGACCCCATTGCTACTCCGTCCAGTAGCTGACTCTATACGTGAGTTACCCGTGTTTTGATATTAATAAAGGGTACGTGGTGTCGCCACTCACCATCAGCTCGCCACAAGCTGCCCTGCGTTGACTGACTGCACTGGGAATCCAGTGGGCGATGGGGTCGTCACGTCCCGACGCCGTTTTATTATTATTATGTATCTCCTTTGAGAATCACGGGTCTTTTCACCCCGGTCCTTTGAGAGGCTTGCGTGGGGATACAGATCCAACACGTAGAGGCCCTTTGGAGAAGTTGTTGTCATGTGGCGCTCCCGCCAAAACCTATTCCTGGATATACCTATGAAAGGTGTACCCTTGAATAGGTTTTGGCAGAAGAAAAATCTATTGCATGTAAAAGGAAAAGGTTTAAGGGTTATGGAATGAATTTGGGATGGACTGATACTGGGTTATTGCAACAGAAACGTCACCTGCCATAATCATGATTACTGACTATTATAGGCAGGTGGTGGCTTGCCGCCCACTAGATGGGCCCCTCAAACGCACCGACAGTAGTTGCCGGCAAAGGAGCAACACCGGTGCGAGCGACTCAGGGGTGTCGAGAGGTGTGCTGCGCTTTCTCCGAAGTTACTCGCGTCGTTATGCCCTTTAACACTTCCACCCCTGGAGCAACAGCTCTGACGACTCCTCTCTGCACAGCCAATTAAGGCAATGCAGAGCTGAGAGCCCTGCGAGCCCTCTTGGGTGTCCACCCCGACCGATGAAGACGCGTCGGGGACGAGGGATCTAACTGGCTCTCTGGAGCACTCGGGTCCGTGGTGTCGTTACTCACCAACAGCTCGCCACAAGCTGCCCTGCGGTTTTATTATTATTATTATTATTATATAACAGAATAAACAATACATATATACAGTAATAATATACACACAATCTACACTAATATTATAAAGAGGAAAAATTTTTTGTTTGTTTGTTTGTTTGTTTGATTGTATTGAATAAAACCAACAATACAACGTGTAACGGAAATGGTATATCAATAAGAAGTGGAAAAATACTGTACCTTGCATAGATCCTTTATACCAAATTTCAAGTTAAAATATAAACTTTAACTTATACGTGAAATTATAAAATATTTAACCACAAAAAAAATTGCATGTAAACAAACATGGCACAACACTATTCAGGTCAATGTCTCCTCACTTGCACTATTCACTATGGAGCCTAGTACTCTTGGTATACGAAGAAAGAGGAAAGGGAGCATTGCACTACTCTCCTCACACGCCATGAAATCCTAGTACTCGGCGTCAACACGCGCTTTTGATGCAAACACCGCCACTTGCGATGTTGTTTGGCGGCAAATCAACAAACGATATGCCGCGGCCAAGCGGCGGCGGTAGCACCTACGGCGGCGATCGTTTGACGAAGTCTGTAACAAACAAATTTCGATTTAATGGCACTATTCCTAAGAATTATTTTACTTTAACAAAGTCAAGTCTTTTTTAATGCGAAAATTAGATAGGTAAAAATAGTAGGTACTTACTTTTCAAAGGAAAGGTTCAAAATGTCGCCCTTGTTGCTGGATGCACAGGCCAGCTCGCCGGTACATGGATGCACCGACGTTACGCAGCATCTCTGGCGTCACAGTACTGAAGGCGGCCTTTATGCGTTCTATCATTTCGTCCCGTGACGAGCACTCCACAGCATACACGGTATTTTTTATGTATCCCCATAAGAAAAAGTCCAGGGGAGTGAGATCTGGTGACCGCGCTGGCCGTGCGACACTGCCTCCTCGCCCTATCCACTGGGAGAAGCGAGCATTTAAGTGACTTCGCACATCACGAGCGAAGTGTGCTGGAGCACCGTCGTGTTGAAATATTAGATTGTTGTTCATCACGAGGTCGATGTAACTGGACACTGGCATAACTGTTAACTCTTCATTTAATGTATTACTTAAAAACTCTAAGTAATTTTCACCATTTAAAGTTTGTGGCAAAAAGTATGGTCCAGCGACAACATCTCCCACTATTCCAGCCCACACATTTATCCGCCACTGGTGCTGAAATGATGACTCCGAAGAAACGTGTGGATTGGAGTGCGACCAGTAGTGTTCGTTGTGGATGTTGCTTATGCCACCTCGTCTGAAAGAAGCTTCATCCGTCCACAGCACTTTTGAGGCAAACTCCGGTGAGGCTTCAACCTGGTTCCGGTACCACTCGCAGAAAGTGACGCGAGGTAAAAAATCAGCAGGTATTAATTCCTGTGTGCGACGAAAGTGGTATGGATGTTGGCCGTCGGCGTGCATCACTCGCCACACTTGCATGTGATTCGTGGCCCCCAGCTCTAAGGCGGCACGACGCGTGCTGCTCCTCGGGTTATCCTCGAAATGTTGCAGTACGGCTTCTTCAAATTCCGGGTCTTGAGTGGACGGGCGGCCCGTAGGTACTGGGGCGTGGAAAGAGCCAGTTGAGTACAAGCGATGCACCATCCGCCTGAAGCAAGCCAGTGAGGGCAGACGCCTGGCTTCAACAAGTGGTCGACCATCAATGAATCGCTGATGGTACAGCTCTCGAGCGGCACTGAGACTGCCGTCTGCTGCTCCGACACAGAGCATCATTTCGTAATATTCTCGATTACTCAAAGACATCACGAAGACACAAGTAGGTAGGTAGGTAGTCGAAATCAAGAACAAAAGTCGAAACACAAAACACGGTCTGATCACTAGAACGCAAAGAGAACGACTAAAGCAAATTACCTAATGAACAATTTGTATCTTTTCGTTGTAGCATCCTAGTTTCCTAGTACAGGGTAGATGTACCAAAAACCAGCCAGCTTTAAAAATCAACATTGTTTATTTGTATTTCTTTATTTTAGTTCTGACGACGACTGCAAAAATGTATGGAATATTCTATCTAATAAATAAAAAAAACGACGGGTTGCACTCTAGGAGTGCCGGCAGAAGTGAAAACTTGAATATTAACTTTGTGCATTTTTGATATTTTGGAATGGTTAGGGAATATTATATTTTGCACGAATTGCTTTAATTATCAGTATAAAATATTTCAAATCTTTTCTGAACCACAGTCTGTCACAAATGTCACAAGCATGACCAAATTCATTTTCAACAAAATCATTTTCAAATACACAGCAGTATGGCCACTACACAGACGGTCGAGCCATCAGCTGTCACCATCCATGGATGCGCGTAGCACGCTGTAACATAAACACACACGAACATTCGCGCAAGCGCAATGCGCCGTCTTACGGATTTTCGATCAGGCCACGTGTCCTGACGCGAGTTTAAGATTTTTTATCCATTCCAAAAAAAGTGCACAACGCCGCTAAAGAAGTTTTCACTTCAATAAAATAATATTCAATCCGGTCATTCCGGGACTGTCCCGTGGAATGCTAAACAGTTAGCAGCTTTCATCTCTTAATATCAATACGGTCAAAGATGGTAGTCAAGGAAGTCACAAAATCCCAAGTAGTCACTGGCATCAGGATTCTGGGCCAAGAATTGGACCACTCTGTCTTTCGAAGTCGTAGTAATGTCGTACGTAAATGATACAAGAAAGGTTTGTGCAACCGGTCGTAAAATTTTTAGTCACAAGAAGTTTATCATTCGTAACGAACGCGCATGTAAAAAACTATAAGTGTGGTGCCTTTGTGCATGGGATGCCACTAACATCATCCTCCATCATCCAGAAAATAGTTTGGAAATCTGACACAAATTCACGATCTGTCCTCTCCTCACGCACGAAAAGTAAACAAACAAGCACTGAGGTGGGCGTGTATTGGCACTTCTACCCTATTTTCGTTAAAAAGTGCGAAAAGAATAGGAATATCATACTTGCCTGCTTTAATAATTAGGGATCTGTTTCGTTTTTACATACGTAATTCAATAAACCTCCTCATGACTTATGGACTCCTAGTAATATTTGGACAATTTATTTAGAAAAAATAAGATTTTAAGGTAGGTGTATTAAAAATAGCTTATCAAAATTCCTAAAAAACTTCAATTTAGTGACGACATCGAAAAAAATTAAACACATCCGGAACCATTACTTAAAATTAAAATAAAAAGTACCAGGCGCATAGTTGAGAGTGATGATCGGGAGCCACGCCTATTTCGGGGTTCATTTGAAAAGTTAAAAAACTTCTCTCTGTTTAATAAAATATTTTTTTGTTCAGTTTAATTTTTTTTTGGGCATTTGGCCTGAAAATTTAAATAAAAAATTTAACATTTGTGATGATTAATAAAGTCTTAAACATTATTACTTACTATCTACTTGGTTAATACGAGTTACAATATGTCCTTCCGCATTTACACATTCGTGTTCGTTATTCGCCTCGCGATTCGCACGAATGTGAAACCGCGGTACGAAGACGGGAATCGCGAATGACGAGACGAATAGCGAACTCACTGTTTACATATGCGTGTTCGTTATTCGCCTCCCGATTCGCGCGAATGTGTAAATGCGGCATCAGAGGTTTTCGTATGCGAATCAACGTCTTTTTAGCACCCGACACAAACGAGTCGTGTTTTAAATTTGACCGCTATCTTAAATAGGTGAACCAATTTGGTTGCTTTTTTATTTTATTTGAAAGCAGATTTTTAACGTTGGTTCTTAGAAATGTTTTATTAAAGTCGGTGGATTTTTTATAATTTTATTTCAATTAAGCATTAAAAAATTGTATTTTATTGTGTGTCAGTGCTTCAAAATGCACGTTAAGTCTTTAATCCCACCTAGCATACGAGTATTATGGTCAGTTGTTTTTATGTAGCTAGAAACACTTACTAACACATACAAAACATTTTGTGCTAAGTCAGTACGTACATTTATCAGAGACAGGACCAGATAACATCTTAAGAAACAATGAAGATGTTACCTCTCTCATATCAGAACATTTTCCCGATTGCATACGTTACTGTGATGCTTCAAGGCCCGTGTCCACTTCCCGGCTTTACAAGATTTGGGCAAGGCCGTTATGCGACTGCCCTGCGCTTGAATACTTTTTTTGATTTAGGTCAATTTTATGACCGGCCGTGTGGCTGACCTCACCTCTCCATCAAAATGTTTACTCCTTTATTCGCCTCTTACGTCATTCAAGGAGTGAAAAGACTGGTATCAATCTTAGCCGAAAATCAGACCGCAAAAAAAAAATTAAGATGTTAACTTTTACGAAAAATAAATCTGGAACCCATCTTTGTAATAATATTCATTTTAATACCAGGAGCACAGGGTAAGTGATGTAAAGGAGGTGGAAACTTATTCTGATAGGCATGGTTGTAGGTGATTGACCCATGATTGACCCCACAGCTGTTTATTGTCATAGTGATGTGCGAATGTAAATTAATAAAATGTATACACATATTTCAAAAAATTATTTAAAATCGACACGTAAACTTACAAGGCAAAACAATGCACCATGCGGTTTCTTACAGTTGCCCGTATTGATGCACTCGATATTGATATACCCTTTCCGTTACACGTTGTATAAATGTAAAGGACATAAATATACGAGTAAATACACAAATATAGCTAATATTGAATGAATTAAAATACTGACTTTGTTATACAAACTGACATTACCTACTCGTATTAAAAAACTACTAAACAAATCAATCTTTATTTAAATAATTACTAACTAATTTTATATTATATAAATACTAACGAAAAATAAAACCGCATGCCGTTCCATATTTTTTCTTTTGCAATGCCCTGTCAGGGCTCATTTTGTACCTACTAACTTAAGAAATGACTATGTAGTAAAGTGTTATATATGTACAATATGAAAAGCAATAAATGAATTGAAATGAAATTGAAATGAAATGAATAGGCTCCGAAACTACTGGACCGATTTTAAAAATTCTTTCACTGTTGGATAGGTATGTTATCCCTGAGTGACATAGGCTATGTATGTACCACGGGCGAAGCCGGGATGGACTGCTAGTAATATATATACACGGTGATTTTCATTGGTTTTGAAGCCGAAGGCCACTTCATAGGCATCGTTAGTAAGACCTAATTAGCTAGTCAAAATAAAAATTCTGAAACAAAAAATGTTGTCAAAAACTCGAAAGTAAAATTGTGAGATCAACTAGTAGTACCGCTGCCATACACTGCCCGCCGGCCGGCCGGGGTCATCGACATTACGCAGCTGGCGGCCGGCGTATAACTACGTGGTCTCGATCGAAAATCATTTACGCAACTTTTTTATCTTATGACATACAGAAATTTGGATTACATAATATATGGATAGACGAATTTTTTTACTATACGGCATTTTTTTTTCCAAAACCAATAAAAAGTCATCGTGTATACTAATCAATACATACCTATATAGTTTATTATGTCTAAATACCATATAGAAACCTTGACAACACCTGATACCAGTGTAGATCCTAATTAGTTAAGGTATTTAAATTAACTATAGAGAAGACGCATGTAAACTTTTTTCTTGAACAGATATTTGTTCGAATGGTTTATATGCTAGCAACATTGGCACGCTTCTCTTTCTCTCTGCTATCAATTGAGATATGTATCATTTTTCTCTTATCGTTAATTATAAAATATAAATTGTAAACCAGTTCAGTGTATTATTATTACGGAGAATCAGCCCAGAAACCCAACTGTGGTCACCACGCTAGTCCGCCACCCAGAGGTTCCGGGTTTGATCCCCGGACAGGGCAAAAATTTAAAATCGTCCTGGATCTGAATGCGTAACCCCAGCAAAATGTTGCGCCTTAAGAAATTAGAGTATTACAGACAGTTTGTTCATAGTAAGCCTCAATTTGTTCCAATATAGCAAAATGTGTTCATGTTGTATTTTCGAAGTTATTCGAGAAAAACTGATTTTGCTGGAGTAACGTTACCCCAGCAAGATGTTTTTCAAAAACAGCGTTTAGCCTAGAATCAAGTATATGAAAAGATAGCTCTTAATGAGTTGTAAATGTATGCCGATAGCAAAATGTGTTCATCTTATACTTTTTGAGATATTCAAGATTTTGCTGGGGTAACGTTTTGCAATTTTCCATATCTCGAAAACTGTTAGTAGCAGAATTTTGAAAAAAATACTGTTTCTAGGCCTTATCATGTTCAAATTTGTTTAAATGTAAGTATTTCGATTCATCAACAAATACCGAAGTAATTTCTTATTTTCAAAAAGCGGAAAATTCCGATTTACACGTAAACTAGTAAATTTACTAACAAATAAAAACCTCTTTACGCTTCAACTACTGAACCTATTTAGACGAAATTGAAAATTGAAATTGATATGGATGTAGTTTGATACCCAGGGAAGGGCATAGTATTTATCTCGAAATTCCCACGGGGAGCGAAGCCCACGGGCACAGCTAGTTTGTTATAAAATTTAGTATCGTTGTGTTGTAGGCATTCTGCGACCAAATAGCAGATGTTCTGAAGAAAGGTGATGTAAGGAGTACCCAGGGGCGTAGCTACCGCCGTATCTGCCGTATCAATTATACGGGGCCTCCGGCCTACGGGGGCCCCCAAGGTGCGTAAGCAAAAATAATAAAAACTTCCCAAATTTTTTAAATTTGAGAAATGAGAAAATTAAAAAAAATCAATTTATTTTTGCCCGAGTAAAGCGTGCGTTCAAAAGTTGGCAACACCCTACATCGGTTAAAGCGGGCTGCGGGATTTCCCCGTTTAAGTCATTTACGAGGCGCAAACCGAGCTTTGCATTGGTGTGAGTGTATACAGATAGTGTAATGGCGTCCAAATAAAAAAATATTTAAGTACTTCTATGAGACAGGAACGCCTGTCAGACCTGTCACTATTGTCCATAGAGGCCTGATAGAGGCAGAAACTTTAGAAAAACTAAAGTCATCATCAGCTATGAATGATTTAATTAATCAGTTTGCCGAAAAAAAAGACAAGGAGAGTTAAAATTTAATTTGAATTGTTTTTAAAAATGTGACAGATAGATAATTATGATGAATAAATATTTCTTTTAATTATATGCAAAAAAAATTTTCTTTTTTTAAGAAATCTTTACCCTTCCTAAGGGCCCCCAAACAAATTTTTATACGGGGCCCCGCCAAGGTACGCTACGCTTCTGGGAGTACCCATAACCGCAGAGCATGCATAAAAAGAGTTATGAGTGTTGACGAAGCAAAAGAGGTTTGCAAGGATCGTAGCAAGTGGAAATCCATATTCTCTGCCTACCCCCATGGGAAACAGGCGTGAGAATATGTATGTATGTGTTGTTGACTGAACATGAACTCTCTTTTTCAGAGTTCTTAAGCGTCGTGAAGGAGCCGTCTCGTCTGTGCCACTTAGAGGACAGTCTGGCCACTGAGTTCACCCACTTCGACGGCTACCGGTACGTGCCAAACGAGGCCAAGCAGCGGGAGTACCCCGACGACAACGCCATCGCGCTCATGTACAAGAGCCGGGCCATTTGAACTGCGCCCATAACCTGTTGCACTGGGCCCATAACCTGTTAATATCGTGCACTGGGCCCATAACCTGTTAATGTCGTGCACTGGGCCCATAACCTGTTAATGTCGTGCACTGGGCCCATAACCTGTTACCATCGTGTGCTGAATTTCTGTAAACTACACACTTTGGGCCCATAACCTGTTTTAGCTGGATTGCGTGGATAGCAGAATTTACTAACTTTAAAAGTTGAGCTGAATTGTAAATATTTCAAAATGGCGGAATAGTGGGGGTTTTAACGTTCTTATTACACATTTATTCAGTTTTAAGATATGCAAGAACTCTCGAGGTCTACAGCTTTTACTAAAAATAATTAAAGAAAAACTATATTTCCGTGCCATTATCTATAAAAAATCACGTTTGCTGTATAGGAGATCCACTTTTTTATTTTTAGTACTAGCTGACCCGGCAGACTTCGTACTACCAAATATAGCCTGTCTTTCTTCTTTATCGTGTGTGTTAGTGACTAACACTAGTGTCAGAGTTTTTAAACCGCCTTAAAGGCCTCTGACATGGTTTTAGGTAACGACCAATGTCAAAGACAGTGACCGGGACCGACGGCTTAACGTGCCCTCCGAAGCACGGATCATCTTACTTATCAGACAATCAGGTGATCAGCCTGCAATGTCCTAACCAAACTAGGACAACAACGCAAAGTCGTTGCCCCCGCCGGGAATCGAACCCGCGACCTCCGGGTATGAGCCGAACGCTCTAACCACTACACCACGGAGGCAGATAATAGCCTGTCAAAATGTACGTTTGTATGGGAAAAAGAAAAGGGCTGTTTTTAGGGATTTCCGGCAATTATTCGAATTTTTCTCGCCGTAAAAACCATCTTTGAATTTCAACGAACATTTAAAAAATTGGTCGAGGCGTTGTTGAGTTATGCGCTTACCAACACATTTTGCGATTCATTTTTATATTATAGATTTGTTGTTATAGCGGCAACATTAATACATCATCTGTGAAAATTTCAACTGTCTAGCTATCACGGTTTATGAGGTACAGCTTGGTAAGAGACAGACTGACGGACATACAGCGAAGTCTTAATAATAGGGTCCCGTTTTTACCCTTTGGGTACGGAACCCTAAAAGAGCGTGTTGGATGGATTGACTGTGATATAAGTATGGATAGGAAAGCAATATTTAAAGATGATAATGAATAAAGAGAAAAGGCAGCTATTACCCACTTAAGGGGCAATGTGAAGTAGGTTTGATTCTAAAAAGTTGATGAAAACTG
This sequence comes from Acrobasis consociella, assembly GCA_963555685.1. Taxonomy (NCBI): domain Eukaryota; kingdom Metazoa; phylum Arthropoda; class Insecta; order Lepidoptera; family Pyralidae; genus Acrobasis; species Acrobasis consociella. Next base: position 7,117,797 of record OY743132.1, on the reverse strand, counting down.
GGCCCATAACCTGACAGGTTATCGGCCAAGGGGTAATGGAAAGAGTAGGATTTATTAACTAGACCTAGGCTTGGAGTGCGCAATTTTTTACTGGCCCTAATTATACAAAAATACTTGTTAGTGTTAGAATACAGAGAAGTCAAAGCGGTTTTATTAGGTCTGGCAGATAATTTTTCTACTGTGCACAACTGGGCCCTTAACCTGTCAGGTTATGAGTTTTGTTATTCTTTCTGTATTTATGTATAATTATATAAGGTGTAACTAAATATACTGAAACTATTTTAAGGGTGAAATCAGACCGTGATAGTGAACAACTTTCCCCAAGAAACATATATTTTTATATTTATATTTGAAATATGAAAAATATTTTTTAGCTCTCCATACAAACTCTGATCAGCAGATCGATCAATCAAAAATTACTTTTCATATTTCGATATATGTTACTCGGGCAAAGTTGTTCAGTATCATGGTCTGAATTCACCCTTGAAATGGTTTCAGTATATTTTGTTAGACCTTATACCTTTTAACGAGCAATTCTTGTATGTATGTATATATATATATATATATATATATATATATATATATATATTTATAAATTTCTGCGATCTCGAAAACGGTTCTAACGATTTCGCTGAAAATTTGTATATGGGGGTTTTCGGGGGTAAATAATCTATCTAAATTAGTTTTATGTTTGGGAAAACGCGTGTTTTAGAGTTTTCATGCGTTTTTCTTTCCACGCAGTATATGGTCGCTAATTTCATCGCGCCGACCGCCTTGATTTTAGCTCAGTGGTTAAGGATACCGACCGCTAGAAAAAGTGTTACGGGTTCGAATCCCACTCGGTGACTTACTTTTGTTTTATTTTATGTTTAAGTTATAGACAAGTTTAAAAAAATTAGTTAATGTTTGAGATGTAACCGAGCAAAGCTCGGTACTATAAATAAAACTTCCAAGTTCACAACATTATGCTGAGTGGAGGCCATTTTGATATAGGCACAAATATTTTAGTTTTAGTTGCTCAGAACTGCTATTATACATTTTTAAAACCGTGTTTTTGATATATCAGTTAAATATTTTTTCTTTCTTCCTTTCTTTCTTCGACTGCATTGACAAAGCGGAATAAGATTGAAAATAACAAATAAACATTGTAGTGATCGGGAAAGAACTTGATCAAAAGTGCCGGAGTGGGAGAAAGTTCGCGCATGGGCAGGGCCGGATTTAGAGGTTTGGACACAGTATAGGCCCCTGGCCCCAACTTATTGTCCAAATAAAATGTTGGCCACAAAAGAAAAACAAAAAATCATGATATTTTTTTCAGTCTTTTTTTTGTAATATTTTTTTGTGAAACCAAAGGTAAACCAGTGAAAAAAGAATCAAAGGAAAAGTTGTTGACTAGTGTGGCGCCACAATCGCCACGATAACTTTGCGCTCGGCAACCCTGACCGAACATTCGGCGGGCACGCCATCTTGTTTCCGCGCACGCAATATGGTGGCAACTGGATATTTTTCTAATTTGTGATCTAGTATTTTGTTTCATTACGTACATATTTCCAAGTTGTAAAAGGTGATAAAGACAGTGGCAAGAAACGATTTGAATTAACAAGTGCGTTTGGCTAAATCATACTTTTTTTAAACGTGAAACCAAACATTTTCTATGGGATTTGTATGCAATACAGGCTTATGCATAAGCTTTCTTGGAGTCAAGGAGCGCTCTTGATATCAGTTTTTAAGCAATAATAAATCTTAAATCACGTTGAAAATGGATATTACCAATGACAAGTGGCATTATTTATCGACGTTTTATTTTCTTGACAGTACTAAATAATTTATTTTTGACCTATTAGGAAAGTACTCATAGTCGGAATTTGAAGGCTTTTTTTTCGAAGTCTATTTCGAGGGCCCTTGCCTTCCCCTAAACCCGGCCCTGCCACGGGGCCCGTGCCTAAAAGCTTTTGCGCATTATATTCTTTTTTAATTTTTGCTGACTAAATGAACATTTTCCCTTATATTCATAAAAAATATCAAACGTCTCAAAATCAAAATATTATGTTTCGTCCCGTCTTTTCAATACCAAATATTAAAAAGAAGGAAAGGGACAAAACATGGTTTAACTAGAATAGGTTTAACACACTTTTTTTTTAAATTTTTATGAATATGACGGTTTGTCTCTGTATAGATGGTTTCTTGAGTGGACTATGGGTTGTTGTGGATTTATATTTTATATTATCAAAATTTTATTTTTCTTTTTGAATAAATTACTTTTTATGTATATAATAATATGTAGATGTAAGTTTAGTAAATAAAGTATTTTAAGTGTTGCTTGTATTTTATTATTTCCTACAATCCTACCCCCATATAAGAATATAAGGTGTAACAAAATATACTGAAACTATTTTAAGGGTGAATTCAGTCCATGATAGTGAACAACTTTCACCAAGGAACATATTTCATGTCGAAATATGAAAAATAATTATTGGCCTCCCACACAAGCTATCAGCTGATCTGAGCAGGGACCGGATTAGCAGCTAATTTTTAAAACCCCTTTGTGTGGTCATCTTTACGATAGGCTTACCCTCACGTCTATGTTAGCCTGTAAAAAGCTTATCCAGCTAAAGGCTCTCCGTATCCCCTATAGGGTAACCCTATCCTTATGATAGGCTAAGCGTTTACCAAATCATTGAAGGGGTTTTTTTCCGCATTATTGAATGGGTTTTTCCCCCCACGTCTCCCCCCCGCCCCTTGGTCGCCAGGGAAAGCGCTTTTTAAAGGGTTAGCCTATTAGATAGGGTTACCCTATGAGAAATGGTTTTTGTAAGGTTAACGTAATGTGCATGTTTTAAAACTTATGTAAAGGGAAACCCTTTTAAAGGCTTTCCATATGATGTCGATCGAAAGAGTTACCCAGCGATAGGGGTTTTTGATCCAATAAAAATATTCAAGCCTATCAATTAGCCGCTAAAAACCCACGTTAGGGAAAGCGCTTCCTGTCCCTGGTTCTGAGTTTCATTATATTTTGTTAGACCTTATCCGTCTTATTATAAAACGCAGACTATCTTTGTTACTAGGTTTAAACCATTATCCGACCAAACCAAGTTGACATTTTCAGATGACACAATGACGTATTACTAGATGCCAACTTGATTTGGTCGGATAATAGTTTAAACCTAGTGACAAAGATAGTCTGCTTTTTTTAATAGACGGTATACGACGTGGAAGGGACATACCCGTAATAAATCGAACCACTTTTTGCATGTTACTGTAGGAGCGTATAGTAACATACAAAAACCTATATAATGATTCTATTAAGGTTAGAACCGAACCCTGCGTGCTTTAAAGTCGGTAAAAATAACACACAAAAAAAACTGTTAAAATCGTTTATTCAAACTCAACATCATAAAATTCTTTTACACTTTTTTTCTTACGTCTAAATATAAAACTATCATTGAGATGTCCAATAATATATCAAATGAGACAAAATAAAGAAATAATAACGTCAAGTTCAGTCTATAATGCCGATTTTCCAAGAAACAATACGAAAATAAAAAAATATAACTGACTTCAAAAAAGGTGGAGTTATCAATTCGAAAACATAAATATTTTTGTATGTTTCCGGATTAATATAGAAGGAGCATTGTTGTCCGGTGGTTGGTCGTAGTCGTCATACAAGAAACATGGTTATTAGATACTTGAAAGTGTTCCGTACCGAAATGCTTGAAGAGTTCCGTACCGAAATGCATGAAGAGTTCCGTACGGAACCCTTCATGTACAGATCCGACTCACACTTGGCCGGTTTTCATCATTGACAGAACTCGCTGCGAAAATTTGCGTTCTTTGAAAAAATATAAAACAGAATATTCGTAGTGCGTGTTTTTAATAAAAAAATAATATGTTCAATCCTAAGATGCTTTTATACAGTCTACGACATAACCAGATCAATCTGGTATTGAAACTTTTCACTTTAAAAACAAAGTTTCAATGGCCTACTTTTAAAAACAATTTGCTTTCCTCCAATATACTAAGTGATGTATTAGTAATAGGTCAAACATAATTTGAAACAATTAAAATATTTCTTTACATTAAATAATTGGTAGATATCATATGAATAAATATGTAATAGTAAAAACTAGAGGCTTTGTGAACTGTAGACCTCGCAAGTCACCCTAAACTGTTGAAGTTCAGCGGACAAAAAAGTTGTTTAGACTAAAACTTTATAAAGCGTAAAAAAAATAATTCGTGAAGTTTTTCAAAGAGATATTACTAGACACTAGCAAAATAAGCTTCAACGAAGTTTGACCGCCATAATCAAGAAAAAAAAAAAGACAAAGGTTTTTTTTTTAATTTTTATCCCTCATATTTCCGCTTTAGTTAAAACATTTGAAAAATTGAATTGACCATAAAAATCTATATAATTTATCAAACCTGCGCACATAATTTCACGAGAATCGGATGAGAAATGCGACCTGTAGGTAAGGACAACCGGAAAACTTGATTCGGACCACGAAAGAATTTTACTGAAGTCACAGAATTAATATATGTATTACATACAGAACGGAATCTCCTAAGGTCGGGCGTCCCTGTTCCCCGTCTGCGTACCTCTCCCCCTTTCTCGCCTTGCGCCCTCAACTGCCTCCGTGGTGTAGTGGTTAGAGCGTTCGGCTCATACCCGGGGGTCGCGGGTTCGATTTCCGGCGGGGGCAACAACTTTGTGTGGTTTGTCCTAGTTTGGTTAGGACATTGTAGGCTGATCACCTGATTGTCTGATAAGTAAGAGGATCCGTGCTTCGGAGGGCACGTTAAGCCGTCGGTCCCGGTCACTGTCTTTGACATTGGTCGTTACATAAAACCATGTCAGAGGCCTTTAAGGCAGTTTAAAAACTCTGACACTAGTGTTAGTTACTAACACACACGATAAGAAGAAGAAACCTTGTGGAGGGTGTTGAGTGGGCAACTGCGGGCGTCTGCAGCCGGAACGGGGACGAATATTACCTTAGGAGATTCCGTTCTGTAAGTAATACTTAATGTTAATTCTGTGACGAGGCCTGGGCCTATTAAGAGTTGACAAGACTACTAGAAATATTTATACTTATGGTAAAACGTCCAACAAACTATACTGAAACTATTTTTTAAATGTACGTTCAGTCCGTGACACTGAACAACTTTCCCTAAAGAATATAAATCAAAATATGAAAATAAAACTTGAGAGGTGTCAAGGGACACCCGGATGGAACGGACTTCCAGAGAGAGAGACAGACAGAGAAACACGCGCACGCCGCACGGCTTACAACTATAGCAAAAAGTGTCGTTACAACTTTTGGTCTTAATTTTTTCCGTCTAGCCCCCTTTCGCAACGCGCGATAAGGAACTTCGTTCCAAAAACTTACCATAGAAACTCGGATCAGCTGATCGGTCAATTTATTTACATCTAATTTTGTATATGTTCCTTGAGAAAAGTTCAGTATCATAGACTGAATTCACCCTTAAAAAAGCTTCTATACTTACACCTTGTAAAATCGATATAGATTTCATCAGACTTTCTATACCTCACATTAAAATATACATAAATTCATAAATTTAAACCGAAACATTAACACACCTCATTTACTAAAATATAATATATATATTTTTGTCGCATATATTTTGTTGGCTACATCATATGGACATAACAATATACACAAACATACAAAATATATTCTGGCACTTGATTATATTACTATACAAAATTGGAAAACGGAGTTTATTACAAACATAAAGAAGGAAGTACCTATATAGCATGCACTCCGTCCATACGAAAAAAGCAGGTAAAGAAAACGTTTTTTGGATTCGTCACTTTTCGTCAGAAACGCAACTGGTCAGATAAGCATTTCGTTATCTCTCGTGAGACTCGCAACTTGTCAGAAACGCAACTCGACAGATACGTATTAAATAAGAAATAGTAAATTACTTCATTTTACTAGTTGCATATATGCATAATGACTACAAGGTTTTAAATTCTATTTATTAATTTACTGTCGAGTCGAGATGCATGTCTTTTGAGACGCGCATCTGTCGAGTTGCGTTTTTGACGAGTTTTAAATCTGACGAAATGCGTTTCTGTCAACATGCGTTTTCTGCCGAAATGAGTATCTGACCAGTTGCGTTTCTGACGAAAAGCGACGAATCCCATTTTTTCATTCCTAAATGTTATCTGATCTCAATGACTTTTTAGTATGTTGTTGACACACTGAAAGACTAAGCCCTTTATTCATAAAAAAACACAAACGTTTCCTAAACTTATTTTAGTATAAATATTCTTTGTCTCATTCTTTCAATGTCAAATGTTGAAAAGAGGGAAAGGGACATAACATGTTTTTATGAAGGTTTAGCAGACTTTTGTTTTTATGAATATGAGAGTAAGCCTAAAAGATTTCCTTTTTCAAAATTTGCAAACTTTGTAAAAAGGAAAGCCTATATACCTGAGTATTAATATAGTATTTTTAATCATAGCAAATTTTGAAAAAAGAAACACCTATAAAGTCCTGGACTTTTATCGTGTAAATAACATACTAAAAAAAACATTGAGATCCGTTAACATTTAGGAACATTTAAAAATGAAAAACCCCCTTTTGGTATAGACGAGTGCTTGCTTTGTTTCCCTCTTAGTATAAGAATAAAGTCCCGCAGTCTTATTATAAAACATGGACTAAACTTTATACCTAGTATTTTTTCCTGATGGTCCTCAGTCAAAAGGACTTATTACTCGGTTTAAACCAATACCCGCTAAATAAAGTTGACAGTGTTGAAAGACACAGTGACATATTGCGAAAAGTCTTCTGTTTTGAACGGGTAATGGTTTAAACCAAGTACTGAAGTTGGTTGGTATTCGGTTTAAACTATTACCAGTTCAAATTAAGTGACACTCTTGACATTGTCGGGTGAGAAAGTGACATATTGTTAGATGGATAGTGTTTAAAAACCAAGTACGTTGGTTGATACTTGGTTCAAATTATTACCAGCCCAAGTAAGGGAAAGTGCAATAAGATTTACAATAAGCTACACATAGAATATATGTAAAATTGTATAAGATATGGGCCTCGTTGCTCGAAATAAATATTTTATTTTTATTTTATTTTTTTATTAAAGTGACATGTTGGTAGATGTCTACTAATTTTTTTAACTTTTAATGATCGTAGGCTTTTTAGGAGAGTCAAAATCTGGATATAAGGGGGCGGAGGGAGGTTACAAATAAGTGTCTTTGATTTATGACTGTCGCGGGGGGCCGGGGCCGGAAACCTCCCCCCACCCCCACTACGCCTCTAAAACCTAGTAATAAAGTTAGGTCACGTTTTCTAATAAGACTAAAATTTTAATACGACCTTAGTTCCGTCTAATAAATATCATAATTCATTTGGGACTTTTCTTGCTGATTGTATACTTTGGGGTTATTTCAGACAGGAGCGCAGCTGAGAGGATTTTTCTATGACACTCTAAAATAAACTTTAAACAATTGGCATAAAGTTCAAGACGCCAGCGAGCTTAGGTGTGCTCGAGCGTTGACTTCAAAAAATAGTCACAATTTTGATAGGACTGTCGATAGTATCGATACTGTAACTACTATTACCTGACGACCTCCGTGGCGTAATGGTCAACACGCTAGAACGCTAATCCGGAGGTTCTGGGTTCGATCCCCAGCCAGGGCAAGTTGGAAAATGGCCTTTATCAAATTGATCTGGGTCTTGGATGTTTATCTATATATGTATTTGTTATAAAATATAGTATCGTTGAGTTAGTATCTCATGACACAAGTCTCGAACTTACTTTGGGGCTAGCTCAATCAGTGTAATTTGTCCATATATATTTATTTATTTTATTTCTATAAAAAATATCGGTAGCTAAATTTACTATCAATATTACAATAATATCGATATTAGAAAATAGTATCGAGTCTTTTATACAAATAGTACCTTTATTATTGACATCATCGATACTATCGATAGTCCTATCGATATTGTTACTGTTTTTCGAGATCGCGACAGTATAGATAGACTATCGATATTTTATACTATTGCTTGCAACACTAGTTAAGTATGCTCGAATGGCCCCGAGACAGCGCGAGCATTTTGTCATGTTCGAACGTTTATGCACTTTATACCAATAATTAAAAGTTTATTTTCGAGTGTAATAAAAAATCTTCTTTGCGCTCGGTCTGAACTGACCCTTGGTCATTCTAAAATGGATTTTACTGTGATTTACAAATAACATACACATTCCTAGGGACCGTAGGAACGTTAAACGTAGTCGCAAGGGTTAAAGAGTTAATTGGCTCTTAGTTTATCAATCTACTGTCAACAACAACTCGAGGATAGGTATCTCTGATGCGCCATTATGGGCCGTTTAGAATTTTGGCTTTGCGAACCCTTCCCCCTTTTTCACCCTTTATACACAGTCAAAGTTACATTTGGCATGATATTACGTCATTTATAAGGTCTAACAAAATATACTGAAACTATTTTAAGGGTGAATTCAGTCCATGATACTGGTCAACTTTTCCTATGGAACATATGTCGAAATATGAAAAATATTTTTTGGCTTTCCATACTACTCGGATCAGCTGATCGGTGAACTTGTATGGGAGGCCTAAAATTACTTTTTATTTTTCGATGTACGTTCCTTAGGCAAAGTTGTTCATTATCACGGACTGAATTCGCCCTTAAAATAGTTTCAGTATAGTTTGTTAGACCTTATAGATGGCCCTTCAAACGAAGCCATAGTAGACATATAAGACCATTATAAATTAGCAACTCAAGCCACGCCACACGTCACGCCAGCAGGCGTTCTAGGCTTCCTGCAGGCTAGTTCGTGAACTGAGGCCGGCGTCAGCTCCCCACGCAAAACGGGACCGGCAAATTCGGGCCTAATTGCGGAAAATTGTCCTCGAGGGAAGTAACTAAGCGTGTACCCAAGGGCGGATCCAAGAGGGAGGAGGGGTCATGGTCAGTTTTTCTGCGATATGATCAATGGCCAAGTGACATTGTTTTGTGACGTTTTATTCTCTTACAGTAAAATATTTATATTTGACCATGGCTTTAAATAATTTGCCTCGCGATGACGTAGAGACACAATCAACTCGTGTTGAAGAAGACTGCAGCTACTTATGACTAAGTAAGGCTAGTAAAGACGGTTTTCGATTAACATAATTATAGGATTTTACATATGTTTACAATCCGCAAGGGTGTGTGGCGACCTCTACACCACTACGAGGAACTATAACAACAACGAAGTGGCAACATAGTTCAGAAGAAGACTAAGAGATGGCGCTAGCAGGATCCTGCATCTCGATATCAGAGTTTTGGTTGCAACTTCACATATATACAAGCTTCAACGATACAAGGTGTATTGTCGTTATTGTTGATACTTTAACTCCATTTTTTAGACTCGATACACCCTTTCGGACTATAGTTGTTTAGGGTCGACTGATACTAACAGAGTTCGACTTTAGTGTAATATGAATCGACCCTAGTAAGTGCAATAACGTACGTATAAGGCTGAGAATACACTATGCTGAATTTAAAATGCTGATTTATAAACCCCGACTAAAAAGAGGGGTGTTATAGAGTCTCTGCCTGTCTGTGGCATCGTAGCGCTCGAACGGATGGACCAATTTCGATGTGGTTTTTTACGTAAGTAAGTTTCCTTGCGGTGGATCTTAGCTATGTTTGATGAAGATCGACTCGGCTGTTTCAAAGTTATGGGGGTTAACGCTTGAAAGTCGGGGTTTTGTAGTTTGTATGTCAAATAATAGATGGCGCTATGAAATTAGTTCTACTATTTAGTTCTTCCGTTTATCACTAGATGGCGTTTACATATAAAACTATTGAAAGCCGGAGATTTTTTAATATTCCTTGTATAATTATACATTGCCTGTATTGCAAAAATCTGTCAAAATTGTATCATTACAAAACTAGCAATGTATAAGAATCAGCATCTGAATTTCAGTAAATGTATTCTCAGCTTTATACTTTTAAAAGTATGATGTTAAATACGCATAACCTAAGTGATTTATAATAAAAAAATGTGATTCTTCCTTTTTTCAGGTTGGTAATCCATCAAAACAGACATAACGAGGCCTTTGCGTATTTTTTTAGTATTAGTCAAACAGAGAACTTTTACACATAACACATAACAATACACATACATTATCATGTTTTTATCCCTGACGAAGAAGACAGCCCATAGACATATATTTATTTGATCTAAAAAAACACACATACACACTATAAAATATAAATTATTTGGAGAAAATGCTGCAGTACAGTTTGTTACCGCTACTTTGTACTTGCGCTTAGGAAGCAGCACTGTAAGTAATGATCTGACGTCAACATTGATCTTTTAAGAAATCGAAAGAAATATAAAAAAAAGTCAATTATCAAGTGATACAAATATCCAAAGATAAATAAGTTATTTTTGACTTTGAATTTGACTTAGACTATTAAAATATAAAATTACTTAGACTATGAAGAACATAATACACAAAGAAGAAATAACAAATCTTATACCTTTAAACGAGCAATTCTTGTATATTTATATATTTCTTTGATCTCGAAAACGGCTCTAACGATTTGGCTGAAAATTGGTATATGGGGGTTTTTGGAGGTAAACAATCGATCTAGATTAGTCTTACGTTTGGAAAACGCGTGTTTTCGAGTTTTCATGCGTTTTTCTTTCCACGCAGAATATGGTCGCTAATTTCGTCGCGCCGGCCGCCATCCGTCTAGCTCAGCGGTTTAAGATGCGGACCGCTAGAAAGAGTGTTATGGGTTCGAATCCCACTCGGTGACTTACTTTTGTTTTTTTTATGTTCAAGTTTATATATAATTTTTTATTTTGTATTGTTTTTAGACAAGTTTAAAAAAATGTAGTTAATTTTTGAGATGTAACCGAGCAAAGCTCGGTCGCCCAGGTGCTATAGTTTTATGTGCGCTTTAGAAGATCAAACCAGGGACCGTAAGTCTCAAAAGCCAAGTTTCGTGAGTTTAAAAAGTCGATAAATTAAATATTTCAAAATTTTCAATCGCTACAAAACTGTGACGTCTATGCGACAAGATAACGGGCCATAATCAGTCTTATAAAACGTAATTTTCTTATAAGAATTTGGGCGAGTAATGGTTTAAACCAAGTTCTGAGACCTGGTTTAAATTTATTATTTACCCAAATTAATTTGATAGTGACCACTGAGAAGGCATATTGAGGTAGGTGTTGTTTTGGGCGATGTTTTAAAACTTTAAACCAAGAGTCCAAGATACTCCGCTAGAGGGGGGGGGGTCTCTTTCGTCTTACGTATGTTTTGATGGAACCCCAACCTAATAGGCGGCTACATTGGTCATACATACACTTATATCTATGGAGATATATAACACATATATAACTATATTTGGTCTCAATATAATGGTTTTTACATACTATGTCTTTTGTCACTGACTCTCTTTCTTAATTTTCAAATCGAGGACGCCATCTGAAACAAAGTTAGATTTTTTAAATTGTAGTTTGTGACACCTTTGCCCTGGAGTAGGGCAGTAAAGGCAAATAAAATAAACTTTCCAAGTGCAAGTTGGACTCGCGTGGAGAGGGTTCCATACAATGCCAAAGTTAACTACTTCTAGCGCTATCTAGTGGTTCTTTAGTGAACTATTTTCCGTAAGTGAACGTATTATAGTGAGTTTACCACTTTATTTTCAATTAATAGAATTCTTATAGGTTTTCCTGTAATCTACAAGTAACGAACTATACTTTGTATTTTTTTTCAAAATTTTAGGCTCAGTCCTTTTGGAAATCAGAGTGAAAATGGCCGAATCCATACCCAAAAAGTAAAAACGGAACTTTAAAAATATATACAAAAAGCGTCGTAGAAACCAGATGAACTTACCATCATAATTTATCTCATCATAATACGTAATCCGTCGCGGCGCCGACTGCTTCCTGCCATGGCTTTTTCTTCTCCCCTCCTTAACGGACAGATTCAAAACCCCCTCCCCCCCTAAAACCTTCAAACCCCCCTCTAGATCATCCAAAACCATAGACTTAACGTCACTCGAGAACTTATCGTTGCTAATAAAGACTGTTTTGGCGTAAACCGTTTTTTTGTCGTTTTTGTAAATGTGGTTCACGCTTTGTTGCACAAGTTTGTCTATGCGGCACTCGAATTTGCTGTCTCGCTCTTTCTCTTGCGTGTCTATGGCGGGGGGGTGTATTGTCTCTGTCACTCTCGCCTCTTCGCACTGAGATTCTATTGATTCGATTGTTATGGACGGAATGGGGGTTGGATCTTCTCGGTCTTTGAGTATCTGGAAAGAAGGAGTTATTTACACATACAAATAAAGGCCATCCACATTACGTTAAAGGGACAGGAAGTCATGCCGAACGTGATAGTACGTGTTAACACGTTGAGCGCCATGTGTATCCTTGTGGAAAGTGCTTTGTTGTAAAATTTCTTAGCGCTAACGTGAGGGATCGGAAAAAAGCGTGACAAGGGGGAGGTTCAAAAACTCTAAATGTTGCGTTTCGTAATATGTGGACGGCTCTTATAGGAAAAGCAAATATAGAAAATTATTCAGATGAAATAAATACCAGTGGGCTGATTGGTAGACAGTAGCGTGCATTTCATACAGACAGACACATAAAATTTTTCTACCCTGTGCCACCCTAATATAATTCCAGATATTAGATATGCAGCTGATATCACTGTGCTGCCATCTGGTGTCACATATTCTTAAAAACCATCAATGATTAGTTTATCCGGGTCAACACATTCGATTTGGCATTATTTGCTTTCATTTTCATATCGCAAAGAAAGAAAGAAAGAAACATTGTTTATTTGGCTACATACTTATATACAACTGAACAATTTGTTAGCTACATGAATTACACAAGCATGCACCAAAATGACCTATGCTTAGCATATTTCGTGGATCGAGCCACGACGCTGGTCTTACCGGTTTCTTTTTTGGTTATGAGTATACTCCTACGTATAATAATGATTAGTATACTTTTATACCGTGTGGTTTCCGGCAGAGTAGAATAGGGCCACGCCAAGTCCTCCCGTGAATGTCGTAGAAGGCGACTTAGGAAATACAAGCTACACAAAGCTTATAAACATCAATGAGACCTCTCCAACCCGTCTGGCCAGCGAGGAGAGTGCAGGCCAAGTCCTCTGGCTGCTTTGGCCAAGTATGGCTCTGGTAGTACAGAGAGGGTTGTGCTCCTGCAGTGGAGACAAAAAGACCTGATGATGATGATGATACTTTTAAGGAAGTGGAGAAGACCGTTGTTTGACTCACCAGGGCGACATGCCTCCGCAGCTTCAGACACAGCTCTCGAACTGCGTTGCGTCGCTCGGTGAGCGCGCGTCGCTCGCTGAGCGCGGCCGCCCGGCGCGCGCGCACCGCTCGCAGCTCGCGCGTGAGCCGGCTGAGGTGCTCTACGCTGCGGCGGCGGCTGTTTTGTGATGCTAACTGTGGAAATTTGTGTTTATTTATTGGCCTATAAATATGCTTTAAATACACTGATTCTGACAATCATCATCATCATTTCAGCCGCATAACGTCCACTGATATTGATTCTGACAATGTAACAATAAAATATCACATAAATATTATAAAGGCGAAAGTTTGTGTGTGTGTGTATGTTTGTAACTTCTTCAAGCCTCCGTGGTGTAGCGGTTAGAGCGATCGGCTCATACCCGGAGGTCGCGGGTTCGATTCCCGGCGGGGGCAACGACTTTGTGTTGTTGTCCTAGTTTGGTTAGGACATTGTAGGCTGATCACCTGATTGTCTGATAAGTGATCATCTTACTGCTTCGTGCTTTGGAGGGCACGTTAAGCCGTCGGTCCCGGTCATTGTCTTTGGCATTGGTCGTTACCTAAAGCCATGTCAGAGGCCTTTAAGGTGGTTTAAAAGCTCTGACACTAGTGTTAGTCACTAACACACACGATAAGAAGAAGACTTCTTCAAGCGCAAAAAGTAAAAACTCTTAAAAAACTCTGCAAATGACAGAGGAGTAAGTGGCGCCAAACACTGGTCCACAACTATATAAAAATCGCCATTCCGACTCGCTAAGAAGAAGAAGAAGTAAAGTGGAAGTAAATTTTTTTAAAGACCAGCATTGAAATTCGAGTCTATAATTACCCTATTCTTAATCCTTCTTCTTAAGCTTTTGAGGAATATCAGGTCATCTTCGTTGAGTTTGAGGGACTGCACCCTCTCCGAGTACTTTGTTGTGGGCAGGCCAGCCACCTCCTGCACTGTCATGTTGATTCCTCTTGCTGGAATTAAGGGATAAATAAATATTTTTAACGACAAGTGACGGGCGGTCAAGTGGAAGTCGGACTCACGCAGAAGAGATTCGTACCATTATCTCTAAAAAAATTACGGTTGTCGTATGGGAACCTCTGTTTTTAGTATTTGTCGGCGCACGGACGGACAGAGGAGTTGTAGTAATAGGGTCATGTTTATCCCCTTTTCATATGGAGCCCTAAACAACTATAAATGTTTAAAAACTAAATACCCTAATAAGGTATATATTTTTGAAAAGTGTCAATTCAATATCATCATATATCAGCAACAGGAAGTCCTCTGCAGTGCAGTAAATGCATTGAATCTCACTAGAAGTATCCTTTAGGTCTTATAAGTGTTGGGACTCATCTGTCAGCATAGAAACAGCACTTTTCAATTCTGCTATCCTTTTCTGTCGCTCAGAACCGTCATTTGATAGAGCGAGACAGGGGGATGGTATGCCACAGAACCCACCATGCTGATGCATTAAACACATTCACATGTTGCACTACTTAGTGCAACATGTGAAAGTTCCATTCCGTGCAGATGAGTCCCAATCCTAACCCTGGGCTCTGTCTACTCTGCTAGCCTTAAAGAGGTGATCAAAAAGTATGTACCAAAAAATATTGTAAAAAGTTTTGTGCAAAGTCTAATTGGAAATAAATACTCAACCAGTTCTGTGATGAGTTAAAATAAATGCAAATTAGATATTAAACAGGCAGGGTACATCAGTCTTTCTAAGAAAAAGTTCTCTGACTATATTTTCAAACGATAGTAACCAGATTAAAATAAAGTATCGGAATCGAACATGATTGTATGCAAATTTGCATATCCTTATCGCGTAATAAACGTGTAAAAGTGAAAGAATACAGCCGAATATGTATGCAATGCTACTTAATAAATCTACGTCATATTACAAAATACCTGTTGCTTCTGACTTCTGAGAACTAGACTCAAATTACAAACTTTTTATACGTCGTTAACTCACGTACCGTCAAGAATTTCTTGGTCCGTTTGGTAGGAAGATGCGTTTTTCGCATTATCGTCCATTCTTCATTGTAAATTTGTTGTTTATTTGATTATTTTAATAAAATCCTCGCATAAATCCTATCACAGTTTTCCAGGTTATCTTCAATTTGATTCTGTTCTGTTCCTGTCACTGTCATGTCATGATGTCACTGTCAAATTCACAAAACAGTAAACCATAGAGGTCGATATTCTACCGAGACTTTTTTAAAAGAAGCGTTCTATTCACCACGCGCCTTTGCAATTTATTAATGGCTAAGAGTTAGAGATGGGCATCTACCCGGGTATTTACCCACGCTTGGGTATTTACCCGATATGCACCGGGTATATACCCGTATCTACCCGTTTGGGTGGGTAGATTGGAATATTTATTTAAAAATTTGTGTGTGTCCAATATTTATGTGTAAAAATGTACAAAAAGGTTATATAATGTATAAAACAAAGAATATCTCTAAAAGAAAAAAATATCAAAGATTAAAATCACTGATGCTTTCCATATTAAATATACAGATGCCATCTTATTTGTTATCTGATTACTTATTTTAACATATAATTTGGTCTACTTACGTTTGCCAGCAAAAAATGTAAACATAGACCTGTCAATTTGTATGTTTCCATACAACGGGTAGATACGGGTAAATACCCGGCATACTATTTTGTGGGAAATGTTATGACAAGTTGATGGGGGATCGAAGAATTCGTCTAAACGAATATCTTTTATTCCGAGACCAACCCCGAAATCAGCAGTTTTGGCTCTTAAATTAGCAGTCAAAGATACCTAATCTCTATACATGAATGAGGGTGCTCGTATATTGACATCGCATTTGATTTCTGATTGCACATTTTAACATCTAGTTAGGTCTACAAATATTTGCCAGCAAAAAATAAAAAGTTAGACCTGTCAATTTGTATGTTCCCATACAACGGGTAGATACGGGTAAATACCCGGCATACTATTTTGTGGGAAATGTTATGATAAGTTGATGGGGGATCAAAGAATTCATCTAAACGAATATCTTTTGTTCCGAGACCAACCCCGAAATCAGTAGTTTTGGCTTTTAAATTAGCAGTCAAAGATACCTAATCTCTATACATGTATGAGGGTGCTCGTATATTGACATCGCATTTGATGTCTGATTGCACATTTTAACATCTAGTTAGGTCTACAAATATTTGCCAGCAAAAAATATAAAGTTAGACCTGTCAATTTGTATGTTCCCATACAACGGGTAGATACGGGTAAATACCCGGCATACTATTTTGTGGGAAATGTTATGACAAGTTGATGGGGGATCGAAGAACTCGTCTAAACGAATATTTTTTGTTCCGAGACCAACCCCGAACTCAGTAATTTAAGCTCTTGAATTAGCAGTCAAAGATACCTAATCTCTATACATGTATGAGGGTGCTCGTATATTGACATCGCATTTGATGTCTGATTGCTCATTTTCACATCTTATTAGGTCTTCTTACGTTTGCCAGCAAAAAGTGTAATCTTAGACCTGTTAATTTGTATGTTTCCATACAACGGGTAGATACGGGTAAATACCCGGCATACTATTTTGTGTGAAATGTTATGACAAGTTTATGGAAGATCGAAGAACTCGTCTAAACGAATATCTTTTGTTCCGAGACCAACCCCGAAATCAGTAGTTTTGGCTCTTAAATTAGCAGTCAAAGATATCTAATCTCTATACATGTATGAGGGTGCTCGTATATTGACATCGCATTTGATGTCTGATTGCACATTTTAACATCTAGTTAGGTCTTAAAATATTTGCCAGCAAAAAATATAAAGTTAGACCTGTCAATTTGTATGTTCCCATACAACGGGTAGATACGGGTAAATACCCGGCATACTATTTTGTGGGAAATGTTATGACAAGTTGATGGGGGATCGAAGAACTCGTCTATACGAATATCTTTTGTTCCGAAGCCAACCCCGAAATCCTTAGTTTTGGCTCTTATATTAGCAGTCAAAGATACCTAATATCTATACATGTATGAGGGTGCTCGTATATTGACATCGCATTTGATGTCTGATTGCTTATTTTCACATCTTATTAGGTCTTCTTACGTTTGCCAGCAAATAATGTAAATTTTGACCTGTTAATTTGTATGTTTTCATACAACGGGTAGATACGGGTAAATACCCGGCATACTAATTTGTGGGAAATGTTATGACAAGTTGATGGGGTATCCAAGAACTCGTCTATACGAATATCTTTTGTTCCGAGACCAACCCTGAAATCAGTAGTTTTGGCTCTCGGATGAGCAGTCAAAGATACCTACTCTCTATACATGTATGAGGGTGCCCATCTATTGACATCGCATTTTATATCTCCTTACTCATTTAACCACTTTTAAGTATGTCTTTGCGCACTTCCCAACAAAAAAATGATAATAAATCAAAAAAGCCTATTATCAAAGTATGATTAGTATGGTGGTTTCATATACTTTAATGTCAGATTTGACGTCTACCTGCATTTTAAGCATATTACAGCGCTTGCACACACTTTCCGACACGAATTGCGAAGTAATTACTCATAAAATTCAATCTACCCACCAAATGGGTAGATACGGGTATATACCGGGTATTTACCCAATCTACCGGGTATATTCCCAAATGGGTAGATTGGGTATTTACCCGCCGCCCATCTCTACTAAGAGTATAGTTATGGCAACACCTGACAATCAGAGAATACAATTTAAAACAAAAAAGGATTTCGTCTATGGATTGTTCGCGAAAAGCGCCCCCGCACGGAATCTTCGGAAAACTTTCCTTTTGTCTCGTTCAATCCAATATGGCGGCAAATGGTGTATGAAAGGTGCGGAATGTTTTGATTCGAAACGATAATTGAAAATAGTAAAAAATCAACGAATTTGCAAAATAACAGGGAATGGCCGGTGCGTTCTTGAATTAAATGTGTTGAAAATACGTTTAAAACGTTGGGTGCGCGCGTGTTGTGTCAAAAATTGAGAATTTTACCTGTGTGTTTTTTGTGAATTTTTCGCTGCTAATGTTGCCGTTCGTGGTGATATGTGACCAGAGTTTACGCGATAGATATGTCTACCGACCCTGATAAGAACACTCCATGTCCGGAATCGAATGAGACAGCCACAGTTCTCCCCGTACCTATCGGGGACCAGTCGAATGTCGAAGATCAACAAAAAGTTGAAAAGACGAAGAAGGGCCGTTCTGTATCCTTCCCTGATGATGATCAGCTAGTGACCCAGTACTTCGAGCCAGCGAACCCTTGGCAAGATGGTGAGTGTTCTTATCTTGATATTTCTTTTGACTCGACAGTAGATATGTCTTTGCTGTTTCTTGTATTCAATACACAATGCAATGATAAACAGTACTACCTAATGTGTACAAAATTATCTTTATAATTATGTCCAAAATTTATAATATTTTTAAATAAGTTTTGCCATGTTTGCCTCTGGTGCATTTTATTAATGGTCACAGAATTAATAATAGTATTACATACAGAACGGAAACTCGCACCGTCCCCCGCAATCTGGTGTCCCCGCAACCCTTCCCCCGTTATTGTGAGGTGTAAGCGGCAGTAAAACAAGGTTATTGGTAGTCGCACGTTGACATTACGCGAGTCACTTAGGATTATTGAATTATAATGGTGAGAAACTGCGCACATTATCATTGTTTATCCACGGAAAACAATAAATAACGAAAATTTTATAGATTTCCGAGTGATGAAAACAGGTAAGCAAAGCAACAAATTCTATGGTGGCGACCCTGATTGTTTAACTCACACATGTGACGTGTGCACGGACGGATTGTTTCGTTTGTAGTAGTACTAGGTATATATGCTGCTCCGTTTGAATGAAGTGCCATACCTGTGTAATGGTCACACTGATGATAGAATCAGGTAATTTTTTTGTAAAAACAATGAACTAATATCAGCCCAAACTAAACCCCACATCTTTTTATACCTTCAACAAATTAATATGGGACCAACTTGGTACTAAAGACTTTCAAATATATGTTTTAAAACTAAAAAACCGACTTCACCCCTAAACTACATAACCCATTTTGATAAAGTTGCTATGAGACCACCTCGCAAGTAAAGCCTATTATACAAAAAAGAATTTTTCAAATTGGTCCAGGCGTTTTCGAATAATCAGTGAACATACATAAAAAAAGAGAATAGAAGATTGCAATGAATTGCAACCTCCTTTTTTGGAAGTCAGTTAGAAAAAGTATCATCAAAATCAGTCACAAATATATAACATAAAACATACGGGTTGAATTTATAACCTCCTCCTTTTTTTAAATCAGATAAAAAGATGTTAATAACATCATCTACTTAATTAGGTACTTTTATAGTTTGTAAAAAAAAGAGATTCATAATTTTCAGCCGCATAACGTCCACTGCTGGACATAGGCCTCTCCCAAAGATTTCCAAAATGACCGATCAAGAGCGGCCTGCATCCCAAAAAGAAGAGATTATAGCTTCTCAAAAAAAAAAGGATTAAGTTTTTACACAGATTATTTAAAAAATATCTATATTTAATAGGCAAGAAGTATAAAAACTATGTATGACTAGTTAAGCTGCTTGATTACAGAAAAATTGTGATGACAAAGGTCATAGTGATATCTGAGCTGAGATCTGAGAATGCTTTTGTTGTAGGAAAAACACTTTTACTGCAAAATAAATGAAACACTGGTTGTTTTATTCTTACTAGAATTGGGTTGGACTGGTTCAAAAATAATTAAAGTATTCGATACAGTTAACAAAATAATAACTCACACTTTTCATATCCATTTTTAACAGATTTTAGATTGATTCAGTTTCATAGAAATCCAATAGATAATGTTTGTTTTAACATTAAGAAAAAAAATGTCTGATATGACTCGTAATCTAGCAGATTGTATATCATTAAAAAAAAGTTCTTTAGATTCCACACATTACATTAAGCAGAATTTAAACCCGTTTCCTCTTTGACTCGCCTTGACTCTTGACTCGCTTTTCTCGGCAAACACATGTGGCATGATCCTCTCCTCCCCCATAGTTGTACAGATGGCTCCAGACCAAAGTTATTTTCTACTAAGTAGGGCCTACAACTTCGTTCAGGTGAATTTATAAATGACAAGAACAACTACACCTATATTGCTCTGAGCTGAGCTTAATCTATATATTAAAAACTGCCTGTTCAGTAGTTTCAAAGATTAGTGTGAACATAAATAAGAAAAGGCAGACAACTATTTTTTGTCTTTTTTGTGTTCAGTTAGGTACTTATGACATTTTTTATAGACCACACTGAGTTTTTCATTAATGTATTAAATGAATCCACCATTATCATCATCTTCAGGTCTTATTTAGTCTCAACTGCAGGAGAACAACCCTCTCTATACTATCAGAGCCTTACTTGGCTAGAGCAGCCAGAAGATTTGGCCTTCTAAATCAATCCACCACTATCCAATAATACAGGTACCAGTAACTCCTCGTGGATATGGCTTTAAATGTCACCCCGAATGTAAACATGCTTTGTTTTTACCAGGGTCAAGGGTACATACCCCTTGGTCATCGGCAGGCGACGCTCTTGTATACATACTTTAATATGAAATTACCTGCCAAGTAACCGAGCTTTGCTCAATGAAAACATCAAGAAAGAATAGAGGGTCTCGAAAAATTAAACCGATCAATCAATCAAACTCCAAACTTCCTGCATACTTACTAAATTTCATCAAAATTGTTGGAGCCGTTTCCAAGAACCTTTATGCAATATACAATGTAGAAGGGACATACCCATAAAAAATCGAATCACGGGCTATACTAGATCACTGTAGTATAATGAAATTAAAATAACAGTCAAAAACTAAAAAACAAAATTGGCATTTCCATACAAAAGTGTGCAGCCGTCTTAGCAATTTGTAAGGGAATGTCGAATGTGTTTTTGTTTTTTTTACTGGTATTTCATTATCATTATAATATAGTGATCAAGTATAGCTTGTGGTTCTATTTATCACGGGTATGTCGCTGCAACGTTTTACGTATATACAAGTTTTTTTTTTAACCTGTTTTGTCCCATTGTTGGGCAAAGGTCTCTCCCATCGTCTTCCACTTATCTCTTTCCTGTGCTAGGCTCGTCCATCCCTTCTGAAATGCGTCGATATCGTCTCGCCAGCGCTTTGAATTACTCAAGAATACAAGAATTGCTCATGTGATTTAATTATATTTATGAAATAACTACGGATGTCATCAGTCATCACATAAGTAAAGTAATTAGATATCTTTAATGTCGGTCACATCCTCACATCAAGGGATCCAGGTGGTCTGTGTCATAACACTTTTACTCTATTTTGGCACAAACACCTTGTTATGCTGACATATTGTATTGGTCAACTTTAGGTATAAGAACTACTTTGATTATCTTGTTGCATCATTTCAAAATTAATAACATGTACAGGAATTAGGCGACTAGGCCATAAATTAATTATTCAGTATATAGTTAACTAGCAGTCCATCCCGGCTTCGCCCGTGGTACATACATAGCCTATGTCACTCAGGGATAACATACCTATCCAACAGTGAAAGAATTTTTAAAATCGATCCAGTAGTTTCGGAGCCTATTCAATACAATCAAACAAACAAACAAACAAATCTTTCCTCTTTATAATATTATTGTAGAAGTGTAGATAAAACAAAATGTTACAAAATAATGTCACTCTTCATTGACTACGTTATCCATTTTCAATGCGATTTAAGATGCAGAAGACCTGGTATTAGGAGCTCTATTTGACTTCAAAAAAAGTATAACATCATGGTTTTGATTTTTATACGGATCCCATAGAATATGTTTGTTTTGACATTTAGAAACAAAAACCAATTTGACTTTTTGTCATCCAGCAGATTAAAACAAACCCCTACGTATAAAGCGGAAAGTCCTTATCCTATAATGTATTGTCTTCTTGTTAACTTCATCATTTAACAATTTTAAGGAAATATTTCTTAATTTTTATGCCAGAAACCAAAACAAGTACTTATGAAGCTTTGAATTCGGTCTGAAAGCAACATTATTACATAAATAGCCTTCTCGCAGTAGAATAGAGATCTATGAACAAATACCTATTACATATTTAAATATATTTTTTAATTAGAGATTTCCGTATATATTTCATCCACCTGTAGTTAGGCCCACTATCTTGCTAAACGTATTAAGTCCTGCGGTGGTTTTTGCCCCGATAAGAAGCACTTTTCAAACATACATACATACAGGTAGCGGCACGAAACTAGCGCTGACCGTAATTGCGCAGAAGTAAAAAATAAGTACTGTATCAATGCGCAGTATCCCCTCTACATTTCACTTGTTTTTTCTTTTTTCCCAAACCAGTACGGAAAAGGACTTTTCTAACTTAAACTACATTGTCCCACTGCTGTCACGCACGCACACTTATCCCTGCAAATGCAACGAATTGTTTAAAAAAATTAAAACATTTAAAAAGGAGCATTTTTATGTTGCAGTAATCTGTATCCCATACCAATTCTCAACAACACCACTGTATTATTATCGACCTTTCGAGTGCCAAAACGCGTTTGGTGAAAACATAGGAAAATGCCGATAACCGAGCGGTAAATATAGAATTGAACTGGCGTCCCTCGGAACTCGGAACCGTTCTAACCGCCGCGCTGAAAACATCGAAAGCGCAGAAGTGGGCGAGACTCGAGAAAAATGTGTGTGTTAAGTTGTTTGTTCCAGAAAAAATCATGTATGACCATGAATTTTTCGGTTTCCAGTGCAATTTGAACGGAAAAGGAGATATCATTTAAAATTTTGGTCTCATTATGCTCTAGATCAGTCTTTCCCAAAGTGGGCGATAACGCCCCCTTGTGGGCGCTGCAGGTCTCAAGGGGGGCGGTAAGAGACCCAGAAAGAAAATGTTTTTTTTTTTTCTAGGAGCTTTATTTAGCTAGGAGGCCTCTTAAGCAACGACTGCAAGAGCTCTCGACTCTCAACAACAACTTGTGAACATTAACTAATATGAATTAAAAGATTGCTCAAACTCGGTTCTATATTTCTCTCCGCGTAGTTCATATATCTGTCCTATTTTATTGAAGTTGCGGATTATAGTAAAAGTTTCGTTTAGAATTCTCCGTTAATATACATATATTGGTCACAATAATTAATTAATTTAATTTAAAGTTATAGTGGTTTTTAAATAGGTGAAAAAATGGGGGCGCTAAAAAAATATTTATGCTCAAAGTGGGCAGTAGACAAAATAAGTTTGGGAACCACTGCTCTAGATAAACTTTCAAACAATTTTTTTAACTACTGTTTACAGTTTAAAGTGAGAACGTGAAGCTTTTCTTCGCACATTTGCCGAAAGTGACGGTTTTTCGCAAATGAGTGACGACAAGCTGGGTTGGGCTACATACACTGCTATCATTATCTGTCGCTCAGAACCGTCTTTAGCTAGGGCGAGTGAGAGCTATAGCACCGGCCTCTCTCTCGCTTTGGCAATTGACGGTACTCAGCGACAGAAAAGGATAGCAACATGCGAAAATGCTGTTTTGTGCTGACAGGTGTACCCCAACTCTTACGTTCTCACTTTAAACTGTAAACTGTAATTCATTAACAAAAATTAAGGGTTTATCTAGGTCAAGACAATATTTCAAATGATATTTCCGTTTCCTTTCAAATATGTTATTTCAAATGAAGGCAGCACTGGACCCCCAAAAATTGCATGTATCCATATTCTTGTTTAAATAACTATCTGCCTAGACAACCTTTGATGCCGGCCTTTAAGAAACGGCCTAGGCGTCCAGTTAGCTAGCTGATGGCTGCGACACACGAACAAGCATCGTCAAGTCTTTGAAATGCATAGAATAACTTGAAAAAATCTCGAACGCTTGTGGCAGCCGCGGGGATTTTGTTTCGTTCAAGCCATACTGTGCATTAATTGAATAGAAATAAAGGTGAATATGGTTTGACAATGAAAGTGCGAAAGCAGCTGGCGTTTAGGTGTTAGTGAAGCCTTAAGAGTCCTAAGTAGTGTGTATGTAAATAAATAAATATATAGGGACAAATTACACTGATTGAGCTAGCTCCAAAGTAAGTTCAAGACTTGTGTTATGGGATACTAACTCAACATAAATAAATAAATAATAAATCGATCGAATTCGGAACCTCTAGGTGGCGGACTAGCACGCTGACCACTACGCCACTACGACATCTTATCTCATCTTTAGGTCTTTTTAGTCTCCACTGCAAGAGCACGACCCTCTTTGTACTACCAGAGCCATACATGGCCAGAGCAGCCAGAGGATTTAGCCTACACTCTCCACGCTGACCAGACGGGTTGGAGAGGTCTCATTGATGTTTATAAGCTTTGTTTAGCTTCTATTTCCTAAGTCGCCTTCTACGACATCCACGGGTGGACTTCGAGTGGTCCTATTCTACTCCGCCGGAAACCACACGGCGACAGAATGTATGTTTTCGTATCTAGCATTAAACTCAGCTGTTAAAATATCACAATGTACCTACTTAAGTTTATCTGTATCTAATCCCGGAACAACTGCTTTGGATCAGATCGATAATATAGATAATACACGACATTAATAATATCTATATCACGCATTTTCACGAACACGTGTACTATGAAGGTACACTTGGTGTAATAATTTTACAAAACTAAAGGTCTAACACAGACAGACTATCCGTGACGCACTTTTTAGTCTGTGATGGTCTGTGAAAATAGAACCTATGGAATCATACGCAGTAACGCACACGACGCGCGCCGGTCTTTTTGCGCGTCGTGTGCGTTACTGCATATGATTGCACGGGTTTTATTTTCACAGACTAAAAAGTGCGTCACGGATGCGTCGTCTGCGTTGGGCCAAAAACAGACTTTACCCCCAAACCACAAACGAAGATAAAATTTCTATGGGACCACTTGACGAGTATACCGTTTCGGTCAAAAATAAAGTCCGGCTAAGTGACGCGGAATGTGTTAATAAAAAGAAATCGCTTGTTTTATGCAACTTTTTTACCAACTTCCAAAAAGAAAGAGTTTGTCAATTAATCGCGATCTTTTTTATGTATGTTCAGTGCTCACCAATTTTTCGAAGATGCCTGGACCGATTATGAAAAATCTTTTTTTTGTTTGAACGGAAATACTAGTTAGGCCCCATGGAATTTTTTTCAAAATCGGTTGTGTAGTTTGGGGGTATGAAGTCGATTTTAAGTTTTGAAAAATTATAAAACTTAAGTTGACCAACACTGATGTCAGAGTTTTGAATCTTACTTATGACATCATACTTAACGGCTCCAATACGCTACAAACTTATCAACAAATCAAATCAGACACTTTTGTTAAAAAAGGCCAAAACTAACATTTTCTATGGGACTTGTATGAAATATAGACTAACTAACTTTACCCGCGGGCTTCGCTCCCCGTGGGAATTTCGGGATAAAGAGTACCCTATGTCCTTTCCCGAGTCTCAGACTATATCCATACCAAATTTCATCCAAATCGGTTAAGAAGTTTAAGCGTGAAGAGGTAACAAACAAACTAATATACAAACTCACTTTCGCATTTATAATATTAGTTGGACTAGATGCTCCCCGCAGTGTTACCCGCTGTTAAAGTAGCCTATGTGTTAATCCAGGATGTCAACTTCCTTCATACCAACATTTATCAAAATTGGTCCTGCCGTTTGCGCGTGAAGAAGTAACAAACAGACATACACACCCTCATAATCACAAACTTTTGCCTTTATGATATTACAGTAATACATTGTATGTGCTGTAGACTGTACGTGAGATAACAGTCATATGATAGTACTATAAACCGTTATCGGCCTATCAAACGTCGTCAGCCTGTCTGAGTTAGAACGGACGGAAAAAATGTCTATTTTTACACGGCACGGCCACCACGGGGTGCTCAGAGTCTTTGACGACAGTAGTACAGGTAGCGGGCACGAAACTCTAGCGCTGATCGATATTGCGCAGGAGTCAAAAATTAGTAGGTATTTTGCCCGTGCGCAGTATCCCCTCTACATTTCACTCAACGCTAAATTACGTGCCGCTACTTGTAGCCGTGAAAACTATACTTCCACTAGCTGTGCCCGCGGCTTCGCTCCCCGTGAGAATTTCAGGATAAAAACTATCCTATGACCTTTCCTGGGTATCTAAGTATATCCATATCAAATTTCATTTAAATAGGTTCAGTGGTTGAAGCGTGAAGTGGTAAAAAACAAATATACAAACTCACTTTCGCATTTATAACACTAGCTGTGCCCGTTGGCTTTGTTCCCGTGGGTATTTCGGGATAAAAACTATCCCATGTCCTTCCCTGGGTATCTAACTATATCCATATTAAATTTCATCTAAATAGGTTCTGTTGTTGAAGCGTGAAGTGATAATAAACAAACAAACAAATGTACAAACACACTTTCGCATTTATAATATTAGTAAGGATTATACTATTCACTAGTGTTGCCAGCAATAGTATAAAACAAAACAAACAAACGTGATTTTTTTATAGCTAACGTTACAGAACCCTTTGCGCGAGTCCGACTCGCACTTGACCGGTTATTTTGTCCTGGCCGGAGTAAGTAATATTGTCACACTTGCGCTTACTGACTGTCCTAGGGATCAGACTGCGCGGCGTCAGCCATTTTGTTTTCCTAGAAACAGTAAAACATACCTAATTGCATAGATACTGATCAATTTTCACGTCACCCACTTGCATTACAATGGCTTGTGCATGTGCATAAGGCCTTGGGCTCGTGTGAGTGGTTTTAGACCGTGCGGTTTTGGTATAAGGTCGAATTTTGAAAGTTGGATTGTGTCGTAAAGCTGTGTGCATATCATCAAGTCTTTTTTAGTTTCCACTGCAGGAGCACGACCCTCTGTACTACCAGAGCCATACTTGGCCAGAACAGCCACAGACAGAATAACACCCCTCTTTATAGCAAATAAACAGATTGATTGAGCGAACTAAACCGAAGAAAGTTATTAAATTTTTGCTATGGCCTTTGGGATACACAGGGATACTGTATATTTTATGATAAATATATTTAGATTAAGACGAAGGCCCAATTGAAAAAGGTAATTTTCCAAGTTACCCTGGCTGGGGATCGAACCCAGAACCTCTACTGGCAGACTAGCGTGGTTACCACTCCACAGAGGCCGTCAAATGGCCGTGAATAAGAATAAAAGTGTGATTGGAGCTTTACAAATAATTATATCTACATTACAATAGGTACCTTTGTATTTTTCGATTTTTAATGTATCGTTTGAAATGTATTGCTGTGAAGTTTTATCCGACTGCGCCAGAGGGTTATGTTTTTCGAGTGTATGTATTTCTTTGGCAAAGCTAAGTAGGGTTTACTAATAAGAGTCAAATGCAACCAACTTAGAAAATGTAGTCGAAAAAGAAAAAAATCATACAAGTTCAATAGAAATTAAGGTTTTAGACGTTTTTATCCCGTGTACTCAAAGTCGGCATTCGCAACAAAGGTACCCTACACTGCGCGTGGCCCGACACGCTCTTGGCCAGTTATTAAACTCAAATTTTCCCCACCGCTCGTCCTAAACTGATAATTCATTCTTATTGCATTACACAGGCTTGTGCGTGCTTTGTTAAGGGGCTTCTTGAATATTTCGGGGTTTAGTGCTGTCCCCTTTTGAAGAAAAATATTTTAAAGGAAACAGAGATATACCTAATTTGAAATTTTGCTTTGATCATGTAGTAGGTCTTCATACTATTTAATGGTCTACTGACATTTAAAGTAATAACCGGCCAAGTGCGAGTCGGACTCGCGCACGAAGGGTTCCGTACCATTATGAAAATCAAATTTTTTGTATGGGAGCCCCCCCCTTAAATATGTATTTTTTTTATTATTATAAAAATAAAAATACAACTGAGTATTTTGTGAATATTGCAAGTGCCTACCTGTTGCCATTATTGATATGGAGCAAAAAAGGGCAAAAATATCGTGTTAGTTGTTAGGGTTTGGGGCCCCCTTTAAATATTTATTTTATTTTTAGTATTTGTTGTTATAGCGGCAACAGAAATACACAATTTGTAAAAATTTCAACTGTCTAGCTATCGCGGTTCTTTAGATACAGCCTGGTGACAGACAGACGGACCGACAGACAGACAGCGAAGTCTTAGTAATAACGTCCCGTTTTTACCCTTTAGGTGCGGAACCCTAAAAACGAGCTTTGGTCGTACATTTGCGAAAACCGGCCACTTTTGGCATAAAATAGTTTGAAGGTTGGTCAAGACTAAATTTTAAATGATATCACTTTTTCATTTCAAATAATTTATTTCAAGTGGAGCCAGCACTGGACCCTGAAAAAATTAAGTAGCCCCTTAATCATATAGTGTATTGATTGTGTCGTCAAATTCAAACAAATGAACCACAAAAAGCACCTATACTGTACGGCCATTTCCCACCACCCCGCCGTCTGAAAAGTCGGAAAAGTTTTCTGAGGCAGCCAAGCATCCCACCGAGTCCCAAACACTAGATTGGCATGGTGGAAAGATAAATACCCCCCGTTACCAGCAAATCTCCCACCCGATGAGAAACTCCCACCTGGTGGCGATCCCCCCTGGGCAGTATGTAAGTCCTTAAACAGACTCCGGGCTGGTGTTGGGAGATGCCACGAGAACCGAGTCAGGTGGGGTTTCTCAGAAAGCAACCGCTGTAACTGTGGAAGTGTTCAAACCATGGCCCACCTACTCTCGTGCCCGAACTGCCTAACATCTTGTACAATAGAGGACCTAAACTCTGCTAATGACAGAGGAGTAAGGCCACACACTGGTATTAAGAGTCCGGCGACCCTAGACTTCTCCATACAAACGTAGTCTTCGTTTAATTTTGAAACCACATGTCAGATTCCGGTAAAAATTGGTAATTGTAAAGAAATTGCAATTATCTAGGGTTATAACTGGTTTCCTATTCCTATATCCTATAGTAAAATTATGAACTGGAAAGAAAATATAACGATTTAGAAGTTTCCCATACTAATGGTCAAAAATGATATAAAACACTATATTCTATTTCAAGTTCATATTTTTACTGTAGGAAACTAGTTATAAACCTAGATAATTGCAATATCTTTAAAATTACAAAATTTTGCCCAAATCGGACATGTCGTTTTAAAATAAAACGTAGACTACGTTTGTATGGAAAGTTGTATTTTGGTCTAGGGTCGGGGGACCCTTAAATCGCCATTCCGACTCGCTAAGAAGAAAAAGATTGTCTCGTTAAATAAATGATTATGAATATTCTGTATTATGTATTTATTTCGATATGATAATGTAAAGTACCCGTAACCGAAGGGCATGAAGAGATCGATGAGTTTAGATGAAGCAAAAGAGGTTTGTCAGGATCGTAGCAAGTGGAGGTCCATAGTCTCTGCCTTGCCTACCCCTGTGGGAAACAGGCGTGATATTATGTATGTACGATATAATATGCATAGATAAACAGTCTTCGCGGTAACTACCTCGAATCAAAGAACTCGAAAACGACTTATTTTCATAACACCAAAGGCGTATGAAAAAAAAGTTATATTTAGACCGTCAACTTGGCACGTACTTCATT
Organism: Acrobasis consociella; assembly: GCA_963555685.1. Taxonomy (NCBI): domain Eukaryota; kingdom Metazoa; phylum Arthropoda; class Insecta; order Lepidoptera; family Pyralidae; genus Acrobasis; species Acrobasis consociella. The sequence goes on along the minus strand of OY743132.1, from coordinate 7,087,888 downwards.
GTGCGAAGTACGTTCTCGGTTAAACGTTACGATGGTATGATCTACGTATTTAACCCACCACACATCTATACATATAATGAAACAGTAAAAAAATGGGTCTGTACATTAAATATATTTCCAAAAAAAATATTTTTCTTCTCTTTGATATACCAAACCGTGACGTCATAGTTTCTTAAAGTCGTGACGTCATAGCGCTCTTAATTTCAGTTTATCTGCGTTAATAAATCTAGAATCACTTCCCAAAATGGATACGATCATGACAAGTAACGTTTTAAGGGTTCCGTACTCAAAGGGTAAAAACGAAACCCTATTACTAAGACTTCGCTGTCTGTCCGTCTGTCTGCCACCAGGCTGTAGGTATCTCAAGAACCGCGATAGCTAGACAGTTAAAGCTTTCACAAATTATGTATTTCTGTTGCCGCTATAACAACAAATACTAAAAACAAAAATATTTAAGGGGGCTCCCATACAACAAACGCGATATTTTATAGACAAGGTTAAGGGACCCTTAGTGCGCGAATCCGATTCGCACTCGGCCGGTTTTTTATCTTACCAGTATTATTAACCCAGGATATCTTCTATCCTACTACCCATAGAAAGCGGCTTATCTTATACCTTTAAACGAGCAATTCTTGTATATTTATTTATATATATATTTATTTATAAATTTCTGTGATCTCGAAAACGGCTCTAACGATTTTGCTGAAAATTGGTATATGGGGGTTTTTGGGGGTAAACAATCGATCTAGATTAGTCTTATGTTTGGGAAAACGCGTGTTTTCGAGTTTTCATTTGTTTTTCTTTCCACGCAGAATATGGTCGCTAATTTCCTCGCGCCGGCCGCCATCCGCTTAGCTCAGTGGTTAGGGATGCTGACCGCTAGAAAGTGTTACGGGTTCGAATCCCACTCGGTGACTTACTTTTGTTTTTTTAATGTTCAAGTTTATATATTTTTTTTTAATTTGTACTGTTTTTAGATAAGTTTGAAAAAAATTAGTTAATGTTTGAGATGTAACCGACCGAGCAAAGCTCGGTCACCCAGGTACTAGGGCTTTAAATGATGATATGACATCATTTCCTTTGAATCCCACGTGAGTAGAGCCGTCCTGTCACGGTTCGTGCCACACAATTTATTGTTTGCGTCCATTATTACAATTACTCTAATTATAATCATCATTGCGGCCGTTGAGATGGTCAGGTTTGTAGCCAGCACAACAGTTCACACTCTCATTAGAACCACTGCCTTCGTTGTCCAATGGTCAAAGTCAAAAAAGTTTATTCAATGTAGGATAAATTTATCTCTCATTGAAGTTCATTTTTTAGGGTTCAACACCCAAAGGGTAAAAACGGGACCCTATTACTAAGACTTCGCTCTCTGTCCGTCTGTCTGTCACCAGGCTGTATTTCAAGAACCGCGATAGCTAGACAGTTAAAATTTTCCCAAATTATGTATTACTTGCCGCTATAACAACTAATACTAAAAATAAAGTAAAATATATATTTCAGCAGGGCTCCCATACAACAAACACGATTTTTTAAAGATAATCGTACGGAACCCTTAGTGCGCGAATCCGATTCGCTCTTGGCCGGTTATTTAAATATTATTTTAGTGAAAAAAAGCTAAAAACTACTAGCGTTTCGGAACGACCACTGCTAGGAAGATTACGCCGAAAGATACCCAATTCAGTATTGGTCCCTACCCAGCCTGATGCGCTATGTTACAATTACAATACAGATACACTTAAGAAACACGTTTAAAATTATACAATTACAATTTGCAGTCAATTATTTCCAAGAATTTTGCTCAGATGATGATAAATAAGGCGTTGGACTTGTGATGCGGAGGCCGAGGGTTCGCATCCCACAGGAAAAAAGCATACTTTGTGAAAAGTTGTTTTCAGTCTGGTTAGAATGTTGCAGGCTTGACTTGCTATACAAAGCTTTAGATCATGAAACCTCTCTAACCCGTCTGGCCAGCGTGGAGAGTGTAGGCCAAAGCCTCCTGCTGCTCTGACCAAGTATGGCTCTAGTAGTACAGAGAGGGTCGTGCTCCTGCGATGGAGACTGAAAAAACCTGATGATGTTGATGATGATGAGGCTTAAATCACCTGATTATCAGAAAAAATGATTCCGTGTTTCGAAAGGCACGTATAAACTATTACCACAAACAAACCTACAAACCTATCCATTTGGATTGGCTCTGGTCTACCCTTTGGGTTGCGGAGGTCAGAAGGCAGTCGCTCTGTGTAAAAACCAATAAGCTCGTCTGATTACCTAGGTTAAGTAGCGGACCCCGGGCTCTGAAGCGTTACCGCTGAGGATGGGAATACGCTCGGATGATGAAGGATCTGATGCTGGTAAAGGTGTTCCAAGGGCCGCTGTCGGTGTCGTGGAAACAAAATATGTATTGCCATAACGCCTGCGCTAGGCCCCTGTAGAGGTCTAGACCCAAGGAATGCTGGCTTAATAATGAAATAATCTTAAAGAAATAAAAAGTGGTGGAGAAATTCGGCCTGCGGGATTGAACACGTGATAGCTCAGCTCAAGACCAAGGTCGCTGGTTCAATCCTCGGTCACGAGGTATTGTTTCACCATTTCTTATTTCATTAGTTTTAGTACTTTAGTACGGCATCTTGAATGCCTAAAACATCCTATAAAAATAATTGCTGGCTTTTGACGTCGTCAAGGATGATATGCGTGCCAATGGCTACCAAGGATGCGCAAGAGCACGCAAGGATCGGCCCATTCGTTTACGCGCTACAATGCCACAGTCATACACACAGACACGTCAAACTTATAAAATCCCTCTTTCTCGTCTGGAATTAATAAAAGCGGCCAAGTGCGAGTCGGACTCGCCCATGAAGGGTTCCGTAGTAGCAAATAACATAATATAAAAGTCTTGTAGTATGTTTTTTTTAAAATTTTTATATTTGAGTTGATTGAATGAAAGGTAACATTTTTGAAGACCTATCAATAGATACCCCACACGTATGGGTTTGATGAAAAATAAGTTTTTGAGTTTCAGTTCTAAGTATGGGGAACCCCCAAAATTTATTGTTTTTTTCTATTTTTGTGTCAAAACCTTAATGCGGTTTACATAATACATCTAATTACCAAGTTTCAACAGTATAGGTCTTATAGTTTCGGAAAAAAGTGGCTGTGACATACGGACGGACAGACAGACAGACATGACGAATCTATAAGGGTTCCGTTTTTGCCATTTGGCTACGGAACCCTAACCCATTTGGCTACGGAACCCTAAAAAGCGAATTTGGTTGAAAAGGTCGTTTGTCACCTGAGCTTCGTCACTCTCGTCAGGTGACCGTTTTGCGGTGTACCATCATATTTGTTTGTATAGTTATATTGTCGGAAAGCTTACATCAGAAATGAGTCAGAACAGCTGAAATAGACTAGGAACATTTAGCAGACTGACCATTATACAAATGGTATATTGACGACCTCCGTGGCGTAGTGGTCAACATGCTAGTTCGCCACCCAGAGGTCCCCGGTCAGGGCAAGTTGGAAAATGGCCTTTTTCAAATTGTCCTGGGTCTTGGATGTGTATCTATATAAGTATTTGTTATAAAATGTAGTATCGTTGAGTTAGTATCTCATAACACAAGGCTCGAACTTACTTTGGGGCTAGCTCAATCAGTGTAATTTGTCCCAATATATTTTATTTTATTTTATACAAGGTCTAACAAAGTATACTGAAACTATTTTAAGGGTGAATTCAGTCCGTGATACTGAACAACTTTTCCCAACGAACATTATATCGAAATATGAAAAATAGTTTTTGGTGACGTTATATGTATGTACATCAGACGAAGATGGAGAGAAGTATTTTAGGTTTAAAACTGAAAGAAACACAAATGAATCGATAAGGCACCAAACACACGAGCAGCATTTTGCTGTCGACCACTCAACTACATGCTGTCGACGCAGCAAACTGCATGCTGTCGACACAGGTTTTGCGTTGCGGCGGCAACTTCAACTTCGCGTCGGCGCGAGCGTCGACAAATGGCGACAGCTAGCCGCGGCATGCTGCAGTGTGCTGCGCGTGCGATATTTTGAGAGTCGAGTACAAATAGACCTAGAGCGCACATATATAAAAATGGATGATTTTGTTATTGACGATACATACATACTATCACGTCTTTATCCCTAATGGGGCAGACAGAGCATTTTGGGTCTTGCGGCTCTATGGAGAGCCTAGGGCCGCAAGACTCAAAAGTAACTTTTAGCGTCATGGTGGGCGAGAAGATGGAAAAGCAATCAATACAGTGACGGGTTGCTAGCCGCATCGCCTGTTAAAATGATTCGCATTTTTGCCCATACCCTCGATCGGCTTTTACGATCTGCGCGGGAAGAGAAGCAGCTGGTACATTCTAAGTTTTTTCGTTTCTCCCAGACCAGCATGGGAGTTATTATTATTATGGTTATTGACGATCCTTTATTAAAAAAGAAAATATTGAGAAACAAAATCTGTTCTGTTAATTTGGTTAAAAATACTGTAAAGTTATTTGATGTAACACCAATATTGGCTTTTAAAATGATTACCTCTCGTTTATTGTCTGTGATTAATAAGATATTAAAAGAATAATATGTAGTATTGTCATGGCAATCCTTTCCTCAGCTAAAATACTTTTGCGCATTATAGTCTCTTTGCGAGTTACTGAGTCTTTTAAAGTGGCAGTTAACTCGTCAAATGAAGCTATTGACATTCGAAAATAATTAAAAAACTTTTTCTCATATTTTCATAAAAGTGAGCGTCTACGGAGTAAAAGCAGCAATAGTTTAAAAAAATTGTTTTAATAAAATGTTTCCTCCTCAATTCATTTTTATACTGGTGCCTGTACTATAATAAAGCTGTCGACATTGATGGACTGCAGCCGTCGACAGCGGCATTTTTCTTCGACGACAGCGCAGTTTGCTGCGTCGACAGCTGCAGTTTTACTGCGTCGACAGCTTGCTGTTGGGTGGTCGACAGCAAAATGCTGCTCGTGTGTTTGGTGCCTAAGAAGGAAAACTAGGATCACGGACGTAATAGAAAGAATAAGGAAACTTAAATGGAAATGGGCTGGACATGCATGTAGATTAGATAATGAAAGATGGACAAAAAGACTATAGAATGGGTACCTAGAGACGGAAAAAGGAAGCAAGGGAGGCCCAAAATGCGCTGGTCAGACGTATTCAGGAAGAGATGTGGTCCAGATTGGATGAGGCAAGCAAGAGACAGAAAAGAGTGGAAAATTAAGGGGGTGGCCTACGCCGCAGAGGCGACTTCCAAAAATACAATAATTAATTGTTAATAGATACGTAAGTGTTTTTATTTTTTGGTAGAATAAAGGCTTTTTCTATTTATTTTTATTTTTATATGTATGTACCTATACAATACAGGGTCTAACAAAGTATATTGAAACTATTTTGAGGGTGAATTCAGTCCGTGATAATTTCGTCTTCTGTCGCTCTAATGCACAAAAAGTTAGTGAACTGTCGGTATAGCGTTCACCGGGATTTCGTCTGTCGGCATTGAGTGGTAGACTCGATGCTGAACAACTTTTCCCAAGGAACATGTTTCGAAATACGAAAAATAATGAAAGATAATATTTTTGCTTGCCATATAATTGACTAATCAGCTGATCCAAAATTAGGAAAGCAAAAAATGTATTTCGATTTATTTGAAAGCTGTCTTGATCGAGATGGTTGTTCATTCATTCAGTTATGTTCAGAGATCGGAATCCGGGTGCTATTGTTATCAAAAGTATGAATATGACTAAAAGTCCATAACATTATTCATTTAAAGAGAAAGATTATTTATACTACAAACAGTAGAATAATCTTCATTCGAAATCTTAGTAATGTATTCACATCAGTTACTAAGGTACTGATTCTCGAGAAATCCTGGGAAATTTAGTTTCTATGTTTGACGGAAGGTTTAAAATGTATGGGCGGTGAACGCTTGATAATCGGGGGTTTTATTATATTAATTTGCTTAGCAATTAAACCTGTATATTTTTTTCGGCGGTAGGTGTGAAAATCGTGCACACAGGTCTTTATTAAAACTACATTTAAAATAAGTTTAAAAATACTAACAACATTTTAATTTCACTTTTCACATAGTAAAAGGTGTTTTCAGTACACTGAAATATTAGTTTCACGAATCTTATGTGTTAAGATAGTTTTTTCACCTAAGTGTCCTGCCTGCCATACATAACCTTAAACAATATCAACACTCAAAATGTCAAATTATGAGGAAATTCTACAAAATCAGCGCTCGCTGGAGGCAACCTTTGCGAAGAAGCTGGGAGAATTCGAGGCGCAGCTCAAGAATACTGCTTCAGGCACCACACATCCTGCGGAAAGCACCAGTGTATCAAAGCTGGAACGGGAGTTCATCGCTTTTAGATCTGAGATGTTTGATATGATGTCGTTGCTTGGCAAGCAGGTCTCAGCCCTTGCAACTGCATATGACACTTCTGAGGCCCGGCATCGCAGGAAGGCTGTTTTGATTAGTGGAGTCCCGGAAAATGTTGCAGACTTGGTGCCCTTTGTCATCAACCTGTTCGAACAACAGTTGGGTATCACTGATATAGTTCCTGCGAAGATTACCATATGTCATCGCATAGGCAAGGCTGCTGAAGGTAGGTGTCGGCCTGTACTGGTCCGTTTCTCCGAACTTGCCTTGAAGACTGCAGTTTGGGATAAGAAGACACTCTTCAAAGGTACCCCTTACAGCGTCTCGGAGTTTCTCACTAAGCAGCGCCAATCTGTGTTCATTCAGGCTCGGAAGAGATTTGGGATGAAGAGGTGCTGGACCATGAGTGGGAACGTCATCGTTAAGTTGAAGAGTGGTGAGAGGCAGCGGGTTTATGGCGAAGCGGATCTTGCTAAGCTGCCACCGTCTGAAGATGAGGTCCGTCAGGCTCCACAAGCGGACACCAGGAGTGGTGAGGCATACAATGAGCAACCAGCCAGAACTAGGAGAGGTGCCAGAGCTAAGAAGTGAACATCTTCACACACATCATTTTGCCATCTATGCTATATCAGTAGGTTACCCACTTGTGTATTTCCTCCTTTTGCTTACTTTTATATTGTATTTACCTTCTATTTTTCGCTAATTCGCTTAATTTTCGATGTAGGTAAGGTAAATGTTAACAAAATATGCAAACAAAACATCAACTGTCACCTTTCACTTTTAGCTGTCAATGTCAGAATTTTCTTTTTTTTTTTTTTTCTTTTCTCTGCTCGCGAACCCGGTGTTTTGGCCCCTTATGTAATTGCGTTTTGTTTGTACTCAAGTTTAAGTTTGTTTATGTTTTCTTTATACGTTGTTCTCTACGGCAACCGGCAGGACATGTTAAAATCGATAAAATCTTGTAACTTGTTATCTTATGTATACCACTATAGTGTATTTATTATTTTTTATATAATCATATTATTATATATTTATTCATTATGTCTAAAGACGATTCATTTTTATCAGCCTGTGATCTAAGTTTTGAAACAGAAAGTAGTGATTCATTTCATGATCCTGAAACGTTGCATACTATTTTAAACAATGTTGTAGATAAAACGTGTCATTCTTTTAATACTTGCCACATAAATGCTCAGAGCATACCTGCCCACTTTACTGATTTTCTTGACACTTTCTCTTCTTCTCCTTTTGATGCGATTTTTGTATCTGAGACGTGGCTAAAACCTTCTCTTCCTTCTTTCTCTTTTTCTCTACCTGGCTATGTTGTAGTAAGGAATGACCGCATTGGCTGTGGAGGGGGTGGGGTTGCTATTTATTTACGTTGTAACTTTTCACACAAAATATTATATTCCTCGCCACCTACATATTGCAGTGCGGCCGAGTTTCTATTTCTGGAGGTTATTGTCCAAGGGCAAAAGGTACTTCTTGGTGTCGTATATTCACCACCAGGTTATAATTATTTCTCTCAGTTCGAGACCATTCTTGATACTTTCTGTTCGGACTACACACATCACATAATCATGGGTGACTTCAACTCCGATCTCATTGTCCGTGATTCGCGTGCTCTTAAGCTGTGTGATATAGTCAAGTCAGCTAATCTTGAAATTCTTCCTTTAAGTGCAACTCATGTTAATCCTTCTACTGACGATACACTGCTTGACTTAATTCTTACTTCTTCTCCTGATCTTGTGATCAAACACGGACAACTACCAGCCCCTGGCTTTTCGAAACATGACCTCCTGTACCTACAGTACAAATTAAAACCTTCAAAGCCTAAGCCTGCTGTTATATGGATGCGGAATTTCGCAAAAATGAATCTAGAGCGACTTAGATGCGATGCAGTCAACACTGATTTTTCTAATATCTATACAGCCCAATCGGTGGACGAAAAGGTCTCGTTACTGAATTCTACCATATTGTCATTGTATGATACTCATGCGCCAATGCACGCTGTAAAAGTGCGACGCCCGCCGGCTCCTTGGATTAGTAGAGGAGTACGCATAGCCATGACGCGTAGAGATCGTGCTTTTAGATTGTTCAAACGCGATAGATCCGATAGAAATTGGATGGCTTATAAAAAAGCGCGTAATTTGTGCAATAGGATGGTAAGAACAGCTAAACAAAAATACTTTCACGATCAGCTTACAGAGTCTTCTTCGGCCAATACATGGAAATTCCTTCGTTCATTGAATATTGGCAAAAATACTCAAGAAACAACTTCTATTTTTTCATCGGATGATTTAAATGATCACTTTTCTACTTCTTCTTCTCTTGAGTCTACTGTCAAACATCGCACTATATCGAAGATTTCTTCCATGCCTAATCTAAATATTGATCCCTTCTCTTTTTCTCCGTTAGCTGAGGATGACATTCGTAAAATTATACTTTCTCTTAAATCCAATGCAGTTGGCTATGATGATGTAAGCCGCCAAATGATCATTAATTTACTTGATATTCTTGTCCCGGTCATCACTCATGTTGTTAATTTTTCTTTAATTTCTGGCACATTTCCATCTCTTTGGGCGAAAGCTTATGTCATTCCACTGCCGAAAGTAGCTAACCCTTTGACTCTGAATAATTTTCGGCCCATTTCCATTTTACCATATCTGTCTAAAATATTAGAAGCTGCGGCTCATCTTCAAGTCTCTTCTTTTGTCCACACCCACCATCTTCTTACGCCACTGCAATCTGGTTTTCGCCCTGGGCATAGTACCACCACTGCTCTTCTCAGTGTTACTGAAGATATACGTCTTGGCATGGAGAATTCTTTGATCACCATTCTCGGTCTCATTGATTTTTCTAATGCTTTTAACATGGTTGATCACGATATTCTTCTTGCAATTCTTCAGTACATGAAATTCTCATCCTCAGCAATGGACTGGTTTACTTCATATCTCCATGACAGGCAGCAAGCGGTCCGTAAGAACCGTGAATTGTCTCAATGGATAAATTTGTCGTCAGGTGTTCCACAAGGTGGGATACTGTCTCCTTTATTATTTGCATTATTTATAAATATGTTATCTGTTTCTATTAGCTGTTCTTATCATTTCTACGCGGATGATTTACAAATTTACGTTCAGACCACTGCTGAAAACATAGACAGTGGAGTGGTACAGTTGAACAAGGCTCTATCTGAAATTTCTTCCTGGTCAGACAGTTTTGGAATCAAGGTCAATCCGTCCAAGTGTCAGGCTATTTTGATAGGTAGTTCAAGGCAACTGGCTAAACTTCATATGGAGTCTATTACCCCTGTTGTTTTTAACAACACAACCATTCCTTACTGTGAATCGGTAAAGAATCTGGGACTTTATTTGGACTCAACGTTGAGCTGGAGGACCCAAGTGACGGAAGTCTGCAGGAAAGTCAACTATTCGTTACAGTATTTAAATCGTTTGAGAAATTTTCTTCCCGTAAAAACCAAGATAACTCTTTCCCAGTCACTTATTTTACCCATTATTGATTATGCAGATGTGTGTTATCCTGATCTTAATGAAGATCTTCTCAATAAGCTTGATCGACTTATTAATAACTGCATTCGTTTCATCTTTTGCCTTCGTAAATATGATCATATCTCATATTTTCGATCTAAGCTTGAGTGGCTCCCTATTCGTCAACGTAGACAGCAGAGAATGCTCTGCACCCTTTTTTCTATTCTGAAAAATCCCTTTTCTCCCGAATACTTGAATAGTAAATTCCAGTATCAGTCTGAGTCTCACAGCAGAGAGCTCCGTTCTAGTCATACACTTCGTTTAGAAATTCCTTTGTTTCATTCTAACTTCATGTCCTCGTCTTTCACTCTTCAAGTTATACGACTCTGGAATGCCCTGCCTGAGGACCTTAAAACCATTTCGAACAGATATCTGTTCAAGAAAAAAGTTCACATGCGGCTTCTCTCTACATAATTTAAATTCCTTACTAATTAAGATCTACACTGTTATCAGGTGTTGTCAAGGATCCTATATGGTATTTAGACATAATAAATTATATAGGTATGTATTATTCATATAATTAGTATATATATATATTATTACTGTATATATGTATAGTATATTCTATTATATCTATGTATTAACATTTAAGTATTTGTATTTAATATGTTGTAACTACTAGTGTTTTTTATTACTATAGCTATAACTATTTATTTGTACGCCTACCACCAGTTTTTACTCTTTTTATCCCGAAGGTTGACTGGTAGAGAATGCTATTAGCATTAAGTCCGCCTTTTGTACCATATTGTTTTGGTAAATAAAGTTTAAATAAATAAATATATTTTATACTAGCCGAAGCCCGCGACTTCGTTCGCGTGGACTTTGTCTCTGGAAAATGCTCATCAGGTTAAACAACTTTTACTAAGGCGGCATTTTTATATCTCTTATAGTTTAGCTGGACCATTATGGTTCTGCATCAGGCGTTCCATTTTCCAAAATCATTTATACCCTATATGTTGCCCAGGTTTAATAGCTATATAACAAAAAAAGTTTCATTCGAATCCGTCCAGTATTTCCGGAGATTAGCGTGTACAAACAGACAAACAGACAAACAGACATACAGACAAACAGACAAACAGACAAACAGACAGACATTTTTTGTTAAATTCTTACTCTAATACGACGTCTCAATCGCCCCCAATAGTTTTTTTGGAAATATATCTAATGTACAGACACACTTTTTTTACTGTTTTATTATATGTATAGATAAATGTACGTTTACACCCTTTAGGTACGGAATCCTAAAAACCTTTGGTTGTAACAAAGTGTAAACCCACTATAGTTATAGTTATTTGCATTGCATGTCACGTGAGTCAGACCAGTCATAAATAAACTTACAGGATAGTTCGCAGACTGGGTGCCGGCGGTCTATTTTGTTACTGGTGTAGGCGTTTGCAGCACGAGGTTTAGTGTCCGAACGGTACCAGGTTCAATCCAATCCAATATGAATGAATAGGCCTTGAAGGTTTTTGTGATTGATGAAATGCTCCTTATAATGTTTGTTGGGTTATAATTTTTTTTTATTTATACGGATAAATTACACTAATTGAGCTAGCCCCAAAGTAATAATCTGATCGCTCTGGTGGTTTGGAAACCGGTTTTGAAAAAATACCACCTAAACGGTCTTAAAGAGGGATTTTTGTATAGGTCAAAATAAAAACCCTCGCATTCGAAGAAAAATTCAGTCACTCGTTAGTCGTCTTTTTTTCTACTCCTGTCATGTGTCGTGCGAGTCTATGTCTATATTCAGTCAGTCTGCAAAGAGGCTGGACGCCCGGACACCACCTAAGTTAAGTACTTGAACCAATTCAATTACTCAATTCCTTCATATTCGTTTATCTTATACCTTTAAACGAGCAATTCTTGTATATTTATTTATATATATATTTATTTATAAATTTCTGTGATCTCGAAAACGGCTCTAACGATTTTGCTGAAAATTGGTATATGGGGGTTTTTGGGGGTAAACAATCGATTTAGATTAGTCTTATGTTTCGGAAAACGCGTGTTTTCGAGTTTTCATGCGTTTTTCTTTCCACGCAGAATATGGTCGCAAATTTCTTCGCACCGGCCGCCATTCGTTTAGCTCAGCGGTTAAGGATGCGGACCGCTAGAAAGAGTGTTGCGGGTTCGAATCCCACTCGGTGACTTACTTTTGTTTTTTTTATGTTCAAGTTTATATATAATTTTTTATTTTGTATTGTTTTTAGACAAGTTTAAAAAAATGTAGTCAATGTTTGAGATGTAACCGAGCAAAGCTCGGTCACCCAGGTACTTGTTATTAAATATCATCATCATCATCAGGTCACTTTGTCTCCACTGCAGAAGCACGACTCTCTCTGTACTACCAGAGCCATACTTGGGCAGAGCAACCAGAGGACTTGGTCTACACACTCCTCGCTGGCCAGACGGGTTGAAGAGGTCTCATTGATGTTTAAAAGCTTTGTTTAGCTTGTGTTTCCTGAGTCGCTTTCTAAGACATCCACGCGAGGACTTGGAGTGGATTCTACTCTGCCGGAAACCATACGGCACAATACTGTACGATATTTAATATGATTACTCGAAATGTATGAATCACGTTAAACTACTGAGTCGGCATCTGCCTGACCTACTTATTATAATATTGTTCAATAGATTGAACACTTTTTGTATACTTGCACTGTATACTTTTTGTAATTGTAGCAGTATATGTGATACTTATATTTATTCTGTGTTGAATGTAAAAACTGACATGAAGGTTCGACTTTCTGAATAAAACTCACAACAGACAATATGTATGAAAAAAATATGTGTTATCTGACCAGTTTATCCATAAATATTAAAAGTAAAGTACTTGCAATTAAACAACATAAAAATTGTCTGAAATACGAACAAGATATAGCGATTTTACGAAAATATGTCCATCTCACTCGCAAAACGCTATTTTTAATGGCAAATGTATAGATGATGTGGACTTTGACGTCACCAGTCCATATCGGACTTCTCTCTCTAATTGAAACTTTAAAGTATCACATGTTCGTCGCTGACTGAATTATTTTATAAATTCTTTGATATTTGTTTACTGTGTTTAATAAAGATTTTATGAATCAAACTAGCTGGTGCCCGCGACTTCGTCTGCGCAGGATTATCACACAATCCTACTATCCTACTGACCCTACTGTATATTCTATCCTACTTCCTACTAATATTATAAAAACAAAAGTGAGTTAGTTTGTTACCTCTTCACGGTTCAACCACTGAACCGATTTGGTTGATATTTGGTATAGATATAGTTTGAGACTCGGGGAAGGACATAGGGTACTATTTATCCCGAAATTCCCAAGGGGAGCGAAGCCCGCGGGCACAGCTAGTATTTTTATAAATTGTAGCCTGTGTTATTCTGATGTATAAGCTATATTATTGTAAAGTTTCATTAAAATCCATTCAGTAGTTTTTACGTAAAAGAGTAACAAACATCCATCCATACTTCAAACTTTCGCGTTTATAATATTAGTAGGAAGTAGGTTAGAAGATCTATCTATATCTATACATATAATCTATACATATAATAAAACAGTAAAAAAAGTGTGTCTGTACATTAAATATATTTCCAAAAAAAATATTGGGGGCGATGAAGACGTATTAATAGAGTAAGAATTTAAAAAAAAATGTCTGTCTGTTTGTCTGTATGTCTGTTTGTCTGTTTGTACACGCTAATCTCCGGAAATACTGGACGGATTCGAATGAAACTTTTTTTGTTATATAGCTATTAAGCCTGGGCAACATATAGGGTATAAATGATTTTGGAAAATGGAACGCCTGATGCAGAACCATTATGGTCCAGCTAAACTATAAGAGATATAAAAATGCCGCCTTAGTAAAAGTTGTTCAGTCTGATGAGCATTTTCCAGAGACATAAAGTCCACGCGAACGAAGTCGCAGGCTTCGGCTAGTAAAAAATATATATATTTTGTTTTGTTGTATTTGTTGTTATAGCGGCAACAGAAATAAATAATTTGTGAAAATTTCAACTGTCTAGCTATCGCGGTTCTTGAGATACAGCCTGGAGACACAGACGGACAGACAGCGAAGTCTTAGTCATAGGGTCCCTTTGGGTACGGAACCCTAAAAATTACGCCTTAGCAAAAGTGTACAGCCTGATGAGCATTTTCCAGAGACAAAAAGTCGAACGAAGTCGCGGGCTTCGGCTAATTCTGAATAAAACTTACAATTCTATGGAAAAAATCTATATCTATGTCTGTGGAAAAAAACATTTCTGTTATCACAAGTATCTTTTTACGCCACAAATGGGTAGCTAGGTAGGTACCTACCGCCCACGAGTACCGTACTACAGGGGTGACCTTGGCCGGTGTCAAGGTTACTACTGCCATTATAGCTTACTACCGGCCACCCTCGCGTTTGATTGTGTAGGAGTGCTATTGTTTTGTTTTTCGTTTGTGTAGTGAGCGTCGACTGGTGTCAGATTTTAGTTTAAAGGCATCTGGCATAGCTTGACGACTGCCATACAATGATGACGGCGGCGACCAACGGCTTTTACGTGCCTTCCGAAGCGCGGAGCTCGAGATTTTTTTTATGCTACTTGGGTGAACCATCAAAGTGCGGACCACGCCCGGTGTCGCTTAACTTGCGGAAGCGGTAATAATCCGCACACCCTCCGGGTCACCGAGCTACGTGTACTATTGTGAAGATGGATTGTTTTTTAGGGTTCCGTACCCAAAGGGTAAAAACGGGACCCTATTACTAAGACTCCATTGTCCGTCTGTCTGTCTGTCACCAGAACCGTGATAGCTAGACAGTTGTAATGTTTACAGATGATGTATTTCTGTTGCCGCTATAATAACAAATACTAAAAACGATAAAATAAATATTTAAGTGGGGCTTCCTTCCATACAACAAATGTGATTTTTTATAGATGTACGGAACTCGTAGCACGCGAATCCGACTTACACTTGGCCCGTTTTATTTTTTTATAGCCAGATACTGTGGCCCACTGCTGGGCAAAAGCTTCCCCTTCTTTTACTATTTATATAGGTTTGGTGTCGAGTTGCCACAATATTTTAGTTTACAACTCACCGCTCACGTAGGTAAAATACCTTTTAGTCGTATTTTCAGTGTCAGCGAAAACTAATTTTGTTTGACGCAGAGAACTTCGAAATATTGTTTATTGTTAAAAATTTCACCATGAATATAATAATATAATAGGTATTGGCCTTTATTTCAGGCAATAGCATTGTACTTACAAATTTTGTACAATGCCAGAGACCCATATCATAAATACCTTATAACTAAATATAAAATATAAATAAATAAATAATTGGCCAAGTGCGTGTCGGGCCACGCGCAGTGTAGGGTTCCGTAGTTCCGAATGCCAACTTTGAGTTTATGCCACTAAAAACGTTTAAAAACTAATTATCTATTGAATTTGTATGAAATTTCTTTTTCCGTGTACATTTTATAAGTTGATCGCCTATAACTTTTTAATTTGTATACCCTACTTAGCTCTGATAGTTTTCCTTTAAACTAAATTATATATACTATAGCTGTGAATTTTTTCACGTGGCCATATATAACCGTTTAGCAGATAGAGGGGGGGGACACTTGCCTCCAACAAAAATTTTCACTTTAAACCCAAATATTTCAGAAACGGATCCCTAAATCCAAAAATGGTGTTAGCAAGCTCACAATGTTTTTGAAAGACCTATTCAACGACACGCCACACAATGTGTTTGTCGAGAAAAAAAATATTGACTACCTCTTTACTTGTATGGCAGCTAACCTAAAAAAAAATATTTTTCCAGATTTTATTTTACGACTTTTTCGCCATGATTAATATACATATCCATGCCAAATTACAGCTTTCTAGTACTTGTAGTTTCTGAGTAGGACCGCGAACAGACAGACAGACAGACAGACATGGCGAAACTATAAGGGTTCCTTGTTTACTACGGAACCCTAAAAAAGCAGCGTGGCATTATTGACATATCTACGCTACAAATGTCAAAATTACGAGTGGTCTCCACCACTCGTTGCAAATCCTTCGCGATTCTCTCGCCCATGTGTCTCTCGTTTTTTTCGATCGACATATCGAAAATACATTTACACGAGTACATTCTGTATAGGCGTAACAAGCATCAGAAATAGTTTCAGGTGTGTGACCTGCGATTCCATAGAGAAAAAAAACAAATTCGCACCAAGCCAACATAGTCGGTATTCGTCATTGGTCATTGAGGTGAAAATAGCCGCACATGAGCTGCGGTCATTAAGAAAGCCATTATTTTAGGTGTCGCGTAAATAGTTCATCAGTCATACTTGTAGATGAGTGTCACAGTCAAGGCAAAGAATTAGTACCAGTTTTACTTAGTAAAGGAATAGGCTTGACGAATAGAAAAATATTTTTGGTCCATCGGTTAGATTATTAAAAAATATTGTACACGTATTTTTTCTTTTTTCTGGGAAATCAAAAATGACACAGATACAGCGCATATATATAAATTTCGCGTGACGTCACGGCTGGGTACGATTTTTACAAGTGAAGTGTGATGTCGCATGCCCCCACTCCGGAACTTTGACGCTCCGTATCTTTGTGAATTTTTACGGGAAGTGACACAGGCCTGGTAAAGGCGAAGGCCTAGTCTCACTTGTCAACGCGAAATAGGCTTGAGTCGGTCGGAATAAGCTGGATATTTACTCCGAAAGTTACACGACATACGTACGTAACTACGTGCCGCGTTGCTGTGTCTTGCAACATGAGCGCTACAAAATGATGACATAGTCTTATTTGGCTCTGCATTGAAATAAGATGACATTCATCATCAACATCATCAGTTCTTTTTGTCTCCACTGCAGGAGCACGACCCTCTCTATATTACCCGAACCAAACTTGGCCATAGCTGCCAGAGGTCTTGGCCTACACTCTCCACGCTGGCCAGACGGGTTGGAGAGGTCTCATCGATGTTTATAAGCTTTGTTTAGCTTGTATTCCCTAAGTCGCCTTCTACGACATCCACGGGAGGTCTTGGAGTGGCCCTATTCTACTCTGCCGGAAACCACACGGCAAGATGACATTATATTGAACGAATGACGTGTTATACTATAAATAAAGGTCATGGTTCATGTGCACGGAAGTGAAAAATCTAGTGGAAGTGCCACTTGACAAAATTAATATCGGAACCGTTGTCGCCAAACTCACACAAATAAACCACTAGTCACATTTGCATTACATACAAAGAATTCGTTTAATTGGTCTTTTTTATTTCTATCGTGGCTTATAGGCCAAAAAAAGGTTCAAAAAGTACTTATCGTAAGTACTTTTTGCAATCTGTAGTCTCTAGCATAAAACTTTGAAAAAATTTAGCTTTATATTTTAAAGAAGCAATAATATACTTAAGTAAGATTAATATAAGGTCTTAATTTGCGTCAAAATATAAGGTCTAATAAAAATACTGAAACTATTTTAATGGTGAGTTCAGACCATGATACTAAACAACTTTCCCCAAGAACACGTATCGAAATATGAAA
This sequence comes from Acrobasis consociella, assembly GCA_963555685.1. Lineage (NCBI taxonomy): Eukaryota > Metazoa > Arthropoda > Insecta > Lepidoptera > Pyralidae > Acrobasis > Acrobasis consociella. The sequence continues at coordinate 7,070,404 of OY743132.1, read as the reverse complement.
AGTTATTTTTGGCCCCCCATACAGCTGATCCGAGTTTGAATAGAAAGCTTAAAATATATATTTTTTTAAATATTTCGACAGTAACATTTTTATGAGGGTTCCGCAGCCAAATGGCAAAAACGGAACCCTTATAGATTCGTCATGTCTGTCTGTCTGTCTGTCCGTCGGTATGTCACAACCACTTTTTTCAGAAACTATAAGACCTATACTGTTGAAACTTGGCAAGTAGATGTATTATGTGAACCGCATTAAGGTTTTGACACAAAAATAGAAAATATACAATAAATTTTGAGGGTTCCCCATACTTAGAACTGAAACTCAAAAATTTATTTTTCATCAAACCCATACGTGTGGGGTATCTATGGATAGGTCTTCAAAAATTATATTGAAGTTTCTAATATCATTTTTTCCTAAACCGAATACTTTGCGCGGGAGACACTTCCAAAGTGGAAAAAAGTGTGTCCCCCCCCCCCGTAACTTCTAAAATAAGGGAATTATAAAACTAAAAAAAATACACGATGTTCATTACCATAAAAACTACCAGCTAAAATTGGTTTGAACGATAACTAGTAAGTAGTTTTTTTTAATACGTCATAAATCATAAACGGCAATTTACCTTTCATTCAATCAACTCAAATATAAAAATTAAAAAAAAACATACTACAAGACTTTTATATTATGTTATTTGCTACTACGGAACCCTTCATGGGCGAGTCCGACTCGCACTTGGCCGCTTATTATATTATATATATACTACTGAATGGATTTTAAGGAAATTTTACAATAATATAGCATATACATCAGAAAAACACATAGGCTACAATTTATAAAGATATTGTGTGATTTATAAATCTGCTCGCTGCGCAGACAAAGTCGCAGGCACCAGCTAGTCTAACACATTTTGAAATATGTACCGATTTAGCCGACTGACTCCGCCGTCTAGCCACGGGTCTAGCCGTCTAGTCTAGACCAAGGCGGTGCATTTGACTATATTAATTATGTTTAATGTAGTAGGTATACAAGGTGTAAATCTGTAACCTTGCTATATAGACGTATGTACCATACGGATCATACTGAACAGCTTTCGAAAAGAGTAGAGGTCGAATTATGAAAAAAAAATTGTTCCCCCCTACAACATTGCTATCAGCTGATCGATTTAGTACATACATACATACATACTATCACGTCTTTATCCTTAATGGGGCAGACAGAGCATTTTGGGTCTTGCGGTTCTATGCAGAGCCCAGGGCCGCAAGACCCAAAAGCCACTTTTAGCGTCATGGTGGGCGAGAAGATGAAAAAGCAATCAATACAGTGATGGGTTGCTAGCCGCATCGCCTGTTAACATGATTTGCATTTTTGCCCATTCCTTCGATCGGCTTTTACGATCTGCGTGGGAAGAGAAGCAGCTGGTACATTCTAAGTTTTTTTATTTCTCCCAGACCAGCATGGGAGTTTTATTTCTCCCAAACCAGCATGGGAGATCGATTTAGTATGACATATAATTCGAGCTATGTTCCTTGTGGCAAATTAATCCGCGCTTAAAGTAGCCTATGTGTTAATCCAGGGTGTCAGCTTCCTGCATACCAAATGTTATCAAAATTGGTCCAGCCGTTAGCGCGTGAAGAAGTGACAAACATAAGCACTCACACTCTCACTAATTTTCGCCTTTATAAGTGTAAAGTGTGATTAATGATGATATAAAGTCTAACAAAATAATATTTTGTAAGACTTTGACACAGTATATTATATACTGGAATTATTTTAAGGCTGAGTTTACTTCATGATACTGAACAACTTTCCCCAAAAACATGCGTCGAAATATCAAAAAAAAAACGATCAGCTGATCCAGGTTTCTATTGAAAGCGAAAATAAATTAATTTTTCGAGATATACATATATATGCCTTAAAGAAAGTTTATCACGTACTGAATCTATCCTTACCTTAAAATAGTTTTAGTATATTCTGTTATTAGACATATAAAAACATAAATATATAGGGGACAAATTACACTGATTGAGCTAGCCCAAAAGTAAGTTCGAGACTTGTGTTATGGGATACTAACTCAACGATACTATATTTTGTAACAAATACATAAGTATATACAAATAGATAAACATCCAAGACGCAGGACAATTTGAATTGACGTTGTATTGAGGTGCTTATCTTCCGGATCCGGCCTATAATAGATCCCCATCTTCGGGTGTCGACAGAAATCCATTATCCCGTATCAATTTTGTTTGTTTGTTTTTTTTGATGACTGTATAATGTATACAACGTCGAAGGGACATACCCGAAATAAATCGAACCATCGTAGCTATACTACTAGATCACTATAGTTGAAAGAAATTAAAATAGCAGTCGAAGTACCAAAAAAAAAAGACGTGTGGCACTCGAGGACTGCCGCGGTAAAGCTATTGCAAACAAGGAAGGACGGCAACGTCGCAAACGGACGACGGAGACGAAGCGGCAACCTACATGGTAGGCGGAGTGGGGAGAGCGTGAGGTTTTTTCGTTACGGAATTTCTGGATTCGCTCCCCGCGCTCAAGGCCCGTGATAGAAGCTATGCAATAGCTTAAAATTTACGTTCCTATACAAATTGTCCGGGCGGCTGGAGACTTGGATGGAAATGCTGACTTTTTTGTTTTTTGACTGTTATTTTAATTTTATACTACTATAGTGATCTAGTATAGCCCGTGGTTCGATTTATTACGGGTATGTCCATCCCTTCCACTTGTATATGTATTTATTTTATGTTACTATATGTACCTATACCCGATCATTCAAAGACGCCTGGAGCAATTTCAAAAAATTCTTTTTTGTATAAAATATCATACTTGTCAGATGGCCCTATAATTTTTTTTATCAAAATCAGGTGTCTGTCGGTTTGTTTTGAAAAAATATTGTGTATGTGGTTTCGCAAGCTGCATAAAGGGATGTGACATAGATTGGCGACAGGTATGTTGAACGCCTTACAATGATTGATGGCGATGACAGCCACGACCAACGGGTTAACGTGCCTTCCGAAGCATGGAGGTGCTCGAAATTCAAAATTCTAATGTTTATTCGGTAATTTAGACCGTTTCAGGCACTTTTACACGTCGATAACTATCATTTACGTGTAGTTTATATTAAAAACTAACTGGCGACTTAGTCTGCGCAGTATCTTTATAAATTATTGTAGTCTATGTTTTATTCTGATGTATAAGCTATATTATTGTAAAGTTTTATTAAAATCCATTCAGTAGTTTTACGTGCAAGAGTAACAAACATCCATACATACTTACAAACTTTCGCGTTTTTTAATATTAGTAGGATTAATTTATTTTTTATAGAAAATATACCGCTTCGCAATGACCACTGCTGAGAAGAAACGCCGAAATAAACTCTTTTTCATAGTATTAGTGCCTACTCGCCAGAAAGGCTTCGTATATAATATAATAGCATATATCTAGAATTTTTAACACTCGTGATCATCCATCCAAGTGATGATCACAACCAAGGTTGCTTAACTTGCAAAAGCGCCAACAATGCTTACTTCAATAGTTATAAACTTTAAACTGCTTGGAAATTATTACGAATCGAACCGCGGATTCTTCCGTCAGTCAATACCATACTTAATGTGTTTACGTTATCTCCCTCTCGCTCGCGCACGCTGTTTCGCATGCATTGCCGTCTTGCTCGCACTCCACAAGTGGAGCAGTGGGTCAGTGGATGACATCATACCGAGATGAGGAACATGTAGGAAAAGTACTTTTTATGTTTAAACAGATTAAGTTGGTATTTTACAGAGTTCTAAAAAGGAAGAGGTTATCAATTCAAATGTATTAAGATGTTTTTATTTTATTTTATTTATTGTTAACACACAAAACAGATTACAATCGAACAGAGGATCAGTATTTATGCATAAAAGTATCGTTCTATGTTTGTATGTATTTTTATGTATGTTCAAGTAAATTTTCCAACGGCTTGGACATTTTCTCGTGTGACTTCGGTTGGCGGCCGACCGGTCCTCGCTTCATCCTCAAACCTTCCCCGTCCTCTTTTGAATTCAGCAAACTAATGAGAAACTGTTGCTCGTGAACACGCAGACTGACCAAAAATATTAACCAAATGTTCAAAACATTCATCTATATATGTATTTGTTATAAAATATAGTATCGTTGAGTTAGTATTTCATATCACAAGTCTCGAACTTACTTTGGGGCTAGCTCAATCAGTGTAATTTGTCCCTATATATTTATTTATAATACCTAAATCATAGCATGAAAATCACCTCGACGGAGTTTCATTGCTGCATACATATTCCCGCCAGATTCTCACAAATAGTCATTTTTTAGGAAAAAAATGTTTGAATTTAAATATGTTCCATATTTAAATTTATCACATAATACCTAGTGTTTATGATGGCATATAACTTGCCAGTATCATATTATTGAGTAAAGAGTATCTGATTACTTTTGGCATGCTCCTCGTACAAAATTTACGCAGACGTAGTTTCGGGTAAAAGCTTTAAATAATAAAATAATAGTTTGTAGTGCTCGTTGTCACTTGAATTATATCTTGGCAAGTTAATGTCGTAATAAAAAGGATTATCCGGAACACTGCTATGATGTAAGATGGTTTTGAGATATTTGTGTACGTGCAATAATAGAAATATTATTGCAGAATATAATTGCACGTACAAAAATATCTCAAAACTGCGTATTAACTACGTAACTACTTTGCTAGATATAAGTATTAACAAGTTTATTTGCCAGGCAAAAATAAAAAAGCCCCGACTTCAAGCGTTCACCCCAAATAATCAAACATACCTAAGAACCATCTCGACAGACAAGAGCCAAGGCTTTCGATTAAAGAACCGCATTGGTCCATTCGTTTAGGAGCTACGATGACACAGACGGACACATACATACACACGTAAAAAAATAACAACCCTCTTTTTGCCTCGGGGGTAAAAAACGAACAAGTATACCCTTTTAAACAATAAAGAATTTTCCAAAGCGGTCCAGCCGTCATCGAATAATCCGTGAATAAATAAAAAAAAAAATCAAAAATATTTATTTCAGTTTCAAAACACTTATTGTAAAATATACATGGATGGGAGCACCTTGTAAGTATTAGATACCTGTATTAAGTGCCCCCGCTTCTCCCTCCCGGTAAAATGAAAACAATTTTTGCAACAAATTCTACAATAATGACATTTCCTATTATTTATTACATTTTATACAATAAAAAAAATACAAATTTAATTTAAATTGCTATTTAATGTAATTCAATTAATTAAATAAATAAATAAACATAAAAAAAGATGGCGATAAATTGATAGCGTCCTCCTTTTCAGGAAGTCGGTTAAAAATAGGCTACAACGCGTTAATGCTAATGTAAAACGGCAACGACGCGAAATTCATTTCGTGGCTCAAAACGCTTACGATGCTTTACCAGTTGTGGTCATTCTTAGATTGCCAAAACGCAAAGTGTGGGAGGGCAGAAAAGCCATGACGAGAATTGAAAGCGGCTAGCAACCCATCACTGTATTGATTGCTTTTCCATCTTCTCGCCCACCATAACGCTAAAAGTGGCTTTTGGGTCTTGCGGCCCTGGGCTCTGCATAGAACCGCAAGACCAAAATGCTCCCCATTAGGGATAAAGACGTGATAGTATGTATGTATGTATGAGAATTGAAACCATAATATGGATATGCCGCATGATTTTAATATGGGGTTCTCGTCATGAAGGCAATAGCCTAATGGCGCAATGGGGCGATGGAGCGTGGTGTAATAGGACAGAGTTTGCTAAGTCTATAGCCCTGTTGCGCTATTGCTTTCCTAATTAGGAGGGCTCGATATTATTATTGTGCGGCATATCCATAATATGGTAACAATTCGCGTCATGGGACTTCATGGCTTTTCTGCCTTACCAGAGGTGCCATTTTTCAAACACGGAGTCACAGTAAAAGGAATGGTTTCATTGCAAGGAAATAACTATTCCTTAGAGCCCGCTGTAATCTTTTTGCACGCTGGCAGCGGGCGCACGCACACAACGACATGCCGCTCACACACACAGAGCTACGTAGGCGACGTAAAGCGCGGTGTAGCGCGCTCGGCGATCGTTGGTGTTTTTTGGTTAAATATACTGGTGGTACATTATGTTTTGGTGCAATAAAGATTTTCTAACTTACTAACTGGTATAAACTAACAGATATTATTCAAATTTTGGTAAAAGTTTTATTACATAGTAAACGCCATCCTAATTTAAATGCGAGTAATAATATATGAATATTAAATCCTTGAGTGCTTTGGATTACGGGTAAGTAAAAAATATTATGATAAAATAATATGATAAATCGTGAAGGTGATAATATTGGAGACTTCTATTCTTTAACTTATACCTTTAAACGAGCAACTCTTGTAGGTATATTTATTTATTTATATATTTATAAATTTCGATGATCTCGAAAACGGCTCTAACGATTTTGCTGAAAATTGGTATATGGGGGTTTTCAGCGGTAAATAATCGATCTAGATTAGTCTTATATTTGGGAAAACGCGTGTTTTCGAGTTTTCATGCGTTTTTCTTTTCACGCAGAATATAGTCGCTAATTTTTCCGCACCGGCCGCCATCCGTTTGGCTCAGCGGTTAAGGATGCGGACCGCTAGAAAGAGTGTTACAAGTTCGAATCCCACTCGGTGACTGTTAATGAGTACTTTTGTTTTTTTATGTTCAAGTTTATATATAATTTTTTACTTTGTATTGTTTTTAGACAAGTTTAAAATGTAGTTAATGTTTGATATGTAACCGAGCAAAGCTCGGTCACCCAGGTACTTTAGCAGAGTTGAGCACGCACATTATTTAATTTGTATAGAAACTTAAATAAGGCAAGTTTTAGCAAATTAGGTAGTGCAAAGTATTACTTATCATTGATTGTAAGCCATATTACTCCGTATTACTCTCTACATGGTGATTTTTCAATGGTTTTAGTGCCGAAAGCCACTTCATAAGGATCGTTATTAATACCTAAATAGCTAGTTAAAATAAAAATTCAGAAACAAAAAATCGTGAGATCAATTAGTAGTACCACCACCTGGCCGGCCCGACAGAGTTCATCGAGCTCACGCGGCAGTTTTGGTCAGGCGTAACTACTATTAAGTATTACTTTTATTTAAAACTTAGATCTGTTGTAGCTAATAAGTATCACGATTTGTAAACAGTATTGGCAGTTGTCATAAGTGTTGCTAAATTAATAAAACCTAAGTGGAAGTCGATTGATACAGTTGGTACGTTCGTACGGTCGGGTATCTGTGGCAAGTTGTAACGAACAGATGGATATTTAAAAAATTGGCAGCACTAATTGACCGGTTGGTGAGAATTCATTCTGAATAAATAATGAAGGTAGAAATTAAATGTCTTTGGTGAAAATTTTTTTACAAGCTTTCTGGGGCATTGACAATCAATCAATCAAATCAATTTATTTGCATTTCATGTAAGTACAGTGACGGTGGAGATAAACACGTGTCATGGAATCTATGCGAATCTTTTATTTAACACTACGTGGTCTCAATCAGAAGTCATTTTCGCAACATTTTTGTCTTGTCATACACAAATATGGATAGAAGAATTTTTTTACACGATGACATTTTTTTCCAAAACCAATGAAAAGTCAGCGTGTATATCGAATCAAAAGGAGTTTAGGGAGGTAGCACACGGTGAATTCTTTGGTAGCTATGCAGTCGCTGGTCATAAACCGATGGAGAATGTTGCGATGCAGTAGCGCGTTCATGAAACACACGACTGCATCGCTAGATTAGAAGTTGCCTTCCTTATTATCGAATAAAATAAATAAAACTGTAGAATTAAGAAAATTGGTATAATTTGTCTGAGTATACATTTAAAAAGTACACATACAAATCTGCTTGACAGGAAACGCTACTTTTGCTTCTGATTTTCGATGAAAATTATTGCAGAAAAGCCTCATGTCAGCACGCAAATCTGACTACCGTTTTAAACCTTGCGTGCTCAAAAGAATTATTTATAACATATAAACGGATTTCGATGAAATTTAGCACAATGATGAGAAATAGTGTCGCAAAGCTACTAGAAGTAGAGAATTCCAGAAGAATTAGCAAGTTCTAAAATAATGTGGAATGTTCTAGAAGTTTATAGAATAATCCAGAATGATGAAGAATTAAAAAGAAGGTTGTGGAATGTTTGAGAATAATCCCGAGTTCACATCGGTCAACCAACACTAACATTCTAAGTCGGGGTGACGGAGGGTCAAGCACATGAATTTTTTAGAAATATGTATTCTCGTACCTTGGCAGGCGTATATAAAAGTGGTGAGATAACTTCAAAGAGATTTAACAAATATTATCGGCGCGTAACCTATACGACTTCAGCGACGAATTTTGGACTATGACTGCATGAAGACTTGGACAATGGACGTTTCGAAGACCATATTAGTGTGTCAATCTTTGGTTGCATAGTGAATAAATTCCCTAAGAAGAGTGTTGGCATTTTTTTCCAAATCTCAAACCCCACTTTCGTAACAATAGCTAGGATACTTATTGAAGTTACAAGCACGTATTAATTATAATATAGGGCTAATAGCTGCAGGAGTCTCATTAAACGACATTTAGGCGGATCGATGATTTCCAGTAGTAATCATTTATGATAAAAATTTATCAACCGGTCTTACATTTTATTTTCCCAAATCTCATCGTCTCGCCTGATAATTTCAGTTTAAATTAACAAATCAGGTCCAGTCTAGAGACCAAACTGACAAACGTCTTGTCTAGTGACTTACTTAAGCTTACTTTTTGCCTTATGCAGAATTAGTGGCACCATAGTATTTATTTTTCCGATTCACATTATCAACGTTCTATTTTTAGCTCGTTTGCCGATTCTATTTTTTTTTTAGTCTGCATCCTCCAACATAATCGGAGACTGTATTCTCCAAATTAAAGTTTTTACTAACAAGTTTTTGGAATAAAAAAGAAATTTAACTATTTTTTATTGATTTTTCAAAATTTGTTTCATCTTAAATTTGGGGTGTGGAGGACGGCATCCGGTGCCAGCACTCAGCTGCCGTGCTACACTCTTCAAATGAGTACGGCAAATTAAATATAAAAAATCTTTCAATAATTATGTTTGGTTACTTAGACGATATTAGTGAAATCGCATTTTCATGTAAACTGAATTTCTTAAAATGGCCGCTACATCGCGTCCCTTTCCACCGCGGAGCAGACAGTGCCTACGCATATGGCTTAGGGCCACACCAGCGCTGAACACCACCGCCCAGCGATGGAATGGGAGCAACATCTTCATTTCAGAAATACGTGGCAATTAGGGAGAACTTGATAAATTTTCTATTTCTTTTCAAGTTTGAAAAATTTATCCGATAGCCCATTATATTTACGACAGTAGTTCAACGACATAAATAAATTACTATAAGTAATCAAGTTTTCCAATGATCAAATCCTATCAGTCACTCTATGGTTTGCGCCCGTCATCGCACAGTGACTACGAGGTCGGCGTTGGCGCAAAGAAATACGTCCTCTCGCTGTAAGCGCTGCGCGCGGACTGCCGTCGGGGAGTAAACCGCATCCTATTTAAATAAATTTTTATGCGATATGATTTTATTTTTTTACATTATTTAAAAAAATATAATTATGATGTGTTTGGCATATTTAAAAAGGGCATGAAATGGCGTTTGTAACGTTATTTTTATTTTTCTAAAATAGGAGCTCAAAACACAAATACAAGCGACTTTATTTACATCGATTTCGGCGAAAATTACGCGACTTGTTGATTTTTTTTCCTTGTGAATTTAAATAAAACAATGAAAAAAGCTTCACTCATGTCATAAAATACTTATTCAGCTATATTTGTGTATTTTTTTTACCGGGTGTTAATGATTAAATCATTTGAAAATCTCGAAAGCCCCGCCACGCGTCTTGCGAAATTTGGCAAAACGCACGTTAGATTCCAGTGAATTATACTAAAACAAGCAAGTTCATAGGCAAAATGGTTCACTCATGCTAAATAATATGATATTATCTTTCATAATATATAAATAAATTTAATGATAATCCTGAAGTTTTCTCAAAAACACGACGCAAAGTTGAGTGAAATTTGTCAAATTTAATAGACGGCCTCTTAAGGGCTTCGCTAAGTTACGCGGGCGCACGCGGCGGTTTTCGGTCTATCTCTGTCACAAACTCTAAATGCGAAAGAGATAGCAGAATCTGTCGCGAGTCACCTGTCTCTGTCGCACGTAGCGTTTGTGACAGAGATAGACTGAACCCGCCGCGTGCGTCCGCGTAACTTAGCGAAGGCTCTAAGTGACTCCGAGTTTCAAAAATGGCAATTCAGTTACCGCAACGAGTTGTGGTCTTTCTATGATTATGATAACCACAATAAATAAATAATCTTTTCAACCACTTACCACAGGGGATTATTATTATAACTTAACTGTATCGGTAATGCACTGTTGTGCCGTGTGGTATCCGGCAGAATAGAATAGGACCACTCCAAGTCTTCCCGTGGTTCTCGTAAAAGAAGATACAAAGTTTATAAACATCAATGAGGCTTCTCCAATCCGTCTGGTCAGCGTGGAGAGTGTAGACCAAATCCTCTGTCTGCTCTGGCCAAGTATGGCTCTGGTAGTACAGAAAGGGTCTTGCTCCTGCAGTGGAGACAGAAAGACCTGATATGCTTTTCTTTTTGTTTCCAGTGGCGAACACGACTCGAGCGCAGCTTGCGGCAGAGTACTTGGAGGCGTGTCGGCGGCACGACACGTTGCCGATCGACAGCGTACTGCAGCAAATACGGGTGAGCTACTCTTGTTTGTGGCCAACACTGGTGTCAGATTTTTCAGGCTGCCTTGTCTTCATCTGACATAGCTTGACTGCTGTGATCAATTGATGATGATGATAGCTGGGACCAAAACGGCTTATACGTGTCTTTCGAAGTACCGAGGAACTCGAGAAAAAAATTGTCATTTGTGGACTACGCCCGGTGTCGCTTTACTTGCGTAAGCGCTAGTAATGCGCGCTCCCGCCGGGCTACCGAGCGCCTCTACCATTACGTCACAGCGATCGTCATCCACACATTACGTCACAGCGATAAAGGAGGATGGTCATGCCATATGTACAGTACATGTTAAAGGGAGAGGACAAAGCGTAAGAAGAAAAGGCAGGGGTTCGAAAACTGAAAGTGGACCCCTACCGGGAAACTATATCTTCTTATCTTTGCATCCTTAGGGTTGGGCTACATCTGTTAATATGAAACAGCACTTTTCTATGCTGCCAACCTTTTCTATCGCTCAGAGCCGTCATCAGCTAGAGCGAGCAAGGCTCGGATACCAGGTTAAAATATTTAACCAGCTCATTAGAAACGCCCTACATTTTAAAAAGAGCATTAACATTTCGATTCCGCTCGAGCGGAATCGATATTATTTGGGTTCTGATCAAAGAGCCAATAATAAGTGTTTCAGTTCGCGAAACCAGGTTAATTTCGTTCGGATCATTTTGGCTCCGCCTACCGGCACCCTATAAAATGTAGATTTACTTAAGTAGTTAGATGACATTAGGAACTGAACTGAAGCGCAGTTCAGTTCCTAATGTCATCTAACTACTTAAGTGAAGCAAGAATCAACGACAGTCAAAATGAATACCAACAACAAAAGAGGTAAGAAAGTGCCATTTATCATACATACGCTATTTAAATCTTTCCTAATTTCATCATCACGTACGTAGTACATATTATCTCGATAAATTTCATTACGTTTATTTTATGTCCCTTGTTTAAATTCATAATTAACACAAAATGTGTAAAAATGTTACACAAAGCTATGTAATACTATTATTAATTCTGTGACAATGCTTAGATAAATCAATAGTCTAAATACCGCTAAGCTTTTTTTTATTTATTGAATAATGCTATAAATATTCATAATTGTTTTAGGATTTAAGCGAAGTCACTTGCCAGACATTTTGAACACGGAAACAGATGCAGATGCACAACGTGCATATTCACCGTCCATCTTATATCTCTTATTGTAAATTGACTATCCTTATTCATATCACAAAATAAATATCCTTCAATAATATATAGATGTTTTCTTTAATATTCATTCCAGCACACCAAACATGTTTTTTTCCTAAAGATGACACTTCTGACACACTTCTATAAAAGTAAATTTAAACCATAAGTGTCTCGACGACCAGTACTCTAACACCTTCTCTTGTCGTGTAGACCTATTAACTGCATAATCCTATACAATCCTGGTCTAGGCAGAGCCTTAGTAAAAACATCTGCTAACTGTAAGTCGCGCTTGACTTTCTGTACTTTGAGCTCACCATTACTCACTAGCTCTCTGACAAAAATCTAATCCTGATATGTTTCGTCCTTTTATGAAACTCAGGATTTTCATTGTTCACCCCCAAAAATGGAAGGTTGTCAATCTTGGTCATGTCCTTCATGAGGCGTGACGGCCAAATGCATTCTCTAGCTCCTTCGCTGGCAGCTACAATTTCTGCTTCAGTAGTCGAAATAGCTACAGTCGACTGTCGCTTACTCATCCATGACACTGGTCCTCCAGCATACATACACAAAACACCAGATGTAGATCTGCCTGTGTTTGTACATCTTCCGTGATCTGCATCAGAGTATGCTTCTACAATGCCCTTTTTGTAGTTTCTCTTGTATTGTATCCCTGTTTCCGGTGCATACTGTAGGTACCGCATGATCCGCTTTACTTTCCTACAGTCATCATTACTTGGATTTTCTAGATTCCTTGATACTACACTTACTGCAAAAGCAATGTCGGGTCTTGTACCAACCATTAAATAAGCTAAAGCACCCACTATTTGTCTATAGTTCTTAAGTTCAACCTCATCCTCTTTATCATCTAACTTCCCCATGTCTTTTACAATTGGTGTTGTTACCGGTCTACAATCCTGCATTCCAAACCTTTGTAAGACTTTCTTTGTATATGAAGTTTGACAAATCTTTATACTTCCTCTCTGGTTTGAATCTCTATTCCAAGAAAATAAGAAGCTGGCTTGGAAGTAATTTTGAAAACTTTCTTTAATTGCTCAAGAAACTCAACTATAAGCTTTTCATTTGTGCCTGCGACTAATCCGTAGTCCACATAAAGTGCAACTAAAAGCTTTCCAGCGTTCGAGTTTTTAAACAACAAACATGGATCTGAAGTACTAACTTTGAATCCAATGTCTTACAAAACATCTATAATCCGCTTGTTAAAGCAGCGAGGAGCCTGCTTCGAGCCATACAGACTCTTTTTAAGAGACGTCCTGTACCGTCACTGTATCCCTCAGGCTGTCTCATATATATTTCCTTATCAAGATTGCCATATAAGAACGCTGTTGATACGTCAAACTGTCTAAGAGCCAGGTTCTCACTTGCAGCAACACTTAGTACCGCTCTTACAGTTCCCATCTTGGCAACAGGGCTAAAAGTTTGATCATAGTCCAAGCCTTGTTTCTGTGAATAACCTTTAATCACAAGTCAGGCTTTGTACTTTTCCACTGACCCATCAGCCTTCAACTTAACTTTATATATACATTTGCAAGGAATCGCTTTCCTGTTCTTAGGTAAATTTACCAAAGACCATGTTTTATTGTCCTTCAGAGAATCCATCTCACTTTCCATTGCTTTCAGCCAAAGTTCTTTTTCAGGACTCTGAATTGCATCGTAATATGTTATAGGTTCAATATGTCCACTCTCTGTGTTATGTAGAAACTGTGTGATAAAATCTTTGAATTTTGATGGAGGCCTGAGTTGCGGAATGATCCCTTAAAATTCTGGAACCTGGCTCTGCAATCTCTTGTTTACTTAGTTCATCAACTCCTTGAACTAATTCATGATCAACATCCTCATGTACTACTATATCATTACTCAGTACTCTTATTTTTCTCTAGTTCCAAATTTGAATCTATGCGACTTTCCAAAGATACATCCATCACACAACTCTCTTTTGTCTGTTGTTTTTATTCCAAATTCCTTTTCAATCAAACGACTAACATGCCTTTTATTTTGATGTCCCATATGTTCATGGTATAACTGTAATATATATCTTCCTTCTGTTCTATAATACATGATTGAAACTTTTGGTGGAACAGCCTTACAGTTCAGTTTGTATAGACCTCCATTCCTCATACGATTACCCGTAATAATTAGTTTTCCAACAATCTTAAATTTTAATGTGCAAGATGTAACACGTGACTCAAACATGCTTGAAGGGTTTCTGTCTTGTGCAGCCAGTACTGAGAATAAGTTCCTGTTGATCGAAGGTACGTACCAAACATCTTTTAAGCAAAAATTTGAAAACTGGATATCTCCTTTACCAATAGAGAATATGCATGAAAAAAATATGTGTTATCTAACCAGTTTATTCGTAAATATTCAAAAGTAAAGTACTAACAGTGAAAACAGAATAAAAATTGGTGGAAAAACGAACGAGATATAGCGATTTTACGCTATTTTCTATAGTAAATGTATTGATGATATGTAATTATGACGTCACCAGTCCATATCGGACTTCTCTCTCTAATTGAAACTTTGAAGTATCATAGGTTCGTCGCTGATTAAGATATTTTATAAATTCTTTCATATTTGTTTACTGTGGTTAATAAGGATTTTAATAAACAAATAAAAAAAATGCGTGCATATTCTCTATTGCTTTGACAATATTATCATCAGCTGTAGTAACGGTGTGCGTTTTTTTAATAATAGTATACTAATTAAATTCTGGATTCCAGACATAATTCCGCCAGAGAAACGTTTTCCTGGCGGAATATGTTTTTAAGGGTCCCCTTACCCTAGACTTCTCCATACAAACATAGTCTACGTTTAATTTTGAAACCACATGTCAGATTCCGCTAAAAATTGGTAATTGTAAAGAAAAGGCAATTATCTAGGTTTATAACTGGTTTCCTACTGTAAAATTATGAACTGGAAAGAAAATGTAACGATTTAGAAGTTTCCCATACTGGTGGTCAAAAATGATAAATAACACTATATTCTATTTCAAGTTCATATTTTTACCGTTGGAAGTTATTAACCTAGATAATTGCAATATCTTTGAAATTACAAAATTTTGTCGAAATCGGACATGTCGTTTTGAAATAAAACGTAGACTACGTTTGTACGGAAAGTTGTATTTAGGTCTAGGGTAAGGGGACTCTTAACGAATTCCTCAAAAATTACTGAATACACAAATTTCATTTATCGATAAACATTTGAAGGCAGCTATAAACTAAAGATCTAGTATACTCAACAATTATTATTCGATACTTTTCCGCGGGGGACATGCACACATGTAATACTATTATTAATTCTGTGCTTATGGCGAAAACTTGGATTTGACGAGAGGTAGTTATAAAAAACATCGTTAAAGAATGGTAGATTGACTTAACTGTAGCACTTTATTACACTTTACACATGTTGATGTTTTAGTATCTGAATCATATGTGAAGTAGCTGTGTATAACACTTATCTTTTTACGTCCCATTTTTTAAACTTATTTAGCGTACTTACGTAGGTATGTAGACTTTCATATGCGTAAGTAAATAAACAAAATTATTAATGACGCGTGATTGACGAAAGATAACAAGAACTAACTTGTCTTGAAAGGTGACGGGAAGCCCCGCCCCCAAATCATTTGAAATTAACCTGGTTAATCCCGGCGAATATAACGTTCGCGTATCGATTTCGCTCCTAGTGAGTGTTCGCGAAAAACCTGGTTGCTGATTTTAATGAGCTGATATTTTTTGAACCGTTCCCAAGCCCTGAGAGCGAGAGAGAGCGACGGAACGCTTCAGCACTGGCCATGCTGATGCGCTCCGTCGCTTTCTCTCGCCCTCCAGAATAGGATAGCAGTTGAGAAAAGTGCTGTTCCGTGCTGATAGATTTACCCAAACCCTTCTTCTTCTTCTTCTCGTGTGTGTTAACACTAGTGTCAGAGTTTTTAAACCGCCTAAAAGGCCTCTGACATGGTTTTAGGTAACGACCAATGTCAAAGACAGTGACCGGGACCGACGGCTTAACGTGCCCTCCGAAGCACGGATCATTATACTTATCGGACAATCAGGTGATCAGCCTACAATGTCCTAACCAAACTAGGACAACAACACAAAGTCGTTGCCCCCGCCGGGATTCGAACCCGCGACCTCCGGGTATAGGCCGAACGCTCTAACCACTACACCACGGAGGCAGTTATCCAAACCCTAACTGATTATTTCTGATTTATTTTTTTAAAGGAGTTGCCAGATAACGCAATCGGCTTCGGCACCCGGGCAGCTCGGCTCACGCTGTCAGAGTGCATCCTGCTGGGCGCGGCGCCGGCGGACGCGCTGGAGGCGGTGCTGCGGAAGGTGCAGTTCAGGAGGCTGGAGATTGAACACGCCAACATAGACGACGAGGGCGCGGTGAGTGATATCTTCAGACTGAGCTGGCTCTAGCGTAAAGTGAGATGACCAGGGCTGCTAAAGCATTCCTGTTTGTTACCTACTGTGCGGTGCTGCGGAGGGGGCAGTTCAGGAGGCTGGAAATTGAACACGCTAACATAGACGACGAGGGCGCGGTGAGTGACCTCAAGACTGGCTGTTAAGATGACAAGAGACGCCAGAGCGTTCCTGTTGGCTGCCTACTTAATCTTCCTCTCCTCGCTTTCTGCGGTGCTGCGGAAGGTGCAGTTCTGGAGGCTGGAGATACAACACGCGAACATAGACGACGAGGGCGCGGTGAGTGACTTTAAGACTGGCTGTTGAGATGACAAGAGACGCCAGAGCGTTCCTGTTTGCTGCCTACTTAATCTTCCTCTCCTCGCTTTCTGCGGTGCTGCGGAAGGTGCAGTTCTGGAGGCTGGAGATACAACACGCGAACATAGACGACAAGGGCGCGGTGAGTGACTTTAAGACTGGCTGTTGAGATGACAAGAGACGCCAGAGCGTTCCTGTTTGCTGCCTACTTAATCTTCCTCTCCTCGCTTTCTGCGGTGCTGCGGAAGGTGCAGTTCAGGAGGCTGGAGATACAACACGCGAACATAGACGACGAGGGCGCGGTGAGTGTCGTCCTTGAGACTGAGCTGACTCAAGCGTAGGGTGAGCGGCGCAGTCGATAACCAGGGACGCCAAAGCAATCCTGTCTGCTACCAACTTAACTACTTCCTCTCCTGAGTGTTGTGAGGTTGTGACTAACATTCTTAAGACAGAGCTGGCTCGAGAGTGGAGTGAGCAGCGCAGTCGCTCTAGGAGCTAGATAACCAGGGCTGCTTAAGCATTTAGCCTGTTTGCTATCTACTTAACTACTTTCTCTTCTCGTCTTGTGCGGTGATGGGGAAGGTGCAGTTCAGGAGGCTGGAGATGCCACACGCCAACATAGACGACGAGGGCGCGGTGAGTGATATCCTTGAGACTGAGCTGACTTTAGCGTAGGGTGAGATGACCAGGGACGCCAAAATATTCCTGCTTGCTATCTACTTAATCTTCCTCTCCTCGCTTTCTGCGGTGCTGCGTAAGGTGCAGTTCAGGAGGCTGGAGATTGAACACGCCAACATAGACGACGAGGGCGCAGTGAGTGACCTCCTTGAGATTAAGCTGGCTCAAGCGTAGGGTGAGCGATGCAGTCGCTCTAGGAGCTAGGTGACCACGGCTGCTAAAGCATTCCTGTTTGCTACCTACTTAACTACTTCCTCTCTTCGCCTCGTGCGGTGCTGATGAACGTGCAGTTCAGGAGGCTGGAGATTGGACACGCGAAAATAGACGACGAGGGCGCGGAGAGCGTCGTCCTTAAGAGGATTGTGTAGCTGTAAATTTCCATACAAAAAGCGATAACGTTTCTCCCCACCCCCCCTTAAACATAGGTCAATTTGATATGTTTTTGATATATTAGATGTATGTAGATGTGCTTACGACAAAAGTTATTAGCATCTCAATATCCAAATTTTTTAATAAAAATTAGATCGAGCGTTTTTATTAATATATATATGTTAAACTAAACTGAATTACTGAAAAAGAAAACCGTTCATATAATTGTTTCAGGAGGCGATATTCGATATGATCGAATACTATGAAAGCACAACGGCGGTCTGCATCAGCGGACCGAGACAATTTGGAATCAGGGGCTGGCAAGCCGCTTCTAGGATGATCAAGAAGGTAAATAAATACATCCTTAACTGAGCTGCTTCGTAGTTCGCGATGCACTTTCGGGCTTTTTCTTCTCTAAAGATTTTCTGCCAATGGTTCGACGACCTCTGTAGCCTAAGTCATCATGCCACGCTGTCTCACCGGAGGTCCCAGGTTCGATCCCTGGTCAGGTCAAGATGGAAAAAGATCTTTTTCAAGTTGACCTGGGTCTTGGATGTTTGTCTATATGTGTATTTGTTATTTAATGTGGTATCTTTGAGTTAGTGTCTCATAACACAAGCTCGGAACTTACATTGGGGCTAGCTCAATCTGTGTAATTTGTCTGTATACATATATTTATATTTATTTATTTAAGTTTGTTAAAGACCGTGCGAAATGGAGGAGAGGGAGTCGTAACCATCACTTAGACTGCTGTGCTAAAAACAACATGTTCTTTTTCAGCACAGCAGTCTTAAGTAATGGTTAATGGAAATCAAATAGCCAATCATCACCATATTTACCATTAAACAATCCATTTCGAATAAGGGCGCCACTTTTGCTGGGTTCTGCTACCATTTCGCCTTAAGGAGAGTTGTCCACTGTCAGTAATTATAACGTAATAATTGTCCACAGAGCGCGGAGCTGACGGAGCTGGAAGTGGCGGATAGCCCGCTGGAGCCGTCGCACGCGCCGGTGCTGGCGCGCGCGCTGCGGCCGCACTCGTGCCGGCTGCGGGTGCTGTGTCTGCAGCGCGCCGAGCTGTGCGGGGAGCCGCTGCTGTGTCTGGGTGCGTGCATACATACATACACACACACACATACGTGCTGTGTCTGCAGCGCGCCGAGCTGTGCGGGGAGCCGCTGCTGTGTCTGGGTGCGTGCATACATACATACACACACACACATACGTGCTGTGTCTGCAGCGCGCCGAGCTGTGCGGGGAGCCGCTGCTGTGTCTGGGTGCGTGCATACATACATACACACACACACATACGTGCTGTGTCTGCAGCGCGCCGAGCTGTGCGGGGAGCCGCTGCTGTGTCTGGGTGCGTGCATACATACATACACACACACACATACGTGCTGTGTCTGCAGCGCGCCGAGCTGTGCGGGGAGCCGCTGCTGTGTCTGGGTGCGTGCATACATACATACACACACACACATACGTGCTGTGTCTGCAGCGCGCCGAGCTGTGCGGGGAGCCGCTGCTGTGTCTGGGTGCGTGCATACATACATACACACACACACACATACGTGCTGTGTCTGCAGCGCGCCGAGCTGTGCGGGGAGCCGCTGCTGTGTCTGGGTGCGTGCATACATACATACACACACACACATACGTGCTGTGTCTGCAGCGCGCCGAGCTGTGCGGGGAGCCGCTGCTGTGTCTGGGTGCGTGCATACATACATACACACACACACATACGTGCTGTGTCTGCAGCGCGCCGAGCTGTGCGGGGAGCCTCTGCTGTGTCTGGGTGCGTGCGTACATACATACACACACACACATACGTGCTGTGTCTGCAGCGCGCCGAGCTGTGCGGGGAGCCGCTGCTGTGTCTGGGTGCGTGCGTACATACATACACACACACACACACATACGTGCCGTGTCTGCAGCGCGCCGAGCTGTGCGGGGAGCCGCTGCCGTGTCTGGGTGCGTGCATACATACATACACACACACACATACGTGCTGTGTCTGCAGCGCGCCGAGCTGTGCGGGGAGCCGCTGCTGTGTCTGGGTGCGTGCATACATACATACACACACACACATACGTGCTGTGTCTGCAGCGCGCCGAGCTGTGCGGGGAGCCGCTGCTGTGTCTGGGTGCGTGCATACATACATACACACACACACATACGTGCTGTGTCTGCAGCGCGCCGAGCTGTGCGGGGAGCCTCTGCTGTGTCTGGGTGCGTGCGTACATACATACACACACACACATACGTGCTGTGTCTGCAGCGCGCCGAGCTGTGCGGGGAGCCGCTGCTGTGTCTGGGTGCGTGCGTACATACATACACACACACACATACGTGCTGTGTCTGCAGCGCGCCGAGCTGTGCGGGGAGCCGCTGCTGTGTCTGGGTGCGTGCGTACATACATACACACACACACATACGTGCTGTGTCTGCAGCGCGCCGAGCTGTGCGGGGAGCCGCTGCTGTGTCTGGGTGCGTGCGTACATACATACACACACACACACATACGTGCTGTGTCTGCAGCGCGCCGAGCTGTGCGGGGAGCCGCTGCTGTGTCTGGGTGCGTGCGTACATACATACACACACACACACATACGTGCTGTGTCTGCAGCGCGCCGAGCTGTGCGGGGAGCCGCTGCTGTGTCTGGGTGCGTGCGTACATACATACACACACACACATACGTGCTGTGTCTGCAGCGCGCCGAGCTGTGCGGGGAGCCGCTGCTGGTGCAGCGCAGGCTTCTGACATCACTTAATTAACGGACGACCCCCTACTAGCATTCTGACATGACATTTTTGTTACAGTGATAGCGTTGAAATCAAACAACTCCGTCCGAGAACTGCGCCTGGGCGACAACCGGCTGTCGATAAACGACGCAGCGCAACTCGCGTCTCTGCTGCGACTGAACTCGAGGATACAGCTGTTAGACCTGTCCAACAACCAGATACAGGTGTGTTCATCTCTCTCACTCTCACTCTCTCATCCTCCCTTTCTCTCCGAAATGGAACAACTCGCGTCTATTGCGACTGAACACGAGAATATAGCTGTTAGACCTGTCCAACAACCAGATACAGGTGTGTTCATCTCTCTCACTCTCACTCTCTTTCTCTAAACTGGAACAACTCGCGCCTATTGCGACTGAACACGAGAATATAGCTGTTAGACCTGTCCAACAACCAGATACAGGTGTGTTCATCTCTCTCACTCTCACTCTCACTCTCTTTCTCTAAAATGGAACAACTCGCGCCTATTGCGACTGAACACGAGAATATAGCTGTTAGACCTGTCCAACAACCAGATACAGGTGTGTTCATCTCTCTCACTCTCACTCTCTTTCTCTAAAATGGAACAACTCGCGCCTATTGCGACTGAACACGAGAATATAGCTGTTAGACGTGTCCAACAACCAGATACAGGTGTGTTCATCTCTCTCACGCTCACTCTCTCATCCTCTCTTTCTCTAAAATGGAATAACTCGCGTCTATTGCGACTGAACACGAGAATATAGCTGTTAGACCTGTCCAACAACCAGATACAGGTGTGTTCATCTCTCTCACTCTCACTCTCTTTCTCTAAAATGGAACAACTCGCGCCTATTGCGACTGAACACGAGAATATAGCTGTTAGACCTGTCCAACAACCAGATACAGGTGTGTTCATCTCTCTCACTCTCACTCTCTCATCCTCTCTTTCTCTCTAAAATGGAACAACTCGCGTCTATTGCGACTGAACACGAGATTATAGCTGTTAGACGTGTCCAACAACCAGATACAGGTTTGTTCGTCTCTGTTTCTGTCTCTCTTATCTAAGTTATAGCGTTGAAATCGATCAACTCCGTCCGAGAACTGCGCCTGGGCGACAACCGGCTGTCGATAAACGACGCGGCGCAACTCGCGTCTCTGTTGCGACTGAACTCGAGGATACAGCTGTTAGACCTGTCCAACAACCAGATACAGGTATGTACATCTCTCTCTCTCTCTCACTCTCTCTCATTCTCTGTATCTCTTTTTCTCTGCAATGAAACAATTCGCGTCTCTTTTGGAATTGAACTCGAGAATACAGCTGTCAGACCTGTCCAAAAACCAAATACAGGTATGTGCATCTCTCTCTGTCTCTTGGCGATGCTCGCCAAAGCTCGCATTGTAACCTGCGCCCCTCGCATTTTTTGAACCTCCTTATACAACTGTTGCATAAATCCCTAATGGGGCAGACAGAGCATTTTGGGTCTTGCGGTTCTATGCAGAGCCCAGGGCCACAGGTATGGCACTTCATACAAACGGAGCAGCATATATACCTAGTACTACTACAAACGAAACAATCCGTCCGTGCACACGTCAAATGTGTGAGTTAAACAATCAGGGTCGCCACCACAGAATTTGTTGCTTAGCTTACCTGTTTTCATCACTCGGAAACCAATAAAATTTTCGTTATTTATTGTTTTTCGTGGATAAACAATGATAATGTGCGCAGTTTCTCACCATTATAATTCAATAATCCTAAGTGATTCGCGTAATGTTAACGTGCAACTACCAATAACCCTGTTTTACTGCCACCTACACCTCACAATAACGGGGGAAGGGTTGCGGGGACGCCAGATTGCGGGGGACGGTGCGAGTTTCCGTTCTGTATGTAATACTATTATTAATTCTGTGCCAGGGCCGCAAGACCCAAAAGCCACTTTTAGCGTCATAGTGGGCGAGAAGATGGAAAAGCAATCAATACAGTGATGGGTTGCTAGCCGCATCGCCTTTTAACATGATTTGCATTTTTGCCCATTCCCTCGATCGGCTTTTACGACCTGCGTGGGAAGAGAAGCAGCTGGTACATTCAAAGTTTTTTTTATTTCTCCCAGACCAGCATGGGAGCCGTTTACTAAATAAAATAATGAATCTGAAGTTGTATCTAATGAGTGTGGTACGTCTAGTTTACACGGAGATGACCGTAAGGCTGTTCGCAGGACGCGGGCGCGGCGCACCTGTCGGCGGCGCTGGCGGAGCAGGCCGGCACGCCGCCCTCCGCGCACTCCTCGCCGCTCGACCACCACTGCCCCAGTGAGCATTCAACTACTACCATTAATTATAGACATGACGTGAGGAGCTCGGTAGCCCGGCGGGACTGCGCATTGCTAGCGCTCTCGCAAGTTCAGCTACACCGGGCGTGGTCCGAACTTGGATGGGTGACCACAAGTGGCATAAAAATTGTTGAACTCCTCCATGCTTCCGAAGGCACGTATAAGCCGTTGGTCCCGGCTGTCATCATTGTATGGCAGTCGTTGAGCTATGTCAGATGCCTTTAGGCAGCTTGAGAAATCTGACACCAGCGTTGGCCACTTACACGAAAAACAAACAAATAATAGGCATGACGAATTGAATAATATTTTTAGTTCATCGGTTAGATTATTAAAAAATATATACACGTATTTTTTTCTTTTCTCTGAGAAAGCAAGTTGACAAAGATACAGCGCATATAAATTTCGCATGACATCACGGCTGGGTACGATTTTTACTTAGCGGTGACGTTGCAAGCCCCCACTCTGGAACTCTGACGTATCTTTGTGAATTTTATACTTTTTTGGTAAAATGCAAATACGGGTCCATTATTTTTGGATAATCTAAAAGACGGACTAATTACAACCATTCTTTTCGGACCCTGTTGTCACTCCTACTAGCGAACCAGAGACAAAAATAAACTCCCAAATCGTATATTGTTTCCAGTTGTCGGCAACTACGAGTCCCGCGGCTTGGCATTTCTGGTGCTGTGGAACAATCAGCTGACGAGGAACTGCGCTCAGCATCTCGCTAAGGCATTGGTAACGTTGCTAACTTGAGTACTGTAGCCATAGCACAGATTTATATAAGTATACAGTGACATCATCTGTCTGTATTTCATACAATTCCCATAGAAACTTTATTTTGACGTTTAGAAAAAAGTATCTAATTCGAAAATAAGGTATTGTATAATATACTACTTGACCTAGTCATCTATCCAGTTGATTAAAGCACCGTATCGTTCGACAGCGGTCGTCCCCGTCGCTGTGCGTGCTGAACGTGGGCCGCAACGCGATCGGCACGGAGGGCGTGCGCGCGCTCGCGTGCGGCGCGCTGCTGTCGCTGGGGCTGCAGGCCGCGCGGCTGGGGCCCGACGCCGCGCCCGCGCTGGCCGACCTCGTGCGGCACACCTCCGTGCAGGTGAGCGCTGCTTGGTTACACACACACACAGCGGCGCGCTGCTGTCGCTGGGGCTGCAGGCCGCGCGGCTGGGGCCCGACGCCGCGCCCGCGCTGGCCGACCTCGTGCGGCACACCTCCGTGCAGGTGAGCGCTGCTTGGTTACACACACACACAGCGGCGCGCTGCTGTCGCTGGGGCTGCAGGCCGCGCGGCTGGGGCCCGACGCCGCGCCCGCGCTGGCCGACCTCGTGCGGCACACCTCCGTGCAGGTGAGCGCTGCTTGGTTACACACACACACAGCGGCGCGCTGCTGTCGCTGGGGCTGCAGGCCGCGCGGCTGGGGCCCGACGCCGCGCCCGCGCTGGCCGACCTCGTGCGGCACACCTCCGTGCAGGTGAGCGCTGCTTGGTTACACACACACACAGCGGCGCGCTGCTGTCGCTGGGGCTGCAGGCCGCGCGGCTGGGGCCCGACGCCGCGCCCGCGCTGGCCGACCTCGTGCGGCACACCTCCGTGCAGGTGAGCGCTGCTTGGTTACACACACACACAGCGGCGCGCTGCTGTCGCTGGGGCTGCAGGCCGCGCGGCTGGGGCCCGACGCCGCGCCCGCGCTGGCCGACCTCGTGCGGCACACCTCCGTGCAGGTGAGCGCTGCTTGGTTACACACACACACAGCGGCGCGCTGCTGTCGCTGGGGCTGCAGGCCGCGCGGCTGGGGCCCGACGCCGCGCCCGCGCTGGCCGACCTCGTGCGGCACACCTCCGTGCAGGTGAGCGCTGCTTGGTTACACACACACACAGCGGCGCGCTGCTGTCGCTGGGGCTGCAGGCCGCGCGGCTGGGGCCCGACGCCGCGCCCGCGCTGGCCGACCTCGTGCGGCACACCTCCGTGCAGGTGAGCGCTGCTTGGTTACACACACACACAGCGGCGCGCTGCTGTCGCTGGGGCTGCAGGCCGCGCGGCTGGGGCCCGACGCCGCGCCCGCGCTGGCCGACCTCGTGCGGCACACCTCCGTGCAGGTGAGCGCTGCTTGGTTACACACACACACAGCGGCGCGCTGCTGTCGCTGGGGCTGCAGGCCGCGCGGCTGGGGCCCGACGCCGCGCCCGCGCTGGCCGACCTCGTGCGGCACACCTCCGTGCAGGTGAGCGCTGCTTGGTTACACACACACACAGCGGCGCGCTGCTGTCGCTGGGGCTGCAGGCCGCGCGGCTGGGGCCCGACGCCGCGCCCGCGCTGGCCGACCTCGTGCGGCACACCTCCGTGCAGGTGAGCGCTGCTTGGTTACACACACACACAGCGGCGCGCTGCTGTCGCTGGGGCTGCAGGCCGCTGTAAGCGCTGTCATGTCCATTCCAAAGTGGACCTAGCTCCATCGCTCTTGATCTTTCACCCACATTTACAATTTATTTACCATTTTTCGTATAATTGTTGTTTATATGTGTTTTATGCAATAAACTTCCTTTTTGTTATTCATATAAAATCTTTTATATTTACCTATTCCCCTTACACGTACCTTCTAAACTCCACAGAGGCTGGATCTCCGCGAAAATCGCCTGGGCTGCGCTGGGCTGCAAGCCATCGCTACCGCGATGAAGGACAACCACAGCATAACGCAGATAGACCTCGACGACCCGCCGGTGAGTCGGCTGATCTTTGTATGGAAGTGTGTACTGCGGAGTCCTAGGTCATAGAATGGCCAAGAGACTCTCCGGTTTTAGTTTTAATATTCAACACCCTATCCAACACAAATTTTTGCTCATCGCGGGCCGGGACGCGGTGGCAATATAAGTATTACATACAGAACGGAATATCCTAAGGTTCCCGCACCTCTCCCCCGTACTCGCCTTTGTAGTAACGTGATAATATGCATATACATGCTTATTATAACTTACGTGCTTTGTAAGCTACGTAAGATAGATTCAGTAATGGTTACTCTAAATTTGTATATAAGATGTAGTTATATTCAATAGAGTCGTCACTATGTAAGGAGTAGGTTTAAGAAGACGGAATAAATATAATCAACGGCTCTCGTGTTTCCATCACCACTCCCAACCACAACGCTACCTACTGGATAACAACATCAACCCAACGGCATGACACATATCATTTGTTATTGTTTTTTCTAAACGTCAAAACAAACATTTTCTATGTGATTTATATGAAATACAGGCAGATGACGTCTCAGTTTCTTAAAGTCACATATCGCTTTTAATATTAGTTTTTTGCAACAATAAATCTAAAAATACATTAAAGATGGTTGTGATCATGGCAAGTGTCATTTTATTCTTCTACCAACAGTACCAAATAATTTATTTTTGACCCAGGAAACTTTAATTTCAGGAGTCAACGTCGACGCTAACAGCGGAGGACAACGAGTGCGCGACAGTGGCGCGACTGACGCGCGAAATCCGAGCGCTTTGTTGCCGCAACGACAGCGCCAGCTCGCCGGTGCGGAGGGTGCACCGCAAGATCAGCCTCACCTGCCACACCGACTGCATGGCCAGGGTGAGTGTCTTTTTAAGGGTTTCGCACCTAAGGGATGCCAACGGGACCCTATCACTGAGACAGGGCTCTGTCTAGTGATGTACAAGACTCGAGTCCTTGAGTTCTAATTGACCGAGCGAGCGAAGCGAGCGAAGCGTCTCAGTTTCGAGATTAGCCAAAAATTCTTTTGTCCGTCTGTCTGTCTGTCTGTCTGTCTGTCTGTTCTCGCCTACAGGTCGCATTTCTTAACCGATTCTCATGAAATTTTGTAAGCAGGTTCAGCAACTAAATAGAATTTTTTAGTCGAGCCAGTTTTTCGAAATTTTTCAAAATGGCGGAAATATGGGGGTTTAAAGTTTTAAAACTGTCATACATCCGCCATTTCTAAATATTTTTAAAAATTTAATTATACTTTTTTGTTGCCATTATAAAAACGCATTTTTTTATTTGAACAACTTTTTTGTCTGGACAACTTTTTTATACATTATACTTAAACGGGTTTAGGGTGACTCGCGAAGTCTAGCTGACTGAGCCGTGACGGATATACAATACAAATCTTCTTACAAAATATACTGAAACTATTTATGGGTAAATTCAGTCCGGGTTACTCAACAACTTTCTTAAAAATGCATGTCTCCCGTGGGAATCAAACCCGCGACTTCCGAGTTACAAGCTTGATTACTATTTTTAAGAAAAGAAGAAAATTGACAAATATTTGTTGCGTACATTTAATACCACATAGTTCACAAAAAACTATAAGTAAATGTCCAACAAAAATTTTAAATTATTAGATCTCGCTATGTTTTTTTTTTTCATAAGTTTACAAGATTGACTTGATTTTGTCTAGAATCGTATGACTTTTTGTTGTCTTGCGTGTTTACAGTTTTGTTTAATTTGTTAAGTCGGTTAATTGTGTTCAATTGTCGTGTATTGGATTGCTTGCTTGGTTTGCTTGGTAGTAGAAGATATAATCGCGAGGTCTAAGTTCGTGGCGAACTACTAGTTTTGAAGACTCGAGTCGGTTTTGCAGGACTCTATGAGCTCAATAGGCTTGGAGTTCCGAGACGAAGCGAGCGTGAGTTCTATGAGCAACGACTCGAGCCTTTAAAAGAGCTTGAGTCTTAAAATAAACGTGAGCAGTTCTCGAAAGCTTACAAGACTCGAGGCGTGATTTCAGATAAAATTTTGGTTATTCAAGGTGTGCACGCAAACATTCTTTTAAATTCTATTGTAATCAATCATATTTTATTCCTTATTGACATATCACTTTTTTAAATTAAAAATTATTGCTTTTAAATGGTCTTGAAAAACATAACCCTCTTTCTTCGCAGGCGGGTAAAAAGACTCGAGCGCAGAAAAAGGCTCGGGTTCAGAAAGAGACTCGAGCTCTAATTTCACGCTCCGAGTCTCACTTAAGCTCGCAGTCGTCGAGCCTTCCGTTAATTGAGTCGAGCCCTGTAAACGACTCCGAGTTCTACGTAAGAGGACTCGGAGGACTCGAGTCTTGTACATCACTAGCTCTGTCTCTCGAACAGTAATAGCGGCTATAACAACAAATTTAAAAAAAAAACATTTTAATGAGCTACGCGTGAAGTGAATACTTTTAGGCGCGTTGGGTATTTTTGGACACTGTTATCGACGTCAAGTGAAAAGTGAAAGGTAATTTCATAAGTGTGATTATCCCGTCGATAGCTCAGATGTGAGTGTGTATGCCTTAAAATCGTCGATGTTCCTCGTTCAAATTTAGCACAGGCCAATATGTTTTTGTTTTTTAAACATTATTGTTTAATTTATTACTTATTGTATCTTCGTAACTTTTAAATTATTTTTTGAAACTATTTAGTAAGGGTTAATTCAGTCAATGTTACTGAATAACTTTCCCCAAGGAACACGTATCGAAAGTAATTTTTGGCCTCCCATTCAAGTTGACCGATCAGCTGATTCGAGTTTGGGAAGCCAAAAAATACTTTTCGTATTTCTACATATAGTTTTCACAGTGTTTCTTTAACCCATTGACCGCCATGGATTCCAGATACAATAGTAAAACAATCAAGGTGTATAAAAAATTATACACATGACGCTGAGCGTGTTAAATAAATGTAAATGAATCTTATGGTGCTTCATTTATGTATCCTTTTTGGTTTTAGTTTTGATTAAGAGATAGACATTTTGACAAGAGAAATTGTCAATGAAAGGTACCTAAAAGATATACAAAATGTAATATAAATACAAAATATTCAAAGATAGATAATATTTGTGAAACAGAGATAATAAATAGCATTAAATATTGTTTCTCTAGTCTTTAGAGCAACGCATATATTTCGTAAACCCACGATATATAAAACCACTTTAAATAAATAATAAAAATAATAAAAAATTCAGGTAATTAAAACTCAAACATTTTGTTAGTAAAATGCTTATACACTATGTAAGTAATAAAGTAAATTCCCCACATATATATTTTATTTGAATAGGACAATAGACATGTCACACCCGTGTCACCCTACTGCCAGGAATTGGGTATTTTCCTAAGCCAAAAATAAATTATTTTGTACTGATAATAAAATAAAACGTCGCAAAATACTGTCACATGTCCTTAACATATCCATTTTAACGTGATTTTAAATTTGTTATTGCAGAAAAACTGATAATAAGAGTGCTATTTGACTTCAAAAAACTATGACGTCATCTGCCTGTATTTCTTGTTAAAAACTGTTTGTTTTGACGTTTAGAAAAAAGTATCTGATTTGAGTTGTTGGAAAATAGCGTATTGACGTATATCCGTTTGTGTGTGCAGGGTATGACGGCGCCGTCGCCGCTGGCGCCGGGCGCGTTGGAGGAGCCCCGCGCGCGGCTGCGCTCGCCGCTGCCGTCGCCGGCCGGCAGCCCCGTGCCCGCGCACCACCACCACTCCAGATTCTCGGTAACTACTATAGAAGTCACCATCATCATCATCAGGTCTTTTTGTCTCCATTGCAGGAGCACCACCCTCTCTGTACTACCCGAGCCAAACTTGGCCAGAGCAGACAGAGGTCTTGGCCTACACTTTCCTCGCTAGCCAGACGGGTTGGAGAGATTTCATTGATGTTTATAAGCTTTGTTTAGCTTGTATTCCCTAAGTCGCCTTCTACGACATCCACGGGAGGACTTGGAGTGGCCCTATTCTACTCTGCCGGAAACCACATGGTAAATGTTATATAAGTATTACATTACTACTGCCTCCGTCCGTGGTGTAGTGGTTAGAGCGTTTGGCTCATACCCAGAGGTCAATTTAATTAATCATCATATCAGCTACTAGGAAGTCCACTGCTGGACATAGGCCTCCCCCAAGGATTTCTAAAACGACCGATCACTTTATACTAAAATTCCGGTCCAAAAAAAAAAAAAAAAACGACATTTCTTTTTTTATAACGCGCATGTCCCTTCCACGTTGTATATGCTGGTTAACATCACGCACGATTATAAGGATGTTGTAATAGTATAAAAATGTCTCATATTGGCTCATGTGTTTTATATTGTTCAGGTGACAAAAGTGACTCCAGAGCGGGAGTCGTCTACGGAGAGCTCGAGCCCGTCGACCCCCACCAGGCCCTCGTACTGTGCTACACCGTCCAGGTTCAAGGTCGTGCAGGTAAGCTGAGTGCACACTGCAAACATGGCTCCATCAAAAGCCTAATGCCTCAGATACATTTATCTCATTTGCTTTCGTCTAAAGCCGATGGAGAGACCTTTTCCCCTATTTTCCTCATGTATTCTCCTCTTTTTCTCCTCTTTTTCTCCAACGCAGAAATGCGGATTATGTAAATTCGATAGTCTGGCAAGTACTGGCTGCCCATCACTATTTTGATTCCCATTTTCAAGTATTTGCAACCATGACTATCACTAATTAAGTTTATTTACCACGCCAGTCAAAAAAACTTTTGTGTGCTTTCGGTTAGAATGAACGGAAACCTCTTTTTTTCTTGTTTTTTTCGTACCAAATCTACTAATTAATTCATAATGTACTTGTTATTGCTTCAGGTAGCAGAACCGCCCCAAATCCAAGTGCACCCAGCGTCCCAACCCAGAAGAAGCACATCCCGTTTCTCCGTGACAAGAAACTACGACTCGGTCTACAACCCCACAGCAAAACCAGACCGGCCAGAACCAAAACCAGAAACCCTCACCAAGACCGCCTCCTGCCCTACCGTGGACCGGGCAGAACCGAAACCAGAAATTTTATCTAAAGCCGCTTCAAACCCAATATTAGGCAACGAGGCTGATATAGTATCTTGCCCCGTTGAAGGTAAAGAAAAAACAGCAACGAAACTAATCAAAGTTGAATCTTGCCCAGCTGTGACTGAATCTGACAGACCGGAGCCCAAACCCAGCCCAGAATTAGAAAAGACTGTGTCTTGCCCGGTTATAGTTCAAAATGAGGCTGCTTGCCCAGCAGTAGTCAGAAATGACCCAGCTTGCTTAGCAATTGGCCAAAATGACCCTAAGTTAGTTACTGAGTGTTTGACTGAGCAAAGTAAAGTTATCGAGCTACCTGATAAATCAACTGAGCTTTCAAATGTTGAAACAAAAGTTGTCAGTGAGGTTTTGGATGCTATTAAAGTTGAAAATTTTGTAGGCCAAGGAATAAAGCCTGATTGCAAAGTTGTAAATGTTGTAGGCCACGAAATAAGGCCTGACTGCAAAGTTGAAAATGTAGGCCAAGAAATAAGGTCTGACTGCAAAGTTGAAAATAATTTACGCCAAGAAATAAGGCCTGACTGCAAAGTTGTAAGTGTGGTAGGCCAAGAAATAAGGCCTGACTGCAAAATTGAAAATGTTGTAGGCCAAGGAATTAGGCCTGACTGCAAAGTTGTAAGTGTTGTAGACCAAGAAATAAGGTCTGACTGCAAAGTTGAAAATGATTTACGCCAAGAAATAAGGCCGGACTGCAAAGTTGAAAATGTTGTAGGCCAAGAAAGAAGGCCAGACTGCAAAGTTGAAGGTGTAGGCCAAGAAAGAAGGCCTGAATGCCAAGTTGAAAATGTTGTAGGCCAAGAAAGAAGGCCTGACGGCAAATTATCACTTAATAACGATAAATCTCAATTTGAGAACAGTGATAAAAACTTTGACCAAAACGTGCGTGATGCCAAATATGATAGTACTGAGAATAGTGATATAAAAAGTATTAAAAGTGATAGTGTAGTGTCTATTGTAGATAAAAAAGAGGAAGTGACTCATAATGAAGAGTTTGATAGTGACGTGTGTAAGACAGAGACGAAGTTAGTTAAAAATACATTAGGAGTAAGCGAGACAGAGAAGGTTGATGTGCAAGTTGAGGTGACAGTCCTAACGGAGACCAAAGCAGACAAGAAGGAGGTTAAACACAACGAACATAAAGACCAAGTTGCTATGAAACAGATCGAAGCAATAACCGAAGACCTAGGCAATCTTATACAAGAAATGAAGGATCTGACAACAAAAACCTCCGTGCTGATAAACGTGAGACCTGACTGCACCCATACTGATTTAGATGTACCTGCAATACGTGGTAATATAGTTCTTAAGAAGAATAAAAGTGAATCGAGTTTAGATAGCCCAGACTTAGAAGTTTCAAGACTCATGAACAAAAAGCTGGTTGAGAGTCCGTTCTGCGACAGTAGTTCTTCGTTGGAGATATCCGGGAGCTCCGTGGAAAGTTTGAACGCTTTGGAAGTCCAGAAACCTGTCATAATACACGAATCTGTTGCCGAGTTGGACAGGAGAAAAACCGACCATGTAACATTGTCTACGGAGAGCAGCATAGAGTCGAATACCAGTGAGATAACACCAGTAAACTGTGGCAACTTTTTAAATATGTCGGTTAGCTCGAACGAGAGTGTCTCACCTATTATATTTGGTAAGAGCAAGAAAATTCATGATTCCTTGTCAAGTTTAGAAGCGAGTGTTAGTTCTTTGGATTCAGGGAGACATGAGAAAGTTATGGTGACGTCAGCAGACTCTGGAATAGAGTATTCCTTACAAAATCCTTCAGAAAACAAAGACGATAATTCCTCTAACGAAGGGACTTTAACAAATAATTCCAGTTTGAAAGAGTCGGTAAGAAAAGACTTTCAAGATACGTTGACGTCGCCAAAACGAACGTCTTCTTTGCTCGATGTGCCAGCCTTAAAGAACAAAGGCATAGATCGTATGAAGAAGATGTCGTGGGTTGCACCGTCTCCCAGTTTCCACATACCCCGAGCAGAACCAGAGAAGGAGACCAAACTACCGTCAAATTTGGAGAAGTTGTTAAGTCTCTTCCAACATCCGAGCAGTTTATTCTCTCGTTCGACTGATGAAGAAAAGAAATCTGCCTCAAACACTCCGCCTAGAAAAGACTCTTCCTTAACAAGTGCCTTTTGGTCTTGGGGAACAGCTGTTGAGAAAGACGACAAGGACGACAGTTCATCCGAAGCCACAGATTCGACACTATCCGAACGGATACAAGTTTCTTTCGTAGACGAATCCTTCTCGAAGAAACTTGACAGCAAAACTCCTTCGACCGACACGGATACTCTCAGTGAGTTCCAAACGTTCCAAAGCTCCGAAGAAGAGAAGAATTACAAAGTTACCCATAGAACCACCGATGAATTAGTACAAAAGTTAGTTTTAAGTACAGATGCCGGCTCCAACGGCAACCAAGCCAGAGCCAGTGATAATATAGATCTCAGAAAACCCAACGATTTAAATAAAAACGTGGTCAGTACCGCTGTGGGGGATGTTAAACCCACTGAAGAGAAAGAGGAGCTGCCTCGACCGAGAACCTTTGCGGCTGTGCTCAAGTCTTCCGGGTCAGAGAATTCTCTGGACAAGCAAAGTAGCCCAGAGACTGGACAGCCCGTAGACAAGCTACCGAGCAAAGTTATTAGAGGAATCAAAGAGAACATTAGCCCCGAAAACACGTTGACCTCAAGCATGAGTAATACTAAAGCTTTAGCTATCGAATTGTCTGAAAGACAGATAAAAACTCAGCCCATAGTCAACGCTGTGTGGGAAGTCAACATAGACAAAGCTGAAGCTAGAAGCGAAGAGAAAAGCCAGAGCGACTTAGCACCAATAGCGACGATAGAGGAGACCAGCGAGGAGAATTTAGTCGTTGATTTTATAGATGACGCGAAATTTGACGACAAAAACACGTCAAGCGACAGCGGCGTGACGTCACTGGAAGGCGCAGCCGACGATAGACCAGAAAAATACACCAAAAGCGTTGTAGACACGCTCGCGACTGAATTAGAAAACGTAGATTTAGGAAAGGACGCGTTGTCGTATCTAATTTACGAAAACAAAGAGTTTCAAGATAGAAACACCAGCTTAGCCCAAGAATTGAAGGAGGCAGAGATAAAGGAGTTGCTAGATATATCACCCGAACTGGTCATAGACGAAGCGATCGAAGTGCCAGAGATATTTGTAGCTAAAGACAGATTGAAAACGTCACCCGTCATACCTGAACGGGCGAAACTGAAGAAATCCAACTCCCTAGAAGAATTGTCCGTTCAAGACGAAAAAGTTAGTCCGAAGATTAAGACTATCGCTTTCAAAGTGCCCGAAACGACGCCCAGAGATATACCGAGGAAGTCGCGGTTACGAACGAGATCTGGCTCCAGTCCTAAATCGTTGCCGGAAAGTTTAAACAAACCTTGTCCGCTAACGAGAATGGATGCGTGTAAAAAGAAAAAGAAAGTGTCGTCTTTAGGGAAAATGGCGCGCGACTCGCTTCTCGCTTTGAATATGACTGACGAAGAGATAGCAGAGTTTAGGAAGTCGTACAAACTGACGTCCGTAGAGAGTTTGAAGTCGCTGGAGTCAGTTTCAGAAGACGCGAACTCGCAGAGTGGCAACTCGGCCGATTCGAGATGTAGGTCGTGTCTGAGGATGTCCCAAGAGAGCCTGATGTCTCTAGACTCTATCACAGAAGATTGTCGGTGTACGGACGAAGCTAAGCCCGGGCAGTCCAATAGATAGGCAATTTTGATGTAAACAGTATGTACTTGGCTTCGTATGTTCCTTTCGGCTGTCATGCTTTGGTTGTAGGTTAGCCGATGAGGTAGGAATTAAAGGCAAAAAAAAATGTATAAGGACTAACAAAATACTGAAACTATTTTAACAGTAGGCTCAGTCCTTGATACTGAACAACAAGAAATACATAGCGAATTATAACAAATATATTTGGTATATACTGGACCGGCCTTTAAAATAGTTTCAGTATATTTTGTTAGACCTTATATAATATACTACATGAAAATGTATTCGTAAGAGCAGTGGCGTAGCAGGGGGGGGGGGGGGTTCGTTCGGGGGTGATACTCTCAACAATCATAGTCATAAGACTCCTGTTTACATAGGTTGGTTTTTAATCATGTTAAAAATTTAAAAATATATATACAGTCGATTTTACAAATGAATATATACAAAATTAGTAAAACTAAATTATGTATAAACTAAATAGAATCAAAAATGACTGTTTACATATTTACAACCTCCCCCCACCATACTTATATATTGCCCCTTTTAAACAAAATACTGTTGAGACGATACCCATACTGGCTACGCCACTGCGTAAGAACACATCTGAATTACCCTGATTACACCATTTCATAGGCAAAACTCTTTTTCTCTTTGCTACCTCTCGGTTAAACCTAATTAAACATTTGCCGTCAATTGAAAGACGCGGTCGAACGTTAGTATTCGTTTTAAACCATTATCCAATATAAAAGTTGACAGGGAACATACCCATACTACGTGACCTTTTCAAGGGGGGTCTTTGAAATACGCTTGGATGCAGGATAAAGCAAATATTATTTTTACCTATTTTTTAAAAATGGTATAATACCATATTTGGGGGGGGGGTTAGTGAAAAAGTGGAAATATGGCTTACGTAGTATGGGTACTTAGACGTAAATGACACTTGAAAAAGGCTTATTGAAAAGTTTTAACTTTGTTGAAATTAAGGCCTATTTCCACAGTGCAAGTTACTTGCCTGTCACTTTATTTTTCTTATTTATCAAAGTAGTAAAAATTCACAAAAATACAGATCACCGTGTAAATGGGCCCTAATAGATAACGGTTTAAGCCAAGTACTTACCTTAGTCCGTGTTTGAGACTAAGGGTCAATACACACCGGGCGGAAAAATTATTGCAAGTTTTTTTTTTTAAGAATTATATATTAACCTGAGTATTCAAACAAAGCTGAAAACAGTATGCAACATTAAAAAAACATATACATTTGCATAAATAACCTCCTTCTTTTTAAGTCGGTAAAAAAGTTTAATAAAATTTTATTCATTTTGACGTATACTATTCTCAGCTTTATCAGAATAGAATAAGGTTGATATTTAATTGTCACTTAAAAATCGAGCATTTTTCCGCCTGGTGAGAATTGGCCCTAAGATGACCGGGCTGCAAAGCATCAAGTATGTGTACAATATAAGGCTTTACTGTCGAGTAATACTGGTTGTAAACTATGTACAGACTATACGTGTATTAAGATTTTTAAATTACCTACAACCAGCGAACTATGATGCTGTGGAGAGTATGCAAACATCTTCAACTGACTTGCATTACGCAGCGACAACTGCCGGCCAGTGGCCGCTTGTTTTTCGTGTGAGTGGCCCACACTGGTATCAGATTTTCAAGCTGCCTAAAGACATCTGACCTAGATTAATGAGTGTTTAAGATGACAGCCGGGACCAACGGCTTATATGCCTTCTGAAGAGGATTTTGAGAGTGCGGACCACTCCCGGTGTCGCTTGCGAAAACGCTAGTTATGCGTCATACAGCAGTCGCTTGTGTGAAGTATAAGCAACATTGGCGGAAAAAGATGTAGTTTTTAAGATCCGCCTATTTGAATGTATGTACTTTTAATGGGGTCAGTTCTTTTGCTTCTTCATTCTTCCATGGAATTATAGTTCGCTGCCAAATGCCTTTCGGAGTTCTCGCAGATTCGTACATTTCTTGTAATGGTTAGAATAATAGATAAATAATTGTAAATGCGGTAAAAATTAACATTCAGAAGCCCCTTACCCTACACTTTTCCATACAAACGTAGTCGACGTTTTATTTTGAAACCACATGTCAGATTTCGGTGAAAAATTGTAATTTTAAAGAAATTGCAATTATCTAGTGTTATAATTGGTTTCCAGTATGAACTGGAAAGAAAATATAAGGATGTAGAAGTTCAACATATTCATGGTCAAAAATGATATAACACTATAATATGATATTTCAAGTTTATATTTTGACTGTGAAAACCAAATATATGGCTAGATATGTGCAATATCTTTAAAATTACAAAATTTCGTCGAAATCGGGCATGTCGTTTCGAAATAATACGTAGACTACGTTTGTATGGAAAAATGTAGTTTGATCTAGGGTAAGGGGACTCTTAAAATGTTATGTATTTAGGCCTTCGCTAAGTAACGCGGGCTCACGCGGCGGGTTCGGTCTGTCTCTGTCACAAATGCTACGTGCGACAGAGACAGGTGACCCGCGACGGATTCCTGCTATCTCTTTCGCACGTAGCGTTTGTGACAGAGACAGACCGAACCAGCCGCGTGCGCCCGCCTAACTTAGCGGAGGCCCTTAGATAGACCTTTAAATTATTATATGTATAACCTTTGTGAGTTTTATTGATATACAGAATTTTTTTAAAAGTTTTGATGTACTTCTAGCTTCAAAATTCATTTCTGCAAAAAATTGATCTAATTAATAGGCACGACGATTGCAAACATATTTTGGCCCATCGGTTACATTACAAAAAAATATTGTATACGTATTTTTTCTTTTCTCTGAGAAACCAAAAATGACAAAGATACAGCGCATTTGAATTTCGCATGACGTCACGGCTGGGTACGAATTTTACTTAGCGGTGACGTCGCCAGTCCCCACTCCGGAACTTTGACGCTCCGTATCTTTGTGAATTTTTACTTTTATGGTAAACTGAAAAATACGGGTTCATTATTTTTGGATAATCTAAAAGACGGACTAATTATACTCATACTTTTCTGACTCTGTACAAACAACCATTATTCAAAAAATAATTTAAATGTTTTTCTGATATACCAATTTAACAAATACACGTGCCGTCTTTATTATGGTTTAACTTTAGTCCCTGGTTTTGTACGCCCGAAACGAGGAGGCCAAAAATATATCACCTCTTGTATCGTTGTCAATTTTATTTGAGTATTAATGGTTTAAACCAAGTCCTCTGTTAGTCTACGTCGAGACAGGTTAAGTTTTAACGTCTATCAAAACTAAAACTATTTTAAAGGTGAATTTAGTTCATGCTAGTGAACAACTTTCACCAAGGAACGTATACCGAAATATGAATAGTTTATTTTCTAAGCAAATTAATAAAACTCCCATGCTGGTCTGGGAGAAATAAAAAAAACTTAGAATGTACCAGCTGCTCCTCTTCCCACGCAGATCGTAAAAGCCGATCGAGGGAATAGGCAAAAATGCAAATCATGTTAACAGGCGATGCGGCTAGCAACCCATCACTGTATTGATTGCTTTTCCATCTTCTCGCCCACCATGACGCTAAAAGTGGCTTTTGGGTCTTGCGGCCCTGGGCTCTGCATAGAGTCGCAAGACCCAAAATGCTCTGTCTGCCCCATTAGGGATAAAGACGTGATAGTATGTATGTATGTATGTAAATTAATAAAACTGTCAAGCACGCCGTCTAGTGTTGAGTAGCAGAACTACCGATACGACTTGATATCCGTAGCGACATCTATTTTTTTTGCTAAGGAAAGTCCTGACTTTCATGCGTTAATCCCCAATAACTTTAAAGGGCTTAACCGATTTCCATCAAGCATAGCTAAGTACCACCCGCAAGGGAACTTGCTTTCATGTAAAAAAAACGCATCGGAATCGATCCATTTGAGCGCAACGATACCACAAACAGATAGACAGACAGACAGATTGAAAGACGTCAAACTTATAAAAAGGTTAAAAAAAGTTTTTGTATCCCTCTTAATCAGCTGATCGGTCTACTTGTATGGGACGGATTCAAATGAAACTTTTTTGTTATACAGCTGTTAAGCCTGGGCAAATATAGGGTATAATTGATTTTGGAAAATGGAACACCTGATGCAGAACCATGATGGTCCAGCTAAACTATAAGAAATATAAAAATGACGCCTTAGCAAAAGTTGTTTAGCCTGATGAGCATTTTCCGGAGTCATAAAGTCCACGCGAACGAAGTCGCGGGCTTCGGCTAGTTTTTAATATTTTGATATACGTTTCTTGGGGAAAATTGTTCAGTATCACGGACTGAATTGACGCTTAAAATAGTTTCAGTATATTTTGTTAGACCCTGTGTATTGTTTGCGTGGAATTCGAAAGGTTCAACCGCGAAGCCGGTGTATGTACAACAAATAGTTGTATAAATCGTGTCGAAACGAGATATCGGGTCGTCTCGCTCGCTCCTTCCTCAGAAATGGGAGAGAGAGAGCGAGACAGCAATATCACCGATCGTTACTTCAACGACGCGAGTTGTAAGTGTTTATATATGTAATTATAGCAATATATCAAATTGATATATTGGGTTTTTCTTGAAAGTCTATCTTAAATGTAATATATAAATATTATTGCTTGCGGAATGGGATTGGAGATCTATTTGTACAGAATGTCTTATATTCATAAAAAAAAATCCCCTCCCCTGTGTTCCTGAATCAGTCATATAGTGACAGTGCTAACAATTTAAGACAGTGCAGACATTTTTAAGCAATAGACAGAAAAAATGTTGCTTGTTAAATCAGCAGCGTTATACCATATGACCGATTTCAGGAACTTTTTATGAATATACAGAACAGAAACCTAAAATTTCTTCCTAGGTACCATATGAAAATAGATAGATATTTT
This sequence comes from Acrobasis consociella, assembly GCA_963555685.1. Taxonomy (NCBI): domain Eukaryota; kingdom Metazoa; phylum Arthropoda; class Insecta; order Lepidoptera; family Pyralidae; genus Acrobasis; species Acrobasis consociella. The sequence continues at coordinate 7,031,024 of OY743132.1, read as the reverse complement.
GAAAGCTTCTATTGTCTCTTTTGCGGTGTTATTGTTGAAACTGTATGTTAGAAAGAGAAAGAGTAACAAATAGATATCCTATCCCGTTCTAAAACAGATGTACTTAGATCTTTTTCAAAGCGAATGATACGTAATACCTGAAATTTACTAATGTTTTTCCGTGGGCTCCGCCGAGAATTTCGGAATAAAAACTAACCTTTGTCCTTTCCCGAATCTTAAACTATATCCATGCTAAATTTAATCTAAATCGGTCCAGCCGTACCTGAGTTATATATAACGTATTATTTGCTCTAAAATTGATCTAAATCCGCCTTATTATGAAATATGGACTAACTAAGGTTTAAACCATTCCGTCCAATTCAAGTTGACATCGAGTGAAATGAGAACTCACCTGCTAATGTCAATTTGATTTGGTCGGTTAAGTTAAACCTAGATTAGTCCGTTTTAAAAATAACAAGCGGAAAATTCGAACCATTGAAATAATCTAAAAGGCTCACCCATTTTGGTGAAAACAACTTGCGTATTCATAAATATGTAACGTGTAACCACGTTAAATAACGTGTATAATAAAATAAAAATAGTAAAAGAAATGCGTAATATAAATTGCCCGGGCGCCAAAAAGATGCAGCCTATTTCAATTTTATTATACAGTGATCTAGTATAGCCCGTGGTTCGATCTATTACGCATGTGTCACTGACACGTTGTATAGGGCTAAGGGCTAATAAAAATATTAATTAGAAGGAATTTAAATACCCCTGGTCCCTATGTAGCACTCAGCTAAGGATGCTGCTGGGTTCGTTCTTGGGGGGGGGGGGGTGTTAATTGATAAATTAAAGAAAATATACAAAAATGGGTGCGTCTTTAAGAATTTGAAATGGAAGTAAACAATTGTATATAGACTCGGTTATTCTAATCTTCAATACATTAAATGTTTTAATAATTAAGAGTTACTTTTTTGTCTTTGTTTATCGAATCCCTTTTATTACTAACACACTTTTCACAACAGCACTTCTCTGTGCTGCGATCCTTTTCGGTCGCTCTGAACCGTCTTTCGCTAGAGCGAGAAACACTGAACGCATCAGCATCGGCGGTTCCGCGGCGTACCGTCGCTCTCTCGCTCTAGCAAATGACGGTTTTGGGCGACAGAAAAGGATAGTCGCATAGAAAAGTACTGTTCCGTACTGCCCGACCCTAAGGCGTAAAACAAACAGAAGAGACGATGACGAGAGAGTATCCACAGTGCCGTAAATAGCCTTTTTTGCGCCCTGTGCGAGCTTCTATAACTGCGCCCTTGTTTTTTTTTTGGTTATTATAGGTACCCTAGAGCAATGCTATGTATATGTCTACTTTATTTCATTCAGGATGATAAAATAAAGCACAAGGAACTTGGTGTTGGTGGACCAATTATCTAATATTTTGGAAGATAAATCTATTTTTTTTAAGGATTGATGTGGGCAAACAAGCAGATGAGCCACCTGATGTTAAGTAGACCCTTCGCCTATTATACCACCCACTGTGTCTCACTCACTAAAACTCAATCGCAAGTTCACTAGTGCAAATGCGTTGCCCACCCTGATCTTGAACTTATCAGGAGCAAACTGAAAAAATAACAGTCCTGCCTGATCTGGCCGTTCTTTCGCCCCCCAGAGTCTACGCCCTGTGCCTAGGCACCGGTGGCACCGCCCTATTTACGGCACTGAGTATCCAGGGTCAAAAATAAATTGTTTTGTACTGATAAAGGAATAAAACGTCACATAATAATATCACATATCACTGTAACGTATATATGTGGGCGGGGAATGTGTATGGGAGTGAGAGATAAGGCAATCAGGGAAGAAGTGTAGAACGAGCGTAGTTCTCCGTCTTCATGCACAATCCGGCGTTTGTATGTATGTTATATGTCCGACGATAACTTTAGTATGTTTAATCTCCTGTTGTGACTGCCTCCGTGGTCCGGTGGACAAGGCGGTCGCCTTGTGTTCCTTAGGTCATGGGTTCGAATCCCACTGGAAAGCATACTTTGTGAAAAGTTGTGAAAACCGATCCGAAAAGAAAGATGATTCCTTGTGTCGGAAGGCACGTATAAACCCATTAGGTACAACTATCCTAACTCTATGGTATATACTGGGTCCCGAACGCCATCTAGCGTCTAATTACCAAACTACCCAAGAATTGGTTTACCTTTCTACCGTTCTGGTTAGGTAGCGGACCCCAGGCTCTGAACTTCAGAGCCTGGGATCCGCTCTTTCCGGTTGCATCCTCAGCGGCAACGCTTCAGAGTCTAAAGCGTTACCGCTGAGGATGCAACCGGGAAAATAAGCTCGGACGATGATGATAACTTTAGAATGTTCAACCCTTTAACCGCGAACGTCATATTTATCCGACAAACATTGTCGGACCCATTCCGCGAACGTCGGATATTTCCGACAAAAACAATATGCTCGTTTAAAACATACTTAAGTAACGTATTCATATCCGTTTTTAGTTGTAGGTATTTATTTTAGATTAACTATGTCTCATTAAATTTGGTAAACGTACCTAAGTATTATCTATATATAAAAGGAGAAGTTCCCATCCAGCACCCACTGACTGATTGACATAAGACGCACGCACAGCCGTAAGTGTTACGTAACACTGATTGTACTTTTCAGTGAATTAAAGGATTTTCCCAATTAGTTCATGAATATTATATAAAATATTAAGTAACTTAGCTATTAATGGGAAAAAAAAAATAGTCAGACCATTTTATTCGAAACTTTAAAAGAGTTCTCTGGCGGTAAATGAGTAAAATACGTGTTTCAGGATTTACAAAATTTTACTCCTAGGGAGATGAAATGTGATGGCCTAGATTCAAGTATATGAAAAGACAGCTCTTAATGAGTTGTAAATGTATACCGATAGCAAAATGTGTTCATCTTATACTTTTTGAGATATTCAAGATTTTGCTGGGGTAACGTTTTGCGATTTTTCATATCTCGAAAACTGTTGTGAACTCACGTAAAAAAAGGTTACATTAGGTTAGGGAAAAAAGTTTAGTTTAAGGTTAGGTTAGGGATTGCAATAAAAATGTGTCGAACACCCATGCCAAGACTACTCAGGGTTGTGACCTCCTTCTTCTTAGTGAGCACGAAGCAGACACTGATCTCAGAGAACACAACTTCTTGCCACTCTTGAAGTGCCGAGGCACTCGCACGTCAAATACCTAGAGATATCTAAAGTTTGGCAGATCAATAGAATGGTGACGAGAGCGTAGATGGCCCGAGGGAAGCTCTATATTTCAGTACTTTTCTCTCGCTTCGGACGCGGCTCAAGATTAAGTCGAACCTAAGAAAACCTAAGTTTTAGGAGCCGATGGAGCTCCGCGTTACTTGAGGAACGCCATCATCCATCGGGACTTAAAGTAGAAACGCTTATCTCCCGCCTAGCGAAGGACATGTATGACAAAGCTTACCATTGCACTGCCACATCGGGAAGGCGGGGAAGAGTAGGAGTCACTGCCTATTGCATAAGTATTCAGTTTTTGAGAGACCCACGGCGTAGCAGTAATGTTAAAATTCCGATCGACTGAGACCACTTATAGAAATAATGTGAAATCGTAGTAAACAAGGAACCCTCATAGTTTTAATACGTCTGTCTGCTTGGTTCTACTTAGAGATTATTAGTACCATCATCATCATCATCATCAGATCCTTTTAGTCTCCAGTCTCCACTGCAGGAGCACGACCCTCTGTACTACTATTGTCATACTTGGCCAGAGCTGCTCTGGCCAAGTATGACTATAGTAGTACAGAGGATTAAGCCTATACCCTCTACGCTGGCCAGACGGGATAGAAAGATCTCATTGATAATTAGTACCAAAAAGCTATAATTTGGCATAGGCAACTGTTATGAACTTAAAGTAGAACGGGGTATAGCACCTGGCCTGACGGAGTGACAAAAGCGTCAGGCGTCTGCCTATGCGATGATTTGACGAAATAATCAAGTCACACTTGGATGTGATCAGCACAGGTCTATGCTCAGCAATTAGCAGAAGAAGGGCTAGTTGGTGATGATGATGAACTCACGAAAAGTCCACGCTGACGAAGTCGCGGGCAACAGCTAGTTTATCTGTATTTGAACAAATTGAGGCTTTCTATGAACCAACTATCTGTAATGCTCTATATTTCTCTAAGGCGCAACATTTTGCTGGGGTTACGCATTCAATAATTAATATGTTATATTACAACCGCTTACCGTTGTGAACCGCTATTTAAAAAACATAAGATTCTAACATTTCCGTCATTATATATAATAGAAACAGCTATATTTGTAAAAAGTAATCCTCACCTGTTTCCCAAGTTATCTGATAGAGTAGAAAGAAACCGACGTGAAGACAAATTGTGCATACATCCATCCAAAACTGCTTTATTACATGATAGTGTATTAGGTATGGCACCGATAATATATAATAAAATACCAAAACAATATAAAGAATTAAATGTTACTTTGTTTAAGAAAAAAATTAAGTCATTTTTGATAGACAAATGTTATTATAGTATTAAGGATTTCTTATCTGATAAATTGTGAATTGATTTTAGTTTATATATAAGGTCCATAGATTAAGTATATTATTATAGTATAGTTATATAGGTAGCATAGGTATAGATGATAGCCTTTCTGACCACATTTGCACACCGGTGATGGTAAACATGATTGGACGAAATTGAATGTACTAATATCTTGTAACACATGTTTGGCAAATAAATTATCTTTATCTTTATCTTTACAAAATTGATGAAAAAAAATCCAATAGAACCATTTTCGACTTCTACGTGGATGAAGTCGCGGGTTACAGCTAGTATATATATATATATAGCCAACAACTTTTAAGTTCGAATCGAACATGAGCCAAATTGTTCCAGGGGTTGCCGAGATTTTAGGGTTCGGGGAAAACTACTAGTGTAACGTTCCTAGTCTAACGTTATGTAAGTATAAATTGTAAAAAAAAACTCATTATAAAACGATTACCTAATTAATTACTTGCCTATCTATAGTTATAATGATGTAGCTGGCGTAACAATATGTGGCAGATTGGGTATAATGCCCAGGGCCGAGCTCAAAGGGGGGGGGGGCAGTTGCTTGCCCTTGGATAACTAGACTTATATTGAGAGGCAAAATCGAACCCCGGTTATTTCTGACTACGAGGGGAATAAAAAAGTATTTATTTTATTTTTGTTGTTATAGCAGCAACAGAAACAATACATCGGTAAAAAATTCCAGTTGTCTAGCTATCACGGTTCATAAGATGCAGCCCGGTGACAGACAGGCGGTGTAGTCTTAGTGACAGGGTCCCGTTTTTACCCTTCGGGTACGGAACCAAGGCAGAGTAGGATAGGTCCACTTCAGGTCCTCCCGTAGAGAAAGCCACTTAGGGAATACAAGCTAAACAAAGCTTATAAACGTCAATGAGACCTCTCCAACCCGTCTGGCCAGCGAGGAGAGTACAAGCCAAAGTCCTCAGTGGCTGCTCTGGCCAAGTATGGCTCTAGAAGTACAGAGAGGGCCGTGCTCCTGCAGTAGAGACAAATATATGTAGTTACGCCACTGGGCTATAATGTAGGTATTAATTTCATGCGCTATAAAATATACATTGTCGTGAGACTGCATTTGAGGCGTTGAGGTAGTCATGTATTCGACTCGTGCGCAAGTAAGCCCCCTAAAAATGAAACTAACAGTGCTTCTCGTACTTTCCCGTAAGTTTTTCAACACCCTAAAGTCAAAATTCAAAAAAAAATTAGAAGATCATTTATTTATATACTAGCCCAAACCCGCGACTTCGTTCGCTTGGATTTTATGACACCGGAAAATGCTCATCAGGCTGAACTTTTATATTTCTTTTATATTATATTTTTTATAGTTTAGCTGTACCATTATGGTTCTGCGGGAGGTATTCCATTTTCCAAAATCAATTATACCCTACCAGAGAGTTGCCCAGACTTAACAGTTATATAACAAAAAAAGTTTAATTTGTATCCGTCCAGTATTTCCGGAGATTAGCGTGTACAAACAGACGGATAAACAGTCTGTCGGCTGTCTTTTTTTTGACCGACTTTTAAAAGGAGGAGGTTATCAATTCGATTGTATGTTTTTTTTGTATGTATGTGACGCTATATCTTCGGCAACCGTGGACGATTTGAATGATTATTTTTATTTGAAAGCCCTTACTCCCAAGTTGGTCCCATATTAACTTGGTGAAGACACGATGAAGAACTTTGGAGATATGGAAAAAACTCCTGAAAAAAATTGAAGTCTGTTGTTTTTTTTGTTAAAAATTTAATTATCTCGAAAAAACTTAATCCTTTTAAAAATATTTTTAGTTTTATTCGATCATTCCAACGAATATCAAGAATTTTTGTCAAGGAGATACAAAGAGAAAGCGAATAGCCGTCACATTTATGTACGGATGTTAACCATGATGAAGACGGTGCTCAACGAGGGTATGCTGCGGACCAAGACGCTGAACAAGCTGCGGTTTATGTTTGAGGAGTCGCCTTTTTACGAGATGGGCTACCTTATGGGGGAAATAGTTGACAGGTAAAGTGGGTATCGTCTTACAAAATACACTGACACATTTTTGATGGTGAATTCAATTTAACATCTATGTATTTAAATTAATAAAATAAACAAGAAAATTAAAACTAAATTAATAACTTAAATTACTTATAAAAAAAGCCCTGACAAAGTGCCCAGAAGGCTGGCAGCATTTCCACGTTGTTTGGCAATGCTTATCTTTTGAGCCAGATAAAGGCCAGCCCTCTGGTCACGCGTGATTTCAGTCAATTTTCGGGCCCCAAAGTTTCCACCCCAAACGTCTCAAACAAGTAATTATTGCCAAGGCTACTACAAAATTTGTGCCGTTTCTGGATTCAATCAATTTCAATCTGTCAAATAAAAGCGCCATCTATATGGCTTGCGTTGCATTATGTACTTAGTACTATCATACTTGATGCTTTAAAGCATTTTAATGGGTGATTCGATTAGCCGCCACAAGGTGTCATATTGTACCTACACTATTTAAACGAATTTTTGGAATTTACGTTGTCTGTTTCAGCGCGCTTTAGCTTAAATCGATAGATACCAATTTCTCTCTTTTTCTCGGGCACTTACTCAATTTATGATACTATGTATGTATGTTTACAATTTTTGTCCTCCCATACAAGTTGCAGAAACTCAAAAGTTATTTTTTCATATTTCAATAATCTTCCTTGGGGAAAGTTTTTCAGTATCGTATGCTAAATTTACTCTTAAAATAGTTTCAATATATTTGGACAGGTTAGATATAACTTCTTATTTGTAGACGGCCACTCCAATTCCTTCCGTGGATGTCGTAGTAGGCGAGTTAGGAAGAACAAGCTAAATAAAGCTTATCAACATCTATGAGACCTCTCCGATCCGTCTGGCCAGCGAGGAGAGTGTAGGCCAAGTCCTGTAGCTGCTCTGGCCAAGTATGGCTCTAGTGGTACAGAGAGGGTCCTGCAAAAGGGAATTTTACTATTTATTTTTTGGCGTTATTTTAATCACGTTATACTAGAAAAGCCTGTGGATCGATTAATTACGGGCATGTCTCTTCCGCGTTGTATACAACTTCCGACGATTAGTCCGTTTATTAATATAGTAATTATAGTATACTTTTTTGAGTTAATATTATGTGAATATTATGCTCTGCAGGAGCACGACTTTCGCTGCACGTCTAGAGCCATACTTGGCTAGAACAGCCAGAGGCCTTGGCCTACACTCTGTTCGCTGGCCAGACGGGTTGGAGAGGTCTCACTGATGTTGATGAGCTTTGTTTAGCTTGTATTTCCTAAGTCGCCTTCTACGACATCCACGGGAGGACTTGGAGTGGTCCTATTCTACTCTGCCGGAAACTACACGTAGTTGGGTATTAGTTTTAAACGTAAATCTTGTTAGATATAGAAAAATGGTGTCACATGCAAGGCGCCGGTTTCAATGGCGGAGTGTCTACATCCACGACCTGGTGAGGCGGGTACAAGTGATGCAGTTTCTTTACTTAGAGGTATATAACCTGTGCCGCATGCTCAACCAGATAGAGATCAAATACAAGACAAACTTTGAGTTCCAGAACATTCACTCGGAAATACCCATAGAGGAAATAGCGAAGGTAAGACCAAAGAGCTTTGAATATGTAAGTAATATAGTATTTTGTGCAACAGTTGTATAAGAACGGTCAAAAAATGCAAGTGGCGCAGGTTACGATGCGAGCCTTGGCGAGCATCATAAAGAGACGCCATCGAGCATATATACAACGTTGCATTAATACTTTTTCTAACAAACAAAGACAAATATGAAAATGTTTGAGGTATGTTTGGTAAATTAAATTTAGAATATACAAGTACTGATCTATAAGGTATCTATGGATAATTTTTTTTTAGTTGACGTCTTTTTAGTGACTATGTTAAAAAAATAGTGAATCTATAGAAAAAAGTTCTACGTCTATGGCTAGGCGTATCTTTTTAGCGAAATAACGATACATGTGCTACTTATTATGAGGAATAGAGTATAGACTTTTTTCTGCAATCATATTATCAATGTTCTTATATTAGTGTTCGGGACCATTTAAAAGATAGATAACAGTACGGGAGTAAAAAAATAATCTTTAATTCTACTCACAACAAAAACCTAATGTTGCAAATGATAGTATAGTATCGTAACATATAGAAATCTCTGTGAGCTGGCGTCTGAGGTAGGATAAAACTGAATTACAGATCACCAGGTTCCCAACCAACGAATCAAAATCAGTAGGTACCTATACAAAAATAACCAGCCTTTTTGACTGGTACTTAGGATATTATGACGTAAACCTATCTGGTGTGTCTTTTCTGTGTCTTTTCCTCTTAGACGTTTACCGTTGCTAGAATGAGACTTTGAGCATTTTTACTTTTGTCGTTTAGCAAAGTCTCATCTTTGCTAAACGACAAAAGTAAAAATGCTTCCTGTTTGCTGCTTACCGACTTCAACCATAAAAAAATTTGATTGCGGGATCACCTCGCAAGTATACCCTTTCAAACCAAAAAGAATTTTCCAAATCGGTCCATTCTTCTTCGAATAATCAGTGAACATACATACATACATACTATCACGTCTTTATCCCTAATGGGGCAGACAGAGCATTTTGGGTCTTGCGGTTCTATGCAGAGCCCAGGGCCGCAAGACCCAAAAGCTACTTTTAGCGTCATGGTGGGCGAGAAGATGGAAAAGCAATCAATACAGTGATGGGTTGCTAGCCGCATCGCCTGTTAACATGATTTGCATTTTTGCCCATTCCCTCGATCGGCTTTTACGATCTGCGTGGGAAGAGAAGCAGCTGGTACATTCTAAGTTTTTTTTATTTCTCCCAGACCAGCATGGGAGTCATGAATGGAGTTATGGATCAGTGAACATACATAAAAAAAACGCGTCGAATTTCCTTCTTTTTTGGTACTTAGTAGGTTAAACATTTAAATGACAAATTATGTTTATACTGAGGAATACGGCTTTATCTGAGCCAGTTAAGCCTAAGGTTTCCTTCGACAGTATCGATCTTTGTAGTGAGGTTCCGGGTTCGATCCCCGGTGAGGGCAAGTTGGAAAATGGCATTTTTCTAATTGGTCTTGGATGTTTATCTATAATGTATTTGTTATAAAATATAGTACCTATCGTTAAGGTAGTATCCCATAACACAAGTATCGAACTTACTTTGGGCAACTATTATTAATTGGCTTGTCAAGTAATTTTTAAACAAATCTTTGCAATCCGTTTCGAGGAATAGCCTCTCGGAAAAGCTTTCTTTAATCAGATTTTAAAATAAGGTCTTACATAATTAGATATTTGCAAAAATCCCAGACCTTCATTTTTAAGCAAGGTCAAGATTTTTGAGGAAGTGACGTCACGATGAAGATTTTTTGGGTAATGTTGGCAATATCCACTTTCAGTACTACACTGAAGTGCCATTTTTGAAACGCGGTGTAACCTGAACTAATGGTTTTTCCATACAATAAACCGTTCGTTTAGTGACTTCGCGTTTCAAAAATGGCACCATTGTATTGTATTGTCACTGTCACGACGGTTATTGAAACAGGAGACAGTGACAGTTGACAGATGTCATTGTTTTTTTAGTGCAGGCAAAGGAAAAATGTAAACTTTTATTTCTGTGTGTCGTCACTTCCGTGGTAATGTTTAAAATTACATAAAAAAATCCTGACAACACGTAGAATTTTTTTATGTCTATATTTTCGATTAAGGCACCTATAACACTTTTATATTTTTTTAGTTGACAAGTCAATTCTATCCTTTGGGGCTAGCTCAGTGTAATTTGTCCCTATTTATTTATTTGTGGTCCGAAATGAGTTTTCTAAGTAGAGGCTCCTGGATTTTGCCCGGGGGAGAGGACGTGATCTTGTAATTATACAACGTGGAAGGGACGTACCCGTTATAATCGATTTATTACGGGTTACCACGGGATATATATTAAACAAAAAAAATAAGTGTAGAGCCGCTCGGGCAATTTGTGTGGGAACGTCGATTTTTTGACTGTTATTTTAATTTTATTACGCTATAGTGATCGAGTATAGCCCGTGGTTTGATTAATTACGGGGATGTTCCTTCCACGTTGTGTATAAAAGAAGGGCTCCACGATTCGAATGATGCTCGCATAATCTCGATCGAACTTTACTTAGTGAGTTCGTTTGACTTTCCATTACTTATTTCCATACTAGCCGAAGCCCGCGACTTCGTTTGCGTGGACTTTATGTCTCTGAAAAATGCTCATCAGACTGAACAACTTTTACTAAGGCGTCATTTTCATATTTCTTATAGTTTAGCTGGAGCATTATACTTTTGCATCAGGTGTTCCATTTTCCAAAATAATTTATACCTACCGCATATGTTGCCCAGGCTTAACAGCTATATAACAAAAGTTTCATTCGAATTCGTCGAGTATTTCCGTTAATATTTGAAATTCTTACTCTATTACTATGTCTCCATCGCCTCATTTTTTTTTGTAAATATGCAATGTACAGACACACTTTTTTTACTGCTTTATTCTGAATATACCTCTAGATATAGATTTTCAATAGATTAAGCCGTTTCACAACTAACAAATGTTTTAGCACAATGAAATGGTTAGACTGGAGTCCTTATTCTTGGAGAAGGAGAGGCAGAGGAAACTCAAGCGAATAAGGAAAGCGAGGAAGAAGTTCTCACGCCTTAATAATGGCGCAATGTCAAAGTACGAGATTCCGAAACCGAAGGGCGGCCCGTTCCCGATCGACTACGGGTGGGACATTGGAAATTATTGGTGAAGAATACACGTGACTACCACTTTTATACAAAATAGGCATGATGACTGGAAAAATACCCTCTACCCTGTGTTGTAAATTGTCCTCTTATTTCAAAGTTGAATGGAAGGGATCCCTATCTGGGATAAGTCCGCCTTTGTACTGTTTTCTACTTTTTTTGATGTATAAGCTATATTATTGTAAAGTTTCATTAAAATCCATTGAGAAGTTATTACGTGAAAGAGTAACAAACATCCATCCATAATTACAAACTTTCGCGTTTATAATATTAGGAAGTTGGATTTTTTTTTAAATCTTAAAATAAAACTGAGTACCGTGTAGCACTTGGAAAGAAGTTACAAAAATTAATACACTTAAATATGGGTATCCACATAAAATTTCAGCCCCTAAAAAAATTCGTAATAGACAAATCTTACACTTTTTTGCCTTACCCATCCGCCAAGTCCATACTGACGAAAAAGGAACTTCGTTTAAAAAAACACTGACGATAGGCACTGTTAATTCTTAATATTATACAATTTACTATATCAATTAAGCTTAATAGGATTGTCCGACTATTTTCCATCGCTAAGGTCGCAGGGCAGGGTACCTAAGACACTGGCGGCATTGCCTCGTTGTAAGGCCAGACATAATCTTTGGCCAAAATACGCACCAGCTCTTAGGTTCCCAATTTGTTAAATTAAAAATATTGGTCCATTGTTTTTGGATAATTTAAACCGGATTAAAAGGAATAATACTGATCCGATACTGTCATCATCCCTATTCTGTTAGTGCGTCAGATAATAATAAAAGTTTATTGTATTTAAACGTATTTCTTTTTTCTTTGCCAAAAAAAATTTTCATAGGTTTATGTATGTTTGTGTGTACCAATGTAAATATGATCTTATAGTTTTTATTTAATTTAAACTTATACTTCCATACAAAAGTGTGTAGCCGCCCGGGCATTTTGCACAGGAATGTCTTTATTGAGTGATTTGATTTATTGTAATTTAATTATACTATAGTGATCTAGTATAGCCAGTGGTTTGATTTTTTGTAGATATTACATTGTAGATAGTATGTAGTATATTATTCCTCTGTGATAGTATTATTCTATTGTATACACGCTGACTTTTTATTGGTTTAAAAAAAAATGTCGTATAGTAAATAAATGCCTCTATCCATATATGTAATCCAAATTTCTGTATGTCATAAGACAAAAAAGTTGCGTAAATGATTTTCGATCAAGACCATGTAGTTATGCGCCGGCCGCCAGCTGCGTAATGTCGATAACCCCGGCCGGCGGCCGGCGGGCGGTGTATGGCGGCGGTACTACTAATTGATCTCACAATTTTACTTTCGAGTTTTAGACAACATTTTTTGTTTCTGAATTTTTATTTTGACTAGCTAATTCGGTCTTACTAACGACGCCTATGAAGTGGCCTTCGGCTTCAAAACCAGTTAAAAATCACCGTGTATACCTACCAGTTCTTCATATACTTACTTACTGCAGCCTCTCTTGCTGACATCCTCTGCTTTCCTGTTGTGGCTGTTGTGGTGGTTGGTCGTCAACTTGCCCTTTGGCAAAGGCCTCCCCCAGCTGTCTCCATAGCATTCTGTGCCTTGTTTTCCCTCTCCATAACCCTCCAGCTGTTTTCTTGATTTCATCTTCCCATCTCCTCCTCTGTCCTCCTTTCCTTCGTTTTCCAAAACGAAAAACGAAGGAAAGTTATTCATATAAATACATACATACATACTATCACGTCTTTATCCCTAATGGGGCAGACAGAGCATTTTGGGTCTTGCGGCTCTATGCAGAACCCAGGGCCGCAAGACCCAAAAGCCACTTTTAGCGTCATGGTGGGCGAGAAGATGGAAAAGCAATCAATACAGTGATGGGTTGCTAGCCGCATCGCCTGTTAACATGATTCGCATTTTTGCCCATTCCCTCGATCGGCTTTTACGATCTGCGCGGGAAGAGAAGCAGCTGGTACATTCTAAGTTTTTTCATTTCTCCCAGACCAGCATGGGAAAATTTATAAAAATAGTACTAAATATATAGAAACTATCGATAGTTATGCAACATTAGCAGTAGCGTGCATTTCATACAGACAGAATCCGTCTTATTATATAACGACTATTGTTACTAGGTTTAAACCATTATCCGACCAAATCAAGTTGACGTCTAGTAATACGTCATTGTCTCATCTGAAAATGTCAACTTGATTTGGTCGGATAATGGTTTTAACCTAGTAACAAAGATAGTCTGCGTTTTATAATAAGACGGTATCAGTCTACTATTTGCCATATAACATCGGAAACTAACGAAAAATGTACTTATTTTGCTGGATATGTAAGACTAGCCGAAGCCCGCGACTTCGTTCGCGTGGACTTAATGTCTCGGGAAAATGCTCATCAGGCTGAACAACTTTTACTAAGGCTTCATTTTTATATTTCTCATAGTTTAGCTGGACCATTATAGTTCTGCATCAGGTGTTCCATTTTCCAAAATCATTTATACCCTATATGTTTTCCAGGCTTAACAACTATATAAGGTCTAACAACTCGCCCTTGAAATACTTCAGTCCGTGAAATTGAACAACTTTCCCCAAGAAACATATGTTGAAATGTAAAAAAAAAAATTTTAGGCTTTCCATACAAACTCGGATCAGCTGATCGGTCAACTTGTATGGCAGGCCAAAAATTACTTTTCATATTTCGATATTTGTTTCTCGGGAAAAGTTGTTTAGTATCAATGACTGAATTCATCCTTAAAATAGTTTCAGTTTGTTAGACCTTATATAACAAAAAAAGTTTCATTGGAATCCGTCAAGTATTTTCGTTTATTTTTTTAATTCTTACTCTATTACTATGTCTCCATCGCCACCATTTTTTTTTGGAAATATATTTAATGTACAGACATACTTTTTTTACTGTTTTATTATATGTATATATAAGTGTCTACCCTATTGCCGTGTGGTTTCCGGCAGAGTAGAATAGGGCCACTCTCCTCCCGTGGATGTCGTAGAAAGCGACTTAGGAAATACAAGCTAAACAAAGCTTATAAACATCAATGAGACCTCTCCAACCCGTCTGGCCAGCGAGGAGAGTGTAGCAGTGGCGGAGCCTCCTTAGAAGCCGATTCCCATCGAGTTTCCTTAGAGGCTTCTAACATATATGCATTTATTACTAATAACAATCATAACCTGACTACTCTCAATTAGTTTTTAGTCAGATTACTGATTGTGATGTTAGAAAAGCGGTTCTTTCAATATCCTCGAATGCCACCGGTAATGATAGTGTTAGTCGTAACATGATTCTTGATATCAAGGATATGAAGAATCATGTTACGACTAACCTTGATATCCTTCTACCTATTATAACTTCTATCTTTAATTTCTCCTTATCCTCGGGCGTATTCCCATCAGCTTGGAAAGAAGCCCATGTAATACCTCTTCCCAAAAACAGAAATCCTAAATCCTTTTCTGATTTCCGTCCTATTTCCATCCTTCCATTTCTATCTAAAGTGTTAGAGCGTATTGTCCAACAGTAATTAACTGATTTCCTTATTGAACATGATCATGAACATGATCTCCTGAATCCCTGCCAGTCCGGTTTCCGTCCTCGTCATAGCACGACTACTGCTCTAGTAAAAATTACCGATGACATTCGTTCGGGTATGGACAGAGGGCAGGTCACGGTGTTGTCATTGCTAGATTTTAGTAATGCTTTCAACACTGTCGATTTCGATATCCTGCTTATGGTATTGCAGTCTCTTAACATATCTCCGACAGTAATCGACTGGTTTCGTACTTACCTGTTTGGGCGCCGACAGTGTGTACGTGTTGAGGAATCTTTCTCCTCATGGTGTTACACATCGGCCGGTGTACCACAGGGTGGCGTATTATTTCCTATTTTATTTGCACTTTTTATCAACTCTATAACTCTGTCACTTCACTCCTCCTATCACCTTTATGCAGATGATCTTCAAATTTACTCGCAGTCGACCATTGATGACCTCCCACAAGCCATTCAAACAGTTAATGATGATTTGTAACGCATATCTGTCTGGAGTAAAACCCATGGTCTCATTGTAAATCCAAACAAAACGCAAACCATAATTATTGGTAGCTCATATTATATCTCCAGAATAAAAATTTCTGATCTTCCTCGTATCATTTTCGATGGAACAATCATTGAATATAGTGATTGCGTTAAAAATCTTGGTGTTTTCATGGATCAAACTCTCTCCTGGTCTGTTCAACTTTCCGAGGTTAGTAAAAAATTGTTTGCCGCTTCTGCGTCCCTACGCAGACTGCGTAACTTCCTGCCGATGGATACCAAAATTGCGCTTTCACATAGTTTAATGCTCCCCATTTTGGATTATGCCGATTCTTGTTACCTAGACAAGAATCGAATTCTTGAGCGGAATCGTGCTTGAGCGTCTCCAAAACCTTTGCATCCGATTTATCTTCGGTTTGAGGAAGTACGATCACGTCTCTCAATTTCGCACGCAACTCAAGTGGCTCCCTATTCAACTCCGCCGAGACTGGCATATTCTATCACTTCTTTACTCCATCCTTTTTAATCCTTCTTATCCCAACTACCTCAAGGAGCGCTTCGTTTTCCTTAAAGATGCCCATGAACGCAATTTACGCAGTTCAGAAAATCTTAGGCTTGACATTCCTCCTCACTCCACTGTAATGTATTCTAATTCTTTCACTGTACATTCTGCCCTTCTTTGGAATGCCCTTCCGTCCCGCATCCACTTTGCTCAGACATTGGCAAGTTTCAAGAACCAGGTAAAGTCGCATTTTCTTTCAACTACACAGTAGCTTATTTCCTATACATTTTAATATGATCATAATCTTCGTTCTTATTTCCGTTGTGTATGACATGTATTTTTATTGTTAGTATTCTAATGTATATATATATTTATGTATGTATGTGTATGTTTATGTTTGTATGTATATATATACTTATATTTGATATTTGATATTTATAATTAATATTTATTTATGTAGATTACCGTATTACCTTATATGTATTTTAGTTTATCTTACTTATATATTTTATTTTTGCTGTCATATCACGATATAAAATTAAGTTAGTACTATGCTCACTATCGCACCACTTATTTACTATTACTCCTATTTGCCAATCCTGTCACCCAAAGGTAGCCTGTAAGAGATTGCCTTGGCGATAAGGCCGCCTATTGTACATCTGAATTTATATTTAAATGTTATTTTCATGTGTTTTGGTGCAATAAAGTGTTTTTACTTACTTACTTACTTAACCTACGTGTATCGTACTATTTCCATAAGCCGTAAACTAGCAGCATGACTGGATTGCACACCTACATATTCAAAATATGAAAATTCTCTCTGATTATTGAAATACACTCAGAATGATACTTGTATAAACACGCTCAGATACATATTACTCATACTAAGGTAATAAAAATAAGCCGGACATGGAACGGCTTTTAAATAACCTAATTAGGTAGGTATTTAATTCGTTTCATAGTTTTATAGATTTACTAGCCCAAATTCTTACCCAGTTCTACTGGAGTGTAGGCCAAGTTCTTGCTGCTCTGGCCAAGTATGGCTCTGGTAGTACAGAGAGGGTGGTGCTCCTGAAGTGGAGACTAAGACCTGATGATGATGAGGATGACTGTCTATCCTGTCAAACATATTTGTGCACCTCACCAAACATCATATGAGAGAGATCGAAAAGATTGCCATGTCTCGTCGGGGTTACTCCAAAAGTGGTAAGCAAAACGGACGTTACTACGTATTTGCGTTTTAGTGTCAAGCAACATTGAGCACTAAAGTATGACGATAAAGTCTAATTTACTTTGACATATAAATAGGACGTCGACTTTTGTACGACTAACGTATTATTATATGGAGTATACCCCAGATTATAGCACAGAATACATACTAGTACTTACGTACAGAAGTCTTACTCTAAAAAGAAATCCAAAGAAATATCTACTCAATATTGTTAGCGATATGGTCTAATTTAGCTCGCGTCAGAACTCTACACCTACTTGTTTAGATACCTAGAATTTCAGTTGCAAGTCAATTTCATTCTTATAACGCTAGACAAACGGTTCATCATGGGTAGGTACCTACACAAAACCGATTGAGTGAGCAATTCGCCTAGGGTTGTCAAGATACTAACATCGCCATCTAGCGCAGGCAATTTCAAACTGGCGTTGGCTGCGCATATTATATTCATCTACCTTGTTAATTGTACATACATAGGTAATATATTATATCGTGTATAAATCTTTTTTCGTAATAATAACCATATATTATGTTACCAATATATCTTAATAAACCTATCATATGATAATTCATGATATACTAAATAGGTTCCTTCCCCTTCAGCGCAGCGTCTTTAGGAAGCGTAAAAAAAAGTAAAATCTGGATCACTGTCTGTGTTTAAGCAATTTAACACTGCACAGTATTTTTTTGCCTTTTTAGGGTTTCGTACCCAAAGGGTAAAAACGGGACCCTATTACTAAGACTTCGCTGTCTGTCCGTCTGTCTGTCACCAGGCTGTATCTCAAGAACCGAGATAGCTAGACAGTTGAAATTTTCACAAATTAAGTATTTTTGTTGCCGCTATAACTACAAATACTAAAAACAAAATAAAATAAATATTTCAGGGGGGGTTTCCATATAACAAACGCGATTTTTTTTTACCCTTTTATGCTCGATATCAATAATGGCAACAGGTAGGCACTTGAAATATTCACAAAATACTCAGTTGTATTTTTATTTTAATAATAAATAAATAAAATATAACATAAAATAAATATTTAAGGGGGCTGCCATACAAAAAACTTGATTTTTATAAATAATGGTACGGAACCCTTTGTGCGTAAGTCCGAGTCGCACTTGGCCGGTTATTTCTTTTTCTTTCCATGACGATTAAGTCGGTGAATCTGGTGAACAAACAAAGCGTGTGTCACTGCTCACTGCTCGCTAGGTAGCGACTCTAGCGAGTCGTCCTTGCTGGATTAGCCTCCATATAGAGGCCGCAATGCGTAGGTATATTTTCGATACCTAAACGGGGAGTGACACAGGCCTGATTATAGTGACTTGAGCCTTGTATCACAAATGGCACTTCATAGAAACGGAGTAACGAATATACCTAGTACTACTACAAACGAAACAATATGTCTGTGCACATGTCAAATGTCTGAGTTCAACACTCAGGGTCGCCATTACAGAGATTGTTGCTTTGTTTACCTGTTTTTATCATTCCAAAATCTATAAAATTTTCGTTTTTTATTGTTTTCAACGTGCGACTAGCAAGAGCCCTGTTTTACAGGCGCTTACACGGCTCAATAACGGGGGAGGGGTTGCGGGAACACCAGATTGCGGGGGACGGTGCCAGTTTCCGCTCTGTATGTAATACTTTTATTAATTTTGTGCTTGTATGAAAACGTGGTAGTGAAAAAAAAGAACTTATGCTTGATGCAATTTATTGAAGTTTCAACTTAAATACCCATATCGTAAGGTCCTAAATTGTCCCAGGTACCTTCCACAGGCCAGTTGTTCACGAAGCGCTTGCTCTTAGTGGTGTAGTTTTCGGGCAAACCCAAACGTCGAGCCAAGTGCTGTGCTCGGTACCTACAGACAAAGTTACGCTGCATTTACACTGAAGCGGAGCAGAGCGGAGAGGTGCTTAGCGGTGCATGAATTGACCAATCACAATGCTCGAAATCTCCGCTCCGCTTCAATGGAAACAGCGGAGTATAATTATTTTTTTAACATACAAGCTGTTGAAGATAGATATTAAAAACGCCTACAATTTGGTGGGTATGGCTGCCTTGCTGTCACAGGTAAAAACCAAAATTCCTACCATTTACGATTAAATTTGGCAAGTCTATAGCAAAAATTCTAAAGTAATATTTGAAGACAACACTTTATTATCCTGTGTAGGCTGCCAGCAAGGTGATCCTTTAGGTCCAGCTATTTTAAACTTTACCATTCACCCAATTTTAGAAAAATGAAATTCCAAATTCCATTTTTGGTATTTGGACGATAGTTCACTAACTTCGGACTATAGCACTGTTTTGGGAGACTTCAGACCCTCATTGACGCATTTAAGCAAAGAGAGAATAAGAGTATAACTAAAAAAAAATATTTTAATTTTAAGAAAATTTAATGTGTACTTATACTTTTTTTCGTCTAAATAAATACTTTACATTTTTAGCTATTTTTTTACAAACTATAATTTTTCAACATTAAAAACCGACCTCCCATCTACTCAACTGATAAAAAAAAATTATAAACCGTTTTAGGTATATTGAAATTCGGTAACTATACTATACTTCCTTTACAGATTTCACGCTTCCTCCACATGGCCACACTTACTTCCTTTACAGATTTCACGCCTCCTCCATATGGCCACACTTACTTCCTTTACAGATTTCACGCCCCCTCCATATGGCCACACTTACTTCCTTTACAGATTTCACGCCTCCTCCATATGGCCACACTTACTTCCTTTACAGATTTCACGCCTCCTCCATATGGCCACACTAACTTCCTTTACAGATTTCACGCCTCCTCCACATGGCAACACTTACTTCCTTTTTAAAGCCACCTCTTGCATCCGCCTTAGGGAAGCCGCACCTGACGCATCGGCTTTAGATTTCTTCTTCTTCTTCTTTGACGCTAAAAATACAGTCAGATTAGTATCTCTAGGGATGCAAGAGCAAGACTGGACTAAACGCGTCGCATGGTCTGTTTAGGCTAGAGACTAAATAAATATGCCGCCCCTGCTTGGCTTGGCTGTCACCTTGATTACCAGTACAGACAGTAAGGGTTACATATATTGAGGAAATTTCCACAAAATTTTCTTTTAAAAGAAGAGTACATTCTCATCTTATAAATTAGTTATTTACTAATAGGTTATATCACCATCGTCATCATCGTAATAGTGTAATGTAATTATAATGTAGGTATATAATATGTGTGTATATTGTATGTATTGTATAATGTGTATGTTTATGTCATATTTTAATCTAAGGTATATATTATATGTAGGTATATATTAAAATAAATGTTTTGTAATATATAATATTCTTTTTATATTATTTTGCGCCGCAACAATTTATCTGTTTATCCCTATGGTTGACTGGGAGAGAACGCTCTTAGCGTTAAGTCCGCCAATTGTAAACAATTTTTAATTGTGGATCAATAAAGTTTTAATAAATAAATAAATAAATATATATCTTTATATATAAAAATTCCTAAACTACTAAACCGATTTCAAATTTGATTTGCACACCGTGTTCAATTTGATCCAACTTGAAAGATAGGATAGCTCACCAGGGGATACAGATACAACACGTAGAAGCTCTTTGGAGAAGTTGATTTTATATGTGGCGTTGGCACTGGCGCCCTGGAGCGTATGTCCTGCTCTTGCGACTCTACCACAGGTATGGCACTTCGTAGAAACGGAATAACAAATATACCTAGTACTACTGCAAACGAAACTGTATAACTGTGCACACAGTCAAAATGTGTGAGTTAAATATAAGGGTCGCCACCACAGAATTTGTTGCTTTAATTACCTGTTTTCATCACTCGGAAATCTATAAAATTTTCGTTCTTTCTTGTTTTACGTGGATTAACAATGATAATATGGTCAGTTTCTCACCATTATGATTCAATAATAATCCTGTTTTACAGGCGCTTACAAGGTCCAAAAGCGGGGGACGGGTAACGGGGACGCCAGATTGCGGGGGACGGTGAGAGTTTCCGTTCTGTATGTAATACTATTATTGATTCTGTGATTCTACTCTGGCCGGCCGGTTATGGCAAGACAGGCGGTGGGTGTGTAACTGTGTGTATGTGTTTGTAAGCGCATTATTATTATATAGGTAATACAATGTTGACACATTATAACATGTAGGTAATGCTTTAAATAACAAATAAATATATAGGGACAAATTACACTGATTGAGATAGCCCCAAAGTAAGTTCGAGACTTGTGTTATGGGATACTTACTTAACGATACTATATTTTATAACAAATACATATACACGCTGACTTTTCATTAGTTTAGGAAAAAAAAATGTCGTATAGTAAATAAATTTCTCTATCCATATATGCAATCCAAATTTCTGTATGTCATAAGATAAAAAAGTTGCGTAAATGATTTTCGATCGAAACCACGTAGTTATACGCCGGCCTAATGTCGATGACCCCGGCCGGCCGGCGGGCAGTGTATGGCGGCGGTACTACTTATTGATCTCACAATTTTACTTTCGAGTTTTAGACAACAGTTTTTGTTTCTGAATTTTTATTTTGACTCGCTAATTAGGTCTTACTAACGATGCCTATGAAGTGGCCTTCGGCTTCAAAACCAATGAAAAATCATCGTGTATAGATTAACATCCAAGACCCAGGACAATTTGAAAAAGGCCATTTTCAAACATGCCCTGACCGGGGATCGAACCCGGGGCCTCTGGATGGCGGATGAAATAAAACTTTTGTTTTTTTTTTAATTTTTAACGCTAAATACCTACGTCTGTGCATCTTGCCGTCGTACAAAACCAAGTCATCGTTCTGGTAGTGGTATAAGAGAGTCTCACAGTACTTATTGATATCAAATTCGTACATTATGATGAATTCCATCGTCATCAGGAAGTGTAATGGATATATATCTTGGATTCCTGTAAAACAAAGTGCTTATGTCTTATGTCGAATCTTATAACGTGTCACAAAATATACTGAAACTATATCAAGGGTATAATCAGTCTGTGATACTGAACATCATCTGTCTTATTATAAAAAGCAGACTAACTTTGTTACTAGTGTCGCGTAGGACGATAAGTGATAATGACAATGTCAAATTGTCAACGTCACAAATTCAAACTACGAGAATTCATCTAAAGGGAAATTTCGTCACTCAAGTCAGCACACGATTGGCCTAGCGGTCTTGGTGTTGGACTGTGAATCCATAGACCCCAGGTTCAAATCACAGTCACGAATAGTGTTTTTGAAGTTTTGTAAGAAGTTTCTAGATAACTCTAGATTAAATTGGAATGAAAATACGGGCCAGAAATAAAAGAAGACAAAAGAAAATTTATGACTTAAGTTGAGAACTTTGATGCGATATTGTTCGCATCCGGGGGGTATATAAGCAGAACAAGGCGCGGCCTACGCCAGTTTAGTTTGGAAGTAAAATCCGAAGAAGGAAGAAGAAAAGGAAGAAAAGTAAAAGTGGAAGTAGTGAGTAAAAAGTGAAGTGTAATAGTGAGTGAAGTAAAGTGTTCAGTGCAGTAAATACGCGCGAGTGACGTTTCCGCGCGTGACAGTACAGTGACGTTTACGCGTGTGACAGTGCAGTGACATTACCGCGCGTGACAGTGCAGTGACGTTTCCACGCGCAAGACAGTGCAGTGACGTTTCCGTGTGTGTGACAGTACAGTCACATTCCCGCGTACGTACCTGTGACAACTGTGAGTACCTTAGAGTTGTAAATAAAGGCACTATTCCATAGGATTGGTGTTTCCTTTCCTATCCCCAACCCACTCTCGTGACAATTGGTGTCAGAAGTGGGATAGGAAAGATGCCGATTGTGCCTAGAAATGAGAAAGGGGTAACCACCCGAGCGGGAGCTGCAGCGGCAGAGGAACAGTCGCTCGAGGAATCCAATACTGGAGGCGCCGCGACCACATCAGCGGTCGGCCACACAACAGCCGCTCCTTTGGAAATGAACGCGTTCCTGCAGCAGATTACTGTAATGTTGCAAGAACAAACGCGTGTGCTGCAGGAGGAGCAAGCGCGCCGCCAGGAGGAGCAAGCGCGTCACCAGGAGAAGCAAATGCGTGAACTGCAGGAGGAGCAAGCGCGCCGCCAGGAGGAGCAAATGCGTGCACTGCAGGAGGAGCAAGCGCGCCGCCAGGAGGAGCAAATGCGTGCACTGCAGGAGGAGCAAGCGCGCCGTCAGGATGAGCAAGCACGTCGCCAGGAGCCAGTTTCAGTACTTTTCTAAAGACGTTTTGGCTGCGGTTCGGGCCAACACAGCCCGAATGGATGACTTCGAAAAGGAAGTTGCTGAGGTAAAAGGGACGCTTCAAAAGTTTGATAAGGAATTGAAACTTCTCAAAGAGTCTGGCCCTGTCACTAGCTCTGTGGTCGCTCCTTTTATCAAAAATTTAAAGGTGCCACCCTACGACGGCAAATCCTCTTGGGCTGCTTTTAAACTGCAGTTGGAGACAATTAAAAAAGCAAGCCATTGGGATGAGCAGGAGGCGCAGTCTGCATTGACCCTGGCACTTCGAGATGACGCTCTGTCAGTGTTGGAAGCACTCGGTGCTGGGAAGAAAGAAGTCACCTACGACGAACTCATAGGCGCTCTGGAAGCCAGATACGGTGACAGTCACCTGGAGCATGTATACAGGGCGCAACTCAAAGATCGTTGTCAGCGGGCTAGCGAGACCTTACAACAGTGGTCCGTGGAAGTGGAAAGACTGGTCCGCAGGGCATATCATTCATCACCATCTGTCGTGGAGGAGGTGCTCTTGCAGGTTTTTATTGATGGGATACGGGATCCCGAAGTCAGGGCTGCTGTACGACTAGATCACCACACTACTTTAAAAGAAGCAGTGGCTCACGCTTTGGAAGTCGAAGCGGTTCGTCATGACTCACGAGCTCTGAGGCTACGAGAGGTTGTAGTCACAGAAAACAGTAGACGACGACCCTACAACCCGATGTGCTATGAGTGTGGAGAACGGGGCCATATTCGAAGCACTTGCCCGAAGCGTGAACGTACATCTTTCCGACGTCAGGTGGATGCAGCGGTTTCAACGTTAGAGCAGCCACAGGAAAACTAGAGAAGGCCAGGGCTGTGGGGTGGGCGCTGGCCGGTAGTAGTAAAGCCCCAGAAATTCTTGTGAAGCAGACAAGCGACGGAAATACTTTAGTGATAGACGGATTAATTAATGGGGAACCTTGCCAATTGACGTTAGACACTGGAGCTTGACGGACAGTCATCAGCAATCACAGACTTAAGGACATTGGAGGTCGGTATATTCAAGCGAATAAAAATATTACGTTAACTACTGCTACCGGCCAACGAATCCCATCTGAAGGAGAAAAAATTGTAGCCATTAAGATCGGGGCAACGCTTTATTGGCAGAGAGTGATTGTCGCAGGCATCTCCGACGATTGCATTATTGGTTTGGACTTTCTACAAAATCATCAGTGCAATATTGACTTGAAAAGTGGTGTCCTAAAACATGGCAATGATGAAATTCCTATGAAAGGAGGAAATTTTGGTAAGGTGTTATGTTTGAGGGACACTGTCCTTAGCCCTAGATCCCAAACGACGGTCCCTGTTATGCTTCCGCCTAATAATGGAAGCAGACCGCGGAGATGTGCCATTATAGAGGGAGGAATCTCAGACAAATTCAAATTCAATTCAAATTCAAATATATCTTTATTATCATAGGATATTTATAATATCTCTTAATAATCGTCATTGTTTTGTTTACAATTGTTGACGTCAAATAGTTACTTACAGCTAAGTTTACTACCGCTTCCAAAGCGCTAGTGCAGAAGAAGCGGTAACAAACTGCACTGCACCTTTTCTCCAAGGACGTCAACTCACAATTAAATTAATACTTAAAGTTAATGTGGACAGAGAATACATTGTTTTGTTATGTAATATCATGATTTTAATTGAATTTTTAAATGTCAAAATTTTTAAATAATGTCAAGTTGTAGATTTAGTTTTTACAAAATGTACATGTCATTTGCGAGTACCTATATTACAAACTTTAAAAGGGACCCGCGCCAAGCTCAAGCCAGACTTTTTTGTCCTTAAGGTAGTCATCGGTACTATAATAAGCCTTCTCACAAAGTACTTTCTTTACATACGTTTTGAATTTATTATCCGGCATATCAAGGACCGACTTTGGTAATTTATTATAAAAAAGTATACAGTGCCCCATAAACGTCTTACTAACTGTTTTGAGCCTAGAAAATGGGGCAACTAAGTCATTCTTATTACGTAGGTTTCTATCGGTCAAATCGCTTACTTTACTGTATGAGGAAATATTTTTCCTTACATGCATTATGTTTTCAAATATATACTGTGATGATAAGGTAAGTATATCTATTTTCTTGAATAATTCTCTGAGTGAGTCTCTTGATCCTAACCCGTAAATA
Source organism: Acrobasis consociella (assembly GCA_963555685.1). Taxonomy (NCBI): domain Eukaryota; kingdom Metazoa; phylum Arthropoda; class Insecta; order Lepidoptera; family Pyralidae; genus Acrobasis; species Acrobasis consociella. The sequence continues at coordinate 7,005,503 of OY743132.1, read as the reverse complement.
GCACGAATTGCCCGTTTTTGTAAAATGAAAATAGTCTGAATATCGGCTGCACTCCCCCACAGGAGTATGCCGTAAGACATAACACTATGAAAGTAACTAAAATAAACTAGTCTAGCAGTTGCTACATCTGTCAATTGTCTTATTCTCCTAACAGCATAAGCCGCAGAACTAAGCCTATTAGAAAGTTTAGTTATATGAGCACCCCATTGAAGTTTTGAGTCTATTGTAATTCCTAAGAAGGTAGTACTTTCAACAAGATCGAGTTTTTCACCATCTATCATTATGTCAACGCAGGCCTGTCTCACATTAGGAAGAGAAAATCGAATGCATTGGGTCTTTTTCAACCGACTTCAAAAAAAGGAGGAGGTTATCAATTCGACGTGTATATATGTTTTATGTATGTTACCTCATAACTCCGTCAAATATGAACCGATTTTAAAAAAATATGTTTCGTTTTAAAGAATGCATTGCAAGGTTGGTCCCATATAAATTTTTTTAAGATCGGAGAAAAGGTCTTGGAGCTGGAGACCGAAATACCTAAAAAAAGACAAAGTAGCTCAAATATTTGTGTATGTTACCTCATAACTTCGTCAAATACGAACAGATTTAAAAAATATATGTGTCCTTTTAAAGAATGCTTTGCAAGGTTGGTCCCATGTATTTTTTTTTAAGATTGGAGTAAAGGTCTTGGACCTGGAGACCGAAATACCTCAAAAAAGACAACTGTAGCTCAAATATTTGTGTATGTTACCTCATAACTTCGTCAAATACGAACAGATTTAAAAAATATATGTGTCCTTTTAAAGAATGCTTTGCAAGGTTGGTCCCATGTAAATTTTTTTTAAGATCGGAGAAAAGGTCTTGGACCTGGAGACCGAAATTCCTTATTAACAGACAACTGCTGCTCAAATATTTGTGTATGTTACCTCATAACTCCGTCAAATATGAACAGATTTAAAAAATATATGTGTCCTTTTAAAGAATGCATTGCAACGCTGGTCCCATGTAATTTTTTTTAAGATCGGAGAAAAGATCTTTGAGCTGGAGACCAAAGTTCCTCAACAGACAACTGCAGCTCAAATATTAATAATACCTTCATTTGTATGCTCATATCACTTTCCGTCCAATGATTTCATGTTTGTTTGGAAGAATCGCTTATAAGATTAGTTTCTTATAATTTGAATGAAGATCTGATGAAGGGTTTTGGATCTGGAGAATAAAACTCTGGAAAGAAAGACAGCAAGTCACTTGTAAAAAGTGCAAAGTTTGTGATTTGTGTTTTTTTTTTTTAATATATACCTACTTCAGATATATTTGTAGCATCTTGTGACAAGGTAACACAGCCGTCCACGATGCCAAGAGGGAAACAAGCATACGGCCCACTTTGGAATAGTATTTTGTCGGGTGGCTTTCTCCCGTAGGTTGCTATTTCTCGCGATTCATCTATAGCATTTATTGTATAGATACGCTGTTGTTTTGCATTTTCTAATGTCATCTGGGACACGCCCACAACACGTATACACACATCACAATCTGCAGCACAGCACCAGATTGTAACTGCAGCTTGTATTCAAAATGGTATCGTGTATAAGTGGCTTAAAAATGATTTTTGGTAACCTCGCAGACCAAGGTCAATGACCCAGTCCGCTTAAATGAACTCTGCTTAAATGTTAATATAATCCCATCAAAAACAATACTTGTCAAAAAAACCAAGTCTCGCAACTCAGTTGTTCTGCGGTAAAAAGTTGTGAGATCCATGTAATACCAAGTCGGTTATTAATTTATTCAGTCTCTACTTAAGCGACTTTCTGTCTTAATACGTCCAGTCTCTAAGACCACGATCGTGGTCCATAACAATTGAAAATCAATTGTGTCTGGAATCTCCGTACTCGAAGCATTAAGTTGTTACGTAATAATTAACAGCATCTTATAGTGACGCATATCAATATTAAAATTCTTTAATGTTTTATATAAATATATCGAGACTTGGCCCATCTCTGACATCTGAACAGCATTGAGTCGCTCGCGCGTATGAGCGCGGCTGCTGCTCGCTCGGCGAAATTCACCTTTCCACGCGCCCCGCCACTGTCCCCGCCACTGTCCCCGCCCCGCGCCCTCGCGCTAGCACCGCTCAGCGCGTAGTAACGGCCCGCGCTCACTCGCTAGCATCGCAGCGCGTGGTATAATAATTAATTTACAACCTTACGCACTCGTAATAAGTACGAATACGCACGTAGGTACGTTTTTTGCATTAAATAATTTAATTTACACGTGTTTTCATGACGGGAATACCCATTTTTTGCTCGATTTGGCAGGGGCACTACCATGCGCCTATATTTATATGGGACTAGCTTAAACCCGCGGCTTCGCATGCAATAATAATAACTGCCGTAAAACATCGTTACGAATAAAGCCAATATTGAAAAATTTAACTGAAGACTTCATACACCAAACACTACTTATATTCCAAATTTGAAGCTTCTAGGTCTGCTAGAAGTGCCTTAGAATTTTGATGATCGGTGAGTCAGTGAGTGACAAAATTAAGAAATTTGACCCGTTATAATTCTTAAAATACTGGTTCAAATTGAATGAAATTTGAAATATACCGTGTCTTTACATGCTTGCATGGTTACTAAAAATTTCAGTCTTCTAGTTTTATCCACAACGAAGTTACAGGGGGTCGAAAATGGTCTGAATTGCTTCGAGAAAAGGATGGTACGGCCGTGACGCTTTTTTGCTCGACTTGGTGGGGGCACTGCCGTGCCCCCAGATAAGGTTGTAATTTGTCAAGCGATCCGATCGGGCCATTCGGGCTAGTTTGATAACTATTTATTTATTATTTCCAGAAAAAAACATTCAGTATACAATAAATAAATGCAATGAGCTTAGTTCTCTGCCTGCTAAAAGATGTGAAATAAAAACTTTTTAAAAAAAATATTAACCGACTTCAAATCGAAATGCACTAAAAAGCAAAAAATAATAATTATTTATATCAGATGACCCTGAAGTTCTGGGTAAAAAATCTCTATAATACTCATTATTTATTTGGAGTCGGTGCCAATCTAAGTACCTATTTAACATTGAAATCATTCTTGAAGTACTTTAAAATACGCCACGGGAATCAAAATAATGTGAAAAACACATTTTATCTGCAAATAATATTACATTAGTAGGTAATTATTAATTTAAAATTGCCTAAGCCTCAACAACTCAAAAAAGAGCTCTATAGCAAAGAACACTCTCGATTGAATTACTTTTGTAACAAGAAAAAATCAAATCCTTATATACCCTTCTTGTGAGTAATTGTCCTATCTTCTTATTCGCCGGTTGATTGGAAGAGATTCCATTATGGGATAAGTCCGCCGTTGTCAATTAATTCTAATGATTTTGTATGTAATTGTGTTTTTTCGTAGTACAATAAAGTTATTACAAACAAACAAACAAACAAATTCGGTTCATCGATTTGGGAGCTACGGAGCTACGACGTGGTATTACTCGTACATGAACTCTCGAGGCAGGAAGATTGGCACCGACTCCAAATAAATAATGAGTATTATAGAGATTTTTTACCCAGAACTTCAGGGTCATCTGATATAAATAATTATTATTTTTTGCTTTTTAGTGCATTTCGATTTGAAGTCGGTTAATATTTTTTTTAAAAAGTTTTTATCGCATTTAACATGAGGTTATTGGCAGAAAACCAATCAGAAATAGAAGACAAGGTGCTGTTCACCGCGCTAGCGTTTGTGCTATGTCGATCTATTTTGAATATTAGCGAGGTGTCATCAGCAAACAGCACTATGCCAGCCTGCTTCTCAACCATGTAAGGCAAGTAATTAACATAAACTAAGAAAAGGAAAGGTCCAAGAATTGAACCTTGCGGTACGCCTATTTTAACATTAGATCCGTGAGATTTTATGCCATTTAAATCAACAGTCTGATGCCTATCTGTTAAATAAGATTCTATCAGTTTAATTGAATTATCATCAAAACCGTATTGACGAAATTTGAGCAAAAGTGTCGGATGATCTACGCAATCAAATGCTTTGGAGAGATCACAAAATGATCCAATTCCATCATTTTTGTTCTCCCATGCGTCATATATATGAGTAACGAGTGCTACTCCCGCATCGGTGGTCGATTTCCCGCCAGTAAAGCCGAATTGTTGGCTATGGAAAGTTGGTAGGTCTTGAAGTGAAGCAGCATTTGATTGAGCATTATCTTTTCGAACACCTTACTCAAAACTGGCAGGATAGATATAGGTCTGTAGTTGCCAGGGTCTGTTTTTTCTCCTTTTTTAAATAAGGGGATTAATTTACTACATTTCATTAGGTTAGGAAATATGCCTTCATCAATACATTCGTTAAATATAAAAGCTAAATCAGCAGCTATGATATTTATGATATGGCTTACTACAGCAACTGACATGCCCCAATGATCTTCAGATTTTTTTAAATTTAGCTGTTTATATGCATCTATTATATCTTTGGGGCCAATATGCTTAAATTTAAATTGAGAATTACAAGGCCTAACATTATTCTTAAGCAAGGCTTCAGCACGCTGGGGGTTAGAATTCACATTAGAAGTAAGTTCCAAAGGAATGTTAGTAAAGAAATCATCAAAAACATTTACTATTTCTTCAGTTTTTGTAATAATCACACCATTAGATTTGATTTGACAGATATTTTCTTTGGCTTTATTTTTACCTGTTTCTTTATTTATAACATTCCAAGTTTCTTTTATTTTGTTAGGAGCATTATTTATTTTTCTACTAATACGAATTGCCTTGGTTTGTCTACAAACTTTTTTAAATATTTTGGAATAATTTTTAACATATTCTACAAAGGGAGGATCAAAATTATATTGTTTTTGGGCATATAAGTCGTAAAGCTTGTTCCTACTTATGTAGATGCCAGTAGTAGCCCACTCACTAAACTGTAATTTCCTATGCACTACAACTTGTTTTCGTTTCAATGTTTTTGAATATTCTGAAGTAATACAGTTAAATAGTTTATTGTAATGGGCGTCCGGATTTTTTCCTGAGTAAACTACTGATAACAATTTGTTATCTAAATTATTTTTAAGTTTTCGTATATTTTTAGAAGTAACGGGCCTACAAAAAGTTTTATCTTTGTTCAAAATACTGGACTTGCTTTTGGACTCATTGACATAAGCTACATATACACCCGAATGATCAGAAGGCAGTTTATTAATAACAGATTTATCAGAATATTGAATATTACTAAAAAAGTTGTCTAGACAAGTAGCAGATGTAGCAGTAATTCGGGTTGGCTCAAAGAATACGTTTACTAATTCATAACATTTAAAAAGATTTAAAAATTGTGTACTTTTTGGATTATCTACTAAGATATCAACATTAAAATCTCCGCAAACAATTAAATTCTTTTTACTAGATGAACAGGACTTAAGTACCTGGTCCATAGTTTTAAGGAAACTTTTAAAATCACTATTAGGAGGACTGTATACACAAATAATTATATGATGATCTAGCTCGGCACAGGTCACCTCACAAACGCGCTCAACAGAAAGTCTGACAATATCCGTCCGCTCTTTGCTACGGAAAGAATCTTTTACAAAAAATATGGAACCCCCTCGCTGAGCAGACTTCCTGTTAAAGCAGCTAACAATATTATACTTGTTTAGGCTAAACATCATCTGACTCTCATACAGCCAATGTTCAGTCAAACATAGAATGTCCACATCCAACTCTTCTAGAAATAATTCGACTAATAATTCTTAGCCGGAAAAACCTTCTAAATTTTGATGTACTATTCTGAGTTCATGAGGCCTTTCCGTTGTCTTAATGTTCAGTTTAAAACTGCCGTCAAGTCTACAGATTTACCATCACATATTCCTGGTAAATCGGTAGGTGTCTTAAAACTAGGGTTTTGTTTACAATGTAAACTCGTCCAAAAATTAATATTATTTGCTACTAATGTAGCAATCTTACGTCTAGAATATTTTGAAAGATAAATATTATCTTTTGTCAGATCACATTCACCTATGAAATTATTGGTGTCAAAAAACACTAATTTATCACTATAACGACATGTTATATTATGCATCAAAGTATTTAGATAGTGAATGTTTCTGTTATTTGTTGGAGGCTGGCAACGTATATATGGGAATGCACATAAAATTATTTTGCCTACTTCTAGTTTAGTTAAATAATTCATACCGCTGATTATTTCTTTTTTTCCTATTCTGTTACAATTGCCTAACAGTAATACAACAGTAGATTTACAATTTATTTTGGTTAATTTTATTTTTTCTAAAATTTGAGTAAATGTTGCATCCGGGAAGCAGTAATTGACACAAGAGTTATCAAGAAGTGTGTCAAATATGCAACCCATATTGCGACCTATACTATCGGAAAAAACTATTGTATTACATGGAGGTTCCATAAGGTCAACACAATCAGACACACTATTGCACAAATTACCGACACAAGGAGAGAGCTCTGGTGTGGGGACACTGATGGTGGGCTGGTTGAGCTGCCCGCAAGTACATTGCTTAGCTAATAAATCAAGGGTTTCTTAATTGTACTTGCTGTCGCTAATCAATTTCTCCACAGTCAGCATGTGCTCAGTATTTTGTTTTTGTTGGTGGTCATACTTAGAAAATAAGAGAAGAAAAGACGCATCATGGATTCCGGCTAGAACCTTAGTTGGAAGTGGCCAAGTTGCGTTGGTACCTGTTCTGAATCCTCATGACGTGGAGCAAAAACTGCGAAAGGGAACGATTGTCGGAAACTGTGATGAAGTAGCCTGGCTGAGGAAGTGTGAAGAGGGGCAAAAGCGGAAAATTACGAATCAGGAAGAAAATGTCGCAAGGTTTCTGGAGGGTTGCAAGGGTAATCTTACTAAATTGCAATTAATAAAAGGAAGAAACTTCTTGTTGAAATATAGCAATTTATTCTCTAAAAATGATGGAGATATTGGCAGAACTGGTTTGGTAAGACATAAAATTGATACCGGAGATACAGCACCCATCCGGCAGAGACCAAGACCTGTTCCTTTTGCCCGTGAGCAGGAAGTTGAGGACATGATCCAAGAGATGAAGAAGAATGGCGTGATAGAACCTTCATCAAGCCCATGGTGCTCTCCGATAGTATTAGTAAAAAAAAGGATGGATCGACTAGGTTCTGTGTGGACTATCGGCGATTGAACGATGTAACTAAAAAGGACAGTTACCCACTTCCTAGAATTAATGACACTTTGGATTCACTTTGTGGCATGACTTGGTTCTCTACTCTTGATTTAAAAAGTGGGTATTGGCAAGTAGATTTGGATCCTAAGGATAAAGAGAAGGAAAAAGTAAACATCCGGCTAATCCGTACTGATTCCGTAGATGAAAACTGGACTAATGACGCCATGAAAAAGGCTCAGGAACATGATAAAGACTTTCAACCACTATTGAACTGGCTACGAAGTGGAACTAAACCAAAATGGTCAGAAGTGGCCAAATACAGTACGGCTACAAAGAGTCTTTGGGCGCAATGGGATAGCCTGGTGTTACACGATGGATTACTCTACCGAAAATGGGAAAGTACTCAAGGTAAAGATTGCCATCTACAATTGGTCGTCCCCAGAGAGAAGATAAGGGAGATTTTAAAAACTTTCCATGATGGTACTTCCGGCGGACACCTGGGGATAAGAAGAACTCTCACAAAAATTAAAGAACGTTTCTACTGGTTACACTGCCGAGATGATGTAAAAGACTGGTGCCGTAAATGTCAGAGTTGTGCGGCAGTTAAGGGACCACAGACTAGAAGCAGAGGAGCCATGAGGTTGTATAATGTCGGAGCTCCTTGGGAACGAGTAGCTCTTGACATAGCCGGACCGTTTCCAATTACGAATGCTGGCAACCGGTACATTTTGGTAGTTATGGACTACTTCACGAAATGGCCTGAAGCATTTGCACTACCTAATCAGGAGGCTACCACCGTAGCGACAAAGCTTGTGAACGAAGTATTCTGTAGATTTGGTGTGCCATTGGAGATGCACAGTGATCAGGGTCGAAACTTTGAATCACAAGTATTCCGAGAAGTCTGTGAAATCATGGGAATCCATAAGACTCGGACGACGGCGTATCACCCGCAGTCAGATGGAATGGTTGAGAGGTTTAACCAAACATTGGAACGGCATCTGGCAAAAGTAGTAGAAAGCCATCAGAAAAACTGGGACGAGTATATTGCACTATTTCTCTTATCTTATAGGACTGCGGTGCATGAGACCACTACAGTTACTCCAGCATATGCCAATTTTGGAAGAGAATTGAAATTGCCAGCTGATTTGTTATCAAGTTGTCCACCAGATACCCCAAAAGGAATAACCGACTACGCTAATGACCTTCGGATTAAGATGGTTGACGTCTATGAGCAGATTAGAGAGGCTGGGCTTAAAGCTAGTGAACGGATGAAGACTCGTTACGATCGAAGAGCTAATGGCCTCAGCTTCGAGGAAGGAACACTGGTTTGGCTTCATAATCCGGTGAGGAGAAAAGGGAAATCTCCAAAGCTACAACCAAGTTGGGAAGGACCTTACAAAATTATCACCAGAATTAACGACGTGACCTACCGAATTCAGCGTAATCCTCGCAGTCCTCTCAAAATAGTTCATGTGGATCGATTGGCACGTTATCATGGAAGCAATAATGATCGGGACGATCATGTCTCGAGAGGGGGCAGTGTCGCGTAGGACGATAAGTGATAATGACAATGTCAAATTGTCAACGTCACAAATTCAAACTACGAGAATTCATCTAAAGGGAAATTTCGTCACTCACGTCAGCACACGATTGGCCTAGCGGTCTTGGTGTTGGACTGTGAATCCATAGACCCCAGGTTCAAATCACAGTCACGAATAGTGTTTTTGAAGTTTTGTAAGAAGTTTCTAGATAACTCTAGATTAAATTGGAATGAAAATACGGGCCAGAAATAAAAGAAGACAAAAGAAAATTTATGACTTAAGTTTAGAACTTTGATGCGATATTGTTCGCATCCGGGGGGTATATAAGCAGAACAAGGCGCGGCCTACGCCAGTTTAGTTTGGAAGTAAAATCCGAAGAAGGAAGAAGGAAGAAGAAAAGGAAGAAAAGTAAAAGTGGAAGTAGTGAGTAAAAAGTTTCCGCGCGTGACAGTACAGTGACGTTTACGCGTGTGACAGTGCAGTGACATTACCGCGCGTGACAGTGCAGTGACGTTTCCACGCGCAAGACAGTGCAGTGACGTTTCCGTGTGTGTGACAGTACAGTGACATTCCCGCGTACGTACCTGTGACAACTGTGAGTACCCTAGAGTTGTAAATAAAGGCACTATTCTATAGGATTGGTGTTTCCTTTCCTATCCCCAACCCACTCTCGTGACACTAGGTTTAAACCATCATCCAACCAAATTAAGTTGACATCTAGTAATATGCCAGTGTCTCCTCTGAAAATGACAACTTGATTTGGTCAGATAATGGTTGAAACCTAGTAACAAAGTTAGTCTGCGTTTTATTATAAGACGGCATGTGTCGGTCTATATCTGAGAAATTGAAATTACATTATTTACATATTTACAAATATACTTACAGAAAAAGTTAACTACTAATTTAGTCTAAAAAATCGTGCCCATGTGGCATAGTGCCAAGAACGCTGGCCGCATTTCCGCGTTGGATCGCAATACTGATTCGTTGTGCGAGAAAACAGCCAGCCCTCTTGTCACCAGCGGCGCAGATTAGTTTAGGAGAGATCTCTTTAAGTATATATCTATAACTAAGTATACGTATAAGACAGTGAAAAAAAAGGAGTCCCGTACATTTTCCCAAAAACCATTTTATCAATTAATAGATCCCATAAAAACTTTACACTTTATAATTTTCCTCGAATGAACTACAGACCAATGCACGTTTGACCAATTGATCGTTTGGAGTGCTGAACATTTTTTCAGAAACTATTTTACCAACTAATAGACCCATGGAATCACGCGAGTAGGTATGCGTATCGGCACAACGCAATCCTCACTGTTTTTCTTTTATGACTCTAGTTCGCTTTCTCAGCAATCTTAAATACTAGTCGTAACTAATGAAATAAAAATATTATGCAAGTTATTTTTTTCTTTCTTGAATAATCTTAACACATTAGCACTAGAAACACACATCTGGAAAAATCTCAATTGTGATTGGTGTATTCTTTCTTATTTTTCCGTATCATGAAAATAGCTTGATATTTGAAATTTTAAACGAACGTAAAGGTCGTTGAACCAAACCAGTATGCCTTTTAAAAAAAGGTAAAATCTTGGTAAAAAAGGGACTCTATTACTATTAAAGACTTCGCTGTCTGTCCGTCTGTCTGTATGAAAAGGCGTTTGATAGTTGTTGAGCTTCTAAAAGGTTTTTAAAAATTTACCTGGACCGACGAAAATCGATTTTCCCGATGCCTTATCACGCCATTGGTTATAATGTTCCATCATCAGCCGGTACTTCTCACGTACTTTCCCTGAAATACAAGGTAAATGCTAAAGGAAAGGCCCAGTTAGGCGGTGAAAGATTCTTGCCATGAAGCGAGAAGCGTGAAGAGGTAACAAACAAATAAACAAATATAAAAACTCACTTTCGCATTTATAATATTAGTAGTAGGATATAGGAAGTAGGATATTGCCGCCGTCCCCTTACCCTAGACCAAACTACACTTGTCCATACAAACGTAGTCTACGTTTTATTTCGAAACGACAGGTTCGATTTCGGCAAAATGTTGTAATTTCAAAGATATTGCACATATCTAGGCATATAACTGGTTTTCACAGTCAAAATATAAACTTGAAATAGAATATAGTGTGTTATATCATTTTTGACCATCGGGAGTTTCCCACATCCCTAATTTTCTTTCTGTTCATAATTTTTACTAAAATTTTAAAACCAATTATAACTCTAGCTAATTGCAATTTCTTTAAAATATTTTTTTTTTCCAAAATCTGACACGTGGTTTCAAAATAAAACTTAGACTACGTTTGTATTCTTAAGCCACAGAACAGAAATTCACAGAATAATACTAGCTCGCGCGCCACCTATCAGCTTATAAAAAATAAATAAAATAAATTAAAAAACATTTATTTCAGATTACCGGATCCGTAACTGTGTTAGTTTTGCTTAGCCTATGTTAGTAATACCCACGTTGCCTGCACTCTCACATTTATAACTCGGAGTGGGTTTTATAAATCATTCCCTCAGATTCCTTACAAAAGACCCATAAGGGAGAATTATAGCGATCTGCTAACGTCATCAGGATGCTATTGTGGCTAGACCGTACTCTGTTTATAAGCGAGGTGGTTTTTTTGCGAATAATTGCTGCAAAGCCATCAATTTGGTACTCCGCAAACATCGCCGATGCTCTACAAAAAAGAGGTAACCCCAGCATCATCCTGAAGCCGTCATTGTATTGTATTCGCAAGGTGTCCAGCGATTATTTTGTATAGTTTACCCACAGATTACTCGTGTACATATTCTGGCCATATGCTTTAAAAAGCATGACCTTAACTTCTTCGGTACATCGAGTAAATCGGCGAGCTAACATGTTGCCCCTTACTGCAAGCGCCCCTACGTTCTCTCTCAATATCTTCATCATCTTTAAGGTCGTCGGTTTTGTTATGATGTGCCCAAGATACTTAAATTTTTTAACAAATTTAATTTTTGATCCATTGAGGATAATATCATCCGTATTATTTGTACGATAAAATTTATCACTGGTATAGTAGTACTACTACAAACGAAACAATACGTCCGTGCACACGTTAAATGTGTGAGTTGAACAATCAGGGTCGCCACCACAGAATTTGTTGCTTTTTTACCTGTTTTCATCACTCAGAAATCTATAAAATGTTCGTTCTTTTTTATTTTACGTGGATAAACAATGATAATATGCGCAGTTTCTCACCATTATGATTCAATAATCCTAAGTAACTCGCGTAACGTCAACGTGCGACTAGTAACAACCCTGTTTTACGTGCGCTTACACGGCCCAATGACGGGGGAGGGGTTGCGGGGACGCCAGATTGCGGGGGACGGTTCGAGTTTCCGTTCTGTATGTAATACTATTATTAATTCTGTAGTGATATCACCATTTCCTTTCAAATGATTTTTTTCAAATGGGGGCGCCATTGGACCCCGGAAAAATCATGTAACCCGTTCTTCTCTTTTTCGTGTCGTGGACTCAAACATTTAAATTTTTCCCTTCCAGAAAGATGCCACTCTTACAACATTGTCCGAGGCCTCATAAAGATCACGTTTAGTGAATATATCGCCCTCCACTTACATACCCATTATATATCCAACTTCGTATGCAGCAGTATCAGAATGATAGTCCCGAATGTCCATGACAGTCCGCACCTTTAAGTTCATAAAAAAAAAACTTGAGAGGTGTCAAGAGACACCCGGATGGAACGAAGTTCCTTTCGATTAATTAGGACAGAGAGAGACAGACAGAGAAACACGCGCACGCCGCACGGCTTACAACCATAGCAAAAAGTGTCGTTACAACTTTTGATCTTAATTTTTTCCGTCTAGCCTCCTTTCGTAACGCACGATAAGAAACTTCGTTCAAATAATGTACAATAGTTTTTCCAAACAAAAACTGACTTCAATACAGATTACAGCCTCAACTAGCAAAATTTGGTCGTATATTAAGAAACTAAAAAGTTTCAAACAACTCAAACCAGACACTTTTTTAAACGACAAAAAAGTAATGAAGTCAAGTTCCTTGGAGTAAAATAGGCAAATAGCTATTAACAGTTTAGTTTAATTTATATCAGTTTTTCCGCAATGATGAATCTTAAATCGCGTTGAAAATAGATATGATCAATGAAAAGTGACATGATAATGATGACGAGAATGAAACGTCACAAACGTTTCATTCTAAAACCTTAGATAAACCTTCAAACTATTTTATGAACTACTGTTTACAGTTAGAAGTAAGAACGTGAAGCTTTTCTACGCACTTCAGCTAAAAGTGGCCGTTTTTCGCAAATGTGCGTAGAAAAGCTTTACGTTCTCAATTTAAACTATAAACAGTAGTTCATAAAATAGTTAAAAGGTATCTAGGGTTTGGTCAAGACAAAATTTTAAATGATATCAGTGTTTCCTCTCAAATAATTTATTTCGAATTGGGGGCGCCACTGGACCCCGGAAAATTCCTTATATCAGTATTTCCACAATAATGAATCTAATATCACGTTGAAAATGGATATGATCAATGAAAAGTGACATGAATTTGTGACGTGTCATTCTCATCATAATTATGATGAGGTCTTTTTGTTTCCACTGCAGGATCACGACTCTCTCTCTGTACCACTAAAGTCATACTTGGCCAGAGCAGACAGAGGACTTGGCCACTCTCTCCACGCTGGCCAGACGCGTTGGAAAGGACTTATTCATACGTTCGAGCGCTACGATGCCATACGTAGCACGCGGATGGACCAATTTCGATGCTGTTTTTTCACGTAAAAGCAAGTTCCCTTGCGGTGGTTCTTAGCTATGTCATATGTAAAATCGGTTTGGTCATTTCAAAGAGACTGGGGTTAACGCTTGGAAATCGGGGCTTTTGTAGTGTCTGGCAAATAACAGATGGCGCTAAGGATATTAGTTTTACTATTTAATTCCTCGAATCATCACTAGGTGGCGTTACATATGAAACTATTGAAAGAAAAAGAAAAGGGTTTTTTGAAGATCTCTGCAGGGCGTAGTGGTACACCAGGCTAGTCCGCCCAGAGGTTCCGGGTTCGATCCCTGGTCAAGTTAGAAAATGGCCTTTTTCTAATTGTCCTGGGCCTTGGATGTTTTTCTATATCTATTTAACTATACATACTTTATATAATAAAATAGTAAAAAAATGTGTCTGTACATATTATATATATATATATCCTTCTTCCTACTAATATTAGGTTGGAGAAAAAGTCTTTTCGCTTATACTATGTATGAACTTGTAATAAAACCACTTTGGCTACCTATACTTTTTGTACCTGGCTGGTTATGATATTATTTAAAAGTTTAAATTTTAAAGAAGATAATTCCAAATTCAAATTAGGAAAATGCGTGATTTTCATTTGTTTTTCTTGCCGTCAAGATGAGTGAATCTAATGAAGAAATTAAATTTTACTACCAAAAAGGTAAAAATGCAAGGCAAGCCGCGAAAAAAATTTGACTAGTGCAGTGTCTGTGAGAGTAGCACAAATTTGGTTTAAGCGTTTTCAATCCGGAAATTAAGATGTCAAAGATGCACGTCGCTCTGGTCGCCCTGTTACGGATAAAATAGATGCTATTTTTGAAAATCGGCATATCAGTAGTTACGACGTAGCTGAAGAACTGGGAATTGACCACAAAACAGTTTTGGCACAAAAAAGCTTGATATTTGGGTACCTCACGAGCTCTCTGAAAGAAACCTAATGAACCTGTACTCATTTGTGATTCTTTATTACAACGTAATGAGACCGAACCATTTTTGAAGAAATTGATAACTGGTGATGAAACGTGGATCACGTACGACAAGAACGTGCGAAAAAGGTCATGGTCAAAGGCCGGTCAGGCTTCATAGACTGCGCGAAACCCGGGTTAACTCGCAACAAGGTGATGCTGTGTGTGTGGTGGGATTGGAAGGGCATTATTCATTATGAGCTGTTACCACCAGGCAGGACCATCGATTCAGGACTCTACTGCGAACAACTGATAAGATTAAAGCAAGAAGTTGAGAGAAAGCGGCCGGAATTAATCAACAGAAGGGGTGTGGTTTTTCATCATGATAACGCTAGACCTCACACATCTTTGACCACTCAGCAAAAATTAAGAGAGTTTGGCTGGGAGGCGTTAAAGCATCCGCCGTATAGTCCTGACCTGGCACCTTCAGATTTCCACCTGTTTCGGTCTCTTCAGAATTCTTTAGGCAGTGTCAGGTTAACATCACGAGAGGACTGCCAAAACTACTTGACGCAGTTTTTTGATCAGAAGCCCCAAAATGTCTATAGCAATGGGATCATGTCCCTACCTATAAGATGGCAAAAAGTTATCGAACAAAATGGTACCTACATACTTAAGTTAAATGTAAATAAACTATATTAAAAAATGTTTTGAATTTTCATATAAAATGAGAAAAGACTTTTTCCCCAACCTATTATTATTAATGCGAAAGTGAGTTGTATATTTGTTTGTTCGTTACCGCTTCAAGCTTAAACTACTGAACCGATTTCGATGAAATTTGATATGGATATAGTTTCAGACTCAGGGAAGGACATAGGATAGTGTTTTTTATCCCGAACAAACCACGGGGAGCGAAGCCCGCGGGTACAGCTAGTAATATATATATTTCCAAAAAATCTATTTGGGAAGATGGAGACATAGTAACAGACTTAGAATTTTTTTTAAAAAGTCTGTCTGTTTGTTCACACTAATCTCTGGAAATACTGAGCGTATTAAAATGAAACTTTTGTTGTTAAATAGCTGTGAAGCCTGGGCAACATATAGGGAAAATGGAACACCTGTACAAAACGCTCCAGGTTAGGCCCAGGCAACCTTGTACATTGAGACATATCTTTTTAACCCTTAAATGCATGAATTTTCCGATTTTCATAAACCTTACATTATGGGTTAATAATGGTCTAAATAACACGGGAAAAATAATAAAAAAATATTTGCCTTGTTTTATGGCTAAATTTTACAAAAATCCTGAATTTTCGAAAAAAAGCCCCCTTATATAAAATAAAATATTTTTTTAATTTTGTTATTTTTATTTATGAATTATAAAAATATGTTTAATTTCCTAATTTACGCAATTTATTTTGTGCCAGTTTGACCATTTTAAGTATACAAAATATTTTTTTTAAATAAATATGGATTTGGATCTATGGTTCGTTGTCGTGAGAAAGTTGACTTGGCATAGACAAAAAAATAAAAAATATGCGTTAAACAGTTAATTTTTTGATTATATACCAAAAAGGAGATTACAATTGACCATAAAACATTAAAAAGATATTAAAAGGAATAAAAATAATAATTTAAATAAAATAATTTCAGCGTGATGTAGATCTACATCACTATGCATTTAGGGGTATGCAACACCCTACATATGTCACATTTTGCTACTCGATGAGTTAGGGTTGCATACGGCCCCCTCTTAGTCTAGAGGTACACAGTAAAATGCTATTACTACTGGTCGGGAATAGCGTAAAAGCAAGAGCAAGCTATTATATATAGTATTTAGTCATCGACACGACAGAGCTCGGTGGCCCGGCGGGAGTGCGTATTGCTAGCGCTTTCGCAAGTAAAGCGACACCGAGCGTTGTCCACACTTGGATGGGTGATCACAAATGGCATACAAATTTCTCGAGCTTCGGAAGGCACGGTATAAGCCGTTGGTCCCGGCTATCGTCAAGCTATGTCAGATGCCTTTAGGCGTCTTTGCCTCCTACGGAGGACGCGAACGGAATCGCCTTGTAGAAGCGCCTGCAGCCGGACGCTCAAGGCAAAGACGGGGGGAACAGGGACGCCTATTGCGCGGGTGTTTAAGAGTTCCCGTTCTGTATGTAATACTTCATATTCAGTCTGTGGCATAAGCTTCGAACTAAAGGTATTTGCCGTGTGGTATCCGGCAGAGTAGAATAGGACCACTCCAAGTCCTCCCGTGGATGTCGTAGAAGGGAATACAAGCTAAACAAAGCTCATAAAACATCAATGAGACCTCTCCAACCCGTCTGGCCAGCGAGGAGAGTGTACGCCAAAGTCCTCTGGCTGCTTTCGCCAAGTATGGCTCTGGTAGTACAGAGAGGGTCGTGCTCCTGCAGTGGAGACAGAACCTGACGATGATGATGATGATGATGATATAGGTATACCTTCATGTAGGCCTGTGAGAGTAGCTCGTGGGTCAAGTTTCTCATCTTGTACTTGCTTGACAGGCCAGTTTTGTCATGATCTGCCCAGGGTCTGTAATAATATCCCCACCAGAACCAGCCATCCGTCAAACCGCCCCACACTACGTATACAGGGTGCAATTTAAAATCATTAGCAATAATTTAACTTATCATCATACTCACATAAAGGATATTTTGTATGGTAGCAACACTTCAATGCATTAAATAAAAAGTATAAAAAAGTAAGAAAAATGAATAAACTATCAAAACACTTCGAGTCGTGCGCGCGTACTGATACCTACGTGCCGCAAGGTCAGAGACCTTGGACGGATACAGCCAAACGGCGCGACCGACCGGCATACAAAAGTAGACTTTAAGTTAAGTTAATAAGGTTTAAAGTCGAGTGGGGACGGGTCGTGTCACACGAACGCTTGAGGATAATACGTACGTTTGAAGTTGGAACGAATGTAAGGGTACCACGACGCAACAAAATTGATACTATTATAATTAATTTCTTTTTCGTAAGTTTAATGACGATTAGTTTTTTTATTTATAATTGCAGAAAGGGTCATCTATCAAAGAGTCTAACGCATGTTTAGAGGTTTTCTTGAATATGAAAATGACGACTTCTTTCTGATAGAAGTTTTATTAGTCTTAAATTACTTTGTATCATGGGTATAGTAGATACCTAAAATATTGCTAACGAATTCAATTACACCCTGTATAGTTCATTAGTATAATGGTAACTACATTTAAAAAATGGCCAAGTGCGTGTCGGGCCACACAGCGTTGGGTTCCGCAGTTGCGAATGTAGATTTGAGTTCACGCCGTACTGTTTAACGACGTCTAAAAAACTATTTTTATATTCTATTTGTATGAAATTTTTCTTTTTTCTAATGCTTACATTTGTTTGGTCGAATGTAATGTAACTCTTTAATTTGTAAACCCTACTATATTAGCTTTAAATATAGTACCTGGGCAACCGAGCTTTGCTCGGTTACATCTCAAACATTAACTATTTTTTTTTAAACTTGTCTAAAAACAACGCAAAATAAAAAAAAAATATATAAACTTAAACATAAAAAAAACAAAAGTAAGTCACCGAGTGGGATTCGAACCCGTAACACTCTTTCTAGCGGTCGGTATCCTTAACCGCTGAGCTAAAAACAAGGCGGTCGGCGCGACGAAATTAGCGACCATATTCTACGTGGAAAGAAAAACGCATGAAAACTCGAAAACACGCGTTTTCCCAAACATAAAACTTATCTAGATCGATTGTTTACCCCCGAAAACCCCCATATACAAATTTTCAGCGAAATCGTTAGAGCCGTTTTCGAGATCACAGAAATTTATAAATATATATATTTATTTATTTATTTATAAATAAATACAAGAATTGCTCGTTTAAAGGTATAAGATAAATGCAGTTAATTTTTTTTACCGCTTAGCTGACAGAGGGAGGAACGGGGCAGTTGACTTTATAAAATTTTCATTTTAAAAGTTTTAAAACCAAATAATTTACTAAGGGATATGGGCGAAAAATTTTTTTTTTGCACTTTTGATAGATTATTACAAAGCATGGTATTCGTATTTTTTCTTTTTTCTCAATAGCAAATAATGAATTTCGCGTGATGTCACGATTGGCCAAGATCGACCAACGGTGACATCACCCCTACTTCGAAAATCCGAAGCGCTGTATCTTCGGGAATTTTGACTACTTTTCTAAACGAAAAAATGTGGGTCCTTTATTTTTGGATAATCTAGCTTACAGACTAAATAAAATAGTTTATAATAATATAACAATAAATAATTAAAGGGGACACTTACGCAAGAATAGCAGGCAGCTTCGGTGAAGCATTCCTTTTATGTCTACATTAAAACTTTTTTGGGTGCTTTTTAAGCTGAAATTAAAAAAATACATTGAGACAAGAGAAAAAAAATTACAAGCTTTTAAATAGTCCAAAAGTCAAACATTTTTATTCAATGTAGGATAAATTTATCTCATTGAAGGTCATTTCATTTTATTTACATAAATACAACGCGGAAGGACATACCCGCAATAAATTGAACCACGGGCTGTATTAGATCACTATAGTATAATGCTAATAAAATAACAGACAATAAACAAAAAAAATCGACATTCCCATACAAATTGCCCGGGCGGTTGCTCACTTTCGTATGGAAATGATATTTCTTTTTTGTTTTTGACTGGTATTTAGTTATCATTATACACGCTATACACGCTGACTTTTCATTGGTTTTGGAAAAAAAATGTAGTATAGTAAATAAATTCCTCTATCCATATACGTAAAACAAATTTCTGTATGTCATGAGATAAAAAAGTTGCGTAATGATTTTCGATCGACACCACGTAGTTACGCCGGCCAAAAGAGCTGCGTAATGTCGATGACCCCGGCCGGCCGGCGGGCGATGTATGGCGGCGGTACTACTTATTGATCTCACAATTTTACTTTCGAGTTTTAGATAATATTTTTTGTTTCTGAATTTTTATTTGACTAGCTAATTAGGTCTTACTAACAATGCCTCTGAAGTGGCCTTCGGCTTCAAAACCGATAAAAAATCACCGTGTATACTGATATAATATCAAGTTTATACAAAAAATGTAAATTTTTGAAATAACTTATTTCAATCTTAAACGTTATCTGATGTCAATGTTTTTTTAGTGTGTTATTCACACAGCCAATATTATTTACAAAACCTATATTATTTTAATAATAGGTTTTAAGGTATTTAAAAAAAAATGCTATAAAAAAAATATGTTTGCAGAAAAAAGCAAGACCTAGAAAACTAGTTTTTAGGGTTCCGTACCCAAAGGGTAAAAACGGAACCTATAACAACAAATACTAAAAACATAATAAAATAAATATTTAAGGGGGGCTCCCGTACAAAAAACTTGATTTTTATAGATAATAGTACGGAACCCTTCGTGCGCTAGTCCGACTCGCACTTGGCCGGTTATTTATTGTGTCAAAGACATGCTTAAAATCATTGAGATCAGATAAAATTTTGAAGTGAAAAAACGTTTTCTCTATTTCCTTTTTTGTATGAACGGAGCGCGTGCTCACTCACGCCAATTTCTATCAATACCAAACGCGCATAATTATATTGCGAAAAAAGCGAGAAAATCTGCGTTCCGCATCATTCTGTATTCATTCCGCACTTGCCGCTCCCCTGTCACTTTCAATAGCCTGCGGGGCATCTCGCGGATCACCTAGCACGCACCGTATCCCCCTCGAGTTTGGAAAAACCTCGCCCGAGCCTCACGATACGAGCACTTTGCCTGCTGTAAATGTCAAATTATTATCACTTTTGATATAGACAGTGGTGCTCTTTTTTTTGACCGAATGAGCGAAGCGAACGAAAGTTTCCGTTCCAGCAATTTTACATTTTTTTATTATTTCCTCGTGAGTTAATGTGGCACTAGCTGTTGCCCTGGGAATTTCGGGATAAATACTGTCCCATGTCCTTTCCCGGGTGTCAAACTATATACTTCATCACCAAACTTCATCTAAATCGTTTCAGTGGTTGAAGCGTGAAGTAACAGACAGACAGTTACTTTCGCATATTAGTAAGGAAGTAAGGATATTTTTGCCAAGATAGATTTTAAAATTTCAAAATGGCGGAAATGTCTTTTGAAAACTTTAAAAAAAATTTATTACAGCCACCTCTGAGCCACCTTTAAAAATATAAAAAATGACTTAAATCATGTTTGTTACCCTTGTTATGACGCAACTTTGTCTGAACAACTTCTTTACCGGGTAAACTTCAACGGATCGTGAGTGACTCGCGAGGGTACCGCTCACAGAGGCAATACTTTTAATTATTTGCAAGCCTGAACCTACCTATTTAATTATTGATATGAGCATTACGATTTACAATCAATTTTACAACAATTAATTTTAGCATTGTAAATTAAAAAGACATAAAAATAGTTAATTGATAAATTTTAACTAAAATTAAACGACTTTTTTAGATAGTTTTTATTAGATTTTTTATTTTGTTTAGCCAGATGTTGGGTCCCACGACTGGGCAAAGGAACTCCTCTTCTCCTCTCCGCCTTTCTCTCTATCCCGAGATTTCGCATTTTCTCTTAAACTCAGAATAAAATTAACATGAAAATATATATTTAAACCTTTTTTCATTCTGAATATACACTTTCATGTTAATATTATTTTGAGATTAAGAAAAAAATTCAAAATATAGTTAGAGGGACGACCCAAGGACCTTATCGTTAGCCGACTGTACCCACAAGGGAGGTGCCGAGTTCTGACGCGAGCTAAATTGAACCATATAGCTAGCCACATTGCGTAGATATTTCTTTGAATTCCTTTGCTGAGTAAGACTTCTGTACGTGACAACTAGTACTTTTTCTGTGGTACCCTGTTTACCTCAAATTATGTGGCTTACCCCAAATATCATAGACCTAGATAGAAGAAGTGGCCTACTACTGGGTTGATCAAATATAAAAAATCCATCGACACGCAAAGAAGAAGATAGACCTAGAATTTAAGTTTACCGACATCAAATATGAAAATGTTTCAAAATAGTCCATACGTAATGTCAATTAAGATTATAAAATAAAATTCCTAAAAGCATAATAGCAGAACAAAAAGACACAATATTCAGATCACATTTAAAATCACTACTGATCTCTAAGGCCTATTATTCTGCAGATGAATTCTTAAACTTAAGATTAGCTTGTTGTTGCTCGTACTAGTACCTCCATCTCACGTCCACGGAAATATAAATTTGGTATGCGTAATTAAATAATAATTGGCCAAGTGCGTGTCGAGCCACGCGCAGTGTAGGGTTCCGTAGTTACGAATGCCAACTTTGAGTTTATGCCACTAAAAACGTTTAAAAACTAATTATCTATTGAATTTGTATGAAATTTCTTTTTCCGAGTACATTTTATAAGTTGATCGCCTATAACTTTTTGATTTGTATACCTTACTTAGCTCTGATAGTTTTCCTTTAAACTACATTATATATACTATAGCTGTGAATTTTTTCACGTGGCCATATATAACCGTTTAGCAGATAGAGGGGGGGACACTTGCCTCCAACAAAAATTTTCACTTTAAACCCAAATATTTCAGAAACGGATCCCTAAATCCAAAAATAGTGTTAACAAGCTCACAATCTTTTTGAAAGACCTATTCAACGACACCACACACAATGTGTTTGTCGAAAAAAAAAATATTGACTACCTCTTTACTTGTATGGCAGCTAACCTAAAAAAAATATTTTTCCAGATTTTATTTTACGACTTTTTTGCCATGATTAATATACATATCCATGCCAAATTACAGCTTTCTAGTACTTGTAGTTTCTGAGTAGGACCGCGGACATACAGACAGACAGACAGACAGACAGACAGACAGACATGGCGAAACTATAAGGGTTCCTTGTTTACTACAGAACCCTAAAAATATTGTTATCCTTTTGCTACACGCTACACCCAAACTGGGTACATGTTGATCTGCACAATGTATTTAACTTTATGCTTACATTTATGCGAATAAATGACTTATGACTTATTTTTTGACTGCATATAAAGACTACACTAGCCGAGTGCGATAGACAACAATAACTGTCATGCTCACAAGAGCAAAAGAAATAGCGATCAATCTGACAATGAGACAAGTTTTCATACAAAATATATATGTCGCAGTTGAATTGTATAATCCGTTGTTATTAAAAAACTCTAGCTGTTTGGTATTACAGCTCGGTTTTGTAAAACAGCTGAAAATATTTCAGCTCGATTGTCAATGAGTTACGTAATCACGTTTTATAGAAAAACAGCTAGCTTTAAGATGACATATAGGGTTACCATTATTTAATAAAACTGTGTTACCAAACAAAATAATATATGAGGGGTCAATAGTTGTTGTTTATTATTTTATATTACTCGTGGGATGGAAATAAAACCTCCATTTAGCTCAATGAAGAATGATAATCAACTCGATGCAATTGGATATAGAAATTTTGTAAACCGGACAACTCAATGGCGTAGCGATTTCTTACGGCCAATAAATCCGCGTGAATTTTAGATATTGTCTTAAGGCGGACGTCTAAATTACAACCCTATATGTCCTGTCAACGCTAGCTGTTTGTTAAACTTAATTACGTAACTCATTGACAATCGAGCTGAACTATTTTCAGCTTTTTCACGAAACCGAGCTGTATTGCCAAACAGCTAGCGTTTTTGAATAACAACGGATTATACAATCCAACTGCGACATAAGCAACGTGGAAGGGTCGTGCCCGTAATAAATCGAACCACGGGCTATATTAGTCACTATAGTATAATCATAATAAAATAACCAATTAAATAAAATAACAAATTACCCGGGTGGCTACACACTTATGTATAGAAATTCCATTTTATTTTTATTTTTGACCGTTTATTTATATTTATTATACTATAGTGATCTAGTGCTATTATACTATAGTGGTATGTCCTTTCCACGTTGTTTAAAACAAAAAATACGACAGAAAAGAAATATTTTTTTGAACACTAACTGATAACATAATATAAACTAGTTGCTATAAATATTTCATAGTCAATGTCGTATATAGTGGCACCATGTCTTGCGTTAATACGTGAAATATTTTTGTACTGTCAGTTGCTTTCCAACGACCTTGGTCAGGTCGTCTGACCACCTTGTGGGTGGGTCTCCTACGTTTCGCTTGCCAGTATGCCGTCGCCATTCGAGAACCTTTTTGCCCCATCGGCCACCGTTTCGTCGCGCTATGTGTCCCGCCCACTGTCATTTCACCGAGCTAATTCGCAGGGCTATGTCAGTGACTTTTGTTCTTCTATGATGAATCCATTTCTGATTCGCTATGTACTGATTGATTTATAAGTATGAGTAGTTAAACAACAATGAAACTATTTAAATGGTTTATTTTTCTTTTGATTTAGTGCCTTTCTAATTGCTTCCACGTCGACCTTAACGTTGACGTCTATTCCCTCCACTTTTGGGTCAAAGTTGTTCCACTTCTGCGCCCATTTCTTTAAGCGCAGCTGCCTTTTGTACTCTGTGTCCGATGGGGGATCTACTGTAGAAGAAAACACAAGGACTTAACACAAATAGAGGATGTATCTACCTGCGATCCTCAGGTATTCATAGGGCATGATCGGTTGAAAGTAGTAACGCAGGTTAGAAATTTAGGTCTGTTAATGGATGGAAGGCTACAGTTTGAGGAATACGTTTCACAACTAATGCGTAACTGCTTTTATCGACTTAGTGTACTTTATCGGATTCGCGAATGCTTAAACTTTCATATGCGCATCAGATTATGTGAAACCCTAGTTTTGTCAAAATTGAATTACGCAGACTCCATTTTTGGTCATTGCCTGCTTTCACGCACGAAGAAACTTGTACAACGCATTCAAAATGCATGTGCAAGATTTTGTTTCCCGATTCCCAGTCGCTCGCATATCACACCACTTTTAAACCTAAAGTACCTGGGTGACCGAGCTTTGCTCGGTTACATCTCAAACATTAACTAATTTTTTTTAAACTTGTCTAAAAACAAAGCAAAATAAAAAAAAATATAAACTTAAACATAAAAAAAACAAAAGTAAGTCACCGAGTGGAATTCGAACCCGTAACACTCTTTCTAGCGGTCGCTATCCTTAACCACTGAGCTAAATCAAGGCGGTCGCGGCGCGACGAAATTAGCGACCATGTTCAGCGTGGAAAGAAAAACGCATGAAAACTCGAAAACACGCGTTTTCCCAAACATAAAACTAATCTAGATCAATTGTTTACCCCCGAAAACCCCCATATACAAATTTTCAGCGAAATCGTTAGAGCCGTTTTCGAGATCACAGAAATTTATAAATAAATATATATACATACAAGAATTGCTCGTTTAAAGGTATAAGATAAATTATTGAACATGAATAACAGACGAACCTTGCATTTTGCTGCACTAATATTTGGAGTGATGCAGAGTTGCCAGCCATCTTGTTTGTATAATAAATTAAAACTTGAACAGGGAAGAATTAGAATTGCACCAGTTTTATTAGTACCACAGCACAGTACAGCTGCATTTCGTGGCAGCTTCCGTTATGCTGCCACGAAATGCTGGAATAACTTGCCTCCTCCAATTAGGCATTTAAAATCTGTTAACTCCTTCAAATACAATCTCAAGAGGCATTTACTTGATGCACAATGTAATAACAATTAAGCAACTATGCTGTGCAGCCAAACAACCTTCGTGCTTTTTTTTTATTTGTTTCTTTCTGTTATATAAATTTATAAAAATAAATTTCTATTTATTCAGTGTAAATATCACTGTAAAATTAAACAATGTTTGTTATCTTATTACTTAGTGACTGTGCATTATAGTTAATGTAAGGCAGAGCCATATCTGTTCAATTGGTTTCTCTGAAAATTTGCGTCTTGGCTCCGAAAAGCCTGACACAAAAGCCGAGAGAAACCATTTTGGTGGCATATTTTGTTAATTATAAGTGATGTTCTGTATTTTGTTGTTGCATATATGCTCTAAATAAAGATTTTTCTATTTCTATTTCTAAAAAACAAATAGGAACAAATCACACTGATTGAGTTAGCCCCAAAGTAAGTTTAAAGGAATCCCGTTACACTAGATTTTTCCATACAAACGTAGTTTTATTTGGAAACCACATGTCAGATTACGGTAAAAAATTTTAATTTTAAAGAAATTGCATTTATCTACATAATGGTTACAATTTGGTCTCCTACAGTAAATTTTAAACTGACCCCAACGGGTCTACAATTTACATAATACTGACAACTACTATTTACTAATATGTACCACTTAGTACTTAACTAGTAATAGAGAAATATTAGAAAAAAAACTTGAGAGGTGTCAAGGGACACCCGGATGGAACGAAGTTCGAGAGAGAGAGAGAGACAGAGAAACACGCGCACGCCGCGCGGCTTACAACTATAGCAAAAAGTGTCGTTACAACTTTTGGTGTTAATTTTTTCCGCCTAGCCTCCTTTCGCAACGCGCGATAAGGAACATTCCTTCGTTCCAATACTTTGGTGAGTTTTAGAAATGAAAAATAACATTCACACTAATTCACAGTCACAAGTTCACAACAGCTGTTTGGTAGCCGCCATATTTGTTTTGATGCGCTACTAAGTACGCCGCAGTGGAAAAATCTATCTATATCTATCTATACATACTTAAATATAATAAAACAGTAAAAAAGTGTGTCTGTACATTAAATATATTTTCAAAAAAAAATATTGGGGGCGATGGAGACATAGTAATAGAGTAAGAATTAAAAAAAAATGTCTGTCTGTTTGTCTATTTGTCTGTTTGTCAGTTTGTCAGTTTGTCTGTTTGTCTGTTTGTCTGTTTGTCTGTTTGTCTGTTTGTCTGTTTGTCTGTTTGTCTGTTTGTCTGTTTGTCTGTTTGTCTGTTTGTCTGTTTGTCTGTTTGTCTGTTTGTCTGTTTGTCTGTTTGTCTGTTTGTCTGTTTGTCTGTTTGTCTGTTTGTCTGTTTGTCTGTTTGTCTGTTTGTCTGTTTGTCTGTTTGTCTGTTTGTCTGTTTGTCTGTTTGTCTGTTTGTCTGTTTGTCTGTTTGTCTGTTTGTCTGTTTGTCTGTTTGTCTGTTTGTCTGTTTGTCTGTTTGTCTGTTTGTCTGTTTGTCTGTTTGTCTGTTTGTCTGTTTGTCTGTTTGTCTGTTTGTCTGTTTGTCTGTTTGTCTGTTTGTCTGTTTGTCTGTTTGTCTGTATGTCTGTTTGTCTGTTTGTACACGCTAATCTCCGGAAATACTGGACGGATTCGAATGCAACTTTTTTTGTTATAAAGCTGCCTGGGCAACATATAGGGTATAAATGATTTTGGAAAATGAAACGCCTGATGCAGAACCATAATGGTCCAGCTAAACTATAAGAGATATAAAAATGTCGCCTTAGTAAAAGTTGTTCAGCCTGATGAGCATTTTCCAGAGACATAAAGTGCACGCGAACGAAGTCGCGGGCTTCAGCTAGTCTGAACTAAATTTGAATCACTTCGCTGAGTCTTGGTCAGTCATATTCTAAGGGCTGGCTTTCAATACGCCAAGTGGTTAAACTTGGAGTAATTACTAGTTCAATTAACCTCCACTAAATTAAATGTCCACGTTCATTGTCTTACTATTGTGGTGGTATTGGCGGTAAAGGAACGGTTAACTATCGGCCTGCATCCAATCGGATGCCTGGTTTTAATGTCCGGGCTAGGCGTCCAGGAGTGCTATTTTTCATTGAGGGACTCAGCGAAACACAAAACGTGTAGTTTTCCAACTCACCGCTCGCGTAAAATACAATTTGATCGTATTTTTGAAACCGTCGTGTCAGCGAAAAACAATATTGTTTTACGCAGAAAACATCGATAATTTGTCTATGCTTTTCTAAAAATTCGAACATGAATAAAAAAGCAACGTGAAATGGAACGGATTTCCCATGATTGGTTTCGATGACATATCTATGCTACAAATGTCAAAATTACGAGTGGTCAAGACAAGACCACTCGTTGCAAATCCTTCGCAAACTAAACTACCGATTCAAAAATGCACCCGTTTGGAAACGCTCGCGCAAACCCTTCGTAATGTGACAAGTGATTTCAAAAATACGTCTCCAGTTAAATGACTGATTTAACCAGATGGCTGCGACGTAAACATACCATTTCGGCGGCGGACTTTCGCGGCGGCGGCGGCAGGGGCGCCCTTTTGTTGGAGGCGCTTCTTTTGCTTCGCCACCTGATCTAGCTTGAATTTCCGCTTCATACTCTCATATTTGCGCTGTTCCTCCGCTCTCTTGTTGTCAAGATAGTTGTTCAGGACATTGTAGTACATGTCTTTGTCATTCAATATCTCCATGTAAGCACCGTCTGAAACATTTCAAAATTTCTTTATTGAAGTGAAAACTTCTTTAGCGGCGTTGTGCACTTTTTTTGGAATGGGTAAAAAATGTTAAACTCGCGTCAGGACACGTGACCTGATCGAAAATTCGTAAGACGGATGGAGAGTAGACAGCTGGCGCGGCGTAGGAGAGGGAGTATCCCCCTCTCTTTTTACGGCGCGGCGAAAATGTATGCCTGCGCCTGCTGTTTCGTTTAGGCGGCGCAGGGCGCTTGCGCGAATGTTCGTGTGTGTTTATGTTACAGCGTGCTACGCGCATCCATGGATGGTAACAGCTGATGGCTCGACCGTCTGTGTAGTGGCCATACTGCTGTGTTTTCACTTCTGCCGGCACTCCCAGAGTGCAACCCGTCGTTTTTTATTTTTTCCACAATGTTACATATTATTACATAAAATATAATAATTCGTCGACATAGGTACATGGTTAGCAGAAGATTGTGAGAGACACTGGTGTCTGAACTAAGCGAAGCTTGTATCTCAGAGCACCAGACCCTCCACATTTGGAGGAAACTTATTGATGTTACACAATTTCCCAGTAAAAGTAGTAAATTATTATTTACAAGTGACTCAGCTGCAGACCACGCGAGGTTACCCGTTAAAGGTTATCAGCATAGATGGGATAATCGGGCGCTAATATACTTCATGGTACAATAAAACAAGGTATTCTCTTCCCGAGATGGAACTTGACTACGTCACGAAAGTGTTGCCACTGATTGTTCTTTTTAGTAAATTTAAGGACTTTCTCAATTAGTTCATGAATATTAAATAAAATATTAAGTAACTTAGCTATTTAGTATCTCGCGATTCTCTCGTGACTCATCAATTCAATATTTTATGAATTGATTTAATGGATTATTAATTCGAAATTGGTATATAAAGTTCAAAAATGCATTACGCTGGGGTAATTCAATTTCACACAGTGGCAACATATCAAACTGATGACGTAGTCAAGTTCCACCTACGTCATCAGCTGTCACGGGAAGAGAATACCTTGTTATATTATACCATGATATACCTAAACTTAATTTTTATGCCTACGAAATAATAATACGGACATGCCTTTTAGTTTGAAATTCCTGATTGCTAAAAATGTTACCTGCATACAAAATATAGTTAGAACTCGTTATGAAAACGATATATTTTCTTTTAAATAATGCTTACACATCCTCTCCGACTTTAAATTTTTTTTAATTCGATTTGCACACCGCATTATAGTCGCACTGATGCAGATATACCAGAGTCATAGGGTCCACACGAACGAAGTCGCGGGCATCAGCTAGTAAAATGTATATAATTCTCATCCTTCTCAGAAATGCACAAGAATCGGTTTTAGGTCGGAATTTAGTTTTATTATCGGTGTCAGACCAATTCCTCCTCCCCCTTCCCCCCTTTTCTTTGAAAATATGTCACTCGCCACGGTTTTCTCCGTTTTGTACAAAAACTGTTAGACTAAACTGTTGTATAGGTTTTTATTATTTAAGAAACAAGTGAAGGCACATTTTCTTCAATAACTGTCAGATATATCATAGTTTATTTATGTAGTATATGTAGGTATTGTTTATTTTAGCATATACTTTTTAGTGTGTATTATTTGCATGTAGTTTATTGTTTTGATTATTATTTTTATTTTACATATAGTCTTTTCTTTCTTTTTCTTCATATACCTGTCAAGTTGTGCACTACCCCTATCATTCTCCACATCACCCGTTTGGTTGACTGGTAGATAAGGCCTTAGGCTTTAAGTCCGCCATTACACTTGTATTTGTGTATGAAGTTAAATACATAAAAATAAAAAAAATGGTATTATAGTTTTTAATAACATCTACCCAAATTTAAATTTTTTACTTCGCCATTTTATAGGGAAACCGCTGAATTTGAAACAAAGTGCTGTATGCACTAATCAATCTTGATGTATTAACCTACGCGTTACCTACGTAACCTAGTTTTTTTTGGCAGTTTTCTTCTAGATCTAACAGTTTTTGTACAAAACGGAGAAAACCGTGGCGAAGGACTTTGAATGAAAAGGGGGAAGGGAAGGGGGCATTATTCTGACACCGGGCAAAATCAAGTTCAGCAGGGTCGAATGAGTCTCTAAAACCCGGTGTCAAACTGTTACATTAAATGCTGTTCAACATCAAAAGGAGAAGGCTTTTCAGAATATTTTTCTAGGCTCGTGTGGCAAATATCTAGCTTTTTTGTATACGCAGCCTTTTTCAGATGAGCCAAAACTGTTATGTGGTCTTAGTCCTGCTATGTCACAGGTATGGCACTTCATACAAACGAAGCAGCATATACATATACCTAGTACTATACTACAAACGAAACAATCCGTCCGTGCACACGTCAAATGTGTTAATTAAACAATCAGGGTCGCCACCACAGAATTTGTGGCTTTGCTTACCTGTTTTCATCACTCGGAAATCTAAAAAAAATTCGTTATTTATTGTTTTCCGTAGATAAACAATGATAATGTGCGCAGTTTCTCACCATTATAATTCAATAATCCTAAGTGACTCGCGTTATGTCAACGTGCGACTACCAATAACCCTGTTTTACTGCCGCTTACACCTCACAATAACGGGGGAAGGGTGCGGGGACGCCAGATTGCGGGGGACGGTGCGAGTTTCCGTTCTGTATGTAATACTATTATTTATTCTGTGGCTATGTCGTAACTCCCATGCTGGTCTGGGAGAAATAAAAAAAAAACTTAGAATGTACCAGCTGCTTCTTTTCCCACGCAGATCGTAAAAGCCGATCGAGGGAATGGGCAAAAATGCAAATCATGTTAACAGGCGATGCGGCTAGCAACCCATCACTGTATTGATTGCTTTTCCATCTTCTCGCCCACCATGACGCTAAAAGTGGCTTTTGGGTATTGCGGCCCTGGGCTCTGCATAGAACCGCAAGACCCAAAATGCTCTGTCTGCCCCATTAGGGATAAAGACGTGATAGTATGTATGTATGTATGTATGTCGTAACTACAGACATGCCGATCTTTTTCCACTTTTTCGAAAATAGCGGCAAATTCATCCGTAACAGGGCGACCAGAGCGAGGTGCATCTTAGGTCCATAAACGCCACAATTTTTTTTAGCTGCTTGCCTTGCATTTTTTCCCTTTTTAGGGTTCCGCCGTAAACAAGGAACCCTTATAGTTTCGCCATGTCTGTATGTCTGACCGTCCGCGGTTTTACTCAGAGATTATCCGTCTTATTATAAAAACAACATTAACTTTGTTGCTAGGTTAAACCATTATCCACCCAATCCAAGTTGACGTTGATTGACAGATAAGTTAGGTTTACTTGTCAACTTGATTAGGGTGGATAATGGTTTAAACCTAGTAACAAAGTTAGTCCTGTTTTTATAATAAGACGGTGTAAGTACTAGAGAGCTGTAATTTGTTATTTTTGGAACGAAGTTCCTTTTCGCGCGTTGCGAAAGGGGGCTAGACGGAAAAAATTAAGACCAAAAGTTGTAACGACACTTTTTGCTATAGTTGTAAGCCGTGCGGCGTGCGCGTGTGTATCTGTCTGTCTCTCTCTCCTAATTAATCGAAAGGAACTTCGTTCCATTCGGATGTCCCTTGGCACCTCTCAAGTTTTATTTATTAATTATGGCAAAATAGAGGTAAGCGTTCGAGTCAGCCTCTCTAAAATGGAACACTACATGCTTGGCATGCATGCTGCCAATTTAGCAAAAATAGCACTCCAGCTACAATATCTATCCAGATAATATACCTGTACCAACAGCCACACAATTTAAATACTTAGGCTCCAAAAAATGCAGACATTGATGCGGATGGGACACGTAGGGTAAATGTAGCATGGCACAAGTGGAGATCGCTATCCGGAGCTCTTTGTGACCCTCGTCCGATTCGTTAAATCTCCTCGAAGTTATCTCACTGAAAGCTCACTTAGAACCATGGTATAATAAAACAAGGTATTCTCTTCCCGAGATGGAACTTGACTACGTCACGATAAGTGTCCACTGATTGTTCTTTTCAGTAAATTTAAGGACTTTCTCAATTAATTCATGAATATTGAATAAAATATTAAGTAACTTAGCTATTTAGTATCTCGCGATTCTCACGTGATTCATAAATTCAATATTTTATAAATTGATATAATGGATTATTAATTCGAAATTGGTATATAAAGTTCAAAAATGCATTACGCTCGGGTAATTCAATTTCACACAGTGGCAACACATCAAACTGATGACGTATTCATATTCCACCTACGTCATCAGCTGTCACGGGAAGAGAATACCTTGTTTTATTAAACCATGCTTAGGACTAACTCAGTTTGTTGCGCGTCCACTTTTATACGCCTGCGTCGGTAGTGTCGGTACGTAGTTCTGAATTATTCTATAATTTTCTAGAGCATTCTATACATTATTCTGGAACTTGCCAAACTCTTCTGGAACGTTCTAACATACTAATATAAGTGCCTAGGTGGTAACTTATTCTAAAAAAACTCACGGATAAAGTTGTATCCATTAGTAATTTGATCAATGTCGTATGTTCTGTTGTGATGTGTGACCGACTTCGAGAAATAGTAGTAGACATCCAGCATGTCTCGAAACGTCTCCAGGATACCAGCTGTGAGGATGCCAAGCTCATAGGCTAAAGTTCCCTTATACTTTTCCTGCAGCTTTTCTGCCAATCTCAACTTCAGTAAAACATCTGAAACATAGGTTTGGCAATTCATTTGAGGGCTCGTCCATACAATAATTTTTCAAAACTACAAGCCGACTTCACCGCAGAACTAAAGTCTGATTTTTAATTCCGTAGAATTCTGACAGCTGTCATTTTTGACATATCAGAGATCATAAACCTTTTAGGCCGGGCACATTTTTTAATTGAATTCCAAATTTTAATAAGAGTGTGAACATCTGAGTCTACACATTTTATTTGTTAGTGAATGTAACCATTTAATTAAGTGGGGTGCTCCAAATCAAAAAGGGATTTACAGCGAGTGATGTTTTCATCACGAACAGTTGAATAACCGATATAAAATACGAACACCTGTGAAAACTATTTGATTGAACAAACATACAGATAGACAGACAAACAAAGGAAAAAAATAGTTTTGATTCTATTTTTTATAGAGACTCCTTTTAAATAACTCCAATTAGCTTTCCACCGAGGTAAATTTATGGGTGAATGGCTTATACGTCCTTTCCAGGTTCTTAAACTATCTCCATATCAAATTTAATCTAAATCAGTTCAGAAAAACTTTTTTTCAACAAGAAAAAACTTATCATAAACATAACAAATATAACAATCAATGTGACAGTCGCGACGTGACAGCTGATGGTCGTATATTTTATTTTTTAATTTTGTTCCTTGATGGATTACGAGAAAAAATATTTAATAAGCTTTTGGCTAAAAAGGTTGATGATACATGAATTAGTAGGGAGTGATGCCAGGGAAAGAAAAATAACCTGCTGACTTAAAATTACTTAAAAATATAACTTTAATAATTCGGTATTAAAAAATGTTATAACATTTTATATATACCAGAAAGTTTAAAGTGTATCATTATCTTGGTAAAACATTAAAATTAATCAGTAATTTAATTTTTTATCGCCCTTATACGCGTTCCCTTTTTAGTTGGAGAACTTTTTTAGTAGCAACACTTATGAAATGTCAGAATTCTACGGAATAAAAAATTTGACTTTACACAATCGATTTTGATAAAATTTCCCATGGGACAAGTACACATTTCAAACAAAAAAGATGTTTGCAAATCGGTCCACGCCTCTTCAAATAATCGGTAAACATACATAAAGTAGTACGCAGTGGAGACAAAAGACCTGATACCTGTGAGCTTGACGCGGGTCCCTCTAAAAGTTTGTAATATAGGTACTCGAAAATGTCATAATTTGGTACATTTTGTACAAACTGAATCTACAACTTGACATTACTTTAAAATTTTGACATTCTAAAAATTAAATTTAAATTATGATATGACATAACAAACAAAACAATGTATTCTCTGTCCACATTAACTTTAAGTATTAATTAAATTGTGATTTGACGTCCTTGGAGAAAAGGTGCAGTGCAGTTTGTTACCGCTTCTTCTGCACTAGCGCTTTGGAAGCGGTAGTAAACTTAGCTGTAAGTAACTATTTGACGTCAACAATTGTGCAACAAAATAATGACGATTATTAAGAGATATTATAAATATCCTATGATAATAAAGATATATTTGATTTGATTTGATAATGAAAAAAAAAATACATAAAAATAAAAAATAAAACGTAGCGACAATTGATTACCTTCTTTTCTTGAAGTCAGTTAAAAATATATATTTGTATTATTTTAAAAACAGGAAGGGATACTTGTAAAGCGTAGCTACAACGAAAGGAACATCCCGGTAATAAATCCAGATCATAGAATAATGAAATCAGAATAACAGTCAAAAAACAAAAACAAAATCGGCACTCCCATACATACAAAAGTGTGCAGCCTCCCGGCCATTTTGAATGGGATCTTCGATTTTTTTTGTAATTTTGACCGTCATCTTAATTTCTTTATACTATAGTGATCTAGGCCCGTAGTTTAATTTATTACGACATGTGCATGCCACGTTATATAAACCTAGACTTTTATAACATAACTTTTAAGAGTTGAAAACCATTTTCTTGATCTGTTAAGTTTTACGTTTACATATATATATATATTTTTTTTTAAGTTTTTTTTTTACATTTATATTTAATTACATTTTAAACTAAACTAAATAACAATAATTACAATTAAAAATTAAACTAAATTAAACTAACTAAAATAAACTTAAATACTAAAAATAAATTACTTATAAACTTATACAATTACAAATAAAGAATATCTCTTAAATCCTTCCCCTGCGGAAGAGTGCCCAGAAGGCTGGCAGCATTGCCACGTTGTATGGCAATGCTTATTCTTTGAGCGAAGTAATTACCAGCCCCCTGGTCACCTGAAACCTCGACCAGCTTTTTACCTATAAAATTAAATAAACTATGCGCAGAAGGCCCCCACGGACCCAAAGTTTCAATAAGTTTAAATATAGTTTTACTAATAAGATTTAATATGTTTCTGTTTAACTAGTAATTGCACGCCTCATAAGCGAAGCGTTGAGGTGGTCACTTAGCGCAAAACATCAGAATTTTCAAACTTAAAATGTCTTTATGTATCATACATTGCACTTGTAAGATAATATATACACACACATATTAAGAAAAAAATTGGGCAAGTGCGTGTCGGGCCACGCGCAGTGTAGGGTTCCGTAGTTGCGAATGCCAACTTTGAGTTCTTGCCACTAAAAACGTCTAAATACTAATATCTATTGAATTTGTGTGAAAATGTCTTTTTTCAAGTACATTTTATAAGTTGATCGCCTATAACTTTTTAATTTGTATACCCTACTTGGCTCTGATAGTTTTCCTTCAAACTACATTATATATGCTATAATTGTGATTTTTTTTTACGTGGCCATATATAACCGTTTAGCAGATAGAGGGGGGGACACTTGACTCGAACATAAATTTGAACTTTAAACCCAAATATTTCAGAAACGGATCCCTAAATCGAAAAATGGTGTTCACAAGCTAACAATATTTTTGAAGGATCTATTCAACAATACCCCACTCAATGTGTTTGTCGAGAAAAAAAATATTGACTACGTCTTTACTTGTATGGCAGATACACTGAAAAAAAATGTTTTTCCATATTTTATTTTACGGCTTTTTCGCCATAATTAATATACATATCCATGCCAAATTACAGCTTTCTAGTACTTATAGTTTCTCTGTAGGACCGTGGATAGACAGACAGACAGACAGACAGACATGGCGAAACTATAAGGGTTCCTTGTTTACTACGGAACCCTAAAAAACACTATTTTTAACACTCATGATATTTTTGATGGCATTTTTGTTATTTAAACTAGTTAAAAAACAGTTTTAAAAAGTTCTGTCTTGGACGTCCGTGTGTCTGTATGTGCGGAGGCTTTTCTTGTTAACACGATAACGACCGAAATACTTTACTAATCAAGTCTTTTTTTTCTCTTACGCTTGAGTATGCTCAGGAATAGAACCCTTTCATTTTTCAGGGTCTGATTAGATGTGGTTTAATTGTTATTAAATAAACAACAAAAAAAAAATCGACTGTTCTTCATAGTTTTAGTATATCTATATATATCTTTATTTTTCTATATGCGTGAGAATTAAAAAAAAATATGGACCCTTTGAGGCGTGCTCTTTTGGATTTTCCAAACTTATTTTTTTTAATAGTTCGTAAGTCAAACTTCTCTATTTGAGTTAACAACTAAATTTAAAGCTAAATTAAACTAAACAAATAATAAGAATAAAAAAGAAAAACCTTACAAATAGAAAACGTCTTCCAGATCATTGCCCTGCGGTAGAGTGCCCAAAAGGCTGGCAGCATTGCCATGTTAACACACTACTAAAATGTAATATGTCATAAATAAGTAATGTACCTAATAATGTAACCTTTTTTTTTTAAATGTTGCACTTTCCAGTGAAGATATTAAAAAATGGTTTTTAACGGCGATAAAATTTAACTTAAATAAAAACTACATGAATTCAATTATTATTTCTTAGTTTTTAGTTGTAAAATTAGTTTTAGTTGGATAAAACCTCAACCGAAGTTTACCTTTAGTATATCTGTGACAGCTAGGTCTAGGCGTATCTTTTTGGATACATAAATTGGCGCTAAGGCCGCCTATTGTACATCTGAATTTATATTTAAATGTTAAGGTAAAAGCTCCTATTACGGAGTTAAATGACAACATTTGAAAGCAAGGCAGATAAATAAGCATTTGTGAGCGACAAGATTGACATTATTATTGTTTTTCTATAAGAATAGACATTTAAATTTATATTTCTTAAGACAAATTGTTAATAATTAATAATAATTGTATAAGGAATTATAGTTTAAAAAAAATTAACTACCTAAAAATCCTAGATCCGAAATAGGGGTACAGCTCGTATTTTAATTGTCCTTATTCTGACCCATCAAATTGTTGATACATAAACACCGGACACAACTTAGTCAAACGAAAATAATATTTTTGTTTAAATATTAATGACTTAAGTTAACAGCTATATTATATGACATATTTTTAAATGTCATATTATGTAGCTATATAATTAAAAGCTATATAATATGATATACTTTTATTACTCTTCTAAGTAACTGTCATTTTTGTATCGACAGTTTTCGTATTAAAATAAGATTCCTAGATGATATTGTATAGCACAGAAATAGGTTACTAGCTTTAAATATTAATAATTATTTTAAATCAACTAAGAAGATACTTTATAAGTGATTTTAATAAAATTTATAAGCAAATAAATATGACAAAGTATTTCTCCTAATACGGACTCTTGCGCCGAATAGGGACCAACCTATAAATTTCAATGCCTAATACGGTTCTATTTTGTTTTTTTAATTTAAAGGTATAAAATCACTCATAAATAAGATTAAACATCAATCTATGGCCACTGTAATGCTATAAAAACTAAGTATAACATATCCACAAAGTTTAACGGCACATTAATATTAAAAAACTTAGATATTAAACACGAGTACATAAATCTCAGCCACTCCGCGTTTGTATGAAAAACCCGTCCGCATCGCCGTCTCGGCACTTGCTGATGATTTTTGGTAATTTGCGTCTATGTGACGCCTGTAAACTTTCGGCAAGTGTTGTAGTACTAGACTATGAATGTGTTAATTTAATTTTAGTGCATATAAATACACTGAAACGCGTAATAAACACGAAAATAAAAATAGGACCGTAATTAGTCTATTTTGACTAGGTCTGTATTAGGTTCCTTTACTTATTTTCATGTGTTTTGGTGCAATAAAGTGTTTTTACTTACTAATTTACTTTGGTATAACGATACAAGAGAGTTTTTTGGGAGAGTATAGACTTTTCTGAAGTCATATTATCTGTGTTCTTAAAGGTTCGTGACTATAATGTAAATGACAGGTAAAATAGTATTTTATGCATCAGATAAAATGTTTTTTTACTCAATATGTCCGCCATTTTGAAAAAAAAACAAAAACTTAAGCGATTAAAATAATCTATTTCATTTTCGAACCTCTACACAAAATTTCAGCAGAATTGGTTGAGAAATACTACCCGTAGGCGAGAGCAGCCGGACAAACCCACGGATGGACATTTTGGGCCAGTCTCGAAACTAAGACGCTTCGCTCGCTTTTTTACCTTTAAAAATAAGCATGTTCAGGTGAAAAAGACGGGTGTTCATGATCCATTCCATTTCCGGATAGTAGTCGTAGTAGACGGGTTCAACAACATCTCCATAGAATTTAATATTTTTCTCTTGCTTTCTCGTACCTGTGGCATCTTCGGTAAGGTGCAGAACTGGAAATTATAATAACAAAAGGAGATAAATAATAACAATGATAGATAGATAAAACGTTTATTTGTGAAAACTGCACAAACACATTCACACACAAAGAAATACACGAATGAATTTTTAGTATATCAAGTACAAGTTTTTAGCGATGTGATGTGTGTGCTGCAGTTGCACAAAAAGGTCGTAGGCTCAGCGACAATATTGCTCAAAGAGCAATGCGCTGATTTTCAGCTAAAACCTTAGGTATAGGTGCAAGTGCGATCCGTTGTAAAGATTGTTAAATTAACGTGTTAATCACAATGAAAGGAAATAAATGCTAAAATCCCACTCCCACCCACACACAGTCTTAACCTATGGATAACTGTCACATTATGGGATAGACCTCCGTAGATGCAGCCATCTCACTTTTTAGATAAAAAGTTGTTAAAAGAACTCTTCATGTTGGATTTGGCCCCATGAACGACTCAAGGACCCGGTCCTTGAGGCGTTCATGGGGCCAAAGCCATCCCCAAGGACCCGTGGCTGAAAAGCGTACCAACAAATAAAAGGAGATACAAATGTCAATAACTTTACTGACCAAAATCAGTTTTACAATTTTGAAATACAGTCCCTGTCTCCTAGACTATAAAAACCTATTATTACGAACATAATTATTAATTATTATTAGGAAAGGTTATTCAAAATGATGGACTGGATGGAATATTTTTGCTTAATAAAAAAGGACATTGTGCCTACAACGTGAAAGGAAAATACCCATAATAAGTCGAACGTTTAAAAAAAATCTTATACCTTTAAACGAGCAATTCTTATATATACATATATATATATATATATTTATTTATAAATTTCTGAGATCTCGAAAATGGCTCTAACGATTTCGCTGAAAATGTGTATATGGGGGTTTTCGGGGGTAAACAATCGATCTAGATTAGTTTTATGTTTAGGAAAACGCGTGTTTTTGAGTTTTCATGCGTTTTTCTTTCCACGCAGAATATGGTCGCTAATTTCGTCGCGCCGTCCGCCTTGTGTTTAGCTCAGCGGTTAAGGATACCGACCGCTAGAAAGAGTGTTACGGGTTCGAATCCCACTCGGTGACTTACTTTGTTTTTTTTATGTTCATGTTTATACATATATAACTTTTTATTTTGTATTGTTTTTAGACAAGTTTAAAAAAATGTAGTTAATGTTTGAGATGTAACCGAGCAAAGCTCGGTCGCCCAGGTACTTAAAAATGTATACGTAATAAAACAGTAAAAAAAACAAAAAGTAAAAAAAATGTGTCTGAAAAGTGAATATATTTAAAAAAAATAAGACGAAGAAACTAAGAATATAAAAAAAATATCTGTCTGTTTGTCTGTTTGTACACGCTAATCTCCGGAAATACTGGACGGATTCGAATGAAACTTTTTAGGCAACATATTATGGTATACATTTTTTTGGGAAATGGATCACCTGTGGCAGAACCATAATGGTCCAGCTAAACTATAAGAAATATAATAAGTGGCCAAGTGCGAGTCGGGCTCGCCTATGAAGGGTTCCGTATCAGCAAGTAACATAATATAAGTCTTGTAGTATGTTTTTTTTTTATTTTTCTATTTGAGTTAATTGAATGAAAGGTAATTTGAAGTTTATGATTCATGACGTATTAAAAAAAAACTACTTACTAGATCTCGTTCAAACCAATTTTTGCTGGTAGTTTGCATGGTAATGAATCATATATTTTTTCTAGTTTTATAATTCTCTTATTTTAGAAGTAACGGGCACACACACACACATTTTTCCACTTTGGAAGTGTCTCCCGCACAAACCATTCAGTTTCGAAAAAAATGATACTGGAAACCTCAATATCATTTTTGAAGACCTATCAATAGATCCCCCAATCGTATGGGTGTGATGAAAAATAAATTTTTAGTATGGGGAACCCCCAAAAATTATGTTTGTTTTTCTATTTTTGTGTAAAAATCTTAATGCGGTTCACAGAATACGTCTACTTACCAAGTTTCAACAGTGTAGTTTTTATAGTTTCGGAAAAAAGTGACTGTGACATACGGACGGACAGACAGACAGGCAAACATGACGAATCTATAAGGGTTCTGTTTTTGCCATTTGGCTACGGATCCCTAAAAATGAGGCCTTAGCAAATGTTGTTAAGGCCTGATGAGCATTTTCCTGAGACATAAAGTCCACGCGAACAAAGTCGCGGGCTTCGGATAGTAATAGATATGTAGTACTAAGTTTGTACTAAGTATGTACTATGTTCACTTCTTAGGTTGGCTCTGAAGAGATTTGTGGTGAAATTAAACGACGCCATTCAACTAATTGTTTTACTTGCATAACTTAGTATTTAGCAATTTACACTGTTTTTCATAAAATTTGAGATACATTTATAAGGAAGCTTCTTTCTTATACATTTATCAGACAAAAACTTTAGGACTTTTTCAACTCCGAGCTAGAACTTAAGTAGATACAACAACTTTTTGGCGGGAGACTGGTATCTGTCAAAATCTCTAAGTTTGACATTTAGCTGTCATTATTTTTTGCAATCTTGGTTATGAAAAAGGAAGCATAGATATCAACACTAAACAGCCTGTCAAAAATCGGCAATACACATGCTACTTTTTATACATGCCGCCCACCAAGGACATTTATTGCGAAATGTCCTTATAGGAACAGAACAAACAAAATCTTATTTATATATATTTCAGGACCCAATTTATGCCCTTGTAGCCAAAGTAAACATTTATAACAATTTATGTCTAATGACTAATATAATCATTTCAAGAATTAATAACATTGATAATAACAAGGTATTTAAAACAACATTTAAGACTGTATTGTGACTTAATAGTTTAACTAAAATAACATTAACAAATTAATAGAGATATCCTTCCATTATAAGGTTTTGAGCACAATACTAGAGACTTCTTAGAATCTTAACTTAATAACTAACCTAAATAACATAGCAATAATTTCAATTTAAAAAGCTAAATGAAAAATGGTTCAATTTATAACATCAAACTTGTACATATAAGCCAACATATGCAAACTTAATTAGAAACAGGCAGTACACACAGTTTCGATACTGGCCGTTTGATAGTAGACAACTTGGTACGCAAGGAGACTACTCTTGTCACCAGATCATCCCCTGGGTGAATCTGAGTTACTCGTCCTAGTAACCATTGACTTGGAGGGAGATTGTCCTCTTTAACAAGCACTATATCATTGACCTTAGGCTCAGGTATTTTTGATGTCCATTTGTACCTCTGCATCAATAAACTAAGGTACTCACTGGACCAACGACGCCAAAAATTCTGAAACATCTTTTGAATTAACTGCCACCTTGTTAAAGAGCTTACGTTTGAATTTTCATAATTAATGTCAGGTACAGATAACAACGGCTCACCCACTAAAAAATGTCCTGGAGTCAAAGCAGTTGGTTCTGCTGGATCAGTACTATTAATAAAGGTCAAAGGACGCGAGTTTAAGCAAGCTTCTATTTGACTTAACAAGGTACTTATCTCTTCATAGGTTAAGGTAGAATCCCCTAGAACTCTTTTTAGATGATATTTAGTAGATTTTACTGCTCCCTCCCACAAACCGCCAAAATTTGGGGCATGGGGAGGAATAAAGTGCCATTCTGTCCCATTTGCTTCTAGTGATGAGACAATGGAAGTCTGTAGGTCAGTCAAAGTTCTTAAGTCTTTCGAAGCTCCGACAAATGTTGTACCGTTGTCACTCCACAATTGAGAACAGTGACCACGTCGAGAAACAAATCGCCTAAAGGCGGCCATAAACGCTTGACTAGTCATATCACTGACCACCTCTAAATGTATGGCACGAGTGACCATACATACGAATACACAAATATACCCTTTATAAGACTTATTTCCCCTACCCTTAGAAACTCGGATATTTATCGGTCCTGCGTAATCGACTCCACTATGAAGGAACGCTCTAGCAGGAGAACACCGCACTGATGGAAGAGAACCCATAAATGGAGTTTTTATGTTTGCTTGTTGCCTAATACATTTGACGCATTTATGAACATGTTGCTTGACAAGACTTCTAGCCCCGATGATCCAATATGCCGTCCTAAGATAATTCAACATCAGTTGAAGTCCTCCATGCAAAGTTTTGTCATGTGCATCAGAGACTATCAATTTTGTTAGCTGGGAGGAATGTGGAAGAATTATGGGGTGTTTTGTTTGCTCATCTAATTGAGACTTGTGTAACCTACCACTGACTCTCATTATACCCTCGTTATCTAAATATGGACATAATGATTTTAACTTGCCCGATTTGATCTCCTTCATATTATTGCTCTTCAATAATTGGCTGTATTCTTCTGGGAATTCTTCTTGCTGTGTCAGTTTAATACAACATTGTAAAGTTTGATCTAATTCTATCTTCCGGACATAAATTGTGTTCGTCCTATTCCCTTTCAAAAATCGCCTGCAGTAGGAAATTACTCTTAAAAGTTTTGGCAATGTTGAAAATCTTGACAATAGTGGCTGGTCCGATGATGTGGCAATGTGCACCTTCACGTTTTCTTCTAAATGTGTACTCAAATCCTTTGGTCTGTTATATAGTATAATTTTATTTTGCAGAAATGGTGGTCCTGACTTCCAGAGTTTATTTTCAGCTAATAAAGCGGGTGAAACACCTCTGGAAGCACAATCGGCTGGGTTTTCCTTTGAATTAACATGGTGCCAGTGGGATGTATCAAAAAGTCCTAATATCTCAGATACTCGGTTTCCTACAAAGGTTTTCCACCTACTCGGATGACTGTTTAACCAAGCAAGTACTATTGTTGAATCTGTCCAAACCTTTACATTATCCTTGTTTATTTTAAGCACTTCCATCATTTCATGTAATAATTTAGCTACTAACACTGCTCCGCACAATTCCAATCTCGGTATACAAATCTGTTTAACTGGTGAAACACGTGTACGGGCAGCCAGCAATGAAGTATGTATTTCTCCATCATAACTACAAACACGCACATAAACCACTACCGCATATGCTAACTTCGAGGCATCGCAAAACCCATGCAGTTCAACTCTAATATTATCGGTCTTTGACCTCAGCCATCGGGGTATTTGGATATCCTTAAGCTGAGATAGCTCGTTTCGGTAAGCATTCCATTCCTTCAGTAATTCTACAGGCAGTACTTCATCCCATCCTATACCAGACAACCAGAGTTTCTGAATAAACATTTTTGCTAATACTACGACTGGAGCTATCCATCCCAAGGGATCAAATAAACGTGCTATATCAGACAATACCAGTCTTTTAGTTGCAGGTGCAGGTGCTGGTGATAAGTGTACTGAGTACTGAAATTTATCTTCAATACAATTCCAGGTAAGGCCTAATATTTTTATTGAGTGGTCTAAAGTAATATGTCTTTCAATTCCTACAGTTTTCTCTTTATTTTTATTAATTCCATTCTCTTGTTCTTCTAATTTATTTATTTCCAGTAGTAATTCTTGACTGTTACTATTCCATTTCTGTAGGGTGAATCCACCTTTTTTTAAAAATTCAGTTAGTTGTTTGTAAAGCTCTACTCCATCCTGTATGCTAGAACAACCTGACATTAAATCGTCCATGTAAAAATTGTGTAACACATTTTCTGCAGCAAGGGGGAATTGATCACCCTCATCATAAGCAACTTGATGCATAGCTCGCACTGCCAAATACGGTGCTGATGCTGTACCAAATGTCACTGTCATTAACTCATAATCTTTTATAACACTATCCGGGTTATCTCTCCAGACAATTCTCTGGAACATAGCA
This sequence comes from Acrobasis consociella, assembly GCA_963555685.1. NCBI lineage: Eukaryota > Metazoa > Arthropoda > Insecta > Lepidoptera > Pyralidae > Acrobasis > Acrobasis consociella. The sequence continues at coordinate 6,961,504 of OY743132.1, read as the reverse complement.
TCTTTTTCATTCACTAACACTTGTCGGTACATTTTGATAATATCAGATACCAATGCGATTGGATGTATTCTCCACCTGGTAATGATGTGCCGTAGGTCCGCTTGTAAACTTGGTCCCACCATAAGTGTGTCATTTAACGAGACTCCGTTGCTGTTGGGACTGGATGCATTGAAAACTATTCGTACCTTTGTGGTGGACTTATCATTTCTGATCACAGCATGGTGTGGTAAATATACAGCAATATCCTTCAGTTCATCATTCTTCACCATCTTCATGTGGCCCAAATTTAGATACTCATCAATTACATTTGTATATTTCTCTTTAAGGTCTCTGTCTTTAGCTAATTTAGTTTCCAATGTTTTCAATCTTTTTATAGCTATTTGTCGGGAGTTGCCTGCGGTGCATAATCGTTCTTCATTCTTAAAAGGTAAGTGTACTATATATCTTCCATCCTTCGTTCTTCTAGTTGTAGCCTTAAATATTTCTTCACAGCGCTGTTCTTCTTCACTAAGAATTTTTGTAGATGTCAAATGATCCTCCTCCATTTCCCAGAACTTTTTTAATAGCTCATCATCACTAACTCGAGTGTGCATTGTTGATATGGATATCCCACCATGGTGACCCATGTTAGTTCCTTCAACCACACCGGAAAAGATCCAACCAAGATAGGTACTTTGAGCAATCAAGTTCCCAGATGGGCTCTTGATTATTCCTTCCTTAAGTATTTTACCAAATACATCGGCGCCTAATAAAATATCAATTTTATTAGGTGCACCAAATTGCGGATCTGCTAAATATAAATTATTCAAATCCACCCAGTCAAATGAATCAATTTCTTTCTCAGGAAGATATGAGGTTATATTATTAAGTACATAGGCTCTAAACTCAATATTAAAATTAGCATCTACACGTGACTGTAAGTTAGTAATTACCATATGAGTAACATTTATAGTTTTGCCATTATTTAAACCTGATATAGTTCCCCTTATTGGAATCTTTTTTAAACGTAACAATTGGACAGCTGATTCAGTGATAAAGCAGGCTTGCGAGCCTTGATCCAGCAGGGCTCTAACTAACTGAAATTCACCTGTTCGTGATTCAGCCTTTAATACGGCAGTTGCTAGCAATACTTGTTTAGTCTTAACTTTGCCCGTGCACATGCATGATACTATTGTTGTGGTACTAGTAGATGGATTATCATTTGATGATTCTAAATTATTTGTATTGCTGGCTGAGTGAAGAAGGGTGTGGTGACGTTTATTGCAAACTCTACATGTGCCTGGATTTTTGCAATCATAAATATTGTGGTTACTACCTAAACAATTAAAGCAAATTTTATTTTTCTTAACAAATTCATTCCTAACATGAATGTCTAAATTTCCGAAATCTTTGCAAAAGCAAAGTTTATGTTGTCCTTTGCAATACTCACAAAGCATGCCTGATGTCGCAACAAATGCTTTAGCTCTAGACTGTGAGCCACTGCTATGCTGCACCAATGACCTTTGTTGACCTTTTGGTTCAATAAATTCCAAAGCTTTGAATCGACCTTCTAAAAATTTTATAAATAATTCAAGTGTAGGTAATTCATTACCTATATTTTCATCATTAGACACCAACAGCTCCCATTGTTTACGAGTTTCATTATCAAATTTGAAAGTTATAATGTGGATCACAATTATATCACAGTGCTTTACTTGAATGCCTAAATTACTCAAAGCACTAAGACAATCTGTTGTTGTATCAAGTATATCTTTTATTGCGGATGCTGATTCTGTAACCATACGCCTGAGGCCAAATAGTCGCTTGAGAATACAATTTGCAAGGTATCGCTTATTGTTATATCTTTTTTCAAGTTGTGCCCAACATTGGGAATAGTTAGCAGCTTTTTGTTAGCAGTTATTGGTGTGTGTCTGATTAACAACTCAGCCTCACCCGTGAGATGACCCTTAAGATAGTGCAACTTTTGCACATCATCTAAAGCTGTATTTTTATGGACAAGAGACAGAAACATATCGTAAAAAGTATGCCATTCCGAATAAAGACCTGAGAACGAGGGAATTGTCAATTTTGGCAGTTTTACAAGAGCACCTGATACTTTAGAATCAACATGACTACTCTGTGAATTAGCAGAGGAAGTAGCAGTAACATATGACTTCTGGATAATTTTCATATGTGCTTTACAAGTAATATAAGCATCTTCAGTTTCTTCAAACAACTTATTCTCTATATATTCTGTACTTTCTAATTGTTCTAGAGAGCTTATGGTGTAGAGTTTTGTGTTGTTATCGCAAAATGAATTCCAGTATTTTTCTAAATTATCAAGTCTTATTTGGATGTATTCGCAAGACAATCTGTCTTTAGGGGTCTTTTTAAAGTTTATTAAAGTTTTCTCAATAGAATTTTTAAGATTTTTTTGTACATTAATTAGAGCCTCCATGTTTAAATTAAATTCACAAAATTATACACCAAAACAATGAATAAAATTGAGTTTTCTAATAATTAACAGACACAAATATGATATTTTAACCCAGTATAAGAACTAGCTATTCTCTGCTAATAATCCAAAATGTATAGTTGAACAGTTTAATGTACTTACAATTGCACTTCTCACTTCACTGTACCATATCATGAATCAATTCCTTCTACTGAAGCGGAGTGACCACCCTCAATGATCTCTTCCTGATCTATAGCCTAACACAAGGCTCCGCTCCACTGGACCGCAATGCCTGGACTGCTGCAACTGCACAATGTGTATACTGTGTCCCAAATACACGGCTCTTCTTCTCTTGACCGCTCTGATTGCTCTAGTAACTGCACTCTTGTCATATGCTTATATTTAAGCAGGAATAGCTTAACACAAGATTCTCCTCCTCTCTAAACCGCTCTGATTGCTCTACTGGCTGCACTATATAGGTTATAAACTTATATTAAGCAGGAATAGCTTAACATAAGATTCTGCTCCTCTGAACCGCTCTTGTTGCACTCTTGACTGTACTGCACTGCACTTGTACTACACTAGTATTGAGCAAGAATAACTCAACACAACGCTCTACTGCACTGGACTACTTTGGTTGCACTATTTTCACTGTACATGTAACTAAGTACATGAAATGAACTGACTGAACTATGTTTTGTACTTGGTCAGAATAACGTAACACAAGGCACTATTTTCGTGGTAAGAATTTGTTCTTCTGAACAGCACTAGGATCATTGTTTTGTACTTAAATGGTTTTGCACTACATCCGGCTCGATTAAGGACCAATGTTCACTTCTTAGGTTGGCTCTGAAGAGATTTGTGGTGAAATTAAACGACGCCATTCAACTAATTGTTTTACTTGCATAACTTAGTATTTAGCAATTTACACTGTTTTTCATAAAATTTGAGATACATTTATAAGGAAGCTTCTTTCTTATACATTTATCAGACAAAAACTTTAGGACTTTTTCAACTCCGAGCTAGAACTTAAGTAGATACAACAACTTTTTGGCGGGAGAGGGAGACTGGTATCTGTCAAAATCTCTAAGTTTGACATTTAGCTGTCATTATTTTTTGCAATCTTGGTTATGAAAAAGGAAGCATAGATATCAACACTAAACAGCCTGTCAAAAATCGGCAATACACATGCTACTTTTTATACATACTAAGTTAAAACTTGTATTATGTATGGGATACTAACTGCGGACAGCTTAACTTACATCATTAATTTTATAATTTAATAAATTAATCATGTAAATTAAGCTAATTCCGAAAAAGGGTACGAGGGCTTCCATATCTTAGAAATACCTCCTCAAAATTACACATTCGAAGCTCGTTGCGACTTCAAGTGGGAACAGCTCGACCCACCTTGAACTTACATCTTTGACAATGGATTCACCTATGGTGACGAGGGGTTTCCACGAAAGAGTCTGAACAAATCCACGGACAACACCTCGAACCTTCTTGTTCTGTATAACAGCTGGCGTTTGCAACAAACCTGCCGGCTTCCGATTATCTGGCTTATAGCTATAACAGGGGCAGGGTCTCTTTATGTACTCAGCCACGTACGCGTGCATCCTTGGCCAGTAAAGCCGTGACTTGAGGCGACTCAACGTACGTTCAAAACCTAGATGTCCGGGTAGGTGCATCATGGAAATTTGCGAGGAACTGAGCGCGCTCGTGCTCCGGAACAACCAAGCTTGCCTCGTCACTATCGCATTCCTCTAATCCGTACCTATATAGTACTCCTTTGGAGATTACGTAGTATGCAGTACGTATGCAGAACTTCGCCCAGTCACATCCACTACGGCGAGACCCATGTCACAATCCGTATTCTCGACGCCAACCAGCCTATATAAAGAGTGTGTCGGCCGCGGCGTTTGTGCAGCCTGGCACGTACTCGATCTTGAGATTGTACTCCTGCAGTGTCAAGGCCCACCTGGCGAGACGACCGCTAGGAGATCGCAGGCTCATAAGCCATCACAGTGGTCGGTGGTCAGACCTAACAAAGATCTCGACCTCTTCTACGACCCGTGCTCCGCTAGCGCCTCACGCTCTGTCGTCGACCGGCCGCTCGTCCGATCCCTCCCCCTGGAGCAAAATAGCCCCATAGCAGAAGCCACTAGCATCAGTGATAAGCACCAAGGGGAGTGTCTCATCGGCTTGAGGGAGGATTGGCGCGCAGGTCAACAGTGTTTCACTGGTGCGAGCATGCTCGCTCGCCCGGCGCCGGAACGACGCCGCGGCGCAGAGCCTGCCTGCGCGTGTGTGGTGTGGCGTGGTGCCTTCAAAGAACCCTCGAGGGCACCTTTGTGTCGCCGCAACCGCAACATCATTAGCGAAATTGTACACACTGCGTGGGGTATCTACAAGACACTACGTGCCTACAGCCATACCAACGCCATACAGTTTCCCGGTGTCACCTCCAGGTATGACCATAAAGTCTGCCTGAAGTCGGCTATCACCTATCTCCACCATCACGTCTGCGCAGAGTTTGCGTCTTTTCTGACACGCGCCGTCTGCTAAACGTATTGTGGGATCTCCACAAACGTCACACCCTGCCTTGTCATGTTTTCATGAAGCGCGGGGCTAGCGATGCAGTGCGTGCCTCGTGGCCATTATGGCCACACCTTAATGACCCAATATACCAACATGGCGACCACTCCAAAGTGGTAAATTCAGTGACATGAATCGTATGTCTAGAGTAATAAGAATTAAATTGGCTTGCAATGCACTTCTCTTCTAGGTATCTAAACAAAAAGGTGCAGAGTTCTGACGCGAGCTAAATAGAACTATTTATCTTATACCTTTAAACGAGCATATTTATTTATTTATATTATATTTTATTTGCATATATATTCTTGTATATTTATTTATTTATATATTTATATGTTTATAAATTTCTGTGATCTCGAAAACGGCTCTAACGATTTTGCTGAAAATTGGTATATGGGGGTTTTCGGGGGTAAACAATCGATCTAGATTAGTCTTATGTTTGGGAAAACGCGTGTTTTCGAGTTTTCATGCGTTTTTCTTTCCACGCAGAATATGATCGCTAATTTCGTCGCGCCGGCTGCCATCCATTTTGGCTCAGCGGTTTATGACCGCTAGAAAGAGTGTTACGGGTTCGAATCCCACTCGGTGACTTACTTTTGTTTTTTTATGTTCAAAATTTTTTTATTTTATTTTGTATTATTTTTAGACAAGTTTAAAAAAATGTAGTTATTGTTTGAGATGTAACCGAGCAAAGCTCGGTCGCCCAGGTACTATTTTATACACTAGTACAGAAGTCTTAACCAGCAAAGGAATTCAAAGAAATATCTACTCAATGTATGGTTAAAATTGAATGATATATATTTTAGCTCGCGATATATAGTTTAGCTCGCGTCAGAACTAGGCACCTTTGCGTTTAGATACCTAGAAGTGCATTCCAAGCCAATTTAATTCTTATAACTCTAGACATACGATTCATATCACTGAATCTACCACTCCGGAGTGATCACCGCGCGCGCAGTAATAATGTATGTACATTTTCACAGGCCTGACGGGCCGGCCGTCCTTTCTGTGTGTTCTACTGCCACCACGCGACGTTTCTATACATTTTGTATGAAACCATCGCTTGCCGTCGTATGTCTGCGCCCCGTCCGCCTCTTACGTCTTTTCTATGTGTCCAGCGCTTTAGGAAATACAAGCTAAAAAAAGCATATAAACATCAACCAATGAGACCTCTCCAACCCGCCTGGCCAGCGAGGAGAATATAGGCCAAGTCCTCTGGCTGCTCTAACCAAGTATGGCTCTGGTAGTACAGAGAGGGTCGGGCTCCTGCATTAAAGACTAAAAGACGTGCTTAGCGTGATGTGACATTTATACTATTATAGAAATAAGTATACATTATATGTTACTATTACGGTGTTGACATAAAACTCTTCTTTAATGTTAGTTTCGTAAATTAGCCGGCTAAACTTAAGAATCCCCTTACCCTGAAATTCTCTATACAGACGTAGTCTACGTTTAATTTTGAAACCACATGACAGATTTCGGTAAAAATTGGTGAAGAATTGCAATGATATAGGGTATTAACTAGTTTCCTACGGTAAAATTATAAACTGGAAAGAAAATATAACGATTTAGAAGTTTCCCATACTGATGGTCAAAAATGATAGTTTCGAAATATAACGTAGACTACGTTTGTATGGAAAATTGTATTTTGGTCTAGGGTAAGGGGACTCGGAGCGCCTTGGCAAAAAAAACTGGCATTGAATTGTCACCGGCGGATTAAGCATTGGTGGAGACTTAGGAAATACAAGCTTATAAACATCAATGAGACCTCTCCAGTCTCCAACGTGTCTGGCCAGCGTGGAGAGTGTAGGCCAATGTTTAACAATTTTAATTACTAGACCACCTAGGATCCACCCTGGTTCCTTATGTGTCGTAAAAGGCGACTAAGGAAGGTAAATTATATTAAGTCGTAATAGGAAATGACATTGATTTAACGCAAAATCAAACAAAAATAACCGGCCAAGTGCGAATCGAATTCGCGCACTTAGGGTTCCGTACCATTATCTATAAAAAATCGCTAAAAAGGAAATATAAAAACACTAGCTGTGCCCGCAAGCTTCGCTCTCTGTAGGAATTTCGGGATAAAAACTATCCTATGTCTTTCCCCAGGTCTTATACGACCTTACAAAATTTCATTTAAATCGGTCCAACCGTTCACGCGTGATAGCATGACCAAGGAAAATAAGGATTTATTTTTATATCTTATACCTTTAAACGAGCAATTCTTGTATGTATGTATGTATATATATATATTTATTTATAAATTTCTGTGATCTCGAAAACGGCTCTAACGATTTCGCAAAAAAATTGTATATGGGGGTTTTCGGGGGTAAATAATCGATCTAGATTAGTTTTATGTTTGGGAAAACGCGTGTTTTCGAGTTTTCATGCGTTTTTCTTTCCACGCAGAATATGGTCGCTAATTTCGTCGCGCCGCGATCGCCTTCGACGCTAGAAAGAGTATTACGGGTTCGAATCCCACTCGGTGACTTATTTTTGTTTTTTTTTTATGTTTAAGTTTATATATTTTTTTTTTTATTTTGCATTGTTTTTAGACAAGTTTAAAAAAATAGTTAATGTTTGAGATGTAACCGAGCAAAGCTCGGTCACCCAGGTACTATTCTATATATATAAAAATGAATGCCTATTTTTTAATAACGGAATCTTTTACATAAATCAAGTAGTGTCTGCAATTAACTCATTACATTACTGTCAGTATTTAATACAGATAGGCACCAGTCTTAACCTAAAATAACAAAATAAATAAGTAACTATATTTTGAAACATGAAAATATTATGACAGCCGTATTCACAGGAGAGATCGCCCCTATTTTACGACATATTTGACGTGCTGGGGCATTCTCAAAATTGTATATATAGCCGTTTTGTTTCGTCTAATATGCGGTTTAACCGGTAAAGATGAAATAATAATTTACGACATAATTGACGCGCTGGGGCGATCTCGAAATACAGTTTTAGCGGTGGCGTTTCGGCTAATACGAAGTTTAACCTTTTAGCTAAAGATGAAATAATAATTCAACGCAAAATAACATTTACTCAAAGTATATTCATTGCTCGAAATAAATAGGTAAGTTAAATATGAAAAAAAATTATCTTAGCGATTAGATAGATATCTATAGATAAATATTTGTATATTTGTATACACGGTTATTTTTTACTGGTTTTGGAGCCGATGGCCACTTCATTAGGATTATTAGTCAGACCTCATGAGCTAGTCAAAATAAAAATTCAGTTACAAAAAAAATTGACTAAAACTCGAAAGTAAAATCGTGAGATCAATTAGTAGTACCGCCGCCGGCCGGCCGGCGAAGTTCATCGAACTCACGCGGCTGTTTTGGACTGGAGTAACTACGTGGTCTCGATCGAAAATCATTTTCGCAACTTTTTTATCTTATGTCATACACAAATTTAGTTTACGTATATGGATAGAGGAATTAATTTATTATACGACATTTTTCTTTCCAAAACCAATGAAAAGTCAGCGTGTATTTGTATACATCTAATATTTGTATATTTAATAATAAAACCATACTTAGAAACAAAACAGTGATTCGTAAAAACATTTTCACTGATAAACTTTAATTTCAAACACTAAACTGAAAATAATTTTATGTTTAACACATAAAAAATGTACAAGTATTTAATTATATTTTAATGGTTTATTTTACGATTAATCAAAACACAATTAAAAAATCATAATTTCTCCATGCCGATATCTTGGAATACAAATAGGTAAGAAAAATATTTTCTTTAATTTAGTTTAAGTTTTAATTGTAATTATTGTTAGTTAGTTTAGTTTATTATATTGTCTCTTTTGGTTATAAGTATCATACTAAATATAGCACCATATAAAGATTTTCTTTTTCGAAAAGTAAAATTAAATTTAAATTATAAAAGACAAAAAAAAATATATTATTTTATTATATTTGGCATTACTTAACCAAAATTTGCAAATATTTCAGAAACGGATCCCTAAATCGAAAAATGCTGTTCACAAGCTCACAATATTTTTGAAAGACCTATTTAAGGCCATACCCAAATTTTCCGGAGTCCAGTGGCGCCGCCATTTAAAATAAATCATTTAAAAGGAAACGCAGATATCATTCAAAATTGTGTCTTGGTCAAGCCCTAGATAACCCTTAAAACTATTTTATGAACTACAGATTATAATTTAAAGTGCGATCGTGAAGCTTTTTTACGCTAGCTAATGTGTAGCTAAAAGTGGCCGTTTTTCGCAAATGTGCGTAAAAAAGCTACACGTTCTCACTTTAAACTACAAAAAGTAGTTAAAAAAATACTTTGAATGGGTATCTAGAACTTGACCAAGACACAATTTTAAATGATATCTCCGTTTCCTTTTAAATGACTTATTTTAAATGGCGGCGCCACTGGACCCCGGAAAATTTGGGTATGGACTTAACGATACCCTATATGATGGGTTTGTCTAGGAATGAAGTTAAATCCCACTTAACTTGTAAAAGAGAGAAAGCTCAAAAAAAAATTTTTTACCATTTTATTTTCCCATTTGTTTGGCAAAATTAATATACTAAATTATAGGTTTCTAGTACTAATACTCTCTAACTACTAACGAAACTATTAGGGTTCCTTTTTTACTACGAAAACCTTAAAAGTAAGAAAAAATTACCTTCTGTAAATAGTTTAATACCTAGGAAATGACATTAAGATAGTTTTTTTTCCGTTATATTCCCATGGGGAGCGAAACTCGCGGGAACAGCTACTTAGTATACTATAAAAATACTACTTACTCACAAATTAAACACACACTTATTTGTATCGTTTTACTATCATCTTCATCAGGTCTTTCTGTCTCTACTGCAGGAGCACGACCTTCTCTGTACTACCAGAGCCATACTTGGCCAGAGCAGCGAGAGGACTTGGCCTACACTCTTCTCGCTGGCCAGACGGGTTAGAGAGGCCTCATTGACGTTTATAAGCTATGTTTAGCTTGTATTCCCTAAGTCGCCTTCTACGACATCCACGGGAGGTCTTGGAGGGGCCCTATTCTACTCTGCCGGAAACCACACGGCAATCGTTTTGATGATGACGAAAATGTGGAAAATATAAACACAACAAAGGCACAAAAATGAAAATCAACAACAGTTAAATGTATGTACACACATGTGAGGGTGTGTGTGTACACACAGACACTCACACACGAACTTTCGCCTTTGTAATATCAGTATGATATATACATATACACGCTGACTTTTTATTGGTTTTGGAAAAAAAAATGTCGTATAGTAAATAAATTCCTTTATTCCATATATGTAATCCAAATTTCTGTATGTCATAAGATAAAAGAGTTGCGTAAATGATTTTCGATCGAGACTACGTAGTTATACGCCGGCCGCCGGCTGCGTAATGTCGATGACTCCGGCCGGCCGGCGGGCGATGTATGGCGGCGGTACTACTAGTTGATCTGACAATTTTACTTTCGAGTTTTGGGCAACATTTTTTGTCTTTGAATTTTTATTTTGACTAGCTAATTAGGTCTTACTTACGATGCCTATGAAGTGGCCTTCGGCTTCAAAACCATTGAAAAAGCACCGTGTATAGAAGTACAACGTGGAAGGGACAAACAAAAGGCTATACTCTAGTATATTATTTTGTTATCATTATAATATAGTGATAGCTCACTAAATAAAAATAAAATAAAACATTTCCATACAAATTGCCCGACTTTTGTATGGAAGGGCCGAATTTTTATTTTTTTATTTATAGTGGTCTAGCGTAGCCTGTGGTTCGATTTATTACAAATGTCGCTTTCACGTTGTTTAAAACGGTAGTCGGTTTTTTTTTATAATTACTTGTTTTTCAAACATATCTTGAATTATTTTCAGCCAAGGAGATGGCCCTCAAATTCCTATGTATTTTGGTCTTTGGTAAGTTTTTTATAAATTGCATGCATTAAAAAATATTGTACTTGCATTTTTAGGGTTCCGTAGCCAAATGGCAAAAAACGGAACCCTTATGGATTCGTCATGTCTGTCTGTCTGTCTGTCCGTCCGTATGTCACAGCCACTTTTTCCGAAACTATAAGAACTATGCTGTTGAAACTTTATGTAGATGAATTCTGTAAACCGCATTAAGATTTTCACACAAAAATAGAAAAAAAAATTTGATTGATCCCCATACCACAGAGTAATGAAAAATGTGTGTCCCCCCCCCTGTGACTTCTCTAGAATAAGAGAATGATAAAATTATATATAACTTTTATATTATGTTACGTGCTGCTACGGCTTCCCTTCATGAGCGAGTGCGACTCGCGCTTGGCCACTTTATTTTTTCATCATTGTGGTTAGTTTTGTATTCTTCATAAAAACATCATGATTATATCTGTTACAAATATATATTTTCATATTTCACAATACCTACACCAACATTTCATAAAACACAATAAAAAAATCTACAAACAATATACAGGGTGTAAATCTGTAACCTCGCCATATTATCTGCTTTACCCGTTGACATTAAGGACATTTCCACAAAATTTTCTTTAAAAAAAAAATACACTCTCTTCTTCTAAAATAATGAATCCCCGTTCAGTTTCATCATCATCATTAATGTTTATGTATGTATAAGATTATATATCTATATGTGTATGTATGTTATAAGTGTAGGTATATGTAACTATGTATATAGGTATATTATTAGGTATCTGTGTGTTGGATTTATTTAAGTAATTTTGCGCCGCTACCAAATCTCTGTTTATCCTTATGGTTAACTGGGAGAGAACGCTTTTAGCGTTAAGTTCGCCAATTGTATACAATTTTATATTGTGGAACAATAAAGTTTTATAAATAAATAAATAAATTATCAGACGTACCGATATCGATCATACTGAACAACTTTCCAAAAGCAGAGGTTCAATTACGAAAAAAAAAATTTTGTTCCCACTTACAAAGTTGCTAATCAGCTGATCGATTTAGTATGGGAAGTCCAATTTAATTGTTTAATATTCCGACCTTCCTTTTCCGTTCCTTTGGGAAATTTATTCACTATGAGCAGTATAGGTACGTCTGAGAAAATATCAAAGTCACAGATTTACAGCCTGTAAGTAGTTTTACATTACTGTGATCCGACAACGTACTTAACGTACGGGACATCGGAAAAACGGTAATGTCATGAACCTCAAATGGAACTGGGCAGGTCACCTGACACGCCGGAGTGATGGCCGGTGGTAACGATCATTAACACATTCACGGACACTTACGGCTGTGGACGTAATTCAATTGTTATTTCTATTGTGTCTGGCTTAGTGTCCGTGAATGTGTTAACAGAATGGTGGCCTAGGACGGGTAAAAAAAGTGTCGGACGTCCTGCAATGAGATGGGTTGACGATATAGTCAAAGTCGCGGGTCGCACCTGGATAAGAGTAGCACAGGACCGAGATTGGTGGCGCAGACGAAGAGAGGCCTATGCTCGAGAAGAAGGTCTGACATGATGATGATGATAAAGTCTTATGTTTTTACCATACTGTGACAAAAGCTATTTTCATACTGTGACAAGAACGGCAGACTAAAAATCTCACTACTGGCGCTGCAAAAGCCCCAAAAAACTTCTTATAATTTTTATACGTATAATTTTTTTAAACTTTTGTCTGTAGTTTTCATTTTAATTACTCGTATCTGTTCTTGTTAAGTATTCTTAAAACTAAGGTGTTGATTTCTTGAGCTCTGTATTTTCTGATGTGTCCCTGTCAAGTATTTTAAAACTGACTGTAATTCTTTATACTTTATATTGTTACTTTTTAATGGACTTTTGGTATTGGTATAAAATCTAAAGATCTTTTAAACAGTTTAATTTAAAAGCAAAGCGGATTAACAAAAAAATAAGCAAAAAATCGAGACCGGGAAGAACCGGAATTCCCGGTCCGACCCGGTTTGTGTCCCGGATCCAAAAACCGGCTTTTGTCCCGGGTCTAAAAAACCATGAACCGATTCTGGTTCTACAACCCTAGTTGAGATTGAAATTTTCATCGATTTTTAAAAAATATTTAGTTCTAGACGAAGCCCGCGAGTTCATTCGCGTGGCTTAACATTTTGCTAAGGCGTCATTTTTATATTTATTATAGTTTAGCTGGAACATCATGGTTCTGCATCAGGTGTTCCATTTTCCAAAATCAATTATACCCTATATGTTGCCCAGGCTTAGCAGCTATGTAACAAAAAAGTCTCATTCGAATTCGACCAGTATTTGCGGAGATCAGCGTGTACTAATAGACAAACAGACAGATTTTTTTTAATTCTTACTCTGTTACTATTTCTGCATCGCCCCAAATTTTTTTTTGGAAGTAATTTCATTGTACGGTCACATTTTTTTACTGTTTTATTATATGTATAGATTATACTTACATGTAGTGAATTAACAGTAGCTTATGATACAAGTGTAGTAAATTGTTCATTACAGTCGAGGCGGGTTGATAAACAAGCGGGCGAAACCCGCGCTTTTGTCTATGGAGCCGAGACTTGTGATGAATAATACACACGTGTGCCATACTACGTTTTTCTTTATTATTAAAAGTATAAGAAGTGAAGTCATAAGCAACAGTTTTCGCAGGTTTGGTAATAGTTTGTTTATAAACATTAGAACTTCCTTTCTGTAAAATCCATTTGAACGCTTCTTTAAGAAAGCAGTAAAATTATTGTAGGACTTGATATCAATACCATTTTTTGTCATAAGTGTGCTTTTTAACATGGAGTATATTGACCACAAGTTTCTGGGCTTATATTTACTGAACAATTCTTGAAAATAGGCTAAAAAACGTTTTCAATATTGCCTTTTTGTTTATCTTCCATGACATAAAGGTTTTTAGTAGGTAGCTATACATATACCTTTCATTGTATTTCTGCGGTAATAAGTTGCTATTCGCGTTTTGTGCTGCTAACAGTAATTTTGGCGGAGTTGAGTCGATAAACATGTCATCCTCACTACTCGAAGACATTTTTAGGTACAATTTACTTTAACTTACAATAAATCTCGCAGTAAATTAGATTTATGGCGCGCTTAGTTTTTTCTTTTCCAGGCGCAATTTGCGTAAGCGCGAATCATAAGTGATACGAGAGACACAGAAATCAATCAAAAACCAAACCATTATTTAAAAAAATGCTCATCAGGCAGAACAACTTTTACTAAGGCGTCATTTTCATATTTCTTATTGGAACGAAGTTCCTTATCGCGCGTTGCCAAAGGAGGCTAGACGGAAAAAATGAAGACCAAAAGTTGTAACGACACTTTTTGCTATAGTTGTAAGCCGTGCGGCGTGCGCTTGTTTCTCTGTCTGTCTCTCTCTCTCCTAATTAATCGAAAGGAATTTCGTTCCATCCGGGTGTCCTTTGACATTTCTCAAGTTTTTTGCTTAAAAATGGGATTTAATGTTCCTACCTATAAAATGGTATATTTCTTATCAGAATAAAATTATTTTTTACTTTTTAGTTCTTCATTAAAGCTTTGATTTTAAAAAGCTTTTTATTTTTATTTTATTTTGACATTATTAAGGCATTTCGTGTGAATGATAGTGTATATGTTACCGTTAGAATGCAGAATACGTCAATATGCATTTAGCTAGGTAATCTGCAGATTTCCTGATACTATTCGTTAAAGTGTAGAATTTTAATTAAAAAAGCTTATATTTGCACTTCGCCTAGTTATAGTTAGTCTGCATAGCAACGAATGGCACATCGTTAAATTGCGGAAGACAGTAAACGAAATGCTTTTGACTTACTACTGTTAACTTCAGACTGTTTTTACTGATTTTTCTTTAGTTGATTTGATCTGTTATATTTTATCAGTGGAACATTTTAGTTGTTTAATTTTTATTCCTTGGTTTTTTGTGTAATTCAAAATGGCAACAATCACACAATATACACGAGTTACATACAGTACTAAGATAGCAACGCTTTGGAGCCAACCATCTGTTTTTCAACGATAAATCTTCGCACAGCAGCCGACCTTGGACTCGACTTTAAAAAAGGAGGAAGTTATAATTCGAATGTACATATTTTTTGGGTTCCGTACCCCAAAAATATAAAAACAGAACCCATTAGGATCACTCAATTGACTGGAACAATTAACCCTTTAACCGCGAGCGTCGGATATATGCGACAAACATTGTCGGGCCAATTCCGCGAAGGTCGGATATTTGCGACAAAAAAATGCTCGTGTGGCACATAACTTACGTATCCATATCCGTTGTTGGTTGTAGATAGGTATTTTAGATTTACCATGTCTCGCGCTGGGGGCACGACAACTGATATAAAGTCTCGCGGTAAAAGGGTCAAGTAGTAATTTGGGTTTTATTTCACGATTAGCATTGAAATTTTGTCCCATGGTACTACTGCCCCTAGTAAGTTCGCAGTAGTACCATTGATCTATAAATATATATACATATATAAATAAATATATAGCGACAAATTACACTGATTGAGCTAGCCCCAAAGTAAGTTCGAGACTTGGGTTATGTTGTAAAAATGTTGTCTAAAACTCGAAAGTAAAATTGTGAGATCAGTTAGTAGTACCGCCGCCATACACCGCCCGCCGGCCGGCCGGGGTCTTCGGCATTACGCAGCAGTTTTGGCCGACGTAACTACGTGGTCTCGATCGAAAATCATTTACGCAACTTTTTTATCTTATGACATACAGAATTTTGGATTACGTATATGGATAGAGGAATTTATTTACTATACGACATTTTTTTTCCAAAACCAATAAAAAGTCAGCGTGTATAAAAAATATTAATATACATAGTTAATACAATAGTTACTATAATAGATTTTTCCCTTTATCGATAAAAAATGTCCACTTACGGCTGTTCTAAGCTATTTCTTTTGCCGGAGTTCTCAGACCAGAGTTTAATGTCACTGCGGTAAAATAATTGGTCAAATTTCCGCCATTCTCCGCCAAAGTGACAGTTGAATATCAAATGTCACATGACAGATGTCAAATACAGTTTTTTATCGGTCTGAGAACTCATGACTAAACAAAATCAAATGTTAAAAGTATTTTTTCAAAACTAAGAACCGACGAAAGAAATTTCATCAAAATCGGTTGTGAAGTGTGTGGGTGAAACACACTTGACCACCGTTTTTGATAAAAAAAATATATATAGCTACATGACAACTATGCCTTTTCAAATAAAAAAATTCCGAATTGTGAACAGGCGTCTTCGAATAATTGGTGAACATGAACATACATTTAAAAAAATTCCGACGAATTGATAACCTCCTCCTTTTTAGAAGTCGGTTAAAATCGGACCTCATACAACAAAACATTGTAATACAACAGTATTTTTATCAACGTTAATGGTGTTATGAGACCACTGATGCAAACATGGTAGTATTTTAATCAAATAAAGTTGTACATCTGCTTATCGCTATTCTGTGACCCAACAAGTCGTTGTCAGTGCCGGCCGAAAGACCGCGAACGTGTTGGAGCATGTGTAGCGTGCTGCAGCATGCTGAAGCGTGCTGCCGCACCGCACCAGTCCCCAAGTAGCACGTTAGTGAATTTTGGAACTTATTTTGCAACTGTAGGTAGCATATAAGTGATGCAAGAGTGATCGGTATTACTTATAGATGCAAATAGCACTCGAATGTGCATGTGAGTAACTCTTATCACTAACAATTGCATTTGAGTTATTTTTGTTCCTGCTTTATAAGTTATGGTGGCATAAAGCCGATTTTATTACTTAAAGACGCATAAAGATTTCAATTTTCACTCTTTTAGAAGTCAAAGAAGCATATGACATCTTAAACTCTCCTCTAAAGAACCGTGCCCTAATAGGTAATATAATAGATTTTTGTTTATTTGGCACCTTAAGTACTAAATAAGTAGTATATGTAAGTTATTTATCGCCTATAGTGGCTCAAAAGTTATTATTGCAGATCATTTGGAACCTAGTGTAATTGCCTTTGTAAGGTCTAATATACTCTAATACGTTACTGTAATGCGTACATCGATTCCTAAAGATGATTCTTGGAAACCTTCAGCAACAAATTTCTCTCACTTAGAACCACTTAAGATCTAACGGTTCTAAAAGATAGAAATGAAGAACTTATTTTTAATTTTGTTTTGAGAAATTGTTTCTAGAGAATTTGACTATCACTATCGCAGGTTCCTTACATATTAATAAATTTAAATAGAGTACAATTTATTTCCTACATTTTAGGTAATTGACTAGTTTATGAAATAGTTATCAATCACTTAGTTCACTTTGAATTTTTTAAATCTACTTACGTTATACAGGGTGTAAAATGAAAGATTGGTATGCAAGGCAAGTTCAGTTTTTATTCATGAGTTATTCTTTTGGATGTCTCTTGTATTTTGATTTCAAGTTGTAGGTAGATACCATTTGTCAGATTTATAGAATAAAGATCTCTTATGCAGTCATGATCCTAGTGAAAGTTCAACTGTTTTTTTTTAATTACTGAGGAAATTCGACTAAAATAAGTGATGGAAATTTAGCTGAAAATGATAATGTTAATAATGAAATAATTGAGGAAACTGACCTCGAAGAAAATTATGACTGAGCTTTGAAATCTTTAACGACACTTATAAACACTTTAAATCCGAATTTGCTTCCAGTAGACCCAAAAACGCTCATACAATCGTTTCAACTACAAAAAACGGCATTCTGAAAAAAAAAATGCGGAATAAAATAAACATCATTATAAATAAAAATTAAGTAAGTATATCTTATTGTAAAGAAAAACTGCCAATGAAAAATTACAAATTGGAAACTATCAGTAGGAAATATAATTTTTTTTTACAAATCAAATAAATTTTACTTTCTTTACCTTCATAAATGGGTTTTGTACCCGTATTGAAGATCCCCAATTCAATGCAATGACAACGAGACCTGCAAAGTGAAAATAATCACTACTAGGTAATAATGAGTGATGTTTGGATCTAGGAGCTCCAATAAGGCAACAATCGAGTGGAAATATGAACTGCAAGGTCTATTTTAAATCGCCATGTTTAAAAATGGAGTCCTTGAAAAGTATCTTGTTGAATGGTATTTTATTACAATTACATACAATAACATGAGTTTTGATAACTGTTTCTGATGTAGTTTGACATTATACTTTTTGTGAAACCATAATATTAGGTTTTTAACAACCAAATTTTATAAAGTATATTTGATCAGTGCATATTATTTGATAATTCTTGATTAGATTGAAGGCGCATCAAAATTTACTTAGTAAATACACCATGGTTTCACAGTAAAAAACCATTTGCAAGGGCACCAAGATGTTATCCTGCGTTATACACATCATTTTTTAATACTCACCAAAAAGATGCAATAGTCTAAATAAAGCTGTCACAACACAAAAGCACAATCGTCCTTATGTTTATCTCCACCGAAAATAAGAACTTGATAGGATCTTATTTGTCACTCAACGAATGAACTGTATCGCTTTATCTTTCAATCATTCATTCACGGCGCGCAATTTGCACCGTTAGTTCCAAGTACCACTCAGGATAACAATTCGAACTCTTATGCTTCGCTTTTGCATCTATAAATAAGTTGCAATTTTTCTCCCTTTGGTATTACTATACAGGTTGCTTAAAGGTTCTAACCACCTTTATAGAACTTAAGCACAGTGGATTTTGTTAGTAAAGCTTCCAAAAAAATACTATATGCAAGCTATTTGTCACCAAATGTGTTACTTGGGTCAACATGCGATAGCATACTGCGGCATGCTATCGCACGCGGTAGCACAGCCGGAACAAATGCTCTTCCGTGCTGATAAATGAGATCCAACTTCATCCAACCCTAATAAAATTTATTTTGAACTCTCCGACAGGTATATTTTACAGTTAAAACCAGTTTTTAGATAGAACGCGTTTACCTAGTTAGAACTAGTTTTTACTTAATGCCTTTGTTAAAACTAGAATTAACTAATGCTCAAAATCTAACGTCAGTTAATACTCGATAAAACGCGTTTTTCCGAAGCGAGTCAGTTTATTTCTTATTGTATTTTAGCAAATTATCCCTATCAATGTTCATTTTTTAAATTTTATGGTTGTGTTTAGTCGACTTTTTTAATTATTTTGTTTACTTTTAAATATTGTCGCCTTGTCAACTACTTTATGTCGATGTGTAAGATTATTATTTTAACTAGGAACATGACCCTGTGTCCTAGAACTTTTTAACAAATATTTTAAAAAGTAAATCTTGTTTTCAATCCCAAATTAGATTCTATAATGCAAATTTTAGCCAAAGCTCTGAGTGACAACTAGTTTTATCTGAAAATCAAATATATCTGTGGTAAATTCTAGTTCGAGTGGTATTTTTAGTTTTAACAAAAGCATTTATTATAATCTAGTTTTAACTAGGGAAAACGCGTTCTATCTAAAAACGGGTTTCAACTGTAGCATATACAATGTCCTTTTTAATTAAGTACAAATATTTTAAGAGGTGATTCAGTCCATCATTCCTAACAACTATTCCCAATAAATGTATATCGAAATACGAAAAAAAAATTTTCATTTTCCATAGTAATGATATCACGTGACTAGTTCGATTCGTATGAGATCCTAAATTTTTTTTTCATATTTCGATATACATTCATTGGGAAAATTTGTTCAAAATGATGGACTGAACCACCCCTTAAAATATTTGTATTTAATTAAAAAGGACATTGTATAACTGAAACTGTCTCGTGGTTCCTCCCGCCGCAGCAGCTGGTTGCGCCAGCAGTACGAAAAGGCTCCGTCGTAAAATTTCATCTGTGCTTCTAGGTACAAACCTCGTTAACGCAGATTATGACGGGTATTATTGGAATAATATAGACAAAACAGATTATAGAATACCTCAAATTCATACGCTTCTGAACTCCTCCTATGCGCTAATAAGAGATACGGAGGAACAGATTGACAGAATGGCGACTTTGCGCCTAAACAGTCTTCGATCCATCCCTTTCGAAGTCGGATACTTAATCTACAACATACAAGAAGAATACAGACGCATGGTTGACAAATACAATACTTGCGTGACCGTTAACGCCCGACTGTACTATCACGAGTATATGATATATTTAGAGGACATCGAGTATCACTTCTGGAAGATTGAGCATTTAGCTAACATGCTGCACGAGGTGGAGAGGAAGTATACGAAGAAAGGGAAGACTTTGCAGGCCTCATACGAAAACTTTGATGCCAACTTTATGCCGAAACCCACTACTACATCACGGGCAACCACAAGTAAGATGAGCCAATCCTGTTCCTATACCAATAAGTAAATAGATAGATATTTTAAATCATGGATGCAAGCCGCTCTAGATCGGTCATTTTGGTAATCTTTGGGAGAGACCTACATCAGCAGTGGACGTTGTGCGGCTGAAATGGATTAAATCATCAGAGGCCACAAAACATACATAGGTAAAAGAGGGCCTAGAGCACATAGTGACTAAACAAAACCTTATTAACACGTTCGCGGCTGGTATTTCTATAACAATGCTCGTTTTATTGTTTTATTACAAGTATACTCGTGGTTTCCGGTAATGCCGTGTGGTTTCCGGCAGAGTAGAATAGTGCCACTCCAAGTCCTCCCGTGGATGTCGTAGAAGGCGACTTAGGAAATACAAGCTAAACAAAGCTTATATAAACATCAATAAGATCTCCAACCCGTCTGGCCAGCGAGGAGAGTGTAGGCCAAGTCCTTTTGCTGCTCTGGCCAAGTATGGCTCTGGTAGTACATAGAGGGTCGTGCTTCTGCAGTGGAGACTAAAAGACCTGATGATGATGATGATGAGTACTCGTAGCTGGCAGCGAACGTGTTAATAGTGGTAGTGAAATGCGGTTGTACTGTGAGATGTGACCTTGATAGCGAAAAGGTCCGGACTTAGGTAGACGTCACAGACTAACTGGTTGAGCTGCGACGCTCATAATAATAATTCAGAACCATGGGTGATTACATACGGGTTTATTTTGTACCCCTTTGCTATTTCAGCTATTTTGAAATCATAGAATCGGATTTACTTAGGTACTGGCGAGAAATGATAGAAAGGACCCCACCAGTAGTGGTTGTAGGCGTGTATTTCTTCAATTGTGGGTAGTTGTATCCCAGGAATGGTAAGTGGAGTGTGGGACGTACAGCGGCTTGGTGGGTCGACGATATCAAGCAAGTCGCTGGTAAGAACTGGATAGCAGCGGCCGCGGACAGAACGGGATGGCGCAGGCAAAGGGAGGCTTATGCCCAGCAGCGGGTTTCTGATAGCTGATGATGATGATGATGATTTTTAAGCGGTTGGTATAGGAGAAAAGAGGTCTCTGACATAGCCAACATTAGTTTATACTGTACAGGACTGAATTTATGGTCCTATGCTCAGTCTGTGATGCGCTCAAATCTGCATTTTTGATATTTTGGAATGGTTAGGGAATAATTTTGCACGAATTGCTTTAATTATCAGTATAAAATATTTCAAATCTTTTCTGAACCACAGTCTGTCACAAATGTCACAAGCATGACCAAATTCATTTTCAACAAAATCATTTTCAAATAACAGCAGTATGGCCACTACACAGACGGTCGAGCCATCAGCTGTCACCATCCATGGATGCGCGTAGCACGCTGTAACATAAACACACACGAACATTCGCGCAAGCGCCCTGCGCCGTCTTACGAATTTTCGATCAGGCCACGTGTCCTGACGCGAGTTTAAAAATTTTTACCCATTCCAAAAAAAAGTGCACAACGCCGCTAAAGAAGTTTTCACTTCAAATACAAAAAGACAGTCGAAACAAGTACTGTTCTTTTTTATAGAAGTCGGTCAAATATACTAAGTATAAGATTAATTAAATTATTACAAAATATAATGACTTTGTGAGATAATATTATAGTAAGTAACCTAAATACTAAATTTCTATGAATCGGTTTTGATATAACCCATATACATTTTTCTTTTTTTAATTCCTTTTTTTTTATGTGCATGCCGGATGCCTGTTAGCTAACTTAGTACTATAAAAAAATACTACGGCCTATTTAGCCAGTCCTACAGAATACATAATAGCACAAGTACAGAAGATTCACTCCGAAAAATCAATTAAAGGAATAGCGACTCTCGCTACGACACAATTAAGTTCAATTCAGATCGCACAACGCTAATAACCTACAGTTAGTTTCACCTAGACGTTCCATCTCTTTCCGTCTCTTTCTATTGCGTAACGCTTACCTTTTCTGGCGCACTGATTAGCCAAGCCGGCGAGGCCGCCGTACGTACTTGCGTTTTTAATACCTACCGCGGAGTGAGACAGGCCTGCCTGTGCTCAAATCCGGCCTTAGCTCCGCTCCGCTGTTTGAATTGAAGCGGAGCGGAGATTTCGAGCATTGTGATTGGTCAATTTCTCTCCTCTCCACTCTGCTCCGCTTCAGTGGAAACGCAGCCTTAATGCTGTATAGGTAGGTGTGCTAATCGAGTGCATATAGATTATATTAAAGGGTCACGAGAAAAAACAGATAGCGGTTTTTACAATTTTAACAGTAACAGAACACAAAACCGTAATAAAATACCTGTGCAGTGCAGTCTGAAATAAACGATTTCATTTCATTTCATAAATCGGTCAAGTGCGTGTCGGCACTTTTTAACCGACTTCAAAAAAGAAGTAGGTTATCAATTCGACTGTATGTTTTTTTATTATTGTTTTTTGTATGTATTCTACGCGATATCTTCGTCAACCGTGGGCCGATATTGATGATTCTTTTTTATTCGAAAGTTATTTCCATATTAATTTGGTGAAGACATGATAAAAAACTTTGGAGATATGAAAGAAACTCCTGAAAGAAGTTGAAGTCGGTTGTTTTTTTGTTAATTTTTTTATTATTAATAATATTAATATTGACGCCTGGTCAACTACTTCATGTCGATGTTTCCTAACATGTTTCTTTAGTGTACGATTATATTCTGTCTAGGAATAGGAACATGTTCTGTGTCCTAGACCGTTTTGACAAATATTTTTAAAACTATATCTAGATTTTAATCCCAAATTAGTTTCTTTAGTGCTAGTTTCACCAAAGCTGGGAGTGGCAACTAGTTTTATCTGAAAATTAAATATATCAGTAGTAAATTCTAGTTTTTACTAAGTATTTCTACTTTTAACAAAAACATTTAACTATATAATATAACAGTCTTTACTATATAACATAAACTCTACAAAATGTTTTGTGGTCTCTTTTTAGCGATTTTAGATAGTAATAAGATAAAATAAGCATTGCCATACAACGTGGCAATTCAACCAGCCTTCTGGGCACGTTACCGCAGGGTAACTTTTTATTAGTTTTTATCTTTATTTTAGTTTTTTTAAGAAAATTTATTATACTATGTGATTTGAATCCGACGTCCGATGTTGCTGCAGCCACAACGGATGCAGCAACATGGGAGAGATCATGCATCGACTGTTGGTGGCGGGTGCACACGGGCTGCTGGTGGCAGGTATGCTGGGACTAACAGTAGTGGGTGGGCGCCGGCCGGCAATAGTTTGCATGAACTAACTGGTGCCGGAATCACACAAAGTAATTCTGATCACATAGTATGTTTTGACTTCCGCAAAGTAACACCTGAATCTATTAACTAAAATTGAATATGTATAAAATAAAATGTTTGCTGGTTACCAGGTATCTTTACCAGGCCGACAATCAGACGTACGAAGCAGAGTAGGAAGGATAAAATGGAGTTGGACCTGCTGACGAGGAAGTTTACCAGCACGACGCGCAAGCACCGCCCTTGGCCCTGGCCTATCGAATATGGTTGGGAGATAGGTTTCGATCGTTGGTAACGGTAACCAATGTCATAAAACTCATACCGTCTTATTAAAAAACCCAAATTAACTTGGTTACTAGGTTTAGGGCCTCCGCTAGGCGGCCAACGTGCGTCACGTGCGACAGAGACAGGTGACCCGCGACGGATTCCTGCTATCTCTTTCGCACGTAGCGTTTGTAACAGAGACAGACCGAACCCGCCGCGTGCGCCCGCCTAACTTTAGCGGAGGCCCTTAAACCATTATCCGCCCAAATCAAGTTTCATCTGTCAAGTGAAACTAACTCATCTGTCAATGTCAACTTGATTTGGGTGGATAATGGTTTAAACCTAGTAACAAAGTTAGTCCAGTTTTTATAATAAGACGGATAAACGTACTTGTATTAAAGTCAGGAGAACATATATGATTTTTCGAATTTCGCGGTCACAATTACTGTTATAAAAACGATATTAATCGTTTTTATAACAGTAATTTCTTATAAAAACGGTAATCCCGTAATACGAATAACAGTAATCAGGAGAACAATTTTTAAAACGGTGCGAGTCGCTAAACAAATTATAAAGCGATCGTTTAGTGACTGTAGTGTTGCCATATAGAGGAGGCGTGAAATCTGTATATTCATTTAAAAAATCCGTAAAAATCCGTTTAGCTCCGTATTGGTTTTGAAAAAAAAAATCGTTTAGTAAATAAATTCCTCTATCCACAAACGTAATCCAAATTTGTATATGACATAAGATAAAAAAGTGATAAAAATGATTTTCGATCGAGACCACATAGTTACGCCCGTCCAAAACTGCCACGTGGTGGTAATACTAATTGATCTCACGATTTTACTTTCGAGTGAATGTTGTTCAACATTCTTTGTTTCTGAGTTTTTTTATTTTGACTAACTAATTAGGTCTTACTAACGATCCTTATAAAGCGGCCTTCGGCTCCAAAACCACTGAATAACCCCGAGTATAAGGTTCAAATTGCGTAATTGAGCGAAAGGGAGAGGGGAAGGGTGTTACAAAGAAGATTATTAACTTTGCGTCCAAATGCAAATATTAGATACCCCCCCCCCACCTCCCTCTCCTAAATCCGGACGTAATTCCGTTAAAAAAATCCGCCTGTCGTAGATCCGTAATCATGATTCCTAAATATTTAAATACGGACAAATCCGTATATATGGCAACACAGACTCAGTGTTTTGAAAATGGCGCCCCTGCTGTCTAAATAACATTGTATACAGGGAATAAGTCAATTGTGTTACCATCCAATGACATCGCCAAGAGCTGAGAAGCTCTCCCAATAATCATTTTTTTTAACTGTGTCGCAAAAATATCATTCAATAAATGTTTTCCTGAATTTGTTGTTTTATTCAAGCCATAGTCCTAGAAAATGGCCTTTTTCAAATTGTTCTGGGTCTTGGACGTTTATCTAGAAATGTATTTGTCATAAAATATAGTTTCATTGAGATAGTATCCCATAACACAAGTCTCGAACTTACTTTGCGCTAGCTCAATCTGTGCAAGTTATTTATTTAGACATATTATTTATTATAATCACAGATTAAATAATAGTACTTGAGGGACTTTCCAGATCACGTTCCATATAAGTAACAATAGATGCCGCTATGCAACCCAGGCAGCGTGGTTATACCTTAGCCTACAAGAAGATAAAAATTTAAAAAAAAAAAATACGATTTGTATTTGTTTTGTTTGTTGTTTATTATTTATTATTGTCAAGTACATATTGTTCTCTTCAATAAACTGCTTAACTTTGGACTCAGATTACCGCTTTATAGGATGACCTGGATACTATCCGTCTTATTATAAAACGCAGACTATTGTCACTAGGTTTAAACCATTATCCGACCAAATCAAGTTGACGTCTAGTAATACGTCATTGTCTCATCTGAAAATGTCAACTTGGTTGGATAATGGTTTAAACCTAGTTACAAAGATAGTCTGCGTTTTATAATAAGACGGTTTATTTCGATACCGATTCTACTGCACCATAGGCCCGAAACGCTTTGATAGAGCGAGATAGTATTATTTCGTCTTCGAAAAAAATTAAATAAAAGAAACTTGAGAGGTGTCAAGGGACACCCGGATGGAACGAAGTTCCTTTCGATTAATTAGAGAGAGAGAGAGACAAACAGAGAAACACGCGCACGCCGCACGGCTTACAACTATAGCAAGAAGTGTCGTTACAACTTTTGGTCTTAATTTTTTCCGTCTAGCCCCCTTTAGCAATGCGCGATAAGGAACTTCGTTCCAAAAAGTGCCGTGTTTTGTCCTTATCACCGACCGAACTTTTGACCATAGTCGGTTCATTGCACACTTGAAATTGCAAGTACTTAAATGGTACCTATATCATTAATGTCTTTCGCTTACCCCAGGTCGCTTGGTGGCAAATCCACACTACTTGTTTATTCTAAATCTTTGTACCGCACTCTTTGAATACTGTTAGGTTGGTATCGTGTGTAAATGTCCTGGAGTCTAAGGCCTAACAGAGGGCGGGTTGTATTTGATATAGAATCAATCCAAGGAAATCTAAGATTTTTTTAATAGATTTTTTATATATATTCAATGTACAGAAAAAAAAAAAACCTATTAAATTAAGACATAGAATAAAGCAGTAAAAAAAAGAAAATCTACATGCTGACTTTTAAATGGTTTTGGAAAAGAAGGTCGTATAGCAAATAAATTCCTCTATCCATATACGTAATCTATATTTATGTATGTCATAAGATAAAAAAGTTGCGTAAATGATTTTCGATCGAGACCACGTAATTACGCCGGCTAAAACAGCTGCGTGATGTCGATGATCCCGGCCGGCCGGCGGGCGGTATATGGCGGCGGTACTACTAATTGATCTCAGAATTTCACTTTCGAGTTTTAGACAACATGTTTTGTTTCTGAATTTTTATTTTGACTAGGTAATTAGATCTTACTAACGATGCCTATTAAATGGCCTTTGGCTTTAAAACCGATAAAAATCATCGTGTATATCAATATCTATATTCTATACGTATAATAATAGAGTAAAAAAAGTGTGTCTGTACACAAAACATATTTCCAAAAAAAAAGTGTTTGTCTGTGTGTCTGTTCGTCTATTTGTACACGCTTATCTCCGGAAATACTGGACGGATTCGAATAAAACTTTTTTTTATTATAAACGCTGACTTTTCATTGGGTTTGGAAAAGAAAATGTCATATACTTAGTAAATAAATTACTCTTTCTATATACGTAACCTTAATTTGTGTATGACATAAAACCAAAAAGTTGCGAAAATGATTTTTGATCGAGACCACGTAGTAACACTCGTCCAAAACTGCCGCGTGAACTTTCGTGACCCCATGAACTACGGTACGGGCGGCCGGCCGGCGGAGCCTCGCAGCGGAACTACAAATTTTTTGGTTTAGAATTTTTATTTTGACTAGCTAAATATGTCTTTCTAACGATTCTTATGAAGTGGCCTTCGGCTCCAAAACCCATGAAAAATCACCGTATAAAGCTGTTAAGCCTGGGCAACATTTAGGGTATAAATGATTTTCGAAAATGGAACACCTGATGCAGAACCATAATGGTCCAGCTAAACTATAAAAAGTATAAAAATGACGCCTTAACAAAAGTTGTTCAACCTGACGAGCATTTTCCAGAGACATAAAGTCCACGCGAACGAAGTCGCGAACTTCAACTTGTCTTTAATAAATATACAATAAAGACCTAGCTACGATATTTGGATATTGATTCGTCTGCACGTGAAGGACCCAGCTGTGTTTCTTTTGAACTCTGATAAATTGTCTATCATGAGTAAAGACTACGGATCTTGGAGTCTAAGCGTAAAGCAGAGTCGAAAAAACTCAACGCTAAACGGACTGGAAAGAAAAGCCTAAATAGGACTGTCAGTAACATCTTTTTACTTTGTTTCTCTTTGGCCAGGCTAAGGTTCTAGTTATTAACTGGCAGCGTTGCACGACTCCGAACGACGCGGCGGTGATAATTGAAACACACAAAACTAAAAGTTCGTCCCATTTGACCCCAATGGGAACGTCCCCATTGGGCAGTGGCAGTTGGGTAGAGTGGCACATTTTGGGGCGCGGCAAATTTTAGGCCAATTGCACCCTCCTTACTTTTTTCGTGCATTGCAATCGGGAAGGTAGAAGGGCGCTTTTGTAATACGCTATTTTCCAACAAGTCAAATCAGATACTTTTTTCTAAACGTCAAAGCAAACAGTTTCTATGGGATTTTGTGTGAAATACAGGCAGATGACGTCATAGTTTTTTGGAGTCAAATAGCGCTCTTATTATCAGTTTTTCTGCAATAATTAATTTAAAATCACGTTAAAATAGATATCTTCAAAGTGACATTATTTTGCGACGTTTTATTTTGTTAACAGTACAAAATAATTATTTCCGAAGCCCGCGACTTCGTTCGCGTGGACTTTATGTCTCCAGAAAATGCTCATCAAGTTGAACAACTTTATCTAAGACGTCATTTTTATATTTCATATAGTTTATCTGGACCATTATGGTTCTGCATCAGTTGTTTCATTTTATAAAATCAATTATACCCTATATGTAGCCCAGGCTTAGCAGCTATATACCTAACAAAAAAGTTTAATTTGAATCCGTCTAGTATTTCCGAAGAGAGATTAGCGTTGTACAAACAGACAAACAGACAGACATTAAAAAATATCTTACCCTATTACTATTTCTGCATCGCCCCTATTTTTTTATATACATATTCAATGTAGGTACAGACACATTTTTTACTGTTTTAGTATATGTATAAATAGATTTAATAAAATAACCTTTCTTCTTTCATGTAATGTTATTATAAAATTTAATCTACATACTACCTTTTATGCTACACCACAGAATTAATAATAGTATTACATAGCTACATTCTGACTAAACTAGAAAAACATTTTATGGTAAGTTTTATATATTTATTCAGGTAACTAAAAAGGTGATGTTTATCTACGCACATTAGCTAAAAGTGCCTGTTTTGCACAAATGTGCGTAGAAAAGCTTCACTTTCTCACTTTAAACTATAATATAAACAGTAGTTCATGAAATAGTTAAAAGAGTTATCTAGGGTTTGATCAAGACGAAATTTTAAATTATATATATACACCGTTTCCTTTCAAATGATTTATTTTAAATGAGGGCGCCACTGGACCCCGGAAAATTCAGGTAGCCCCTTTAAAGCCTTAGGCCTTATCTATGAGTCACCAGTTTATACCCTATGCGAAAAGAAAGGTGTTATAATTTTGACGCCATTGTCTGTGGCATTGTAGCTCTCAAATGGATAGACCGATTTCAATGTGGCTTGTTTTGTCGGTGCTTTCTTTAATTTGCGTGCCAAATAAACTTGTATATATCTACATACATACTATCCCGTCTTTATCCCTATTGGGGCAGACAGAGCCCAGGGCCGCAAGACTTATAGGCTTCTAATAGCGTGTTGGTGGGCGAGAAGGTGGAAAAAGCAAGCGTGGAGGTGATCGGCTTCTACGATCTGCGCGGGAAGAGAAGCAGCTGGTACATTCTAAGTTTTTCATTTGTCCCAGGCCAGCACGGAAGATTAACTTGTAAATAGGGGTGACGACAGGGCCCGAAAAGTATGATTGTAATTAGTCCATCTTTTAGATTATCCAAAATAATGGACCCGTATTTTTCAGTTTACCAAAAAAGTCA
This sequence comes from Acrobasis consociella, assembly GCA_963555685.1. Classification (NCBI taxonomy): domain Eukaryota; kingdom Metazoa; phylum Arthropoda; class Insecta; order Lepidoptera; family Pyralidae; genus Acrobasis; species Acrobasis consociella. The sequence continues at coordinate 6,931,980 of OY743132.1, read as the reverse complement.
AAATTCCCTAAGATACGGAGCGTCAAAGTTCCGAAGTCGGGGCTTGCGGCGTTGCCGCTAAAATCGTACCCAGCCGTGACGTCATGCGAAATTTATATGCGCTGTGTCTTTGTCATTTTTTGTTTCTCGGAAAAAGGAAAAATACGTGTACAATATTTTTTAATAATCTAACCGATGGACTGAAAATATTTTTCCATTAGTCATGACTATTAATAAACGTGTAAACTTACTAAAATTTTGTTGTCTTTAATATAATAATATTTTAGTTACAGGACTCCATATCCAAGCGAATCCGGAATCAACCTTTACTTTGTCTGCAACACAAAAATCTATTCTTAACGATGTATCATGGGATCTTAAGATTAGATTCATCAAAAATCTTATACCTCTCAAAGTAAATTCACGTCTCATCAATATACAACCGCTGATCCTGTCAAACAAAAAACAAAACAGAAATAATTTAATTAACAACGCATTCACAGAACGAAATACCGACGTACAAGCTTCTATGCTTAGGGAGAAGAATGTTCGGCTAGCTAAGCAATTAAAAAGAAACGTTGCTGTAGATTTTCTTAAGATAGCACCCAGAAATGTTGTAAATCAAAGAATCGAAGAATCAGCTATGTCTTTTGAAGAGAAATCACAGTCGAAGGACATAGATTTTAAAGCCATGGGCGTACACGATGGCTTACAAACAGATCATAATATAGATAACCAAAAATATTTTCATTTCAGACGTGCAGAAGCGGCCGCAGAGGCCAAAGACGATGAAGTTGAAACAGAAAGAGATATGAAATTAAAAGTGTTTCGCCTTATGTACGACACAGTTAAAGATAACGATGAAATGGTCGCTAAAGCCGATAAAATTAAAAAAAAATACGATAACTCTAGTTATTTCGAACTCGGTTTTATAATGGGAGCCATAACGGATAAAGTAAATACGATGACGGAAGTGGCTTTGACTGTCGAAAGACTTTACAACCAATGGAAGCCTATAGAACATGTGAACGCGTATGAACAAATAGCGAATCAAGCTATTGAGATCACCCATTTGATTGACCTTTTAGAATCCGCTAACAGAAAGGCTAAGAAGGCGGAGGCTAAAAAAGCTGAGGCTCAGAAAGCTGAGGCTCAGAAAGCTGAGGCTCAGAAAGCTGAGGCTCAGAAAGCTGAGGCTCAGAAAGCTGAGGCTCAGAAAGCTGAGGCTCAGAAAGCTGAGGCCCAGAAAGCTGAGGCTCAGAAAGCTGAGGCTCAGAAAGCTGAGGCTAATAAGGACCCAAATAAACCCGCAGATGATAAATAAATTCTGCATTAAATACAAAATTGAAGTACTTATTTGACTCAAAGTACCCTCCACACTCCTTACTCTTCTTGATATCAATGTTTGAAATAATATTTCCCAAAGGTTGACTATTGAGTATAAGAGATTGCTATGCGATAAGTCCGCCTTTGTATCATAATTCTGTCATTAATTTTTTTCCTGGTTTTTGAATTTCCTTTTGTTAATGGTGCAATAAAAAATATTTGTATATTGTATTAAGAAAGTTTCCAACAACCCTCAAATCCGATACTTTACTTAAAATGTCTTATTTATTGTAAAAAAAAATCTTTGTAATTTTTTTTCTTTTGGTGTACAATAAAGAGTTATCTATCTATCTATGTGATTCGTATGAAATAAAGACTAATAACGTCATAGTTTCTTTGAGTCAAATAGCGCTCTTAATATCAGTTCTTCCGCAATAATAAATCTAAAATTACGTTGAAAATGAATTTAGTCAATGAAAAGTGACATTACATTGACATACCAGTTATTTTCACTTTACTAAATGTCAACTTAATTTTGGCGGATAATGGTTTAAACCTAGTAACTAAGTTACTCCGTGGTGTAATGGTTAGAGCGTTCGGCTCATACCCGGAGGTCGCGGGTTCGATTCCCGGCGGGGGCAACGACTTTGTGTTGTTGTCCTAGTTTGGTTAGGACATTGCAGGCTGATCACCTGATTGTCTAATAAGTAAGATGATCCGTGCTTCGGAGGGCACGTTAAGCCGTCGGTCCCGGTCAGTGTCTTTGACATTGGTCGTTACCTAAAACCATGTCAGAGGCCTTTTAGGCGGTTTAAAAAACTCTGACACTGGTGTTAGTCACTAACACACACGGTAATAATCCGTAATCTTCCCAGCAGTGGTCGTTCCGAAACGCTAGTAGTTTTTAGCTTTTGCACTAAAATAATATTTAAAAAAAAATGACCTTCAATAAGAGATAAATTTATCCTACATTGAATAAAATTTTTTGACTTTGACTTTGACTTTGACTTCGATAAGAAGAAGAAGAAGTAACAAAGTTAGTCTGGGTTTTATAATTAGACGGTTTAAATGTAAAGTAGGCACCTGCACAACTGACTTTGACTTTTTCTATGGGATCTCCTATGAGTATGCTTTCAAACAAAAAAAAGATTTTTATAGGCGCGTCTTCGAGTAATCAGAGAAAAAAGATTATAGAACGTGAAAGGGACATACCCGTAATAAATCCAATTACAGGCTATACTATATCACTAAAGTATAATGATAATAAAATAAGAGTCAAAAAAAAACCACATTACCATACAAATTGCTCGGGCGGCTGCACACTTTCGTATGGAAATGTCAAAATATTTTTTACTGATATTTACTTTTATCGGCAAAACACTGTATAGTTTTTCTGAATTCCTATTTGGTGCGAGGCTATGTGCTTTTAAGAATAATTGGCCAAGTGCGTGTCGGGCCACGCGCAGTGTAGGGTTCCGTAGTTGTAAATGCCAACTTTGAGTTAATGCCACTAAAAACGTCTAAGTATCTATTGAATTTGTATGAAATCCTTTTCGAGTACATTTTATAAGTTGATCGCCTAAAACTTTTTAATTTGTTAATCCTACTTAGCTCTGATAGTTTTCCTTTAAACTACATTATATATACTATAGCTGCGATTTTTTTCACGTGACCATATATAACCGTTTAGCAGATAGATGGGGGGACACTTGACTTTAACAAAAAAAATCACTTTAAACCTAAATATTTTAGACATGGATCCCTAAATCGTAAAATGGTGTTCACAAGCTCACAATATTTTTAAAAACCTATTCAACGATACTCCACACAATGTGTTTGTAGCGAAAAAAAATATTGACTTCCTCTTTACTTGTACGGCAAAAAAAAATTATATCCTTTATTTTATACTAGCCGAAGCCCGCGACTTCGTTCGCGTGGACTTTATGTCTCTGAAAAATGCTCATCAGGCTGAACAAATTTTACTAAGGTGGCATTTTTATATCTCTTATAGTTTAGCTGGACCATTATGGTTCTGCATCAAGCGTTCCATTTTCCAAAATCATTTATACCCTATATGTTGCCCAGGCTTAATAGCTATATAACAAAAAAAGTTTCATTCGAATCCGTCCAGTATTTCCGGAGATTAGCGTGTACAAACAGACAAACAGACATACAGACAAACAGACAGACATTTTTTTTTAAATTCTTACTCTATTACTACGTCTCCATCACCCCTAATATTTTTTTTGGAAATATATTTAATGTACAGACACACTTTTTTACTGTTTTATTATATGTATAGATTTTATTTTTTTATTTTACGACATTTTCGCCATGATTGATATACATAATACATATCCATGCCAAATTACAACTTTCTAGTACTTATAGTTTCTGAGTAAGACCGCGGATGGACAGACAGACAGACAGACAGACAGACATGGCGAAACTATAAGGGTTCCTTGTTTACTACGGAACCCTAAAAAGGACGGTGGTGTGCGGCCGATAGCTATCGGGTGCACCTTTCGTCGTTAAGAGGCTAAATTAGCCTGCACGCACATAGCCTTAACCTTAAGAAACAAATTTCAACCCATTCAATTAGGTTTTGGCAGCAGGGGCGGTTGTAAAGCAGCAGTTCACTCCGTACGCACTTTTTTGAAAAACAACGATGGAGAGGTGCTGCTTAAGGTCGATGTGAAGAATGCTTTTAATTCGATTGATAGGAAAGTCTTGTTGCAAGAAGTTTCTACTTACATCCCAGACCTTTTCCCTTTCGTCAATCAGTGCTACGCTACCCCTTCCAAATTACTGTACGAAAACAACACCATTCTTTCTTCAACTGGAGTGCAACAAGGTGATCCTCTGTGGCTGGCGCTTTTTAGCCTAGGTGTTCATCCTATCATCTCTTCTTTAAATTCAAAATTAAACGTGTGGTTTCTTGATGACGGGACATTTGGGGGCAGTAAAGACTCTGTTTACACGGATTTTATGACTATCATTGAAAATTTTTAAAGTATTGGCTTAGAACTGAATTTTAAAAAGTGTGAGTTATATATTGACGGTATCCGGAGTTGTATAGGTACAATCTAGTTGATAACATAGGCACCTGCTTTTTTGATGTCGGTTAAAAATCGGAGAACCCATGGGATCCTGAAAACATACATGCTATCACGTCTTTAGCCCCGACTGGGAAGACAGAGCATTTTGTGTCTTGCGGCTCTAAGCAAATAGAGCGTAGAGCCGTAAGACTCAACGGCCACTTTTAGCGTGACTTTTGGCGTGAAGGTCATCATTATCAGGTCTTCTCTCCACTGCAAGAGCACGACCCTCTCTGTACTACCAAAGCCATACTTGGCCAGAGCAGCCAGAGGACTTTGGCCTACACTCTCCTAGCTGACCAGACGGGTGGGAGAGGTTTCACTGATGTTTATAAGCTTTGTTTAGCTTGTATTTTATAAGTCGTCTTCACGACATCTACGGGAGGACTTGGAGTGGCCCTACTCTGCCGGAAACCAGCAGATGGAAGAAGGAATCTAAATAGAGATGGGTTGCTATCGCATCGCTTATTCCCTCGATCGGCTCCTACAATCTGCGCGGGAAGAGAAGCAGCTGGTACATTCTAAGTTTTTAAGATCCTGAAAAGGCGTAGTAAAATATATTTTATACCGATAAGAACAGCAGATATTCGCTTCGAGACCTCTTATCACTTATTATCACTCTAGCTCGTCACTCGCGAGTGTGACGTCATCACTATTTATGTAGGTACCTACTTAATAGCAGTTGAACTCTGTCCTTCGTTCCGTCAGCGCGTTTCTGTGTATAATCCGGCTAGATTAAAAACACATTGACTACAAGCTCGTTGATTGCCGCGCATATCACTTTAGTTTTGGTTTGGTTAGTTACATATTTTTTCTTACGTTATTTTCCCGTTGAAAAGTACATAGTGTTGTGAAGTGATATTTACCTATTTCGGATTTTTGATACCTATCATGTGAGTATAGATACTATTTAAGTGCTTATGCGTAAAAATTAATCGAACAAATACATTAGATAATGCTTTTTGTTAATGTCGTGAAGTCAGAAAATTTGTTTGTAGAAAATATTTGCCAAATTAAAAACATCAGGAACATTTTTGTTGCGTACTATCAGTCTTTCAATGTCAAATTGTACATACCTACTTAATAAAAAAAGGTATATGGTCACATTAATGCTTTAAAATCTAGGTACTCATTGTTATCTACTTATATCTACATACAGTGCGAATTAAAGATTTTAGATTTTTGATGTTGTATTGTACCGCGCAGATCGTAGAAGCCCGAGGGAAAGGCCGAAAACGTCAATTTGCGGCTTGCAAGTCTTGCAACCCATCACTATTCCAATGCGTTTTTGTTTTATGTAATAAAATCGCTGTTAATAATGTCGGCAGTAAGTATTGTTTGCTGCACTTGAAAAAAAGGCGTATTTGACATTTGTGTAAAAAAAATGTGACGTAATAAGCACTGGTGGGGTCAAGCGGCCGGTATTATTTATTTAAAGTGACCGTCAATCAATATTCATCTTTATGTACTAAAAAATAGATATCAAATTGTGATTCTGTGGCCATGTGTGAAAAGGAAAAGTGGTATTTCGGACTCTTTCGCAATTCTTATGATGATGAGTGACATTGTTCGTTTTCTGTCCGACTACAAAAAAGCCAAAAAGAAGGGTAATGATTTTAGTAGTCTATGTATATACCAAGCCAAGTCCTCTGACTGCTCTGGCAAAGTTTGGCTCTGGTAGTACAGAAAAGTCGTGCTCCTGCAGTGGAGACAAAAAGACCTGATGATGATAATGTATATACTATCTAACAAAATATACTGAAACTATTTTAAGAGTAAATTCAGTCCATGATACTGAACAACTTTCCCAAAGGAATATATATCAAAATATGAAAAATATTTTTTTTACTTTCCATATAAATAAAACTTAGGGCAGCTGACTGGTCAACATGTATGAGAGGCGAAAAAATATTTTTCATATCTCGATACAAGTGATGTACAAGGCTTCGAGTCCTTTTGTCTGGAGCTCAGAGTCGTTTGCAGGACTCGCCTCGTTTGTGTGAGGCTTGAAGACTTGGGAGCTCCTTTTCGGAGCTCGAGCCTGTTCGAGATCTCGATCGATCTCGAAGCTTTTTCACGGCTTGAGTCTTGCGAGCTCTCTCAGCAAAAAGTATATTTTTTTGTAAACTTGAGTTAACTATTCTTAAAAGCTAAATTTCATTTTAAGTTTTTTTGAAGGCTACATCTCTTTTAAAGCCTCGGGGCGTGGCTCAGAGAGCTCGCGTCTCGGCTAGGCTGGGGTCTACGAGCTTACCGAGCTCACCGAGTCCTGCCAATCTGCCTCGAGCCTTTAAAAATAGAACTCGACGCCTCGAGGTTTGTACATCACTATTCGATACGTGTGTCTTGGGGAAAGAAGTTCATTGTCATGGACTGGATTCACCCTTAAAATAGTTTCAGTATATTTTGTTAGACCGTATCGCAGCCATCTGATTAAATCAGCCTGGCTAGGTAACTGAAGTTTCCGGGGTCCAGTATTGCCCCCATTTTGACATAAATCAATTGAAAGGACACGGAGACGTCATTTAAAATTGTGTCTTGGCCAAGCCCTATTTAACCCTTTAAACTATTTCATCAACTACTGTTTGCAGTTTAAAGTGAGAACGTAAAGCTTTTCTACGCACATTTGCGAAAAAAGGCCACGTGCGAATTGGATTCGCGCACTAAGGGTTCCGTACCATAATCTATAAAAAATCGCGTTTGTTGTATGGGAGCCCTTAAATATTTATTTCATTTTGTTTTTAGTATTTGTTGTTATAGCGGCAGCAGAAATACATAACTTGTGAAAATTTCAACTGTCTTGCTATCGCGGTTCTTGAGATACAGCCCGGTGACGGACAGACGGACACACAGCGAAGTCTTAGTAATAGGGTCCCGTTTTTATCCTTTGGATACGGAACCCTAAAAACGGCCACTTTTAGCTAATGAGCGTAGAAAAGCATCACGTTCTCACTTCAAAATGTTTTCCTGTACATAATTTACAAGCAATTAACTACTTATATATATATTTTTTTTTTAAATTCCCTTGCTGGTCTGGGAGAAATAAAAAAACTTAGAATGTACCAGCTGCTTCTCTTCCCACGCAGATCGTAAAAGCCGATCGAGGGAATGGGCAAAAATGCGAATCATGTTAACAGGCGATGCGGCTAGCAACCCATCACTGTATTGATTGCTTTTCCATCTTCTCGCCCACCATGACGCTAAAAGTGGCTTTTGGGTCTTGCGGCCCTGGGCTCTGCATAGAGCCGCAAGACCCAAAATGCTCTGTCTGCCCCATTAGGGATAAAGACGTGATGGTATGTGTATTTTTTTTAATTTTAGGCTCAGTTGTTTCGGAGATCAGGTCAATCATCATCATCATCAGGTCTTTTTGTCTCCACTGCAGGAGCACGACCCTCTCTGAACTACCGAAGCCATACTTGGCCAGAGCAGCTAAAGGACTTGACCTACACTCTCCTCGCTGGCCAGACGGGTTGGAGAGGTCTCATCGATGTTTATAAGCTTTGTTTAGCTTATACTTCCTAAGTCGCCTTCTACGACATCCGCGAGAGGACTTGGAGTGGCCCTATTTTACTCTGCCGGAAACCACACGGCAAGAATCCTGGCGAATGGTCAATGTTCGTCTTCTTTCATGAATAAAATCAAAACTATTTATTCTACAAGTTTAACAAAAATACAACAAAGACGTCCTCATAACGAGCCCTTTCATTTGATTCATATGACACCGTAAGGTTTGCAAAACTTTTTTCAATCGATCTATCGCAGGTTGACTAGAAGAGATCCCTACATGGGATAAGTCCGCCTTTCTATATTAGCTCTTTCGCATGCTGTCTTTGTGGATTACTAATGTTTGACCGAAACTTGATTGACAAATGGTCATTTGACAAACAACGTTTCACCAAATGTTCATTTGGCAAACGATTCTTGACAAAAGTATCGTCTTACAAAAACTCACTTAGCAAATGATCCATTAGCAAACACTACACTTGTTAAATGTGTTAAATTATAAAATGTCAATTGACTTTTTATCATTTCACCAAATACCTAATATGTTTCGCAAATTAAGTACTTGTCCAAATGTCATTTAACAAAATGTCATTTCACAAAAAGTACTTCATTTTTCAGTCATCACGATTTAGTGGTTCTCTATTTTGTCTCATAAATTTAATATCCATAATTTAAGATCTCATAATATTTTTTTCCATAATAATCATATGTCCGTATGATGCCTAGCCCTACCCTCCACGGCAAAGTGATTTTTGTGTCTTTGTTACTTTCGCCCTAAGCTTGAGTCGCTCGCTCGCTCGTGTCTTGGTCACAGGAAACCTAACGAACCTAACCTACACTCCACTCTACGGTAAAGTGGTTTTTGTGTCTGTGTTACTTTCGCCCTAAGCTTGAGACGCTCGCTCGTGTCTTGGTCACAGGAAACCTAACGAACCTAACCTACACTCCACTCTACGGCAAAGTGGTTTTTGTGTCTGTGTTATTTTCGCCCTAAGCTTGAGTCGCTCGCTCGCTCCTATCTTGGTCACAGGAAACCTAACGAACCTAACCTACACTCCACGGCAAAGTAGTTTTTGTGTCTTTGTTACTTTCGCCCTAAGCTTGAGTCGCTCGCTCGTGTCTTGACCCAAACCATATTTATTATAATAGATTTATTAATAAACGAAACACTTGTAAAATAATTCATTTTATAATTTTTTTTAAGACCAATAGTAGTTTTGTCTGATAACTCAGTTGCTAAATATTCATTTGTGAAATAATTATTTGTAAAATGTAAATTTTAGTGATGATCATTTGGAAAAGTGGCTCGTTTGTAAAATGATTAATTGTAAAATGATCAATTGGCGAAACCATTTCTTTGCCAAACGTTGTTTGTCAAGTGTAATTTTGCCAAATGACTTTTGGTCAAACAACAGGACCCCCTGTCTTTGTATTTGTTTTGGTACAATAAAGTTTTTATATTAGTTAATTTGGTAGGGTAATGGTTTAAACCTAGTAACAAATGTAGTCTGAGTTTTATATTAAGGCTAATTTTGTTTGATAAACAATTCGCCCAATAATGCACTCCGACGTTCTTACCCCATTTTAGATGTTACCCTAACGCACCTTACATAATCTGTGTATTGTTTATATGTTTGAACGTGTTGAATGATATCTGGTCGAGATAAAAATTTGGCGACAGATTAAAACTTCGATAAGATACAGACTGATAAAACATTGAAAATAAAACCCAAATAGTCTTTTATGTAATGTGTATAACGCTGCCACAACATAATTACGAGTAACTACTCACGTACAGAGGTCTTTACTCAGCAAAGGAATTCAAAGAAATATCTACTCAATGTCGTTAGCGATATGGTTTAATTTAGCTCGCGTCAGAACTCGGCACGTTTTTGTTTAGATACCTAGAAGTGCATTGCAAGCCAATTTTATTCTTATTACTCTAGTCATACGATTCATGTCACTGGATTTCCCACTCAGGAGTGGTCGCCGCGCGCATAGTAATAATGTACCTAGCTATATTTTCGATATCTACACGGGCCTGGCGTTGCATCTCCAAAATGATAAAAGTACGTAAGTATAAAATGTGGGGCCCGAAAGCCATCTAGCATTTGCTCAAACCTAACTAAGTATTGGTTCTAGTCGATCCTTTAGGTTGCGGAGGTCAGACGGCAGTCGCTCTGTGTAAAAACCAGTAACCTCGCCAAATCATCTAGGTAACCTAGATAATGATGATGACTAAATTTAAGAGCAATAGCACCCAGCCCTAGAATGTGGCCCCCTGCGGTTCATACCACAAAACAGAACCCGGCCATCGGGACCCTTTCGGCCAAGTCCGACCCTGGATCGCTCTATCGGCTATTGCACCAAATCGGCGCAGGCGCCGCCATTCTGTTTCTAACTTTCTACTCATAACGAAACGATAAACGAACCGCTGCCGTATATCGCCACATTATATTCGACTTTCTTTTATTTGGTCTATAAATTTTCTTCTGGGTTTTCCTACTCCTCTCTTTCCTTCTATTTTTCCTTCCATTATTGTTTTAAAAAACGCATCGTGGCGTATTAGATGACCGAACATGGAAAATGTTCTCTCTTCTATTTTCTATAATTTGTATTATTTGTCTTCTCTCTTTCACATCCTCACCTTCTCATTTGTAATTTTTTCCGTCCAACTTATTTTTTTCATTCTCCTTCAACGTGAAAACATATAAAGAGGTTAAGAACTTAGCGGAAGGAAGAGAGACATGGAAAGCACTCCACCGACAAGAGCCCAGCTCTTAAATATAAGAAGAGAAGATATTCGACTTTCATATGTTTTCTGACTTTACTGTATGGTGGTAAATCAGTGGTGTTATAGAGGTAGATGCTCTTTGATTCGTTTAAATTTTTCATTCTAATTTCACTTCGTCGAATCTTATAATTGTCTAGCCTAATTGATGTTTTTTGCACTAAGTATATGGTCTAGCGTAAAAATTGATACACTTAGAATGTCTATTATTGGATGTACAAAAATCGTTTGGCTTACTTTTTTTAGGCGTAACGATAACCTCGGATTTAGGTAAGGTAATTATTACTTACTCTAGTAATTAAGTACTTGTTATACATATATATATATACCTCATGCTAATGCACTAGTATACGAGTAATAATTCCTAAAATCTTCGTTTTTGATGATTTTCTTAAACCAGGATAAAATGGGGAATAACTTAAGCTGCATTTGAGCTTTACGACAACTTCAACAAGGTATTATTAGTTTCGAAAAAGTCAAATCAGATACTTTTTCTAAACGTCAAAACAAACATTGTCCATGAGATTTGTGTGAAATAGCACGTCGTGACGTCATAGTAGTTATCAAACATCCACTCATCCATACTTGCAAACTTTCGCGTTTATAATATTAGTAGGATTTGCAAAAATCCCAATGGTCATCATTTTTAAGCAAGGTTAAGCGGAAGTGACGTCACGATCAAGATTTTTTTAGTACAGTTGGCAATTTTCACTTTCATTACTATTTTACATTACATGTACTGTACACCAACCAACATAAGAATCCCCTTATCCTAGTCTTTTGCATACAAACGGAGTCTACGCTTTATTTTGAAACCACGTGTCAGATTTCGGTACAAATTTGCAATTTTAAAGAAATTGTCATTATCTAGGGTAAAAATTGGTTCCCTACAGGAAAATTATAAACTGGAAAGAAAATATAAAGATGTAGAAGTTTCCCATGCTGATGGCCAAAATTGATATATATATAAATATATAGGGACAAATTACACTGATTGAGCTAGCCCCAAAGTAAGTTCGAGACTTGTGTTATGGGACTAACTCAACGATACTATATTTTACAAAAACATATATAGATAAACATCCAAGACCCAGGAAAATTTTAAAAAGGCCATTTTCCAACTTGCCCTGACCGGGGATCGAACCCGGGACCTCTAGGTGGCGGACTAGTATGTTGACCACTACGCCACGGAGGTTGTCCAAAAGTTTTCATGGCGTTGGGTTACATTTACATTATTAGTAATTCTACGAATAATAATAGTAATTATAATCTCTGATATTAGGCGTTAAAGTTATACCGTCTTAGTATAAAACGCAGACTAACTTTGTGACCAGGTTTAAACCATTATCCGAGTAAATCAAGTTGACATTTTCAGATTAGACAAAGACATATTAGATGTCAACTAGATTTGGTCGGATAATGGTTTAAACCTAGTCACAAAGTTTTTCTTTTCTTTTCTTGATTATGGCGGTCAAACTTCGTTGAAGCTTATTTTGCCAGTGTCTAGTAATATCTCTTCTTTATTCCTAATCCTAAACCCTTAACTATACAATCAAAGGTTGGTATAGGTCCTTTGATTGCTTCACGGGAGCTTCTGGCGACAAATCTATAAGAGTCCACTGGTTTTCATAGCCGATTGAGTGGCGGACGTCGCCCAAAGACGCCCACCGCAGTCCGCAAATTAATATCACTACAACCGCACTATGACTGTCCACTTTAAACATTTCACATATTGTCCATAAGAATGAGCATTTATAACACCAAACTACACCAATTTCATATTATAAAGTCAACTAGAATCAATTTGCAAAACAATTTAAAGCAAACTCCAACTGGACCCCTTGACTTCCCGCCAAAAACCTAGTCACAAAGTTAGTCTGCGTTAATCAAAGTTAGTCTAATTTAAATGTATATATAGCTTAAGTGTAAATCTGTATTGTAATTGTAACATAGCCCATCAGGCTGGGTAGGGACCAATACTGAACTGGGTTTCTTTCAGCGTAATCTTCCCAGCAGTGGTCGTTCCGAAACCCTACTAGTTTTTAGCTTTTGCACTAAAATAATATAAAAATAACCGGCCAAGTGCGAATCGGATTCGCGCATGAAGGGTTCCGAACCATTATCTATAAAAAATCGCGATTGTTTGTTGTATGGGAGCACCCCTTAAATATTTATTTTATTTTTTTATAGTATTTTTTGTTATAGCGGCAACAGAAATACATACTTTGTAAAAATTTCAACTGCCTAGCTATCGCGGTTCTTGAGATACAGCCTGGTGACAGACAGACGGACAGACAGCGAAGTCTTAGTAGTAGGGTCCCGTTTTCACCTTTTGGTTATGGAACCCTAAAAAGACCTTCATTGAGAGATAGATTTAATCTACATTTATTTAAAAAACTGACTTTGCTTAAGTCACGCCTAGTAAGGAACTTTTGGCTTACAGATAGTTAATAGAAATAGAAATAGAAATAGCAAATCTTTATTTGGAGCATATATACAACAACAAAAAGTACAGAACATCACTTATAATTAACAAAATATGCCACCAAAATGCAAAAATATGCCATCAAATGGTTTAACTTAACACATTGCATTTAAAGAATTTTTATTTCTATTGTGTCTGTCCGAGTGTCCTGCAATGTGTTAAAACCTCTTGACCACCACTACCTCACTTGTTATCTATGTACATTGCAACCCACTCTGTATACATGTAGATATATAATGACTTATAATTCCACTCGTATTAAACAAACTTGTACTGAGCAATCGGAAGCTAGCGTCAGCCGCACCACGTGCACAAAAACGTGAAATTTACCATGTAACCATTGATTTACTAACTATATAGTACGATGTACACAGGTATTGGCGCTTCATACAAGCGGAGGAATATTTACGCCTATTACGTTTTAACGTTACGTTTTAAGAACTTTTATTAAAACTTTATTAAAACGCAGACTAACTTTGTGACTAGGTTTTTGGCGGGAAGTCAAGGGGTCCAGTTGGAGGTTGCTTTAAATTGTTTTGCAAATTGATTCCAGTTGACTTTATAATATGAAATTGGTGTAGTTTGGTGTTATAAATGCTCATTCTTATTGACAATATGTGAAATGTTTAAAGTGGACAGTCATAGTGCGGTTGTAGTGATATTAATTTGCGGACTGCGGTGGGCGTCTTTGGGCGCCGTCCGCCACTCAATCGGCTATGAAAACCAGTGGACTCGTATAGATTTGTCGCCAGAAGCTCCCGTGAAGCAATCAAAGGACCTATACCAACCTTTGATTGTATAGTTAAGGGTTTAGGATTAGGAATAAAGAAGAGATATTACTAGACACTGGCAAAATAAGCTTCAACGAAGTTTAACCGCCATAATCAAGAAAAGAAAAGAAAAAACTTTGTGACTAGGTTTAAACCATTATCCGACCAAATCTAGTTGACATCTAATAATACGCCTTCGTCTAATCTGAAAATGTCAACTTGATTTAGTCGGATAATGGTTTAAACCTAGTCACAAAGTTAGTCTGCGTTTTATAATAAGACGTTATAACTTTAACGCCTAATACCAGAGATTATAATAACTATTATTATTCGTAGAATTCAAATCAGATAATATATAATTATTTAAGTTTAAGACAGCGTTAAAAATCATTTATTAAAAAATGTATATTATAATGTAAATGACTACTTATCATCATCTGAGATTTTTTAAGGAAATAGTGGACTGCAAATTGTAAGTAATTGTATAATTTAAATGTATAGCTTAAGTGTAAATCTTTTTGCACCTTACAGCTCTCGTATATACGCGTCTTTTAAGCTTTTTTTAAATGTCATATCTTCACAACTCTCCGAGATATAAGAGGATTTTTCGTGAAATCGGAGCCGCGCTCCAGTGTAGCTAACAAAAAGACATTTCCAATGTCAAAACACATCATCCAAGTACATTCTCAACCCGCTCTTGTAGTTGAAAGATAGTCATCGAAGTATAATCATGCAGTGGCGTGACGACAATCGAAATCTGATCCAAATCAGCCTTGTCCAAAACTTTCAGTCACGAATTACGCAAGCCCAATCGCCAGATGGTTCCGTACAAAACGTGACAATAGGGTGGCAGGGCTGGCTAAATGCCACGGGCCCCCGAACCAAGAGGGCCCCGGCCCAAGAGGGCCCCGGCCATAGAGGGCCCAAGAGGCCGCGAGCACAAAAATATTTTTTTACATTGTACCTGAGTATTTTATTTTATTTGAAAAGTATATGTATTTTTATAAGTTCTGCTTAAAATCCAAAGTGAGACAACTAAAGACCATAATACAATTTCAAGTTAATCGATATAAGCATTTCAACCAACCTAAACAAAAAGATGTTGATTCATTTTTAGGGTTCCGCACCCAAAAGGGGAAAAACGGGAACCTATTACTAAGACTTCGCTGTCTGTCCGTCTGTCCGTCTATCCGTCTGTCGGGTCTGTCCGTCTGTCTGTCACCAGGCTGTATCAAGAACCGCGATAGCTAGCTAGACAGTTGTTTTCACAAATTATGTATTTCGGTTGCCGCTATAACAACAAATACTAAAAACAAAATAAAATAAATATTTAAGAGGGGCTCCCATTCAAAAATCTTGATTTTTATAGATAATGGTACGAAACCCTTCGTGCGCGAGTCCGACTCGCACTTGGCCGGTTATTAGAGATGTACACGTTACCCGTGACGAGTAATTTTATGTACTTATGACCGTCACAAAACCGTCAATCAAAATACCGGTAATAGTACATCTCTATTCATTTTCGCGCATCCATTGATTTCTACATATTTTGTCGCTTTTTACTGATAGGGCCCCATCAAATAATTGGCCACGGGCCCCAGATGGTATAGTAACGCCACTGATATCATGTTTTGATTTCAGCTCAATCATCATCATCAGTGAGCGAAAATGGTGACAATGATGGAGGACGTGCTGCCCACCATGAGGAGCCTGAGCCCGGATCCGGAAACGGTCGCTGCTGTCAACAAGAAGTACATTTCGGTAAGTTCAAACTATACAAACTTATTAAAATTTAAATTAAAACAATAGAAATTATGTAGTCCCACTAAAATATTACCCCTCGGCAACGTGGCCAAAAGGCTGCAGCATTGCCACGTTGTATGGCAATGCTGATTCTTTGAGCCAGATAGTTACCAGCCCTTTGGTCATGGTATACCTCGAATAAACGTTTAGAAATAATTTTAAATAAATTATGGGCGGAAGGACCCCATGGAGCTAAATTTTGTACCCCAGGCTCAAATATGTAGTTTTCTCCGATGTCTACATATTCTGCGGCTGCTGCTGCTCCGGTCTTTGACTTGGTGACCTGAAGATAGGACGTAAATTTGTCATCATTACTCAACATCATCTATGATGCAAGCCGCTCCAGATCAGCCATTTAGGAATTGGGTACTTTCCTAAGTCAAAAATAAATTATTTTGTAGTAATAAAAAAATAAAGCGTCGCAAAATAATGTCACTTGTCTTTGAACATATCAATTTTAACGTTATTTTACATTTATTATTGTAGAAAAACTGATAATAAGAGCGCTATTTGACTCCAAAAATCTATGACGTCACCTGCCTGTATTTTATACAAAATCCCATAGAAACTGTTTGTTTTGACGTTTAGAAAAAAGTTGCTGATTTGACTTGTTGGAAAATAGCGTATTGTTTGTCCAGCAATGGACGTTAGTACATTTCGGTAAGTAATTTCATCATTTATTTTTTATTTATTTATTTATAAATCACATACAGATTGACAGTTATACACCAAAGCATCTGCACTGTAGTCAATAAATAGGAACAATATTAATAGCCAATATGATAAAATAACAGAAAATAAAGAACATGCACATCAATTAATATTCATTAAAAAAATAAACAATGTCATTGAGTACTATACTAACAATAAGTCAAATTATATAATTAATTGAATTCAGATATGTCAATAAATTTTGCATAAATACATTTACTGAGTCGCTAAATACATCCAGTTCAAAGTGTATACTCGTAACGAGCATGTCCCCAAGTAGTTGCAGGGCTCTCGTCGTAGGAGCATTTTTAGTATAGTTTTTAGTGCGAACCGCTGATGGAGAGAACAGTCGCGGTCGTCGTCGAGGTGCGACCATGGCGCCCTCCCTGCGATTCCACCGCAGGGGTACAAAGCCCAAGCAGCTCAAGTGCTGACTCGTTATTTACTTTGTTTCTCAAGAGCAAGAAGTAATGGACCAATAAAAACATTTTTCTCCGAAAAATAAGAGTGTTGAGCTTTACCATTCCTGTGACGAACAAAGATGGATAGAGGTACGGATAGTATCCATGGCTACGTTTGAACAACCATCTTGCAAATTTCCTTTGCACTCTCTCAACCATCAAAGCATAGGTACTTTCATAAGGGTCCCAAATAATTGCTCCGTACTCCAATTTACTCCGGACATATGCGTTATAAAGCGTAATGGCGACTCTATTATCATCGAATTCATTGGCTACCCTCATAATGAAATCAAGAGCCCGGGAAGCCTCTTTGCAGATGTTTGTTATGTGAGTGTGAAAGTCCAGCTTACTGTTTAGCGTGACTCCTAAGTCACGAATCTCCGAGACTCGCTCAATAACTGTGTTGTTTAATTGGTAGTTGGCTCTTATAGGAGAGGCTGAGCGACTGAATGTCATCGTTTTGCATTTGGTTTCATTAAAGCAGAGATTATTTACTCGACTCCACTCTGCCACAGCAGCAATATCTTTTTGTAACTTTTCGATATCGTCCTCATCATCAGCTATGATGCAAGCCGCTCTAACTAGTTAGCCGGTCATCTTGGAAATCCTTGGGAGAGGCCTATGTCCAGCAATGGACGTTAGTACATTTCGGTAAGTAATTTCATCATCATATATGACTGCCTCCGTGGTGTAGTGGTCAGAGCGTTCGGCTCATACCCGGAGGTCGCGGGTTCGATTCCCGGCGGGGGCAGTGTCCTAGTTTGGTTTGGCCATTGTAGGCTGATCACCTGATTGTCCGATAAGTAAGATGATCCGTGCTTCGGAGGGTACGTTAAGCCGTGGTCCCGGTCACTGTCTTTGACATTGGTCGTTACCCAAAACCATGTCAGAGGCCTTTAAGGCGGTTTAGAAACTTTGACACTAGTGTTAGTCACTAACACACACGATAAGAAGAAGAAGATCATCATCTATGATCGCTCTATAGATCGGTCATTTTGGAAATCCTTGGGAGAGGCCTATGTCCAGCAGCGGACGTTATGCCGCTGAAATTATGATGTAATATGAAATGAGTTTCTTTTGGCGTTTCTTCTCAACAGTAGTCGTTGCGAAGCGCTAGTATCGGTACTTTTCTTTAAAAATAAATGAAAATTTAATGTACAATACACGTAATGTAAATTAGAAAGAAAGAAAGAAAGAAAAGCTTTATTCGGCAATCAAAACCATTACAGCTTACATATAGGTAAAAACAATAAAACATACAAATACGAATTGCCGAAAAGGCGACCAGCTCAGCTATGTGCTGATGGCGGTTTGCCACAGCGCTGATTTTCAGCTGGTGCCAAAATAAATGGGTTGAGATGGCTTACAAAAAGAGAAAAATCAAAAAATTTAATAAAATCAGCTCTGTGAAACTGTTTCTATACATTATTTACACATATAAATTATACTTATTGTAAAAGTGCCTGTTAGTGTAAATGTCTAATTACTTTTAAATTTTGAGTTTTTGAACACCGTCTTCTTTTTTAAAGTCTCTTATAAAGTAAATCAATGGCACTTCTTTTCACCCAACTGTGTCAGAGGAGAGTTAAATACGTACTTATCTATTTAATAACAATTTCAGTAGGTAGACTATTATCTTTTATGATAATTACGGAAGATATATACTTAAATAAATGCTCTGGTTATATAATTAGAAGATAAATGATAAAATACTCGAAGGAGTCGTAGGTACCACATGTTGGTTTATATTCTTACACTAGAGGCAGCGCGCGGCTTCGCCCGCGTTAACCACGCGAGTGAAGTTGCGGGCGTGATGCAATATAGCCTATAGCCTTCCTCGATAAACGACCTATCTAATACTGAAAGAATTTTTCAAATCGAACCAGTGGTTTCTGAGATTAGCGCGTTCAAACAAACAAACAAACTCTTCAGCTTTATATATAAATATGGATTAGGGCGCGTTCAGACGGTATGCGCACGCCTATCGCACGCCTAGCATAGCACGCCTTTATATATTTTTTTTGAAAAATTACCTACACGGATTGGCTATTCCCAAAGTAAGTTCGAGACTTGTGTTATGGGATAGTAATTCGATATAACAATACTAAATATAACAAAAACACGAAGAGCGCCGGCCGAATGGCACGTCATGCTAATTTAAATAATATAGTACACCGCGCTCTTGTCACCATCGGGTTGCCAGCAATTTTAGAACCAAATGGTTTGGCCCGCGATGATGGCAAGAGACCGGATGGTATGACGCTTGTGCCGTGGAGGTTGGGAAAGCCGTTGGTGTGGGACGCTACGTGTGTCGACACTCTGGCGGCCTCCCATCTTCACGGCACAAGCTCTAAGGCTGGCGCAGCTGCAGCCGCTGCGGAAACCCTAAAACGGCGCAAATATGAATGCTTAGGGAATGGCTTCATATTTGAGCCGTTTGGGGTTGAGACTTTAGGTCCGTGGGGACCATCAACTCACAAACTTTTTAAATTTTTTAACAAAAAATTAGTCGAGGTGTCGGGTGACCCAAGGGCTGGCAATTATTTCGCCCAACGAATAAGCATTGCCATCCAACGTGGCAATGCTGCCAGCCTTTTGGGCACTCTACCGCAGGGCAATGATCTGGAAGACGTTTTCTATTTGTAAGGTTTTTCTTTTTTATTATTATTATTTGTTTAGTTTAATTTAGAGTATAATTTAGATTTTAATTTAGTTTTTAATTTAGTTTTTAATTTAGTTGTTAATTAAGAAGATTAAACTGTTATTTTAATTTTATTGAAGTAATAAAGAGATGAAGTTATATTTACAAAAACATGTATAGATAAACATCCAAGACCCAGGACAATTTGAAAAAGGCCATTTTCTAACTTTTCCTGACCGGGGATCGAACCCGGAACCTCTAGGTGGGGGAATAGCATAGTGACCACTACGCTACGGAGGTCGTCATGAAATGAAATGAAATTTGTTTCATATAATTTGAGTCCTGGCCCAGCTCTAGTTTTACAGAGAGGGTCGTGCTCTTGCAGGTGGAGACAAAAATACCTGATGATGATGACGAATTTAAGTCCTATCAAGCAATTTTATTGAGAAGAAAGAAGTAAGCTTACGTTGTAAAAAAATTCTATGTCTATGGAAGTAAGAACAAAGATAAAGATAAATAAACTAAACTAAGCTATAAAATAAACTTATACTTAAAAAAAGGACATCGTCTATGCTGCATGGTTGCAAGAACGCTGGCTGCGTTTCCTCGCTGGATAGCAATGCTGATCCGTTGAGCGAAAAAGCAGCCAGTCCTCTTGTCACCTGCAGCAGCTATCAGTCGCGGGGAGATCTCCTTAAAAAGTCTCCTCGCGCCAGGGCCAAATGTTAATATATCAATACTCAAATGCATTCACCAAAGTGCAGTCGGGGCGGGCGTAAGGCGGGCGCGAGGCGGGCGCGAGGCGGGCGCGAGGCGGGCGCAAGGCAAGCGCAAGACGGAAGCAGGCGTTTACCCGTGTCACTCCTAAAGTAAATTATTTTTATTTTTATTTTAAGAGTAAGTTCAGCCAGCATTTCTCCAAGTAGCCCCAGAAAGATAAAAAAAAATATCTCGTTTTTTGTTTAATATATATCGTATTTTTTTTATACAACGTGGAAGGGACGTAGTAAATCGAACCACAAGCTATACTAGATCTCTATAGTATAATGATAATAAAATGACGGGCAAAGAACAAAACAAAATCATCATTCCCGTACAAATTGCCCGGGAGGCTGCACTCATTTTTTTTAGAAATTTCGAATTAAGTTATTAACTGTTATTTAAATTTCATTATACTGTCGTGATCTAGTATAGCCCGGGGTTCGATATATTACGGGTGTGTCCCTTCCACGTTGCATAAGATAAATTAATAATTCTGATGGCTTTGGTCCGTAATTCCGTCAATCTAAGATAAGAACATTACCTATCTTCATTCTGTTCTTGTACTACGCGAACAATCTTTAATACAACGATAACATCTTTTCAAGGTTAGATAACTTAAAAATTACACAGTTTACATTTCGCGCGACGGAATATAAGTCAGGCCTATAACGGCTGATACATGTACTAACGAATGCCTTCGTGGTCCAGTGGTCAAGGTGTACGCCTTATGATGCGGAGGACATGTTCGAATCCCACTCCCACTGGGATAAAGCGTAGTTTGTGGAAAGTTCCAGTTTCCAGTCTGGTTTATTATCTATGGTCTGGTGAAAAGAAACATACCAATTGCAGGAGCTCAAGATAAAGTGCCAGAAGCGAATGCATCATTTCAACAGTTTCAACAGACATCGACTGTTGTATGCGGAACGCACGCCTTCCCCAAGGATTTTAAAATTGCGAATTCGAACTTTATCCAGCAGCTTTTTCTAACATACATGCCAAAATACTCCTACCACTAGGTATCTACTAAGTATTTATTCTGAGCAAATAAACCAACCAAATGTCAAGTAGTCAAAGTTAAAACCAGTATTTCTTATACTTTTTTGTATGTATGATTTATTATTACTTACATAATTTCATACTATTTCGTCATCATTAACTAGGATGACGAAATATGTATGAAATCGTAATTACCTTTCATACAACGCCATCTATAAAACGCTAGCAAAAGCTATTTGTATTTAATAGTTTGGCTACTCGACAACAGATGGCGTATGTAATACTATCAATATTATCATTTATTTGTATTTAAGAAAATAAAATACGTACGTTATTTATCAGAAATGGAAGGATAATTAATAATTATGTAGCATTATTATTAATTATAATTAAAATTTTATCAGTCAAATTTGATTATAATTTGTGTACAATCAGATAAAATCAGCAATGTCTCATAGGTCAAAGACATTTCCATTCGGTCGGTTAATCACCTGCCGGGTTGCCGCTCTCTTCGTCTCATACTAATATATCGTGTTGTATATAGCGCTGTCCTTATCTTAATGTCAGCATGACGTGTCAAATCGACTGTCTGAGAATCGAGGAGTAGTTGTTCAACGAGAAGTCAGTCACAAAACGATTTCACTATCGCATGTGTGCTTGTTTTCGATTAATTCGCGCTACGCTAGTAATAATTATTACTGATTATTGCAAAATACTTACAAAATCAAACAATAACTCAAGTTCTTCGTCTTCAGTGTGAGATATATTGGATTACAGTGTTTAACAAGTGGTGTTCAAGAAATTGTGAAGTATCTAATGTACACTTAGTTTTTCCAGTGAATTTACCTATTTTCGTGATTTCTTCCGTTATTGTGCTGGTTGGTAACGGAGCGGAACGCAAGACTTCAGTGCAGCGGCTGCCTCAAATGCTAAAAACACTAATTAACCTTAATGTTTCACGTGTAACCTCCAAAGTGTCAATTTTTTGTTTTACCTTCGTTAGTTTTTGAAAATCGGTACTTGCGGTCATATACTGAAACCTTTTTATATAAAAGTTAACTTTTGAAAGTAAATTTATAAGCTTAAACATCACTAAACGTTATTTACGTTTACAAAAAAAAAAAACAACACTTTATGAAGAAAAGATTTTGGTTCTTCATTTATTATCAAAAAAATATGTATTAGGAGGTATTCTTATTTTTTCATATTGCTTTAAAAAGTAAGTAAAAAGTAGTTATTTCAGGTATATCTTCAAACAAACTCTTTTGTCTTTTCTTATCTACCAGCTCATTCTTATAAGAATCTGATAGTTATTGAATGAACATACAAAGAGACTACATAATCGTTTCTTTGTGCCCTTTATATCTTTGATAAAATTTATCTCTTCTGAAAAATTACGCTGTACGTACCTACATAAATATAACTTTACATAAGCATGTTTAAACCCCACTTAAAAAATAAGGATCAATTTGACTTATTTTTTTTTTTAGGTATGTACCTATGTTACACAAATTGTAGAGATGTTGATGACTCTTTTTAATTGATAGACTTTAGTACCAAACTGGTCCCATATTAATTTGGAGGTGTGGAAGAAACTCCTCATCATCATTCAGCATTTAATGATGTTGTTTTCTTTTTGTTAATAATAAAAACAATAGGCGAAAAGTAGCTTATCATATCTTCTTCATCACCTTATCTCACTTTACGTGGGGTCAGGGAAACAAGTGAGTCTTTTCCACTTCCCCATCTCCTTTGTCATGACACTTATGAGAATTATAAATAAAACAACATTTTCTTATTTCAAGAAAGAAGAATATATTTATATATATTCTTCTTTCTTGAAATAAGAAAGAAAAAAGAAAAAAATTACATATTTACAAAATACACACAGAAAAAAGTTAACTATTAATTTAGTCTAAAAAGACGTGCCCACGTGGCATAGTGCCAAGAACGCTGGCCGCATTTCCGCGTTGGATCGCAATACTGATTCGTTGTTCTTCTTTCTTGTCATATTCTTCATGACTGAGGGTCGTGACCACCATAATTGGTAATATAAATATATAAGGTCTAACAAAATATACTGAAACTATTTTAAGTGTGAATTCAGTCTGCGATAGTAACAACTTACCCCAAGAAACATATAGGTAGCTAAATATGAACAATTATTTTTTGCTTTCCATACAAACATGCATCAGCTAATCGGTCAACTTGTATGGGAATACGAGTTGACCGAATAATATAGAAATATGAAAAGTAATTTTTGACCAGCTGATCCATTGGATTTGGATTTCGATATGTGTTCTATAGAGAAAATTGATCAGTGTCATGGACTGAATTCGCTCTTAAAATAGTAAGACATTATATAGGAACAAGTCTTCTTCTTATCGTGTGTGCTGTGACTAACATTAGTGTCAGAGTTTTTAAACTGTCTTAAAGGCCTCTGACATGGTTTTAGGTAATGACCACTGTCAAAGACAGTGACCGGGACCGACGGCTTAACGTGCCCTCCGAAGCACGGATCATCTTACTTATCGGACAATCAGGTGATCAGCCTACAATGTCCTAACCAAACTAGGACAACAACACAAATTCGTTGCCCCCGGGAATCGAACCCGCCACCTCCGGGTATGAGCCGAACGCTCTAACCACGAAGGCAGTTAGAAACAAGTCACACTGATTGAGCTACCCCCAAAAGTAAGTTTTAACTTGTATTATGGGATATCTACTCAACAATAGGTACTATATTTTATGATAATTACATATACATATAAGTAAATAAACACCCAAAGACCCAGGATAATTTTAGAAAGTCATTTTCCAACTTGCCCTGGCTAGGGATTGAACCCAAAACCTACGGATAGGCGGTCTAGCGCATTGACCATTACACCATGGAGGTCGTCAACAGTTGTTAGATAGGTACATTCTTTTCATTAACCCCCGACAACAAAAAAGGGTGTTATAAGTTTAATGTGTCTGAGTGTCTGCCTGTGGCATCACCTAAACAAATGGGACAATTTTGCTGCAGATTTTTTGTTTATAAGCCCGATTGAGATGGTTCTTAGCTATGTTCGATAAATATCAGTTTGCAGGAGAATCTTTAAAAGAAGCAGTGCATTTGTGCAAAAAGTTTCACAAACACAAAACATACAAGGAAAGACATGTAGGTACACACATACATTAAATATATATGTATGTATACATATACATATACATACATATGTATAGATACATATATATTTAATGTATGTGTGTAGTGTACACAGTGTTTCTGTAATATTTTTGTTTGTGTTACATTTAATAATGGCTAGTTTTATATACATATATGTGTATATATACAGTGTTAGGCATTCAAGTTAAAACTTTTACTAAAACTTCATTTGTTTGCAATACTTTTCTGAAATATATTATAAGCTATAATATTATATGTGTATATTTAATAAAAAAGAAATAAAAATAACTAAATAATATGGCAACTAGGTTAGCTCTACGTCATCAAAATAACTGTATATTATTATTATGTATACTCGTCATCAAAACTTTAATTATCTTTTTATTAATTATTACTATTTATCTCAACGATCATGTAAGATTGTGTTCAGTTATAAATAGGGGCAAAGTTCAAGTAGGTAGTTATACAAGATTGTATGTACCTCAACTCAACCAGAATTGAGTAGTTTTATTCGACCTTGCTTGCCTAAATGACTTTACTTCACGACACCATAAATTGACATGGCAACTAAGTTATAAACATATAATATACTTCCATGCTGGTCTGGGAGAAAAGAAAAAAAATTATCGATTTTGATGATTCTTTTTATTTTATTTGAAAGCCTTTACTACCAAGTTGGTCCCATATTAATTTGGTGAAGACATGATGAAGAACTTTGGAGATATGGAAGAAACTTCTAAAAGAAAATGAAGACGTTATTTTGTTTTGTTAAAAATGTAATAATTGCGTAACCACTTACAAATATATTCTGACTCGTCAAAGGACAACGAGATCTAGTTATTAAAACAAAATATATATATTCTTCCATGCTGGTTTGGGAGAAAGGAAAAAATTTAGAATGTACCAGCTGCTTTTCTTCCCGTGCAGATCGTAAAAGCCGATCGAGGGAAAGGGCGAGATTTGAATTATGCTAATAGGCGATGCGGCTAGCAACCCATCACTATTACAATTTATTTTGTCATCTTAACGCCCACCATCACGCTAAGCGTGGCCTTTGGGTCTTACGGCCCTGGGTACTGTCTACCCCGTCAGGGATATAGACGTGAAAATGTATCTGTATAACAAGATATAAATAAAAGTATACTTTCATTTTACATATCTAGGTTAAAGAATTATATTATTAGACTTTCCAACGCACGCCAGCTAGTCGAAACAACTGTGTTGCAATTGTCACTGCAACGTATGCAGTTTTAGAAGTGCATACAACATATTTTGATTCTTTGCATTTCTTGGTTTAGTTTCAAATAACTGTTAATCAAGCATTACCATCATCATCATTGTCAGGTATTTTTGTCTCCACTGCAGAAGCTCGACCCTCGCTGTACTACCAGAGCCATACATGGGCAGAGCAGCCAGAGGACTTGGCCTACACTCTCCTCGCTGGCTTGGAGAGGTCTCATTGATGTTTGTAAGCTTTGTTTAGCTTGTATTTCCTAAGTGCTCCTGAAGTAGAGACTTAAAAGACCTCATGATGATGATGATGATGATGAAACACGGATAGGTATTAATTTATATAGAAATAAATTTAATTTATTTTTATTATTTTTAAAACTACTGGCACAAATAAGTAGATCTGCCTACGCAGGTTAATTAGGTACGCCGTAAAATCTATCGCAAAGTTTATTGTTACGTCTGACCTTTCTTTGCCTGCACTCACGGTCAATCTCCCGCCAGAATCGTAAAATTTCGCGCCAATATTTTTCCATTCCTAACGAACGCAGATCTTTTTGTAAATAGAACGACCTTGCAAGGCGCTCGGTCGTGGGGTCGATGGTCTCGCGTTGATGTAACACCTAAAAATATTTGTCTATGGTTAATGATTTTAAAACTAGAATATGAATGAGGCTTTCTTCCTGCGGGTGTCTTCGAGGGCCGCCATATGGAGTAAAAAGTTCTAATTTTAACCTGAATAATTTTAATTCTAAAAATATACATTATTTTTAGAGCACAAAAGTGATTTTTCCCCACCCAGGACAAGTCTTGAGTCTTAGGTCATTGGGTATTTTTTTTGGGTGTTTATCTATGTACGATCATGAAATATAGTTTATCATTGTGATAGTATCTGTAAAACACAATTTTGAACTTTAGGGCTAGCTCAATCTGTGATTTGTTCTATTGATTATTTACTAGCTGTGCCCGTGGGCTTTACGCCCCGTGGTAGGATAAAAACTATCCTATGTCCTTCCCTAGGTATCAAACTATATCCATATCAAATTTCATCTTAATAGGTTCAGTGGTTGAATCGTGAAGTGGTAAAAAACAAACAAATATACAAACTCACTTTCGCATTTATAATATTAAAAGAATAGAAGGATTAATATAGGTAAGTACTTAATATTTTCCTCCTAGTCTAGTGTTTTCTACGCTTTTATGCGAAACAAAGGCTAACTTATCATATATTTTAGGGCTTGACATCAAGAACACCATTTTATTATGTTAATACATTTCCGTGTTCCGGAGTTGCTGAGAAAATCTTGTACGTAGTGTCATCATCACTCCTTGACAGTTACAAGGTTCTTTTTAATGAGTCCGTTTAATACGAGCGCAGCACTATTATTTAATAAATATGACCTTAGTGACTTTTTCCTTAATTTACCTCTGATTCCATTTGAAAGATCTGTCTTGCACGTAGAGCTACAAATTCGCGGTGTAAGTCAAACAACATTGAATATTATTTAATCATAATAAAGTCTAATTTGATTTGACGTTGTAATGAGGCGAAACTATCGTTCGATAGTCTTTATTTTTTAGGGTAAAGCCCCTTATGTGCATTTTGCATCACTGGTCCGCAATAATCTATCCCCATTCTACCGAAAGGTCACTAAGCGAGTTGTTTATACATACAAATATTTTGTGGTGATAAAAAAGAAAACAAAGTATTCTTTCTAGGGAAAATACAGAAAAATTACTCAAAATCGTACCTTGGGCTTCTTATTACTACTGTGCTTTGTGTAGCGATTTTAAATTTTAAAGGATAGATGCCACAAGCTAAACTTTAAAAAAAATTAATAAATAAAACAACTGACTTTATTCAGTTTGTTATATTTTAGACTTTGTAAGGGATGTTGAGGAGTTTCTTCCATATCTAACTAAGTAATATCGGACTTAATAGAGACTTTCAAACTTTAAAAATAATATCCTGAAAATCTTATTAACGCAACATCTATACATCTATATCTATATACATATAATAAAACAGTAAAAAAAGTGTGTCTGTACATTAAATATATTTCCAAAAAAAATATTGGGGGCGATAGAGACGTAGTAATAGAGTAAGAATTTAAAAAAAAATGTCTGTCTGTTTGTCTGTTTGTCTGTATGTCTGTTTGTCTGTTTGTACACGCTAATCTCCGGAAATACTGGACGGATTCGAATGAAACTTTTTTTGTTATATAGCTATTAAGCCTGGGCAACATATAGGGTATAAGTGATTTTGGAAAATGGAACGCCTGATGCAGAACCATAATGGTCCAGCTAAACTATAAGAGATATAAAAATGCCGCCTTAGTAAAAGTTGTTCAGCCTGATGAGCATTTTCCAGAGACATAAAGTCCACGCGAACGAAGTCGCGGGCTTCGGCTAGTATTACATAAAAAAACATACATTCAAATCGACAACCCCTCATGTTTAGAAGTCGGTTAACATTCCCCGATTTTTTTATGAATCGTTGACTGACTATATGAAGGTACTTACGTAGCTTAAATATGAATTCTTAAGGTAACAAAAGATATTGATTCACGTGTCATATCCATATGTCAGGTCAATCACCTTTCAGATCTTACATCACCATTGTTTATTCGAAGATCACAAAACAAACATACATAGTTATTGCTGACGAGACTGACGACTCTTGAATTTGCCAATACAGATTTTTTATTTGATAAAAACAACCCTCGTGACGCAGTTGGGTATAAAAAATCCTAACCTAAGCTATCCTATGTCCTTCCCTGGGTATCGAAATATATCCATATCAAATTTCATTTAACAAAATTTGCTTTTAACAAATGGAGCATTTTTTTTGTAAATTCTTAAGTTCGAACTTCATAGTGATATCTTCTTACAATTACTTCCTTGGGTTATGGCACAGAATACATAATAGTACAAGTACAGAAGATTCACTCCGAAAAATCAATGAAAGGAAAAGCGACTCTCGCTACGATACAATTAAGTTCAATTCAGGTCGCACATCGCTAATAACCTACAGTTATATTCACCTAGACGTTCCATCTCTTTCCGTCTCTTTCTTTCGCGAAACGCTTACCTTTTCTGCAGCACTGATTAGCCACGCTGGCGTGGCCGCCGTACGTACTATTTTTGTACTTGCGTTTTAATACCTATCGCGGAGTGAGACAGGCCAGGCCTGGTTATGGTACTTGCTTAAAAACGTGAAAACATCGTCATGGCCGATGAACTTAGATCACAAGCAGAAGCAACCAGTCGTAGGTGTTAAGTCAATGAACTTAATTAACAAAACATTGCGTATTGTTTGCTCTTATTGTTTTTAGCTATGAAAAAAAGGCAAAGAAAAACAAATGGAAGAAAAACAAAATTGTTATTGCATTTTTTCTTTACACCCTTTATGTTGGAATAATAAAGTCCTCTCCCAAGAAAAGGAACCTCACCAGCTCTTTCCTCTGACAGGTGTCGTAAGAGGCGACTAAAATAGGTATAGGTAACAGAACAGAGAACGGGCAGCAAGGGTCCTCTATGCAAATACTTTATCTACACTAATATTATAAAGAGGAAAGATTTGTTTGTTTGTTGGTTTGATTGTATTGAATAGGCTCCAAAACTACTGGATCGATTTTAAAAATTCTTTCACTGTTGGATAGGTATGTTATCACTGAGTGACATAGGCTATGTATGTACCACGGGCGAAGCCGGGATGGACTGCTAGTCTTCCATATACTGCGATCTTCCTTATCCTCCCGTATTCCCGGTTGCATCCTCAGCGGTAACGCTTCAGATACCAGGATCCGCTACCTAACCTAGGTGATTGAAACAGGCGTGATATTATGTATGTATACTGCTAAAGTAAACTTACTCCAACTTACTCAAACTTGTTAACTGCCTCCGTGGTGTAGTGGTTAGAGCGTTCGACTCATACCCGGAGGTAGCGGGTTCCATTCCCGGCGGGGGCAACGACTTCGTGATGTTGTCCTAGTTAGTTAAGACATTGTAGGCTGATCACCTGATTGTCTGATAAGTAAGATAATCCGTGCTTCGGAGGGCACTTTAAGCCGTCGGTCTCGGTCACTGTCTTTGACATTGGTCGTTACCTAAAAACCATGTCAGAGGCCTTTAAGGCGGTTTAAAAAACTCTGACACTAGAGTTAGTAACTAACATACACGATAAGAAAAGAAGAAGACTGCTAAAGTGGCGATCCCGTTATTTCTGACGGGTTGCCCTGCAAATGCACTTAACTTATTAATAAACCAGATTATGAGTAACAAGAATTTCAGTAATTAAGGACAGGTTAAATTCGTCCGGAGAAATATTCTGACAGTTGAGGGATTTACACAAGGATTTTGAAAACACAAATACGTTTATTTCGGGAAAGATTAACGTCTTTGTCAACCTCGCCTGTAAAAATACATCATTTCATTTCGTTTACCATTGCTACCCTGAGTTGCGCCCAGTTATAAGTGGGCTCCCATACAAAATCACGTTTGTTGTATGGGAGCCCACTTAAATGTTTATTTTATTCTGTTTTTAGTATTTGTTGTTATAGCGGCAACACAAATATATCATCTATGAAAATTTCAACAATCTAGCTATCACGACTCGTAAGATACAGCTCACAGCCTGTTGAGAGACAGATAGACGGACAGCGGAGTCTTAGACGACCACTTCTGAGAAGAAACGCCGAAAGAAACTCATTATTACAGAATTGGTCGCCTACTCGCCACTTCGCCAGAAGTGCTTTGTCATATTGTATATGCTTTAGGTGCATATATTGCAGAGTATGTAGATTTTGCTTAATTAA
Organism: Acrobasis consociella; assembly: GCA_963555685.1. Lineage (NCBI taxonomy): Eukaryota > Metazoa > Arthropoda > Insecta > Lepidoptera > Pyralidae > Acrobasis > Acrobasis consociella. The sequence goes on along the minus strand of OY743132.1, from coordinate 6,901,434 downwards.
AAGTCCCAATTGAGACTTCTTGAATTTATTAAAAGCGAATTACAAGCAGGTGTAACACTTGCGCACGTACAAAATTGAGTAGGAAAACGGGAGGGTAAAAGTAGACACTATAAAAATTTCACTCGCGGGAAAATAAGTTCGGAACGCAAAGACACAAAACCTCAAAAAGTCACATTCTATGGCACAAAAAGCGAACATAACAATAGTCATTTTTAATCTGTTAAAAATAGGCAAAGAAAAATGTACACAATTTCATTCAGCCTCTAGACAAGAAAGACAATTGTACTGAATTTCATTCATCTACACGACCACTAGGTCGCTATACTCAGGACTTGTCCTGAATCCCTCGCTTCGCTCATGTTTTAAATATTTAACACCCTCACTCCGTTCGGGAGTAAACCTCGAGTCCCTCGTTGCGCTCGCGATTTAAGTCGTCACCCGCGACAGAAGACACTGCTTTATCCCCTTGGTTAATAATCTACTATTTTCGTAACACACTATTTGCCAAGCCTACAATCTACGAATGACCAGTGCTGACGTGTCATGCAATACTGGACTAAATATACCTAATATTCTAGGAAATGTCTCTGCGAGGCCGAGCTTCACTTGTTTTATCCGGTTTCCTAGATTATATTATGTTTTGCAAAGGTCTTTTCTAGAAAAATGTAGAGGGTGCTTTTCAGACGACTTAAAAAAAGGTCTAGTTCATTAATTCGTCGGGAGTCTTTTATTTATTTTTTCTACTCTACTGTTATGTGTCTTTTAAATAGTCACGAACAGTAATATAAGAAGATTTATTATTTATGAAATCAGAAAATTCTATTGTCTATTCCCCATAACAGCACATGTATCGTTATTTCGCCAAAAAGATACTCCTAGCCATAGACAAAGTTTTTTTTTCTTTAGATTTACCATCCTGCCAACCTTAGAAAAACGTATTATTATGAATGTAACAGAGATATGGGACGTCCCATATCTCTGGAATGTAATAAATAGAAAGACGTCAATTAAAAAAAAAATTACCATAGATAACTATTATCCACCAAACATAAATTATGTCAAACATTTTCATATTTTTCTTTGTTTATTTTTGTATTTTATTTAGTAAATATAATCATAGAAAAAGTATTGTATGCAACATTGTATAAGTACGTCAAAAAAATGCTCGATTGCGTCTTCTTACGATGCTCGCTAAAGCTCGCATCGTAAACACTCGCATTTTTTGACCTTCCTTATACAACTGTTGCATAAAATACTATATTATATGATTATTCGAAGACGCCTAGACCGATTGGATAATTATTTTTTGTTTGAAAGCATACTTGCGGTCTCATAGAAATTTTATCGATTCTGTAGTTTGAAGATTGAGTCGGTTTTATTTTTATAAATTTTATTTTTCTTATTTTTTGTCGTTTTTACGGTTTCGTACCAAAACAGAACTCCGATTACTAAGACTCCAGTGTCCGTTTGTCTGTCTGTCGGTGTACAGGTTACGTAGTAACTTATTAGTAATCTGTGGTACAGGCTAGAAGGATGTGGGTTCGAATCACAAGTTTGGTGAAACATTTTAAATAACATTATTTAAAGCATACCTAATAATGCTAAATTAATGTATAGTAAAGTACTTAGCACAGTACAAAGTACCGATGTAAACATAAGCCTCTTAGAAAAGGAATCAACCATGAGGCCAGTGAGTCTACAGATGGTAACCTTACCATAACGGTGGTCGGTCGTCCTTAAGGTACACCTTACTGTTGAGCGGCAGCGGCACCTGCACATGCCGCGCGGCACTTGCCGCAGCGGCAGACGACACTAGCAGTCACTATGTTTTCGTATGAAATTACTTTAGAAGTTTTAGAACCACGCAACTCGTGACGTCACAGAATTAATATTGTCGAGGAGGCCAGGTGCCCGCAGCACACCACATAACACCTTTCACAAGGCGAGAACGGGGGATGGGGACGCATATTGCGCGGGACCTTAGCCATCTTAATAAAAAAACCCAGACTAACTTTGATACTAGGTTTAAACCATTATCCGCCCAAATCAAGTTGACATTTAGTAAAGTGAAACTAACTCATCTGTCAATGTCAAATTGATTTGGTTGGATAATGGTTTAATCTTAGTAACAAAGAGTCTGGATTTTATAATAAGACAGTAGAAGATCGTTCTGTATGTAATACTCATATTGTGTGTCGGTGTAGCAGATACCGAGAACGGCACGAGGCAAGTGACGCGCTCTCACGGAAGGGGGTTACTCTATAAAGTAATATATAAGTCGTCCGATAGTGACGTCCTATTTCTATGTCAAACCAAATTAGACTTTATCATCATACATTAATGCTCAATTTCCGTGTGGTTTCCGGCAGAGTAGAATAGGGCCACTTCACGTCCTCCCGTGGATGTCGTAGAAGGCGATATAGGAAATACAAGCTAAACAAAGCTTATAAACATCAATGAGACCTGACCAACCCGTCTGGCCAGCGTGAAGAGTGTAGGCTAAAGTCTTCTGGCTGCTGTAGCCAAGTATGACTATAGCAGTACAAAGAGGGTCGTGCTCCTGCAGTGGAGACAAAAAGACCTGATGATGATACTGAAACGCGATAAATGCGTAAAAGACTTTTGGAGTAACTCTAAACTGAGCTTGTCGAGCTGCCGCGCGGCACGTGCAGTTGCCGCTGCCGCTGCCGCCTGCCGCTCAACTTCAAAGTGTACCTTAGACCTACTACCTTGTACCTAGTTTGTAGTACAAGGCCAGGTGCAGTCACTAGGCAAGAGTTATGGTGTCTTGCCTTATCTGTGGAAATCAAATCAATTGTGTACTTTTCTTTTTATACCTTTTTCTGTTTTTCCATTCTGGTCAAGACAATTAAATTTTTCGCAGTTTATGTATTTCTGTTGCCGCTATGACAACAAATACTAAAAACCGAATAAAATAAATTTTAAGGTTCTCATCTCCCATATTATTAACATAATTTCATATATTTATAATGGTAAAGAAACATCAGTTCGGGAGTCCGACTCGCACTTGACCGGTTTTTTTAATGACATCAGATTTAGCTGTATAAATTTGATTTTTATAGTCTTGTAATGAAATGATGAATTTAAAAAATATGAGCATTCAAATGTAGAATGGGACGCTTCACCTTGAACTCTGTTTATACGCGGTCATTCACAAAAAAACTGGCATTGACGTAAGATATGGCGGGAAAACATCACAGATTTTAGTATCTATGGTACGTAAACATGAGGTTGACATGAGGTCATCGTAGTTTGTTTATCCAAGTATCTACCTACCTCTACAGCTTAAATAATAATGACCTACCTCCTTATTCGCAAAGAGCTTTACATATAAACGGAAAGGGGGTAAAAGTACTAATACATGTGAACAAGATTTACTATGGGACCATCCCTAAAATAGCAAAAAAAAACTGCAGCTTCATACATTATGGTACGGTGGGTATTTTATTTTTATAGAGTATTGTTTCAAACAATAAAAAAAAACTAATTTGGTCCAGGCGACTTCGAATAATCGGGGAACGTGCAAAAAATATATATTATTACATTACAATTGACAACTTCTTCCTTTTTTGAAGTCGATTAAAAACCATACTTGGTGACAGCGTTTTACTTCTTATCTAGAGAAACGTCACAAAACTAGCAAAAAAAAAATCTATTGAATAAAATATTTTATTCCGAATCGTTAAGTTAAAACTCAAGTTCTATGCTTTCATTATTAACGGTATCAGTAAAAATACCGCTTTATTTGAAAGGCCTTTTTATTATAAACTGCACGAGATACGATAGCGAATGACTGTATAAGATTATTATATTTATTAAAATGTACTACTGAAACGTTATAAAGGGCGAATTCAGTCAATGTTACCAGATAATCCTTTTTCGAAACTCACTAACGGGCTGAAAACACTATTTAACAGAATAATACAAACGTAGTCTATCTTGCTGCAGAATTATCTGCAGCAAGCGAAATAAATATAACATACACTCAAAAGACATAACCCTTCTTCAGGTGCAGTCGGATAAACTAGGGCTATAGACATAAACATGTATTACCCGCACACGCACACTGCCAAAACGGTTTACCGACTTTCACGCACTTTTTCGGCGTAAAATAGTTTTCGCGAATTCGTAGCGCTTTCTAGCCATACCTCACACACTGCAAGGGCTCATCAACTCTATTTATAGTGCATTAAGGACGGTTTTTGCATATATTATTAACTTAAATTTGCATAATGATAAAAAATAAATGTACATGTTATGATTTCTTATGTTTATATTATACTACAGTTACAACGTAATTTACCATACAGCTACTCTGTCCCATTATTTATGGTGATTTGCTTTGGAGAAAGTTATTTATTTATTGTAATCCCCGGACTCAATCAAAAATCACATCAATTATTTTTGACACTTGTCAGTGGATAGAGCCTTATAGTATAGGGTTCGCAACTCACTGACTACTTATAATGCATTCTTTTTTTCTTGTATCGGGCACTCAGGACTCAGGACTTATATCCAGGGCCGTAAAAATAAATTCAAACGTAATAAATTCAATACGTAAAGAAAAGGATGTGTCCTAACTAATTTTTAAATTTTGGTATTTTGTTCATAAACAATTCGTAGACAAATATCCAAATCAAACTAAAAACCGATTTCAACGCAAAACTACACTAGAGATTTTGATAAAATTTATATGGGACCACCTCGCACAACCATTGGTATTCAGGAATATAGGTAGCGGAACGAAAACGAAACTCTAGCGCTGACCGTTATTGCGCAGAAGTCAAAAATAAGCGGCCAAGTGCGAGTCGGACTCGCCCATGAAGGGTTCCGTAGTAGTCTTTTTTTTTAATTTTTATATTTGAGTTAATTTAATGAAAGGTAAATTGCAGTTTATGACATATTAAAAAAAACTTCTTACTAGATCTTGTTCAAACCAATTTTCGCTGGATGTTTTCATGGTAATGAACATCATATATTTTTTTTAGTTTTATCATTCTCCTATTTTAGAAGTTACGGGGGGAGGGACACACACACTTTTTTCCACTTTGGAAGTGTCTCTCGCGCAAAGTATTCTGTTTAGAATAAAATGATATTAGAAACCTCAATATCATTTCTGAAGACCTATCCATAGATATTTTATCCAAAATATTTTTTTTGAGTTTCAGTTCTAAGTATGGGGAACCCCCAAAATTGATTGTTTTTTTTCTATTTTTGTGTCAAAACCTTAATGCGGTTCACATAATACATCTACTTAAAAAGTTTCAACAGTAAAGGTCTTATAGTTTTGGAAAAAAGTGGCTGTGACATACGGACGGACAGACAGACAGACAGACATGACGAATCTTTATGGGTTCCGTTTTTGCCATTAGGCTACGGAACCCTAAAAAAATTAATACTGTACCCGTGCGCAGTATCCCCTCTACATTTCACTCTAGCGCTAAACGTACGTGCCGCTACTTGTACAGAAATAATAAAAATGAATTTTTTTCGCTCCCTTCTTACATTTGAATGGATAAAATCTTTTTTTGAAAATTTCTAAAATACGTGTTATTTCTGGTACCTACTTCTCGTACATGGTGAAAGATCAAGAAGTTACGAACGTGATAGTTTAAAATTACATGTTTCCTAAAAACATTTAACTTCTCAATGTCGTTGTGTCACATTGACATTAGTTGTGTACCTACTTTGGTCTAGGATGTGATTGTAGTCTGTCAAATACGTAGGTACAAGAATATATCATTTTTACAGCATTACAATATTAACACAATGCTCGGAAAAATATCTAAATCTATACATGTAATAAAATAGTAAAATAAATGTGTCTGTACTGTACATTGAATATGTATATTTCCAAAAGAATATTTTGGGGCGATGGAGATATATAATGAAGTAAGAATTTTTTTTAAAGTCTGTCTGTTGTCGGTTTGTACACGCTTATCTCCGGAAATACTGAACGGATTCGAATGAAACTTTTTTTGTTATTTATATAGCTGTTAAGCCTGGGCAATATATAGGATATAAATGATTTTGGAAAATGGAACACCTGACGCAGAACCATAATGGTCCAGCTAATCTATAAAATATAAAAGTGACGCCTTAGCAAAAGTTTTTTAGCCTGATGAGCATTTTCCGGAGTCTAAGACCACGCGAACGAAGTCGTGAGCTTCGGCTAGTAAGAAATAAAAAGAAAAAAAAATTGGTTGTTTGTAAAGTAGGTTTACGATCGAGATGATTACGTGATAACGTCGGTCGTTTCACGGAATGACTGGCAGCGCTCGAGATGAGACGGGAGATCGGTCCGTCTCTCTCTCGTTATACCTGCGATCGCGCTCGTGAGGTTTTGGTGTGACACAAGTTTCTGAACATGTCACCCGACTAAAACGATTTTAAAGACGTTATCACGTCAATAAAGATACACTATCATGTCTTTATCCCTAACAGGGAAGTGAGCCTAGGATAGACAGCTTGGGGCCGTTTAACCAAAAAGCCATGGAATCAGGGGGTTACTCCAAAAGCTGTACGCAAGACGGACGTTACTGCGTATCCACGTTTCAGTGTCAAGCAACATTGAGCATTAAATGTATGATGAAAAAGTCGAATTTGGTTTGACACAGAATTATCGCATCGCATTATTTTATTCAGTAACCCTCAATAAATAAAATTAGAATACAATCAGTAAGTAATAAAATAATGCTAGACCGTAAAAAAACATGACAAGTTACGAACTAATCATTTACCACTTGCGTACATCTACGAAAACACGAAAAGCGCCAAATACTTCGAGGAAACACTAATTAAAAACTGTAAATAAATAACAATCCGCAAAACATCAAAAAAGGTAACTTCCCACGCGTCATTTTGCTTTCATCGTTGCACTCGTCTTGCACAGACAGATCGTAAACTGCCAAAAATGAGAAAATTACTTTTTAGGGTTCCGTACCTAAAGGGTAAAACGGGACCCTGTTATAGACTTCGCTGTCTGTCCGTCTCTCCGTCTGTCTGTCACCAGGCTGTATCTCAAGAACCGCGATAGCTAGACAGTTGAGATTTTCACAAATTACGTATTTCTGATGCCGCTATACCTAATAACAAATACTAAAAACAAAATAAAATAAATATTTAAGGGGCCCCCCTTCCCATATAACAAACGCGACTTTTTTGCTCGATATCAATAATGGCAACAGGTAGGCACTTGAAATATTCACAAAATACTAAGTTGTATTACTTTTAATAAAAAAAATTTAAAATACATTAAATATTTAAGGGCTCCCATACATTTTAATGTATGGGAGCCCTTAAATATAAAAACACACATAAAATTTGATTTTTACCTTGGTACGGACCCTTCGTGCGCGAGTCCGATTCGCACTTGGCCGTTTATTTATTCTCTTTGTTCTTGTCATTGACGTAATATCGGGTCGTTTGCCCAATAAGCCCACGCGCCTTGGTTTTCATATTTTATCGAATCTTAAATTTTTTGAGATCTTACTAAAAAATTCTTAATAAAAAATTATCAATATTTTTTATTTATTGTAAGACATATGTAGTCTGTTTATCCCTATTTTAACATTGAAAATGTTTTAGTAAAAAAGATGTTGGCTCTACGTACCGTGATATCTTCGTAAAAATGTATTTTTTAGTATTAGTAACTAGCTGAAGCCCGCGTCTTCGCGTGGACTTTATGATTCTGGAAAATGCTCATCAGACTGAACAACTTTTGCTATGGCGTAATTTTTATATTCCTTATAGTTTAGCTGGACCATTATGGATCTGCATTAGGTGTTCCATTTTCTATAATCAATTATACCCTATATGTTGCCCAGGCTTAACAGCTATATAACAAAAGAATTTCATTTGAATCCGTCCAGTATTTCCGGAGATTAGCGTTTACAATAGTCAGACAGACTTTTTTTAAATTCTTACTTCATATATTCCTGTCTCCATCGCCCCACACATTTTTTTTGGAAATATATACATACAGACAGTTTTTTTTACTGTTTTTTTATTTATATGTAGGTATAGATTTTTCGCATTGCATGTTTGTAATTTATGTTAGTCGTGTAATCGTTTATAGGAGCACCTTCGCAATGACTCAGGTACACGATCTTACTAAATTAGGAGATCTGTGGTATGCGTTGACCTCCATGTTTCTGATTTCACCATCTGTTAGCATTGTGAGAAATCACTGGCTGGTTGTAAAAAATATTGTTTCGTTTTGATGATGTTGCTGGCTGAATAAAATAAAGGTTCCTTACATATTTGTTATTTTTTTATGAATAGGTGTTACGGCCTTTTGAGAAAACTCTGGCTGGTTGTGAAACTATTGTTTTTCTGTAGATATTGGCCGTTTTTTAAAAGAATAACATTCAAATATGGTTTATATTATTAGATTTGAAATTCGATTAGAAAGTATTACTTTTTGAAAATTTACGCACTGGTGTGACACCAGATGGCAGCTTAGCGACTTCAGATTCAATCAACTGTTGCGATTAGACGAAGTACATAAAAGTACATACAATTCCATGGATTTTGACAGGTTCTTTTGCTCCGTCAAATGTATCCTATAACAGCAGCTTATTGGCCCTGACTTCACTGTGCTGCTGATGACCCATATGTTTAAAAGCCCTCAACATGAGGTCTGTGAACTCTGTCCTTTGTGTCAAACTGTCAACGTCTTAGTGCACATAAAAACCTTTATTTAAAACTAGCTGTGCCCGCATGCACCGCTCTCCGTGAGAATTTCGAGATAAAAACAATCCTATGTCCTTACCCGGGTCTCCCTATATCCAAATCAAATTTCATCTAAATCGGTCCAGTCGTTCTTGAGTTATAAATAGTGTAACTTACACGACTTGGTTTTCTATATTAAGATTTCAAATGCAGAAAATTCAAAGAGCATGTATTGTTATACAAAAACAGAAATGTGAAAAAACTTGAAAGAGGCAAAAGAAGCCAATAAACAAAATATTCAAGGATTTTTTTGATAAGTGTAACATTTTTGTGAAATCTTATAAGCAGGTACTTTTATAAAAATAAGGAAAACGTGTTATTGTTTACGTTGCTTTACATTGTGTTATAAAAAACCGTATTTTCATGTTCACAAATGATAAAGAATGTAGGTAATTTTTCATCATCATCATCAGATCTTTTTGTCTCCACTTCAGGAGCACTACCCTCTCTGTACTACCAGAGCCTTGGCCAAAGCAAACAGAGGACATTGGCCTACTCTCTACGCTGGCTAGACGGGTTGGAGAGGTCTCATTGATGTTAATAAGCTTTGTTTAGCTTGTATTTCCTAAGTCGCCTTCTGCGACACCCACGGGAGGACTTGGAGTGTGGCCCTATTCTACTCTGCTGGAAACCACACAGCAATAAAAAAAAACTAGAGAGGTTTCAAGGGACACCTGGATGAAACGAAGTTCCTTTCGATTAATTAGGAGAGAGAGAGAGACAGGCAGAGAAACACGCACACGCCGCACGGCTTACAACGATAGCAAAAAGTGTCGTTACAACTTTTAGTCCTAATTTTTTCCGCCTAGCCCCCTTTCTTACGCGCGATAAGGAACTTCGTTCCAATGATTAAGATTATTTACGTAGTGCATTGGAAAGAGTTAAAACTGTTACCGATACTGCTCTAACGATCGATCGATACTCATCAAATGATAAAGCTGATAGCTTATCAGTTATCACCCACGTGGTTGTTTATGAAGCAGCCTAGGTTCAAATATGCGTCATAACATAACTCATAATATAAAAGTCATAAAACAAAACACGGAATAACTGTAACTTGGTAAAAAGAAAATCTATCTACATATCTATAAAGTCTAACAAAATATACTGAAACTATTTTAAGGGTGAAATCAGTCTGTGATACTGAACAACTTTTCCCAAGGAACATGTCACCCTTAAAATAGTTTCAGTATATTTTGTTAGACCTTATAATAAGGCAAAAAAAAAAAAGACGTGTGGCACTCGGGGACTGCCGCGGTAAAGCTATTGCATTAAGGTGGTTCCGTTCGGTCGGTGAATTTTTACAAGGAAGGACGGCAACGTCGCATACGGACGACGGAGACGAAGCGGCAACCTACATGGTAGGCGGAGTGGAGAGCGTGAGGTTTTTCGTTACGGAATTTCTGGATTCGGTCCCCGCGCTCAAGGCCCGCGATAGAAGCTATGCAATAGCTTAAAAATTAACTGAAACTATTTTAGTTGTAAATGCGCAGTCCGTGATACTGAACAATTTTCTCCAAGGAACATATATGTCGAAATATGAAAAATATCGAAATCTCCGCTCCGCTGTTTCCATCGAAGCTAGGCGAAGATTTCGAGCATTGTGATTGGTCAATTCATGCACCGCTAAGCGCCACTCCGCTCTGCTCCGCTTCAGTGGAAACGCAGCCTTAAGAGTCCCCCGACCCTAGACTTCTCCATACAAACGTAGTCTACGTTTAATTTTGAAACCCCTTGTCAGATTCCGGTAAAAATTGGTAATTGTAAAGAAATTGCAATTATCTAGGGTTATAACTGGTTTCCTATTGTAAAATTATGAACTGGAAAGAAAATATAACGATTTAGAAGTTTCCCATACTAATGGTCAAAAATGTTATAAAACACTATATTCTATTTCAAGTTCATATTTTTACGGTAGGAAACTAGTTATAAACCTAGATAATTGCAATATCTTTGAAATTACAAAATTTTGCCCAAATCGGACATGTCGTTTTGAAATAAAACGTAGACTACGTTTGTATGAAAAGTTGTATTTTGGTCTAGGGTCGGGGGACCCTTAAACTAGGTACGCAACGGATTTTAATACAGTATTTGTCAATAGATAGAGTGATTCAAGAGGAAGATTTACACGTAAAATCCAAATTCGTGCGAAGCCGGGCGGGCCGCTAGTGTCAAATACAGATACATTTTCACGTCTATATCCCTGACGGGGTAGACAGGGCCCAGGGCCGTTAGGCCCAAAGGCCACGCTTAGCGTGGTGGTAGGCGGTATGATGGAAAAGGAATCAAAATAGTGATGGGTTGCTAGCCGCATCGCCTATTGCCATGATTCAAATCTCGCCCATTCCCTCGATCGGCTCTTACGATCTGCGCGGGAAGAGAAGCAGCTGGTACATTCTACGTTTTTTCTTTTCTCCCAGACCAGCATGGAAGGAACAGTGTCAAATAAAGTTATTTATTGCTATAATCCGTCATGTTCGGAATACATAGATAACTTCGGATCAGACTACGTAAAGCGCAGTCTAGTGGTCATTGAACGATGTAGGGCTGACACTTTGTTAATATATATAAATGTGGTATATTTATAATATAAATATATTTTACTAGCCGAAGCCCGCAAGCCCGCGACTTCGTTCGCGTGGACATCAGGAACAACTTTTGCTAAGGCGTCATTTTTATGTTTCTTATAGTTTAGCTGGACCATTACGGTTCTGCATTAGGGGTTTTTCTATTTTCCGTAATCAATCATAAGTACACAATATGCAGGCTTAACAGATATTTAACAAAAAAAGTTTCATTTCAATCCGTCCAGTATTTTCGGGGATTAGCTAGCGTACTAACAGACAAACAGAGAGACCGTTTTTTTTAATTTTTACTTTATTACTATTCTATCGCCCCAAATATTCTTTTTTAAAATATATGCAATGTACGGACACATTTTTTTACTGTTTTATTGTATATATATATTGTATATAAACAAAATATATTTTATGTTTTGTTTAAAATTAATCATTTAAGATAATAGAAATTAAGTTTGTAAACTTTTATGTTGACTGAAGTCTAAGAAGAGAACTTTATGTGGTCTATTATTGTCAAAGTGTTAATAAATAAACAGGATATTTTAAGTAATAAACTATTTTAGGTAGTAGAAAATAAATGACTACAGTCCACTTGAACAGAACAAGCCTCACGCTCGTTCAGTAAATATTAGACGAATATATATTAAGAGTCCTACCCGCGCTAGCGACCTTGAAAACACAAAAAAAATAATTTCTCTTTCTGTAAGTGAGATTATCAGAAACCCTCGTACAACTTTTTAGCTAGTATCCTTAAGTTTCATTAGAACCTCGAAAGTCATTGAAATACTATCCGCTTTAGAAACCTTTACAAAAAGAGTCAAAAGTGGCCGTTTTTAGTATTTTTTGCAAAGGAAACTACAGCGTATTGTATTTCAATGACTTTCGAGGTTCTAATGAAACTTAAGGATACTAGCTAAAAAGTTGTACGAGGGTTTCTGATAATCTCACTAACAGAAAGAGAATTTTTTTTTTGTGTTTTCAAGGTCGCATGCGCGGGTAGGACCCTTAAGAAAAAAATCGTAATTTCCTAGCTTTTTCTTCGCAGCAACAAATGCTCTTTGTGTAATAAAAGCTTAACGTTAAAGTAATAGGTACCTTTAGGTTACTTACTTACAAATTTTCTAAACAATTTTTTTAATGCAGCAAGTACAAAATATACCAAAAAAGAGAACAATATAATTTTAGAAATCGACAGTCTATTGAAGTCAAAGTAGACAATGAGGTAAATTTAATAAGTAAATATTATGAGTTTGAAAGTGTTTTTGCTATCGATTGTTGTAAACGTTTTGTACAGTAAAAATATTAAAAGGTCGTCCAAAGATATTTTAATTTTTAAATTATCTACAAATAACTACCGACTTCATTTTCTGTCAGGAGTTAATTTCATTTCTCCAAAGTTCTTTATCATATCACCAAATTAATATGAGACCAACCTGGTACTAAAGGCTTTTATAAAATAAAATAATTATTAAAAATCAGTTCATAAGTGGCGAAGATATCGCGTAACATGTAATTGGTAAACCTATTTTTTAAAGTCGGTAAAATATGTTTCCCCTTTGACGATATAACAAGGCTATTTGTTTTTATAACTTCTCATGGATTTTGAATAATAAGTTTTTTTAAAATAAGTTTTAATTTGTAAACAACCAAATTCATATTATTTTCCGTTTCCGTTTATTATTATTAAATTAAAGTTTCGCTTGACCACCAAAACTAGATATAAAGTTGGTTCCTTAGCTAAAATAGACCATATAGATTATTACATATTATAATAGATTTAAAACGAAAGAGCGAAACCCACTAGTTCAGTAAACAACACAAGAGAAAAAGAAGTCACGCGTTCGATATAAATGATTCATTAGCACAGATGTTCAAAATGACCCCATCAATGTCAATACGTAATATTTAACTATAAAATAAATACTTTAATCTATCACATAATTACGTTTAAAAATAAAAATCATCTGATCGGTTTTAATTAAACAATTTTTTTGTTAGGTTGAAAACTATGTTTTAAGAGGGATGTTATGTATAAAAGATTGACGCCAATGTCTGTCTGTCTATCTATCTGTCTCTCGAACGAATAGACCGATTTCAATACGGTATTTTTTATGCGAAATAATGTTTGCGTTAAAAATTTGAGAATTCATTATAAGTACATAAAATGAATAAATAAAAATATCCTACTTTATTAATGCATATACAAAGTATTAGTATATTTTGTACGAAATATAACCTCTATCCGCGTAGTCTGCTAATCAACCGTTTAAAATATTTATTTCAGGTTTTAAACAGTTCTTATAATTTTAGGTCTAATATCTCCTTGTTTTATTTCGCAGTCAATAACCTATCGTAAAAGTTCAAGGTCACGAAAACGGTCGTTTGGAAGCGTTTATACACATTTGAGTGCGAATAAACGACATCATAAAGTATATATGTGGGAAATGAGTTATTTTTAAATAAGTTGCAACCCTATTGCAGACTCGTGTCTGAAAACTCCGCAGTTGCCAGTTCGTCGCGAGTACCGAGGCGGGCTGACGCGCTGCGCGCGAAAACGTAAACAAAAGCCATTGTGTTCGAAAGTTCGAATTTTGAATTGCTGTCAAATCGCGCGGCATTCGTTTACTTTCTCTGTTTTTACTTTTTATAAAGGTTTTTTATTGTGTAAACATTACCATATGGCCAGGTACAATCCGCTGTAGCCTTATCGCTTATCAAGTTTAGCTCGCAGTTTTTCTTAAATTGTTTTGCAATTTCCACGTATATTTAGATTACAGTGTATTATCAAATATTTTTATTTATGCAAGCGACATCGTTGCATTAATATTGTATTTTTTATTTACAGCCAGAGGTTAAACAAATTCACTGAACGTAATTAGGCATTCCGTTTCTACACAATAGACTTATTTAAATTGAAATCAATTGAATAACTATCCACAAATTTTCCTACAAATTCCAACCATTTTATTTTTGGCTTTAAAACTGTAAACTGTTCTTTGTCTAAGCAATCATCAACATTATGAATTTAACTTTAACAGTTTTAGTGTCTATTTTAATTTGGATAGAATTGAGAAACTGTTAGTCCTTATTAATTTTTCAACTATTTTTGCTATCTAAATAAATCCATTTTGTAAACTAGTGTTTCAATAAATAAGTTAAAACATCGTAATTTGGAGGTTACCGTGCGTCAGTAACCATTAAAAACATACTATATTTATATCAAATATAGTCATGTCTTTCTTGGAAACGGCTGCTGTACTGAAGGTCATAATAATTCCCTTTTGTTTTCACCAGATAGTTTGTGAAGTTCCTGGCACACTACCAAATAAACTCATAACTTTTCATCTCAGTGACAAAAAGTGAATAAATGACAATGAGTCCGTTAAGATATTCCGTTATTTACGCGCAGGCAGTGACGAGAAAGTGACAGGTCATCAAAATGACATCTGTCAAGCGCAAAAAGCGGATTACGTTCAAGAAACAGGCAAGGACTTGCGTATAGCTAAAGCTTTATTATCTCAAAACCTTTTTAAAGGTGTGCTTTGATCTCACAGTGCTCAACAGCAAAAGACTGATTAGCGAAAATGATTGCCTTGAAAAAGTTGTATGGGGATGAGCTTCTGAGGCTCGCTCTGGTCCTGAGCCTGCTCAAAGCTGATCCTAACGACTATTTGGAGAGAGAGACTCAACTAATGGCCGGATTGCACATATCCAACGGCTCAGACTGGTCCTCGGAGCAAGAAGCGCGGACGCTGATACGCCCCCGCTTCATCCACCCCAAATCCTTAGACAATATACTGATAAATTATGAAAGGGAGCTCTTCGAAGAACTCAACTCCCTGGGCCGCTACGCAAACTCGTACATCGAAAACAATGACCGGATATATAATCGGGCGATTCATACATATTTAGTGAATAACGTAGCTACCGATACAGTCGCCCCGGTGCTGGCGAGTGCGTCGGTCCCGGACGAGAGTCCCGACGATGGAGTGTCCGCCGACGACAACGTAGCCCAGGAAGTCAAAGTTTCAGACGAGGTCACCACTGAAAATGAGGAACCTGACCCTCAACCTCAGCCAGACGCAGTTGTCACCCTTTCAGCTGACTTCTTGAACAATCATACGGAATCTGATATATTTGCTGAAATCGCTTCGCGTTCTTTCGATGTCAACGATTTTCTGGTGCAACCTAGCGAAATGCAGATCAAGAAAGAACCAGAGGAAGCCAGTTCCGACCTCCTTGATGTCCAAGTGAAGAAGGAAAATGAAGATCTTTACAGTGACAACGCTATTGACGATTTCGTTCCATATTTCACGGCGAAATCCGAGAAATTTGAGCTGCATGACCCCGAGTCTATATACCACCAAAACATGGCTGATTTACAAGATTATGGAGAACTATTCGAAGATATGAAAGACTTGAGGAATGAAATTGACATCAATACTAAAAAGCAGGATTTAGAGCAGTTTTTATTGGAAAACACGCCTTTGGATACGGATTATGTGGCGCCTATGTTTGAAGATGAATTGGTTTTGGGGGTGAAGAGGGAAAGGGCAAGCACTAGTTTCACGTCGGCAAGTTCTAGTGGAGTGAGTGAGATGGAGCTATCCCGAGCTGAGATGCAGGATGTCAAATCAGAGTCTGATGAGGGTCACCACAGCGGGGATGAGCTATCTCAGGAGGTAAGCTTTAGTATGTTTAACTACTTCTTCGTATAGTATCTATTTCAAAGGTCTTCCATAGCTATTAATAGAGAAAATGCTAGGAGTTTAATAAGCGACTTTGAGCCAGGTACAATTCGATGTAACAATTGTTATAGTCGTACGTATGTCTGCTTTCTGTACGTCTACATTTCCATTGTGTTTTTTCTTTGTTTTATGATAAATTTTATCTTGGTCTGATAATTTTCATTCAAAATATGCATTCTTTAGCATCACTTACTACTTTTCCACTTGACATTTATGCGTTTATCTGTAATATTTGCAGTAAGTGTATAATGTCTAAGAAAATATACTGAAACTATTTTAAGGATAAATTTAGTCCTTGAATGTGAAATTTTTTCCAAAAAACATGAAGAAATAAATTTGGATTCGTATCAGCTTATTGCTCAACTTGTACAACAAAAATTACTTTTTCCATAGTACGATACATGTTCCTTGGGGAAAGTTGTTTAGTATCATGAACTGCATTCATCCTTAAAATAGTTTCAGATTTTGTTACATCTAATATAATATTATGTTCAGCATAAGTAACTGAACACGAAAATAGTTTTGTGGCGTTGTTTATACATTTTTATTACTTAACTAACGATTCGGTAAATAAATGTGATAAGACCGATAAGACCCACGTCTAAAAACTTAAACTAGAATAGATGGCGCCACAGTATAATTTTAATTTGTGTTATGTAGCCATGCTATGTAAAAGAACCTAGCTAGCTATTGGCTATTGATTTATCGTGCGTTATTCGAATTTCAAAACGATTTTTTTTTCAAAGAGTTGTGTTAAAAATATTAAAATTGACAATTTCTCTCAACTATTCTAAAATTGAAATCTTTGGGAGAGGCCTATGTCCAACAGTGGACGTTATGCGGCTGAAATGATGATGATGAATGATGATTATAAAATTGCTTTCTTACCACACAGTTCAGTTGGTACTTGCTTTCCTACGTCATCGTTATACGTATATCGTAATTATCTATGACCTTGGCCTACTATACAGGATGTTTAACAAATCGATGGGGTCAAAGTACTACAGCAGTATATGAACAGTTTTACCGTGGGTTTGATTTCTTTTTCCACCTCCTCACCTCTTTACGCTAAGTGGCCTTTGGGCCTTGCAGCCTTGGGCTGTTTGCTTAGAGCTGCAATACTCAAATTGCTCTGTCTGCCCCATTAGGGATAAAGACTTGATAGTGTATGTACCTAAGTATGCCTACGTGATAGATTTATTAATACAGAAAAAATGATTTTTTCTGGTTGGAGCGTATTTGACTCAAAGAAACTATGACGTCACATCGTGGTATTTTATAGATTTTCTATAAATAAATTTTATAGAAAATGTGTAACGAAGTTGCAATAAGCTCCATCCTACATATTCTTGCCCACCTCTTTTCTATTATTTCATTATCTTCAATATTCATTTCTAAATTCAATTTTTAAATTCCAGACTTCTAATACTAATAACATCTAAGTACGCGTATTTCTTGTGTACCTAATCAGTTCTATTGTATAATAAATAAATGTATTCTCTTTTTCTATTTAGTCTCTTGGTCTACGACCTCTACTATACTCTTTTCATGTGGGATCACACCTTTACTGAACTCGGACAGGTGGAGTTCCCACAAATTTTTGTTTTGACGTTTAGAAAAAAGTATCTGATTTGACTTGTTAGCAACTATTGCTCGAATTGCCAAGCTCTCAAAGATCTCGCCACTTAACTAGTGATTACATACTTGTTTCCGTCCATCCATCCATAGCAGCCTATGTCATCCTTTCAGGACATAAGCCTCCTCCATATCTGGGAAGATATGGAGGAGATCTTCGTCTCTCCCTTGCCACCTGCATCCAGTTGCGGCCGGCGTGGCTTAATATCGTCCACTCAACGCATTTCTAGGTGATCCTCTATCTTGCTTGTTGGCTCATAGTCGCCACTTCCTTACCATGCCTACCCATCGCCTTATAAACATAATTATTTCTCTTCCTTGTCACTAGATGGCGCTATATGTAGTAATTAAAACATTAAAACCTTTTATAACCATTATTTAAATAAAGTAGTACTCTAATTAACTAAATCTGGGTTACATGAGATGCAATTAATATTTTTAAAGCATATTTAACACTTTCTTTATCATTTTTTTGCTAGTTGTGTGTGCTGCCATCTCTGTAAGGCTACCCAGCAACTCCAGTTTTGCCTACTTACGGGCCCTCCAATAGTTTCTATGACGTTGGGCATCTGTTACGTTAGTAATTATATTACCTTTGCCATTACCCTTCTGGATAAATTGTTTCTGTGTCACTGCCCACTTCTATTTGGAAAATGAATACTGGCAGGACACATTGATTAAAAACTTTATTGTTCTCAAAAAGAAAAGTAAATATACTTGTTTACGTTATAACAAATGGCTTTGTATCTATCCAATTAATTCTCTCTCCTACCTTGACCCGTTTAGGAATCAGGACTTTCGTGTCTGTGTGCCGCTTGGCATCTTATCAAGGTCTGCTGCACTTACCTAGCTTTTACCTGCGACATACTACTTTAGTTATATATGTATAACGTCTAACAAAATATACTAATACTATTTTAAGGGTAGATTGAGCTCATTATACTGAACCACTTCTTTCAAGGAACTTATTATATCGAAATATGATATTTTTTGCTTTCTTTAGAAACTTAGATCAATTAATTCGTCACAATAAAATTAATTTTATTTTTATTCGGACGGTAAGGACGGGGGGATAAGCGAAAAAAGTGTAAGATTTTCCATCACTCAGTTAAGCGTATGGCTGAGATGGTCCACCACATGATGGTTCACAAAACCAGCACACGCCGGTTTTTTTAAATTATATTGTTTACTTATTATTATTGGATCGAAGTTCTTTTTCGAACTATACGGATGGGGGCTAGGCTTAAAGAGAGTATTTTTTAAAATTCAACTTCGTATGTTAGATAACACAAATAAGATACAGCTCCATCTACCAGCTATAAACAGTTTCCACACACAAATATCTATGCTCTTAGTTTGCTTTGTATTTGATTCCTAGTTGAACCGGTAGATGGCGCAAACTGTATACTTACACTTCATTGATGTACCTAAAGTGTGAAATGTAGATCGAGATTTGGACAGGCGATATTCGGCCGCGTTCTCCTTCACTCTTCCCCAGCACCCTCAAAGATTCCCTATAATACAGGAACAACGTATAATAAACTACGACCGAGGGATGCACGGTACTCACGCATTTCTTTTCTTTCTGTAGAAACTCGAATCAGTTGATCAGACACAAAAAATTTTAACATATTTTTATTTCAAACAGTCGCCAGTGTTGTTCGTGTCTTTAGAATTATAATTGGTAAGCAACCCGCTAACCTGCCCCTGAATGTATAATAAAACAGCTGTCAGCTACATGGATGTTGTAAACAAGAACATATTATATGTATGTAGTCCATTTGCTCAAATGATGAGCACGACATATCGGCGACTTGAAAAAGACGGCAGCGGCGGCACGTTCAAAGAAGCCCGCCGCCTGCACTGTACACTCGCAGGAAACATTGGAGCGTTACGCGGACAGTTTGTATTCGTTATTATAAACATTCACTAAACATCTTCACAGCTAAACTTTCAATACTCATAGTGTACAATTTAACCATGTATTTTGATATTCTGTCGTTTCATATATCAAAGTAAAGTAATTATATATATTTTTTTTAAGTTACCAATGTAGCTCGTGGGTGTACTGTACACCATTAGAGCGAATACACTTATACAAGATAGTAAATTAACACACCGAGGTCGGTGAAATAATGTCTTAGAACGGAAACCCCTTCCCCGAGCCAAAAACGGGGGTGATAAATACTTGAGAGAATACGTATGTTATTTGAGGAATTTACCACGGAAGAGAAAAAGGTAGAAGTGCCAAGTGGGCGTGGCGCGCGTGTCATAATTAAGCACATCTGCACCACAGAATACATAATAGTACAAGTACAGAAGATTCATTCCAAAAAATCAATTAAAGGAATAGTGACTCTCGCTACGACACAATTAAGTTCAATTTAGATCGCACAACGCTAATAACCTACAGTTTATTCACTTAGACGTTCCATCTCTTTCCGTCTCTTTCTATCGCGTAACGCTTACCTTTTCTGCCGCACTGATTAGCCACGCTGGCGTGGCCGCCGTACATACTTTTTTTGTACTTGCGTTTTTAATACCTATCGCGGAGTGAGACAGGCCTGCCTGCACTCAATCCCGACGGTATATTTTTACGCAAATAAAGACCTTACGTTAATCGAACTTAAGCTTATAATTGCTTCTTTTGCAAATCAAGTCTATACTATGAGTGCACATTATCAAAGGAACATATACATTCGAGTATATCGAATATATAAGGTCCAAAATATACTGAAACTATTTTAAGGTTAAATTCAGTCCATGATGCTGAACAAGTTTCCCCGAGGAACACAATATCGAAGTAAAAAAGTTAATTTTCCGCCTTCCATACAAGTTGACCGATCAGCTGATGCAAGTTTGTATGGAAAGCCAAAAAAATATTTTCATATTTCGACATATGTTCCTTGGGGAAAGTTGTTCAGAATCATGGACTGAATTCAGCCTTAGAATATTTTCAGTATATTTTGTTAGACCTTATATAAAAAAATGATTGATCTATGTTTCTATGAAAACAAAAAAAAATCTTATTTCGAAATGTTCCTTGAGGAAAGTTGTTCAGAATCATGGACTGAATTCAGCCTTAGAATATTTTCAGTATATTTTGTTATAGGTACGTTATATAAAAAAATAATTGATCTAAGTTTCTATGGAAACAAAAAAATCTTATTTCGAAATGTTCCTTGAGGAAAGTTGTTCAGAGTCATGGGCTGTATTCAGCCTTAGAATATTTTCAGTATATTTTGTTTGACGTTATAATGTACTTCAAGTTTCCAAGGGCTTGTATCAACTACACTACAAATAAAAATATAAATAGATTACAATATGCGACCTACATTGTGCTGGCGTGACCTAGTGCGTTCTGCCCTCCACTCGATCACCTTGTAGCTGGTACCTGCATGTGCATCCGATTACGACTATATAGAGTTTTTGAAACGAAGTTCCTTTTCGGACGGTACGGACTGGGGCTAGGCGAAAAAAGTGGAAGATCCCATAACACTCGGTCACCTTGTAGTTGTGGCAGCTGCATGTAATGCACAGCAAAACTGCATCCAATCACGACTATATAGAGTTTTTGAATCGAAGTTCCTTTTCGGACGGTACGGACGGGGGCTAAGCGAAAAAAAGTAAGAGATACAGATAGTCAGATACAGATACATTTTTACGTCTATATCCCTAACGGGGCAGACAGAACCCAGGGCCGTAAGACCCAAAGGCCACGCTAAGCGTGATGGTGGGCGTTAAGATGGAAAAGGAAACAAAAGAGTGGTGGGTTGCTAGCCGCATCGCTTATTACCATGATGCAAGTCTCACCCATTCCCTCGATCGGCTCTTACGATCTGCGCGGGGAGAGAAGCAGCTGGTACATTCTAAGTTTTTCTTTTCTCCCAGACCAACATGGAAGATCCCTTCACAAAATGAAGTGAAATGTAATTTCACAAGTTCGACTATCTCGTCGATAGCTCAATTGGGAGAGCGTATGCCTGAGATGGTTGATGTTCCAGGTTCAAACCCAGATTACGCCAGTATTTTTGAACGAAGTTCCTTTTTGGACTTGACGAATTTGGCGGATGAGGGCTAGGCAAAAAATATATTTTTTCACTAACTTTTTAAAGGGCTGGAATTTTTGCGGGTTTTCTTTGGGGCTTCAATTTTTGTTACTTAGTTCCAACCGAGTTTTCCCACGAAATACAATACAATATTATTTGCGACAAAACGGCCACTTTTGGCTAATGTGCCAGTAGCTCTTCTCGCTGACCAGACGGATTGTAGAGGTCTCGTTGATGTTTATAAGCTTTGTTCAGCTTGTATTTCCTAAGTCGTCTTCTACGACATCCACGGGAGGACTTGGAGTGGCCCTATTCTACTCTGCAAGGAAACCACCACCACCACTTAAACCACACGGCAAGGCAAAAAATCTATAACCACGTCGCAAATAGGTATAATCAATGTACTGATAAGAGAATAAAACGTCTCAAAAGAATAGATAGATAAAACATTTATTTGAAGAACAACACAATAATAAACAAATTCTAAAAGTACAAATAAAAAATGAAAAAAAATGACACTTTAGTACCTTATTTTGTGTCATTTTATTCTGTTATCTTATCTACAAATATATATAACTGTCCACCACAAATACCACATGTCCTTCCTCGAGTCTCAAATTATATCCATACCAAATTTCATCCAAATTGGTTCAGTAGTTCAAACGTGAAGAGGTAACAAACAAACAAATATACAAACTCACTTTCGCATGTATAATATTAGTAAGATGTAGGATTTATTTGTGCTCGGTGTTTCTCTACGTGATCGAATCAGAAATGACGAAATTCTTAGGAGAACTAAAGTCACTGACATAGCCCAGCGGATTAGCTCGTTGAAATGGCAGTGGGCGGGACACATAGCGCGAAGAACCGATGGCCGATGGGGCAAAAAGGTTCTCGAATGGCGACCACGTACAGGCAAGCGAAGGGTAGGACACCCGCCCACAAGGTGGTCTGACGACCTAACCAAGGTCGCTGGAAGGCGCTAGATGCAAGCCGCTCTTGATCGGTCATTTTGGAAATATTTGGGAGAGGCCTATGTCCAGCAGTGGACGTTGTGCGACTGAAATGATGATGATGATGTAGGATTTATATAATCTATTTGACCCAGGATACTATCCACCACAAATTAAACGAGAAAACATTTGGTTACGTACGTGTCACGCGGTAATATTTACGAAAATCCTTATTTCTATGCAAATTTACATTACGCAGTTTGGGGGTCAATGACACGCGGTCAATCACCTCGGCGAGTCGAATTAACTAAATAGTAACTACCTACCTAACGAGGGATAAAGAAAAATAACCGGTAAAGTGCGAATCGGATTCGCGCACTAAGGGTTCCGTACCATCATAAAAAATCGTTTGTTGTATGGGAGGGAGCCCCCCTTAAATATTTATTTTGTTTTTATTATTTATTGTTATAGCGGCTACAGAAATACATAATTTGTGAAATTATCAATTGTCTAGCTCTCGCGGTTCTTGAGATACAGCCTGGAGACAGACAGACGGACAGACAGCGAAGTCTTAGTAATAGGGTCCCGTTTTTACCCTTTGGGTACGGTACCCTAAAAACTTGCGAAAAACGGCCAATTTTGGCTTATGTGCGTAGAAAAGCTTCACGTTCTCACTTTAAACTATAAACAGTAGTTCATAAAATAGTTTGAAGGTTTATCTAGGGCTTGATCAAGACACATTTTTAAATGCAATCTCCGTTTCTTTTCAAATGATTTATTGCAAGAGGTAGCACTGGACCCTGGGAAATTCAGGCCCCTTAATAAGTCAAAATGGATTATTGTTCTCTTGTCGCAACGTGGTTTTTATTTTATTTTTCGTGTGTGTATGACTCACACTAGCGTAGAGTCGAAGCGACGCAACGCGTCATGTTTTTTACCTACATATAGCAAAATTTATATTTTTCCATTATTAAGGTTTAAGCCCGTCAACTATTTAGAGAGGTCTCCACACGTTTGATCGACGTCTCTGGGGACCCAAGAGCTGGTGCGCATTTCGGCCAAAGGCTTAGCCTTGCAATACAACGCGGAAATGCCGCCAGCCTCTTGGGGACTCTGCCTATTGACGGTGGCGATCTGGGAACGGTTTTTTATATAAAATTATGTTTTTATAGTTTTAATTTATAAAATAGCTTTTAGTTTAACATAATTTCATTATTATTAGATATTATTATGTCCTGTATTTGTTTATTTCGTATAAATAAATTTAAAACTGAATAGGTTTAAGGTACACCCGACAAGTATGACGCACAAATGCGCTTGCAACAAAAGATCGCGGAGAATTAATAAACCTCCTCTTTTTTAGAAAACGGTTAAAAATTGTTGAATTTGACCAATCATCTACTGGCCCTAAAATTTTAAAATAAACAGAAAATAATTCTTTACTCATAGATTACAGGAAGCCTTAGGAAATTTACACACACGAAAAACAAACACAGGAAAACCGAAGTACGGAACTCTTTTAAATCGGTTTATTTTCTTTTATAATAATAATAATAATACGAGACATCATGTGTCCCACTGCTGGGCAAAGGCCTCCCTCCATCTTTTCCATTCAATTCTGCTCTGAGCTGTTTCTATCCAATCATCTTATTTTCTTTTAGTTAATATAAATAGTTATTTTGCACATTATTTTGTCATGTGATGCATTTCTTAATAAATCACTTTTATGAAACAAATAAGAAAAAATGAAAACGTATCTATTAACGATTAGTTATTGTAAGGTCTAACAAAATATACTGAAACGATTTTAAGCGTGAATTCAGTCCGTGATACTGAACAACTTTCCCCAGGGAACAAATATCGAAATATGAAAAATATTTTTGGCTTTCCATTATCATTCAGATCAGCTGATCGGTCAACTTGTATGGGAGGCCAAAAATTACTTTTTATTTTTCGATACATGTTCCTTGGGGAAAGTTGTTCAGTATCATGGTCAGAATTCACCCTTAAAATAGTTTTAGTATATTTTGTTAGACTTTTATATATATATTTTTTACTTTTAACTTAAAATGACAACGAAATAGGCTCTTTTCTTTTTCGTCCTTCGTCTTTAGAGGACTCACGTTTGCCGAAAAAATGGCACTTTACCCTTACACCCTGGGGTTAATGCCTGGCGCCAGACGCTAGGGCATTGGCCCAGACTAGGCAATCTGGGCTCTAAGCTGGGTTTGATGTCCCTAGGGTTTAAGATTAAAGTTTAGACTTAGACGAAATACGCAGAGAGCAATATAAGTATTTATTAAATAAAATGATACATTTTCCCATCAATGGGACTCTACATAGGCTAAGATAACATAGACAATAATTTTTCCAAACTAAAAACTGACTTCAACCCCAAACCACGTTGATACAAACCGATCTTGATAAAAAAATTATAGGACCACCTCGCAAATGCACTTTTTCTAATAAAAAAAGAATTTAAAAAATCGGTCCATAATTGGCGGAGAAATTGGTGAACATACATGAAAAAATATACAGTCAAACATATGACTTCCTCCTTTTTGAAGTCGGTAAAAACAACAACCAACTTGGTACTAAATGCTTTCAACTAAAATAAAAAAACAACAACGAAATCGGTTCGCAAGGCGAAGATATCGTGTTAGCGCGTACGTAACATACATACAAAAAAATAAATTAAAAAACAAACAGATCAAATTGATAACTTTCTCCTTTTTGAAGTTGGTTGAAGAGATATGAATAATAAATAAATATTTAGGAACAATTTATATATTAAATTTTTGATTGGAAAGAAACAGCTCAGAGGAGAATTGAATGGAAAAGATGGAGGGAGGCCTTTGCCCAGCAGTGGGACACGTGATGGCTCGTATTATTATTATTATTTTTATATAGGGACAAATCACACTGATTAAGCTAGCCCCAAAGTAAGTTAAAACTTGTTTTATAGGATCAGGGATACTAACTCAACGAAATTATATTTTACAATAAACACAAAAAAACCAAGAACAATTTTTAAAATGCCATTTTCCGTCTTGTCCTGACTGGGGATCGATAATCGATGACACCATGAAAACCTCATTTCACTTTTTGTTTAAATACATCGTATGTACAGTATGTACCCGATCATACTATGTACGATACTAGTTATACTATGTTTTAAATACATAATAGTATAGTATAGTATGTTTTATGTACTATTACTACGACACAGTTTTCACTTGAGCACGTGCCAATCTGGGACGCGTGCGTTTGAAATCGAAAGTATTATTTGAAAACGACAACAGTCAATAAAAATAAGACGCCATATTTGTTGTTTTTTTTAGTTTCTTAGAGTTCCATACTCAAGGGGTAAAAACGGGACCCTGTAAGTAAGACTCCGCTGTTTGTTGGTCTGTCCTTAAAGACAGTTGAAACTTTTACGGATGATATCTGTTGCCGCTATAACAACAAATACTAAAAACAATAAAATAATTGATTCCACTTTCCCTTGTACTCATCCCATTAATTTACACCCACCTTAAGTTCTCTAACAACCCAAAGGTTGACTGTTAGATAATGCTTTTAGCATTAAGTCCGCCTTTTGTGCTATACAAATTGCATTTTGTACCTACAATAAAGGTTAAAGAAATAAAAATATATATTTAAGTGGGGCTCCCATTCAACAAACGTGATTTTTTATAGATAATGGTACGGAACCCTTCATGCGCGAGTCTGACTATTACTTTGCCAGTTATTTTTATCTTTTTTCCGACTATCACATCACGCTAAAAGTGGCATTTGCGTCTTATTTTGGACCTGATAGCGCTAAGCCGTGTGGTTTCCGGCAGAGTAGAATAGGACCACTCCAAATCCTCCCGTGGATGTCGTAGAAGGCGACTTAGGAAATCTAACTGGTGTTGTCGCTCGATACACCACTGTTGATAAACTATGGCTATTTTAAATAAAACCGATACTATATTAGTCTATTGTATTGTATTGTAAATTCTTTATTGTACAAAAAGGACACTACAAAAATACAGTAGATAACAATACAAAGGCGGACTTATCCCTTTAAGGGATCTCTTCCAGTCAATTAGTCTTTCGATAGCATCAACCCTGACGACGATCGCACTATCGATACTATCGGTAGTATTGCGTTTCATAACCTATAGATAGTACACATACATACATACATACATACATACTATCACGTCTTTGTCCCTAATGGGGCAGACAGAGCATTTTGGGTCTTGCGGCTCTATGCAGAGCCCAGGGCCGCAAGACTCAAAAGCCACTTTTACCTATAGATAGTATCGATAGTTTATTCATAGTTATTTAATAAATACATATATATTGACAAATTAAATTACACTGATTGAGCTAGCTACAAAGTAAGTTCGAGGCTTGTGTTATGGGATACTAACTCAGCGATACTATATTTCAAAACCAATACATATATCGAAAAATTCTATAGATAGTATTGTTGGTTATCAATAGTATTGCTCTAAAACACATATCGATAATATCGATAGTTTGGCATTTTTTCGATTTTGTCGATTGAAACTCTATTGTAAAACTATAGATTTCGACAACACTAGTAGGTACATATGTTTTGCTAATGAGACAACCTTTATACGTAGTTACCTAGTAACTTAAGTGCATATCACAGACATAGATATATATCTGTGGTGCATATCAATATTTCTTTGCGCTCACTATGTCTATCCCGCTCACGCCTCTTTACTTTAATGCCGTCCTGCTCTCGCAGACACGTGCTAAAGATTTATAAACAAGCGCCCCGTGTGACGTGTTCTTATTGTTTTCAAACAATTGCGTATATGATTGATTTGATAACTGTTCTTGAGTATGACCACATGTGACACAAAAAAATTCTTGAGCTTCTCCGTGCTTCGGAAGGCACCTATAAGCCGTTGGTCCCGGCTGTCATCATTGTATAGCAGTCGTCAAGCTATCTCAAGTGTTTTAGGCAGCCTGTAAAATCTGACATCAGTGTTGGCCACTTAAACACACGAAAAACAAAACAAAGTCCTCAAGAATGGTCTCTTTTACGATAAGATGGCTGATGTCAAGGAAACAGTTTGCTATTGAAATTAAGGTCAGGAACGGTCGAGGTGATTCAAGGTTGGGCGAAAAACCTGCGTAGGCGTCGCCCGCCGGCGCCGTGTTCGGGAAAACGTCATAACTTATTAGTAATCTGTGAAAACGTAGAGAAAAACAAGCAGAGATAACAAATCTTTGCTGTAAACAAATCATTTCTTAAAAAAATATTTTTTTAACTAAAGAAAAACCGACTTCACCTCCAAACTGCACAATACACAACTCTTGGAGCACCGGACAAGTATATGCCCTTTGAAACAAAAAAGATTTTTCCAAATCGGCCCAGGCGTCTTTGTATAATCGTCATAATCGATGAACATTCATAAATAATAAATAAATAAATATTTCGACGAATTGATAACCTCCTTTAAAAATTTATTTATTAAAACTTTATTGATCCCCACTTAAATTTTTTTACAATTGGCGGACTTAAGGCTAAGAGCGTTTACTCCCAGTCTACCATATGGATAAACAGATAAAATTTAAAATCTACCTACTTTATTTATATCATGGTATAATAAAACATGTATTCTCTTAACGAGATGAAACTTGACTACGTCACAAAGTGTTGCCACTGATTGTTCTTTTTAGTAATTTTAAGGACTTTCTCAATTAGTTCATGAATATTAAATAAAATATTAACTAACTTAGCTATTTAGTATCTCGCGATTCTCGCGTGATTCATCAATTCAATATTGTATAAATTGATATAATGGATTATTAATTCTTCCATGCTGGTCTGGGAGAAAAGAAAAAACTTAGAATGTATCAGCTGCTTCTCTTCCCGGGCAGATCGTAAGAGCCGATCGAGGGAATGGGCAAAAAATCGAATCGCATTCATAGGCGATGCGGCTAGCAACCCATCACTAGTGTGATTCCTACTTCCACCTTCTTGCCCACATCAAGCTAAAAGTGGCCTTTGAGTCTTGCAGCCCTGGGCTCTATCTGCTTAGAGCCGCAAGACTTAAAAATGCTCTGTCTGCCCCATTAGGGATAAAGACGTGATAGTATGTATGTATGTATTAATTCGAAATTGGTATATAAAGTTCAAAAATGCATTACGCTCGGGTAATTCAATTTCACACAGTGGCAACATATCAAACTGATAACGTAGTCAAGTTTCACCTACGTCATCAGCTGTCACGGGAAGAGAATATCTTATTTTATTATACCATGATTTATATCACATTTACTGAACGACTTTCTTCTGTATATCTTCATTTTTTTAAACCAAGTCGGTTGGTGATAATTTGACAAGGTAACAACTTTGTTTATGTTTTCAAAAGGCCTATGAATCACCTCACCTGATCCACGTCGTTTGATATGACTCATACATGTAGGCGGCCTGTTTTGCTAATACGTCCAGGAGATATGCCATTGTCCGACAACATTGATGTCTCCGTTCGACGACCTTACGACGACCTAGGTTTCAGGCATTTGAATAGGATGTGATCTCGTCCGTCAATAAGATTATCCAAAAACAAAGGACCCATATTTTTCGTTTAGAAAAGAAGTCAAAATTCACGAAGATACAGCGCTTCGAAGTTTTGGAGTGGAGGTGAATTACGTCACCGTTGGGTAAAAACCGTAGCTTATCGTGACGTCACGCGAGAGAAATTTGAAATGATGTCTACATTTCCTTTCAAATGATTTATTTCAAATAGGTGCAGAAGTACTGGACCCCAGACAATTCCGGTAGACCCAGATGAATTTAGTCTATTATACTGAACAACTTTTACCAAGGAACATATTAATATGTCGAAATATGAAAAATATTTTTTGGCTTTCCATAAAAACTCGGTTCGCCTAATCGGTCATCTTGTTGAAGACAAAAATTACTTTCGTATTTCGATATATGTTTCTTAGGGAAAGTTGTTCAGTATCACAGACTGAATTCACCCTTGACGAATTGAATTAAATAGTTTCAGTATATTTTGTTAGACCTTATCAATCTTATTATAAAACGCAGACTAACTTTGTTACTAGGTTTAAACTATTTTCCGACAAAATCAAGTTGACATTTAGTAATATGCCGTGGTCTCATCTAAAAATGTCAACGGAATTTAGTCGAATAATGGTTTAAACCTAGTAACAAAGTTAGTCTGCGTTTTATAATAAGACAGTATATATATATATATATATATATATATATATGTATAGGTACACTCGTGATAGCGTGTTTGCATCAGCTGGCATAAGTCAGTTCAGTGTGAATCACACTAGATTACGTAGGTAACTACAAGATTAGTGTGTTTTGCGGATAGGTATCAAATTCTTTTGTTCTTGTTGTTTCTTATTATGTGTATTGCGTATTGCGACTTATAATAGGTACCTATCTATATGAATTTTCCTTATCTAGAAGCATAGATAATATAATTAGATAATTATTGACGTAACTAGCTAACTAGTAGATATTTAGATGAGACTAACTTGTAGCACAGTTATTTAATTTACCTAGAAACCTCCATATTTTCTACTTAATGTTTGTATCTCTTCGCATTTTACGAAAATTCGATCGTAGCGCCATCTACCGTTGAGTAGCAGAATCATTTACAATGATCATTTCATGCAAGCCCGTAGCGCCATCTACCGACGAGTAGTAGAAGCAATAAAAGCATATCTTTTAACGCCATCTAGTAAAAGCCGTAGGAAACTTTCGAGCACAACGTATCGCGTTCTTAATGTTATTCTGATAGTATTATAGGTGGCGCTATGAGTATGAAATATTTTCGTACGTGCAATCTGGAAAAGGTAAAGAAATGGACGGAGTTCCCTTTTGTTGTACGAAAATGTTTTCTTTATCATACTAAACCTACTCATACGACTATCTATAGAGTCTAGAAAAACCAAGATTATACAACGTGGAAGGGACATACCTGTAATAAATCGAACCACAGGCTTTATTAGATCACAATAGTATATATTTTAATTTCATTATACTATAGTGGTTGCCGTGTGGTTTCCGGCAGAGTAGCATAGGGCCACTCCAAGTCCTCCCGTGGGTGTCCTAGAAGGCGACTTAGGAAATACAAGCTAA
This sequence comes from Acrobasis consociella, assembly GCA_963555685.1. Lineage (NCBI taxonomy): Eukaryota > Metazoa > Arthropoda > Insecta > Lepidoptera > Pyralidae > Acrobasis > Acrobasis consociella. Next base: position 6,870,564 of record OY743132.1, on the reverse strand, counting down.
ACAAAGCTAATCAGTGAGACCTCTCTAACCAGTCTGGCCAGCGTGGAGAGTGTAGGCCAAGACCTCTGGCAGCTCTGGCCAAGTTTGGCTCGGGTAGTACAGAGAGGTTCGTGCTCCTGCAGTGGAGACAAAAAGACCTGATGATGATGATGATAGTGGTTATAGTGAGCCGGTCGATTTATTACGCGTATGTCTGTTCCACGTTGTATATTATCAGAGGTATCTTAAATAAATACTTAGTACCAGGGCGACCGAGCTTTGCTCGGTTATATCTCAAACACTAACGAAATTTTTTAAACTTGTCTAAAAACCATAAAAACATATAAACTTCCACATAAAAAAAAAACAAAAATAACTCACCGTGTGGGATTCGAACCCGTAACACTCTTTCTAGCGGTCCGCGTAACCGCTGGGCCAGACGGATAGCGCCCAACAGGACGAAATTAGCGACCATATTCTGCGTGGAAATAAAAACGCATGAAAACTCGAAAACACGCGTTTTCCCAAACATAAGACTAATCTAGATCGATTGTCTACCCCTGAAAACCCCCGTATACCAAATTTCTGCGAAATCGTTAGAGCCGTTTCCGAGATCACAGAAATTTATATACATATAAATAAATAAATATACAAGAATTGCTCGTTTAAAGGTATAAGATTAGTCTTATTCAAGAAAAGGATACTTTCATCTTTTAAAGTATAGATAAGTCTATCATCTACCTGTATAGTTTTACCATTTACTCTCTTATGTGCTTACATGTAAGAGACAGCTAATTTCATCTTCAGACCCCGCTGAGTTTAACAATGCAAGAGAATACGACCCCTACGGACGACCGAAGGTAGATTAGTACTATAAACATAATTCCAATTGTTATGGCATATTATGCTTTATGTGTCTTGTAATAAAGTTCAAATTAATTGTATTAATTTAGTTACTTACGACGTTTCATAGATCATTATTTTGAATCATCGGAACGGACATATTAAAGTACGAAGTCGGAGTCATCTCATGGAAAATTGACCCTTATAACGTTGTTCTTAAAGATGTTTATCGAATGTGTATGTTTTTTTTCTTTTTTAAGTACCGTTCTATCCAGCCAGTTCGTTATTAATTTTATATTAAGCCAATTAAACATGGCGGACAGATTATCATTATTGTAATAATGAATATAAATTCAGAGATGGAAATCATGCATGAGAAATTATATGAAAGTCTAATTAAAGGTATAATTCGCAAAAAAGTCATTTTGCGCCGACACTGTATAAATTTCATCCCTACTTTTAGACCCCATCCGACCTTGCATAAATTTCATCCCCAATTTTAAGTCCTTAATGGCAAAAGTATCTGTTTACCTCGTTCGGGGCAAAGACGTAATAATGTATTTATTTGTATTATATATAAAGCCGGATCTACATTTTATCGTATTTTCATTTAATAAAACTTATTTTCTTTATTTTTAACCAGTTGTACCTAAGTATTAGAAAAATATACTATCTTCCTCGTCCCATCTTTACATCTGTGGCTGGACAGTAGATGTTATTAGATTTAAAACACAGATCTGCCCGAGATAACCCTCTATTACAGACATCCAAGATGGCCGCTCGATTTTTTTAATCATAACCATTTATGAAATTCCTTGGACACTTTTTGATGGCCCGACGAGATACAACTAGCGCTTTTGGAGGTTAAGCATCTGTAGGTGTGGTCCGCACTTAGATTGGAGACAAGAGACAAATTATCGCAGGCTCCGAGCTTTAGAAGGCACGTTAAGCTGTTGCTATCTTTAAATCTGACACCAATGTTGGTCACTCTTTTCTTCCCATTGCTAGATACTTAAGTACTTATAAATCACAAGTAATTAAGTCTTGTTATTCACAAGAACCTAATTATTAAAAACCTTTGAAGCTCAGTGCCCGGAAAAAGTACGCTTTGCTAGCGATTTCACAAGTTAAGCATCGTCGGGGTGATCAGCACTCGGATGGGTGACCACAAGTGGAGCCCCTCCGTGTTTCGGAAGGCACATTAAACGTCATCATTGTGTGGTAGTCGTCAGCTAAGTCAGATGCCTGTAGGCAGGTTGAATTTAGGCATGACGAGAAATATTTTTGGTCCATCGGTTAGATTATTTAAAAATATTGTACACATATTTTTTTTTTCTCTGAGAAACCAAAAATGACGCAGATACAGCGCATATAAATTTCGCATGACGTCAAGGCTGGGTACGATTTTTACTTAGCGGTGACGTCGCAAGCCCGACTCCGGAACTTTGACGCTCCGTATCTTTGTGAATTTTTACTTTTTTGGTAAACTGAAGAATACGGGTCTATTTTTGTTGGATAATCTGAAAGACGGACTAATTACAATCATTCTTTTTGGACCCTGTCGTCATTTTATTTTTTTTATTCTGAAAACTGAAAAAAAAACCTGTACAGTAAAATTTAAAGCTGTTTATTAATATGTTTCTGCTTCTTCTCCAGGACATGGACCTCATCGAGGTGCTGTGGAAGCAGGATGTGGACATGGGCTTCTCTCTCGAGGACCCTATGCAGATGGTGAGTCAAGCTTTCTTTGCCTTTCTTTGAGTCGGTTATTCATTTATTTTTTGGTATAGTTACACTGATTAAGCTAGCGCCAAAGTAAAGCGTATATATAACCCTTTGCTTATTTAAGGGTATTGCATATTCAAGGGTCAATAATAGAATTTTAGCCTTAAACGTGCAAATATTCAGATTTTTATAAATTTTTCAATATTTATTAATAATAAAGTCTAACAGAAAAATAAAAATATAATCGCTTTTTAATTTGGAGAAAACTGAATTAGGTAAGTGTAATTCAGAAATACATATATCAAATTCATGTATTATCAAAATATTTATAATAGTACTTTACTGGAAAAAATAAATTTTAAATTGAATTAAAACTGTACTTATTAAAATTTAAATTAAAACAAAATAAGAAATAAAACTAAAAAAAATACAAAATATGTAGTCCCACTAAAATATTACCCCTCGGCAACGTGGCCAAAAGGCTGGCAGCATTACCACTTATTCATCATCATCATCATCAGGTATTTTTGTCTCCACTGCAGGAGCACGACCCTCTCTGTACTATCAGAACCATACTTGGCCAGAGCAGCCAGAGGACTTGGCATACACTCTCCACGCTGGCCAGACGGGTTGGAGAGGTCTCATTAATATTTATAAGCTTCGTTTAGCTTGTATTCCCTGAGTCGCCTTCTACGACATCCACGGGAGGACTTGGAGTGGCCCTATTCTACTCTGCCGGAAACCACACGGCATATATTAACCAAAGCAATGTTTACAGGAGGGTCCTCAAGCCAAGAAGGTGGACGATGGGGCGCAGGACCTGAAGCTGGCGGAAAAGTTGCAGAAGCAGAAGGAAGAAGATGAGAACATAGAGAAAGTGAAGGCGTCGCTGCTGGGGGCTGATGTGAAGGAGGTCAGTTATTTTTACTAGTTTTTATTCAACTTCAATGTAACTTGGCCTTTTATTGTCATCTTCCATGCTGGTCTGGGAGAAAAGAAAAGAAAACTTTGAGTGTACCAGCTGCTTCCCGCGCAGATTGTAAAAGCCGATCGAGAAATTGGGCGAAAATGCGAATAATGTTAACAGGCGATGCGGCTAGCAACCAGGGACCGGAAAACCCCTTTATTTGATTAAGTCTATCGATGGAGTAACTCCATCATAAGCTTACCCTTTGTTACAGTTAGCATATCGATTGACTTACCCTAACGTTATGGTAACTACTTTAAATCAGTTAACTAATGGTAACTGGACTTACCAGTAACCTTAAAGTTCCGATTATACCTGTTAGCATCAAGTTGGTTACCCTTTCCCCCTCTTAGTTCTACAGTCTTGTCTACTACTTCCAAACTCATAGAAACGACTGTAAACAATGTAATATAAGTCTTAAGTGAACGCAATTAGTATAATTATTAAATGGCTGTTTGGACATCCACAAAGCCTGCCTTCTTTTTCTAACCCGATGCGTCGTCTCGCTAACCCTATAAACTTTTTGCACAAGCAGTTTTGTGTTGTATGCTATTCAAATAAAGATTAAATTGCTTGAGGCCGTATAAATAATATTGATAGGGTAAGCCAATCATAGGGTTTTGCGGTATTAGTTAGTGCTTAGTTGAATTAACTGTATTGTATTAGTAAGCCTTTTGTCAGGGTAAGCAAATGATATGGTTAACAAATCATTAGGGTTTACGAAAACCAGTCGATCAAAAACCCGAACGAAAACCCTTCAAAAGGTAAGCGGTTCCGGTCCCTGCTAGCAACCCATCTCTGTATTGATTGCTTTTCCATCTTCTCGCCCACCATGACGCTAAAAGTGGCTTTTGGGTCAAAATCTCTATCGCCAAAAGTCAAAATGCTCTGTCTGCCCATTAGGGATAGGAGCGTGATAGTATGTATGTATGTATTTGTATGAATGTTGGTTCGGGTCAAATCTTGCAACTCAATTTTAACCAGTTATCCACAACAGATTAACCCTTTCACCGCGAGACTTAATATCAGTTGTCGTGCGAGGCATAGTTAATTTAAAATAAATTTAAAACCTACAACTAAAAACGGATATGGATACGTTATTTATGTGTCAAACGAGAATTTTTTTTTTGATGGCAATATCCGACGTTTACTGTTAAAAGGTTAAACTGAAATTTTGCATACTTGTGTAAGTCGAATGACAGTGAAATATTATGGAGTCAATGAGCTGTTCCGATGACGGAGCCGGGAGATATTCGACGGAACTCAGTTATAAAACATAACCTTACTGAGTGGGACACTTATGATTTGTCTTGACGGGCATTTTATGGCAGACGATGCCTATGGTCTGATCACGGAGATGGAAAGTAGTCGATGGAACTAATAAATAAAACGACGCAACTCCATCGAGTTTGGGCTTATTTTATTTGTCTTAGTAACTACTATTCTAGAATATTTTGCCATTTATTCACGGAATAAATAAACTAGTTTTCGTCAAATCTGCCCGAATGAGTAGAACATCTAATACATCATACATACATATATAATGTCACGCCTGTTTCCCACAAGGGTAGGCAGAGACTATGGATCTCCACTTGCTACGATCCTGACAGACCTCTTTCGCTTCATCTACATTCATTACTCTTCATGCATACCCACAGATTACAAGTACTTTTTACCTCTCCTTTTTAGGGTTCCGTACCCAAAGGGCAAAAACGGAACCCTATTGCTAAGACTTCGCTGTCTGTCCATCTGTCTGTCATCAGGCTGTATCTCAAGAACCGCGATAGCTAGACAGTAGAAATTTTCGCAAAGTATGTATTTCTGTTGCCGCTATGACAACAAATACTAAAGACAAAATAAAATAAATATTTAGAGGGGCTACCTTACAACGCGATTTTTTATAGATAATGGTACGGAACCCTTAGTGCGCGAATCCGATTCGCACTTGGCCGGTTATTTAAGAACGTCAGCAATCTGGTCGCGGTACGTTCGTCGGGGACGACCCTGACTCTTCCACTCACATTCGCTTTGTTTTCCCTAATAAATCATTTATATCAGAAATTGTTCACAGGATGATCCGTGGGCCGGTCTATCTTACACCGTGGACACCGAAACCGGTAAGTACATACATACATAATATCACGCCTTTTTCCCGCAGCGGTAGGCAGAGACTATGGACCTCCACTTGCTCCTGACAAACCTCTTTTGCTTCATCTAAACTAACTGGTAAGTACAGTCAAAGATATTATAATTACTAACTTAACAAATATCCAACGCCATATAAACTATTGGAGGGTGTAAGCAGGCAAAACTGGAGTTGTGGGTAGGCACACAGAGATGGCAGCACACACGACTAGCAAAAAAGTGACAAAGTGTTAAATAGGTATGCTTTAACCCTTTCACCGCGAAACTTTATATCAGTTGTCGTGCCCCCAGCGCGAGACATGGTAAATCTAACATGCCTATCTACAACCAAAAACGGATATGGATACGTAAGTTATGTGCCATACGAGCATTTTTATATACACAATATATGCAACGCTCGCGGTTAAAGGGTTATTTATTGCTTTTCATATAAGTCATATTTAATTAATTAGAGTATTAATTTATTTACATAATAGGAGTAAAAGATTTTAACGTTTTAATTATTACTTTATAGCGCCATCTAGTGAGTGACAAAGAAGAGAAATAATTATGTTTATAGGGCGATGTGTAGGCTTGGTACATTTTTACAATGTTTTGCTAGCATGTGGGTGGCTGTTGTGTGCCATACCTAGGCAAAAGCCTCCTCTCTTCAACCATCCTGCTATTCAGGTAAGAAGTTGTCGAATACATACATACTATCACGTCTTTATCCCCAATGGGGCAAACAGAGCATTTTGAGTCTTGCAGCTCTAAGCAGATAGAGCCCAGGGCTGCACGACTCAAAGGCCACTTTTAGCTTGATGTGGGCAAAAAGGTGGATGAAGGGATCAAAATAGTGATGGGTTGCTAGCGGCATCGCCTGTTAATATGATTCGATTTTTTCCCATTGCCGCGATCGGATCTTCGATCTGCCCGGAAAAGAAGCAGCTGGTACATTCTAAGTTTCTTTTCTCCCAGACCAGCATGGAAGTAAATACAATTTTTTTTTTACAATTTTGAAAGTAAATTTAATTGTTAAAATCTTAAGCTATCTTGTAGCCTATAGCCCCAGACTCCTCAAGCAGCTTACCTAAGGATGCAATCAGAAAAGCTAAGACAAAAACAAAGTTAATTGCACCAAAACATTATGAATTATGAAGATACAGAATAATAGAATATTTAATTACCCAATTTGCCGTGTGGTTTCCGGCAGAGTAGAAAAGGGCCACTCCAAGTCCTCCCGTGGATGTCGTAGAAGGCGACTTAGGAAATAGAAGCTAAACAAAGCTTATACACATCAATGAGACCTCTTCAGCCCGTCTGGCTAGCAAGGAGAGTGTAGGCCAAGTCATCTGGCTGCTCTGGCTAAGTATGGCTCTAGTAGTCCAGAGAGGGTCGTGCTCCTGCAGTGAAAACAAAAAGACCTGGTGATAATGATGATGATAATTACTCAATAATTATAATAATTAATATCTAATTATTCAATGGGATTCGCCCAAACAAGTACATTATTGTTTTTTAAAGCATAATAATGCATGTTTTGTAACTTGTTTATATTTAAACGTGTAATAAAGAGTTAAAACAAAAAACTTAGGCACCTTATCGCAACTGCAATCTTCAGGCAATCGAGTTACTTGTAGTTCATTTAATGTTATAATTTCGCCCTTCCATGCTGGTCTGGTAGAAAAGAGAAACTTAGAATGAGCCCTGCTTCGCTTCCCGCGCGAATCGTAAAGCCGATATATTGATAAGTGATACGGCTAGCAACCAATTACTATTTTCATTCATAAAAAAAATTGGCATTTTTATACAAGAAAGTGTGCAGCAGCCCGGAAAATTTGTATGGGAATTATGTTTTTTTTTTTGTTTTTTTACTATTATTTTATTATCATTATACTATAGTGATCTAATATAACCCGTAGTTCGATTTTTTTCCCGGGCAATTTGTATGGGAACGTCGTGTTTTATTAGTTTTTTGACTTTTTATTTTATATCATTAGAGGTAGGTATACTATAGTGATATAGTATAACTCGTGGTTCGATTTATTACAGATATGTCTTTTTCACGTTGTAAAAGGCTAATTTTACCAACACACGATTAAGTTCCCACTCCAACCGTACAGACAAACATACAAACAATACAATGGCACTTACGACCGATCTGACATCGATCCGTAGGGCAGCGCCCTAGTACATAAGGGCTGCACCCCTCGTCCCTTCGTATAAATATAGGGGAGGGAGGATTGGTCTTATCGCATTCTGGTGAGTAGATTTACATTAAGTTGTGTAAATCTATGATAGAAATTTATACGTCTATCTATACATATAATAAAACATTAAAAATGTGTCTGTACATTAACTATATTTCAAAAAAATATTTGAGGCGATGGAGACAGTAACAGACTAACAATTTTAAAAAAAAATTGTCTGTTTGCCTGTTTTTTTACGCTAATCTCCAGAAATACTAGACGGATTCGAATGTTTTATTTTATTTTATTAATGGCATAAATGGCTTTTTGTTATATAGCTGTTAAGCCTGGGCAACATATGTAAAGGGTATAAATTATTTTGGAAAATGGAACACCTGATGCAGAACTATAATGGACCAACAAAACTATAGGAAATATAAAAGTGACGCCTTAGCAAAAGTTGTTTAGCTGAGCAGAGTCATAAAATTCACGCGAACGACGTCGCGGGGCGGTTTTGCGGTGATTTTGCAAGAACCAGCATCACGTCTTGCTACTAACACCTACCTTTGCTTGCCTTACGTGAGCAAACAAAGCCCGCTCACCGCTACACTGTCGAGCTCTCCTTCGTTTCATGAGCTCCGCTAAGCCTACAAACTCCCATATTTCGTTAAAAATCTTTAATTGCCCGGTAGAATAGTGTCGGGGGTGAAAACAGCTGAATCATTGGAATGATTGTAGCCATAGGGGTCCTGGAGGAATAGGGACAAAAAAATATTATTTGGGGAGTTAGTTATTTTACAAAAAATAAAAAATAACGGTCTAAAATACGGTTTTCTAATACATTTTTTTATTCATATCGATACGGAAACAAAATCAAATGTGCTTTTTTAAATCAGCTCAAAAATAAATAAGTTGCTGTTATATAAAATATAAAATCCAATGGAAAGGGAAACAGTCAAGTAACAGAAAAAGGATGCACATACAGTGCTCTTGACGTCACTGCTATTAGGTCCCGCGCGTACAAAAGAGATAGTGAGATGCTCCCCCACTCTTATATTTGAAATATTAGTTACTATGTACTTCATTTATTGACCAATTTTCTTGCTGTTTTTATAAAAAGATTTCATTTTAGTCGTATTTTTCATTTTAATTAAAATATTAACCAGAAACATACACAGTGCAATAGCTTATTCTTTGGGAAAATCCAGCGCTAAAGTGTTTACGAAGTATGATACACTTTTTTATTTCCATGATGTTGGTTTAGCAACACGAGAACATTTCAAGCTACCTAAAGATATCTTACATACGATTGCCGAACTATGATAACAGCCGGAACTACGTTTCTTCGGCTAACGAAAAAATAACTCTTTACAATTAGGAAAAAAAAACATATTATTTACACGAGTAAATATCAAAAACAAATAAACAACGCTATGGATTTTTACTATACGTATGTATGTGGACAAAGATGATGAAATCCGAAAAAGATGCAGTAATAGGTACTTAATAGCATTTTAAAATCAGTTTTTTAAGTAAAAAACTTAACCTCAAAACATTCTCAGTGAAACATTATCGAACCTGCGACTCGTGTAATTTATGCATTGAAAATATTCGAATAATAATCGAATACGTTTTCGAACAAAAGCCGAAAAAGCCCAATAATCAGTCGATTATCTTCGAAATTTCTCGGAGGACACGTCGGAGCTATAATGAGTTGATAAAAAACCAGCGTACCCTGGACCCGGTCCTACCCTTTCTTCCAAAAATCCCTTGCTGTAATGCCTTGGTAGGATATTTTCAGAGCTCAATCGAAAATGGCCGATGGAGGCGAGTGACAGCCGCGTTCGAATTTCAAAAAAGAATCGTTCCTTTAGGGTTCCGTTCTCATGCATGGAAGAACCGGAACAGAAGCACAGTAACATTTGTTTGATTATAAATCAGATTGAAGAATACCGATAACATTCTTCTTCTTCTTCCTTACAATTTCTCATTTATTTATATGGGGTCGGCGCAAAATGTCTTTTTTTTTACATTTTTTTCTATGGCGAATGATACCCTCATCTACTCCTAGGGCTTTTATATATAATTTTTTTATGCATTCCTTCCATCTTTTCTTTGGTCTTCCTCTATCATTATCATTCATCTTTTTGTCTTCAGTCCAGGAGCACGACCCTCTCTGAACTACCAGAGCCATACTTGGCTTGGGCAGCCAGAGGAACTAGCTTAGTTTAGTACAGGTTAATTTTATAGCTTAGTTTAGTTTTACCAATCCCCCTTAGTTTGTGACGTACTCTTAATTTATGTGTGTAATGGATGGTCTAGCGGAAAAATTCTTCATTCTTAAGATCTTTAGTTTTACCTTCTGTGCTCTCAAGTTGTTGGTAAAATAAACCTAAGACAAAATGTCAATGTCACAAATATCTGTCAGATTGAACTGTCATACTGACTTTAGATGTAACCTTTCGTCCTTGCTCTCAAAAAAAAATTAAATCCTACTCAATCCAAGTGATTTCTTTAATTTGCTCATATCCCATCTCAAGTCTCATCCTATAGATAAAAAGATATGCACGGAACCCGCAAATCTCCCCCAATTCGCTCTTACCCTTTTTTTCTCTCCCGACTTTTCCACAAGTCATGGTCGGCCTGTGTTCTCTGTGATTAATACTTTGCCTCTTTTTTCATCGGAGTTTTGTCTATGGCATTATGTTTTTTTTTTTAAGAATTGGTGATATTACGAATTTCTGTATGTTCTTTGACGGCGTTTTGGAGTTTTTGTACGCTTATATTGACTTTAAGATAGCATCTGTCGTTTAGATGTTGAGTTCTACAATACAGTTATTGAAACGTCAACTTTAGTGATATCAAATGGTATTTAAAGGGTTTTGTTTTGTTGCAAAATCTCGAATGAGATGTAGACATAAGAGGAACTACATAGGTAAATACTTTACCACATTCAGGAACACTATACTATAAGCTTTTAATAATCTTATGGAAAGGGAAACTGTCAAGTAGCTGAAAAAGGATGCACGTACAGCGCTCTTGACGTCACGCTATGAGGTCTCGCGCGTACGAAAGAGATATAGTGAGAAGTCCCCACCACGCTCCCACTGTTATATTTGAAATGTAAATTGGTTGCATTAACTATATAACCAATTTTCTAGCCGTTTTCTAAAATATGTTTTATTATTTATTTAGCTTAGTTTAGTACAGGTTAATTTTATAGCTTAGTTTAGTTTACTACTTTAGTTTTATCTGTTTGTTTTCATTTCATATTTCATAAATTTCCTTTTTAAAAAATATTTCTTTTCAGTGGTATTTTTTGTTTTATACAAAACATAACCTCACCAAAAACAGACACAGTAAAATAGCCTATTTCATATAATTTTGTCTAACCTTACAACAAAGCTCCCATCCAAGAATAGGTAGCACCCGACGTCACTTACCCAACGTTCTACTTAATACTCACAGGCACATGAATTGATTTTAATTCAACAATAAATATTATTAATGATCCGTTCCTATGGGATTGAGACATTTTCATTAATCAAATATGACACTGTATGGGGTTCCATAGCCCCATACAACCGGCGCATTGTTGCCGTTTCTATGTGAATAGTATATAAGACGATTTTGGGTGCAGGCCGTTCTAGAGATTTGAGGGTAAAAATAACAGGCCAAGTGCGTGTCTGATTCAGTAGCGTGCGTTTCATACAGACATAGCATTTGTCTGCCGTGATGTATATCGGATACTAGCGAAAAATGTATTTTCCTTGATATGCAGGTGTCTCGTAATCTATCTGTCTATATAGTTACAACGTGGAAGGGAGATACCGTAATAAATCGAATCACAGGCGATACAAGATCACTATAGTATAATGATAATAAAATAACAGTCAAAAAACAAAAGAAAATTCGTCATTTCCATACAAATTGCCCAGACGGCTGCACTAGTGCACAGTGCACAGTTTTGTATGAAAACGACGATTTTTTTAGTTTTTGACTGTTATTTTAATTTCATTATACTATTATGATCTAGTATAGCCGGTGGTTCGATTTATTACGGGTATGTCCCTTCCACGTTGTATATAATAGGCAAAAGTGATTGACTGATGTTTCAACGCACAGGCCAACCGCTGGCTCTAGAGACTCCAAATTTAGCACATAGGTTCCTTATGAAGTCTAGGGGTGCACTATAAAAGGATATTTTAAAACTCACTCCCTAAGAGGATGAAACCGGGGTTCAAAGTTTTTATGGAGAAACGAGATAAGTAGTTATTCATATTTTATAATAAGAAAATTAAAAACATAAAAAACCGATTATAATACTATTAGAACCATTTTCGACTTCTACGCGGACGAAGTCTCGGACTAAAACTAGTTTAGGTATAAGATTAGTGTTTATTGTCAAAAATATTTGTTCACGTCACGTGGTCAGACACCACGCTCAGAGTAGATCCGAAGTTACATGTAAGTACAACATTTACAACATGGGGACTTCGTCATAAGTTTACATATTACAACTTAATTTCGTCAATGCTGCCAGCCTTCTGGGTACCCTACCTCGCGGCGACGCGTTGGAGTCTCTTTTTTATTTATAGTAATTTTTTTATAATTTTTATTTTATTTGAATTTGTAATGTGCTTAAGAAAATAAAACGAGTTTAAATCAGCAAAAAAACAAAAAAAAAACATAATTTTATATGGTAATTGGGTATTTTCCTAGGTCACAAATAAATTATTTTGTACTGATAAGAAAATAAAACGTCGCTTGTCTTTGAACATATCAATTTTTACGTGATTTTACATTTATATTGCAGAAAAACTGATAATAAGAGCGCTATTTGACTTCAAGAAACTGTGACGTCATCTGCCTGTATTTGATGCAAATTCCATTGAAAATGTTTGTTTTGACGTTAAGGAAAAAGTATCTGAATTGACTTGTTGGAAACTAGCTTAGCTTAGCGTAATTGTTTTCAAAGAATTATGTATTTTGTAGACTAATTCTTATCGTGTGTGTTAGTGACTAACACTAGTGTCAGAGTTTTTAAACCGCCTTAAAGGCCTCTGACATGGTTTTAGGTAACGACCAATGTCAAAGACAGTGACCGGGACCGACGGCTTAACGTGAGTGTAGGTACTTACTTTTCAAAAGTAGTAGTTAGCCCTAAACTGTGAACTCGCGAACATTATCTCGGCAATTTCATGACCAATTTGGCTCATGTTTGAAGTAAAAAATTTATATGTTATTCCTATATTTAGGTGCCTAAGATATTTTGCATCAGAACAGCATTCATTTTATCTTTATTGGAAAAGCATCCCATATTTTTTTTGCCTTTTTATTTATTTATTAACGTTTATTACAAAAATGTAACAGGCGGACTTATCTTCCGTTTGGTTTCCGGCTGAGTAGAATAGGACCACTCCAAGTCCTCCCGTGGATGTCGTAGAAGGCGACTTAGGAAACACAAGCTAAACAAAGCTTATAAACATCAATGAGACCTCTCCAACCTGTCTGGCCAGCGAGGAGTGTGTAGGCCAAGTCCTCTGGCGATGGATACACAGTAATAGAGTAAGAATTTTAAAAAAATGTCTTTCGGTTTGTACACGCTAATCCCCGGAAATACTGGACAGATTTAAATGAAACATTTTTCGTTATATAGTTGTTAAACCTGGGCAACATATAGGGTACAAATGATTTTGGAAAATGGAAAATCTGATGCAGATAATGGTCCAGCTAAACTATTAGAAATATAAAAATGACGCCTTAGCAAAAGTTGTTCAGCCTGATGAGCATTTTCCAGAGACAAAGCCTACGCGAACGAAGTCGCGGGCTTCGGCTAGTTATTTTTAATAATTTTAAGTCTTCTTTGGTTATTTTTTTTTAATTCACGCGCTCTGCTATTCCTACTCGCCAGTATCATAATAACAGTCCTTGCTCTGAACATGATAACTCTTTGTCTATGGTCTAGTGTCGATGGCGGTAAAACGCAACACACGATGAGTGAACACTTCGCGCGTGCTTTTTCTGATAGTCATCACAACACTACAGAGTATTGAACTGTTAACGGCGAAATTTTACTATTACATGCTACCCATCGCCTTATAAACATAATAATTCGTCTTCCTTGTCACTAGATGGCACTATGAGGTAATAATTAAAACATTAAAATCTTTTATTACAATTATTCAAATAAAGTAGTACTCTAATTAATTAAATATGACTTATATAATATGCAATAAATGTTTTTAAAGCATATTGAACACTTCCTTTGTTACTTTTTTGCTAGTCGTGTGTGCTGCCATCTCTGTGTGCCTACTCCGCAACTCTAGTATTGCCTATTTATGGCCCTCCAATAGTTTCTATGGCGTTGGGTATCTGTTTGTTACTTTATAAATTATATTATCTTTACTAATTTATTGACTGAGTCAAAATAAATTAAACCTTCAATGCTGGTCTGGGAGAAAAATAATACTTCAATTGTACCAGCTGCTTCTCTTCCCGCGCAGATAGTAAAAGCCGATCGAGGAAATGGGCGAAAATGTGAATCATGCTAATAGGCGATGCGGCTAGCAACCCATCACTATATTGATTGTTTTTCCATCTTCTCGCGCACCATCATACTTTAAGTGGCCTTTGAGTCTTGCGGCCCTGGGCTCTGTCTGCTTAGAACCGCAAGACACAAAATGCTCTGTCTGCCCCATTAGGTTAAAGACGTGATAGTATGTATGTATGAATTTTGCGCCTAGCTTAATAAAGATATTGAAATGTATAGGTATGTATACTAACTTAACTGCCACTTAGATAAATCCTGGAACATTAATAAATCTTCCAAGAAAATCAATACGCGAAAGCAAGATGGCGGCGGGAAAAGCCGCAAACCATTTCATTAAAACAGCGACCATTAATAAAAGTAGAAAAAGATTAATGCACGAATACAATGCGTAATAAATTAAATGGACGTATATATCAGGGGAGCCTACCCTTAGCGGCCATTTTGTTATGAGACGCCCTCTGATTGGCCGGCTCCTTCGCTAATCAATAATTTCTGCCTATTTCACAAAACGTTACAAGTAATCTGTAAAACACAACGGATTATGAACCTTATTGCGTAGACGTGAAGAGTTATAGCGTAAAGCTGTGTGGAATACAAAATACAGTTCTATATTTGAATTCAAAGAACGCGTGTTCTCTGGAACGATTGTTTCAAATGATCGGAAGAAGTAAGATAGGTTTTATGCAATATTAATCTTAAGCAATCGGCATACGGTTTAAATTTGTTTGTTATTATTTCGGAACCAGTTTTCCTCGTATAAATTAAATGTTGGTATATCCAAATATGCTTGCATCCAATTAAATAGCTTCAATCAAATATAAACTCAATATCTATGATGCTAAAGTCTTGTTTGAATTATTTGTCATTGAAAAGTTTTACGTCTTCCTTAGTAATTAAACTATAGGTAGGTACCTTTTTTCTAATTTTAGTACTTAATTTGAATTTGAATTCATAACTGCCATGATTTAGGTTTGTTCAAATTTCGAACAGATTTTTAAACAAATCCTATTACTTACAAATCATAGATCTAGATTTTTTTACCTCGAATATTATACAACGTTAAAGGGACATATCCGTTATAAATTGAACCACGGGCTATACTAGATCACTATAGCGTAATGCAAAGAAAAAACAGTAAAAGAACAAAAAAATTGGCATTTACCTATATACTAAAGTGTGCGGCCGCCCGGACAATTTGTATGGGAATATTGTTTTTTTTTTTTGGTTTTTGACTGCTATTTTAATTTTATTATGATATAGTTATCTAGTATAGCCCGTGGTTTGATTTATAACGTGTATGTCCCTTCCAAGTTAAATAATATAGTAGCCAGAGCAGACCAGACCCTAGTGCATATAAGTATTACGAAACAGGTATGATATATCTTATCCATGTATAAAATATGTATCGTTGAGTTTCTGTCCTATAATTCAAGTTTCAACTTAGTTTGGGGCTAGATCAATAGTGTGATTTGACCTTATATATTTATGTGTTTTATTCCACGACCAGCTCTACGATCTAGCAAGTCTAGACATGCAAAGTTAAAATAATTACCCTTAAAATATGGCAATATTAAAGGCACAGAAATACTAACAATCCTTTTTTTCTATGATCAACATTGACATTACTTGCCTAACAAATTTAGCAAATCTCGAGATGCAATAAAAGTTACAATAATTACTGTTAAAAATAGCAATATTAAAGCCAAGAACAAACTAACAATCCTTTTTTTCTATGACATTACTTACCTAAAAAATGTAGCAAGTCTCGAGATGCATTTAAAGGTACAATAATTATTTCTTACACTTACATAAATTTCTCTAACAACCCAAAGGTTGGCTGTTAGATAATGCTTTTAGCATTAAGTCCGCCTATTGTGCCATATAAATTGTATTTTGTACAATATAGGTTAAATAAATAAATAAAATAATTACCGTTAAATTATGCAAATATTAAAGCCACAGAATCAAGAATCATTTATTTGCATTATACAATAGATATCAGTGTTGTTACAGACATACTAACAATCCTTCTTTTAATGTCATTTTCTTAAAAAATCTAGCAAGCCTCGAAATGCATTAAAATGTACAATCATTGTCGTTAAAATTTGGCAATACTAGCTCTGCCCGTGGGCTTCGCTCCCGTGGGAATTTCGGGATAAAAACTATTCTATGTCCTTCCCTGGGTATCAAACTATATCCATATCAAATTTCATCTAAATAGGTTCAGTGGTTGAAGCGTGGAAGTGGTAAAAAACAAACAAACAAATATGCAAACTCACTATCGCATTTATAATATTAGTAGGAAGTTGGATATTAGTAGGATAGGATTAAGGGTCCCCCGTACCCTAGACCAAAATACAACTTTCCATACAAACGTAGTCTACGTGTTATTTCAAAACGACATGTCCGATTTGGGCAAAATTTTGTAATTTCAAAGATATTGCAATTATCTAGGTTTCTAGTTTCCGACAATAAAAATATGAACTTGAAATAGAATATAGTGTTTTATATCATTTTTGACCATTAGTATGGGAAACTTCTAAATAAACAGTTCACAATTTTACCATAGGAAACCAGTTATAAAATTTCTTTACAATTACCAATTTTTACCGGAATCTGACATGTTGTTTCAAAATTAAACGTAGACTACGTTTGTATGGAGAAGTCTAGGGTAAGGGGACTCTTAAAGCAAGAACATACTAACAATCCTTTTTTTTCTATGATAAAAATCTAGCATGTCTCGAGATGCATTAAAAGTAGGGATGCAACGATACAGCTATTACGATACCAATACAAATGACGAATACATCGTAATGGCCAAATACGATAACGAATTACGATACGAATGCATTACGATATTTGTTTATACCATTTTGATGAATTTATTGGAAGCTTTGTTGTATGTTATTATTGTAAGACTAAGTAAAGTCTTCTTCTTCTTATATTTAAGAGCTGGGCTCTTGACGGTGGAGTGCTTTCCATGTCTCTCTTCCTTCCACTAAGTTCTTAACCTCTTACTCTAATCTTAAGTTAAGAACTAAGTAAAGTAAAAGTTTTAAAAAAAAGTTATGCATTTTTAATGAATATATTTATTAATTTTATCAATTTTCATCATTTACTTATATTTTAACCTTCCAGGACATAGCTGATTAAATGACGGAACGTCTAAATAGTTTGATTCAGAAAACACAACATATTTGAGTTTTTTCCTTTAAGTCGGTTTCTCTCATCACTGTGTATCAGTCCTGCCTGCCTGCTTAAAACTATCAATGCTAAAAGTGACGGATGCGAAGCGTTCAGAAATTGACGCGTTATGCGTTTCGTCTCACCCGAAACAGTAAAAATTTAAAAAAATTGGAGTAAATGTATCGTAAAAATATCGTATCGTAATATTTACGATAACGAATAATCGTAAAGGTTTACGATAATCGCCGATATACGATTATCGTATCGGTATCGTTGCATCCCTAATTAAAAGGTACAATAATTACCGTTAAAACATGGAATATTAAAGCCACAGAACAGACACCCAACCTTTTTTTTCTCTCAACACTTACCTCAAAAGAGTTTTGGGCAAAAAAGCCTTTAAGATGATGAGATTTGTCAAATTAGTTATGGTTGAAAAAAAGGTTCGGCTACCAATTTGCTAAAACGTTTTTTTGTTATACTTATGTAAGTTAGTGAAATGAACTATTATTATTTAGGAAGATATCTAGGAATACGAAAGATTATTCATAAATGTGAAATAAGGAGGTATTTTTAGTTCTCTTTATAATTAAAACCTAGAGTATTATTAAAACCATAGACTGTACACGTCACGTAGAATCTCTAGCCCGCATACTCAAAATATCAATTACTTGCTAAATCTATGTTAGTTAAAATATGTTTTTGTCTCTCTTTTTAGGGTTCCGTAGTAAACAAGGAACCCTTATAGTTTAGCCATGTCTGTCTGTCTGTCTGTCTGTCCGTACGCGGTCCTACTCAGACACTATAAGTACTAGAAAGCTGTAATTTGGTATGGATATGTATATTAACCATGGCGAAAAAGTCGTAAAAGAAAATCTGGAAAAATATTTTTTTTAGGGTAAAATTTTTGTTTGAGTTACATGTCCCCCCCCTCTATCTGCTAAACGGTTATACTCGTATATGGACACGTGAAAAAATTTACAGCTGTAGTTTATATAATGTAGTTTAAAGGAAAACTATAAGAGCTAAAAAGGGTTTATAAATTAAAAAGTTATAGGCGATCGACTTGTAAAATGTACTCGGAAAAGGAAAATTTCATACAAATTCAATAGATCATTAGTTTTTAGACGTTTTTAGTGGCATGAACTAAAAGTACGCATTTGCAACTACGGAACCCGAAACTGCGCGTGGCCAATTATTTCAATATTTGAGATAGTACAAGACAAAACATATTTTAACTAAAATAGGTTTAGCAAACGATTGATTATGTTTATGAATTAAAGGGTAGTACAGTACTAAGTATAAGTATTCGGTGATAGAATTTTATTTAGACGTGAGGTTTTGTGGTACTGGCCTGAGAGAAAAGATTTTTTTTTAATGTGCCAGTCTAAATTCAGTTATTTATTCAGTAATTAGACCTTTTCTGGCACTTTAACACGTCAATAAGTATAATTTACATTATTTGTGTGCATAAAAATTGATTTTTATAAAGAAAATCTACCTATACCAGCGCTTCGTAACGACCACTTCTAAAAAGAAACGCCGAAAAAAGTTCGTCACTTAATGTAAACCTGTAGGTTTACTGGTAGAAAAGCCGTTAGTCTTAGTTCCGCCTATAACATTTAGTTTTTACAAGTTTCATAAGTAAAATAATGAATTTGCTTCAAAAGATGCAAAAAAGATTAGTACCTAACTAAACTTTCATACTCGCAGCAGTCGTAGTTAAGCTATTTAAGCTAAGATTTAGTAAGTCATGCAGTTGAACTTACTGTTGGCTGAAAAGCTTGAAAGTAACCTGTAAAGCTTTAGTTTTGTTTTTAAGAAGATGACTTGATTGCGCTTAGGAAGCGGCAGTAAACTTAGCTGTAAGTAAATGATCTGACGTCAACATTTGCCTTATAAGAAATCGACAGAAATAATGACAATTATCAAGTGATACAAACACGAATGGATACAAATATCCAAAGATAAATAAATGATTTTGACATTGACTTTGACTTTGATTTGTTATATGGAGGTTGGTTGAATTCTTATAAACTGAGGAAAAACGTAGTTCTTTTGCTTTTTTTTAAGTGTACACTTATGTGACATGGAATTTTCTACAACCCGGTGGTTCTATGTTTAAATAAGGGTACGGGTGTCCTGGTCTATGCGTTATAATCAAGTTCCTTACTGTAAAATCTAAACCTTTCATGATATTATGTACAATTAATTTAGAAATTATTTCCAGACGTCATCTTGGTTTCCAAAAGAGTTTTTAGAGTCGGATTCAGCGGCCCAAAAATCCTGACAACGGCGACTATTTTGCATAAATATATAGCTGAGCTTTTATCTAAGATAATGCCATTTAAAAAATAGCTTTTTCCACTCGATCTTAGGTACTTCCCTTTAAATATGAATAAATATATAGGGACAAATTACACTGATTGAGCTAGCCCCAAAGTAAGTTCGAGACTTGTGTTATGAGATACTAACTCAACGATACTATATTTTGTAACAAATACTAGATAAACATCCAAGACCTAGGACAATTTGAAAAAGGCCATTTTCCAACTTGCCCTGACCGGGAATCAAACCTCTGGGTGGCGGACTAGCATGATGACCACTACGCCACGGAGGTCGTCAAACCTCCACACTTTACCTCTACATAGATATTTAAAATTTTAAATGCATAAAATAAATCTGCAGCTCCATACATTTTGGCACAGTGGGTATTTAATCTTGTGCAGAGCTGCAAATTATTATTGCGAGTTCTGGGATGGTCCCATAGTAACAGTTGTTCACATTGATTACTACTTTTACTCCCTTTCCGGTTGATACACCATTTCCGTTACACTTTGTATACAGCTGTTTGGCTAGTGTTACATTGACGTGCCTAATTTAGTTTAGTTGTAATTTACAACAAAAAAAAAAAACATTTTTATATTTTCAAATATTTCAGATCTTTGAGTTTGTGATTTGAAGTTCTACACTGAAAAAAAATGGATGCTAGTAGCAAAAAAATGTGCTACACGTTACCAAAATCGAGTGACTTTATTAAACTCAGAGCTACTAGTAGTAAAAATGTGTTTATTTAGTAGTTGTAGTTTGGGTTGCAACTACATGGTTCTACTAAATCGCAAGTAGCAAAACTGTTTTTGTTATTCCTTTTTATCAATGTAACATCTGAAAATACTATCCACGACCGTTCCAATATTTACTCCAAACGTGATTACAACAATTTTTGAACGCCCGAGTCATGATGACGTCACCGCATGGCGGCAATGGGGCAACTCATCACCAATCAGCAACTTATAGTTAACCTCACGAGGACCTGCAGGATCTATGAAAAGAGGTAGCGAGTGAGGTGACCTCTATGCGGTATTGAAAAATACTGGCCAGTGACAAGAAAAAGTATAAAAGTGGTGCGGATTTTGAACATTTGATTTGTAGGTACGATTTTAGCGAGAAAATAACAAATCGAATGTTCAAAATCCGAAACACAATGAAAAGAATCTATAACACTTCTAAACTATAATAATTATTTAGCTGCATTATTATGTAGCGAGTGAGGTGACCTCTATGCGGTATTGAGAAATACTGGCCAGTGACTAGAAAAAGAATAAAAGCGGTTCCGAATTTGAACATTTGTTTTGTATGATTTTAGCGGGAAAATAACAAATGGAATGTTCAAATTCCGAAACACTCTATTTAAACAATCTATTTGACCCTTCTAAACTATAATAATTATTAAGCTGCATTATTATGACTGGCCAATAACATTAAAAGAAAACATTTCGGAATCTAACGATTAATGAAAAATGTAATTTTCCAGTTTGATATATGAACATATGATTTGGCTGTGTTTCGTTTTATTTTAGTGTGTGACTTACTTACCTACTATTTTGATACGACCAATGGTGAATGAGCCACCTGCTCACAAGTTTTTCCTACTAAAAGTACTGCACATTTAGGTCATATAATTTAGACTTCAACACCAAACTTCTTATATTTAAAGAGGGTGTTGAAGTCGGTTTTTTGTCTTCACGTCGGCTCAACATTAAACTATACAACCGATTTTGATAAAATTTCTACGGGATTTCTTCTATGGATTTGATATGAGTTGAGGCGGTTAAGGTTTTTCTACATTTCTTCCCTTAAAATATCTATTTCATACTCTTTTCTGTCATTTAAACCTGTCTCTCTGTTAACGCCTTCACCTCCAAACTGCAGGACAGTATGAAAAATTTGACGCCAATCCGATATATGACGCAGCCAATAAAATAAATTATTCGGTACAGTTCAGTTTTCATTGATCATATCCATTTTCAACATGACGCTTTCGTATTTCACATAAATCCCATAGAAACTGTTTGTTTTGACGCTTTAGAAAAGTGTTTGATTTGACTTGTTGTCATCTAGCGGATTCTTGAAAGAAAAAATTTTGGTACAGTCAAAGATTTTTGTTTTGATATTCAGCATATTTTTGTGCCTTCCATTTTTATTGTCATATTTAAAGTAACACTTGTACCTTCATAAAAATATTCAACTTCAAACTGCAGAACAGCATGAAAAATTTGAAAAAAAAATTAAAATTAAAAAAAAATTTGAAACAATATTTTTTTTAAATATACAAAAAAATTGTTTTCTTTTTTTGAATTTCCTCCACATAAAAGTTTGAAATTCAAACGTTTCCCGCCTTTCAGTGCAACTTACATAAACGCTTTCACCGCCAGTCACGGTGACGTCGCCAACGCCATGTATCAGCGTTTTGGAGGTCGTCGAACTGTTAGGAACATACTAATTGATTGCTACTATTCTATTAACTAAAAAAAAACAAGGTAGTAACTGTTGAATTTTGTAGAATTAATAAAAAAAAAACGATCCTTATGCCATTTTAGAGAATTTTCGAAAAACTTAATTTTTTATTCCAAGATCCTCATGCCACTTGAATTCTTAGCTGCTAACATGCTGCCTCGGTGCCCCAAGTGCATTTTCAGGTTTTTTCTTCGCCAAAGACAATACGCATGTGATTGATCACCCAGTTAATGTTACTCTACTCAGGTATCAATAAAAACCGGAAAGTGTAGTTCATTTCTGTAGAATTTTCTAATTTTTTCTTTTTCTATATCTATCTATCTTCTTTCTATTTCTCCTTTTCAGAAGTTGGTTAAAAAACTCGATGTCCACTTGGTATCTCGATGTGGATCCATTCAGCAGTATTGTTTACGGCATTACTGCTCTAAAGCAAAGATAATATAATTCTAATCTAAAGTATCATTATTGTAATGTTAAACATTATATTGGATAATAATGGAAGGAACTTCAAGAAAAGGAATATACGAGTCAAAATTTGACTTTTTAAAATAGAAATGCTCAATTTCTTTTTTTTTACATATATTAAAGACCTAAGTACAGCTTCCAAGTTTCAGAAGCTCAGTAGATTTAGATTTAAATCAAGACATACTTTTGTACTTGAGTTGAGTTTAAGTACGATTTTCTAACCAATAATATAACTTTGCACATAATTATATACATACACAAAATTATATGCACTTGTAGTATTCATTTACATAACTACTTACAAGATTATTATCTAAAATCCGTTTTTAATTACAAAAATAATTAACCGACATGAAAAAACTCCGCAGTCCCGTACATTATATACCTACTACATACCTAAAGCCTATAGAGCCAAATCCTTGCTCACCCGGAAAGAAAAATTACGCAAAACCAGATCATCGCACGTCCCTTTCTAACAATGCAAAGCATAATGTAATAGAACGAGAGAGGTATACGAGCGAATGTTCGACGCGGCTCCGCCTACAGCCGTTGTATGGTAGGCTGACGGACTGGTTGGCCGAGACAATGAAAAAAAAACCTGCCAGTACGTATGGAGCAAGGGACAAAAAGGTCTATCCAGGCTCAATACAGTCGCGGCTGCAAGGAGCGCGGTATCCTTGCCTCCTTCGAGATTTAAAAAGTGAAAACCATAGTGCTAGGTCATCTATAGTCTGCATTTTTAAGTGGCCAGTCATTGCGTCGAGAAAAAATTGAACAATTTCACTGGATAGTGACACGGTGTTTTTTTTTATCGCGCTATCCGGTCTGTGATTCTGTGATTGGTGATTATCCGGTAGGTATTTATTTTTGTATCGATTTGAGTGACCCAGATGCCTTTCTAATGTAATTAAGTGTATCAAACATTTGCTTGTCATTTTTGTAAATAAGATGAGGTGGGTACTTTAATTTTAATTTTATACCTACCTATACTTATTTGGTATTTAACGAATTGAATTTAAATAGGTGTTTATTATGTAATTAGTCAATATTTTTGATATTTAGCTGATTTATTATAGGTTCACCATTTTGTTAAACGTGGATTTTGGGTTGTCCAAACCTTGACTCTGTCTACACCGTAAGGGATAAGGACATTAGTATGTCTGAGTGATTATTAAGCTAAAATATACAAAAAGAATCTGTTTGTGGTTTCTATAATATTTTTGACTTTAAAGTTAAGCTTTGTGACTGTGAAAAGCATTCTTACGCTAGCGAATAATAGTTATGGTTTTAAAAAAATAAAACCAAACGAGAATCCCGCCAAAACGGTCTCAGTAAAAGAGTTCATTTGTTTTTAATGAAAATATATTTGTTCTTGATTATAAAACTTTTTAAAATTAACTAAAATTAAAAAAAATACCGCGTTTCTAAAATTTCCTTTAAATCTTAAGTAAAATACTTGGGAGAACAAGTTAGAAAAACACGGAGAAAAGGAGGTTCTCCAAAAATGAAACCTAACCCGACCCATAATTACAATTGGGTACTTTGTTCCAGGGTCAAAAATATTTTTTTTGGTACTGTAAAGTAAATAAAACGTCGCAAAAAAATATCACTTGTTATTGTTCATATCCATTTTTGGTGATTTTAGATTTTATTTGCAGAAAAACTTATATTATGGGAACTATTTGACTCCAAGAAACTAAAACATCATTATAGCTTGTATTTTATACAAATCCCATAGAAAATGTTTGGCGTTTAGAAATAACCGGCAAAGGGCGAGGCAAACAGATATTCGTACCATAATCTATAAAAAAAACGGTTTGTTGTATGGGTGCCCCACTTTAATAGATATTTTATTCTATTTTTAGTATTTGTTGTCTGAAAATTTCAACTGTCTAGCAATCACGGCTCAGGCAGCCTGGTGACAGACAGACCGACAACGTAGTCTTAGTTATAGGTCCCGTTTTAACCGTTTGTGTACGGAACCCTAAAAAAGTATTGATTTGAGTTGTTGAAAAGTATCGAATTATTTATTTTAGTATCGATCGCATACAATAATATACATATATTATACCTATATTAAAACATCCTTCTTCCGTCGGGGGTTAAATATGGTAAAATAAGATTTCTATAATGCACCAACTAAATATATTCAAGAGAGATAAAATATAGTAAGTATAGGTAGGTTCAAAAACACTAAAGCGATTTCATTCAACAACGTTTGGATAAAGAAGGCTAAAAGATGTGGGGGAGTTGGCACAGTTATACTCTGTTTTATCTTAAGAGTCCCCAGACCCTAGACCAAAATACAACTTTCCATACAAACGTAGTCTACGTTTTATTTCAAAACGACATGTCCGATTTGGGCAAAATTTTGTAATTTCAAAGATATTGCAAATATCTAGGTTTATTCAATTCAATTCAATTCAATTCATTTATTGCTTTTCATATTGTACATATATAACACTTTACTACATAGTCATTTCTTAAGTTAGTAGGTACAAAATGAGCCCTGACAGGGCATTGCAAAAGAAAAAATATGGAACGGCATGCGGTTTTATTTTTCGTTAGTATTTATATAATATAAAATTAGTTAGTAATTATTTAAATAAAGATTGATTTGTTTAGTAGTTTTTTAATACGAGTAGGTAATGTCAGTTTGTATAACAAAGTCAGTATTTTAATTCATTCAATATTAGCTATATTTGTGTATTTACTCCTATATTTATGTCCTTTACATTTATATTGTTGGTTTTATTCTTTGAAATGTCAATTTTCTTTTTATTATTATCATTTATTTTTTCCATTGTCCAATGTACTTATAATATATACGTTATTCGTCATTTATTTTATATTTTTTCAAATCTTTATCATTAAAAAACTCGTCCAATGTGTAATAATTTTTTTCTACAAGCAGTGCTTTTAATCTTTTATAAAAAATGGTATCTTTCTTCTCTGCTCTTAGCAGATCTGGAAGGGTGTTATAGACTTTTATTGACATTGCAAGCGGTCCGGAGTTAAAAATTTCTAAATTACGAGTAGAATTTGGCCTAGCTAACATATTCTTTTTCCTTGTAGGATAGCGTCGCGGTAAGTCGTCTTTTTTTGTGTAGTACTGGGGGTATTTTCGTACAAATTTGCTGGTTTCGAAGATATATATGCATGGCAATGTCAGAATTTTTAAATCTTTAAAATACGGCTTACAGCTATCTCTCTCCTTAATATCAACTATAATGCGTATACATTTCTTTTGGAGGATTAATAGTTTATTCGCATCGGTACTGTTACCCCAGAGTATAACCCCATATGTGAGCCATGAATATGCATATGCATAATATGCTGTTATCGCCGTTTTTTTATTGGTGGATTTTTTTAGTTCCCAGAGTGCGTATGTGAACGTAGATAATTTTTTTGCTATTTTGTCTATATGATCTTTCCAGTTAACGTGTGTGTCTAACACTAATCCGAGCAGTTCAAAAGATTTTACAGATTCAATATCTGTCAAATTATAACTAAATTTCATATTTAGAGATTCTTTTTGGTGTGGCCTGAATTCTATTATTTTCGTTTTGTTAAAATTTATTTCTAAATTATGATCAGTCAACCACGATGTTACTTTGTCCAAATTTTCTGTGAGCATATTATTTAAATTGTCAGGTTTCGTGTAAGGTGTCAGTAATGATACATCGTCCGCGAATAGTACACATGTCTGGGTCATTGTTTTAGGTAAGTCATTGATGTAGATAAGGAACAATAAACATCCGATAACACTTCCTTGGGGAATCGAACATTTCACACATTCTACATCTGATCTTACCGTAGTAATTTTCCCGGTGTCGTGGTCATAGTTTTCTACTTCTACTACTTGTTCCCGATTTTTCAGATATGACGAAAACCAATTGTGAGCTAAGCCCCTAATACCTACTCCGTATAACTTGTTAAGCAATATTTTATGTAAGACTTTGTCATATGCTTTCGTCATGTCCAACATCGTACCTACAGCATATTTTTTATTATTTATTGTATTTAATACTTCTTGCACGTAATTATATGTTGCGAGAGTAGTTGAGCGATTTTTTCGAAACCCGTTCTGACATTCGTCGAAAATACAAAATTTTTCACAAAAATCGTATGTTTGTATTCCTATTGCTTTTTCGAATATTTTTGACGCAGTGCAGGGTATTGCTACTGGACGGAAGTTTTCTTTTTCGGTAATTTTTCCTTTTTTATGTATTGGCTTTATTAATGATTTTTTAAGCCTATCTGGGAAAGTGCCTTCCACAAAGGATTGGTTCACAAGTAAGGTGAAAGGAAGGGTAAGTTCATCCGCGCACATTTTAAATAAAACTGGTGGAAATTCGTCAATACCGTAACTATGTTTACTTTTTAGTTCTTTTAGAATGGTGTTTATTTCCGCTAAATCTACCTGGCGCAAGTACATGGTGTTGTCAGGCGGGTGCAATACCGGGCGACCTTGAGGCTGCGTTCCGCTCGGTATGCCCACTGATGCAAAATATTTATTAAATGTATTAGCAACTATCTTAGGGTCAGAAATTATTTTATTGTGGACATTCAGTTTCATGTTTTGTTTCCTTTTTTTTGTGATTTTGTTTTATAACTGGTTTCTGACAGTAAAAATATGAACTTGAAATAGAATATAGTGTTTTATATCATTTTTTGACCATTAGTATGGGAAACTTCTAAATCGTTATATTTTCTTTCCAGTTCATAATTTTACTATAGAAAACTAGTTATAACCCTAGATAATTGCAATTTCTTTACAATCACCAATTTTAACCGGAATCTGACATGTGGTTTCAAAATTAAACGTAGACTACGTTTGTATGGAGAAGTCTAGGGTAAGGGGACTCTTAACATGTCTTTTTATTGAAATACACACTTATAAATCAATACCTTTGCAAATTACAAATTAATTATGTTATAAATTACATACTATGTTGTATTATGTTATATATTACTATGCAAATTGGTAAGGTATTGATTTACGAAGTGTATATTTCAATAAAAAGACATGTCAAGATTGTTTACATTTATTTAAATACCTACCTAACCAAAGGGAGTATAGAGCACTACAATGTAAAAGAATATATACAGTTAAATAATAGAAGTACATACTATAACATACAAACAAATAATAAAGTAATATAAAATACGTAATCTATAAAATTGGTACGAACATCAAGGAAAGTCAATGAAAATAGCTAGTGTATGAAAAGAAAAGAAGACATATTATTTAGACCTAGAGGAAAGGTAGTGAGACGTGACTAAATCTTCCCAAGGATATGGTAGGCAGTCAATGTATAAACTTATAAAACATAACATTATGCCCGTTTGTTTTTCGTGTGTGTAAGTGGCCAACACTGGTGTCAGATTTTAGACTGCCCAAAGGCATCTGACATAACTTTACGACTGCCATACAATGATGACAGCCGGGACCAACGGCTTGTAAGTATACGTGCCTTCCGAAGCACAGAGGAGCTCGAGAAATTTTAATGCCGCTTGGGGTAACCCATCCAAGTTCGGACCACTCCCGTGTCGCTTTACTTGCGAAAGTACTATGCGCACTTTTGCCTAACCACTGAGAACGTTAACATTTTTTTTTAAACAAACTCGACCATGAACTGAATATTGGGGACAGTTAAATAACAAAAACACATATGTTTAACAATGAGAAGACATACATATGTAACGCCGTCTTATACAACCATCAGTTATTCTAAATACCTACCTTGGTATCGTGTAAGTATAAGTTTTCTCATAATAAAATACTAGAGGTAATAATAAGTTTCTTTGGGTTAAATTTAAAGTATTTATTTCCGATAAGCACATACATTGTTGACTGGATTGAGAATGAGAACTTTCAAATTTATACTTCTTCTTCTTCATTTTCCTCGCCTTTTTCCTATTTGGCTCTGTATGTCAACTCCCTCCATAACCTTCAAATTTATATGTAAGTACTTATTTCCAATAAAGTCTAACAAACAATAAACAAGATAATTTTTGAAAACTAAAATCCAACTTCACTACCAAAGCTCTCACCCGATTTTGATAAAATTTGCCGTTTCAAATAATCCGTCTTCCAATAATCGGTGAACATACATGAAAAAAAAATACAGTATTTTTATGTATCTACACTAATATTATAAAGAGGAAAGATTTGTTTGTTTGTTTGTTTGTTTGATTGTATTGAATAGGCTCCGAAACTACTGAATCGATTTTAAAAATTCTTTCACTGTTGGATAGGTATGTTATCCCTGAGTGACATAGGCTATGTATGTACCACGGGCGAAGCCGGGATGGACTGCTAGTTTATTAATAAAAAACCGCGACGAACTGATAACCTCCTTATTTTTGAAAGTCGGTTAAAAATGCATACCGCATACCTGAGCACAGTAGCATGCGCCAGAAGCGCGTTGAAGTCTTTTACTGACCGATTAGTTAACGAAAATAACATTTATATTATAAAAGCTTCACGTTCTCACTTTAAACTGTAAACATTAGTTTCATATAATAGTTTAAAGGGTTATCTAGGGCTTGGTCAAGACATCATATAATATCTTCGTTTCTTTTCTAATGATTTATTTCAAATAGAGGCATTCGACCCCGGAAAATTCAGGTTACCCCTTAAAGCCTAAGGCTGCGCTTCAGTGGAAACGCAGCCTTAGGCCTTATCTACCATTCACCAGTTTATCCCCCATGCGAAAAGAAATGTGTTATAATTTTGACGCCAATGTCTGTGGCATTGTAGCTCTCAAATGGATGGGCCGATTTCAATGTGGCTCGTTTTGTCCAAATGATATTTCAGTTTCCTTTTAAACTATTTATTTCAAATGGGCAGCACTGGACCACAAAAATTCAATCCCTTTACTAGCGCCATTTATATGTATTTTAATAAAGTTACATAAATAAGTTACATCTCCCATGCTGGTCTGGGAGAAACGAAAAAACTTAGAATGTACCAGCTGCTTCTCTTCCCGCGCAGATCGTAAAAGCCGATCGAGGGAATGGGCAAAAATGGGAATCATTTCAACAGGCGATGCGGCTAGCAACCCGTCACTGTATTGATTGCTTTTCCATCTTCTCGCCCACCATGACGCTAAAAGTGGCTTTTGAGTCTTGCGGCCCTGGGTTCTGCATAGAGCCGCAAGACCCAAAATGCTCTGTCTGCCCCATTAGGGATAAAGACGTGATAGTATGTATGTATGTACATAAATAAGTAATTAATAATTCGCCGTGTATTTTCCGGCGGAGTAGAATAGGGCCACTCCAAGTCCTCCCTGGATGTTTTACAAGGCGACTTAGGGAATACAAGCTAAATGAAGCTTATAAACATCATGAGACCTTATCATTTATTGGTCACGCTAACCAACTTTTCAGGCGCCATATCTAAGTAACGCAACCACTTCATGCAGGCAGACCAACATATTTAGCATCAGAGAGGTGCTCTTCATCCTGTGAAACAAGAGTCAGCCATTTACCTTATCATTTTTTTTTTGGTCACGATAACCAACTTTTCAGGCGTCATATCTAAGTAACGCAACCACTTCACGCAGGCAGACCGACATATTTGGCATCAGAGAGATGCTCCTAATCCTGTGAAACCAGAGTCAGCCATATCCCTTATCATTTTTTTTTTGGTCACGATAACCAACTTTTCAGGCGTCATATCTAAGTAACGCAACCACTTCACGCAGGCAGACCGACATATTTGGCATCAGAGAGATGCTCCTAATCCTGTGAAACCAGAGTCAGCCATATCCCTTATCATTTTTTTTTTGGTCACGATAACCAACTTTTCAGGCGCCATATCTAAGTAACGCAACCACTCCACGCAGGCAGACCAACATATTTAGCATCAGAGAGGTGCTCTTTATTCTTTAAAACCAGAGTCAGCCATATCCCTTATCGTTACCAAATTTGTCGTGACCTCCTAATCTAAAATGATATTTCAGTTTCCTTTTAAACTATTTATTTCAAATGGGCAGCACTGGACCACAAAAATTCAATCCCTTTACTAGCGCCATTTATATGTATTTTAATAAAGTTACATAAATAAGTTACATCTCCCATGCTGGTCTGGGAGAAACAAAAAAACTTAGAATGTACCAGCTGCTTCTCTTCCCGCGCAGATCGTAAAAGCCGATCGAGGGAATGGGCAAAAATGGGAATCATTTCAACAGGCGATGCGGCTAGCAACCCGTCACTGTATTGATTGCTTTTCCATCTTCTCGCCCACCATGACGCTAAAAGTGGCTTTTGAGTCTTGCGGCCCTAGGCTCTGCATAGAGCCGCAAGACCCAAAATGCTCTGTCTGCCCCATTAGGGATAAAGACGTGATAGTATGTATGTATGTACATAAATAAGTAATTAATAATTCGCCGTGTATTTTCCGGCTGAGTAGAATAGGGCCACTCCAAGTCCTCCCTGGATGTTTTACAAGGCGACTTAGGGAATACAAGCTAAACGAAGCTTATAAACATCATGAGACCTCTCTAACCCAACTGGCCAGCGTGGAGAGTGTATGCTAAGTCGTCTGGCTGCTCTGGCTAAGTATGACTCTGGTAGTACAGAGAGGGTCGTGCTCCTGCAGTGGAGAACAAAAAAACCTGATTGATGATGATGAGCATAATTGTGCCATAAAAATTGTATTCAGTACAATAATGGTTAAATAAAATAAATAGAGTTAGTTCGTGTAATAAGACTGACACGATTTTTACAGTATTGGCTTATTGGTTAATATTTTTTGTTTAATATTTAAATACTAGCTGATCCCTGCGACTTCGTTCGCGTGGACCAAAATGCTCATCAGGCTGAACAACTTTTTTTAAGGCATCATTTTTATAGTTCTTATGGTTTAGCTGTACCATGGTACGTGGTGTATGGTTCTGCGTGAGGTGTTCTATTTTCCAAAATCAGTTATACCCTTCATGTTGCCCAGGCCCAACAGCTATATAACAATAACAGTTAAAATTCAAATCCGTCCAGGGTTTACTTACAAACAGACAAACAAACAGACATATTTTTTAAATTCTTACTCCATTACTATATCCCAATCGCGCCAAATTTTTTTTTTTATTCATTGAATGAATTCAATGTACAGACACATTTTTTTTACTATTTTATTATATGTATATGATAAAAGCCATCCGTATCGGCAAATCCCTGTGGAATCGAGCTTCCCGCTGCATCTGACTGCGATCGATCAACGTGACATATCAAATGTCAAAATATTTTACGAAATGACGAATGCACTCCCTTGAGTGTTGATTGTGTCATGCCTACCCATCGCCTTATCATCGGGTCTTTTTGTCTCCACTGCAGGAGCACGACCCTCTCTGTACTACTAGAGCCATACTTGGCCAGAGCTGCCAGAGGACTCGGCCTACATTATATTACATATATGGCCAGACGGGGTGGAGAGGTCTCACTGATGTTTATATGCTTTGTTTAGCTTGTATTTCGTAAGTCGCCTTCTACGACATCCACGGGAGGACTTGGAGTGGTCCAATTCTACTCTGCCGGAAACCACTCGGCGCCGGCGATCACATCTGTGTGTCTACCCGCAGCTCCAGTATTGCCTAATTACTGCCCCTCTAATAGTTTCTTTGGCGTTATCTAGAGTTTGGTCAAGACAAAATATTAAATGTCCGTTTAATTTCAAATAATTTATTTCAAATGGCGGCAGCGCTGCAGAAAAAAATCATGTATATATGAGTATCTCCTCAACTCCGCACGGTCTTGCACATCCTTGGTTGTAAGACGACTGGCGCGCATATCATCCTTGACGACGTCAAATCAGCACTTCTTGGGTCTACCACGCCTGCCAGGGCCTAGTGGAGGCGGCATGGCTATACATTTTTTTCCTACGTAACTTGCTGGTTTTTGCAAGGCATGACCGTACTTACCATCATAGTCGACTCTGGCAGTTGTCTGCTGTTTCGTGTAGACTGATAAAACTATCAGACGAAAAATATCAGAAGTGCGCGCAGGCCCTTAAAAATCCCCTTGCCTTAGACTTTTCCACGTAAACGCTACGTTCTATTTTTAAACCACATGTCAGATTTCTTTAAAAAATTGTAATCTTGTAATTACAAAATTGTCGAAATCGGGCATGTCGTTTCGAAATAAAACGTAGACTACGACTGTATGGAAAAGTGTAGTTTGGTCTAGGGTAAGGGGACTCTTAATATAATCAAAAATACTCAGAATTTCAACTCTTCTTGCTGACATTAATTGATTTTAAAGTGCCAATGCTCCATCACGCAATTTTTGTCTCACCCTTCGGATTATTTCATCGTTCTTTTTTTAAATTTTAACCTCCGATCGCCTCGTCCCAGCCAGCCATTGTTGCCCAAACGTCAAATTCTCAAAAAGAAATAAAAAGCGGCCAGCTACACGAAATTTAAAATGAGAACATCCCACACGTTCGGAAATTGAATGAGACTCGAGTGCTTGTCTCTGGCACAAAAAACGGACGGGTTATGGAGGTGGGAAGGGAATTTGAGGTTGGATTCGAAGTTCAATTTTATAATGTTTACGAAGGGAAATACCACGCAGAAATGGCGCCCTCGTTTTAAATAAATTGGTTAATCGTTAATATGGTGATATTCATTATTTTTTGACCAATTAAGTATAAGATAACCAGTAAGGTCTTCATGTATGACTTACAACCAAGGATGCTCAAGACCGTGCCAGGCCTGTGTCACTCCCCGTTTAGGTATCGAAAATATACCCACATTATTACTATGCGCGCGGCGACCACTCCAGAGTGGTAAATTCAGTGACATGAAATTGGCTTGCAATGCACTTCTAGGTATCTAAACGAAAAGGTGCTGAGTTCTGACGCGAGCTAAATTAAACCATATCGCTAACGACATTGAGTAGATATTTCTTTGAATTCCTTTGCTGAGTAAGACTCCTGTAAGTACGTGAGTACTAGTACTTATTATGTGAAGGAGAATTCGAAAGCAGACTCCGGGCTCCGATGAAGATGCAACTGGAAATGCGCCGAGATGAGATAGAGGTTTCATTATGACTTCTCTTCCCGCGCAGATCGTAAAGTCGATCAAGGGAATGGAGTAAAAATATTCCAGTTATGCGATCACTATTATGCTTAAAATTTTTAGGTGTAAGACTTTGTCTACTCCGTTATAAAACTGGCATAAAACCGTGATTAGTAGGGCTCCATACTAAGGATAAAAATGGGAACCTATTAATAAGACTCCGCTGTTCGGTCGTCCGTCTGTCTGTGTGTGACCAGGCTGTATCTTAAGAACCGAGATAGATAGACAGTTGAAATTTTCACAGATGATGCATTTCTGTTGCCGCTATAACAATAAATACTAAAAACAAAATAAAATAAATATTTAAATGGGACTCCCATACAAGAAACGTGATTTTTTATAGACAAGTACGGAACCCTTTAAGCGCGAGCCCGACTCGCACTTGTCCGTTTATTTATTAACATGTAAGAAGCGTGAGAAGTACTTGTAATAAACGTTATAGATAACCAAAACAAATAATATTCAATTTCTAAACCATAGATCAATACTTTACCATAGGTTGCGGCATTGACATCTATTTGCATACAGCCATACAGGGCCCACGGAGGTGTTTAAAAAAAAACAAGACAACACACGTGTTCACACCATTTTTTGAATATTTATATATTTTTTTGGAGTTTTGAATTCTACAGCTTTGAAGGTATTATGGAGACCTAGTGGAATTTACATGACGAGGAATAATGGAGTAAGCGAGGTGGAAAATCAAATTGATGGGTTGCTAGCCGCATCGCCTATCATTTGCATTTTCTCCCATTTCCTCAATCGGTAATCATAATCAGGTCTTTCTTAGTCTCCACTGCAGGAGCACGACCCTTTCTGTACTACCAGAGCCATACTTGGTCAGAGCAGCCAGAGAACTTGGCCTACACTCTCCTCGCTGGCCAGACGGGCTGGAGAGGTGACATTAATGTTTATAAGCTTTGCTAGCTTGTATTTCCTAAGTCGCCTTCTACGACATCCACGGGAGGACTTGGAGTGGTCCTATTCTACTCTGCCGGAAACCACACGGCGTGATTCTCGATTGGTATAAGTGGTCTTTGAGGCTTGCGGCCCTGGGCAAAACACTGTCTTCCCCATTAGCGATAGAGACGTGGTAGTGTATAGCATAAATGTCTTCTTCCCAAAAAAAAAACCATAAGAATCTTCTAGATGACAACAAGTCAAATCAGACACTAAAAAACGTCATTTTTCTAAGGTTTGTAATAACCAACCGTGACGTCATACTTTTGCAGTCAAGTAACGCTTTTCTGCATTAATAAATCTAATATTGGAAATAGATACGATCAATGTAAAGTGATACTATTTTGTGACGTTTTATTTGGTTATTTGTACCGAATAATAAAATTTTGAACTAGTCTACATTTCTATTCCGTTGAAGACAATATGCGTACCCATGTTTGAATTCACTGGTGCCATTTTTCAAAAGCGAAGTCGCTAATAGAACAGTTTTTTGTATGGAAAGACCATTCGTTTAAATTTAATGGCACTTCTGATAATGAGGATACATCCATACGTCACATTCAATAGAGAACTTCACCGGAATTTCCTTGAAACCATTTACCACCACAATTGATATATAAGAACTCAATCGTTCAACATAAATATGCAGTAAATAAACCTAAATTAAAATTAATCAACCGACTATCAATAACAATCCCGAGAAACAATTGTTTCAATCTACAGCGGCCATCTTTGATTCTAAATTGCGTTCGACCCACAGGCATTTAAATTGATGTTCCGTCTCGCTCATACGCCACAAGGAAGACCGGGCGCGACGATTTTTAAATTGGTATTCGACGTTCCTTTTCTTCGAGTGAGAGAGACTGGTTTTGTTTTTTCTTTTTTTCTGGACGCCTGCGGTTTCGGCCTCCTTTTGTGGTTTGTGGCTAGTGCGCCGGTATTATGTATGGTTTTTAGATGCATTTTTTAGTCGCTAATGGTTTGTTGCATTTTTCTGCATCCTGCCAGTGATTGGCATGATGTGGGTTGGACCTTTTTGTTACATAGATGATGAAATGAAGGATGTTTTTAGTTTGGCTAAATGTCTTAATTTTTAAATTATATTTAACTGCCGTATGGTTTTCGACTTGGTAGAATAGGACCACTCTAAACTCTAAGTCTTCCAGTGGTATAGTATCTTTTTCATCCTGGTCTGGGAGAAAAGAAAAAACTTAGAATGTAATAACTGCTTGTCTTCCCGCGCCGATCATAAAAGCCGATCGAGGGAATGGATTAAAAAGTAAATCTAACTAGGCTAGCAATCATCACTATATTGATTGCTTTTCCATCTCCTCCGCCCACCATCATGCTAAAAGTGGCTTTTGAATCTTGCGGCCTTTGGCTCTGTCTGCTTTGAGTCTGCCCCATTAGGGATAAAGAAGCGACAGTATGTAAGGTATCTTATAAAGCGATTTAGGAAATAAAATCTAAACAAAGCTTATAAACATCAATGAGACCTATCCAACCCGTCTGGTCAGCGTGGAGAGTGTAGGCCAAGTCCTCCGGCTGCTCTGGCCAAGTATGGCTCTGGTAGTACAGAGAGGGTCGTGCTCCTGCAGTGGAGAAAAAAAAGACCTGATGATGATGATACTGTTACTTCCACGCTAGTCTGGAAGTAAAATGAAAAAGAGTTACTTAGCTAATATTATAAAGAACTGTTAGAAGATATCAATCAAATTAGCTTATGGGAAACGTTCTCAAAGAAGGCGAATAAAGAAATTAAATTTTTATCTCTCTATCATTAGAAAGGTCAAATTAGCAGGTTTTAGATGTATTTAAAAAATTACAGCACAACAGCTTAAACAGAGCATTGTTGTAAATGCATAACCTCTAAGCCGGCACTTGGACGAATTCCTCCCGACTTCAATTTTTTAACTATTGTGTCTGGTATTGACGAAGCTTTAAGAGTTAATGAATTGTTATCTATGCGCGAGTGAGATTAGATATAAATTCCTTAGATAAGTCACTCATTATCATTTCAGCCGCATAACGTTCACTGAACATAGGTCTCTCCCAAGGATTTTCAAAATGACCGATCTAGAGCGGCCTGCATCCAGCGCTTTCCAGCGA
This sequence comes from Acrobasis consociella, assembly GCA_963555685.1. Taxonomy (NCBI): domain Eukaryota; kingdom Metazoa; phylum Arthropoda; class Insecta; order Lepidoptera; family Pyralidae; genus Acrobasis; species Acrobasis consociella. The sequence continues at coordinate 6,833,586 of OY743132.1, read as the reverse complement.
CCCTGGTCAGGTCGTCAGACCATCTTGTGGGTGGGTGTCCTACACTTCGCTTACCAGTACGTGTTAGATAAGTAAACATTTATATTCATAAAAAATCAGTAATTAATTATTATTTATTTGTATTTTTCTGGGGATCATAATGCATTATACACAAAACATAAAATGAACACAAATAATTACACTAAAAATGAATCTAATAACTAATAATATGTAAGGCCACCTTTGCGAATTCACTCAAAGGGCATGAAAAGATGTCCACTTTTTCATGGATGCTATTAATTGTTGATATAGCCCTTGTGAATGGCATCTTCTTATGCAGATTAGTCTAAGTTAGTTTAGATCAGTAAAGTTATATTTATGTAACTCTACTGATATAAGAGAGACGCATTTGAATTAACATCATCCGAGCGCATTCCCGGTTGCTTTCTTTTGACTTTGTAGGTTTGTTTTTGTTTTTCGTGTGTGTAAGTGGCCAACGCTTTGTAGGTATACCCCGGACATCCTCAGCTGCCACGCTTCAGAGCCCGGGGTCCGCTGTCTAACCTAGGTGATTTGACGAGGTTACTATGATTTTTACACAGAGCGACTGCCGTCTGACCTCCGCAACGCAAAGGGTAGACCAGAACCAATCCTTGGGTAGGTTTAAAACTGTAGATGGCGTTTGGGACCCACAGTTTATATATACCTTCCGAAACAAGGAATTTTCTTTTACGGATAATCAGGTGATTCAAGCCTGCGATATCCTAACCAGACTGGTAACAACTTTTCACAAAATATTTTTCGTGAAAAGTTGTTTTTGGGATTCGAACCCACGACCTACGGGTCATAAGGCGAACGCCTTGACAACTGGACCACGATGGCAGTCAGAGCACGCACTAAAATACTCTGGTCTATTATGAATTCGTTATATATAGTATGTTAAAATGTATGCAAAAAAAATCTGGAGCTTCATACATTTTGAAACGGTACTTTGTATGGAGCCGCCAATCGTCTTACAACCAAGGATGCTCAAGACCGTGCGAAGTGGAAAAGAAAAAGTCGGAAAGCGGACCCCAGGCTTCTCAGCATTGCAACTGAGGATGCAACTGGGAAAACGCTCAGATGAGAGAGAGAAACTTTGTATGGAGCCGCAGATTTTGCGATTTCAGGGATGGGAGAACCAGATAAATAGAACCTACACAAGCTACCCAACATTACCCTAACGGATCTGACAAGGTGTTTTAACATACTCTAGAGTTATCTATAATTATAATAATTCTTTATTTACTAAAAGATTTGTACAGCATTTTTACAAGTCAGTCATTACACAAAAAAGGTTGTTGTCGGTTAGTACAAATTAATTTTTAATCTAACCTGATTTCCAAACTAGGCAGGCGCCTGTATTTTGGAATCCAGTGTGAATATATCAATCTATTTAGATAAGATAAGATAATTTTTTATTTGCAATAAATAGGGTGTACAAAGTCAAAAGTTAAAATCATTTATTTATCTTTGGATATTTGTATCACGTGATAATTGTCTTGTTTTTTTTCTTTCGATTTCTTATAAGGTAAATGTTGACGTCAGATCATTTACTTATAGCTAAGTTTACTGCCGCTTCCAAAGCGCAAGTACAGAAGAAACGGTAACAAACTGTACTGCAGCATTTTCTCCAATAACGTCAACTTACAATTATACTGGTATTAAAATTAGATATGTGGACTGAGAATACTTTGTTATGTCATAATTATTAATTAAGCATGATGTCAAGTTTAAAATTAATGTCAATTTGTAAATTTTGTACTAAAACAGGTGTTAGGTATAATATACAAAAATAGTAGCTTAAACCTATTTAGCCATATTTGATAGCATGCAAAAATCTATCATCAATCTATTTACTTAACGCTTCATAGCTATGCTATGCGAAATCGATCAGCCTAGCTCCTTATTTAACCGGCGCGGTTAAATCCAACCATTATATAACTAACAATGGTATAACCTTGGCAGTGACTGTGGCAGAAAGTGAGTTGTACTGGAATTAGCGTGACGTCGCGCCTCACTGCTTCCGCCGTACTATTTTTAACTATCTTTTTTTATAAAGTTAGTATAATAGGTAATTCATTAATAAACTAAACGAAAAAATTTTTACACACAACTGGTTATAATTATATATAATATAGAAGGGACATGCCCGTAATAAATCGAACCACGGGCTATATTAGATCACTATAGAATATAAAAGAAATATATGTATATAAAAAAAGGCTAAAATAAAAAAAATACATTCCCATACTGTTGCCCGGGCTGCTGCACATTTTCGTATGGAAATGCCGATATTTTTTCAAATATTTGATTTATTTTAATTTCATTATACTATAGTGATATACCCCAAGGCCACTTTTAGCGTAATGGTGAAAAATTAAAATAGTTATGGGTTGCCATCGCCTATTAAGGGGATACATGAATTTTTTGGGGTCCATTTGAAATAAATTATTTGAAAGGAAACGGAGATGTCATTTAAAATTTTGTCTTGACCACGCCCTAGATAACTTTTAAAACTATTTAAGAACACTGTTTACAGTTTATTAAAGTGAGAACATAAAGGTTTTCTGCGCACATTTGCCAAAAGTGGCCGTTTCTCGTAAATATACGAAGAAACATTCAAGTATCCCCTTAACGCTTGCGTTTTCACTCATCCCTCGATTTTTCAAACTACACAGGAATAGAAGCAGCTGTTTTTCTTTCTACCAGACCAGCATGAAAGAAATATTTACAACCTTTACCCACATTTAGACTATCTGCATAACCCAAAAGTTGACTGGTAGACAACGCTTCTAGCGCTAAGTTCGCCTATTGTTCTGTACAATTTGTATTTGATGAACACTAAAGATTAAATAAATAAATAACCTTCATAAATGAAACCATTTCAAAACTAAAACGAATTTGCAACAATTCTTCTAAAAACCGCAGCTCCTGATGCCTTGGGTCTCAAAAACAAAAAGAACCCGTCGCATACAATTATGATTTACAGCCACCAGCTACTGTGGTCAACCCTTAAACAGATTATCACAACTTAAAGGGTATTTTTTGTCCACTGTCCAGAAATGATTTATAATAGCGGTGTCTTAACCCGTAAAGGGTTTTGAAATTGCGGCGACCAAAAGCCATTTTTGGCCAGTCTCGGTCTCTAGGGGTATATTGTAATTAATGAATGTAATTGTTGTTGCAAATTTCAATGCGAATGCGGTTTGCTTTAAGACTAAAGTTAGTTATGCCGATTTTGAGAATCGTCATAAAACGAGTTCCATATTTCAATACCTTTCGCATAATTCAAACAATATCGCATAGTTCATGAAATCTTTACTTAGCAGCGCAGAATTAGTATTTTGAGTATATCTTTATAAATTGTAGCCTATGTGTTATTCTGATGTATAAGCTATATTATTGTAAAGTTTCATTAAAATCCATTCAGTAGTTTTTACGTGAAAGTGTAACAAACATCCATCCATAGTTACAAACTTTCGCGTTTATAATACTTATTAGTAGGATTTAAAAATACTTGAAATGATTACAATGCAAGTCTAAGTTTTTTTTATTAGTTTTTATAGTAACGATTTGAGCTTATGAATGATTAATTTAAGTAAGTAACATTTAATAGATGCCATCTTTAAAAAAAAAAGTATAGATATTGCAGTAATAAGCTAATTGGAGCCATCCTTTAGTTTACACAAAAAGTAGACAAAAAAAACTAACCTAAATAGAATTATCTATAAGTAACGTCAACATTATAAAAATAACCCTTTACTTACCTAATCTCAAAATTGACACTGGCAGCTCCCGTCAAATTACTGAATGGAAAAAAAGAAAACAATTGCGGCCCAAACAATGAGACTTAAAGTAATCCCTCTTTTGTGGGTCTCTAAGACCACGGCGACACTTTTTTTGGTAGCTAACGGTAGTTGAGGGTTGACCAGTGTTAATTGTTTAATATTGTAATCCTTTTTGTTAGTCTCGGCGTCAATTTTGAAGTCTGTCGTCGTAAATTTAAGTAAAATAACGCTGTTACTTAAAGTTTGTGTTTTTTCCCTGCTGGTCTGGGAGAAAAACAAATTAATGTAAGTACCAGCTGCTTCTCGGATTGACCTGGGTTTTGGTTGTTTATCTGTATACTATTTTTCATATCGTTGAGTTAGTACCCCATAAGACAAGTCTCGAACGTACTTTGGGGCTAGCTCAATTTGTGTGATTTGTCCGTATATATTTATTTATTTTGAACGTGAGTTGAGAGTGAATTAGATTTATTGGTGCAAAAAAACTGATATTAAGGGCGCTACTACGACGTCACAGTTCTGTAAGTCATACAAATCTTATAGACAATGTTTGCTTTGACGTTAAGAAACAAGATTTGAATTGTTGGAAACTAGCTGATTGAGTTAATAGGTAGTTTAAACCAAATTTTGTAGATAATTAACTAATTCAGTAAACTTTAAACTTTCGGTCGAGGGCTCAAACTTAAAAAACAAATTAAATACAATAGTAAAGTTACGCATCAACCCAACCTAACTTTTTATGGGAAACCCAATCAGATTGAAAAACCATGTTATTTCCTCTTTAAATCTAAAAAAAACATATAATACAATCCGATCACACCATTTGCTGCCATCCGGCGGGCATTGGCCAAATAATCGCCATTTTAATTGTTTTCCCGCGCAAAAACAGCCGCCATCTTGTTTTGTCCTTCACGCCTCAATGGCACACACGTCTATTTCTGCGGGTTTAATTTTATGGTATTGCTATTTAGGGAAAGTCACCAATGGATTTTTTATAAAAGTACTTTGAGTACAATTTTTTTTTATCAATCTTTATCGTTTCAAAGTACAGATATACTTTTAGCTGAAGATGGCTTTCATGCAATAATGCGCAAAAAAGCAGCTTCACTGTTAAACAGACTGCGAGGTAGCGACAATTGCATCCTAAAGATGATAGCAGACCGGTATGACTCCCCCATCGTTAACCACATGATGAAGATAGGTATCGGTGCTATTAAATAAAAAATGTAATTTAATTTAAATTTATACTAACATAGGATAAGTAAAAAACTACTAACAAAAACTATGGATTGACATCTGAAATAAAGAATTTATTATTATTATTAGCAAATGGCGGACTTAATGCTAAGAGCTTTCAACTATAGGTATTAACTGAGAAAACTATGCGGCACAAAAAATCAATACAAAAATACGTAGGAATAAATATTTACATAAAAATACTAATTTTTATAAACTTTTTTTAAATCTTTATATGTCCCGTTGTCTGTCTGTCTGACTGTACCTAATCAAATCTTGTAAGTTTAATTTGGCCCAGCTGAAATTTTGCACGTATACGTAGGTATATTGTAACAATGCAATATTATTGATTACACGGAGCTGATCGGCTGATGAAGCAGTAAGGTGGTCATAGCTTCTAAGCTCTGTGATGTGATGAAACACTATAAACCCACCGAGTCTGGGCTCTCTAAATTCGTCTTTAACTTTTTAGGTTCATTTTTATTGACTAAAGGACGGCTAAAAAAATTTTTTTTTTCAATAATTACTTTTTTATTTAAGGGTACTTTGTTAGACCTTACATTTACTAATTGAATTTCATTATCTTGTACTCGTATGAAATAAATAGATACAGGAAGGTCTTATATAGTTTAATCAGTGATATTTCACTTCCTTCCTAAGAAACATCTGAGAATGTATCCACTGCTTCTCTTCCCGCGCAGATAGTAGAAGCTGATCGAAGGATGGGCGAAAATGCGATTCGGCCAGCAACCCTTCTTTATTTTGATTTCTTATTTCATTTCCATCATCACGCTAAACGTGACCTTAAAGTTTTGCGGCCCTGGTCTCCGTCTGCTTAGACACATGCTCCATTAGGGATAAAGACGTGATAGCACAGAATACATACTAGTGATAGTGTGAATGTGTTCAAGTTGCCTTTGGAAGACTTTGCCAAGGGCAACAAAGAATTTGTATTGCCATACAACGCGACAATGCTGTTAGCCTAGCTACAACACAATTGGTGTCACTTTTCATTGATTGTATACATTTTCAACATGATTTTAGACTTATTAATGCTGAAGAACTGATATTAAGAGCAAAAAAGCATGACGTCACGGTTTCGTATTTCATACAATTCGTTTTGGCGTTTAAAAAAGTGTCTGATTTGACTTATTGTCATCTAGCGGATTGCCATTACTATACTAATAAGGGCTATCTTTGCAGGCGAGTACGTGATCCAGGGCGAGCTACCGGGGGAGTTGGTGAACAGCGAGGAGTCCAGGTTCGACCTTCTGGAGGAGGCCCTCCAGCTCGTCGAGCTCGGAGACGAGGCCGAGACCAAGGATGAACAACCAGAGGTATGTCCAGAATTGAGTTCTCCAAAATAATATCTACTTTCCTCATATATTATTGTTACTGTCATCAAAGATAATATAATTACTTTAACACCCTATCGTTTTAAGATCAATTGTTACTATGTTTGTATGGATCTTGTTGTTCTAAATTAACGACCTGAATAGCTACACCCTATCTTTTAAAGTTCAATTGTTACTAACCCTTTGTATGGATCTTGTTGTCTTAAATAAACGATCTGGATAGCTAACCTGAATAGGGTCGGCATAATCGAGCGCTCCCAGGTTTTATTTTAATAATCAGGGCGGCGGACGGATACAGTACCTATTTCCACTTCTTCGCCACAGAAAAAGCTGCACACAAAGGACCCGAAAAAGGATGGCTAGAGGCGGCTAAATATAATTAGCCTACTGGCGGCAATGTGTAAATTCGCCACTGATGGCTTTTAATATATGTACTCGAACCTATAAATGATTAGTACTAAACCTCCGCAGTCCGACCACCATGAAAATATTGATATTAATATGCAAGTGAATCCGTGTCTCTCAATTTAATCATGAGTCTTTATTTAGTCTGTGGTATCTAGTGAAATGATTTTTGGACATTATAATTTTTGAGCATGTTTATTTCTGCACATTTTTATTTTTTGACTTTTTTTGGGACATTTTTATTTTTTGCCATTTTTTTTGGACAATTTTATGATTTGGAAATTAGTAGTGTAAGTCAATTTTTCGAATTCAAGTAAAACGATTCTTAAGATAACTTCCCTGCCGCAGGCGGTAGAGGGCAGCAGCAGCGGCAGCGACATGCTGCACCCAGCGATGCGGCACGTGCCGCATCACCCCCTGGCCCACTACCACCACAACCAGGTCAGTGCTCGTCTACTACCCAATAACTACCTACAACTGCTTCTATGAATTTGATTTCGGTACTTTTTCACTTGACTTGCATTCGTACAAAAATTCAATTTTATTTAACACTCATAGTTCCGAATATGACAATGTGCGAAAATAACATTCTGCGAAAGTGACCAAATTTTTAGCGATGACCATTTGCGAAGATTTTTGCAAATATCTACTTAATACATTATTTAAAAATCTTATTAGAGACACCTTTTGATTGATTGCAGGCATGATTCAGGAATTCGATTTTTTTAAATTATTTGACAAGCCAATAGGCGCTTAGCGTCAAGTTCTTAAGCCAGTTCAACTTGACAAAAATATACACTGATCTAACCATATTTTTGAACTACCAAATTCGGAGCCGACCTAACCTCAAACGTCCACCGCTCAAATCAAAAAGTATTTAACAAAAAGAAGTGAATTTCTCCAATGATAAATGAATTGGTGTCGCCGGTTCAGCCACACACATCGGTTGCTTGTAGCGAGTGGCGCAAGTCATAAACTTACGACACTTAGCACTTTTCTATGCTGCTATACTTTTCTGTCGCTCAGAACCATCGTAAGCTGGAGCGAGAGAGAGCGACGGAACGCTTCAGTACCGGCCAAACCTAAAGCGTCCCGTAGCTCTCTCTAAGTAGCTAAAAAAACGCTTAGTTTATCTAATGACAAGTTTTTTTGCCAGGCAAATTAAAAAAATAACCCGCCTTTAAAAGTTAAAACTATGCCGTGTGGTATCCGGCAGAGTAGAATAACCACTCCAAGTCCTCCCGTCGATATCGTAGAAGGCGACTTAGGAATTACAAGCTAAACAAAGCTTATAAACATCAATGAGACCTCTCCAATCCGTCTAGCCAGCGTGGAGAGTGTAGGCATAATCCTCTGGCTGCTCTGGCCAAGTATGGCTCTGGTAGTATAGAGAGGTTCGTGCTCCTGCAGTGGAGACAAAAAAATACCTGATGATGATAATTAACTTTTAAACCGCTGAACAGATTTCCGTCAGACAGGCTAAGAAATATCTCGATCAAGTCGGCTCTCAGTTGACTCAGTTTAGGCGTTTTGATGCCATATAATACCCATTTAGTGGCTTTTTGGTCTTGCGACCCTGGGCTCTGCACAGAACCGCAAGACCCAAAATGCTCTGTCTGCCCCATTAGGGATAAAGACGTGATAGTATGTATGTATAATACCCATGTTTTTTTGTCGGGGGCTAATAAATAAATTGGTGCTGCCAGCTTAGTTGCATATAAACACATCTGGTTTTAGTGTATGGCGCAAGACACTAACTTAACTACATACTCGAAAACACGCGGTGCAAAGGTTTGACGCGTTTCACACAACAAAGGTTTGACACAACAATTCAGTGTTGTGTCAAACCTTTGTTGTGTGTGTGTGCATAATTACATTTTTAACAAAAAAAAAAGACAATCGAATTGTTTCAGGAGTTTCTTCTATATCTCCAAAGTTGTTCATCATGTCTTCACCAAATTAATATGGGATCAACTTGGCTAAAGGCTTTCAAATTAAAAAGAAATAATCTAATTGGTTCACGGTTGACGAAGATATCGCGATGCATACAAAAAAAAACATCGATATCCGAATCCTTTTTTGAATTCGTTTAAAAAAGGTCGTATATTTCTTTTCTCTCTCTTCGGTTTTGTTTGGCTCTTTTAATACGGGTACATTTAGCGCACTTACTGGCCAGGAAAAGAAGTAAATTCGTAGGACAGCTCTGGCCTCAACCCTCTATAATCGCTTCTTTAATCATACTTATACCATACTTCTGCTAATTATAAATAAATAAATTAATATATAGGGACAAATTAATTCTACTCGCCTCTGGCTAATTCTTGTAATCTGAAATATTTGTCATAGCAAAAGCTTTTAAGGATATTTATTTAACAGATTTAATATTTTGAGGTATAAAAATGTAGGTTTTCATTTCGTTACATTATAAGAGCTTTAACTTCTGCGCGCCTGTGCCCTCGGATTTTAGAGGCTCTTATTATTTAAAAAAAACAGTTTGGCATAACATACAAATTTACAACTATTACATATTTCGCTGTCGCTTCTAACTTACGCCAAAACAATGTTTAAATCCTCCGTCTCTTACCATCAATCAATAGTGACAATCATCGTTTGACAAATCGTGTGTTGATTTCTTTAATTTGTCTTTGTTTGTGCTACCGGGCCGCACGAACATATTAAACAATTCGTTTTTCAAGAACGATTATCGTATTTTTTAAATTAAATGACACGTCGATAATCTTAAGATGTTATTAATTTTTTTATTACATTGCTCTGTTATATCTTTTTCATCATATGGTTTTGAGATCTAAAGAATTATGCTCAATTCGATGGTTTTATAGGATTATAACGTCTTCAGTTATCTATTAAGACTCCACAGCAGGAGCACGACCTTTGTACTACTAGAGCCATACTTGGCCAGATTATAGGGCCAGACGGGTTTGAGGGGTCTCATGATGTTTTATAAGCTTTGTTTAGCTTGCATTTCCTAAGTCGCCTTCTATGACATCCACGCAAAGACTTGGAGTGGTTCTATTCTACTCTGCCGGAAACCAAACGGCGATAGACAGGTATATGTATAAAGTTATAAACAATAGTGTATGAAACTATCGGGGTAGTGTATCAATAGTGTATATAACAATAAGGGGTAGTAACTAAATCACACGAGCATTTTATTTAATACCTATTAATGTGCAGTTTCATACACTACTTTATCTTATTTCATAATTGGGATTTAGTATAATGAAAGCGTATGAATGCGCTTAATCAAAGCTTCAACACGTTCACTTTTATTTAAATCCAAGAAATTAATGTCACAATAAATATTTTAATCTTGATGGAATCTTGAGCCTTGATTGATTACGAACTACAAGTAACAAAAGCACGCGTCACACAAATGTAACAAGTGTTCAAAGCCACGTCGAATGGTCGAACACTCGGCAATCTCGAATGGCAATCTCAAACCTTGGACTTGAACGGTCATGGCCCACGGGTTGGTCAAGTGGATCCTAAGTAAGCAACCCGACTCGAACGTCTGCGAGCGAATTCGAGGGGATGCGGCGTTATCGATGCTTTTTATCGATACTATTCTATCGAGAAATGTATTTTTAACATCCGACGCGTGTGTAACTCTTGATGCATTTATCAAAATCGGTTTAGTGAATGACAGTTTATTTTTAAACCTATCCTATTGACAACCTTCGTGGCGTAGTGGTCACCAAGCTAGTCCACCACCCCGAGGTTCCGGGTTCGATCACGAGCCAGGGCAAGTTGGAAAATGACCTTTTTCTAATTGTCCCGGGTCTTGGATATTTATTTATTATAAAATATAACATCGTGGAGTTAGTATCCCATAACACAAGTCTCGAAGTCACTTTGGGGCTAGCTCAATTGTGTAATGTGTCGATATATATAATATCAAAGGATTGGTTCTGATCTGTAGACGGCAGTCGCTCTGTGTAAAAACCAGTAACCTTGTCAAATCTCCTTGGTTAAGTAGCGGACCGCGGGCTCCGAAGCGCTGGATGATGATAATGACTTGATTGATAGTACATACATACGTACTATCACGTCTTTATCCCTAATGGGGCAGACAGAGCATTTTGGGTCTTGCGGTTCTATGCAGAGCCCAGGGCCGCAAGACCCAAACGCCACTTTTAGCGTCATGGTGGGCGAGAAGATGGAAAAGCAATCAATACAGTGATGGGTTGCTAGCCGCATCGCGTGTTAACATGATTTGCATTTTTGCCCATTCCCTCGATCGGCTTTTACGATCTGCGTGGGAAGAGAAGCAGCTGGTACATTCTAAGTTTTTTTTTATTTCTCCCAGACCAGCATGGGATATTATTGATTGATAGTATGTATATCTAAAATGAAGTCGATAATCGCACATCTTTTTCTTCTCTTTACGTCCGTCACTAACCGTCTAAACTTACACAAAACTGTCCCCGCTACTGTTTCGCTCACGCCGGTGCATTTTGTTTGGGTATTATTAAAATTCCTGCCTAAGTAAACATGTTGACAGGGCGTCAGGTGGAGAGGCCTCGAGCGTGCAGTTTGCGTGGTAAAAGCAGAGTTAAGGAAAATTGTGTGCTATCCCACGACCCTTTTCAAGAATTCTTAAGCCGATAAAAAAGAATTTAATAACTTATTTTAATTTCATCATACTGTAGTGATCTAGTACAGTCCGTGGTTAAATTTATTACGAACTTTTTACAAGACTTTTTCTTAGACAAAAGCTTTTTACTCCGATATAAGCTTATAAAGCGTTATAAATATTTTCTTTTAAATTTTAACTTATACACATTTTGACTTCCGCGACTTCGTTCGCGTGGGCTTTATGGCTCAGGAAAATACTCATCAGGCTGTACAACTTTTGCTAAGGCGTCGTTTTTATATTTCTTGCAGTTTGACTAGACCATTATGGTTCTGCATCAGGTGTTCCATTTTCCAAAATACAATTATACCCTATATGTTGCCCAGGCTTAACAGCTATACTTATTAATAAATGTTTCTTTCGAATCCTTCCACTATTTCCGCAGATTAGCGTATGCAAACATAGAGTCATTTAAAAAAAAATCTTACTCTATTCTATTCTGGAAATAAATTTAATGTACAGACACATTTTTTACTGTTTTATTATATGTGTAGAGTAGATAGATAATATGACACTTCACATTGTATAAATCAACGAACAGCCTGTACAACTCTCGATTTAGTAGTTGTAGTCTCTAACTATCCTTTTGATGAGACCGGTCGGGGTCACGACGTTTCGCCGAATGCCGATACACCGATATCTTTGTTCTGTCGACATCAATTAATGATACTTGCTGATTGTCATCTACGGTCTTATTTGGAATTTGTTGTTCGTTTACTTTATTTTTAACCAACTTCCAAAAAGAAGAAGGTTGTAATTTCGTCGTGATCTTTTTTCTTATGCATGTTCACCGAATATTCGAAGACGCCTGGACGTATTTGGAATATTCTTTTTTTTGTTTGAAAGGGTATACTTGTCAGGTTGTCGCATAGAAATTTTATCAAATTTGATTATGTATGTATGTTTGATGTTGAATTGTAAAATTAATGTTTATCATTCTATTCAACACGGATTTACTCACGGAGTGTGGTCGGAAAAGGCTGACTAGTTTCAGATTGTTTTAGACGAACATTATTAGGGTGAGTGTTAGGAGGAGAGGCGACCAAGGCAGTCACCAAGTGCCTAGAGAAACCGTCTTATTCTGCGCACATCGTAAAAGCCAAGGGAATGAGCGAAAATGATATTGATTATTTCCCATTAAATCCGCAAAGAGGTCGCCATACGATTACGCTGCACAAAACACACAGAACGATATTAAACATACAATTATATCTTGAAATCAATATGGAGCACAAAGCAGTTTTGCAGTCTCACACGTACAGACAGACAGACATCTCAAAGGGCGGGGCGGGACCCAATCGCAGTTTGTGCGGAGTCACGCAGATTGCCGATTTCATACAATTTCAATGCTTTAACATATAATGCCAGAGATATTGACAGGAGTGTAATTATTGGACGAAATTTACATTTCGCATTATAGTTTGTAGTACAAACTCACATATGTAAGTACAGTGAAAACATTGCACTCCTTTTTTAGGGCATTGCGTAAAAATTTAGTAGTTAGGTATAACTTGTTGTCAATTTTTATTACAAATCGAACAATCAAATACGTACCTAAATCTTTTGCAGTTTTAATAAATCTGATTGTTCAAAAAAGGCGAATAATAAAATTAAAAAATACTTACATAAAAATACTTTAGAGTTTTTTTTCATATGTTACTTGTGAAAATCGGTTTCAATAAATAAAAAAAAGATGAAAAGGAAATTTTTAGGGTAATTTTGTTTTCATATAAGCACATAATATATTTACTCAGTGCAAATTGAAACAGGTTTCCTTCAAGATGGAAGCTTGCGACTTCGTTCGCGTAGACTTAAGGCTCCTCCTTGCGCTAGCGACCTTGAAAACACAAAAAAAAAATTTCTCTTTCTGTAAGTGAGATTATTAGAAACCCTCGTACAACTTTTTAGCTAGTATCCTGAAGTTTCATTAGAACCTCGAAAGTCATTGAAATACTATCCGGTTTAGAAACCTTTACAAAAAGAGTCAAAAATGGCCGTTTTTAGTATTTTTTGCTAAGGAAAATTCAGGGTATTTTATTTCAATGATTTTCGAGGTTCTAATGAAACTTAAGGATACTAGCTAAAAAGTTGTACGAGGGTTTCTGATAATCTCACTTACAAAAAAGAGAAATTAATTTTTTTGTGTTTTCAAGGTCGTTAGCGCGGGGAGGACTTTTAATGAAAATGCTCAAAAAGGACGAACAACTTTTATTAAGGCGTCATTTTTATATTTCTCATAGTTAAGCTGGAACATTATGGTTCTGCATTAGGTGTTCCATTTTCCAAAATCAATAACACCCTAAATGTTGCCCAGGCTTGACAGCCATAAAAAGTTTTATTTGAATCCGTCCAGTATTTCCGGAGATTATCGTGTACAAACAGCCATTTTTTCAAAATCTTAATCCTTTACTATGTCTCCATCGCCCCAAATATTTATTTTGGAAAATATATTCAATGTAAAGAAACATTTTTTTTACTGTTTTATTATATGCATAGACATGTATTAAGCTATCAAATTATAGGCTTTTTGGATTTTTATGATCGTTTCATAAGTAGTTATGACTTGATTAGTATACCTAAGCTAACAAAATGGCCGCTATTCGATCATGAAAAGAGAAAAATTATTATGAAAGGTGATTTGAAGATGAAATGTGGACACCATACCACTTCAGGCTCCGACATGACGGCACAAGCTGAATATCAAAGTTCATCTTATGAACAAAACACGTACCGTTATTCGGTATTCTAGTAATTATCGCGAGTGATATCTGACAAAAGACTTCCTATTGCCGAAAAAGGACATATGGCTTGTCTCATTTTATAAACGTAGGGCTGTCAACATACACTTAATGTCAAAGTAGGTATTAATAAACCTTTTTATTTATTTATTTAACTCAATTAATTACAATGTACATGTAAATGGCGGACTTAAGGCCAGGGGCCTTTTCTACCAGACAACCAACTGGTGACGCTGAGAAAGTAATCTTTTGGGGTAAAAGAACCTACAAACAGCTAAAACAGCTAAAAAGAAAGGAGTAAACTTATAATAATTAAGAAAGTATTAAAGTCGTATTATATATATCGTGGATAAACTTGCACAAAAATATACATAAATAATTGTTCAAAAATAAACCATTTATGTTTTTTTTTTATTAGCCGTTCATGTCTCATTGCTGAGCAAACCCCTCTATCCTTCAATAATTTTCATCACTGGTCTTAACTTTTTAATCCTGTTCGAATGCTTTAAAGTCGTCTGCCCATATCGTCTTTGGTCTACCTCTCATGTTATATTATGTCAAATAGTTAAATAAAAATGTCTGACACGTTTTCTCTGTCTGCCTTTATCTTTGTTTGTCTGTCACTGTCGTGAAGTATTATTTATTTATAAAAACTTTATCGTTCCACAATATAGAATTGTATACAATTGTATAAGTATCAATCGGTTGTGTAGTTTGGGGTGAAGTTTTAGTCTAAAAATTATAAATTGTTTCATTCTTCGCATTCACTGTCGTTTAATATATTTTACGTATGATAATTTCTAAATTTTTACACATTCACGTCATATTTTTATAGGTAAAATAGCTTAAAAACTTGTTTGTGATACGACAAATATAAGAGCCGGGCTCTCTCTACCCCGTTAGGGATAGAAACGTGATAACTTATTAGTAGTACAACTTTTTTTTTTAAATATTAACTTCACTGTATTTCTTCCGTATGTCAACCCTACTAGGTTCATTAGCGGACCTCAGACGCTCTTTTAAGTCGCCGACGACATATCTACCATCTAAGATAACATCTCTAATGCGGCAAGTATAACTTTAACAGGAAAGTAATAAGATTCAAATTGATATAATTAGTTTTGATTTCGAAAATGTCTACTTTCAAATTTCTTGGGAATCTGAAATGGTTCTGTAAAGGCGTGTGACTAAAAGTTATGAGTTTCATGCTGGTCTCATCATCATCATGTCTTTTTGTCTCCACTGCAGAAGCACGACCTTCTCTGTACTACCAGAGCCATACTTGGCCAGAGCAGATAGAGGACTTGGCCTACACTCTCCTCGTTGGCCAGACGGGTTGGAGAGGTCTCATTGATGTTTATAAGCTTTGTTTAGCAGACCATGCTGATCTGAAATAAAAGAATTATAATAAACAGCTGCGTTCCATGGGGAAATTTGTTAAGTATTGAAGCCTTAAAAAGTTTTAGTATATTTTGTTACACATTATATTGATATATATTTTTTTGTTTAAAGTTCAGAAAAAGTTGATCATCTTCGACCTGTTAGGTTGCTTCACCTGTGTTATCTCGGCGTGACGCCCAACGATTTGTCATCAATACAACGTCGGTGGCCCGGCGTCACCTGTCCAAATACGTCATTTGTCATTGTTAACGGTTGTACCGTTTTTGTAAAAAAAATATTTTTGATATAGAACAATTTCAAATTTATTTGACACGATTTTGATTGAATTGTGATAAAAATATTAGTTTTTAAACACATTATTGAAATTTTCGGCAGTGCAGTTTATTGCCTTTTTTTGCACTAGCGCTTAGGAAGCGGCACTAAACAATATTTGATGTTAAAAGTTGTGTAAAATAAAATTAAAAGTGACTGTTATTAAAAGATTATCCTACTAATATCATAAACGCAAAAGTTTGTAAGTTAGATGCATGTTTGTTAATCTTTCTCGTAAAAACTTCTGAATGGATTTTAATGAAACTTTACAATAATATAGCTTATATATCAGAATGACACATAGGCTACAATTTACAGATACAGATACAGTTCACAATTTTACAGTTGGAAACCAATTATGTTACAATTTTTTTAACCGAAATGTGACATGTGGTTTCAAATAAAACGTAGACTACGTTTGTATAGAAAAGTCTGGGGTAAAGGGATTCTTAAGTACCATTTAGCTGACTATACAAAAAGCTGAAAGTTTCAGCTTTTTGTATAATGTTATGTTTTTGTTTGTCAGCTAAATGGTACTTAAGAAACTGAAACGATAAAATGTACCGTGCAAAGCCGGGCGGCAAACTAGTACCTATATAACAAGAGGCGTGGTATAAAAAAAAACTACCTGTAGCCACAAACTGTCAACGCATAATTAATAAAATGGCCGACAGCGCAAAGGGAGGGTTATGAGTTGGACAAAAAATGTTAATGGTTGTTTAACAGCCTTGCAGTATTTTAGAAAAGACGAATATAAAAAAAAATAATTTAAATTTAGATATAAAATTGAAAAAATTGTATACAGGGTTACTTTTTATACACCGGCAATGCTTTCGGAGCAAGTTCAGTCCGTGATACTGAACTACTTTTCATAAAAACAATTATACAAAATTATCCGCGAACTTAGACCTCGCGTTTATTATTCGCAATTCAGTTTCCTAAATAACACCTATTAGATGGTGCTATCCAAAGTTAGAATTCGCTATGGTTTCGATTGCTACATAATCACGGACATTTTTATTAAAATTTCAAAAACTACTGAACCGATTTTAATGCCCAACAAACTTGAAAATTGTATTGATATTTCCTACATGCCTTCTCAATTTCATTAAAATTGGATCATCGGTTCGGCAGTTATCGCGGTACAAACATACATACATACAATGCATACACGCCTACATGCATACATACATACATGCCTCAAATTTTTATTTTGAAAAATATATTCAATGTACCGACATATATTTTTTTACTGTCTAATAGTATGTATAGAGGATGGTCCATTTGGAGGTGGAGGGCTGCAGAGGGATAGGAAGACCTAAAAAAACGTGGATAGAATGTGTAAGGACAGATATGAAGGAACGAGGGGCTAGTGCAAATATGTTGAATGATAGAAAGAAGTGGAAACAGTTGACATACAGAGCCGACCCCAGATAGGGAAATGGCGAGGAGAATGACGATGAATATGTATAGATACTACCAAGAATCAAATCTCCTGAGACCTGAACGGTTTAACTCGAACGGCTGCCATACTTCTATTTTTTGCAATCTTCAACAGTAGAAAACAATTTGTCAAAACGTTGGTATTGTTGGTCGGCACCTCCCCTGGGATAGGCGGCTGGCTGCTTTGATTATAATAAACTTGCTGGTGCCCGCGACTTCGACTGCGCAGGATCACACAATATCTTTATAAATTGTAGCCTATGTGTATTTGTAAAGTTTCATTAAAATCCATTCAGTAGTTTTTACGTGAAAGAGTAACAAATATCCATCCATACTTACAAACTTTGCGTTTATAATAGAAGTAGGATAGGACTAGCTTTTACCCGCAACTTCGTCTGCGTAAATTTATTACTTTGTAATAATGATGAGTAGCATTAAGTATTTTAACTTGTAAATAGTACAACGTACGACCCCGCCTTTGGTCATTATCTTCTCTGCTTGTAGGGTTGACTGGAAGAGATCCCTGACAGGGATAAGTCCGCTTTTATACTATTGTGTTTCATCCGTATTTAATTTTTGGCTTTTTATGTACAATAAAGAATTTACAATACAATAAAGTCTTAGTTTTGTACGGAAAAATAGGATTCCTTATGCAAAGTTCCACTACCTTTTTAATTCTTTTAATGGATAATTTTTGTGATTTAAATTATTCTATGTCCTTTCGTGGGTCTCAAACTATTTCCATATTAAATTTCATCTAAATCAGTTTGTTGGTTGAAGCGTGAAGAGGTGACAGACAGACAGAGTTTTTTTTATTTATTTATTACCTAATAAGGATTGGAGAACTAATTGGATTCAACTGACCATCAGTTGAATCCAATTAGGATTGGAGAGAAAAAGATAAGAGTTGTGGAAGGAAGAGTGAGGTAGCTTTTGCCCAGCAATGCGAAACACATGTAGCTATTAAAAAACTGGCTTCGCATGGTTTTATATCTATACAACGTGGAAAGAACATACCCGTAATAAATCGAACCACGTGCTATACAAGACCACTTTAGTATAATGAAATTAAAATAACAGTATAAAATTAAAAATAAATTCGGCATTTCCATACAAAAGTGTGCAGCCGCCCAGGTAATTTTTATGGGAATGTCGAATTTTTTTCGTTATTTTTTGGCTGTTATTGTATTATCATTATTCTCTAGTGATCTAGTATAGCCCGTGGTTTATGACGGGTATGTCCCTTCCACGTTGCGTACTATGCTATCAGTCTTCCGGTCTACAATAGGACCACTCTATCGTCGTAAGAGGTCGTAAGAGGCGACTAAAAAACAACAAACACAAACATCTCGAATCTCATGCTTAAAAAAAATTGATCAGTTAAAAACTAGGTCAGTTAAAACTTCACTTTCGAAGGCGAATCCAACTCAATTACACCACAATAGAGGCAGTAGCGCAAAAAGATGTATATTTACATATGAATAGCTGCAAGTAATATTATATCGAATTAGCCCGCCTTCTCATGCGTGAAAAGAAATTAAGATGTACAGTACACTGGCTTTTGCCCGCGACTTCGTGCGGCCAGGTGTGTTGTTTAGGTATTAATATAAGTATTACGTACAGAACGGAACTTATAAAACATCGATGACACCTCTCCAACCCGTCTGACCAGCGTGGAGAGTGTAGACCAAGTCCTTTGGCTGCTCTGGCCAAGTATGGCTCTGGTAGTACAGAGAGGGTCGTGCTCCTGCAGTGGAGACAGAAACACCTGATGATGATGACACAGAACGGAATCTCCAAGGTCCCGCGCAATATGCGTCCCTGTTCCGCGCCGCCGCACCTCCCCCCGTTCTCGCCTTGTGTGTGGAGTAGACATGGGTAACTCCGGACTAGAAGATTCAAATGAGCTGAATACTCAACAGGAGCCGATAACCTAATCAGCTCCGAGCAAATGTTACTAACTCTCGCGAGTTATTTGATCCCCGTCGTAGATACTTAATCCCGCCTCCCGACAGCTCATCGGCGCTCTTCGGCTCGCGTTCGTGTGTTCGTGTATTCGCGTTGTGCGCTCTCACGGATGTGTATTCTTTCGATCCAAGATCCGATAGCGAAACTTAGCAGATCATGGAGCCGGAGTCGGTAAGGGAGTAGGAATCAATAAGATGAGTCGGTACCGAATGAGGATTCAGATTAGGTGAGCCGCAATGCACCTCGGAGTCGAGATTACCCATGTCTAGTGTGGAGGGTGTTGAGCGAGCGACTTTACAAGGCGGTGAGAACGGGAGAGAGGTGCAGGGATGGGCTGCGGAGACGCATATTGCGCGGTACCACGATTCCGTTCTGTATGTAATACCACAGAATAAGTACTTCTTCTTATCGTGTGTGTTAGTGACTAACACTAGTGTCAGAGTTTTTAAACCGCCTTAAAGGCCGCATGGTTTTAGATAACGACCAATGTCAAAGACAGTGACCGGGACCGACGGCTTAACATGCCCTCCGAAGCACGGATCCTCTTACTTATCAGACAATCAGGTGATCAGCCTGCAATGTCCTAACCAAACTAGGACAACAACACAAAGTCGTTGCTCCCGCCGGGAATCGAACCCGCGACCTCCGGGTATGAGCCGAACGCTCTAACCACTACACCACGGAGGCAGTTCAGAATAAGTACTAGTACTAACGCACAGAAGTCTCACTCAACAAAGAAATTCAAAGAAATATCTACTCAATGTCGTTAGCGATATGGTTTATTTTAGTGTCAGAACTTAGCAACTTTTCGTTTAAATACCTAGATATGCCCTGACAAACGATTCATGTCACTGAATTTACCACTCCGGAGTGGTCGCCACGCGCATAGTAATAATGTAGGTAATTTACGATACCTAAATGGGGAGTCTCCCATGCTGATCTGGGAGAAATAAAAAAACTTATAATGTACCAGCTGCTTCTCTTCCCACGCAGATCGTAAAAGCCGATCGAGGAAATGGGCAAAAATGCAAATCATGTTAACAGGCGATTCGGCTAGCAACCCATCACTGTATTGATTGCTTTTCCATCTTCTCGCCCACCATGACGCTAAAAGTGGCTTTTGGGTTTTGCGGCCCTGGGCTCTGCATAGAACCGCAAGACCCAAAATGCTCTGTCTGCCCCTTAGGGATAAAGACGTGATAGTATGTAAATGGGGAGTGACACAGGCCTGGTAATACTGTTACAAAATAATGTCAAGGGTTACGTAACCCTTTCAAATGTAACAAAGGCTTTAAAACTTAAAAAATAATTTTCCACATCGGTCCAGGCGTTTTTTAATCGGTGAACATACTATACGTACATACATAAAAAACAGCGACGATTTCATAACCTTCTTTTTGGAAATCGGTTAAAATTTACATTGAAAATGAATGTGATCATGACAAGTGACATTTTATGACGTTTTATTTTCTTAACAGTACCAAATAATATTTTTGAGCCAAGAAAATACCTACTTGTCCCATTGTACCGGAAACTTCTATTAATATATATTTTATCACTTGGTAAAACCACGTCCAATACTCGTAACCTTTCTACTTTCATACTATCCTTATTATCGATCAATGATCTATAGATCGGATCTACGCGGGGTCAGCCGCAATTACGGGCCTATTCACAGAGGCATTATGTATCATTATGTCGCAGTGCGTATGCGAAGCGAGCCATTTTGAAAATTGACCGGAATTTCAGTTTACCGTTGCATCGAGATGAAGTTTAGTGATTTTCTTAAGTTGACTGGCGTGGTGGTAATTATTGGGGGTCTGTGGGATTGATTGACAGTGGAGGCTGAACCTGAATATGGTTTAAGTACCATTTATGATTTGCAAATCATCTAGGCCTTTCAGGAGCGTCCATATCATACAGACAGAATTTGTCTATCCTGTGCCACCCTAATAAAATATAATGTTGGATACTAGCGAAAAATGTATTTTGCTTGATATGCAGCCGTTCTCGTTATTTAGGTAAAGTTAGTTTAGTACTTAAAATATTTGTGCACTTCACTGCTATGATATAGAACAACTTTGGGTAGGACATACCCGTAATAAATCGAACCACGGGCTATACTCAATTACTATTGTATAATGATCATAAGACAACAGTAAAAAAAAAAAAAAGAAATCGACATTCCCATTAAATGCCCGAAAAAACTACTTTTTGTTAATTTTTGAATAAACAAAAATATATTTTTAAAACTAAATTAATAATTAATGAAATGTCTTAGTTTTCTAAACGCTCGTAACATCAAATAACTTTACAACGTTTCGCTTATGACTTTTACCGTAAGTTCTAAAGAGGTTTAAAGTGAATTAAATGAAAATTAAACATCAGTTAACTTGCGTAAACGTATTTTTAATATTAAATGTTTTATGTACAATTTCAATACTAAGAATCAAATCAAATGATTTATTATATAGCTTTTCAATCATTCTGATTAAGTATACCTGTGTGGTGATTAATAGTAGTTTATACTGCTACATTTATATCCAAATATTTACATACATTGCCGTGTAGTTTCCGGCAGAGTAGAATAGGGCCACTTCCAAGTCGTCCCGTGGATGTCGTAGAACGGGGATCGAACCCTGAACCTCTGGGTGGCAGACTAGTATGGTGACCACTACGCCATGGAGGTCAACATAGAATAAGGCCACTTCCAAGTCGTCCCGTGGATGTCGTAGAAGGCGACTTAGGAAATACAAGCTAAACATGGCTTATAAACAAGGTCTTTTTGTCTTCACTGCAGGAGCACGACCCTCTGTACTACCAGAGCCATTGGTCAGAGTTAGAGGACTTGGCCTACACTACACACGGGTTGGAGAGGTCTCATTGATCTAACTAAGTCGCTCTCTACAACATCCACAGGAAGACTTTGAGTGGTCCCATTCTACTCTGCCGGAAACCACACGGCTATGTAAGGAAGACGTATCTTTATAATAAATTTTAAATATACAAGTATGCTTAGAACATAAGAGCTATACAAATTACACACAACGAAGACAGTTAAGAAGAAATTGACAATCTGTTTAAAAACTAACTGTCATTGTATCATATAAATCATGGCCACATTGTCCGTAGTTCTCGTTGCAAATGATCTATGGATCATTATCGATCTATAGATCGCGGTTTTTGCGCGCACCTGTAATGATATTGTCAACTGGAGATAATTTTAAAATAACACACTAGCGGGACGCGTAGCGGGAGTTATATGGTTTCTCTTTCTAAATTGTGTCGTTTTTGTAAATAAAAAATGTTGCTAATATTTTTTAAAACTAAAAACCGACTTCTTTGCTCAAAACAATGGTCAACTTTAATATAATTTAAGTTACACTTTATAGCCTTTCGACTCGAAAAGAAGAAAAATAAAATATACCACCGATTTTGATAAAATTTCTATGGGACCACCTGACAAGTATGCCCTTCTAACTAAAAAAAGAATTTTTCAAATTGGACCCGGCGTCTTCATCTCCAGAGTAATCGTAGAACATTAAAAGAAGAATTCCTCCTTTTTTAAAGTAGCTTAAAGAATAAAGAGTTTCGCTAAGCAATTTTTTCCAGGCAACCTCGCGAATATTAGACAGGGATAGGAAATTAGGCACAAGAAAAATATTATTCTACTTAGTCCGTCAGTTTTATCAGGAAATTAATGGACATTTTATTAATTATTAAAAAATAATCAGGAAGATTGTGTGCTGTGTGGTTTCCTCTACGACATCCACGGCAGGACTTGGACTGGCCCTATTCTATGTCGACCTCCGTGGAGTAGTGGTCACCATACTAGTCCGCCACCCCGAGGTTCCGGGTTCGATATCCGGTCAGGGCAAGTTGGAGAATTGCCTTTTTCAAATTGTCCTGGGTCTTGGATATGTATCTATACATGTATTTGTCATAAAATATAGTATCGTTGAGTTAGTATCCCACAACACAAGTCTCGTACTTACTTTGGGGCCAGCTCAATCAGTGTAATTTGTCTCTCTATATTTATTTATTATTTATTCTACTCTGCCGAAAACCACACTTCTTATACACCTACATATTGTACGCACACTATTACTCTAAATTGGTAAATAAACTTCTGAAAGTAGCACTTTCTCTTTCCATTTCCCATCTAAAGTATCAATACATTGTACTTCCATTTGATAATACGCATATAATATGTAGAATATGTTCTCTTAATAATTGAAGTTTGATTAGTTAAGGCGTGCGCACACTTGTTTATACAAGTAGTTTGACGTAATTTTATTTTTATTATATTTAACTTTATATACAATATTTATCTACATATAAATGGTGGACTTAAGGTCAGAGGCCTTTACTATCAGACAACCAACTTGTCTTTTATTCACTTGTATTTTTTTTCTTAATTAACACATTAATAAAAGAAATTTTTAAGTCATTATAAATGTGGTTTAATATTTTACAGCTACAGGCAAGTGTGAAAAACGAAACGTAGAAATAATGAAATGTTGAAACACAAACATTATACATATTTTATTTTCTTTTTTTAATATTCTTTCTTATTTTTTAGAAGGGAAGGCCTTTGCCCAACAATGGGATATATACTACAATAGGCTAAATAAAATAAAATAAATATTTTTCTATATTTTATTCCTACTTCTAGACAGATCAAACAACTTCTGGAAGATTTAATCAGCATTTTTATAATATATTTCAAAAAAAAAAACTTAAGACGTAAATGTGTATGTAAAACATAAAAAGAAGTCGTAGATATCTATTTTATTTTTTAAATTTAATTTCTTTATTTATTAATTAAATCAATTCAATCAGTCAATCATTTGATCTCGATTTATACGATTGTACGCGACCTAACTGCGCCCGCGCATCCGTACCGAGTAACTGTCCGGTTCAATCAATCACCGATTCGTATTCGTATGTATAAAATTGACGTTTGACTCTAATTACGGTTAGTAGCGGCCGAAAAGGTACGAACTCACACGAGATGAAGTTTAAAAAGTCTGATTTAGGTGTCTTTGGTGCGGTTTAGTTATTTTTAAGAAGACAATGTTAAATCGTCGCGATTTTTCTTTTTTTTTCCAAATTATTATTTATATTTTTTCCTTTATTGTTTGTTTTCATGTTAAGTTGTAAATTAAGTAGTTTTTATTTTTGTTTTATAATTTATTAATTTAATTGAAATTAGTTGTTGAAATGTTTACGAAGATTTTCATTATTATTATTCTTAGTTGTTACACTTACTTTATTTGACAGACAAATTGAAATACCTTTCAGAAGGCGTTCATCAAACATAGCTACGAACCGAACCAAAAGGAAACTTCCTTTTACATAAAAGGCGTTCGTTTGAGAGCTACGATGCCACAGACAGACAGACAGACATTGGCGCCAAACTTAAAACACCCTTTTCTGGGGTTTAAAAAAATCTTTTTTGTTATAAGTTTCTTGTCAAAAGTAATAAAAAAACGATAAATTCCGATTTTAAAATCCAATCTTTTGATTTCAAAGTTTCTTTATTAACAACTTCTTTTGTCTAATGCCTAATAAGAAGACAGGTGTCTTTGAATGTGTCAAAAATAGTTAACACATTTAAAGCCTCATAACGCCATGTTGACACATTGTGAGACACTGTCTCGTGTGAGTGCCGGACAGCTGTACCGTTAGATACGACGACCACTCGTAACGCGCCGATTTCACACTGCAGCCAGTGATGGTATATCTTCTCAAGATATCGCATCACTTGATTTTATAAAGTCATCATCATCATCAGGTATTTTTTAGTCTCCACTGCAGAAGCACGACCCTCTCTGAACTACCAGAGCCATACTTGGCTAAAGCACTCTCCTCACTGGCCAGACGGGTTAGAGAGGTCTCATTGATGTTCATAAGCTTTGTTTAGCTTGTATTTCCTAAGTCACCTACGACAACCACGGTAGGATTTGGGGTGGTCTACTCTGCCGGAAACCACACGGTAAATTTGTTAATTAGAAGTAATTACTTTAAAAAAATCAGACAAGCTTTTAGCTAAAGACTGTCAAAACTCAATGGATTGTCGTTTCATTATGGAGTTCCAATGGCCATCCTCCAGCTCCATCTTCAGATCTGTTCCGTGTCATTATAATATTGCATTGTCACGCGATATACGTATGCATGCAAAATTTCTACTCAGTCGGAAACCGGGAAGTGGGTCAAATTTAACTTGCAATATTTGATTACAGACAGAAAGACAGACATCGGGACAGGGGAAACTAAATAATTTTTCCATTAAACCTAAAATAATATTAACATGAAAATGTACCTATATTTAAAAAGACTGCATTAAAATCTTTCTGAATATACATTTTCATGTTAATACTACTTTGAATTTAAGACAAAATTCAAGATAACGGTAGAGGGCCGGCCCAGGTAACTCATTAGCTCACTGCACTTATTTTATGCGACGTTTTATTAATTGCTGGCGCGACATCTAGAGATTTCTCTATCGCAGCACTATACTAGCGCCATGGCGCGGCTATACCCACTTAACACACTTATGTTGTCTTTCTCCTAAGCGGATATGAAGTTATAACTCTGGGCTTTAGTTAGGGTGACAATAAGGTGTCTTTAACATAAGTAACTTTAACTATGTACGACTGTTACATTCCTACATATTTTATTGTACAACTTTTATTTTTACTTATTTAATTATTTTTTTTGCAAACAAAAAAAAATAACAAAAGAAAAGAATAAAAATTCTTTTTTTTTACTTCAATGAAAAATACATAAGAAATATATTTTTTAAGCAAAAAACTACTAGAAAACAGGTCTTAGTTGAATCAATTTATGTATAAATAAGGAAAATCCTACAAATAAATTTAGACATACGGTAATGTACCTATTTACCGGAAGGCACGTTGATCCGTTAGTTCCGGCTGTCGTCATTAGGTGGCAGTAGTCTAGCTATATCAGATGTCTTTAGGCAGCTTGAAAACTAACTAAATATATTATATAGTTTGATAAAACTGCCGTAAATTGTATAATTTCAGCGATCTTTTTAGTTTTTGAGTTTAGTATATTTTCCGACTTACTTTTTCTTTACACTGGGATATTTATAAAACAAACAACAAAGTTTTGGCAAAAAAGAGCTGACAGCTTACTGATCACTGCCACTTCCAGCATCTCACTCGCCGTGTCTCACAAATGCTGAGGCAACCAAAAATCTGTTACTTGGTAATTTTCTAAAAAAATAAGGAAACTACCTCGCTATGTCGCGACCCGATCGCTGACGGTCGCGCGACAGTTCGCAACTGTGATCGGTGACGAGGGGGCTTACTCTAATTAATAATACGTCAGTCGTCCGATAGTGACGTCCTATTTCTGTCAAACCAAATTAGACTTAATGAACATACATTAATGCTTTATGTTGCTTGACGCCCGTCTTGCGTACTGCTTTGGTGTAACCACCCAGGGTCGCGAGCTGTAGCTGGCTCACTGACGCTCGTCTGTGAGAGCCCTAAGGCAACATACGCACCAGACGTTCACCAGTAGTCCTAAAGTTAACCATCCATCCATATTAACTAAAGGGACCAGTATGTAAGGAAGGAAAAATAAATAGGGACAAATTACACTGATTGAGCTAGCCCCAAAGTAAGCTCGACACTTGTATTATGGGACAACTCAACGATACTATATTTTATAACAAATACATATATAGATAAACATCCAAGACCCAGGACAATTTGTAAAAGGCCACTTTCCAACTTGCCCTGACATGGGATCGAACTCTGGGCGGACTAGCATGGTGACCACTACGCCACGCAGGTCGTCATTTCTTTATTTTGTGACGTTTTATTCCATTAACAGTACTAAATCAGGAAACTATCTTATTGTTGAGACTTTACCTTGTAGCGATTTGTAGCATCAAAAGTAATATACGCAGTTTACATATCGTTTATCATCATTACTTACCACTTCTGTGTTACTTATCTTTTATGCTCTATGAGAAAAAAACGTTTACACAAACAATATTGTTAATGCAGTCTTTGCAATAAAAACCGTGTGGTATCCGGCAGAGTAGAATAGGGCCACTCCAAGTCCTCCCGTGGATGTCGTAGAAGATGACTTAGGGAATACAAGCTAAACAAAGCTTATAAACATCAATGATCTCCAACCCGTCTGGCCACCGAGGAGAGTGTAAGCCAAGTCCTCTGGCTGCTCTGGCCAAGTATGGCTCCGGTTGTAGACAAAAAAATACCTGATGAAGATGATTTAAAAATATTTGTTTAAAGAACGGTCCGGACGAAAAAATCTTATTATCGCAACTTTCAAAAGGCAAAGAAAATTAGCACTTTACAGCCAAATCTTATGTTACCTAAAAAAAGGCAGCATCTTCCTCAAGCATATTCGGACATCACTTACCTTTCTTTACCACTAACTTACTGTAATTTCGACTTGCGGTTTTTCTGTACAGTATGCCACAGTGCTCGGTCCGAACTCGCGCGGCTTGCGCGTCACGATGACAGACAGGCGCGCGCCAAAACGCGGCATAGACTAAAAATGTGATTTATTTTTTTCTTAATTAAACGTCAAACGTACCTGATTTGTTAATTTGTGCAATATACCACGTTGTGGACAGTCTGATTGTGTGCAATATATGTTTTTAAGTTAGTTTAAGGATTATGATGGATATACATGAATATCAGGTGAGGTTATGGTTTTTTTTGTTTATGTTTTATAGGCAATATTTTGCTTAAGCTTTTTCACTATTGATTGAGTGTAAAAATTAATCTACCTACTTTAATAATGAGTTTCATTCTGTAGTTTAATATAAAAATACCCTTAAGTATCCTGTTTATTTTTGTCTATGATATAGGTATATCCTTTAAGGCCATACCCAAATTTTCCAGGGTCCAGTGGCGCCGCCATTTAAAATAAATCATTTAAAAGGAAACGGAGATATCATTTAAAATTGTGTCTTGGTCAAGTTCTAGATACCCATTCAAAGTATTTTTTAAACTACTTTTTGTAGTTTAAAGTGAGAACGTGAAGCTTTTCTACGCACATTTGCGAAAAACGGCCACTTTTAGCTAATGTGCGTAGAAAAGCTTCACGTTCGCACTTTAAATTATTAACAGTAGTTCATAAAATAGTTTTAAGGGTTATCTAGGGCTTGACCAAGACACAATTTTGAATGATATCTCCGTTTCCTTTTAAATGATTTATTTCAAATGGCGGCGCCACTGGACCCCGGAAAATTTGGGTATGGCCTTAAGGTGTTTTCGCTATTCTATACAGGCTGTATATATTATATTACTGATAGGTACTAATAAACTTTTTACTTTTTTGTATTTTTATAATTATAAAAAACGATAATGTAAGAGAAAAAAATACTTTTGCAATAATTTTAAAAAACTACAAACTATTTGTAGAGAACGACTACGGTAAAGCAGAGAACTTAGATCAGATCTATAGGTATATAAATTCAAAAAGTAATTATGTTCTTCATTCGGAATAGTATTAGAAAGTACAAATGGACAGATAGACGTATGAATTCTAATTATAGCATCGTTTTGATTGATTTTAAATTAAAGTCTTCGTTAAACCGTTTATAAGTATAGAAATAAAACATAGTAAGTAAAACATATATAGTATATTATAGAAACTTATGGTCATAATATGTCGCTACTGGCGATTACTAAGTCAGTTAATTATAGACTCACACGAATGATTGTCTTTGCTATGTTCAAGTTGAAACTTCATTTAAAAGCGGGCGGTTGAAAATGCACATAATATTTATCAAAGACGATTTACATAATATTTTTAACTTTCATAGAAACTCTTATCGATAATCATAAAAAAAATACTTATTTTGTTTCATCATCATCATCAGGTCTATTTAGTCATCAATACAGGAGCACGACCCACTCTGTACAACCAGAGCCATACTTGGCCAGAGCAGCCAGAGGATATGACATACACTCTCCTCGCAGGCATACGGGTTGGAGAGGTCTCATTGATGTTTATAAGCTTCGTTTAGCTTATATTTCTAAGTCGCCTTCTACGACATCCACGGGAGGACTTGGAGTGGTCCTATTCTACTCTGCTGGATACACGGTGACTTATTTTGTTTAATTAGACTAAATGTGTGTGAGCTAAAATTTTTAGAAGATAATATTCATAGTGCTCTACCTACATCGAAGTAAAAAGCTTTTGTCGAAAATAATATTAGCTTTAACAAGTACACTAAGGCTAAGCTTAGTGCCTTAAAAGTCCGTCGGGTATTAAGTAATTAAATGATTTGAAAGGAAAGACATATAATTTAAAATGTTGTCTTGACCAAACCCTAGATATCCCTTCAATCAATTTTATGAACTACTGTTTACAGTTTAAAGTGAGAACGTAAAGCTTTTAATTGCACATTTGCGTTGGCAAATCTATCTACTCGTTCACCCTCACGCTTAGAGTGGCCTTTGGGTCTTGTGGCCCTGGGCTCTGTCTGCTTATAAATAAATACTCTGTCCGCCCCATTAGGGTTCAGGACGTAATAGTGTATAGTATAATTCATTCATCGTCATTCAAGAGTATTTTCCCGGTTGCATCCTCAGCAGTAATGCTTCAGAGCCCGGGGTCCGCTACCTGACCAAGGAGATTTGACGAAGTTACTGGTTTTTAAGTTAGGTTAGTATAATTACAGTATGAATATATGAAATCTCTATGTGACGGGGTTACATATACTACAATCAGTCTTAAAAAAATTATATTTTCAAATATTTCAAAACAAGTACTCAAGTGTACACACACTTCTTTATCCACACCAATAAAAATTACCCACTATCACACTATCACACTAATAATAAAAAGGCGAAAGTTTGTGAGCGTATTTATATGTTTCTTACTTCACGCGCAAACGGCTGGACCAATTTTGATAAAATTTGGTACGCAGGAAGCTGACACCCTGGATTAACACATAGGCTACTTTAGGCGCGGGTAACACCGCGGGGCGCAGCTAGATTTCAGTATAATACAACGTGGAAGGGACGTTACACATACCCGTAATAAATCGAACCACGGACTATATTAGGTACTAGATCACTTTAGTATAATGAAATTAAAATAAAAGGTTTGCAGCCGCTCTGGCAATTTGTATGGAAATGTGTTTTTTTGGTTATTTTATTATCATTATACTATTTATCGGATCTAGTATAGCCGTGGTTCGATTTATTATGGGTACGTCATCCAGGTCGTTTAACGTTATTTTAACTATGAAAAAATCTAGGTATATAAAAATTCCATATTTATTAGTTGCACGTTACACCGGCATAAATATTTCTATGACATTTATAAAATTCCTTTCTTTTAAAGAAACGTACAATAAAGTCGTATTGGGGGCCATATGTTTTATAGTCTGTGCCATTCTAGCCGCAATAAAAAAATAAAGTAAGCAATAAAAAATGAATAAAAAGTTTTGCTGAGTGCTGTCAACTTTTTAATGTTATATGCGCAATACTGGTTTTAAAAATGTAATTAGGTTTTTGAAATTGGAATTACGGAGAATGCTAGACAATGGCTGAATAACAGTCAACCTCGTTCACTGGTGTTCAGATAGATTTTTTTTCTGGTATGCACTTTTTTAAGTTTACATACGTGAAGGGTGTTACAGAATGGCGAATTATCTGTGATATATATGTGATATAGAATTTGTCCAGAAAATAAATTAGATATACGATAAAAGATATAGAAAGTATATCTTTTATCGTATATCTAAATTATTATATCCTTAGCTTTAAAAAAATCTACCTTTTTAGCCTACTGTTTTTGAAGTTTTTCTTATAATTGGTGTAATAAATAAGTATTATCTCCTCCATACGAAACAGGCAATCGAATTTCTATAGAAATAATTTAAAAAAAACTCATTGTCGTGGAACACTGTTGGAACTAAAAAACAAAAATTTAGGGTCCTATAAAAGTCCCAAAAAATTCCCGCCCCTAAAAATTTTCTTGACTGAAGAACTTTGTTCCAAAAATAATTATTGGAATAGTGCACCTCTGCTTTTGAAAGATATTTACTAAGATAAGCCAGCGGCATGCAAGATTGCAGGCATTTGAAATATTTAATTTTCACTTTTGGAAAGCAGAGAGTAATGTCCACTACCAAACACTCGACTGGCGGGCCTTGCGTACGAGTTGTCGTGAAATTTAGTTAACTTTACCACCAAGTAAAGACAGCTTGTACGTACAAAGTACGATATCACCAGCCTAAGTACGATAAGCCCCAGAGCAAGTTGTATAGTATCAAAGTCAGGGACATTGACATACAGTAACAAGACAAAAATGGAAGTGAGCAGGACATAACAAGAATGGACTCAAGTCGGTGGACCAGAAGGGTAGTGGAGTGGTGACATGGGCCAACAAGCGAGGTAGAGGACCTAGCAATGCGTTGGGTGGACGATATTAAGTCGCGCAGGTCCCAACTGGATGCAGGTGGCAAAGGAGAGACGAAGATGGGAAGATATGGAGACGGCCTATGTACTGAAAGGGTAACATAAAGGCTGCTATAGATCGATTGATAGGTTACATTTACTAATGATACTACACTACTTTCCGTGAAAATGATTAAAACTTTGCACCTCACTTCTTTCCGTCAAAAATCTCCAAGTAAATCTGTTGCTTGCAAAAGATTGCAGTTGCGCTAAGGCCACTTAAAAAATGCTGTTGTCCTGATTGTCTACAGCACATTTTAGTCAAAAACAACAAACAAAGATTTAACAATCATTAGAAGTATCAAATCGCTGTCAAACAAGGAAATCCCAATACCCGTCATCAGACCACAAAAAACAACCTTTTGGAATTGGTAGCTCCACCAAGTACCAAATTGTAGCCCTGGTGACCTTGGGGCCATGTCGTCGGACAATTACACGTGTAATGCACTGTAATCCATGCTAATGTCAGGTTTGGCTGTAATTGCTTAAATACAAGTTCGTTTAGATGGACAATGGCGGTTCAATTGCCAAAATACGCTATTTTCTAACGAGGCAAATCAGATCCTTTTTTCTCAACGTCAAAACAAACAGTTTTTATGGAGTTTTGTATAAAATACAGGCAGATGACGTCATAGAGTTTTGGAGTCCAATAGCGCTTTTATTATCAGTTTTTCTGCAATAATAAATTAAAATCGCGTTAAAAATGAATATGTCAAAGACAAGTGACATTGTTTTGCGACAGTTTATTTTGTTATTAATAAAAAAATATATATTTTTGTCTTACGAAAATACCCAATTCTTTTGATAAAACACTTATTGAAGGACATATCGTAATCATTTAGCAAAAATTAGATTAAACTTAAAGCTATCCTATAAATTAAAACTATTGCTTAAAATAAAAACATCAATTTATATAAAAAAAAATCGTTGTAACTACTTCTGGTGATTGTGTACTTTGTCTGAGTCAAAAATAAATGATAACTGTTACTTCTGGTCATCATTTCAGCCGCACAACGTCCACTGCTGGACATAGGCCTCTCCCAAAGATTTCCAAAATGACCGATCTAAAGCGGCTTGCATCCAGCGCCTTCCAGCGACCTTGGTTAGGTCGTCAGACCACTTTGTGGGTGGGTGTCCTACGCTTCGCTTGCCAGTACGTGGTCGCCATTCGAGAACCTTTTTGCCCCATCGGCCATCGGTTACTTCTGGTGATTAGGTACTTTCCTAAGTCAAAAATAAATTTATTTGTTAGAAGTTAGAAGATCAAAGAAAATAAAAGGTCACAGAATAATGTCACTTGTCATGATCATATCCATTTTGAATGTGATTTTATGTTTATTATTGCAGAAAAATTGATACCAAGAGCGTCATCTGCCTGTATTTCATACAAATCCAATAGGAAATGTTTCTTTGACGTTTTGAAAAAGTATCTGAATTGATTTGTTGTAAAATAGAGAATTCTGTCAAAATTTTAAATTTTTATTGTATTTAGTGTATTGGGTACATTTGGAGATATCATTTATGATACGGACACTATAGCATATAAGGCAAGCTCGCATGTGGCCGCCACTTGATCATCTCGAGCAACTCCGTGCTTCGGAAGGCACGTAAGGATGTCGTCATTAGATGACAGTCGTCAAGTTATGTCCCTTTAGGCGGCTGAAAAATTTGATGCCAATATTGGCCGTTAACATAAAAAAGGGTAAATTTCTACCTTACAGAGTTCTCAAAATTAAAAATGCTGACTTGACGTCGTCAAGGATGATATGCGTACTTATCTTACAACTAAGGATGCTCAAGACTGTGCGAAGTGGAGAAGAAAAAGTCGGAAAGCGGACCCCAGGCTTCGCAGCATTACAGCTGAAGATGCAACTGGGAATATGCTGAGATGAGAGAGAGAGTTTACAAAATGATGACATGCAACTGTGGTTTGCCAAGAACTCATAAAGACTTAAAACTGTCGTTGATTTTCAATAACCAGCGTTTGCATTAATTTCGAGTCGTATTTCTTAACGGTTACCGATAAAAACTTCGAGACTGTGAGTGTGCACTTTTGAAAAATAATAGAAATTCTTACGTTCACTTTTTCTGATGTAGTGTCTATCTGTCTGTCTGCTCTCTAATGTAGGTGTTTTGTTTAAATAATTACAAAATCACACAATAGATTTAAGTAGACTTACTATTACTACTATTGTTAATATAAATACTGATTGTTTTAAAAATAATATCATCAAAAATATTATAGGTGCAAAAGTAAACTTCGTTAAAAATATACGTTCCAAAGGTATATTTTAATAGTTACGCTTACCTATTAAAATGATAAATTTATAATTCCTTGCTTAACATGAAAAAAAATACAAATTGTAAATTTCTGAACTTTAAAACGCAAGAAACAAATAATAATAAACAGTGGAATCTCATCTCGTATATCTATTAATGTTGAGGTAGTACTTAAGAAAAATAGCCCTCACATACAGCCACAACACGTAATTTATCGACACACCGAACCTCATCACAGAACACGTGTGCACAATTAGACAATATAGTTTTGCGTGCGGCAAATTACACTGTGCACCACGCTCCGGCGGGTGCTGTGTGTAATTCCGCGACACCTTGAGAACGCGACAAGGTTAGGCGACATCTCTTATGGTACCAGACGAGATTTGAAGCGATTTGCGTCAGGCGATCGAGGTATGTGTCCATTTGATGGGCGGTGTGCCTCTAGGGCGCGTATTTGCCCCTCTGTTAAACATACATTCTTTAAATGATGATCTAAGGTTAAACAATATTTCTAGACGAGATTTGAAGCTTTCGTCAGCTATTGAGATTATAATTCGTTGATTTGATTTGTGGTGTACTACTAGGGGGTGTATTTGTTCCTTCTTTTAATATTCTTTAATCTGTGATTCCGAGTTTTTTTTTTTACTGGTAAATAATATGGTTAGGCTAGACAACATCTTTTATGGCCCCAAAAAATATTTGAAGCGATTTGCGTCATTCGATCGAGGTATACGTCGACTACCTGTACCCGCGGGCTTCTCTCCCCGTGGGAATTTCGGGATAAACAGTAGCCTATATCTTTCCCTGAGTCTTATATAACTATATCCATACCAAATTTCATCCAAATCGGTTCAGTAGTTTTAGCGTGAAGAGGTAACAAACAAAAAAACTTACTTTCGCATTAATAATATTAGTAGGATAGTAGGAAGTAGGATAGGATAGTAGGATTTGGACAATTAGAAATGGGATTTCATTCCAGCAAATTATTTGATCCTAGAAAAATATTAATTTGTCCCTTTATTCATTTTACATTTTAATAGAACTACAGTTTCTCAAACAGGGAATCTCATATTTTTATTCAAGCCAATTATTTTGTCATGTCCCAGTTCTTAATGACTTTCCAATTAGCATGTAGACAATATGGTTCTGATGGATGTCACAAATTAAATTTATAGATGTGTGAATCGCATAGGAAAGTTTTACTATTTGATTGTATAAAATTATAACTTCATTTCTTCTAATTTAAATAAGATTTGAACCAATATAATCTTGTTTGTTTGTTTTAAACCTTTTTCTTATTTGTTCCATTTACTGTTGATGTTTTTTTTTCTTTTGTATAGTTTTGACTTTGATTTTGATCATCGGATAAAAAATGTATCAGTGCTGATTATCAAAACTTTTTAGAAGTAGAATAAGGTAAATATCGCCTTAAGCAACTTCATAAAAAAAAGATTTATTTCTAAGTTTGTAGGCCTTTAGGAACTTTTGAACTACACGCAACACAGTTTAATAAAAAATCGTCATGTAATGCCAAAACAATAACGAAACACCGTAAAATCAAGGAGTTAGTTAGCTACTTTTTTTTAGAATGTGTGTAAAATCTTAAACAGAAGCTTGCCAGTCAATATTTGAACAAAACTCAAATATTTGTTTCGTTATAAAATTCGAAATTTCAAACTCGGAACACTCGTTCCTTACCGCCACCGCTCTCATTCTGCTCGCGTGCCAAAGACAAACAACACATAGACAAATAAAGAACTGGCCATAGACAAGAATTGTTGACAGTATGTGCGTAGATTTACAAGTGTTAAGCTAATAACCAGATTTCACTACTTACTGGAAACGGTTATTTTGAGTGTTATTTTACGTTTTTAAGAGTAGCATATTAGTGGTGGTTTTTAGGTTGAGATTTGATTATTTGATACAAGTATGTTTACATTTTTATGTAAAGAGGTACTTTTGGCAAACTTTTGCTAGGTTAAGTTGCCTTCATGTAAAGAGATACTTAGTTCTCTACAAATAGTCATCGAATATTTATAATGCCGCGTGGTTTCCGGCAGAGTAGAATAGGGCCACTCCAAGTCCTCATGTAGATGTCATAGAAGGCGACTTAAGAAATACAAGCAAAACAAAGCTTTTAAACATCAATGAGACCTCTCTAACCCATCTGGCCAGCGAGGAGAGTGTAGACCTCTGGCTGCTTTGGTCAAGTATGACTCTGGTAGTACAGAAAAGGTCGTGCTCCTGCAGTGGAGACACAAATACCTGATGATGATAATGAAATATACGGTATTTACGTAATATCAACTATGTATTTACAATAAGATTTGAAACGACTAACGCTCAATTGTTTACTCGATAAACATACAAGTAAATCTACTTTACTTTCCTTTACAACCTCTAAATCAGCTACCAAACCATAGAGCAGCTTTCAGAATGCCCGCGAAATTGTAAACAAGATGGCGGACAAATATTAATATGTCAAACATGGTCGTATAGCGGTTTGGAATTCGATTTTTACGATTTTCGAGTCAATCCGCGAGATATGGCCGCTACCATCAAAATTATTGATCAAACAGGCTGCATTTAGAACGATGACTGTTAAAATGTTACTTTCTTGCTTGCAGCGATTTCTGGTGACTAGGGGATTTCGATGTATCGTTTTTAGAGAAATGTTGTTACGTCTGACCATCTGGACTTTCGATTAAAACTTGTTTAGGTATTAAAGTTTACAGAAAATTGTACGGCTGAGCTGACAAAATTAGGGGATACATGAATTTTTCGGGGTTTAGAGTTTTCCTTCATTGGAAATCAATTAAGTATATAAAAGGAAAAGGAGATAATCTGTATGATATATAGCTCCGCTTATAAAATCGTTAAACTTGTCGCTCAAACATGTTATAGTAAGTAAATGTCTACAACAAGTTTATTTGAAAGAAAGAAAGAAATATACTTTATTTTGTGTAAATTTTTAGAGTTACATTACTTAATAACTTGATAATTGCTAGGCAAATAAAAAAACCCCGACTTTCAAGAGTTTCAAGCATTTACCCCCCATAACTTTTAAATTACTAAACCGATTTCTATTAAACGTAACTAAGAAATATCTTGATCAAGTCCGCTTTTAAAAAAAAAACGCATCAAAATCGACTCATTCGTTTAGGCGCTTTGATGACACAGACAGACAAACAGATAGCTACACAAACAAGTCAAACTTATAACACGCCTCTTTTATAACGGGGGTAAAAAAAAACTACAAAAAATTAAAAACAAAGTTTCTCTTTGCCTTACTTATTTTATGGATCGTTATAGTTTCACGTGCAATAAAGATGGAATATCGATATATCGCAATACCGTAACGACAACACTAATATAATCAAATGACTAAACGAAATAAAAATGAACGGTGTGGCGAAAACTAGTGAAAGTAAACCCGTATCATCATCATCCGAGCGTATTTTCCCGGTTGCATCCTCAGCGGTAACGCTTCAGAGCCCGGGGTCCGCTACCTAACGAGGTTACTGGTTTTTACACAGAGCGACTACCGTCTGACCTCTGCAGCCCAAAGGACCAGAACCAATCCTTGGGTAGTTTGATGATCAAACGCTAGATGGCGTTCGGGACCCTTTTCGACGCTATGTGGAAATTCAGTATACTAATCTTTGTTTGATTTGTTTCTATACCGTGGCGCCATCCTTTGGGGAGCAGTGTAACTAACTGAAGCCCCACTTTAATATTAATTTTATTCTGTTTTTAGTATTTGCTGTTATAACGGCAACAGAAATACATTATCTGTGAAAATTTCAAATTAAACTTGCAATTACGGTTCATGAGATACAGCCTGGTAACAGACAGACGGACAGACAGAGAGACAGACAGCGAGGTATATGGTTCCCGTTTTTACCCTTTAGGTACGGAACTCTAAAAAGGTAGTTTTTGCGTTTCGGTCTCGGTTCTCCTTATTTATTTACATTCGATTTATTATATAAATTAAAAAATCGCAAGCTTTTCTCTCACTTAAAATTCTTATTGCGAACAACGAAAAAAGTTTCTTGTTTTTTATTTCTCCAACACAGATTCCATATATCCTTGTATGGTATACATATCGTATACATATATGTAATGGAGAGTCACTGAAAAAGTACCGTTTTCAAAAATAGGCGGTTGAAATCATAGACAAATGAACTTACTTCTTTTTCAACGGCGAAATCGCACCATTTTAATACTACATGTTGCCTCTTGTGTTTCAATTTTACAATACATTTCTTTACTTGTTTGTCAATTTTACAAAACTGGAGTTGCGGGGTGACAAAAAAGAGATGGCAGCACTCAAGACAAGCAAAAAAGTGACAGTGTTGAATATACTTCAAAAATATTTATTGCATTTCTTATAAGTCATATTAAATTAATTAGAGAACTACTTTTGTTCAGATCACTAAAAGCACTTTGAAATAAAATTGTCCGTACTGAACATGAATATAACTTTAATTTATTGTAAGAGTTAAATTCACTGCCATTTCTTTTTTACATTTTTTAATCGTGTTCGAATCCACAGACAAAAATCTAAATACAAAAAAAGGTGCGTTCGGATACATTCACACACACAACCTTTTTTCTTTATAATAGTAACTAAATGAACAACTTTATTATTTAAATAATAGGAATAAAAGATTTTAATGTTTTAATTATTACCATAAAGCGCCATCTAGTGACAAGTAAGAGAAATAATTATGTTTATAAGGGCATGGGTAGGCATGGCATGCGTCACGTTAGTAATTTATCTTTATCAAAAGTAAAGTAGAATCATATGATGCCATGCGGGTATTGAGAGGTAGCATCTAACATCTGATGATGATGATCTAACATGTGGGCTCTTTTGGTGCCTCGTTTCTTACCGACTTATATTTAATTGTATTCCATTCCAGTCTCTAATGCGCTCTATGTCGGTAGAGCAGCGGTGGCAAGACCTGGCGTCGCTGCTGACCATCCCGCCGCCGCCGGAGCAGTACCAGCACTACCAGCAGCACCACCCGCACCACCACCCGCACTCTATGAGGTGAGTGAAGTATTCCAGTCTGTAACGCTAGAACAGCAGTGGCAAGACGTCGCTGCTGAAAATCCCATAGCATGAAAGAAACTAAGATATTAATGTAACCTTATATATCCTTTTCAAATTTATCGTGTACGGGTCAGTTCCCATCAGGCGGGAAAATCCTCGAGCACTTTTTATGTAGTAATCTAATATCAAATAAACCTTATCCGATTTATACGAAGCTGAAATTAGTATGCACCATTAAAATCTTATCTATACTTACTACATGCCTTGTGTGTATGTGGCCAACACTGTCAGATGTTTCAAGCTGCCTTAAGGCATCTGACATAGCTTAACTACTGCCATACACTGATGACAGCCGGCACAAACGGTTTATACGTGCCTACCGAAGCGCGGAGGAGTATTTATCCATTAAGCAACAAAAAAATAATGCTGTGCTAATATTGATGTGTTCCAGCCATGCGGCGGTGGGCGGGTACGCTCCGAACTACCACACGCCGATACAGCCCGTACCAGAGAAACACCCTGACGCTTACGGTAACTATTTTTTGACGTGATAACGTCTTTAAAATCGTTTTAGTCGGGTGACATGTTCAGAAACTTGTGTCACACCAAAACCTCACGAGCGCGATCGCAGGTATAACGAGAGAGAGACGGACCGATCTCCCGTCTCATCTCGAGCGCTGCCAGTCATTCCGTGAAACGACGTTATCACGTAAACATCTCGATCGTAAACCTACTTTACAAACAACCAATTTTTTTTTTAAATATTTACTGCCTTGGATATTTCCTTAGTACTTACAAACTTATAAAGGCGAAAGGTTATATGTAAGTGTGTGTGCGCCGTTTGCGCGTGTAAAGAAGTAACACACACATGTGTTACTTCTTCACATGCGCAAGCGGCTGGATCCATTTTGATAAAATTTGGTATACAGGACGCTGACACCCTTTTTTTTTTTTTTTTTTTGACGCGGAGAATATCCCTTCGGATACCTTACCGGTAAGGTTATGTGGTGTTACCACTAAAAACTCCGCGGTGTCACCTCTCAGCCGCTATCGGCCGGGACCGTGTGCTTCTTCATGCTCCACAGCCCCGGCGCGGCCGGCCGCTACTTAAGCGGTGGAATCGACGATGGAATCCCGTTTCCACCGTCCAACCAGCCCTCATAATTTGGGGCCTGCGGAAGCAGGCCCTGCCCCAGTCCACCTGACGGCGACCGGGGCCCACACAGCCGGCCGCAGGGGATAGGGAGAGCGGCAACGAAACACCGACAATCCTCTTCCCCCGCGACCCCTACCACGGCTGTGATGGTAGGGAGGTCGTCGTCACCCCCTTCCCTCACAGCCAGGCCATTCCCGCCAGGAATGGCCTCCGCCGGGCCCGGGGAGGCCTAAGCCTCAACCCGGGCAATGGGTTCCTCTTAGCTTCCCTGCGGCCGAGGCAACCGCAGGTACTGAGCCCCCCCATCGCGACAAGATGGGAACCACATCGGGGGGGAGGACGCTGACACCCTGGATTAACACATAGGCTACTTTATATATGTATATATATAACCGCGGGTAACACCGCGGCTCGCAGCTAGTGTAACGTAAAGCTTTTTTACCTACATAAGCCAATGTGATTTTAGATTTATTATTACACAAAAACTGATTTTAAGTGCTCTGTTTGGCTCCAAGAAACAATGACGTCATCTGCCTGTATTTCATTCAAATCAAATAGAAAATGTTTGATATGATGTTTAGAAAAATGTATCAGATTTGGCTTGTTTGAAACGAGCGTATTGACATAAGGTTGTCATTCCAGCAGGCGCGGCGGCCCCACTGGAGGGCGCCTACAAGGTGGAATCGGCGCACCATCCGCAGCAACATGAGGCCCTCTACTACCAGGTACTAATACTACATACTAAACTACTACGTCGTGTGGTTTCCGGCAGAGTAGAATAGGGCCACTCCAAGTCCTCCCGTGAATGTCTTAGAAGGCGAATTAGGGAATACAAGCTAAACAAAGTTTTAAACATCAATGAGACGTCTCCAACCCGTCTGGCCAGCGAGGAGAGTTTAGGCCAAAGTCCTCTGGCTGCTCTGGCCAAGTATGGCTCTGGTAGCACAGAGAGGGTTGGGCTCCTGCAGTGAAGACAAAAAGACCTGATGATGATGATGAAACAACTACGTCTAAAGCCATAAAAAATCGTTTGAGTAAACTGGGGTTCGAGATTTGGAGCGCCAACACTCTTCTTAGGAAATGTATTCATTAAGAAACCAAAGATTTACACACAAATATGGTCTTCTAAATGTCTGATGTCCAAGTCGTCAAGCAGTCGTAGTCCAAAATTCGTCGCTGAAGTCATATGGGTGACTCCGATATCACTGGATAATAACAGCAAATATGTTCATTTCAAGTATTAAAATGTTTATTCAAAGAGACATAGGTATATTTGGCAGTAAACATTTAATAAATACATATTAATTATAATTGTAGTTCAAAATCAAAATAAAAATAAACTGAAAATGTTGATGTACGCGAAAAATATTTATTTTAAATGAAATGAGTTGAACCTCGTAGCGCCATCTATTATTCTTGTTCGGCAACAAACCACCGGCACGCGTCAAGCGGGCAATAGCGGAACTAATTTCTGAAGAATATGACGTTGTAGGAACGATTCATGATAATAAAAATTTGCTAATATTTTGGCTAAACAAGTATGAAGAAAAAATCTAATTGTTTTTTACACCCAGTTTTATAATTAAGCAGAATCTCATAACAACTCTCCAGCTAAAATCCCTTATTCTGCTCGACCAATTTTGATACAGTTTTCACTTACTTATAGAGAGAATTTTTCTGTTTAGGTTTACATTAATAGTATAAACAAGTGCGAATCCGGAGGCCTATACTCCTACTTTATTGCGTTAAATAAAGATAAAGATTTTATTAAAATGAGTTAAAGGGTTACTCACGTATAGAGTCAGCTACTGCCGACATTTTTCGACCTCATCCGGAGGTCTTATCAGGGCGAATGTGACTACAGGCCCATACACCGCACCGGCTCGCGACACACTGTGGGTGTCGTACCTGTTATAAGTCAAAAGTCAAAAATCATATATCTTTGTATATATATATATATCACTTGATAATTGGTAATTTTTCTTTATCTTCTGATTTCTTAAAAATTCATTTTGACGGCAGATTATTTATTTACAGCTAAGTTTACTTCCTAAGCGCAAGTACAAAAGAAGCGGTAACAAACTGTACTACAGCATTTTCTCCATTCCGTTTTATTTCCGTTACCTTCGAGTAATGTTTGTGTCTGGCGTTAGTTATATTTTTATTTTTCCTTTAATAGGCACACAAAACAGACATTTTACAAAGTTGCATTATAACTAACATTATCTTAATAGATACTTCTATATATTTATGATCTAGTAAAATTGTCCAAAAACTATGTGTACACAGCATGATCTAAGTACTAAGTGATACTGAGTTTAATTAACAGTGAAAAAGCAGAACTCAAATGCTAAGTTCATAATGTAACAGAATATTTAAAGCAATCAAAAAAAAACTTAATCAATAAATGTGATTGTTTAGAACACGACGAGCGAGATGGTGCCACCGGCCAATCAGGACGGGTTCCTGCAATCCATCCTGAACGACGAGGATCTGCAGCTCATGGACATGGCTATGAACGAAGGTGAGTCTTGTCACAGATAATATAATAAAGTAACAGATTCCCAACATTATAAAAACTATTGGAGGGCCCGTAAATAGGCAATGGAGTTGCGGGTAGGCACACAGAGATGGCAGCACTCACGACTTGCAAAAAAGTGACAAAGGAAGTGTTGAAAATATTTATTGCATTTCACTTAAGTCATATATAATTAATTAGAGTACTACTTTATTTCAATAATAGTAATCAAAGATTTAAATGCTTTAATTATTACATAAAGCGCCATCTAGTGACAAGGAAGTGACATAATTATGTTTATAAGGCAACGGGTAGGCATGGCAATACTTATTCTGTGCCTCTGTATCCGGAGCCATATCTTTTATACAACTGATACGGCTCTAGCTACGTCCTAGGTGTTATTACATCGTGTAGGCTTGAACGACAAGATAATAACAAACAAAACAAACAAAAATACGCGTAAGCTCAAAACAAATGAAATACCTAAGTCACGTTTGTGATAGCGTACGCGCACATTTCTTTAACGAATCACGAGGAGAGCAATTCATTACATCGTTGAGATCTACTGAAGCTAGCGAAAAATTAAACTATGGAAGCATAATCAAATCAGTCCTCCTTGGATTCCTCGGAATGGTTTCAGTGTAGCTTCAATTTCAAATTATCTTTGGCCACGGCGATCAGTCTGTCATTTCAATCAGCCCTAAAAAATAGGTACTTTATCAAAAGTACATTCCTGTACTCAATATTTTTTCAAAACTAATAACCGACTTTACCATAAAACCGATTTCGATAAATTTTTATGGAACCGCCTGACGATGATTTTGATATTTTTTTATGGAACCAACTGACTAGTACGCCCTTACAAGCAAAAATAATTTTGCAAATTGGTCCAGAGAGTCTTCCGAGTAATCACTGAACATACATAA
Organism: Acrobasis consociella; assembly: GCA_963555685.1. Classification (NCBI taxonomy): domain Eukaryota; kingdom Metazoa; phylum Arthropoda; class Insecta; order Lepidoptera; family Pyralidae; genus Acrobasis; species Acrobasis consociella. The sequence continues at coordinate 6,789,841 of OY743132.1, read as the reverse complement.
AATACGGTTAAAAATTATGTCTAGTCTGTTTAAGAACTATATTCTCAATAAAGATACCAAATCTCACTTACTTAAGAACACTAGTTACAATGCTAGTATTTCTAGCCTGTAGTATTATACTAATTAATCCGTCTTTGGGTTTTTCCAAAAATTGAAGGACCTTCACAAAGATACGGAACATCTAAGTTCCAGAGTGGGGGCGTGCGACGTCACGCTATGAAAAATCGTACTTAGCCGTGACGTCTTGCGAATTTATACTATTATATTATTATTATTTTAATTTATAGCTATAAGTTCGCCTTTGTGCTTATATTATTTCTTGTTGTTTTTGTAATTTTTATGATTATTATGAGTGGCTTGTGTCTGACGCTGCGTCATAGCACGCATTAGCCGAAAATTCGTGACGCCGTTTAGCGCGTTGATAATATTCAAAAATACTCTTCCATAGATTATAAGTTCGCTGACTGAAGCGTTCCTTTTTTAAATAGTTACTGATAAAATTCTGCCCAGTCATCGTCACGTACGCTTGACGGCCAGTATTCGCAATTTAAAAAATGAATACTCTGACATAATGACTTGCGAGGCAAAGGTTATGTAAGGAATTCGCTCCCCATTCCAAGGTCACGCGTGAGTAAAATATTCAAATTTCGAAGTATGTACTTACTTTCGCTGGTTTCGTTATTTTATTATTGAAATAGGCGCGTGTTAGAAATTTGAACTGTTAGAAGTAAAAAGAATCTATGTCTATGGTTAGAAGTGTTGTTTTTTTTTAAAATATTAGACTCGTTGGTTTCTAAGATAAGGTGTAAATTTTAGCCTCATATCCTTATATAACATTTAACTATACAAAAAAATATTATATCTTTAAATTAGTTTTCGTTGCGGGAGCACGACCCTCTCCGCGTTACCAGAGCCAGGCCAGAGCAGCTAGAAGACTTGGCCTACACTCTCCTCGCTGGCCAGTCGGGTTGGAGAGGTCTCATTGATGTTTATAAGCTTTGTTTAGCTTGTATTTCCTAAGTCGTCTTCTACGACATCCACGGAAAGACTTGGAGTGGACTCATTCTTCTCTACCGTAAACCGATCAAAGCTCCTAGCCACGAAATAGTTCCAGATCAACGTTAAATTTCTTTTTTTTATTAATGGCCAGTGACTAATATGGAAAACTTAGCACAATGAAGTATTTAATCTGTAATCATATCCGTTCAGATCATATGCTCTGTTGATAACTCTTATCGCATGACATCATTTTAGCTGGCGAGATTGGGGCGGTGGTATCGTTGGCAGGCCTACTGCTGGTTCTGTTGTTATTCGTGTGTGTTAGTGGCCAACACTGGTGTCAGACTATTTAAACTAAAGGCATCTGATATAACTTGATTACAATGATGACAGCCGGGACTCGGCAACGGACTTGTACGTGCCTTCCGAAGCACGATGGAGCTCAAGAAACTTTGATGCCACTTCTGGTCACCCATCCAAGTGTGGACTACGCCCGATGTAGCTTTACTTGGGAAAGCGCTAGTAATGCCCACTCCCGCTCTGTCACCGAGCTCCTCTGTGTGCTCTGATTTTCGTGCTTACTCCTTTAGTCGCCTCTTACGACGAAGAGAAGTCCTGTGCTAGTCCGGATACTTCACTGCTAGCCACATTCAATAATGAGTAATTTGGAAAATCTAAAAGGTATACGCCTCATAACGCTCATTTAAAAAAAATGACATTGGCTTACGAGTAATGTGATAATACACAATATAACAAACGCGTGATATACGCGCTCTGACCAAAAAATTAAGTCAAAGGACTTCTAACCAGAGGTGGAAATTGAAAAAAATAGATGGACGTCCTTGGTCTCGCATATTTTTGCGGATTGCAAAAAAAAATTTTTTGAGTTTTTATTTATTATTATTAAACGACACTGAAATGAATAGTGATTTCCAATAGTGACGTGATGAAGGCACATTCACCTATACAGAGATGCGGACATGCACGAACAATTTATTTCGAAATACAAAGAATCATTTTTTTTGTTATGCTTGAGTTTATATTTTCTACAAGTATTAAATGTGTTTATAACTGCCTCCGTGGTGTAGTGGTTAGAGCGTTCGGCTCATACCCGGAGGTCGCCGGTTCGATCCCCGGCGGGGGCAACGAATTTGGGTTGTTGTCCTAGTTTGGTTCGGGCATTGTAAGCTGATCACCTGATTGTCTGATAAGTAAGATGATCCGTGCTTCGGGGGGCACGTTAAGCCGTCGGTCCCGGTCACTGTCTTTGACATTGGTCGTTACCTAAAACCATGTCAGAGGCCTTTAAGGCGGTTCAAAAACTCTGACACTAGTGTTAGTTACTAACACACACGATAACAAGAAGATAAAAGGGGTGTTCTTCATATCTCTGCACTTGTATTATTGCATTAGAGCAATATAAATATAATAGAGACAGTTTAAGTCCAAAAAAATGCTTGATACTGACATGTTGAGAGTAGAGTACTACGTCAACGCTTCGCTTATGAGGAGTGGTAAATGAATCATCAAAATCGGACAGATAAACCCAGTAGCAATCATATTATAAAGTCTGTCCATATAGATATCGTCTGGCCCTGTGACGTCACAGCAAAAAAAACTGATAGTCATTTGGCGCCAACGTGCCTGCGCAGACGCGCCATGGCCGAACCCGCGACATTCAAATTTAGAACTGTTTGCAAAAGAAGCAGTTTTTTTTTTAAAGATATGAGCTGTATTTTTCGTGGAATAAGTGTTTCACGTTGAAATATGCATTTGAAATAAGAAATTTTTTTTTAAGTTCTTGTGTTTGTGTTGGGTGAATTGAGGAGGTTATTAATTCGTCGACATCTTTTTTTATGTATACATACATACATACTATCACGTCTTTATCCCTAATGGGGCAGACAGAGCGTTTTGGGTCTTGCGGCTCTATGCACAGCCCAGGGCCGCAAGACCCAAAAAGCCACTTTTAGCGTCACGGTGGGCGAGAAGATGGAAAAGCAATCAATACAGTGATGGGTTGCTAGCCGCATCGCCTGTTAATATGATTCGCATTTTTGCCCATTCCCTCGATCGGCTTTTACGATCTGCGCGGGAAGAGAAGCAGCAAGGTACATTCTAAATTTTTTCATTTCTCCCAGACCAGTATGGGAGTAGTAGGTAGTTTTTTATGTATGTTCACCTAATATTCGAAGACGCCTGGACCGATTTGAAAAGTTCTTTTTTTGTTTAAAAATACATGCTTGTCAGGTGGTCACGTAGAAATTTTATTAAAATCGGTTGTGCAGTTTGGGGGTTAAGTCGGTTTCCAGTTTTGAATATCTATTCATACGTAAGTCAAAGTACATGTTGAAGATGTTGACCCTTTTAAGCATGGTATAATAAAACAGGTATTCTCTTCCCGAGATGGAACTTGACTACGTCACAAAGTGTTGCCACTGATTGTTTTTTTCAGTAAATTTAAGGACTTTCTCAATTAGTTCATGAATATTAAATAAAATATTAAGTAACTTAGCTATTTAGTATCTCGCGATTCTCGCGTGATACATCAATTCAATATTTGGATTATAATGGATTATTAATTCGAAATTGGTATGAAAAGTTCAAAAATGCATTACGCTCGGGTAATTCAATTTCACACAGTGGCAACATATCAAACTGATGACGTAGTCAAGTTCCACCTACGTCATCAGCTGTCACGGGAAGAGAATACCTTATTTTATTATACCATGCTTTTAAGTATATATCGAAGGTACATTTACTCATAAACTTAACTGTATTATCTTATACTATACAATGACTGACATTTTAATATATCAATCAGAAAAGTACTTAACTACGTCGTTTTGTACGCAAATCCATGTGCAAATACATAATGCTAATTATAAAATAGATAATGTTTTATCTCTGTCATAACACCTATGTAAGATGACTATTAAGATATATATGATGCTCTGTTATACGCAGTATATTAAATCTGTGTGTCATTAGTTATGTCTGTAACTATGTTGAAAATTATATTGTGAAATGAAAAAATATTTAAAAATATTATTTTTTAAACTAAAAACCGACTACATCCCCAAACCGCACAGCATATTTTGATAAAATTTCTATAAAACCTCCTCGCAAGTACCCTTTTACAAAAAAAAAGTATTTTCCAAAACGGTCCAAGCGTCTTCAAATAATTGCTGAACATTCCTACCTAACACATTCGCTGTGTGGTTTCCGGCAGAGTAGAATAGGACCACTCCAAGTCTTACCGTGGATGTCGTAGAAGGCGCTTAGGGAATACAAGCTAAACAAAGCTTATAAACATCAATAGGACCTCTCCAAACTGTCTGGCCAGCGAGGAGAGTGTAGGCTAAATCCTCTGGCTTCTCTGGCCAAGTATGGCTCTGGTAGCACAGAGAGGGACTTGCTCCTGCAGTGGAGACAAAAAGACCTGATGACGATGATACCTACATAAAAAAAAGATCACGCCTCCCACGCCACGTAAATGAATACCTCCTCCTTTTTTAGGAGTCAGTTAAAATAGGTGTACTGCCAAAAAATAATAATTACATATGCCACTCGGGATGTTATACGCATTCTAGGGACAACATACATTTAAAATCAGGCCATTAGAAGTAATAGCGAAAGAAAGAAAGTCACACATAAAGCCTGAAAACATTACACTTCTTTTTTGGGGTAGTCGTGTAAAAAGGCCGGAAAGTCAAGGATGCAACAGGAAACACGCTAATCCTTACTTCCTTACTAATAATCTAAATGAAAAAGTGAGTTTGTATAATTGTTTTTTCGTTACCATTTCACGCTTTAACCACTGAACCTATCTAGATAAAATTTGATATGGATATAGTTTGGTACCCAGGGAGGGACATAGGATAGTTTTTATCCCGAAATTCCCACGGGGAGCGAAGCCCACGGTCACAACTGGTAGGGTATAATTTACTAACTTTGCTTTAGATTAGACCTCTCGATTCTGTTTTAGCATCGCCAAGCCAATTTATTATTAGCTGGATTGATAAAAAAAATAGGTAATTATTGAACTTGATGCAAAATTTCATAACAATCGGTCGAGATATACGGCCTGCAAAGGAAAGTCAGACAGACATACGAACATGACGAACATGCTGAAACCACAGAATTAACATAAGTATTAGATACATTACGGAATCTATTAAGGTCCCGCCAAAGATAATATAATTACTAACGTAACAGATACCCAACGCCATAGAAACGATTGGAGAGCCCGTAAGTAGGCAAAACTGGAGTTGCGGGACGGCCTCTCAGAGATGGCAGCACACACGACTAGCCAAAAAGATGACGAAGAAAGTGTTGAATATACTTTTAAAAAACTATATTGCATTTCATATGTCTTATTTAACTAATTAGAGCATTACTTCATTTAAACAATAGTTATAAAAGATTTTTATGTTTTAATTTTTACCTTAAAGCGCCATCTAGTTACAAGAAAAGAAATAATAATGTTTATATGACGATGGGTAGGCATGGTCCCGCGAAATATGCGTCATTCCCCATCCCTGCACCTCTTTCCCGTTCTCGTCGAGACGACCTCCGTGGCGTAGTGGTCACAATGCTAGTCCGCCACCCAGAGGTCCCGGGTTCGATTCCCGGTCAGGACAAGTTGGAAAATGGCCTTTTTCAAATTGTCTTGGGTCTTGGATGTTTATCTATAATGTATTTGTTATAAAATATAGTATCGTTGAGTTAGTATCCCATAACACAAGTCTCGAACTTACTTTGGGGCTAGCTCAATCAGTGTAATTTGTCCCTATATATATATTTATTTATGTCTTGCCAAGGGCGTTGAGCGACGAACACACACACTGACGTGTGCACGGACGTATAGTTTCGTTTGTAGTTGTAGTAGGCATAAATGATACTCCGCTTCTATGAAGTACCATACCTGTGGTAAAACGCAGACGCCTAGCGCCCGCTTCAAACTATTTTTTGTTTTTGTTTTCCCGCATAAGAAGGCAGTGTTTTGTTAATCTCTTGTTTTTACAAAATTTGACGAAGTCGGGATATTTCCAGAATGCATAACTGATTCCATCCGGTTAACAGACACGGTAAACAGGCGCCTACGTGTTTTCACCAAATAACATTTGTCTCGTCAATAACAACTAATATGTAACTACGGATTTGAATTATTTGCATAGGAACGCTTTTATTGCGCTGCTGTTGTGAGTCGGGTTTCATTTTCGCTCGCTCTGCCTTTAAGACTCCCGCGTTTGAATTGCGAACTGTCAAATTCAAATTGAAAAATCCAGTCAGTGTTTTTGCCAGCAAAAAGAACCAACCAGAAAAGCAGCATAAAATCCTGGCCACTAAGAAACATACTTAATTCTTTTGTTTTTTTTTTTCTAATTGATTTTTATTCAACATGGGAATTTTTTCATACGTCTATAGACTATTTGTAATGAATTACATTTCCAAGTGATTTTCGCTGTAAACGTTAATTGAAAACGTGAATCGCCTTCACGATAATTGTTGAACTCTTAACTCAGCATCGAAAACGTTTCAAGACAACAGTCTTGAACTTTGAAACTAGTGAAAAGTGACTGAAAGTGAACAAGTGACGGATTTAACTTAAACAAAGACTCGCCTTGTTTCCTGGACTGCAACCGAAAAGCCTACATATGCCATACTTTTTGCATAAACGTACTGAGAAGAGTAGAAGGGTGCACAATTTGTGCATATGCCTATGTAGATTTTGCTGTGCGTTGCGCCGTACGAAAACTACCTGTGAATCGTTAGTCAAGGTCTCCGTTTCAGTGTTAAAACGATACAATTATTGTCTATGGTCGTTCAAATATAAACTTTTCTACGTCCCCTGAAATAGGCAAAGACAATAGGAGTGTAGGGCTTCTAGTGTTTACGAGTGATAAACGTAATCTCACAATGGAAAGTCATGCGCATGTTTGGTCTGGCATTATACGGATTTGCGGAGAGGCAGCAACGTATTTGTCTGTGATTTAGTTCTGTTTGTCGAACGTCATAGAAATTTCCCAGCGGACTTATCGGAGACGACATCAAGACTCGAAGGCGATTAAAAAGTAAAAATAGAATTTAAAATACTGGCAACTGCGAAATTTTGAAAAAATATTTTGATGATTCAAAATAAGAACGAATAGGTTTTGGAGAGATTGAAACAATTAAAAGGAAAGAGAGACGAATTGAATATAACTGTTGTAGATAAAAGGACATTGTTTTTCGCGACCACAGATAACGATAAAGATTAACAGAAAATTATCAGTTGAATATCTTGTTTTACGTCAGTTTCCAATATCCACCAATACGCGAAATATATGTTGTGTGTGGCTCGGGAGTACCACCATTATATTTGGTAATAAATATAGTGGCATAGATACAGGATCGCTGTGATTTCTTTGGATTTAAAAATGGATCTGTCAGTGGCGTCGTATCCCTACAGCCCGTTCTATCACGTGCCTCCATATCTGGCAACACATCTGATGTATCCAGATCCCGGGGAATACTTGGGATCTTACTACAAGATTTATGATGGTGAGTTTAAAAATATAACCATTTTGAAATTAAAGAAAAAAAAACAAAGTGATTCCATAATGAGTTACTTAATACAAGGTACAAAGACCAATTATGTACTTATTCAAGTGGAAGAGACACACCCGCAATAAATCGAACCACGGGCTATACTAGATCACTATAGTTTATTAGATTTAAAATAGCCAAAAAATAACAAATAAAAAATCGTCATTTCCGTACAAAAGTGTGCAGTCGCCTGGGCAAATTGTATGAGAATTTTGATATATTTTTTTTGTTATTTTTATTATCATCATACTATAGTGATCTAGTATATATAGGCCGTGGTTCGATTTATTAAGGGTATATCCCTTCCACGTTGCATAATTGTATTTTATTTTATCAAACTTTATTTAAAGTACAAAGTACAAATGGCGGGCCTGTAACAGAGATTGAACATTTTAGATAGACAGAAAATTATGCGGCACTAAAAATGCAATACAATATAAAATATTACTATAGGTATATATTATAAAATGTTACATTATGTATATATGTGTACTGTTAAATAGACCTCTAAAATTCGAAGATCACACAAACGTATTTTTTTGTGATAAAAATTTCAAAAATAATTTTTTGGGTTTCAATAACAAAAAACTGTACATTCAAATAGGCCTACTTTTTTATTTTTCTAATAACGGAACTTATTTTTATTTCCTATATCTGATTTGTCCTTATGTAAATTTTTATAAGTAGCCTTTCAAAAAAGGAGGGAATTATCGATTTGTCGCAATCTCTTTCTTTTTTTTATGTATGTTCGCCGATTACTCGAAGATGCTTACACCAATTTGGAGAATTATTTTATTGTTTATATGGGTATACTTGTAAGGTGGTCACATACAAATATTATCAAAATCTGTTGTGTAACTTGAGGGTGAAGTCGGTTTTTAGTTTTGAAAAATTATTCATAAATAAATCAGCAGTACGTACATTTTGTATTAGAGCGTTTTCCTTTGAGATACTATTTACTTTATTTTTTATTCGTCCTGAATAGAGAAAAATATGAGACCATTTGTCTATAAGCTGGTCTTTAGCGATTCTTTTTGGATGGGTGGACAAGAGTAACATATCCGAGCTCCTCCGTGCTTCGGAAGGCACGTAAAAGCCGCTGGTTTCGGCAGTCATCATTGTACAGTCGTCAATCTATGCCAGATGCCTTTAGGCAGCCTGAAAAAATTTGGCATTCGTGTTGGTCACTTACACACACGAAAAACAAAAAAACAACCTTGAACTAATTAAATCAAGGCTTAAATTAAAATGTTAGAACTGTGCAAAAAGGACAAATTTAAAAATAAACAATATAATAACTAATATTTAGTACTAAAGCTATATAGTAATGACCGGCTTGTTCGTTTGCCTTTTTCAACATTTTAAAAAAGTTCTATACACATTTTAACTAAAATAGATTTATTTAGGTCATTTGTAATTTTTTATTAAAAAAATGGGATAAGTAAATAAATAAAATAAAACTAATCTGAAAATTTCGCACTGATTCTAGTACTACAAAATACACAGTAGATACTGATACAGGAAATAAAAGCCCAAAGTCACCGTTATAGCAAACAATAGATACCAAACTATAGTGTACAACTTGCACTTTTTCCGATTACAACCGGTTAAATCCGGTTTCAGCTTATCTGATCGCTTTATGTAATCTGCGTTTATCTGTATCCTACTATCCTACTAATATTATAAATGCGAAAGTGAGTTTGTATATTTGTTTGTTTGTTACCTCTTCACGCTTAAACTACTGGACCGATTTGGATGAAATTTGGTATGGATATAGTTTGAGACTCGGGGAAGGATATGGTACTCACTATCCCGAAATTCCCACGGGGAGCGAAGCCCGCGGGTAATCTGCATTTATCTGTATTTTGCATATTGTGCAATCATTATTGGTGCAGTATTATGGTTTGCGAAAGGGTAAATAACCGCAATTATAAAAAAGTGGCCTTTGAGTCTTGCGGCCCTGGGCTTTGTCTGCTAAGGTCTGCAAGACAAAAAATAATCGGTCTGCCCCATTAGGGATGATGAGATACTATTATATGTATATGAAGTACCGAAATTTTGTACAATACTTAAGCATTCTATACAATGCCTAGACATTCTTAGGGTTAGTTCAGATAGAGAGGAGCGCAGCTGAAAAGGTTTTTTTTAACTATTGAAAAAAAACTATAAATTTTTTTTTTGCATAAACTTCAAAACGCGTGTATGCTCGCATTTGTAGGGTTCCGTAGCTTAATGGCAAAAAACGGGACCCTATTACTTAGACTCTGCTGTTTATCTGTCTGTCACCAGGCTGTAACTCATGAACCATAGTTAACATAGCTAGACAATAAATACTATAATATACTATAAATAAATTCTAAAAACAGAATAAAATAAATATTTCAGTGAGGCTCCCTTACAAAAAACGTACCATTATTTATATAAAAAAATATTGATAATGGTACGGAACCTTTCGTGCGCGAGTCCGAATCTCACTTGGCCGGTTATTTTCTTTTCGTGGAAGAGATCTTAAGTAGCTATTATTATATTAAGTACCTGACTATTTAATCATCATTACTGAGTACTTAAATGATACAATCTTGGTTTTCCCCGTCAGATATAACATATAACTGTTAGTTTAAATTATGGCGAATACAAGGAAATCGTGGGACTGCCTCCATGGTTTAGTGGTCAAGGCGTTCACCTTGCCATTCGGAGGTCGTGGGTTCGAATCCTACTGGGAAGAAAACTTTGTAAAAAGGTTGTGTCCAATCTGGTTAGGATATTGCAGGCTTAAATCACCTGATTATCCAATAAAAAACATGTAGGAGTATAATTGATTTTGGAAAATAGAACACCTGATGCAGAGCCATAATGGTCCAGCTAAACTATAAGACATATAAAAATGACGCCTTAGCAAAAGTTGTTCAGCCTGATGAGCATTTTCCGGAGTCATAAAGTCAACGCAAACGAAGTCGCGGGCTTCGGCTAGTATGCAATAAATTCTGATTCAGTAACCCCATGGTGTCTCCCCCATTTTGGACAATGTCTGATATCTGTCGTTTTGTTGCAGGCATGTACACGATGCGAATGCTGGACGGCGCGGGCGCACACCACGCGCCGCACCCCAATCATACGCACATGATGATCACAGGTAAGATAATACTGACGTAACACATACCCAACGCCATACAAACTCTTGGGCCTGGAGGGCCTGAATCTCTCCAGAAATTAGCGTAAACAAACAGACATTTTTTTAATTCTTACTCTATTACTATGTCTCCATCGCCCCAATTTTTTTTTTTTGGTAATATATTCGGTGTTCAGACACATTTTTTAAGTGTTTTATTTTAGTTTATGTATAGACAAGGATAATAACTAACGTAATAGATACCTACCGCTATACAAACAATTGGAGGGCCGTAAGTAGGCAAAACTGGAGTTGTGGGATGCCAAAACAGAGATGGCAGCACACACGAATAGCAAAAAAGTGACGAAGAAAGTGTTGAATATGCTTTAAAAATATTAATTGCATTTCATTTAAGTCATATTTAGTTATTTAGACTACTACTATTTTCAAATAATAGGAATAAAAGATTTGATGTTTAAATTATTACCATAAAACGCCATCTAGTGACAAGGAAGAGAAATAATAATGTTTATAAGGCGATGGGCAGGCATACCGGTACGATAAGTCCGCCATTGTATATTTGCTCTTTCGATTTTTTTTTACTTTAGTTGGTTTTTTGGTACAATAAAATTATAACAAACAAACAAACTTCCTCTCTTTATGTGTAGAACGCGACTCCGCCTCGGACAGCGCGGTGTCGTCCATGGGATCAGAACGGGTTCCGTCGCTGTCGGACGGCGAGTGGTGCGAGGGCAGCGATTCTGCGCAGGAGTTTCACAGGTGACTAACTTTAGGATGCTGTGCAGTTTCATGGCGAATGGAAAAATATTTTTGGTCCATCGGTTAGATTATTAAAAAATATTGTACAGGTATTTTTTCTTTTCTCTGAAAAACCAAAAATGACAAAGATACAGGGCATATAAATTTCGCATGACGTTACGGCTGGGTACGATGTTTACTTAGCGGTGACGTCGCAAGCCCCCACTCCAGAACTGTGACGCTCCGTATTTTTGTGAATTTTTACTTTTGTGGTAAACTGAAAAATACGGGGTCGATTATTTTTGTATAATCTAAAAGACGGACTAATTACAATCAGTAGCGGTTTTAGGGTAAGGCGCGGTTGGGCGACCGCCCAGGGCGCCGGGTATAAAGGGGCGCCACGACTGCCCATGTATATCCCCTCGCTAATTGATCGAAGCCTACTTACTTTTTTTATAAATGATTATTTTATTACGTATATTAATGTGTTCTATGTGTTTTCCACCTTAGCATACCGCTAATCCACTTTTGACAAATGAGATGTCAATCGATTCTTCTTTATTTTCCGGATGAGAAAGTCTACAATTTGTATGCAATAAATGTATATAAAGAATTTTTCATACAACAATTGCGAGGCAAAAAAATTTTTGTTTGGATTTCGAGTGGTGTATTAAATGAAAAGTCTTAATTAGCACCTGCTAGATGGTCAGACGACCTGCGCAATGTTGCAGGAAGGCGCTGGATGCAGGCCGCTTCCGATCGGTCGTTTTGGAAATCCTTGGGGGAGGCCTATGTCCAGCAGTGAACTTCCTGTGGCTGATATGATGATGATGAATTAGCACATTTAAAAAATATATACATTGTTAGCTGTAAATGGATCCCGTAATCAGGTATTCGTTTTTAAAACTTAAATCTTGTTTCGAATGGGTTTGAATTGCATTTAGGTGGGGGCATCTTAGAAATTTCGCCCAGGGCGCTGGTAGGGCTAAAACCGGCACTGATTACAATCATACTTTTCGGACCCTGTCGTCACCCCTATTGTACAGCAGTGATTAGATTTGTAGTATAGTTTTTAGGAACTAACATTAGGGTAAGGATAGCAATGTTACCAACCAAAGTGGACCATAGTCTGAATAAAAAAAAAAGATATTATTTACGGTAAAGGGCCGTCCACGTATTACGTCACGCATGTTTTGACTTCGAATCCCCTTGGGACGCTTTAGGGTTCCGTAACCGATGTGTAAAAATGGAACCCTATTATCCGTCTGTCACATGCACCGTAATAGCTAGACACTCAGGCTAGACAGTTGAAATTTTCACATACGATATATTCTGTCGCCGCTATAACAACAAATGCTCAAAACAGAATAAAATAAATATTTAAGTGGGTATGTTGTGTGTAAATGAAATATTAAAATGTGTAAATGGTCCGCAGTTCCAAATTCCGACCGTACGACGGGGCGTACGGGCGAGACAGGGCGGCGCCCCACCAACCGCAAAAGAAACACCACATGTTTGGCAAGAGGTGCTTCCAGGTATGTTCTTTATTCTCCTAGCAGCTTTGTTTATCGTGTAAGTGGCCAACACTGGTGTCAGATTTCTCAAGCTGCCTAAAGGCATTTGATATAGCTATACAATGATGACAGCATGCCCCGTGTGGTTTCCGGCAGAGTAGAATAGGACCACTCCAAGTCTTCCCGTGGATGTTGAAAGCGACTAAGGGAATACAAGCTAAACAAAGCTTGTGAACATCAATGAGACCTCTCCAACCCGTCTGGCCAGCGAGGAGAGTGTAGGCCAAGTCCTCTGCTCTGGCCAAGTATGGCTCTGGTAGTACAGAGAGGGTCGTGCTCCTGCAGTGGAGACAGAAAGACCTGATGATTATGATGACAGCAGGAACCAACGGCTCAATGTGCCTTCCGAAGCACGGGGGAGCATGGGTAATCTTTAGGGTTCCGTACCCAAAGGGTAAAAACGGGATCCTAATACTAAGACTCCGCTGTCCGTCTGTCTCACACCAGGCTCCGACTCACACTTGTAGTTTTTTTATTCTACTTGTGGTCACCCATCCAAATGTGGAACACTCCCTAGATTGCTTAACCTGGTAAAATGATTAACTTTCCCAGCAGGAACAACCACCGCAGAGTCTCGAGCCCCTCCCGCGGCCCAACCCCGCCCCCGGCGTCGTCAAGTACGAGTGTCCCGAACAAGCGTATCACCACGAAAACATGCACATGCATAATGGTAAGTGCCACTCTTTTAGGGTTCCGTACCCAAAGGCTGGAAATCCACGAAAGAGGCATATGTCCAGCTGTGAACGCAAACATGCTGAGAAAAAGAAAGAAGACCCAAAGATTAATGCTGCTGTCCGTCTTATCTGTCAGTCTATCTGTCACCAGGCTGTATTGCATAAAACGTGACAGCTAGACATCGCCTTATGAACATAATTTATTTCTCTTCGCTCGTCACTAGATGGCGCTGTATGTAATAATAAAAACTTTTATTACTATTATTTAAATAAAGTAGTACTATAATTATGAAATGTGACTTATATGTAAATGCCATAAATATTTTTGAATCGTATTCAACACTAGTTGCTAGTCTTGTCTGCTGCCATCTCTGTGTGCCTACTCCGCAACTCCAGTTTTGCCTGCTTACGGGCCAATAGTTTCTATGGCGTTTAGTATCTGTTACGTTAGTAATTATATTATCTAGGCGCTAGTATGCATTGACCCCAACACCAGTCAGTCAGTCATATATATCTAACTGTATTGCAGTGGAGTACGCCGGCCGGCACCAGCTCGCGCCGCACCCGTCGCTGCAGCCGGCGCTGGACCTCAACTCGGCGCACTCGTCGCTATTGCAGGTAAAGCAACGCACACCCATCATCATATATTGTATTTAGTCGTGTGGTCACCGGCAGAGTAGAATAATGCCACTCCAAGTCCTCCCGTGGATGTCGTAGTAGGCGAGTTAGGAAGAACAAGCTAAATAAAGCTTATAAACATCAATAAGACCTCTCCAACCCGTCTGGCCAACGAGGAGAGTGTAGGCTTAATCCTCTGGCTGCTCTGGCCAAGTATGGCTCTGGTAGTACAGAGAGGGTCGTGCTCCTGCAGTGGAGACTAAAAGACCTGATGATGATGATGACTGTTATTCATACATATCAGTGTAATAGGGTATTTTACTGTATATGTTTTTGGTTAATATTCTATATAACACAAAAAATACCACTGAAAAGAAATATTGTTTTGAAAACAGCTAGAAAATTGGTTAATTAATCAAGTAGTAATAAGCATTTCAAATGTAAGAGTGGGAGCGTGGTGGGGACATCTCACTATCTCTTTCGTACGCGCGAGACCTCATAGCATGACGTCAAGAGCGCTGTACGTGCATCCTGCCTCTGCTACTTGACAGTTTCCCCTCCAATCAGATTGTAAAGTCTTATAACTTAATTATTCTTGGACAGATTTAAAAAAAAATCGATTTTGGATTATGTTACTTATTGATATGAATAATAAAAATAATTAAAATCACCAATTTTTATTCTGTTTTTACTGTTAGTACTTTACTTTTTAATATTTACGGTTAAACAGGTTAGATAACACATATTTTTTTCATGCATATTCCCTAGTACATACGATATAAATCGACAACGGCGGACTTATCCCACAATGACATCTATTCCAGCGAATAAGAAAATATAACTAAATATTTGTATTTTTTGTTTATAAAAAATACTTGTTTCATTCATAGATTAACACATGTATTCTCCCCTAGACGGGCATTCCCAGCCCGGCGTCGAACCCCGTCCGCTTCGCGTACGCCACCCCGGAGCGCGTGCGACACAACCACACCTACAGCACCCCGCTGGCGCCTGACCAGAGGCCGGCGGCTGTCAGGGACAAGAGGGGTATGTACCTTACCTGATAACTAGTGTTTGACGACCTCCGTGGCGTAGTGGCCACCATGCCAATCAGCCACCCAGAGGTCCCGGGTTCGATCAGGTCGGACAAGTTGGGAAACGACCTTTTTCAAATTGTCCTGGGTCTTGGATGTTTATCTATATATGTATTTGTTGTAAAATATAGTATCGATTAGTTGATATCCCATAACACAAGTCTCGAACTTATTTTGGGGCTAGCTCAATCAGTGTAATTTGTCCCTATATATAAAAAAAAACTAGTGGCCCCGTAGGTCCCCACCCTTTGGAAGTTTCTTCTTCTGCCATATCCTTGTCCCACTATTTTCGATTTTCGGCACAGCGTGTGAGATCCTTCCACTTTGATCTATCTCCAGTCAACCCGTCCGTTACCCCCTTCCTACTCATATCCTTCTTTACACATTCATGAAGTTTATCAGATAAAAAAGTTGTTCAGACAAAAAGTTGCGTCTTAATAAGGGTAACATAAAAGTTTTATGACATTTTTGAAAAAAATTTGAAGTATAAGATTTTTTATGTATCCAACCGCATTTCACGACATTTTCTAAATTTTTATAAATGATTTTCGAACTTTCTCAGAAAATTTCACAAGAATCTTGTTTGTTTGTTTATAAAGCTTTATTGTACACAAGAAAGAACACAGATACAAATCAGAAAAGTAAACATACAACGGCGGACTTATCCCATATAGGGATCTCTTCCAGTCAACCAACCAATAATTGAGAGGAATGTTTACTTATTATGCGTTTGAATCTATTAAGAAATGCGACCTATAGGCGATAACAGCCGGACAGCCGGACAGCATTTGCCAATCTCGAAACTAAGACGCTTCGCTCGCTCGGTCAATAATCTATACCAAGCCTATCCATACCCTTATAAACATAATTATTTCTTTTCATTGTCACTAGATGGCGCTAAAGCTGATAATTAAAACATTAAAATCTTTTATTATAATAGTAATGAAATACTACTCTAATTAATTCAATATAACTTATATGAAATGCAATAAATAAGTCACTTTTTTGCTAGTCGTGTGTGCTGCCATCTCTGTGTGCCTACCCGCAACTCCAGTTTTGCCTACTTACAATCCCAATTCAATCGTTTCTTCCCTCCAATAGTTTCTATGTCGTTGGGTATCTGTTACATTAGTAATCTATACATACTCGTATAATAACAGGGCCACTAGCTAACTAGTGATAGGCGGACGAACTAAATATTAGAATTAATCAGTATCGCCAACGTATCCGAAGCGCCATCTATTATCTGCCAGGCAAACTGCCCCGACTTCCAACCGATAACTTCATAAGTTTTAAATGGGACACTCGCAAACGTACTTTCACGCAAAAAAATCGCTTAAATTTTAAAGTTATTCTTAAAAAATAACAAACGTTTGCTTAACCTATTTTAGTTAAAATTATGATTTTGTCTCATTCTTTAAATACTCAAAAGAGGGAGAGGGACAGAACATGTTTTAACAATAATAACTTTATCAAACCTTAGTTAATTTTTATGAATATGAGGGTAAAGTATCAAGAGAGGTACTTATTTAGCAAATGTTTGGCAGTGCGGCGACTGACGGACGGCAGCGTGTCGGACGGCGGCTCGTCCGCGGGCGGGCAGCACCTGTCGCGGGACGAGAAGAGGGCGAAGGCTCTAGGTGAGACCTTTTGCATTCTTTTTTTAATTTACGGCTCTGGATACTAGTCTTTTAGAGCTCATCCTCATTTTTCACTTCTTTAATCCTCAACCTAACCCTAACTATGCATTAGCATTCATCATCATCATCATCATCATCATCATCATTTCAGCCGCACAACGTCCACTGCTGGACATAGCAAGCCGCTCTATATCGGTCATTTTGGAAATCTTTGGGAGAGGCCTATGTCCAGCATTAGCATTAAGACCACCTTTTGAACCATTATGGTCAAATAATATTTAATAAATAAATACAATCAAAGGTTGATGTAGGTCCTTTGATTACTTCAAGGGAGCTTCTGGCGACAAATCTATACAAGTCTACTGGTTTCATCGCCGATTGAATGGCGGACGACGGACCGAAAGACGCCCACCGCAGTCCGCAAATAAATATCACTACAGCCGCACTATGACTGTCCATTTTAAACATTTCACATATTGTCCATGAGAATGAGCATTTATAACACCAAACTTCAACAATTTCATATTATAAAGTCCACTAGAATTAAATTGCAAAACAAATTAAACTCTAACTGAACCCCTTGTCTTCCCGCCAAAAACCAAGCACTTCTTGCATTTTAGGAATTAGGGATGTTACGAATATTCGCATTCACATATGCGAATGGTTTCCGGCCGTGTGGCTTCCAGCAGAGTAGAATAGGGCCACTCCAAGTCCTCCCGTAGGTGTCGATAGGATGTCGTAGAAGGCGACTTAGGAATTACAAGCGAAACGAAGTTTATAAACATCAATGAGTCTCCTTCAACCCGTCTGGCCAGCATGGAGAGTGTAGGCCAAGTCCTCTGTCTTATCTGGCCAAGTATGGCTTTAGCAGTACAGAGAGGGTCGTGCTGTGGAGACTAAATAGACCTAAAGATGATGTAAACGGCCCCTGAGTGGTGTTTCTTTTTAAGTTACGGTAATAGACATATACAAATCTTTCTCCCCCCCAATTGCTGTAACGTAAAATGTAGATGGCCCGTTAGTAACATAATAGGCTATTTTATTGTGTATGTTTTTGGTTAATATTTTATATAAAACAAAAGAGATACCACTAAAAAGAAATATTTTTTGAAAACAGCAAATAAATTGGTTAATTAGTCAAGTAGTAATAAGCATTTCAAATATAAGAGTGGGAGCGTGGTGGGGACATCTCACTATCTCCTTCGCACGCGCGAGAGCTCATAGCGTGACGTCACGAGCGCTATACGTTCATACTTTTTCTGTTACTTGACAGTTTCTCGTCCCATCATCTTATTTATGTTTGGACAGGTTAAAAAATTTCATGTTACTTATTGAAATGAATAATCAAAAAATAGTATAATATCGGATTGGTTCTTTTCCCCCAGGCATTCCCATGGAGGTCCACGACATCATAAACCTGCCCATGGACGAATTCAACGAGCGGCTGTCCAAACACGACCTGAGCGAGGCGCAGCTTTCCCTGATCAGGGACATCCGGCGGAGAGGGAAGAATAAGGTAAAAATGCTTTATTCTATTTTTTTTAATCATTTTTCACAATGTTAAATAGATCTAAATTTTATTGAGAAAAAAGAAGTAACAACAAAAAAAACTTAATTAACTAAACTAAATTAAACTAAGCTATAAAATAAACTTATACTAAATTATGCTAAATTAAAAAAAGATAGATCTCAGTTTATATCGATACAGAATTCTTTAAAAAAAAATTTCTATCCTTTTCCTTTTTTTTCATTTATCTTAATAAGTACTTTCGCCTATTAATAAAAAAATTGCAATTTATTTTTTTCAAATTTCTATTTTTAAACTTTTATTTTTCTAAAACATTTTCTTTAATTCGTTTTTTTCTTAAAAAACTTTTTTTATTAAAATTTTTTTTTTCAAATGTATTTTTTATTTTTTATTTTTTATTGAATTGTTTAGGTGGCGGCGCAGAACTGCCGCAAGCGCAAGCTGGACCAGATCACGTCGCTGGCGGACGAGGTGCGCAGCATGCGCGACCGCAAGCAGCGCACGCAGCGCGACCGCCACGCGCTGCTGGCCGAGCGACAGCGCGTCAAGGAGCGCTTCGCCAAGCTGTACCGACACGTCTTCCAGGTACACGTGCAGACGAACTATAGGAGTTTGGTAAATTGTTCATTACAGTCGAGGCGGGTTGACAAACAAGCGGGCGAAGCGTGTTTGTCTATAAAGCCGAGACTTGTGGTGAACAATACACACGTGTGTTTGTACTACGTTTTTCAACACATTGCTTGTTTGTAATAACTTTATTGTACCATGAAAAAACACAATTACATACATTATTACATACATCTTGTAGTGATGCGAGAGGCACAGAAATTAATCCACCAACAGCCAAACGATTATTATATATTTTTTTAAATGGCAGATTATTTAATAAATTCATTTTTGTGTTCTTAGTAAAACAAGGTTTCGGTATGAGTTTAGGCTTATCAAAAACACACATGAAACTGTAAATATCAATTTGTGCATTTTTTTGTATTGTATGAAACACTTCCATAAAATAGATTTTATAAAACTGTTTTAAAGGTACTATCACACAAGTGTTTTAAAACAGAGTTATGTCAGTTTCAGTTGTGTACAACATGCAAAATTTTCTTTTATCAGCACCACCTGTAGGTTGACTGGTAGAAAATAAATTAAATAAAAACATGGAATTGATTTAACTATGTTGTCACAGAACCTCCGCGACCCCGAAGGCCGGCCGCTCTCATCTACGCAGTACTCGCTGCAGCAGGCGGCCGACGGCAACGTCGTGCTTGTGCCCAAGATGCAGCACGGTCAGTATACTCTATCTCTGTCTCTCTCTCTCTCTCTCTCTCTCTCTCTCTCTCTCTCTCTCTCTCTCTCTCTCTCTTTCTCTATCTTTCTCTCCTAAAAGAAGAAGAAAAGAAACTTCTTTCCAATTATAATAAAAAAATAAACAATATATGCGTTTGCTGGATTTGAAACGAGAACATCGACCGTGTCAGGCACACGCTCTCCAAACTGAGCTATCGAAGAGATTGAGCCAAACTTGTGAAATTACCTTTCACGTGTCGAAAAAGAGTGACTCCGAAAAGGAACTTTCTTCCAATAGTTGATTAACCCTCTACACTGTTTCGTTTCATTAGTTTAGAACAGTCTTTCCCAAAGTGGGCGATAACGCCCCCTTGTGGGCGCTGCAGGTCTCAAGGGGGGCGGTAAGAGACCCAGAAAGAAAATTTTTTTTTTTGCTAGGAGCTTTATTTAGCTAGGAGGCCTCTTAAACAACGACTGCAAGAGCTCTCGACTCTCAACAACAACTTGTGAACATCAACTAATATGAATTAAAAGATTGCTCAAACTCGGTTCTATATTTCTCTCCGCGTAGTTCATATATCTGTCCTATTTTATTGAATATAGAAAAAATGAAAATCATGTCAATCGGTCGCTCCGTTTCTTTTAGTTATATTTTTAATAAAAGATACTCTGTTTTAATACTATAAAGTTGCGTTTCAATAATCATTCTTATTGGCAGGTGGAGCCCGTAAGAGTTAACTTGAGACCTAAGCGCCGTTGTATGTTACCTACTGCGCTCAGGTATCAAGTTGCGGGTTATAGTAAAAGTTTCGTTTAGAATTCTCCGTTAATATACATATATAGGTCACAATAATTAATTAATTTAATTTGAAGTTATAGTGGTTTTTAAATAGGTGAAAAAATGGGGGCGCTAAAAAAATATTTATTCTCAAAGTGGGCAGTAGACAAAATAAGTTTGGGAACCACTGGTTTAGAAGCTGCGACGCACGCTTCATAGACAGACACACGTCAAAGTTATAACACCCCTCTGTTTGCGTCAGAGGTACTATTTTTATTACTAACTAGCTGTTCCCGTGAATTTCGGAATAAAAACTATCCCTGGGTATCTAATCTAAATTAAATCTAAATCTTTTGATGAAATCTACCAAATTTCATCAAAATAGGTTCAGAGGTTGAAGCGTGAAGTGGTAACAAACAAACAAACTTACTTTCGCATTTATAATATTAGTAAGATATTAGTAAGATATGGGGCAATATTTTAATGTGAAATTCTTTCTACAGATCACTCGATGAACCGGACATCCGACGACGAGATGGACAGGAAAACGAAGAACTACGAGCAGTGACACCCGCCTTACTTCCCGAGGTGGTAGACAGACGGACACGCAATAAATTGTACATATACAGCGAATAGGCAGCGCGAGACAACCCGGAAAAATAAAAATAAAAATTAAATTATAGTCGGTTCCAACAGTGTAAATTTAATTACAGTCGATTCCAATAGTGTAAGGAATTCCTTGATTTAAATGTATTGCTTTCCCTTTCGCACATATGCGTTGATTTCTGGAGTTGATCTCCTTTGTGTTAGTTTTAATTATATATATTTTTCAAGATTTTTTTTATGTCAAACTATTTTTTTTTATTAAGTACTAGAGATATTTGTATAATATAAATACACGATATAGATCCTATCTGCCTATATAAAGATCTATTTGTAAAAATAATTATATCAAATGTAATCTTGCGTTGCCTATTCTTGAAAGAGAAAGATTTAATATTGTCTAAGCTACCGATAATTCCTCATAACTTAAGTGAGTGAGTGTGAAGTTTTAACTAAGGCTGTTCTAACTAAAGCTATAAAAACAGTGTTAAAGTACTACCTCTGACTTATTTTACCTCTGGCAGCAATTCTACAAGCCGTAATCGACCTTAATGCGATGACATTAAAACTCAAATTTCAATTAAGAAACTCAGTTGTGAAATCAACTCTATGACATTAACTTAAAGTCGATTTTCAGCTAAACTGTCAGAGATAATTAAACTTTGAGAGTACTGGACTTCAATAAGATGGCGCATTGAAACTGTCAACGTCAGATGGCCATTTTCTGTTGCTATGTTTCTGATCTATAAAAAAAATTAACAAATGGCAAAAGAAAATATCCAATGTCAAATGCGCTTGCGCCTTATCTAAGGCACTCTTTCATATAGCTTTAGTTACCGTTCTAACTTTAAATGTTTCTCGTCTATGGTGGGCTTTGCTTGTCAGTAACAGCTGCAACTGTCACTGACATATTTCAAACTAGAATTGGGTTCTTATTTGGAAAACGGATTCTCGATGAAAGTAAATAGTTTCATGCCTTTTACGCTTTCGCATTTTATGAGTTAGCTATAATGTATATTTATGTCGTTTTGATCTAAGAAATAAATATTTATATGTATTTTTTATTTGTTTATTTATAAAAAAAAATGATGTTACTATTTTCTTTTGTTGAAAATCCGATAGTTTCTTTTACTTTATGTAAACATTTTCACAAAATCATCTCGAAATTATAAAAAAAAAATGTGATAGTATGAAATATTCCATTTTTTGTTAGTGTTTTATAGTTTTTGGTTTGGATGCGATTTTGAGATAAGATTACGTTATTGAAAAGTAGAAAGCACCGATGTATTACAAATACATCTTTAATATATTTATATTGCTTTACAAAAATATTTGTAAAATAAAGAGTAAATGTTTGCAATTTTTTTTTAATTGTACTTTTAAAACATTTATTTTCCAGCTAAGTATTCAGTTTAAATGCGTCGGTGCTTCAAAATATGTATGCCAGAAATGACTGATTTAAAATATAAATAAAAAAAATACCATAAATATAGAAATTTGGTGTCTATGACGCCGCTCGTTGCAATAAGTAATATTAAACTATGTTTAACACTTTTTTGTAAAATATCTTTTTCTGTTTTTATTTATGTATGTATTAGACTAGGTTAATTTGTTATAGAATTTTGAATTCTGTTTTTTCAGCGCTACTAAGCAGTTTATTAAAAAAAAACTAAACAAATAGTTTCGATGCAAGTACAAAAAAATCGCCTCTGATAATTAATCGACTGCACGCAAAAAATAGTGTAGTCACTATATTTCTTAAAAGTCGATAGTTTTTTTATCAGTAGCCGATCTCTCGTGTCTATCGAATGTGAAATATAGTGTTATACTATTTGTTACCGTATCTGTTGTACTAATGTATGTAGTTGGTATTACTTTACTTGTAGTTTATATTTTATGAGATCGCTATATATTTTTTTCCAGGCGATCTTTCTAAAATACTACCTATAAGTTTGTAGGTACGTAAGTTTTCTAAAGACAACATATGAATCTGTAAAATATATTATTGTCTTTGGTCAGTTTTGTTTTTCTTACACCCAAATGCTAAGTCATTGTTTAAAGTCGCTTTTGTTATAAACGCGATCTTTCATACTGTGGTGCGTATTTTTTAACTTAGCGCGTAGAGGACGGCTTATACAGAAATGAAGTAAAATAGGAAAAAAATGTTTATATATTTATTAATTTAAGAGCTAGGCCACGGGTAGGTAAAGCATTTCACTTGAGTTTTTGTTTTTTTTACCGAAAAGTAGGTGAAAAGGCTGTGGGTATGTCAGCTCAAGTAGACTCATATATTGAGTGATACTATAGCTTCGTTTACTCATACTAAACGTCAGTTATCAAATAAATATTAAAAAAAACATTAATGACTTTGGTTTTTACAAGAAATAAGGTTAGCACGCACCGTGGGTAACAAATTTAACCTTAGTGAAGCGAAGATCACAGTATGAAATATATTGTATAGTCTTTTTTTTAATCATGTAATATTTTGGTGATCTTTTTTCATAGAGCTCTATCACTCAATATATAAATCTATGGTCGTGTGTCTGTGGCGCTGTATTGGCATCTTTCTGCACAGCTGAATGCAAACTGTTTAAATATTTATATGATCTCTTTAGCAGTGCGGAACCTACAAATTTCATTATGTCTACTTGATTTATAATAATCAATTTCTTTTATATTTTGTTTTAGTTGTTATAAAATAAACGAAAGAACATAGCTAGAATTTAGTTTTTTTAGGTAAGTCAAACTGTTTCTCAAAACTAATTTTAAAAAAAAATGCTTTTTTCTTGTACCTTAGCGAAATTCAATAACTTAAACATTCTTTGGCGTAAATAGATCCAATAGTTTGTTTATTTTTGTTGCATAAAAACAAATTACTAATCACTCAACAAGTAAAAAATTTACAAAGGCGGGCTTATCCCAGTGAGGGATTTCTTCAAGCCAACCGATCATCTGAGAAAAGATAATTATATTTGAGAAATGCAGAAAGAGAGAAGATTGAGAAATGTAAACTTTTTCGGAAAATAACAAGAGCAATTTTCTTTGCTTGCAATCGAAAATGGTTGACAATACTCCTTTATTGTTAACTCGATGTAGAATTCAAGTTTTTCGTAACTACTGTATTTTAGTTGTGTACACCCCCACAACTTAAATAGAGCAGTTACGATAAACTGCTAACATTTCACTATAGTCTCTCCATCCATCGGTTGTCTGCAAGAAATCGCTTTTATAAGACCGCCTATTGTACATTTGAATGTCTTTTCTGTGTGTATATTTTAATTATTGTTATTTTTTTTTTCGTGTACAATAATGTATAAAAATATCAATTGTTTGCTAAACCTATTTTAGTTATATATTTTGTCCTTATCTCTTTTCTCAATATTGGACTTTGTAGGAAGAAAAAAACATATTTTAACTAAAATAGGTTAAGTTATTATTTTTTTGAATAAGCAGGTTAGCCTAAAATCCCCGTACAGCGCCACAGACACCACGTTAGTACTATAAATAGCAAATTAGTGTTGATTTCGTCGCTCGAAGCAACCAACCGCTGTAATATATTATTACCTTTATATAAGTTTTTTACTTGTAACAAGAGTTATTTTTAATTAGGGTACGATAACATAGGTCTAAGTCTGAATATAAAATGTGAAATTTAAGTTATGTTTAATTTGATACCATCCCCTAGCATGGACCTCGATTTCGTTAAAGCCCGGCTCGGCGGGAGTGCTATTTATATATGGCATAAAAATTATTAAGCTCCTCCGTGCTTCGGAAGGCACGTATAAGGGGTTGCTCCCGGCTGTCATCATTGTATGGGTCGTTAAGCTATCTCAGATGCTTGTTAGACCTTATATATGAGGAAGGTAAGATTGGGATAAGCAAAAAAACACATATTCAGCTATAATATACACTTTACTTACGGCATACAACCTCCAGCACATCATATTTGTAATATACAACGAGCTTTTATATTAGATATATAGTTACTATGATAATGGCGCATACATCTTAAAAATCAGTTTCTTGTGACGTCTTCAAAATTAATGCCTCGATCCGTTGATAGAGTCATATATTGAAATTACAGTTTTCTAGTTCATAATCAACATCTCTCACACCGTCTATAGACGCTGGTCTATCAGACTTAACCTGCAAGAATACCAGTGGAAACACGGATCGATGCAGTTGTCAAAAATAGTTTGCACATAGACAATACAGATTAACCATAATTTGTAAGCGTGTCAACCCATAAGTATCGCACCGCGTAGGTTTATTCGCTACAGATAACGCCGAAACGTGAAATGTTCGATTCAACATTGAAAAACAGTTGAAAAATACCCCCTTAGCTAAAAATGTAACTTGATTTGTTAAGGAAACCACGTAAAAAAATTTAAAAATTCCAAATCTGTATTGTCCATGAGAATGTCATATCAAAGTTATCGTATAAGTCATATTCATTTGGATGACTCAGTCATCGTCGTCAGTGCCTAGAATTGACTGAAGTGAATAAATGCAAGTAAAGAGCCTCTGCGTGTGAAGTACAAAACAAGCTATTGGCATGAATAGGTAGATTTGAGAAGAGATTCTAAGTCGCTTTGAAAAAGTGACGGCTTTAGAGGAAGCAAGAGATTATGCATCTCTATGAATACCAAAATAAGAGATTTTATCATCCATACTGTAGTCCCTTCCTTCGGAAAGAAGAGGAAGATTAAATTTGCACCCCATCTATCATCTTTTCTGCTACATCCCAAAGGTGAACTGGTAGACAATGCTTAGCATTAAGTTGTACCTTTTGTACTATAATCTTAAGATTTGTGCAATAATTAATTTAAAAAAGACCGATAATGGAGCTTTTCCAACAAATTAAAGAAAAGTTAATTTAGTCCTATAGGACATTAAAATGATGAGAGAAGAGAGGAGTGGAGACATCTCCACTTAACTCTACCGACAAGAGCTTAGCTCTTTTGCATTGTACATTTATTAACTCCAGTCGTACAATATGTAAATCCGATTTTTTAAAGAGCTTATAAATATAAAACAAATTTTGCGACAATTTCAATGCAATGTTAATAATAAAACATGTTGAGTACTGTAAGTACATACAATTTTTGTTCTTACATTTAAAAAGAGCAATAGTTGATACTCAGAGCGCTGAAAAAGGAAAAAGTCCCAGGTACAGAATTTAGCCACCTTTTTTGTAATCACTCGTTCTTATAGTGTTTCAATAGCTAAAACTGGTGTCAGATGTTCCGCGCAGCCTAAAGGCATCTGACCGTGGCTCCAATCACCTCTTTCACGCCCAGAGATACATAAAAAATTAACTTCTAAACAGGCATTGTCAGATAAAATTTTCATGTGAATGTAATTCTGAGCACTCGGTACAAAATAACGTCTAACAAAATTATCCTACTGGAACTATTGTAAGGTTTATACTCAGTCCATGGTACTGAACAACTTTCCGCAAAAAACATATATCGAAATATAAAAAAAAAAATTTTTGACCTCCGTACAAGATGACCGATCAGCTGATCCAAGTTACCATGGAAGTCAAATATATTTTTTATATTTTGATATATGTTCTTTGGGGAAAGTTGTTCAGTACCATGGACTGAGTATAAGTTCCTTGGGGAAAGTTGTTCACTGAATTCAGCCTTAAAATAGTTTCAGTATATTTTGTCAGATCCTGTACAATTTTAAAACTCATAATGTTACGAACGAAATTCAAACTACAGGCAAAAAAGGAATCCAATATTTTTAAGTGATACAATCCTAAGGGTACAGTGGAGATATTCGATGTACACGGAACAAATGGTCACCGGTTCAAACCCTGGTCGCATAATTTTCCTACTTTCTATTCATGTACTTTGCTACATAAGCTCAAATGTCAAGTCCGCGGTCCAATCCGGGTAGATGCCTGCTGAAGCAAGCTGTTGTCAAGTTGTTTTGTTGTTCAGTAGCCCGCGTTCACTGTTGGGGAACAAATGAACAACTATAAATAAATATATATATATATATACGGACAAATAACACAGATTGAGATTTGTGTTCATCATCATCATCAACATCAGGTCTTTAGTCTCCACTGCAGGAGCACGACCCTCTCTGTACTACCAGAGCCATACTTGGCCAGAGAAGCCAGAGGACTTGGCCTGCACTCTCCTCGCTGACCAGACGGGTTGGAGAGGTTTCGCTGATGTTTTAAGCTTTCGTTTAGCATTTTGATGATGATGATGAACAAATCACACAGATTGAGCTAGCCCCAAAGTAAGGTCGAGACTTGTGTTATGGGATACTAACTCAAGAATACTATATTTAATTCTAAATAACAAAATCCCTGACTTTTAGGCCAGATCAGACTATCCGTGACGCACTTTTTAGTCTGTGCAACGCACATGCATTACTGCATACGATTACATGGGTTCTATTTTCACAGACTAAAAGTGCGTCACGGATAGTCTGTCGTCTGCGTTGGGCCGTAAGATTTCACCCCCAATATAGTTTTTGAGCGGCTAAACAGATTTTTCTTTCACTTTCCAACTTGCTTTCACATAAGAAACCGCATCTAAATCGGTCCATCTATTCTAGAACTACGGTGCCCCAGACAGACAGACATTGGCGTCAAGCTTATAACACCTCTTTTTCTCGGGGGTTAAAATGTAGGAATCAATCATGCTAGATGTTTCAGAAAAACCAAATCATCTATTCCAAACAAACTGATTGGATTTCTATGAAAAAAAGAAGGAATAGGAACGAACGTTTTTTTTAACAAGGAATGTAAAGGAATATTAATAAATAAAGAAATTTTTTTTCTGAAAGCGTTATCCTTTAGTTAAGTTTTAATTTTCAAACACTATAGTCAATTCAAGATTGATATGCGACAGATGTACGGCAGCACACGATGTATTCTGCTATCTCTGTCGCACGTCGAGTTGTGACAAGGACAGACTGAACACGTTGCGTGGTCCCGCCTAACAACGCGCCCTTACGATTCATGATATCAATCTAGAACCGACTATATAGTTTACCATTAAAACTCAAAATAATTAAAAACTAAGTACATGCCACCGTAGCATGGCACCGTAGTTGAAGATTAACCCTTATATTCATAAAAAATTACAAACGTTTGCTAATCTTATTTTAGTTAAATATTTTTTGTCTCGTTCGTTCAATGTCAAACATTGAAAAGAGAAAGAGAATTTGTTTTTTACTAGAATAGTTTAAAAAAACGGTTGTTCATTATTATGAATATGCGGGTTAGTTATCGCAAAACCTACTACTGCTATCTCGCTTATGGATCTCCTTGAGATTCACGATCGACATTAGGGTCTTTTCACCCCGATCCTTCGAGAGGCTTGAGACAGATCCAACACGTAGAGGTCATGTGGCGCTCCCGCCAAAACCCATTCCTGGATATACCTATAAAAGGTGTACCCTTGAATACGTTTCGGCAGAAAAAAGGGAAAAGTCAACGGGTTATGGAATGGGATTGGGATGGACTGATCATGATTACTAATTATTTTAGGAAGGTGGTGGCTTGCTTTGATTGCCAGAGATCGGAATCACGGGTGCTATTGCTATCAATAGTATGGGTATGACTAAAATTTCCAGGATTTCTCTAGAATCAGTACCTTAGTAATGGATGTAAATACCTTGCTAAGATTTCGAATAAAGATTATTCTACTGCTTGTAGTAAACACAATATTTCTCTTTAAATGAATGATGTTATGTACTTTTAGTCATATCCATACTATGATAGCAATAGCACCCGAGATTCCGATCTCTGATTATTACATAGAGCGAGATAGCGATAGATGATAGCGTTCGATAAACGCTGTCGCTGGTACCATGCTGCGAGGCTATCATTTCTCCGCGTTACATAATAAAACATAAACAATTTGGGACACAAAATAAACAATAACAGACTTATTATAAAACACAAGACTAACTTTTGTGATTGGTTTAAACCATTATTCGACCAAATGAAGTTGATAGCGACGGGAGAAAAGGTAGGTTATATTGCGGGAGGTCTTGTTTTAGACGGATAATGCATTAAACCGAATAGATCGTCTAATGAAAAGTACTGGCCCACTCCTCGTTAGATGTTAACAAACAAAATAGATGTTTATTTTTTAGTCTCCACTGCAGTAGCACAACCCTTTCTGTACTACCAGAGCCATACTCGGCCAGAGCAGCCAGTGGACTTGACCTAAACTCTCTTCGCTGTCCAGACGGGTTGGAAAGGTCTCATTGATGTTTATAAGCTTTGCTTAGCTTGTATTCCCTAAGTCGCCTTCTACGACATCCACGGGAGGACTTGGAAAGACTCTATTCTACTCTGCCGGAAACCACACGGCACCTTTTTAGTATAAATGCTCTGCAATAGTTAGTTAAAAAAATTATCCACTATCCCATCGATCGAACCAGATCCAATGCGTTTTATTAGAACCTTAGTAGTCGCTATAGATATTAAAACATTGTATGAGAAAAAATATACTTATACACAAATATTATCACGCCTGTTTCCCACAGCGGTAGCACATTTTTAGGGTTCCGTACCCAAAGGGTAAAAACGGGTCCCTATTACTATTCGTAAGACTGTCCGTCTGTCTGTCACCAGGCTGTATCTTAAGAACCGCGATAGCTAGACAGTTGAAATTTTCACAAATTATTAATTCAAAAAAACAAAATAAAATAAATATTTAAGGGAGGCTCCCATACAACAAACGCGATTTCTTATAGATAATGGTTGGAATCCTTAGTGCGCGAATCCGATTCGCACTTGGCTGGTTATTTCTATTTCTCATCCTTATTAGAGGAGGGCAGTTAATAATCGCGCTAGACAATATACACAAATTTACAAGTCAGTGTGTGTTTTACAACAAGACAAAGGTATGTTGTTTGGGTGTTATATGTACCTTACATATAGTGTACGGAAGTGGTGGTGGTATAGTTACCGTGGTGTCGCGCGCCCGTGCCCACCGGACCGAAGCCCGAGCCGTCCTCCTCGCCCACACCACCTGACGCAGAGGATTATCGTTATCAACTAGATTATCATGATCCACTACAATCGATTACATACGAGCGGATTCGAACTTACTAGTATAAATAAATATATAGGGACAAATTACACTGATTGAGCTAGTCCCAAAGTAAGTTCGAGACTTGTGTTATGGGATACTAACTCAACGATACTATATTTTATAACAAATACATATTTAGGGTCTAACAAATATACTGAAACTATTTTCATAGTGACTTTTCATGCGTTTTTCTATTCACGCAGAATATGGTTGCTAATTTCGTCGCATCGGCCGCTATCCGTTGTGGCTCAGCAGTTTAGGTACCCGTAACACTCTTTCATGCGGACCGCTAGAAAGAGTGTTACGGGTTCGAATCCCACTCGGTGACTTACTTTTGTTTTTTTTATGTTCCTTCAAGTTTATATATAATTTTTTATTTTGTATTGTTTATAGACAACTTTTAAAAAAATTGTTAATGTTTGAGATGTAACCGAGCAAAGCTTGGCCGCCCAGGTACTATATATTATATGTATACACGGTGATTTTTCATTGAGTTTGGGAGTCCAAGGCCACTTCAAAAGGATCGTTAGTAAGACCTAATTAGCTAGTCAAAATAAAAATTCAAAAACAAAAAATGTTGACTAAAACTCAAAAGTAAAATCGTGAGATCAACTAGCACTACCGATAGTTGGCGCCGCAGGCCTGCCGGCCGGAGTTCATCGAGGTCACGCCGTTTACGGGCTTAACTGAAGTCTCGATTTTACATTTTTGCAACTTTTCTATCTTATGTCATACACAAATTTGGATTACGAGGAAGATAGAAGAATTCATTTACTATACGACATTTTTTCCAAAACCAATGAAAATTCTGCGTGTGTATTCGGGAGAGGTGCGGGGACGGGGGACGGGGCCGCATATCGCGCGGGACCTATGAGATTCCGTTCTGTATGTAATACGTATATGAATTGTGTGGTATAGTGTGACATTTTTTTTTTTTTTTAATTTTGACTCGCTGCTTTAGCCAGGCTCAAGTTAATAAAACGTGGGAACAGTCGATGTAAAGTAAATATATATATATATATATATATATATATATACAATCAAAGGTTGGTATAGGTCCTTTGATTGCTTTAGGGGAGCTTCTGGCGACAAATCTATACGAGTCCACTGGTTTTCATAGCTGATTGAGTGGCGGACGGCGCCTACAGACGCCCACCGCAGTCCGCAAATTAATATCACTACAGCCGCACTATGACTGTTTACTTTAAACATTTTACATATTGTCCATGAGAATGAGCATTTATAACACCAAACTACACCAATTTCATATTATAAAGTCCACTAGAATCAATTTGCAAAACAATTTAAAGCAAACTCCAACTGAACCCCTTGACTTCCTGCCAAAAACTCTAGTGTGACATTAGCTACAAGTGTAAAGAACTCACCGCTGTCGAGTGGTCGCTGCGCGTACAGCGCGTCCGGCCACGCCCCGCCGTACGTCGGCTCCGACGTGTCCTGCAACGTAAACAGGCATATCAGCATCATCATCATCATCAGGTCTTTTTGGTGTCCACTGCAGGAGCACGACCCTCTCTGTACTACCAGAGCAGCCAGAGGACTTGGCCTACTCTCCACGCTGGCCTGTCGGGTCGGAGAGGTCTTATTGATGTTTATAAGCTTTCTTTAGCTTATTAAGTCGCCTTCTACGACATACACGGAAGGACTTGGAGTGGTCTTATTTTACTCTGCCGGAACCTCACGGCCAATCATTCATAATAATTAATAACTTTATTCAACATGGAAGGGATATACCCGTAATAAATCGAACCACGTGCTATACCATATCACTGTAATAAAATAAAGTCAAAAATTAAAAAAAAATCGGCATTTCTAACTTGTAAACCCTACTCAGCTCTGATAGCTATCGAGTCGAGGTGACCATTCCCTTCTCGCGTTCACGAGTTAACACTGACTTTCACGAGTCAATGCTCGCGTTAGTCGACGCTCCCGTACACAAGTTAACGCTCCCGTCCGCGATTCGACGCTCTCTTTCACGAGTCGACGCTCGCGTACACAAGTTAACGCTCCCGTCCGCGATTCGACGCTCTCTTTCACGAGTCGACGCTCGCGTACACAAGTTAACGCTCCCGTCCGCGATTCGACGCTCTCTTTCACGAGTCGACGCTCGCGTACACAAGTTAACGCTCCCGTCCGCGATTCGACGCTCTCTTTCACGAGTCGACGCTCGCGTACACAAGTTAACGCTCCCGTCCGCGATTCGACGCTCTCTTTCACGAGTCGACGCTCGCGTACACAAGTTAACGCTCCCGTCCGCGATTCGACGCTCTCTTTCACGAGTCGACGCTCGCGTACACAAGTTAACGCTCCCGTCCGCGATTCGACGCTCTCTTTCACGAGTCGACGCTCGCGTACACAAGTTAACGCTCCCGTCCGCGATTCGACGCTCTCTTTCACGAGTCGACGCTCGCGTACACAAGTTAACGCTCCCGTCCGCGATTCGACGCTCTCTTTCACGAGTCGACGCTCGCGTACACAAGTTAACGCTCCCGTCCGCGATTCGACGCTCTCTTTCACGAGTCGACGCTCGCGTACACAAGTTAACGCTCCCGTCCGCGATTCGACGCTCTCTTTCACGAGTCGACGCTCGCGTACACAAGTTAACGCTCCCGTCCGCGATTCGACGCTCTCTTTCACGAGTCGACGCTCGCGTACACAAGTTAACGCTCCCGTCCGCGATTCGACGCTCTCTTTCACGAGTCGACGCTCCCGTACACAAGTTAACGCTCCCGTCCGCGATTCGACGCTCTCTTTCACGAGTCGACGCTCGCGTACACAAGTTAACGCTCCCGTCCGCGATTCGACGCTCTCTTTCACGAGTCGACGCTCCCGTACACAAGTTAACGCTCCCGTCCGCGATTCGACGCTCTCTTTCACGAGTCGACGCTCGCGTACACAAGTTAACGCTCCCGTTCACGATTCGACGCTCTCTTTCACGAGTCGACGCTCGCGTACACAAGTTAACGCTCCCGTTCACGATTCGACGCTCTCTTTCACGAGTCGACGCTCGCGTACACAAGTCGTATCCTCTCACCTGTGCCGCGTACAGCTTGGACTCTGTGACGTGGTGTATGGTGACCTCGTTGTTCAGCTTGGAGCCGACCCTCAGCCGCTGGAAGTACGGCAGCGGGTCCCCGTTGACCAGGTGGTTAGAGCCGCGGTCCATTTTGTTACCGCCGTCTGCGTCGCTCTTGTCGTTGAAGAGGGCGTTACGGAACACGTTCCGGTTCTCCTGCCCGAATGGTGTGTAGAGACCTGCAATTTTGTTATTTATTCATTACTAGCTGTGCCGGTGGGCTTTGCTCCCCGTAAGAAAAACTATCCTATGTCTTTCCTTGGTTATCAAACTATATCCATATAAAATTTCTTCTAAATAGGTTCAGTGGTTGAAGCATGACGTGGTAACAAACAAACAAATATACAAACTCACTTTCGCATGTATAATATTAGTACTACACATATTAGTACAACAGTTGTATAAGAAGGGTCACGATGCCAGCTTTAGCGAGCATTGCAAGGAGACGCCATCGAGCATTTTTTGACGTACTTATACTCGTACAATGGACGAACAGAGGTTACATGAAAGTGAAACCTAGCTAGTTCGATTTCCACCCTCGAAATCCCTACATACTTACCGAAAATATATTTTTTTATGTCCCTGACGATACATTCCTGGTCTATTCATAACATAAAATGTTTCATTTCAGTAAATGTAGGTTATAAGCAATAAGCTAACAGACATTAGAACTTTATTGGCTATGCCGGCCAGGGTCCATACACAAGTGCCCATCATTATTTCATAGAAATCATTGGAGCCGTCGCCAAGATCCTAGAATGTATAATTGCTCTTTTAAAATAAAAGGAGATAGAGAGTAAGAGACACAACCTCCCGAAAAGTCATTGTCCTCCCTTTTCACCGGCGGCCCGATCGGCTGCGGCGCGTGCGCTGGATTAGCAAAGAGCGAGTCGTGCGAGTCTGTGGGGTTGCCGTAGTCGGCGGGGTTGCCGTAGTCGGGCCGGGTGCCGATGGGGCTGGGCGACACGCCGGGCGCGCGCGCCGCCTCGTAGTACTCGGGGGACAGGAAGCTGCGCTGCTGGCTGTCGTCTGATGTCTTGAACAGGGAGTAACCTGGAAAATGTATGCGATTTGAAATACTCGGAGAGTTAAGAGTCCCCTTACTCAAGAGTTAAAGAGTCATTTGCATACAAACGTAGTCTCCTTTTTATTTCCAAACGACATGTCAGTTTACGGCAAAATTTTGTAATTTCAAAGATATTTCATACATCCAGGCATATAACTAGTTTTCAATGTAAAGAAAATATAAGGGTGTAGAAGTTTCCCATACTAATGGTCAAAATGCTCCTTTAAGTCCATATTCTGACTGTAAAAACCAGTTATATGCCTACACTGAAATCTGACACTTCGTTGATACAGCCTTTACCATAGACATATAACTTTTTTGGTCTCTACAAATCTGGTGACAGACGTCTGTCTGACAAATGACTATTTTTTAAACGCGGAGTCAGTAAACGAATGATTTTTTGTATAGAAAAACCATTCGTTTAGGTGACTCCGCGTTTCTAAATTAGCACTTCAGGCTGTATCTCATGAAACGGGACAGATGGATAGCAAAGTCGTAGTTAATAGGGTCTCGTTTTTACTCTTTGGGACGGAACCCTAACAAGAGATGTCAACTGCGTTTTGATATACCCAGTATTAGTCTCAGAATTAAGACGCATCTAACGACACCTGTCAAGGTTAAACTCATCAAGCCGTTTAGACGGCGCGTCCCACAGAAATAAACATACACACACTCGAAAAACACAACCCTCCCTACACAATCGAGTAAAAGAGTAATCAAACTAAAACCACACAAACCTTCATCATTCTTCTGCGTGAACGACGCCAAATTCATAATCCTGTTCTGGAAATCGTCCGCCTTGGGCGACGAGCGTTCCACGTAAGGGGTCTGAATGGGGTAATTGGGGTTCATATAATTGTACTGCGGCTGCGCGAACATGGGGGACGGGTTCCGCATACCCATAACCGATTGCTGGTGCATTATCGACATGAGCGGGTTCCGTATAGTGTACATCCCGTTCGACGTAGGGGTGATAGTCGCTTGGCAAGCGTTTGGGGGCATGGGAATGGGGTCCGGTATGCGGATTTCCGACTTCTTCTGCGGGGGGGTGTTGGATATTTGCACGGGGGGCAGGATGGGGTGGAACATGGGGTTGCGGAGGGTGACCATCTTGGTATCTTGCTTGGGCTCCGTGTCGGCCGCTTTCTTCGCCTTCTTCTTTGACTTTTTGGACTTGCCCGCCGGTGGCGGTGGCTCTGGGTTGACTATGGTTTTTGGTGGTTCTGGAACAACTGATAAAAATATTATGGTATTATGATTTGTGATATTTCTTTTACGCGCGAAGTACCGATGTCTGATGGGGCAGAAAGGTTCAGGCGGGTTACTAAATAGAATAATACGATTTTCATTCAAAAGTGACATTCTATATTCTATGTCAAACCAAATAAGACTTTATCATCATACATTAACGATCAAAATTGCATGACACTGAAACACACAGTAACGTCCGTCTTGCGTACTGGAAATAAGTTATGAAGTAACCCCCCTGGAATGGTGGTCCTTACCTCCAAACAGAGCTTAGGACACCCACCTATTAGATAGTCAGATAACCTAAGGTTGCAGGAAGGTGCTGGATGCAGGCCGCTTACAATCAGTCGTTTTGGAAATCCTTGAAGAAGGCCTATGTCCAGCTGTGGACTTCCTGCGGCTGATATGATGATGATACTTTTAACCCTTGGCAAAAAAGAGGGGTGTTAAAGTTTAACGTCAATGTCTGTTTGTCTGTCCTTGTCCTGACTTTAGAGTACTGCTTTATTAAAATCAGTGGTTCCCAAACTTATTTTGTCTACTGCCCACTTTGAGAATAAATATATTTTTAGCGCCCCCATTTTTTCACCTATTTATAAACCACTATAACTTCAAATTAAATACAGGAATGCACAATTCGGGTTATTTAACAAAAACTTGTTAAAACATGATAGATATCTAAGAGTACTAATAACTATTAAAATGCGAAAGTGTGTCTGTTGCCTTTTTATTTGTTTGTTTGTGTCTACTTTCATTACGAAACGGAGCGACCGATTGACATGATTTTCATTTTTTCTATATTCAATAAAATAGGACAGATATATGAACTACGCGGAGAGAAATTTAGAACCGAGTTTGAGCAATCTTTTAATTCATATTAGTTGATGTTCACAAGTTGTTGTTGAGAGTCGAGAGCTCTTGCAGTCAGGGACGTGCATCACCGATTATTGCAGGATAGACTAATTGTGGGGCCTTTGCCCAGCAGTGGGACAAAAAAAAAACTCTCTGACTGAACTGACCCTATTAGTGTGTTTACATCCCGAGAGCCACTTATACGCGTCATATTGTTTAATACTATTAAATGTTCTTTTTAGCTTACCGCTTGTTTGAATGAAATCCAAAATAGGCTGGCATCGGCCATTTATGATTATTGCTCTTTTGTCCTCAAAAGTTAAAACAAACACCTGGTGCACAACTTTTACATGAAAAACTTTCCATTGCATTAAAGCGTTGTTATAAAGCGGTAATAAAGTTTTCCTCCTAATTTCATTTGCGATAGCAAACAAAGTTCAGAGCAGATCGTAATCACTTGTAATTTGTAATGCGACAGTGCAAATAATTATCATTGGACAAGAAAAAATATCAAATATATACGACTAACACAAAAGTTTACGTAATTTCATTTTATCCTCGAACATATTCCGCGTATTTAAATTGGTAGCGTAACACAAGCGAGAACCAATAACTTTCTACTTTTCATCACGGAATGCTTCAAGGAACAAATAAAAAGGCTCGAAATCGATATCATTCCTTATTGGTCAAAAGTGAAAAGAGATAAAAAACGTTGATGAGATAGAACTAGCTTAAAGATAAGGGCCGTTTTTGAAACTCAGTATTTCACTAACCTAATAGTTTTTTCCATACAAAAATTAGCGTTGTATAACTGACGCGTTTTAAAAATGGCTGGCATAAGCTCTTGTCTTAGACATTGGTTGTGTGTGCGGAAATTTCGCGTGTGTGTGCGTCGATGAAATACGTAGACGATCACACTACTCATGCAAATTCCTATCCGTGCACTGTGAATGTGTGTAAATCGAGACACTATGGAGAATTGTCTTTTAGGTAGCTGCCTAGAGTACTGCGTATATATATACGTAGACCTACACTAAGTAAGCGAGTACGTAGCCAGCATATGGCGCGATGGACGGGAAAGCGCGCGTTTATTTGAAAATATTAGTCTATTATAATTTATTTTTAAATAAAAAAATGCGCATATATTAGGGAACCTCCGGGTAGACAATGTCTTTGAGTCTCTATGGAAAGCACGTGCCTGCTTGCAGTCGTTGTAGAGGCCTCCTAGCTAAATAAAGCTCCTAGCAAAAAAAAAAACATTTTCTTTCTGGGTCTCTTACCGCCCCCCTTGAGACCTGCAGCGCCCACAAGGGGGCGTTATCGCCCACTTTGGGAAAGACTGATTTAAATAAAGCGCCATCTAGTGACAAAGTATCAATTTTGATCCCATGCTGGTCTGGGACAAATAAAAAAAACTTAGAATGTACCAGCTGCTTCTCTTCCCACGCAGATCGAGGGAATGGGCAAAAATGCAAATCATGTTAACAGGCGATGCGGCTAGCAACCCATCACTGTATTGATTGCTTTTCCATCTTCTCGCCCACCATGACACTAAAAGTGGCTCTTGGGTTTTGCGGCCTTGGGCTCTGCATAGAACCGCAAGACCCAAAATGCTCTGTCTGCCCCATTAGGGATAAAGACGTGATAGTATGTATGTATGTATGTAGTGACGTAGAAAATAATTATGTAAATAGCGATGGGTGGGCAATAGGCATGGTGCGA
This sequence comes from Acrobasis consociella, assembly GCA_963555685.1. NCBI lineage: Eukaryota > Metazoa > Arthropoda > Insecta > Lepidoptera > Pyralidae > Acrobasis > Acrobasis consociella. Next base: position 6,751,525 of record OY743132.1, on the reverse strand, counting down.
GTGAATAAGATACTAATCTGTATATATCTGTATATATAATCTGTATGCCAACATACCGGGCTGCGCGGTGCTGAACATCATCATGGCGGGGTCCGCGTTGATGACGGGCGGCGGCCGCGCCGGCGGCGTCGGCGTCGCCGGCAGCTGGCTGCACTTCCACAGCGGCTGCACACACCAAACACACTTGCTCGTAAAGCACATCTTATTCAAGGCAAGATGGTAGAAGTGGCGCCCTAATTTGAAATATATTGTTTAAAATATGGTGGTAATTAAAAATTTTACTTCCCAACAATTTGTAGAAAGACATTTATATTATTTTAAATAACCTTTGACAGTAATTGCGTTAGTCCACTTTTGGCGAAAACTCGTTTTAAAACTAGAAAATTATCAATAATACTTTCGCATTTTTAATGGTAAGGATTCCACAACTCACCACAGACTTGATGGAGACCGGCTCCTTCTTCTCGACGGGCTGCACGCGAGTCAGAGTAATGCCCGGCGGCAACTTCAGGTCAGCCACCTGTAACATGACATTTAACATATTTGTCACCTGGTAAAATTCTAATAATAAAACCATAGGATACGTAAATGTAAGGATAACAGTTGCGAAAATTATTTTCGATAAATAGCACGTAGTTACCAAAACTGACGCGTGACCCCGGATGAACTCCAGCCAACGGGCAGCGCTTGGCGGCGGTACTACTTATTGATCTCACAATTTTACTTTCGAGTTTTAGTTTTAGTCTACTTTTATTGTTACAGAATATATTTTTTTACTAGCTAATTCAGTAATTATACTATATTTTATATAAGTAAGAACTAAAACGCACCTGAACACCACAGCTGAGCTGCTCCATAATACTGCAAGGCGGCGGCTTCTCAGGATCGTTGTGTTGTTGATTCTGAAACGAATACAGGCACGATATAGTATTTGTATACATTGTCTTACCCTACTTACATTTACTTTTTACTTACATAGTCTATTTCACACAAAGATTTAGTATACGACGAGGAAGCGACATACTCATATTAAATAGAACTACGGGCTATACTAGATCAGTATAGAATAATAAAATCAAAAATAATAGAAAAAAACCATACAAATTACCCGGGCGGCTGCTTACTTTAATATGGAAATGCTATAATTTAATTTTTGGTTTTTGACTATTATTTTATAATCATTACACTATAGTGGTCTGGCACAGCCCATGGTTCGATTTATTACGGGTGTACAAGTAGTTATAGATTTGCCACCGAGCAACTGGGCGTAAGAAAGACCCCTTCTTCTATTTTGGTAACTAAACTTTTGTAACCAGTTACAAGAGAAGATTTTTCTTTCGCTGTTTGGTAACTAGTTGTAAAAGAAGATTTTATTTATAACATACTATCCGTTATATTCATCTTCCGTTATTTCGGTCTGAGTTTATGTCTAACTTTTTTACTCTTCTAGTTACGCGACTCTGGATTGCCTTGCCTGAAGACATCAAAAGTATTTCAAACAGATTCCTTTTTAAGAAAAAAAATCACACGTACTTTTCTGTAAATTTGTTGCAGCAGAACTAGTCATTATATTAAAACATTTGTACAATGTATGTATATATGTATATATATACTATATGTGATGTATGTATCTAAGTAAGTTTGTTTTTGTATTACTTCAGTATAGAGTGTATTTTAAGTACATCTTTAAGCACCTATCGCAATCAGATAAGAATTTCTGTTTTCCTACAGGTTGACTGGTAGAGAATGTATTAGCATTAAGTTCACCTTTTGTACCGTTGTGGTCAATAAAGATTTTAATAAATAAATAAATACTGATACTACGTATATTTTCATACTTAAAGTATATGCAATTTGAAGTGAGGCTATAACTAAAAAAATTAACACCCAAGACCTAGGACAATTTGAAAAAAGTCATTGTCTAACTTGCCCTGACTGGGGATCTAACCCAGGACCTCGGAAATGGTGGTCTAGCGACCACCATTACGCCACGGAGGCGACAAATGTATCCAATAACAGCAGCTTTTTGGACCTGACATCACTGTGCTGCCATCTGCTGTCACGTATTTTTGAAAACCCTCATTCTGCTCTGATATGTCAAAGTCAAAAAAAATTATTCAATGAAGGATAAATTTATCTCTTATTTAAGGTCATATTTTTTAATATTATTTTAGTGCAAAAGCTAAAAACTACTAGCGTTTATGATACGAGTACATACCCTCTTATCCACCACTTCGATGGTGGTGTCGGGCGTAATGTTGATAACTTGCACTTGTTGCTGTGGTTTCTCTTTCTTCTTCTTCTCTTTCTTGCTCTGTTGTTGTTGTTGTTGTTGTTGCTGCTGCTGCTGTTGTTGTTGTTGTTGCATGGTCTGCTTGGCGGCTTGTGTTGTTGCTGTTATAAGGAAAATAATAAAATATAATATTAAATTTCTAAAGAGGGGTGTTGTTAACGACAGACAGCGTGCCGCTCAAAATTGTAAGAGGGTCAACCAAACACAATGCCGGAACGACTACCGAACAGGTAGCTCCCCACCACAGTCATGCGGATGAATGACCGCGCGTGCATTGTGATTGGTCGTCAGCCTCACGCGCGCTGTTACTACCTGCGTGCGACGGGATAGCCAAAATACACCGCCACTATGGTGTCTAAGTTGTGTCAGTGTCAGTTATCGTCTACGTGTGTTCGTCGTCATTGTCTGCTGTCTGTTGTGAATCAAGACTACGTTCATGTAAAGAAAATCAAGAAGCCTTTGTAAATATTGTCAGACAGATTGTCATAGAAATAAATATAGTTTAAATTCCACCTGGTGTTTTCTTGCAAAAAGGAACCGGCCGTCCCAATTCCCAAACATCATCATACAGTCCATTTGCTCTACGCCATCCATCGCCAACAGGTGTTATTAGTTTGACGTGTCTATTTGTCTGTCTATTGCTTCGTAGCTCCTCAACGAATCGACGCCTGAATCGATTTTGATGCGTTTTTTTTTATTTTATTTGAGAGCTGACTTGATCTGTATGGTCCTTATCTCAGCTATGTCCCGTTCACCGCGAAACTTTATATCAGTTGTCGTGCCCCCAGCGCGAGACATGGTAAATCTAACATACCTATCTACAACCAAAAACGGATATGCATACGTAAGTTATGTGCCATACGAGCATTTTTTTGTCGCAAATATGTGACCTTCGAGGAATGGGCCCGACAATGTTTGTCACATATATGCGACGCTCGCGGTTAAAGGGTTAATGGAAATCGGTTAGGCGGTTTAAAAGTTATGGCGGGGTTCTCAAACTACACAATCGATTTTGATAAAATGTCTATGGGACCACCTGACATGTAATGCAAATTGGTCCAGGCGTCTTCCGAGTAATCGGGGAACATACATACAAAACTCTTCATTTCAAGTCAGTAAGAATACATACCAGTCTTTTCTTTATTCTCCTTCCCTTTCTTCTTCTCTTCCTTCTGGATCTTTTCCTTCTTCTCCTCTTTCTTAGCCTCCTTCTTGGCTTCTTTCTTCTCCTGTTTCTTGTTCGTTTCTGCTTTGGGTTGTTCCTGATTTTGCTTTTTGATTTCTTTTTTGCTTTTCGCTTCTAACTCTAGTCTCTTTCTTTCTTCTTCTTCCGCCTGGAATGGAATAGTATTATTGAGGTTTTTATTTATACAGTATAGAATATACAACGAAACAATATATGGCACACATTTTGGAATGGTGACCATTATTAATTTTAATTAATTATTAATTAGTGAATTGGCTTAGTCACAAAATGTTTATTTCAAAATATTTATTGTTAACTGTACCAAAAAAAATTCTAGTACAATAAATTTAAGTACTAAAATTATGACATCATAATTTGTTTGCTCTATAACTTTAATAAACGATTTTACTTTGAAAATCGAAATTTTAGTGTAAATCCCTGTCGCGACATTTTGCGAAAGAGACATTATGAGAAAGAGACGTTTTGCGACTGGGGGAACATTTCGCAAAATGTCGCGTGTGCTGTCATCTCTGTGTGCCTACCCCGCAACTCCAGTCTTGCCAACTTACGGGCCCTCCGATAGTTTGTATGGCGTTGGGTGTCTGTTACGTTAGTAATTATATTACCTTTGCCAGAACCAATTCTTGGATAGGTTACGAAACACGGAATTATATTTTTCTTTTTGGATAATCAGGTGATTCAAGCCTGCAATACGCTAACCAGACTGGACACAACTTTTTACAAAGTACTACGGGGTGGGCACCCCGCAACTCTAGTTTTGCCTACTTACGGGTCCTATTATTTTCGCTCTTAGTAAATAATAATAACAAAATAATAATAATAAATATATAGGGACAAAGTACACTGATTGAGCTAGTCCCAAAGTAAGTTCGAGACTTGTGTTATGCGATACTAACTCAACGATACTATATTTTACAACAAATACATATATAGATAAACATCCAAGACGCAGGACACATTGAAAAAGGTCATTTCCCAACTTGCCCTGACCGGGGATCGGAACCGGAACCTTTAGGTGGCGGACTAGCATGGTAACCACTACGCCACGAAGGTCGTCATGGTAAACCCACCTGTTGCTTTGCCAGCAGCTTCCTCTGCTTTTTAGACAGCGGTTGCGGCTCGGGCGCGGGCGGAGCGGCGGGCTTCTGCTCTTTGGGCTTCGGCTCAGACTTCTCCTTCTGTTTTTTCTGCAATACCACACATTTAATATAAGTATTACATACAGAACGGAAACTCCTGCGCAATAACTTAAGGTAACTATTAAACTCCTGAGCCGATTCCCATCAAAAATAGCTTAGAACCACGGCAAGGGAACTTGCTTTCATGTGAAAACCGCATCGAAATCGGCCTATCCGTTTGAGCGTTACGATGCCACTGGCAGACAGACAAGACGGATAGTCAGACAGACAGACAGACAGACAGAGCGACAGATATTAGCGTTAACTTATGACACCACTCTTTTTCACGGGGGTTATAAACAAAAGGAGCCCGGTGACCCGGCGGGAGCACGCATACTAGCGCTTTCGTAAGCGACACCTACCTTTTTTTTTTATTTTGGCTCGACGCTGTTGCGTATTTAGCCAGGCTCAAGTTAATAAAATGTGGGAACATTCAATGTGAAGTAAATATATATATATATATATGTACAATCAAAGGTTGGTATAGGTCCTTTGGTTGCTTTAAGGGAGCTTCTGGCGACAAATCTATACGAGTCCACTGGTTTTCATAGCCGATTGAGTGGCGGACGGCGCCTACAGACGCCCACCGCAGTCCGCAAATTAATATCACTACAGCCGCACTATGACTGTTTACTTTAAACATTTTACATATTGTCCATGAGAATGATCATTTATAACACCAAACTACACCAATTTCATATTATAAAGTCCACTAGAATCAATTTGCAAAACAATTTAAAGCAAACTCCAACTGAACCCCTTGACTTCCCGCCAAAAACCCGACACCTACCTTGGTCCGCACTTGGATAGGTGACAAGTGGCTTAAATTACCGAGCACCTCTGTGCTTCGGAAGGCACGCTTAGCCGTGGTACCGGCTGTTATCATTGTACGGCAGCCGTATTACAGACATACCTTAACCTTCTCCTTGTTTCCTTTAGCGAGTTGGTTGATATGCGCCAACGCTTGCTCCCAGGTCTGCTTGCGTTGGCTCTCCGCCTGTTTGGCGGCTTGTTGTTGTGCCTGTTGTTGCGCTAGTTGTTGCGCCTGTTGTTGCTGCAGCTTTTGTTGTTGGAGTTCGTCGTGAGTTACAACTGTGAAATATTGACATTTAATTAAGTTTTTAGAATTATTATTTCAGTTGCATAACGTTCACTGTTGGTCATAGGTCTTTTTATAACGTTTATTCATTTATAAAAACAGTACAAGTTCAATATACAAAGTCTGCCAAACTGCACAGCAGTTTGTCGGCATTTGCCTCTTTCAAACATTTCAAATTGACCGGCCTAGAGTGTTTAGAATTAGAAGATAAGTAAGACTGATTTATTACTGGTTGCTGAAATAAAAGGTCCAGGGTTTCAACTATTATATTTTAACGTGTATTCTGCCATGAAGTAGACAGGAAGACAGTTCATTTTGTAGCGCCTATCGCTATAAAATTGTTTTTCTTTATTTCCTGGACCTTGGTCTTTTTGAACTAATAGTTGTTGGAGTTTATACATTGTGTTTGTTAATAAATTAATAAATGCCGTGTGGTTTCCGGCAGAGTAGAATATAGCCACTACAGTCTTCCCGTGGATGTCGTGGAAGGCGACTTAGGGAATACAAGCTAAACAAAGCATATAAACATCAATGAGACCTCTCCAACCCGTCTGGTCAGTCAAGCCCTCAGGCTGCTTTGGCCAAGTATGGCTTTGTTATTACAGAGAGGGTCATGCTTCTACAGATAAAGATAAACCACCGTATTCATAAAAGTTGACAAACTTTTGCTAAACCTATTCTAGTTTAGTCCCGATCTTTCAATGTCAAATATCGTAAAGAGGGAAAGGGACACAACAGGTTTAACAAACGGCTGTAAAATTGTATGAATTCGGAAATCATATCCCACTAATATTATAGTGAAATCACCTATCTCTATCACGAAAGTGAGTTTGTATATTTGTTTGTTTGTTACCTCTTCACGTTTCAACCACTGAACCTATTCAAATAAAAGTAGATATGTATATGAAAGTGAGTTTGTATATTTTGTTTGTCTGTTACCACTTCAAGCTTCAATCACTGAACGTATTTAAATGAAATTTGATATGGATATAGTTTGATACCCATGGAAGGACGTAGGATAGTTTTTATCCCGAAATTCCCACGGGAGCGAAGGCCACGGGCACAGCTAGTAATAAACAAATGTGGTACGCACCGGTGAAGTGCCGCCGCGCCTGCAGCAGGCCGGGCTCGGGCGCGCACGCGCGCCGCACGCACACCATGCCCGCCATGTCCAGCGGCATGCCTAAGGGCGGGGGGAGACTCATGTTTTTAGTATTTGTCAAAAATCTATTGAAAACAATTGAAAACAAATAGTTTGTCAGGCTTAAAAAACCCCGACTTTTAAGCATGAAAGTAGACAAATTATTACAGCTAAGTTATCACCGCCCAAAAATTTCGACTTCAGATTCACGATAAAACATTTTTGCGTCGGATGTTAAAAATACCATAATTTAATGAATGAATGAATAAAGTTTATCTTGTAAACACAACACAGTTCTTACAACTAACTAAGAATAACAGAGTTCCCAGACTAGGCAAAAGCTTGTGTTTTGGGAACCAAATCAATTTAATTAACAAGCAACCTCAGTCAGTGCATATGGCGCTGCACTCCATACTAGGATCCCCTGTGTCGTGGAGTACAGCGTCTTCCCCAAATTCCGTTGCTTTAAAATACAATTATATACCTAATTACTACATGAATGAAAATAAAGATACAATAGCAAGAATACCTAAGTGGGGTATAGACGCTAATTTTTCATTGCTTTTAGAAAAAAACCTCTATCCATAAACGTAATTCAAATTTGTGCATGACATAAGATAAAAAAGTTGCAAAAATTATTTTTGATCGAGACCACGTCGTTACGACCGTCCAAAATTGCCGTGTGACCCCGATGAATTCCGGCTAGCCGCGCGGCGCCCATTAAAAGGTGATTCAATATATCACTTTGAACAACTTCGCAATGAATGTATATCAAAATACGAGACTCACCACAAGCTTTCTGCTTCTCACGCTGCTGCTCCAACAGCTGCATCTGCCTGCGCTGTTGTTGCTGTTGTAGATGTTGTTGTTGTAAATGTTGTTGCTGTTGCAGCTGCTGCTGCTGTTTCGCTGCTAACGCTGCTTGCTCCGCTTGCTGCAAAGTAAATTTTTAAATGAAATTGAATCATTATACTTCGTAATATGCTCTGTGACTTCCGGCCAAGAATACTTTGACTTATGGCCAGGGATAGAACCACTCCATCTCTTTCGGTGGATTTCGTTAAGAAGCGATTAAAGGACGCGTGGTTTCCGACAGAGCAGAATAGGACCAATCCAAGTCCTCCCGTAGATGTTGTAGAAGGCGACTTAGGAAATACAAGTTAAACAAAGCTTGTAAACATCAATGAGACCTCTCCAACCTGTCTGGCCAGCGGGGAGAGTGTAGCCCCAGTCCTCTGGCTGCTCTGACCAAGTATGGCTCTGGCTGGTAGTACAAAGAGGGTCGTGCTCCTGCAGTGGAGACAAAAAGACCTGATGATAATAATTAAAGGACCAAGCACAACGATCTCTGTTGTTCCACAAACAGTGTACAAAATTATAAACATACACATTTACAATACACCTACCTGTTGCTGCTGCTGCTTCTGGCTGGGCTCTTGCTGCATGGCTCTGGCTTCAGCCAGCTGTCGCTCGCACTGCTGCAGCCGGCGGCTCCACTCGCCCACTTGTTCCACAGACTGTGTATACATCTACACATTTGCAATACACCCACCTGTTGCTGCTGCTGCTTCTGGCTGGGCTCTTGCTGCATGGCTCTGGCTTGGGCCAGCTGTCGCTCGCACTGCTGCAGCCGGCGGCTCCACTCGCCCACTTGTTCCACAAACTGTGTATACATCTACACATTTGCAATACACCCACCTGTTGCTGCTGCTGCTTCTGGCTGGGCTCTTGCTGCATGGCTCTGGCTTCAGCCAGCTGTCGCTCGCACTGCTGCAGCCGGCGGCTCCACTCGCCACTTGTTCCACAGACTGTGTATACATCTACACATTTGCAATACACCCACCTGTTGCTGCTGCTGCTTCTGGCTGGGCTCTTGTTGCATGGCTCTGGCTTCGGCCAGCTGTCGCTCGCACTGCTGCAGCCGGCGGCTCCACTCGCCACTTGTTCCACAGACTGTGTATACATCTACACATTTGCAATACACCTACCTGTTGCTGCTGCTGCTTCTGGCTGGGCTCTTGCTGCATGGCTCTGGCTTGGGCCAGCTGTCGCTCGCACTGCTGCAGCCGGCGGCTCCACTCGCCCACTTGTTCCACAGACTGTGTATACATCTACACATTTGCAATACACCCACCTGTTGCTGCTGCTGCTTCTGGCTGGGCTCTTGCTGCATGGCTCTGGCTTCAGCCAGCTGTCGCTCGCACTGCTGCAGCCGGCGGCTCCACTCGCCACTTGTTCCACAGACTGTGTATACATCTACACATTTGCAATACACCCACCTGTTGCTGCTGCTGCTTCTGGCTGGGCTCTTGTTGCATGGCTCTGGCTTCGGCCAGCTGTCGCTCGCACTGCTGCAGCCGGCGGCTCCACTCGCCCACTTGCTGTTCGGCGGCGTTGGCCTCCTGCAATAAAGAAGTTTCCAACAAATCAAATCAGACACTTTTTTCTAAACGTCAAAACAAACATTTTCTATGGGATTGGTATGAAATAAAAACGAATGACGTCATAGTTTCTTAGAGTCAAATAGCGCTCTTAATATCAGTTTTTCCGCATTATTAAATCTTATATCACGTTGAAAATGGGTATGATCAATGAAAAGTGACATTATTTGCTGACATTTTATTCTTTTAACAGTACCAAACAATTTATTTTTGACCAAAGAAACTAGCTTATAGTTAGTTAGTTATCTTTATTGCACCAAAACATAATGTTACAGAGTAATCCTACTTCCTACTACTATTATAAACGCGAAATTTTGTAAGTATAAATCAATAAATATATAGGGACAAATTACACTGATTGAGTTAGCCCCAAAATAAGTTCGAGACTTGTGTTATGGAATATTAACTCAACGATACTATATTTTATAACAAATACATATGTAGATAAACATCCAAGACCCAGGGCAATTTAAAAAGGACATTTTCCAACTTGCCCTGACCGGAGGTCGAACCCGGGACCGAGTATGGATGGATGGATGTTTGTTACTCTTACACGTAAAAACTACTGAATGGATTTTAATGAAACTTCACAATAATATAGCTTATACATCAGATAGGCCACAATTTATAAAGATATTGTGTAATATAAGCTACTCGAAATACTAATCCTGCACTGACGAAGTCGCGGGTACAGTTAGTAGATACAAAAAACAGATGCCATAACACGGGTTTAACCTTTGGGTGCGGAACCCTAAAAAGAAACGCTCAACCTTTCGGTGGGAGTGGCTCGGCATGCGGCCTTGTGAGGAAACTCAGCCTTTACCATATTTTAAAAAAATATCAACCGTCAAGGGCTAAGAAACTCACCTTAGCAGTGGTGTTCATGAGCGTGGTCAGCTCTCCCAGCTGCTCAGCCACAACTTGCATCATGGCTTGCTGTGCTGGGTTCGGTTTCTGTTTCTTTCCTGCAAATCATAATGTACAATGTTAATTTTAATTTTTTATTTTTCGTTTGGCCAACACTTGCTTCAGATTTTTCAGGATACCTAAAGGCATCTAACATAGCATGGTAACAGCCGGGACAAACGGCTTATACGTGCCTTCCGAAGCACGGAGGAGCTCGAGAATGCCGCTTGTGGTGTTTACTTGCGAATGCGCTAGTAACGCGCTCACCCAACGGGCCACCAAGCTCCTCAAATTTTAAATAAAAAAAACACTTCCTGAAATGCTATTACCACCGGGACCATTCACTGGGAGGGCAGGAAAAACAGGAACCGCGCTTGGAATCGAGCCCCAGTCACTAACTTACTAAACGTTTATCTATTAACAACTTCTTTTTGAGTTGAAAGGCCATTTAATTTAACACACCCCACTGAGACCATTACCTGGGAGGTTTACACAGCTCAGGGGGAGTCATGCCCCCATGAACCCCCCCTCTCTGCCATCAATTACCAACTAAGACACTGCAGTGTACCTTTCTTCTTGCGCGCGCCTTGCTGCTGCTGCCGCGCTAGCAAACCAGATTAAATCTCCGTCTACTTCTTTTCCGTTTCCATGAGTTGTCAAATTCAAGAATAAAGCCAGAACCCCCCTTGTGTCTAGCCCCCATGAACCCCCCTCTGCCGTCTATTATCAACTGCTGCCATGAGTTGTCAAATTCAAGAATCAGACCAGAAACCCCCCCCCCCCCCCTCCATGTGTCTAGCCCCCATTAACCCCCCTCTCTATTGTCTATTTTTAACTATGACACTACGGTGTTGTACCCTTCCTCTTGCGCGCGCCCTGCTTCTGCTGCCTCGCCTCTTCATGACCATTGCTTGGGAGGTTTTTATACAGCTCAGGTCAGGGGGTGTCATGCCCCACATGAACCCCCCTCTCTCTGCCGTCAATTACCAACAAAGACACTACGCCGTACCTTTCTTCTTGCGCGCGCCCTGCTGCTGCTGCTGCCGCGCCTCCTCCAGCCGCCTCTTCCACGAGGCCGCAGCGCTCTGCAACGCGGCCGCCGAGCGTCGCGCTCGCGTCAACTCCGATACAATATTCAAAGCCAGCAAACCAGATTGTATCTCCTACTTACGAAACTAGAGCTCTCTTACCTTCCCTTTTCCTCGCATCTTCCAATTTTCGTTTCCATGAGTTGTCAAATTCAACAATCAAGCCAGAACCCCCCTCTCTGCCGTCTATTATCAACTAAGACACTGAGCCGTACCTTTTTTCTTGCGCGTGCCCTGCTGCTACTGCTGCTGTCGCGCCTCTTCCAATTTCCGTTTCCATGAGTTGTCAAATTCAAGAATCAAACCGGAGACCCCCCCACTATACCCCCCCCCCCCCTCTCTTTCTGTCTATTATCAACGAAAACACTGCGGTTTCGTACCTTTCTTCTTGCGCGTGCTCTTCTGCTGCTGCTACGCCTCTTCGAATCCCGTGACCATTGCATGGGAGGTTAACACACCTCAGGTCAGGGGGTGTCATGCCCCCCGTGAACCCCCCTCTCTGCCGTCAATTACCAACTAAGACACTGCGATACCGTACCTTTCTTCTTGCGCGCGCCCTGCTGCTGCTGCTGCTGCTGCCGCGCCTCCTCCAGCCGCCTCTTCCACGAGGCCGCCGCGCTCTGCAACGCGGCCGCCGAGCGTCGCGCTCGAGTCAACTCCGATACTATTTTCTCACGTTCTTCTAGCAGACGCATTTCCATCTGTTAACAAAACGGTTCAATAATTTCAGGTCTATAGAGGACGCCATATTGAATTCACTGTGACGTAATATAGCCTGTAAAAAGCGAAAAGCCATGACGTTTTCAGCGATACCTTATTATTTGTTAATGTATCATAGATATCATTGACGATGCAAGGAAACAAATGTACATACATTTATACATAGTGGCTTGCAATACACTTTTAGGTACCAAAACAAAAAGGTGCTAAGTTCTGACGCGAGCTAAATCAAACCACATCGCTAACGACATTAAGTAGATATTTATTTGAATTCCTTTGCTGAGTAAGACTTCTGTACGTGTGTAAATAACCAAAATTATGTAAGTGTTTGTGCTGAGTGTGTAGTGTATTTTAACAATGTTAATTAATGGCGTGTATGCTCACAGAAGATTATTTTGCAATAAAAATTTTGTAAGTACATTATTGTATAAGAATTGTTATTCTCAGTAAGTGAAATGTAGTATTTCTTTATGAGAATAAATAAAGATCTTAAACCACGTGTGTACTAGTACTTATTCTATGCCTTGGGCTTCAAAGCAGCACAGCTTCGATAAAAAGAGATAGAGATGGAGAACTTACTCTCTTGGCGCGCTGTCTCTGCTTCTTGGCGCGTTTCTTCCCCCGGTCCACGTGTCTGGCGGGCCCCTCGATGTACTGCAGCAAGGCGTCCAAATCCCTAGGGTCAGTCGGACGGCCTCCTCGCCAACACGACCCCCTGGGAAACAAAACTCGTAATTTACTTTGACTCGGAACCCACTGTGACGCAACACTGTCTGGCAGGGTCGCCATGTGATGTTTCGAAAGGGGGTGTATTAAATTAAACCCACTAGTTGTAGGTTCGTAGGTTAAGAACTTAGCGGGAGAAAGAGAGACATGGAAAGCACTCCACCGACAAGAGCCCAGCTCTTAAATATAAGAAGAAGAAGAGAAGGTTACTGCATGTTTATTACTGATTTCATGGGGTTCGGTTTACTTTTTCTCCCAGACCAGCAAAGAATTATTTGGTTAAGCGAGTATACATTATTTTAATTGCACCTAAATTTCTCTATCAACCCTTAGGTTAGCTGTTAGATAATACTTTTCGCATTAAGCCCGCCTATTGTTCCATACACCACAATACACAGTCGCCGTGTGGTTTCCGGCAGAGTAGAATACGGCCACTCCAAGTCCTCCCTTAGATGTCGTAGAAGGCTACTTAGGAAATACAAGCTAGACAAAGCTTATAAACATCAATGAGACATCTCCAACCCGTCTGCCTAGCGAGGAGAGTGTAGGCCAAGTCTTACGAGTATGTCTGCTCTGGCCAAGTATGGCTCTGGTAGTACAGAGAGGACTCTTATACTACCAGAGACAGCTACAGAGAGCACAATAGGTCGTGCTCCTGCAGTGGAGACAAAAACCATAAAAGTTGTATTTTGTATAATAAACGTTTATTAAACAAATAAATAAAAATACATACCCCGAGCATCCGGAAGACGTAGAATACACGCTAGACTCGCGACTAGACACCGACACGGCCACGTTTTGCTGCCGACTCTGCCGCTGCTGCGCCTGTTGCTGCGCCTGCTGCTGCGCCTTCAGCTGCGCTTGTTGTTGCGCGTGCTGCTGTTGTTGCGCCTGTTGTTGGAGCTGCTGTTGTTGTAGTAACTGTTGAGATATTAAATAACGTTAGTATGGTTGTTTGTTGTTGAAACAAATTTTCCTTATGCCAGAGTTTCTTAGTAACTTTACATTAGTTACAATAAATCCTATCCTTCTAATATTATAAACGCGAAAGTTTGTAAGTATGGATGGGTGGATGTTTGTTACTCTTTCATGTAAAAACCACTGAATGGATTTTAATGAAACTTTACAATAATATAGCTTATACATCAGAATAACACAGGCTACAATTTATAAAGATATTGTGTGACCCTGCGCAGACGAAGTCGCGAGCACCAGCTGGTAAATAATAAGTATTAGAAAGAAAAAAACTTTTTTGTACAAGCTTTTATTGTGAGGCCCAAGTTCTGATTAAGACAAATGAAATAAGCACAAACTTTATGGAGTTGCATCGTTTTATTACTGAGTTCCATCGACCACCTTCCCTCTCCGTGATCAGACCCTAGGCATCGTCTACCATAAAGTGCTCGTCAAGACAAATCAAATGAGTCCTACTCAATGTTATGTTGCTTTATAATCTGTCGAATATCTCCCGGCTCCATCATCAGAACAGTCAGTTGCAACCAGAACTCTGAGATCGAGATGTAGGATACTGCTGGCGCCATCTAGTATGCTTCTTGTGAACTATATCTATTCATTAATTGTTGTTTGTTTCCTCGCAGTGACGTAGAGGTCGCCACAAAAGTACAGTTGTGGTAAACAACTTACCTGTTGTTGTCTAATTTGTTGTTGTTGTTGCGGCGTTAGCGTCGGCTTGTTGTGCACCGGCAGGTCGTATATCGGCTCCGGCTTCTTCTGTTGTTGTTGAGCGTTTTGTTGTGCCTGCTGTTGCTGTTGTTGTTGTAGCGCCTTTTGTTGTTGCAACTGAAAATTGGTTATGTAAAATTTAATAAATTAATTTTAAGGGTGAAATCTTTTCTTAAGGACCACATTGAAATATTTACAATTTTCAAAACTAAAAACCGACTTCACCCCCAAACTACACAACCGATTTTGATAAAATTTCTATGGGACCAGGAGACAAGTATACACATACATACATACATACTATCACGTCTTTATCCCTAATGGGGCAGACAGAGCATTTTGGGACAAGTATGCCCTTTGAATAATCGGTGAATATACATAATAAAAGGTTCCGACGAATTTTCAGGACGTAATCACCTCCTCCTTTTTATAATTTAATTAAAAATAAAAATATTTTTTGTTTTCCGTACAAACACAGATCAGCTGATCGGTCAACTTGTATCATCATCATCTCTCACGCCTTCCCCCTATTTGGGGCCAGCTCTGTATGTCGACTACCTCCATAGTTTCTATCATTTACCATATTTGTACCAACCCATCTCTCCTCCATATCCCGCTTCACACATTCCCACACACACACATATTGAAATTTTCAATTTATTTAAAATATTTAAAAATGGTTCTGGGTTTTTCCATAAAACAGGTAACTATACTTTTTTTATTCCATACAAAAAAAATTATGACGTCATAATAACCCCCTACAGCAAAAATCGAGATGGCTCCTCTCCATAAATCCATTTGAGTTATAAGGATCAACTCAGCCAAAGGAAATCTCTTGATAGCGACTAAGTATTTTTGTTATATTGTTTTGTTCACAATGAATTTGTGTCACGTTACATTTACTAATATCCGATTGGCTGTCACACGCGGACGCAGTCGCGCTCAAACAGTACCTGCTGTATCTGGGACTGCTGCAGCCGCATCAGCTCCGCGCTGTTGTTCGGCTTCAGCTCGGGCTTGGCCGGCGGCACGCTCACCTGCACCGGCGGCGAGCTCTGCAACGTCGGTGCCTGCAAACATGCAAATATACTTCTTCTTTTCGTATCGATGGTACTATTTATGGTATAATAAAATAAGGTATTCTCTTCCCGTGACAGCTGATGACGTAGGTGGAACTTGCCTACGTCATCAGTTTGATGTGCTGCCACTGTGTGAAATTGAATTACCCGAGCGTAATGCATTTTTGAACTTTATATACCAATTTCGAATTAATAATCCATTAACCAATTTATAAAATAATGAATTCATGAATCACGCGAGATACTAACTAGCTAAGTTACTTAATATTTTATTTAATATTCATGAACTAATTAAGAAAGTAATCACAAACATAAATCCGCAGCTTTTAAGGGTAGCTTTAAATATGCTGCGACTAGTTGTTGGAACAATATTCCACCACCCATCAGAAATAGCAAAACGTTGAGTACTTTTAAAATTAAACTCAAGAGACATATACTCAATATTCAAAAGTGCTAAACAGCAGTTTTCTTACTATACACATAATTTTATATTTCTAGTTTATTTATTTATTGCCATTTTCATTATATATGTATGTATATATATATACTCGTATTATATATTCATTTTAAATTGCTGCACATAATGTAGTGTCACGCCACATAGTCATAGATAAGTCTTTTAATTTCTGTGTTTTATTGTTTATTAGTTTTATTTTTGTCTTGTGTCAAAGGCATCCGCGGAAGACCAGCGTCGTAGCTACGACATATGCTGAGCGGAGACCTTTTTGGTACACTGTAAAATTTATTTTGTTTATTGTATGTTATAAGTAATTTGTACCAAATAAACATATTTTCTTTCTTCTTCTTTCTTCTTTCAAAGTCCTTAAATTTACTGAAAAAAAAACAATCAGTGGCAACACTTTCGTGACGTAGTCAAGTTCCATCTCGGGAAGAGAATACCTATATTTTATTATACCATGGTACTATTATATTTTGTCACTTCAGCACAGGTATGGCACTTCATAGAAACGGAGTAACAAATATGCCTAATACTACACACGAAACAATATGTCTGTGCACACGTCAAATGTGTGAGTTTAAAAATCAAGGTTGCCACCATAGAATTTGTTGCTTTGCTTGTTTTCATCACTCGGAAATCCATAAAATTTATTTATTGTTTTACGTGGATAAACAATGATAATATGCGCAGTTTCTCACCATTATAATTCAATAATCCTAAGTGACTCGCGTAAAGTCAAGCAACAACCCTGTTTTACAGGCGCTTACAAGACCCAAAAGCAGGGGAGGGGTTGCGGGGACGCCAGATTGCGGGGGACGGTGCGAGTTTCCGTTCTGTATGTAATAATAATACTATTATTAATTCTGTGACTCCAGTATCGGGCCACATCGATAGCTTTGTCATTTGCGGCCATCAAGTCTTCCCAAGTGCAGGTATTTGGGCATCTGGGACACGTAACAACGTTCTCCATAGTTTGTGGAGTTAAACAACACTGGCAGATGTTTTGCAAACTGTCTATCATCTTTCACCTGACCAAATTATCTTACAACGGCCCACCTTAAGGGACATACCCGTAATAAATGGAACCACAGGCTATACTAGTTCATTTTCTCAGTCCTCTAGACTGCTCTGGCCAAGTATGGCTCGGGTAGTACAGTAAGGGTCGTGCTCCTGCTGTGGAGACTACAGACCTGATGATGATGAAGTGTACAAATATTACCTTAGCCTTGTCATTGACGGTCATTTTGGCCATTTTGTCCGCCAGCTGTTTCTGCTGGTTGTCGATGCTCTGTCGTTTCTGTTGCTGCGCGGGCGTCAGGTTTGGCGGTAGGGATTTTGGCAGCGCCTGCGGATATAAATCTTCATTTATATTGTTACCATAGACAAAATCATCCACGCACCAAACTAACATTGAAGTGTTCTGAGATAACCCTTTGAACTACTGTTCATAGTTTTTCATCGTTTAAAGTCCTGAAAGGAGGTTGTATTTCACTCAAAATCCGGGTTGTAAGTTCCTGGTGGCCCGGCGGGAGTGCGCGTTGCTAGCGCTATCGCAAGTAAAGCGACACCGGCCGTTGTCCGCACTTGGATGGGTGACCACAAGTGGCATAAAAATTTCTCGAGCCCCTTTATGCTTCGGAAGGCACGTTTCAGCCGTTGGTCCCGGCTGTCACCATTGTATGGCAGTCGTCAAGCTATGTCAGATGCGTTTAGGCAGCCTGAAAAATCTGACACCAGTGTTGGCCACTTACACACACAAAAAACAAACAAGGGAGATAAGTAAATTTTAAAATCAAAGGCCGGCTCCTGTAATATGAATCAATCTTATCTTATACCTTTAAACGAGCAATTCTTGTATATTTATTTATATATTTCTGTGATCTCGAAAACGGCTCTAACGATTTCGCTGAAAATTGGTATATAGGGGTTTTCGGGGGTAAACAATCGATCTAGATTAGTCTTACGTTTGGGAAAACGCGTATTTTCGATGTTTGAGATGTAACCGAGCAAAGCTCGGTCGCCCAGGTACTTTAGTTTTGATTTAGGTAGTCAATTAGTTACCTCAATACAAGTATATCTGGGCGACTTGGCTTAGCGCAACGGGGTAAAGTAAGTAGGTGGACTTACAGGGGGCTTCGGCGACGGTTGCTGTTGCTGCTGCTTCTGCTTCTGAGCATCGGGCTGCGTCTGGACAGCCGCCTGCTTCCGCTCCTGTTCTTGCTCGCCCTATTAGATAATATGCACTTATTTTTATATTTGCTTAATATTTTTTTTATTAACCACAGTAAACAAATATGAATTTGTAAAACATCTTAATCAGCGACGAACTTGTGATGTTGTGATATTTAACCTTTTCACCGCGAGACTTTATATCAGTTGTCGTGCCCCCAGCGCGAGACATGGTAAATCTAACATACCTATCTACAACCAAAAACGGATATGGATACGTAAGTTATGTGCCATACGAGCATTTTTTGTTTGTCACAAATATGTGACCTTCGCGGAATGGGCCCGACAATGTTTGTCACATATATGCGACGCTCGCGGTTAAAGGGTTAAAGTCTCAATTAGAAAGAGAAGTCTGATATGGACTGGTGACGTGAACGTCCATGCCATCTGAACATTTGCTGCAAAGTTGGGAAGCTTGTCTAGGTTCCAGTTATCGGTTTCGCCCATTCATGAAATCGTAAAAAAAATTCTGCGGCTCCATACAAAAGCTGTAGTTTTTTGTAATTTAAGGGATGGGAGACACCGATAAATAGAACCTACACAAGCTACCCAACATTACCTCAACGAATCGGACAGGGTTTTTTTTAACATACTGTATACAGGGTGCAATTGAAATCATTAGCATTAATTTAACTTATCATCATACTCACATAAAGGATATTTTGTATGGTAACAACACTGCAATTAATGCAGTAATTAAAAAGTATCAAAAAGTAGGAAAAATGAATAAAGTATCAAAACACTTCGAGTCGTGCGCGCGTAGGTATCAGACCTACGTGCCGCAAGGTCAAAGACCTTGGACGGATACAGCCAAACGGCGCGACCGACCGCCATACAAAAGTAGACTTTAATTTACGTAAATAAGGTTTAAAGTCGAGTGGGGACGGGTCGTGTCACACGAACGCTCGAGGATAGTAGGTACGTTTGAAGTAGGAACGAATGTTAGGGTACCACGACGCAACGAAATTGATACTATTATAATTTATTTATTTTTCGTATGTTTAATGACGATTAGTTTTTTATTTATAATTGCATGTTCAGAGGTTTTCTTGAATACGAAAATGACGACTTTTGATTGAAATTTTATTAGTCTTAAATTACTTTGTATCATGGGTATTGTACGAGCCACAGTTTGCAACCCATACTGTTAAGTTAGTTTGAGTGCACTTTTAGTTAAATAGATATAAATCAAAGATGTACGTGTTCACTATTCGTTTATTTTCATACACTAAAGTTAGTACAAACAAAATGCGGCGGCAGCGGCCGAAAGTAGGCCGGCCTAAAGTAGGTTGATACATTGCATTTTTATGTACGCGGTCTTGACCCGTACAGGTATAGTAGATACCTAAAATATTGCCAACGAATTTAATTCCACCCTGTATGTATATTTATTTATTTAGTAGTAAGTTACTTACATTAGCCGTCTTGCACTGCTGTTTCTTCTTGTTGAGTATGGAACGCAGTCGCTCGCGGGTTTCGTTGAAGTTCCGCGGTACGGGTGTCGTGAGGGGTGGCTGGAATTAACACACATCATTAACACATTGCAGGACACTTACGGTTGTGGACGTGATTCATTTGTTATTGCTATTGTGTCTGGCCGAGTGTCCTGCAATGTGTTAAAACTTTTACACAAGATTCTTAGCAACTTTTTAACCTCACCAGGAGCCGTCCTCACGTGATGTTTTGACCGCCCCCTTAGTAGAGGAAAAACAATGTCGTATAGTAAATAAATTACTCTATTCATATACGTCACCCAAATTAATTAGTGAAAACAAAAATTCTCAAACAAAAATGTTGACTAAATCTCGAAAGTTCAATTGCGAGATCAAAAAGTAGAACCGCCGGCAGGCGCCGCCGTACGGTTGACTGGAGTTCATCTGGGTCACGCGGAAGTTTTGGACGGGCGTAACTAAGTGGTCTCGATCGAATATCATTTTCACAACTCCTTATCTTATGCCAAGCTCAATTTGGATTACATATGTGTATAAAGGTATTTATTTACTATTCGACATTTTTTCCCCCACTGAGAGGGCGGTGAAAAACATCACGTAATAAATGGATGACCCCTGGTGAGGCTAAAATGTTGCTAAAAATCCTCACGTGATTAATGGACCACCAAAGCAGAGTAGAATAGGGCCACTCTCCTCCCGTGGATGTCGTAGAAGGCGACTTAGGAAAAGCTAAACATAAACTTATAAACATCAGTGCGACCACTCCAATCAGCGAGGAGAGTGTAGGCCAAGTCTACTCTGGCCAAGTATGGCTCTGACAGTACAAAGAGGGTCGTGCTCCTGCAGTGGAGACAAAAAGACCTGGTGGTGATAATTACATCACCATTCGCCATATAAATGAGGAGTTTGATGGCTTGGCTTGCTAGTGCTTTCGCAAGAAAAGCGACGCTGGGCGTGGTCCGTACTTGGATGGGTGACAACAAAGGGCATAAAAATTTCTCGAGCTCGAGCTTTCTTTAGGCAGCCTGAAAAATCTGACACCAGCGTTGGCCACTTACACACCCGAAAAACAAAACAAAGCCATATAACTAAAGGCCCTATCGGCTCGGATGGCGTTACTTCACTTCTCCCTCTACCCAAAGGTTGACTGGAAGAGATTGCTATGCGATAACTCCGCCTTTGTATCATAATGTCTTATTATTATTTTTTCTGTTTTTTGTATGTCCTTTTGTTTATGGTGCAATAAAGAGTATTTGTATTGTAACAAGTGCACACTCACGGCGTGTCCGAACACGGTGCAGTAGCAGCAGGTGCAGGGCGCGTCGGCCGCGCCCTCCGCCGCGCAGCCGCCGCCCGGGCTGCCGTGGCCCACTGGGGACGTAACATGTCTCATCGTACATCATCTCTCAACATAATTAAAAAAATAAGGCCAAAGCTGACGACAGACTATCCGTGACACACTTTTTAGTCTGTGATAGTCTGACAAACCCCATGCAAACATATACAGTAACGCACACGACGCGCGTCGTGTGCGTTACTGTATACGATTGCTTGGGTTATATTTTCACAGGCTATCACAGACTAAGAAGTACGTCAGAGATAGTCTGTCGTCTGCGTCGGGCCTAAATAAATATATACGGACATATCACACTGATTGAGCTAACCCCAAAGTACGTTTAAAATTGTATTATGGGATACTAACTCCACGATACTATAGTTTATAATAGATTCATATATAAATAATCACCCAAGACCCAGGACAATTTGAAAAAGACCATTTTCCAACTTGCCCTGGCTGGGGATCGAACCCAGGACCTCCGGATTGGCGGTCGGTCTAGCGTGTTGACCACTACGCCACAGAGGTTGTTGAAAAAAAACAACCGACTTTATTTTATATATGTATTTGTTATAAAATACAGTATCGTTGAGTCAGTATCCCATAAAATAAATCTCGAACTTATTTGGAGCTAGCTCAATCTGTGTCATTTGTCCGTATATATTTATTTTATTTATTTATAAACCAACATACCTTTACAAACATGCTGTTGATGCGTCGCATTCTCACAGGCCTTCGGCTGCGGCTTGGCCGGCTTAGCAGCTGGCTTGACCTTCTCTTTGTCCTTCAAATACCCCTCCATATGCAGATACCCCTTCATGAAATTCTTACACGGCCCCTTGCAAGACGAACAAACACAATCATTCGTCCATTTGCAATCAGTCTTCGGGGTATCACAAGCATCACTTTCAGATTTCGACTGCCCGTTTTTGGCCATATTTTTAAACGCTACAGCGTTTAAAGTCTGCTTTGCATTCCGTAACGCTTGGGCAGAGTATTTCGCTAGCAATTCTGGATTTTGAGACCCTATAACTGATAATTTCTCTTTGTTTTGCGCGTCATCGTCCTTTTCTACTTTCAAAGTCTCCTCTATGTCTTCGTCTAGTAGTTTCGCGTCGATGCTTGAACATATAGATATGACATGCTTCTTATACGTCTCAGGGACTGGTAAGCCTTGAGTTATATAACTTTTTATAGTATAAAAACTGTCTAAAAGCGATTTCTCTCCTTTTGAAGTGAGAATCGCTTCGCATTTGGCTAGTAACGCGTCGTTTTTCGTTTTCTTATCCTGATCTTGTACTTCCTTCGGTTCTGGTTTCTCTTCTTTCTTCACTGGTTTCGCTTCTGGCTTTTTGACTACTCTAACGTTGGCTTTGCCTATGATTTTGCTTAATCCTTTAGCGGCTAGGATCTCTCCTTCGCTCGCATTTTGTGTTTTAGGGGGCGGAGTCACTTTCAGAAATGCCTCTTTGAGTTTTTCTTCAAGTTGTTCCAGTCTATAAAGCATGACCAGCCATTCGTCGCCCGTGAGCGCTTTCTTAGGCAAAGTTTGCATGTATAACCTATTCATTTGCCGGAGTTTGTCTATGAAGTAGTCTTTTTTCTTGTCGTTGGACAGCGTAGTGAAGTCTGGCACGGTACACAAATTCTCAGTCTTGTTCATAGGCAGTCCCGTTAGCTCTGATATCACGTTGGTAGCTATCTCAGGGTCTAGTAGAATCCACCCCGCTAGTTGTTGCGACTCTGAACACCTTTTTATAACATCTATGTATTTAAATTTCAGATTTTTCACCGAAGATTTCTTATCTTGAGACATTTTAGACAACTTCATGATCAGTAAATCGAAAGTGTTGCCAGCTGACGAACTTAGTAATTTCGTTATGTGATGTAGCGATTCTTTTGAAGTGCTATCGCTGTCGGAGTCTTTCAAATCTTTATTGTTTCTGAGCTCGTCTATTTTCTCTATGATTTTATCACTGTCATTGGTACACTGCTTGCCGGCTAGGTCTTGTATATAACTGTAAAACTTATCCAACATGGCCTCTATTTCACTTTCTAGTAACTCAATAGGTATGCTCTTAAACTTAGTGGCTACGTAGTGCTTCCACGAATCGAACCTAGATCTAACCAAGTCTCTCAACTCGTCCATACTTAACGCATCTTTCACTGAATTGTCAAACAACGTAGATGCTTTAGAATACATTTCTGAATTAATACTATTTTTGGGCAGTGCAAAGATATCACCGTCTTCTTGAAGACATTTCGCCAAAACTGGGCTTTTATTTTGTTTTAAATATTCAAATACCTTGTTTATCACCACTTGAGCACTTATAGAGAAGAGTAAATCGTTAAAATCCTCCTTATTATTAGACTTCTTCATCATATTCTGTAATTCCTTCTCGTCTTTCAACAGATCTGATATCTCTTGAGAATCGATTTCGAGTATAAAATCTTCGCTCTTAAACTTCCTATTGCTTTTTCTCTTCGCTGTATTCTTAGTCACTTTGATACTGTCTCTATTCTTATGTAGTTTTAATTCCCTTATCTGTTTCAAAGTCTCCGGAGTGAGTTGTGCTTCGTTATTCACATCTGGCAACGAGTTCATGATGGACGCAAATTCTGGCAGTTCGAACGACGCGTTGGCAAACTCCGTCAGCTTCGTGGCTATTTCTGGCATGTTTGCCAGAATTTGCGGCATGTTCTCGACGAACTCTGCCAGTTTTGTGTTAGCGACGTTGATATCTAAAGGTTCATCCGAGTCGATTTTTTCTAGAAATTCTGCTGAATTTTTGTCCAAGCTCATCATGACATCACAGATTTGTTCCAGAGACAACGACCCGTCGTTTTTCTCTATGGTAATGTTGTTGTAGGAATTGATTATATTCTGGCATTCTTCCATAGCCTTTTTGATTTCTAGACCGAATGTGACGTACTTGTATATGTTTGGATCCTTCGCTTCCACGTCCGGGTCTTCTATTTTGATTTCACTCTCTTCCTTGACTAACACGGGGGTCCTCCGTGCGTCGATCGGGAAATGTATCTCGGGCGTCGCTTGCGACTGGAAGTCTATGACTTTGTCTTTAAAATCGTTTCGGTTCAAGAATTTGTTTACAGTTAGCAATCTCTGACTCGGCTTGGGCGTGTAAACGGGCAGTGGTTCGGACGTGGTCGGCGACATTTCTTGCAGCGGCGGACTAACGGATTCTGGGTACTTCGTTTCTGTTTCATTCTCTTCGGAGTTGAGGGCGAAGTTGGCGAATTTCGCTAAGCATTCCTTCATATCTTTGCACAGCTCTTGGTCTTTTTCGCCAACTATCGTTTCCGTATCGCTGATATTGTCTTCTCTCTCTAGCGGGAAGGCTTCAGGCGGGTCCGCTTCCTTGCTTTCGTGTTTGAGTTGTTCGAGCAGTTCAGCGTGCGCGGGCGCCTTCTGGCGCAGCATCTGCAGTATGCGGTGCGGCTTGGACAGCGGCGCGCTGGGCTTGAGCTTGCGCTTGGTGGCGGAGAGGCGCGGCAGCTTGGGGCTCGGCGGCCGGCGCTTGCGGCGGGGGAGCTCGCCCGCCGGGGCGCCGCTCAAGGGCAGGCTGCGGACAAGTTCAAATTACAGCATTTACAAATTAAGGAGTTTCCTGAGTCAAAATTAAATCAAAAAATCTAAACACACAAAGAAGAATTTTTATTTTTAAATTTATAATTTATTCAACTGACATGCCTCTGTCGAGTTGCGTTTTTGACAAGTTAGTCAGTACGTATCAGCGATACTTTGACTGATATTAAAAGCTATATTTGACTCCAAGAAGCTATGACTTCATCAGTCTATATTTCATACAAATCCCATAGAAAGTGTTTGTTTTGACGTTTAGAAAAAATTATCTGATTTGAATTGTTAGAAAGTAGCGATTTGAATTGTTAGAATCTATGAGTAAGATGTGTGGTTCTAAACTCATACTGTTCGATCTATTTACTCCTTATAAGCATCGATGCTTGTTAAACTTTTTTAAGTCTGCAATTAATCTCAGAGACAATTAATCTCACACGCATTTTTACTAATAATTTACAGTCCATACAATAATCAACCTTAATTCGCTATCGGAATGATCACATAAAAGCAAAAAGAAAAAGAAGACAACTGGCTCACCTTTCCCGCTCCTGTCTCAGTTGATCCTCGAGCCACATCCGTAACCTGTGGTAGTAGAGCTGCTGATCCCGCATGTGCATCACTTTGCGACGAACCTGCGTGAAAAACACACGATTAAATGGGGTTCGTCGCTTTTCGTCAGAAACGCAACTGGTCAGAAACTCATTTCGCCAGAAAACGCATGTTGATAGAAACGCATTTCGTCAGATTTGAAACTTGTCAAAAACGCAACTCGACAGATGCGCGTCTCAACTGACATGCATCTCGACTCGACAGTAAATTAATAAATAGAATTTGAAACCCTGTAATAAATACGCATATATGCAACTAGTAAAATTAAGTATTTTTCTATTTCTTATTCAATACGTATCTGTCGAGTTGCGTATCTGACAAGTTGCGAGTCTCACGAGAGATGACGAGATGCTTATCTGACCAGTTGCGTTTCTGACGAAAAGTGACTTGTTGTTGTTTCAAAGATTCAAATGTTTATTCAGTAATTAGACCTTTACAGGCACTTTTACACGTCAGTAATAATAATTTACATTCCGTTCAGTGTATATTAATTTTTTTTTTAAAAGAAAACTGCCGGCCCACTTTCATGTCACTGACACATGTTTTCTCTCTCCTTAATGTGTAAGTGGCCAAAACTAGTTGTAGATTTTTCAAGCTGCCTAAAGGCATCTATATAGCTTGACGACTGCCATACAATAATGACAGCCGGGACAGCTTATTAGTGCCTTCTGAGGCATGGAGGAGCTCGAGAAATTTTATGCCACTTATGGTTACCCATCCAAGTGCGATCACGCCGTGTCGCTTTACACGCACACCTGACGGACCACCTAATTTTTTTTAATTTGACGATCTCTTACGGAGACGTCTCCATACGACGTGTCTACATTGTAATCTGCCACCCAGACGTTCCAGGTTCACCGGTCGGGGTAAGTTAGAAAATAGCCTTTTTATATTATCCTGGATCTTGAATGTTTATCAATATTATAAAATATATATATTTATTTTATTGGTTCATGTACACTAGAAAATTTTAGAAATAAAACCTTATAAAAGTAAACATAGTACGTAGGTGCTACTTATTTCTAAAGAAATTTCTTCCAGTAGACCCTATATAAACGGTGATTTCTTATTGATTTTGGAGCCGTAGGCCATATTGTGTATTTTGTCCGTAGATATTCATGTACACGTACCTCGTTGAACCGCTGCAGGTGGTACTCGGGGCACAGCGCGCGGCACGGCTGGTGGTGGTGCGCGGGCGGCGGCGAGCCCGGCGCGGGGGGAGGGGGCGCGCGCCCGCCCACCAGCTGCATGCACACCTGGGGGGGATCATCGTGAGCGCGCACCTCTGTACTACCAGAGCCTTGCTTGGCCAGAGCAGACAGAGGATGCGGCCTACACTCTCCTCGCTGGCCAGACGGGTTGGAGAGGTCTCATTGATATTTATAAGCTTTGTTTAGCTTGTATTTCCTAAGTCGCCTTCTACAACATCCACGGGAGGACTTGAAATGGTGCTATTCTACTCTGCCGCAAAACCACACGGTTCTTTGAACGTTCACGTACGTCACATATCACAGCTGAAAAATAAGCAAGTTACAAATTGCTTATTTTTCAGCGGATTTAAATTATTATTTTTGTTTTCGTATTATGTTACTCCATCATCCCCCTCGCCATTTCCCTTTTTGGAGTCGGCTCTGTATTTAAACTGTTTCCACTTCTTTCTGTCATTCACCATATCTGCACTAGCCCCTCGTCCCTTCATATCTGTCCTTACACATTCTATCCACGTCTTCCTCGGTCTTCCTATCCCTCTGCAGCCCTCCACCTCCAAATGGACCATCCTCTTAGCCAAATGTTCGGCATCCCTCCTCATGGTATGTTACTTTGTGATATAAATAAGAAAAAAAATCGAGTCAAACACCGAATTCAGTATATGTAACTCACAGTAGACAGTTTCTTCTGCTTCCGGTACACCTGCAGCTGCCGCCGATGCACTTCCGGCAGCCGGCGGTACATCGCCATCAGCTTCCGGTCCACCTCGGACAAGCCCATGTCTACCCGTTTCCTGCAATAAATGAAATACAGATCTACATTATCACGTTTATATCCTAAACGAGGTTGGCAGAGCCTCACGCTGTAACACTCAATGAGCATGTTGAGCGTGAAAGAAAAAAGGAATTAAAATGGTGACTTGAAAATGATCTTGCTATCATTTAGTATCCCATAACATAAGTCCCGAACTTACTTTGAGGCTAGCTCAATCTGTATGATTTGTCTGTATATATTCATTATTATGTATACTTGAACAATTTTTTTTTATGAGCCTGTAGTGTTTTGTATTAATTAAAAAAATTATATCGATATTTTATTATAGCTAAGGATGCAACTGGAAATACGCTACGATGAAAGAAAGTGAGATAGAGAGAAAGACATGAGAGACAGCGCTCGATAAACGCTATCGCCGGTGCCATGCTGCTGGGATTGGAATAGAAAATCTTTATATTAATTGTAAGTATTATATACCTGCGCGACGAACCGATGGCCGATGGGGCAAAAAGGTTCTTGAATGGCGACCGCGTACTGGCAAGCGAAGCGTAGGCAATAATAGGTAGTATGTAATACTATTATTAATTCTGTGGCGTAGGGCACCCACCTACAAGGTGGTCAGATGACCTGACCAGGGTCGCTGGAAAGCGCTGGATGCAGGCCGCTCTGGATCGGTCATTTTGGAAATCTTTGGGAGAGGCCTATGTCCAGCAGTGGACGTTATGCGGCTGAAATGATGATATATACCTGGCCTCCTGGTCGCTCTTGTCGCTGGTGGCGGGCCAGTCGTCGCAGTGCTTCAGCACTCGGTCCATCAGTCTTTCGATCGACGCTATGGACCTGTAACAAATATGTATTACATTATCAATGTGAAAATAATTATTTAAAAAACACGATAGTGGGGGTAAGATGGAAAAAGGAAGTCAAATAATTTTTCAAACCTAGAAACTGACTTAACCCTCAACCTGCACAACCGATTTTAATAAAGTACCTACGGAACCACCTGACAGGTATGCAATTTCAAACAAAAAATCTCTTTTCTAAATGGTAACCTCCTTCTTTTTTAAAGTCTATTAAATAGTGATGGAGAGCTAGTCTTAGAGACTAAGTAGAGAAGTAGCTGATACATTCTAAGATTTTTTTTTTCTCCCAGACCAGCATGAAAGAAAAACGAGAGAATGTGTCTGTATGTGACTAGACCTAGATTTTTAGAGATAAAGCATGGTATTTGTGTC
Source organism: Acrobasis consociella (assembly GCA_963555685.1). Lineage (NCBI taxonomy): Eukaryota > Metazoa > Arthropoda > Insecta > Lepidoptera > Pyralidae > Acrobasis > Acrobasis consociella. The sequence goes on along the minus strand of OY743132.1, from coordinate 6,723,060 downwards.
TTGAAAACTTAAAGATTCCTTATACAGACAAATTTTTGGAGCGAGTTGATAATGAACTACTTTCTATCAAAAAATTGTTGAAAATCGGTAAAAAATGATCGAATCGAAAGCCGAATATTTTCTTTCGTTTTTGTGTTATTTACTTTTATAGACAGTAGTTCAGTACCTCTACGGCACTACAAAGAACTACAACCACAAACAACAATAAATAAAACGATATAGTTCATAAGAAGCATACGAGATGGCGCCTGCACAGATGGTGCACCGCGCGACACAGCTCTCGCCCCCTTCTAACCCCCCCCCCACTCCACCTGATTGAGGCTGACAATAAGAAGTTTCCTCTCTGACCTGCACAGATGGCGCACCGTGCGACACAGCTCCCCCCCCTGACTTCACCAGATTTAGGCTGAAAATAAACAGTTTCCTCTCTGACCTGCACAGATGGCGCACCGTGCGACACAGCTCCCGCCCCCGGCCGCCCTCCGTCTCCCCCCCTGACTCCACCGCGGCCGCCGCGCACAGCAGCAGCTCCGACGCAGAGTCCAGGGACGAAGAGCTCGACAGCCCGAGCGAGCCCGAGCCTGACGCGTCAGAGTCCGATACCGATACTGCAATACAAACAAATAAAAATTAAGGCATATTGTATTTAGCCACCGATAGATGACGTTGTCAAAAACTAGCAACGTACCATGGTTTGTTTTTCTTTAAAAAAATATTTTTTCAGTAGTTCTTATAGTGTTTGTTTGGCTACTGTAATACGGTCACTTTTTTGTACCCCGCGGTGGTTAATTTATCGATAGATAAGATGTGTGTGTGATTTATTGTGAAGTCCCTAGTAATTAATAAAACTTTGAAAAACTATGTTTTTAAATGTTCGGAATAGAATAGCCGCTTCGCCGTTCGCGCCATCTGTAGCTATAACCAGTTTTGTATCTAATGTCGGGTGGGCCCGTTGCGCGGACGGCGAGTGTGGTTCCGGGTCAACGCTGCGGCGCGCGGCCATTACCAGTTCTGAAATGCACCGACCGCGGACGGTCGTGTCACTTGTTCGTGTCTCGTCTCAGATCCTCGCAAGCGGGCGGCCGCTTGCTTTGTTTGATTATTGTCATACAACAGTAAATCGTGGAGATTTCTAACTGATTAACTCAGTATAGTTTGTTTATCGTTTGTAAGGGCATGACGCCCTAGATTAAAAGACTTTGTGTGTAAAATCGGGCGTCGCCATCTTGTTCTGTTCGCCGGTGCCCTGTCGCGAGCATACGCGATGAACGCGTAAATTTTGTCTTTGTTGAAAAGCGTATAATTTCATGGAGAAATATCGCTAAGTTTACTAATTATTGTTTGTTTGAATTGTTTGTTGTAAAGTGGCGTGGATGCCCATAATTAAAATAGTGCAATTGTTCGGAAGTCGTAACCTCGTGGGTTCGGTTACGCAATCGTAAATTCATTATTGTAACCTTTTAATTGCCCGGTTAAACGGAAGTTTTGTTTGTAAAACCTATTGTGCGTGGATGCCCATACATAAAAACTAGACGTATAACGGTGATAAGTGTTTGAATCGAGCGAGGGACACCGCGTGTCAAATTCCGCTGTTTGGACCAGTAAAAATAGCACAACCTGGACATAATCCTATAACCGTTATGTACTTTAAGCTTGAAGTGTCAAGAATAAGAAGATAAATCTTTTGTGTAGTGTTGAAGTGGTGTTATAAATACGACGTATTCGTTTGGGGAACTTGAGCTCAAGGGGAGGCCTAGGCACCCATTTTCTTCACCACTGACTTGGATCCCGTGGAGGGACCCAAGCCGTCGCCAGCCCTGAAGAGGACTTCGGGCTCGACAAGGAAGCCAGGCGAGGCTGTCTGAAGACTATATTACTGGTAAGTCCTAGATATAATTTTCTATCAAAGTTGCAGTATTAGGTAATTCGCTTAGAGTTTTAGATTTAAGTTATAATTAGGTTAGGAGGTTCTCTAGACCTTATCTAGAGTGGTAGCAGAGCTGCGTTTGTTTGTTTGTATGTTTGTTTGTTTGTTGCCGGTTGGAAAAGTCGGCCGGGCCGACCCGCGCAACAAACCTTAGTTTTAGTAAACATAAAAATATGATGAATATGATATAAAGATAGCAAAGTACAAGCCTTTATTATGAGGCCAAAATATTTACTAAACAAATTAAATAAGCCCAAACTCGATGGAGTTGCGTCGTTTTATTACTGAATTCCATCGACCACCTTCCATCTCCGTGATCAGACCATAGGCATCGTCTACCATCAAGTGCTCGTCAAGTCAAAACAAACGAATCCTACTCAATAAGGTTTTGTTGTTTCATAACTGATTTTCGTCGAATATCTTCTAGCTCCATAAACAGCTTTGACTTCATAATATTGTATTTTCACCCGACTTACACAAGTATACAAAATTTCAGCTAAATCGGTTGAGAATAACTGGTTGAAAATTGAGTTGCAAGATTTGACCTGAACAAACATTTATACATACATACATACATTACAATGCTTGTTAAAAAAAAGCTTGTCAAATTATAATTATTTCCCTTCATCATTTTGACCAACTTTTCCCAATTGATGTGTACCGAAATATAATAAAAAATTGCTCCACTCACAGTCGTCGAGGTCGCCTGTATTGTTGGAGTCGCTCTGATCAGGGTCCGCTTGGTCCAGGGGGTCGGGGGACGTGTGCTGCTCGCCGCTATCTGGGGGCCTGCGAGAATTTGACATAAGTTCGTGTTGTAAGCCGGACTATGTTCAGCACTATTTTTCTCATAAACACAAAATAATATTAACCTCAAAATGTATATTCATCATTCATCATCATCATCATTTCAGCCGCATAACGTCTACTGCTGGAAATATTAAATTAAAAAATAAATTCTATAATATAATGGAATTAAAATAAAACAAATAAAATTACATTTCGATACTTAAGTGTGCAGCCGCCCGAGCAATTGGTATCGGAATGACGATTTTTTTTCGTTTTTTTTTTCGTTTTTTTTTTTTACTTTTATTTATGATTATGCTATAGTGATCTAATATAGCCCGTGAATTGATTTATTATGGTTATGTGCCTTCTACGTTGTATAAGTAAGACTTACTTAGCTCCAGTTCCGTCGCCCTGCTGCAACTCCCGACCTTCCGCTTCCGGCTGAACGTCGTTTGGAGCCTACGGAGAAAAAAATCTATAATTAGACACTCTCGCAATTTAAGCTTGCTTTTGTCGGCGGAGTTAAGTAGAGATTCCTGCATTCCTCTCTCTCTCTCTTTCTCTTTTAAATGTCCTGGAAGGACGCAATTCGTAACTTTTTTTTAACCTTTTTTTTCCGAATTAGATTCCGACCGAATTCAAGCTACATCAACTAGTGAAAACGGTTACCAGCATGCGTTGTTGATGCGTTTTAAAGTCTAATTTTTTATTCCGTAGAATTCTGACGTTTCGTAAGTGTTGCTACTAAAAAAGTTCTCCAGCTAAAAAGGGAACGCGTATAAGGGCGATAAAAAATTTAATTCTTGATTAATTTTAATGTTTTACCAAGATAATGGTACACTTTAAACTTTCTGGTATATTTAAAATGTTAAACCATTTTTTAATACCGAATTATCAAAGTTATATTTTTAAGTAATTTTAAGTCAGCAGGTTATTTTTCTTTCCATGGCATCACTCCCTACTAACTCATGTATTATCAACCTTTTTAGCCAAAAGCTTATTAAATATTTTTTTTCGTAATCCATCAAGCACAAAAATTAAAAAATAAAGTATGCGGCCATCAGCTGTCACGTCATGACTGTCACATTGATTGTTATATTTATTATGTTTCTGTTAAGTTTTTTAATATTTTAATAAATGGGGTGAAAGTTGATCAAGTGAAAGAGTTTGTATACTTGGGATGTATGTTTACAAGGGATGGTAAGCACGAGGGTGATGTTGAAAAAAGAGTGAATGCGGGTAACCAAGTGAATGGAGCGTTGCATTCCTTTATGAGCAGTAGGAAGGTATCAGACAAGGCACGTCTCGCTGTTCATAAAGGAGTACTGATACCTACTTTAATGTACGGTAGTGAGAGTTGGGTATGGCAGAGAAAGCATGAAAGTAGAATAAATGCAGTTGAAATGCGAGCGCTGAGGAGTATGTGTGGTGTTACTTTGAAGGATCGAATACGGAATGATGCCATAAGGGAGCGGTGTGGAGTAAAAGAGGACGTTGTGACAAAAATAGAGAAAGGGATGTTAAGATGGTTTGGGCATATAGAAAGGATGGATGAAAAGAGATTGACGAAAAATATTTATATGACGAATGTGAAGGGAACAGTAGGAAAAGGTCGGCCTCGGCGAACTTTCTGCGACCAAATTGCAGACGTTCTAAAAAAAGGAGAGGTAAAAAGTACCCGTAACCGAAGGGCATGTATGAAGAGATTGATGAGTTTAGATGAAGCAAAAGAGGTTTGTCAGGATCGTAGCAAGTGGAAGTCCATAGTCTCTGCCTACCCCTGCGGGAAACAGGCGTGATATTATGTATTATGTTAAGTTTTTTCTTATTGAAAAAAACTTTTTTCTTAACTGATTTAGATTAAATTTGATATGGAGATAGTTTAAGAACCTGGAAAGGACGTATAAGCTAGACATGGGTAACTCCGGACTAGAAGATTCAAATGAGCTGAATACTCAACAGGAGCCGATAACCTAATCAGCTCCGAGCAAATGTTACCGACTCTCGCGAGTTATTTGATCCCCGTCGTAGATACTTAGTCCCGCCTTCCGCCAGCTCATCGGCGCTCTTCGGCTCGCGTCGCTCGCGATCCGCTAGTCATTCGGATCGGACGGAGGCTTCGGTTATTCATCGTGCGCCGCCAACCAACGGCAAATGATATTATGATAGAATAAGATGCGAATGTTTTTTCTATAAATAAAAACAAGACAGATATTTGTTACATTGTTTGCTCCAATACAGCTACAGACAGAGCCCGGTATCAGTTTCAATATATATTGAAACCGGTACCAATACGGGCGTGTGTATTCTTTCGATCCAAGATCCGATAGCGAGACTTAGCAGATCATGGAGCCGGAGTCAGTAAGGGAGTAGGAATCAATAAGATGAGTCGGTACCGAATGAGGATTCAGATTAGGTGAGCCGAACCGCACCTCGGAGTCGAGATTACCCATGTCTAGTATAAGCCATTCACCCACAAATTGACCGCGGTGGAAAGCTAATTGGATTTATTTGTATGTATGTTTGTTAAATCAAATAATTTTCACAGTTGTTCGTATTTTATGTCGGTTATTCAACTGTTCCTGATGAAAATATTACTCGCTGTAAATCCCCTTTTGATTTGGAGTACCGCACTTAATTAAATGGTTACATTCAATAACTAATAAAATGTGAAGACTCAGATGTTCACACTCTTGTTGAAATCTGGAATTTAATAAAAAAATGTGCCCGGCCAAAAAGGTTTATGATCTCTGATATGTCAAAAAATGACAGCTGTCAGAATTCTACGGAATTAAAAATCAGACTTTAGAAATCTCTCGCAACCCGAATGCGTGCCAGAACGACCAATGAAAAAGAGCTTTAATTCCGAGAAGATAAGGTAGGTTTTAAAATAGCAAACTTAATTCTGAGTAGATCACGTAGGATTTAAAAAAGCGACCTTAATACTGATGCGATAAGGTTGTATTTACCTTGTCGCCGTCGTGCTGCTTGCCGCCGTTGAACTCGTTGACAGCTTGCATGATGCCGAAGAACGATATCCGCGAGCAGAACAACCTGCAAGTTGTTCAACGTGTTGTTCAAATTGACAAAAAAATAATACTACTTAAATCAGAAGCGTTATACAATACAACGTGGAAGGGACATTCCCATACATGTTCCTTAGGAAAGTTGTTCATATCATATTATATTTAGCCGTTAGTTCCGACTCATCATTGTATGGCAGTCGTCACAGCTACAGTATGTAAAATAGGCGCCGCCGGAGAGGAAGAGGCCAATTTGGTATCTATCGATTTATTTGGTAACTGCTTAAGCTAAAGCGTGTTAAAAAGAGAAAGGAAAATCCAAAAATTCGTTTAAATAGTGTGCATACATAACGACATCTAGTAACTGCTAATTGAACCACTTATTGAAAGGGATGCTTATAGAAATATAGAATCAAGTATGATACTAAATTAATGATGCAATGCCTTGCCATAAAGATGGCGCTTATGTTTCACAATATCATGCCTTCCTATCGCCATACAAACATAATTATTTCTCTTCCTAGTCTCTAGATGGCGCTTTACGTTAATAATCAAAACATTACAATCTTTTATTTATTAATACGACTAATATGAAATGCAATAAATATTTTTATAGCATATACAACACTTTCTTTGACACTTTTTTTCTAGTCGTGTGTGCTGCCATCTCTGTGTGCCTACCCCGCAACTCCAGTTTTGCCTACTTATGGGCCCTCCAATGGTTTCTATGGCGTTGGGTATCTGTTACGTTAATAATATCATCTTTGACAATGTGTTACCTGAGGAGCTGCTTCCGCTGCTGCGCACACAGCGTGCGCGGCGTGAGGCAGTCGCAGCGGTGCTTGTAGCCCGACCACGCGGTCACTGCAACACACACATTATTTTATTTTCTAGGGAAGACTGCGGAAGACAAACAACTATTCTAATTTACATAAACAACAATACTGTCGCGAACGAGACAGACGCAGAATGTCGTATGGAAATACTACAAGCAAAACTCCACCTTATGTTCGAACAGATCTACAGTTGTTTGGAATTCGTCGCACTCACACACATATGTATGTGCCGAATCCATGGCGGGTATTTGCTCTCTCTCCCATCTAGCTGTACCCCAGCGCTGGTGCGGCGCCAGCTGCCGCGCCACCAGTGCTGGTGCGGCGCCAGCTGCCGCGCCACCAGCGCTGCTGACTGATGATGTTCCCTAGCTACGTACGCTGGCGGTCCATGCTGGGCTTGCGGCGCGCCATGTGCCGCAGGCGCGCGCCGGTGGAGCAGCGCTGGTGCGGCGCCAGCTGCCGCGCCACCAGCCGCCGCGCCCGCTCCGCCCACGCTGCGCGTGCGCCGCTCTCCGCGCCCGCGCCCACTGGCACCATGTCCACCTGACATTCAAAAAAAGATATAAAAACGTGCATACACGTCAATAAGTATAGAAAAATAGGGATGCCATGTATATCGTGGCATCCTATCATGGCTAAAGTGAAATGGTATAAGGCTCGATTTTTAATAATATCAAACTCGTATTTCAATAACCAGTTATGTGCAGTATTATACACGCTTCTTTTTTAATTTAAATGAAGTGCTGCGGTTAAGTTTACAGACCCGTACTCCATTGAATATTTAACTTCTTTGTAATACTCAAGCCTTTCGAAGGCGTGCTCCCTGGAGAGCGGCAGGTCGAGCTTGCGACAGAGACAGGTGTCGCACTGTCTGCGCTACTCTCGCACCTTGAAGGTCATGGTGGAGGCGGTCTTGAAGTTCTCCAGGATCTTGCAGAACCTCTCGAAGGCGTGCTCCCTGGACAGCGGCAGGTCGAGCTTGCGACAGAGACAGGTGTCGTTCACTATGTGCGAGCTGATCTCGTTCTGCTGCGCCAGGAGCATGAGCTGCTCGTGGATTATCTCCAGGTCTAAGAAAAAAAAAAACAATGTTGGTGTTAAGGGTACTTAGTCTAATAGTGAACTGTAAATAAGTCAAGAAGAAGGTGATTTTAAATAGCAAGAAAAGAACGAACTCCTTACTGTAAAAAGCATTTTTGTAATTTAAGAGCTTGTTTTGTCGGTGGAGTTAGGTACAGATGCCTCCATTCCTCCCTTCTCTCTCTCTATTTTCAATGTCCTGGTATTGCCTTTCATTTAACTTATTAATTTGTTGATAAATTTGACGGAGCAAAAGAACCTGTCAACTGATGGTCCAATGACATCAGTCGATTATACCTGACGTCACTGCCTTCAGGTGTCACATATTTTTGAAAACCCTCACTACAGGCACTCTGATATCGAGATGTAGAACGTATCAGCGCCATCTTGTATGACTCTTTTGAACTATGTAGTTCCTCGAAGTGGCGTAGAGGTCACCACTCGCTCAGTAAAGGAAGTTTCCAACAACTCAAATCAGATACTTTTTCTGGCAAAATAAGCATTTTTTTAAGGGGTATGAAATAAAGACAAATGACGTCCTAGTCTCTTGGAGTCAAATATCGCTCTTAATATCAGTTTTTCTGCAATAATAAATCTGAAATCACGTTGAAAACTGATATGATCAATGATGACAATGACAAGGGACATTATTCTGTGACGTTTTATGTAGCATTTTGAGAAAATGAACAACGAAACAACAAGTAATTTTGGAAATCCATGGGAGAGATCTATGTCCAGCAGTGGACGTTGTGCTGCTGAAATGATGATGCACGACAAGTGAGGACAAACGTACCGTGGTCGGGCACGGCGGTGCGCCGCAGCCTAGCCAGGTCCCAGCGCTGGGGCTGGGCGGCCGAGTCTGCCTGCAGTCGCAGCGCGCGGACTATGCCCACCGCTGTCGTCACTGACGTACCACCTGGGGGATAAATAATAATAAAATATAATATACCTTATATTCAAAGATCGGATATTCCGGTGTATATTTACCTAAACTTCAAGGAAGTACGTAACATAAAGTGGATACTCCTATACAAACCGATTTTTATCAAACATAGCTAAAAACTATCGAAAGGGAATTTGCTTTCACGTCAGAATACCGCATTTTTGATGAAAATCCGTTCAGCAGTTTAAAAGCTATTGGGGGTTAGCGTTTGAATGTCGAGGTTTTTTAGTTTGTCTAGAAAAAAAAACTTTTTTTAGCTAGCGAAAACCCTGAGCTTTCGCTAGCAAAAAATAGTTTTTTTTTTAGCATAGTGGCGCTACTTATATCAAGTCGTATCGGTAGTTTTTCGCTACACATCACTAGACGGCTTTCTTGACAGTCAGGGTTTTTTAAATACTTATCAAATAAACTCGTGTTAGACGTAATATAGTTATATTTGCCGTGTAGTTTCCGGCAGTGTAGAAAAGGGCTACTCCCAGACCTATCGTGGATGTCGTAGAAGACGACTTAGGAAATACAAGGTAAACAAAGGTTATAAACATCACTGAGACCTGTCCAACGCGTCTGGCCAGCGTGTACAGTTTAGGCCAAGTCCTCTGGCTGCTCTGGCCAAGTGTTAGTCTGGTAGTACAGAGAGGGTCGTGCTCCTGCAGTGGATACAAAAAGACCTGGTGATGGTGAAGTCGGTTAGATACAGAGTGTGTGTGTGTCTGACCGTGTTTGAGCGCGAGCGCGCACACCACGTCCCCGAGCAGCACGGCGACGGCGTCCGCGTTGTCGGCCAGGCACAGGCACACGCGGCAGTGGCAGCCGAACTGCACGCGGTACACCCACTCCTCCGACACCGGCTCCGCGCTGCCGGACACAAACGATGACGTCAGTTATAGTACATTACGATATAAGTGCGTTATGGTGGTTATAACACACGAGGCGGAATTTCAGTCCGAGCTGAAGGCGAGGGCGTAATAGAGTCGAGTGTGATTAACCAATATAAGCACGTATATCAACGTAAGTTTTTCAACACACTTGCGAGAAAAATCTATACATATAATTATACAGTAAAAAAAGTGTTTGCCCATTATACATGTTTAAAAAAAAAAATTGGGGCGATGGAGACATGGTAATAAAGTAAGAATTTCAAAAAAATGTCTGTCTGTGTCTTTTTATACACGCTAATCTCATATTCCGCTATGAGCGCTATGAGCGCTAATCTCCGGGCGAGATCTCGCCCGGAGATTAGCGCTCGTCTACAAGTGTGTCTGTGTGTGTGGTATACGCACACGTCCTGCCGCACGCACACCAGCGTGTTGAGCAGCGCCGAGATCTCGCACCACGAGTGGTACACGCCCAGCAGCCACTCGTCCACGGCCGCGAACTGCGCTGCCGGCGCGCTACCCGCCGGGCAAGACGACCGCTCCACTTCTGGAACAAAACCACGTCACATAAGCACAGAATTATGAGTATTACATAGAGAAGGGATACTCCTAAGGTCCAGCGCAACATGTGTTTTCGGCCCCCGTCCCCGCACCCCTCCCTCGTTGAAAGGTCGGCTGCGGGCGCCTAGTCGCTTTCACAAGGCGAAAACGGGGGGGGGGAAGTGCGGGGACGAGGAACGGGGACGTATATTGTCAAAGTCAAAATTTTTATTAAATGTAGGATAAATTTATCTCTTGTTGAAGATCATTTCTTTTTAAATATTATTTTAGTGCAAAAGCTAAAAACTACTAACGGTTCTCGCCTTGTATACATATATTAATTCTGTGACATAGGGAAAATCCGAATATGACGTCACGAACTACTTTGACTTTTCGAGTAGGTACTGAGTACTGACCGCAGACGTAGTGCAGTAACGCCGCTTCCTCCTCGGGAGTCACCGGCGCCTCCTCGCACTCTGGAACCTCGCCGTCCTCGCTACTGCAACATTACAATGTTTACATATATGTATACCTACGAGTACATACCTGTGGAGGAGCATGCAAATATCTTATGAATAAATAAATTTAGTTTCAACTAATCCAATCGAGTGTGAATGCAGTCGCCTTTTATGGCGACCCTGCCAGAGTTAATCAAGAATATTTTGATTAAAAAATCTATTGAAATAAATGGTTTTAGAGCCGAAGGCCACTTTATAAGGATCGTTAGTCAAAACAGCTAGACAAAATAAAAATTCAAAAAGAATGTTAGCTAAAACTCTAAAGTAACTTTGCCATACAAAGATAGTCTACGTTTTATTTTGAAACCACATGTAAGATTTCGGTAAAAGTTTGTAATTTTAAAGAAATTGCAATTATCTAGGGTTATTATTGGTTTTCGACTGTAAAATTATAAACTGGAAAGAAAATATAAGGATGTAGAAGTTTTCCATACGGATGGTCAAAAATGATATAACACACTATATTCTATTTCTATTTTAAGTTCATAATTACTGCAACATTACTGTCGGAAACCAATATCTTTGAAATTACAAAATTTTGCCGAAATCGGGCATGTCGTTTCGAAATAAAACGTAGACTACGTTTGTATGGAAAGGTGTAGTTTGGTCTAAGGCAAGGGGACTCTAGGGTCTTCGCTAAGTTACGCGGGCGCACGCTGCTCGTTTCGGTCTATCTCTGTCACAAACTCTAAATGCGCAAGAGATAGCAGAATCCGTTGCGGGTCACCTGTCTCTGTCGGACGTAGCGTTTGTGACAGAGATAGACTGAACCCGCCGCGTGCGCCCGCGTAACTTAGCGGAGGCCCTAAGAAGCGATCAACTCACGACTCCCGCAGGTCGAGCAGCCCGTCCAGCTCGTCCTTGAGCGGCAGGTATTGGGTGTCTGTGACGTCAGTAATTATACAACAAACTCACGGCTCCCGCAGCTCGAGCAGCCCGTCCAGCTCGTCCTTGAGCGGCAGGTGTTGGGTGTCTGTGACGTCAGTAATTATACAACAAACTCACGGCTCCCGCAGCTCGAGCAGCCCGTCCAGCTCGTCCTTGAGCGGCAGGTGTTGGGTGTCTGTGACGTCAGTAATTATACAACAAACTCACGGCTCCCGCAGCTCGAGCAGCCCGTCCAGCTCGTCCTTGAGCGGCAGGTCGTCGCGCACGCTCTCCAGCAGCTGCAGCAGCTCCTCGTGCCGGATGCTGGGGTGCGCCACGTCCGCGCTCAGCAGCGGCAGTAAGAACTGGCCCATGCTGGGGGGGTCCGCTTCGCCCTGGTAAGGAAATCTTTATGAGACACAAAGTCATACAGAAAACAAGTAATTATTCAAAATAAGTTTTTTGAAAAAGTATCATTTTTTTGTACAAGCTTTTATTGTGTGACCAAAGTACTTATTAAGAAATAAGCCTAAACTCATACCATCTCATTATAAAAACAGGACTAACTTTGTAACTAAGTTTAAACCATTATTCGCTCTTATCAAGTTGACATTTAGTTAAGTGAAACTAACGCATTTGTCAATGTCAACTTTATTTGGGTGGATAATGATTTAAACTTAGTAACAAAGTTAATCCTGTTTTCATAATAAGACAGATGGTGTTGCGTCGTTTTATTACCGTGTTCTTTCGACCACTTTCTGTCTCCGTGATCAGACCCTAGGCATCGTCTTCCATAAAAGTGCTTATTAAGACAAATCAAACAAGTCCTACTCAATGAGTTTATGTTGTTTTATGACTGACTTCCATCGAATATCTGACTTACACAATTATGCAAAATTTCAGCTAAATCTATTGAGGATAACTGGTTGAAAATTGAGTTGCAATATTTGACCTAAACAAACATTCATACATACAAGAGACATAGCAAGTTAAATAAAAGCTTGTAAAAAAATATTAAATAAACATGACCATCCTGGGTCAGGGACGGATAACATAATTTTACCTGTGTTGTAGTTTGTTTTTCATGTAACACCGGTGTCAGACTTTTTAAGCTACCTTCTTCTTCTTCTTATCGTGTGTGTTAGTGACTAACACTAGTGTCAGAGTTTTTAAACCGCCTTAAAGGCCTCTGACATGGTTTTAGGTAACGACCAATTTTAAAGACAGTGACCGGGACCGACGGCTTAACGTGCTCTCCGAAGCACGGATCATCTCACTAATCAGACAATCAGGTGATCAGCCTGCAATGTCCTAACCAAACTAGGACAACAACACAAAGTCGTTGCCCCCGCCGGGAATCGAACCCGCGACCTCCGGGTATGAGCTGAACGCTCTAACCACTACACCACAGAGGCAGTTAAGCTACCTAAAGACATATGACATAGCTTAAGGACTGCCATACAATGGTGACAGCTGGGACCAACGGCTTCTACATGCCTTCCGAAGTACGCAAGAAGCTCTAAATTTTTTTTATGCCACTTGTAGTCACCCATCCAAGTTCGGATCACGCCCGATGTGGCCTTACTTGCGAAAGTAATAAAAGTCAATAGTCAAACAATGGTCGTAAATCATATATGATACATGGGAGATGAACCTGTCAAAACTCCCTGTAACATTTAGGAAAAACTGTATGTATGTTTAACAATTCGATTGTCTTTGCTGGAAATTTCATGAAATTTGGTTGCTGTGTATATGTATGCAATAGAATATAAATCGGTTATGGGTATGCTAGTATGGAGTTATATATACAACGTGGATCGGCCATACCCGTAATAAATCGTACCAAGGGGTATACTAGGTCACTTTAGTATAATGATAATAAATAAGCATTCGAAATGTTAATCAAATCAAATCGTCATTTCAATGCGTACGGGAGTTGGCGTTCGGAAATACTACAAATTAACTGGAGAGTCGACCCACAACCATTGATATGTTAGTTTAGGCGAAAGAAACTAAAACACTTACAGGTTGGTACCCGTTGCAGTCCATGTCGAGTCCGGGGGCCTCCTTCAGCGACGAACTGTCCGACGACCCAGCTGCACATAAGATAAAAAAAAAATATTGCACCAACTAAGTATGACAATAATCAAAAGTACATTTCAAATGGAGAGGAACATGTTAAGTATAAAGAAAAAGGATAGAATACGCAACACAAGAAAAGGAGAAAAACAGGAGTTGTAAAGATAACTAAGATAGATCAATTAAAGTGGAGATGGGCTAGCCATATGTTGACGAATGGAAAAGTATTTTTGGTCCATCGGTTAGATTATTAAAAAATATTGTACGCGATTTTTTGTTTTCTCTGAGAAACCAAAAATAAAGATACAGCGCATTTTAATTTCGTATAACGTCACGGCTGGGTACGATTTTTACTTAGCGGTGACGCCGCAAGCCCCCCCCTCCGGAACAATGACGCTCCGTATCTTTGTGAATTTTTACTTTTTTGGTAAACTGAAAAATACAGGTCCATTATTTTTGGATAATCTAAAAGACGGACTCATTACAACCATACTTTTCGGACCCTGTCGTCACCCAAATTATATTAAGTTTGCTAACGCCAAAACGCTAACTAACCAAATAGCAGATGTTCTGAAGAAAGGTTATATAAGGAATACCCACCCATAACCGGAGAGCATGCATGAAAAGACTTATGAGTGTTGACAAAGTAAAAGAGGTTTGCAAGGATCGTAGTAAGTGGAAATTCATAGTCTCTGCCTACCCTCACGGCAAACAGGCGTGAGAATATGTATGTATGTATGTAACGCCAACTCACAGTCGTCCAGCTCGGTCCACTGGTCGTCGGAGTCAGAGTCGGCGCCGACGTCCGAGGCGTCCGAGACCACCTCTACACGGCGCACGCGCAGCGACGCCGCGCGGCGCGCCGCGGCGCTGCGGCGGCGGCACATCTGCAACGCAAACTGGCATTGGTCGAACCTTCTTTGCGAGTTACTATCATTTAAGAACTGTATGTTACAGTTCCTTTTTGGCCCAACGCAGACTCAATTTTTATTGTTCTATTTTACAGACTAAAAAGTGCGTAAATGATTGAGTATTGAGTATTGCGTCACGGATAGTCAGTCGTCTGCGTCGGGCCTTTAACTATGGAAAGTTCAAGAATTAAGCCCAGACTTAATTTCTATTGTTAGGATACGAAAGTTTGTGAGCGCGTCAAATCGATCGTAACGGCTGGACCAATTTCGATAAAATTGAGTATGCAGGGAGCTGACACCCTGGATTAACACACAGGCTACTTTTTCTAGGGGTAACATAGCGGGGCTGCAGCTTTGAGTTAACGGGTTACTCACGTATAGAGTAACTCTTTAGGTAGGTACGTGAGAAACCCGTTCTTCTTCTTCTTTGCGTGTCGATGGATTTTTTAAACCCGTTAACTCAATTTAATAATAGCTGTGTCTCACGTTAGTTTTAATCAAAAAAAGCTAAATAAAGTAAAACTTGAATTCCACGCGCCTGAGACACCTATTTGTGACTGTTTGGTGTTGAGTGAGGCTTCTAATGTAAGTTTCAAAGCACAATATTCTGTTCTAAAAGTAGCTATGGCATGAATCCAATACTCAATGTCATTTTATTTTACCACTATACCACAATAGACTCATTCATCATTATCATTTCAGCCCGATATCATCCTCTGCTGGAAATCTATCTATATGTAAGGTCTAACAAAATATACTGACACTATTTTAAGGGTGAATTCAGTCCGTGATACTGAAAAATTTTCTCCAAGGAGCATATATGTCGGAATATGAAAAGGAGTTGCTTTCTGACGGTAAAATTATGAACTGGAAAGAAAATATAAGGATGTAGAAGTTTCCTATACTGATGGTCAAAAATTATATAATACACTATTTTTACTGTGAAAACCAGTTATATGCCTAGATATGTGCAATGTTTGAAATTACAAAATTTTGCCGAAATCGGGCGTATCGTTTCGAAATAAAACGTAAACTACGTTTGTATGGAAAAGCGTAGTTTGGTCTAGGGTAAGGCGACTCTTAAGTCAACAAAAGAGTTTAGTTTCGTTAGTGCCACTCCCATGCTCTGGGAGCGACGGGGGAGTGACAGTAACAAGACAGGCAATGTTGCAATGCAAAGATATACATATCTGAAGTCATTGTATAAACATTATAATATTTTATTTAAATTAGGTATTTATTCGCAAGTTTGAAAATACAAAATAGGGACATAACAATTTACAAGCAGATTTATGGGTTCAATTTATAAAAAAAATATGAATATGTTGATTTTATATTCATTGCAATCTGTTCAAATATTCAAACTGTCATCTGAAGTATCAGAATCATTATTTAGAGATCAAAACATTTAAATCTCTCGGTTGGCTATAGAGTCATTTTTTATTTACAGACTCATCTTAATAATATCGTATATTAGTTGAAGCCCATTTTGCCTTGCCCTTTTAACGAAATTTTTGTCAATCCCCACATTTTCCCGCTGTTTAGCCGTTTTTAGCTTAGTTTCGTACAAACTTTCAACTCTCTTTTATTAAAGCTTTATTAAAGACTGGCCGAAGCCCGCAACTTCGTTCGCGTGGACTTTATGTCTCTGGAAAATGCTCATCAGGCTGAACAACTTTTGCTAAGGCGTCATTTTGATATTTCTATAGTTTAGCTAGAGCATTATAGTTCTGCATCAGATGTTCCATTTTCCAAAATCATTTATACCCTATATGTTGCCCAGACTTAATAGCTATATAACAAAAAAAGTTTCATTCGAATCCGTCCAGTATTTCCGGAGATTAGCGTGTACAAACAGACACACAGACAAACAGACAGACATTTTGTTTTATCGTCATCATCATCATTACATCATTTTGTTTTATATTCTTTCCTTTTACTATGTCTCCATCGCCCCCGATATTATTTTAGAAATATAGGTATTCAATGTACAGACACACTATTTCTACTGTTTTATAATATGTATAGATATAGATAATATGATTATAGCGCCATCTAATGACAACGAAGAGAAATAATTATGTTTGGGTTCTTTGTCACTTTTTTGCCAATCGTGCATGCTGCCATCTCTGTGAGAGCAGCTGGTACTAATTTCGCCTACTAGTTTTGCCTACTTACGGGCCCTCGATGCCCCGTGCGTTTGAGATTGATTGATCGAACTGTCAGTTAGCCAGTCAGTTTCTTCTTTTATATTATAGTTAGATATATTATATCGATTATTTGTAATAAGCTACTTTTCCGCCAAAAGTATAGCAAAAAAATTGGGCCCCTTCCGTCCGCGTTCTAAAAATAACCAATTAAAAAGGGCAGAAACAAAAAATTTACAATGATAAAAAAGGCCGAATATAAACATGACTATTAATTGTTCAAAACTAAAAGCCGTCTTCACCACCAAACTACACAATCGATTTTGATAAAATTTCTATGGGACCAGGTATGCCTTTTCAAACAAAAAAAGAATTTTCAAAATCGGTCCAGGCGTCTCTGAGTAATCGGTGAACATACATAAAAAAAGGAAGTCTGATAAAAAAAGGCCTACAATAAACTAATACTATCATAATTTATCGTTTTTTTAGTTTTGAGCACTCATAATAAATTAATCTACAGATTTTGCACAAGTGTTTGGGTTGTGCCAACCCTATGTTATAGCTGTTAGCCCTGAGCTTCATAAACACCTTTGTCGCCTGAATGTGCCAAATAGATGTTTGGTGCAACGCTCGTGTCAGCCGCGAAAACTGTTCGCCCCGCCGATAACACGCACGGTATCGCATGAGCAAGCTCCTCTGTGTCGCATGCTTACAGACCTTAACGCATTCCTGAATCAGCAACCTGAATGTGATGTGTTTGCTGATGGAGTGAATGTGATTGTAAGGAAACTGCTTATATATTGCGAGTATGATGAAAGCGAGTCGACTTGTATATAATATATGTTTTAACTGTAAGTAAATTTAGTTATATTTAGCTATAAATTCTCTAGATACTGTAATTGGTAAAAAAACCGTTGTATTTAGTCTTACAATAAATAAATAAATAAATAAATAGCGTATAAAAGTGCTATAACATGTCTGCCACATTTTTACAAATAATCGGTTTAAATTAAACAAAATTATACAAATTAGTATGTGTCTAGGTAACTAGATCAATCAGTTGACATTTAGAAATCATAAACAAAGTTTTCCACAATAGAATTCATTATTCCATGTTGGTCTGGAAGAAGAAAAAAACTTACAATGTACCAGCTGCTTCTCTCAAGAAGGAGCGAGATTTGGATCGTGCTATTGAGCGATGCGGCTATCAACTTATCACTATTTTTATTCCTTACTAGCCGAAGCCCGCGACTTCGTTCGCGTGGACTTTATGTCTCTGGAAAATGTTCATCAGGCTGAACAACTTTTACTAAGGCGGCATTTTTATATCTCTTAAAGTTTAGCTGGACCATTATGGTTCTGCATCAGGCGTTCCATTTTCCAAAATCATTTATACCCTATATGTTGCCCAGGCTTAATAGCTATATAACAAAAAAAGTTTCATTCGAATCCGTCCAGTATTTCCCGAGATTATTTAGTAAGGAGAGAATTATTTAGTAAGGAGTTGAATTGAGGTTTTATTTCTATCCCACGAGTAATATAAAAATAATAAAGAACAACTATTGTCCCCTCATATATTATTTTGTTTGGTAATACAGTTTTATTCAATAATGGTAACCCTATATGCTATCTCAACGCTAGCTGTTTTGTTAAACGTAATAACGTAACTCATTGACAATCGAGCTGAACTATTTTCAGCTGTTTTACAAGACCGAGCTGTAATGCGAAACAGCTAGAGTTTTTGAATAACAACGGATTATACAATTCAACTGCGACATATATTTCAATAAAAAGACATGTCAAGATTGTTTACATTAATACCAAAACAAATAGAGTATAATAACTTATAATATAACACAACAAGCTGCGCCGAGCGGTGTTACCCGCGCCTAAAGTAGCTTATGTTGATCTAGGGTGTCAGCTTCCTGCATACCAAATTGTATCAAAGTTAGTTCAGCCGTTTGCGAGTGAAGAAGTAATACACACTCGCAAACACTCGCCTTTATTATATATAATATAGTGTGATGCAAACCTTAAATACTTCCGGTGTGACTTAAGAATCCCCTTACCCTAGGTTTCTCCATACAAACGTAGTCTACGTTTTATTTTAAAACCACATTTAAGATTTCGGTAAAAATTTGTAATTTAAAGAAATTGTCTCCTACAGTAAAATTATAAACTGGAAAGAAAATATAAGGATGTAGAAGTTTCCCATACTGTTGGTCAAAAATAATATTAATACAATACATTCTTTTTAAGTTCATATTTTGACTTATAAAACTAGTTATATGTCTGTATATACTTTATTTATTTTTATTTAGTCTTTGAAATTGCAAAATATTGCCGAAATTGTGCATGTCGTTTCAAAATAAACCTAAGACTACGTTTGTATGGAAAAGTGTAGTTTGGTCTAGGGTAAGGGGCCTGATTGTTTTTAGCTCCGAAAAATTTTGTAACACTGGAATTAACCCCTTGAGTAACAGTGGTACTCAAGAGGATGTTCCGTTAACGTTCCAGTCTGCAGAAACCGGGAACACACCGAGAAGACAAAAGTAATAAAAGACTTACCTCCTTCCTGGCGATGGGTCGGCGGCGGGGCGTCCGCTGCGGCCGCTCGCGGCGTCTGGCGCGGCCGGACCACGACGAAGACGACGATCCGCTACCGGAGCGCTGGCCCATCTGTAAACAGAGACATGTCACAGTAAGTTACGGCTTACAAGTTACAAGGCTTATAAGTAGGGGAGCTCGCTAGTTCGGCGGGAATGCGCATTGCTAGTGTATAGTATAGCAGTGGCGGGGCCTCCTTAAAGCCGATTCCCATCAGGTTCCCTTACGGGTTTCTAATATATAAGCATTTATTACTTCCAACAAAACCTACGTATATCGGCGCAACGCGCATTAGAATGTTCATTTCGGTACTATCTTCATAAGCTGCAAACTAGCAGCATGACTGGATTGCAAACACCCAGATATTCAAATTACAACAATTTTCGTAGGTTATAAAAATACACACACAGTGATACATTTTGTATAAACACGCTCATAGACAATTACTCACACTAAATTAATAAAAATAATAATATGCGAATTGTAAGCCGTACATTGATCAGCTTACACTTATTGACCTTTATAACCTTATTAGGTAGGTATTTAATTCGTTTCATAGTTTTATAGCTGAACTAGCCCAAATTCTCATTCAACGCCACAGTAGTATAGTATTATAGATAGTTCCAGTGAACTACACCAGTGTGTAGAATAAATCATACGTGATTTCTCTTAATATTATGGGGGTAATTTTATTTAAGTGTATTAGGAATCTGGCGGGGAGGTATTTGCCCAGCAGTGGGACAGAATAGGCTTATAAAAAATAATATTAATTAAAAAATAGTTTTTTTTTTACAAAATCCCATGAATATACTTACTAATAATTGCAACCAAGAGCTACTGACTGCTGAGAGGGGAGGGCGGCCCTTGAAAGAAAAAAAGTACTATCATAGCCTAACTTCCCAATATTTTCCATTTTAGGAAATAACAATGTGTTTTTTTTTTACTTTAAAAAACAAGTACACAAAGCTAGCAAATTTCTCTGGATTAATACAGATGTGGACTGGGTAAGATATATTTTATTTAGTCTGTCAACCAGACTATCCAAAAATAAAGGACCCATATCGTCATCGTTCAGTAAAGTGGTAAAAATTCACAAAGAAATAGCGCTTCGAAGTTTCGGAGTGGGGGTGATGGATATGCACACTTGCTCTTGGTCTTCGTCACGCGGCAAGCAGACTAAGGCGCAGGACACATAGAAAATACGTGCGTCGCGGACGGGGCGCAGACATATGTCTGTTCCGCGACGGCAAGCGACTGTTTCATACAAAATGTATAGAAACGTCGCAAAGCAGAACACACAGAAAAGACGCGCGCCCCGTCCTTTCAGTGTGTTCTGCCCGCAACGTTTCTATACATTCATCTTTTCTATGTGTCCAGCGCTTAATATGAACCAAATATTATGTTTTTACTTTTTGTTTGCCAAATCGTATAAACTGTATTTATGAATTGTTTACGTTAAAAGGGGGAGAAGTCTTGGCAAACTACGATGATGGTCACTAAAAAGGAGAGGGGGTGAAATAGTGGAAAAATGTGTCACATAGTATGGGGTAGTTCCCCTGCATAAATGGGTAAACTAATGATTTTTTTCTTTATTTTCTCCCTTGCTGGTCTGGGGGAAAAGAATGTACCGGCTTTTTTCTTCCAGTGATTTATTTAGATGACCTCTGTAGCGTAGTGGTCATTATGCCAGGCTGTCACACTGGAGTTCCCAAGTTCGATCCCCAGTTAGCTTAAGATGGAAAATGCTCTTTTTCAAATTGTCCTGGATCTTGGATGTTTATTATTTATAGTTTTATTTAGTTATACATGTATTTGTTATAAAAGTACCTGGGCGACCGAGCTTTGCTCGGTTACATCTCAAACATTAACTACATTTTTTTAAACTTGTCTAAAAACAATACAAAATAAAAAATTATATATAATGATACACTTCTAGGTATCTAAACGCAAAGGTGCCAAGTTCTGACGCGAGCTAAATTAAACCATATCGCTAACGACATTGAGGTAGATATTTCTTTGAATTCCTTTGCTGAGTAAGACTTCCGTTTGTTTGTACTAGTACTTAAATATAAACTTTAAACTTATTCTGTGATATTGCACCAAGAGGAAAGCTCTCAAGTACCATTCAGCCTCTAGAAAAAGAAATCATCAACACGAAGTGCTAGACCAGAAATGGAACTGTATTTGAGGCTAGAATTTATTCCGTGGTGATACTCATGATAGTGTATAATTTATCTATGAATTTAAAGTATTTTGGTGCAGTGAAGTGTTTCTACTTACCTTCCTATTTGCTTTTCATGAGGGGCCACCAATGCCGCCATATCCAACGTCATGCGATTTTCAAATTGATTTGCAAATTATTCCCTGCATACATAGTGTGAAGTTTGGTGTTATGATTGCCTGTATTTACCCGACTACAGCGAAGCAAAAGAAGGCACTTTAGTCTAAGATCCAAAAAGAGGTCAAGCTTCACATCTGTCGAACGGATGAAACTTTTAAAATAAAATGTGTTCTTGAACATTTGTGCATCAAAAGGCTTGCTGGAAAATATCAAGTCAAGGCTATTTTTATTAAAATTACAAAAAAAATCCTTTTTTTTTTTTTCAAATTTCGCTAAAAAATATGGTCAAGGCAACTTTTTAAACAAAAAAAAAATAAAAAAACTTTTTTTAAGTTTCTTTTTGCTTGCATAAACAGGTAAATAAATTATATTGTATAAAAAGGTAAGTAACCCAACAGTTGCATACTGTATATGTTGTATGCCTTCCATTGGAACTTAGTTTTTTCAAAAAGCGGCCAAGTGCGAGTCGGACTCGCCCATGAAGGGTTCCGTAGTAGCAAATAACATAATATAAAAGTCTTGTAGTATGATTTTTTAAATTTTTAAATTTGAGTTGATTGAATGAAAGGTAAATTGATGACGATGATGATTATGATGATGACGTATTAATAAAAAACTACTTACTAGATCTCGTTCAAACCAATTTTCGCAGGTATATTTCATGGTCATGAACATCATATATTTTTTTTAGTTTTATCATTCTCTTATTTAAGAAGTTACGGGGGGGGGGGGGGACACACTTTTTTCCACTTTGGAAGTGTCTCTCGCGCAAAGTATTCGGTTTAGAAAAAAT
Source organism: Acrobasis consociella (assembly GCA_963555685.1). Taxonomy (NCBI): domain Eukaryota; kingdom Metazoa; phylum Arthropoda; class Insecta; order Lepidoptera; family Pyralidae; genus Acrobasis; species Acrobasis consociella. The sequence continues at coordinate 6,700,784 of OY743132.1, read as the reverse complement.
GCTATTAGAAACCTCAATATTATTTTTGAAGACCTATCCATAGATACCCCACACGTATGGGTTTGATGAAAAATATTTTTTTAAGTTTTAGTTCTAAGTATGGGGAACCCCCAAAATTTACTATTTTTTTTCTATTTTTGTGTCAAAACCTTAATGCGGTTCACACAATACATCTACTTACCAAGTTTCAACAGTATAGGTCTTATAGTTTCGGAAAAAAGTGGCTGTGACATATGGACGGACAGACAGACAGACAGACATGACGAATCTATAAGGGTTCCGTTTTTGCCATTTGGCTACGGAACCCTAAAAAGCAAGTTAATTGAAACTTAATTTTTTTTATTTAACATCTAGCTTTGACAATATTTTTTTTACGCAAGTATATTGGTATATGTTCAGAGACATATTTGATAATAGTACATTTCATCTATTAGCAGATGGGTGAAGGTCGACACCTCTTAGATCCTGTACTAAATCATGCGATTTACAAATTGATTTGCAAATTTTTCCCTGCATAAGTTTGGTGTTATGGTCGTCTATGTTTAGCCGACTACGGCAAAGTCAAAAAGGTTGTTTTTTGTTGCTGTATATGTATGTATGTCCTTCTGTTGAAGTATTTTGTATTTCCTATGACAACAATGGTACCTTAACAAATGACGCATCATTCGAAGCATCTTGGCTGTACTCTGGTTAAGGACTATGTGATGTCTCAATAAATTCAATATGATGCCCTCTTTTAGGTAAAAAAGAAGAATCTTATCATGTAGTCTATTAAATGAAATGGCTCAAATAAGCACATTTTTGCCAAATGGTTTTCGGCAGAGTAGAATAGGGCCACTCCAAGTCCTCCTGTGGATGTTGTAGAAGGCGACTTAGGTAATACAAGCTAAACAAAGCTTATATCTATGAGACCTCTCCAACCCGTCTGGCCAGTGAGGAGAGTGCTGGCATAGTCCTCCGATAGCTTTGGCCAAATATGGCTCTGGTAGTACAGAGATGGTCATGCTCCTGCAGTGGAGATAAAAAGATCTGATGATGATGATGATGAATTATCGCATTTCAAAAATATATACATTACTTGCTGTTTTTCCTTAATGTGCCTTCACTGGCTGAACTGAGCATACATTTTGTACAGACACATGGAATTTGTCTACCCTGTGCCTTCTTAATATAATGTCGAGTAACTAGCGAGAAATGTTTGTTTGAAACGAAGCCGGTCTCATAATTTAGGTAAGATTAGTGCCTACACTGTAAAAAGTAGTAGTGCATGGACATACTTCCATGCACTACTACTTTGCTAAACATACTTTTCAGCAAAAATCTTCCCGTAGTCAGGTTTTAGTTTTTAATACTATACCTTCTTATACACTATGAGAACTAGAAACATTCTAACAGGAAAGGTAACATTTTGCCAGCCAACTTAATATGTATTAGAATCATTTTGATGCTTTTTATTACAAATACAGTGATAACAAGGCGTAACCACAAAATATCTGCAGGTTATCATACCCCCATAAATAAATTTGGTGTAACATAAAGGTACCTACTTAGCAATTATACATAGCTGATTTTGCTACATTATCTATCTAATTAGCATGCTTCTATGAATGATACGACAAAAACGTAAAAAGAGCTTCAAAAATTACCGAGAGCGAAAGTTCAATGACACCCGTACAACCATCGTAGGTAAGAAAAGTAAACAAGTACCGAGAACTGGCGTAAGAGAGAGAGAGCATATATTCCATTTATTGACTTACGTTCACTGCTATTTCGAACAGCGATGGGAAGTCCTGCTGCTGCTCGCCGTCCGCCAGGCCAGCGAGAAGACCCAGCTCCGCACTCAGGTCTGCGAGCTCGGCTCCGATGCGATCCGCCCGATCCGCGTCTCCCAGCTCATCCTTTAAGATATCCCCGATTTCATCCGACACGGCGGCCACAGCCGAAGCCACTTCGTCCGAGGGCACACCTTCCTTGCCCAATCCTTCGCCACCACCGGCGTACATCTCAGTTTCTTCCGAACTCTTTCTGCCACTGTGACCCGTACATTTCTCCATCGAAAACATCATTTGAAAACCGAATAACACAACGGATTCGATAAACGAAACATCTAAAGTCAATATTAAACGTATCCGATCACTCGAACAGCTTAATTTCTGATGTTATTTCACGAAAAACCATTTTTTCATCGGCACCTGAATGTCCCGAACTTTTTGACAATACCAATATGGCGACGATATTTTTAGGCACTTTTCTGACCAGTCGCAGGCGGATAACGTAACATTTTCTAGAATGGCAACATTAAATATATGATACTGAATTATATAGCTTTCGTATCAAATAGAATGAACTTTATATCAAGTTCTTTTTAATTTAATTGCTTTTTACTCATTTAACAAAGAGGAGGTAATACTATATTACAGAATTTCTTTATTATTTTAATCTAACAAACGTCTATCTACTTTTGCTGCTGGATAGGTTAATAAAAAATTGACAATTTATTATTTTTCGGAATAAATAATAAAAAAAAATCGAATCGGTAACTATCGTTAATTATACGAGAACTAAACTTGCCTATTGGCAACACCACTGTACTTTTATAAATGTCATTATGACGTTGACACTGTATATTGACATTCAGGGATTCTGCGCGAAATAGGTTATGTTCCTATCCAATTATGTATAATTTTTATTTAAAAATGGTTTAATGCAGGTAAAATGCTGCAGTGCGTTGCCCTGTGAAACAAACTCGATAGTTTTGTATTCCAAATCACGGCTGCTTAATCTAATTAGCTTTAATTAGACGTCACACTTTAAAAAAATACATGTCCAAGTCTATATGTATGAAAAATTTATCGCCAGTTCTATATTTAGTACAAAATCCGGGTCCGAAAGGAGTAATGAGGCGGTAAATAGTGTGATAAGTATAGTAAATTTACTATAAGTGAATAATGGCTGTGCAAAACAAAGTTCTGTATGCCTTTCGAGGTTGGATAGCGTTTGTGGCTTTTATGGATTTGGGTACTGCCGGCCGGTCGTACATCGAGAGGCGGTCGTTTCTGAGCAACAATGTTGACAACGAACACTTTGATGGTAAGTTACCTTCATTGTACCTTCGTAGCTACATTGACTTCCCAGTTTTGGCATTTCCTTTTACAAGCTTTTATTTAACTTGCAATGTATCTTGTATGTATAAATGTTTGTTTAGTTCAAATCTTGCAACTTAATTTTCAACCAGTTATCTAAATAGATTTAGCTCAAATTTTGTATACTTGTGTCAGTCAGGTGACATTTCAATATTATGAGCTGTTCTGATGATGGAGCCGGGAGATATTCGGCGGAACTCAGTTATAAAACAACTTAACCTCATTGAGTAGTACCCGTTTAATTTGTCTTGACCAGTACTTTATGGCAGTCAATGCCTAGGGTCTGATCATGGAGATGTAAGTTGGTTGATGGAACTCAGTAATAAAACTACACAACTCCATCGAGTTGGGGCTTATTTCATTAGTCTCAGTAAGTACTTTGGTCTCACAATAAAAGCTTGTACAAAAAATAAAATAAAATAAAAAACGACGGGTTGCACTCTGGGAGTGCCGGCAGAAGTGAAAACTTGAATATTAACGTTGTGCATTTTTGATATACGAAACAGCAGGCGCAGGCATACATTTTCGCCGCGCCGTAGAAAGAGAGGGGGATACTCCCTCTCCTACGCCGCACCAGCTGTCTACTCTCCATCTGTCTTACGAATTTTCGATCAGGTCACGTGTCCTGACGCGAGTTTAACATTTTTTACCCATTCCAAAAAATGTGCACAACGCCGCTAAAGAAGTTTTCACTTCAAAAAACTTATTTTGGCTGATACATTGTGTTGATTTCTGTTTTGCTGAATTTTTGGCTAGGGGGTTATTGGTGCTTATGAGCTTTTCACTTAGAACAATATGTAAGTTTTATCTTGTTATTGTTTCAGGAGATTTCTCAACGTCGAGGATGCTGGGCATGTATTCAGTGCTGAAAGCATTGGCGCTTATACACTGTACTCTTTATATTCATTACAGACCGTAAGTATTGTCACAATATTTTATTGAATGTCAGTAAGGGACCATCCATGAATTACGTTACACAAATTTAATGACTTTTGATTCCCCCCTCCTAGTTGTAAGTACAGTTGTACACAATTTTACACCCTCACCCCCTAGTGTGACGTCACAGATACCGATTATTTATTTAATTTTAAAGAAACTAGCGGCCGAAGCTACTAAATATATAACTTGTAGATAAAGCTAGAAATATTTTTAAGTGTTATTTTTTGGCAAATGTTTTTCATTGCTTAGATATAGATATTTTGTTGTGACGTCACAAACCTCTTGACCCTTCCCAGCCCTTGTAACACAATGTCACACTTCATTGACCCCCTGCCTCCCCCTAAATGTGTGACGTAATTTATGGATGGTCCCTAGTCTAATCTCCCGATTATAATTTGTTATTTTTTCTTTTAGCCTATTCAAAATTCACAAACATACATCGCTTCGAAGTTTCGGAGTGGGGGTGATTTACGTCACCGTTGGTTAAAAATCGTAGTCAATTGTGACGTCACGCGAAATCTAAATGCGCTGTAACTTCGTCATTATTTGCTAATAAGAGAAAAGAACAAATACATATACCATACTTTTTAATCTAATGAGACATTTTTTTTTTCAAATAAGTATATTTTGCCTTGTTCCAGTGTTGTATCAATGGGCTACTGGTCCCTCGCGCTCACCATCATACTGTACTTCACGGAAGCCTTCTACTTTCACTCCACGGATCTCAACTTTTACATCGTCTTTCCGTGCATACTCAATAGTAAGTATATGTATGGTACTAATTAACCGAATTCCAAAAAAGGATTTAATTATCAATTTGTCGCGATTACCTGACTAGCAGGGCCGGATTTAGAGGGGGGGGCAACCGGGGCTACAGCCCCGGGGCCTCCACAAAAGAGGGGCCCCCACAATGGAGACTTCAAAAAACGATTTTTCGACGAAAAAAGCTCGGAAGATTCCATTCGTTAAAGCTAAAATTTAATTTCAGATATTTCTCGTTTCCGATTATATTTATTTGTTTTTATGTTTGTTGAATAATAAAATAATCTATACTTGGTTCCACAATAAATTATTTATTGAAAAACTCAACTGAAAAAAATTGTCCACTTTATTTGGAAAATAATTTGGGGCCAGGGGGCCTCCACTCCTTTGTTGCCCCGAAGCCTCTCGACCTCTAAATCCGGCCCTGCTGACTAGTATACCCTTTGCGGCATTAAAACATTCGCGCGAATCGCGAGGCGAATAACGAACACGCATATATAGACAGCGCAGTACACGAATGTTTCGTGGAATGTTTCGTCAAATGACAAGGCGAATAGCGAACACGAATGTGTAAATGCGGTAAAGACAGTAGTTCGCGTCGGCATTCGTATACGAACGTTTCGTCGAATGACGAGGCGAATAGCGAACACGCAAGTGTAAATGCGGTATTTTAAACAAAAAAAGAATTTTCCAAATCGGTCCCGACGTCTTCGAATAGTCCGTGAACATACACGACGAATTGATAACTTCCTCCCTTTTTGAAAGTCGGTTTAAAAAAGAACTTCATCATAGCCCGTTTCTGAGAAGTGTAGAATATTTTCTTTAAAAATATTTATTGCATTTCATATAGGTAAGTCGTATTTAATTAATTAGAGTAAGTACGGCCACGCCAGCGTGGCTAATCAGTGCGGCAGAAAAAGGTAAGCGTTAGGCGATAGAAAGAGAGGGAAAGAGATGGAACGTCTAGGTGAATATAACTGTAGGTTAGTTAATTGTGTCGTCGCGAGAGTCGCTATTCCTTTAATTGATTTTTCGGAGTGAATCACAGACATGGATATACATAGACGACTTAAACGCATCTACTTCGCGTGTAAGTTCTCAGACAAAGCGTCTAGGTTGGCCGCCGCTACTGACAGTCCGCGCGCGTCTGTAATTGCAGCAGGACGGCAGCGAAAAATAAAAAAAATGCCTCGTTACGTGATAATAAACTGCAACAGCCCTAAAATTGCAAGCGCCCAAAGTCAAGGACATATTTCCTATCACAGATGAGTTATTTTAAAATTATGTTATGCGTAAATTCATTTTAAAACAATTTTTTAAGTTTTCCAAGATGTGATTCCAAGATTGTACCTAAATAAGTATAGATAAAGGTTAAAAAACTACATTTACATTACATTGCCGCGTTTGCTTTGAGCGTTTGATCCGACGTTGTGTGTTAAGAAGCAATGAATATCGAAACAAGCGATACTGTCGCGCATCGCTACAACGTCGTGGTACCGTCAACTTCTCATTCGTCAGTTAAATTTAGCGACTAGTGTTGTTCGTTCTACAACATATACCAATAATCGATTTTAATCGATATCGGACTGACGAATGATATTAACTATTATTAAAAAGCCAATTTAATAGGTATTGATATAAACAAGCTCATTTCCTAATTTACACTTTAGAAAACGAGGGTAATATTTTCAGAGTTCATGTATGTAATATGGTCGCTCACGTTTATTCTTTGAACATACTATGATATACGTTTAGTATGTTTATAAATTTCTATTGTGTTTGAAAAATACTTTTTTTATAGTTTCCCACGTGATCCAATCATAAAGGAAAAATGGATTGCGGCCACAGGACGGAAAGACTGGTTTCCGACTAAATACAGTATTTGTTCGATACATTTTGAAAATAGCAGCTTCATTTAAGGAAAAAAGTTGAGATTCACAATCTGCGTTTTAAACACTGCACCGTATTTTTTTGCGATTTTTGTTTTTCTTTCCATGACGTTCATCGTCACACGTTGGTGAACAAAACCGCGCTCACTGCTCGTTAGTGAGTCGTCCTAACTGAATTTCCCCCATTGAAGCGGTCGTAGCGCGTAAGTATATTTTCGATACCTCTACGCGGAGTGAGACAAGCCTGACATGGCTAAGAACGACCGCAAGGGAAGTTGCTTTAACGTAAAAAATACTCATTGAAATCGGTCCATCCGTTCGAGTGCTACGATGCCACTCTTTTTCAAACGTGTTTTTTTATAGATATTCGTTCGCGAATTCGACTCGCACTTGGCCGATTATTTAATAATAGTTTTATTTTTAAAATTCAATTAAAATACTGATTCTTTATTATCAAACAATTTTCCGTTTAGAATCATTTGTTTACCCAATTTCATATCATTCGTCAGTCATAAAATCGATTGTGATTTTTATCACAAATCGATTAACTTGAATGTTAATCGATTAGAGATTTTAGGTTATCTAAAACTACTGTATCTTAAATTTACCACACATGTCTATAATCCCTCGTGCTTTAACAAAATATCAACAAACATTATATTTTAGTAAACTGAATTGAATATTTACGTAAACGTGAAGTTATTTTAAAGCACGTTCACACTGAAACTACTCGCAGTACTGATGATTGCGTATGGTAAGCGAGCGCGGAGTGAGCGAGCGAGACCACAGATATAAAATCACGAGAGATATGAGCGAGAAAATCAGGGCGGCGCACTATGGGATGAAACGGTGCATTCCATCTCAAAAATGGTTTAAACGAAATACGTGATACTGAAACCATTTCAATTGTTTTATATTCTTAAATGTTGGAGCTATTTGATGTACAAGTAAAAAATAATAATAGTTAGTTGTGGATATATTTAAAATTACATCAAAACTTTAAACTTCGAAAAATTATTACTCGTTATGAAAGTTTAACTTCAGATATCTTCTAAATTCTCGAAGGAAATATATAAGTATTATACATTTTCAGATTGCCCAGGATATCTAAATTTCAAATCCGTTTTAAGTTTATTTAAAATAATTTTTATTATTTAATTTTTACATTTTAATAAAAATATCCTTATTTTTTATTTTCAATTAGAGGTTTCCTTGTTGCCGAAAGCTGCCGATGTCGAGTTATTGACATTTTTAGATACCTTAACTATTCAGTAATACAGGCAAATAAAAAAAACCTGCGTCATTATTGCGCCATTTCGAGCTAAAAGCAAAAATGTCAACTGAAGGAAAAAAGTACAGTGAGTCATGTTATTATTTATTAAAATCTTTATTGAAAACAACGGTACAAAAGGTGAACTTAATGCTAATGCATTCTCTACCAGTTAACCTGTTGGAAAACATAAACTTTTTATCTAATTGCGATAGGTGCTTAAAGAAGTGTCATGTTATCTGCGCCCTAATTCCTGACGATTTTAGATACAAAATAATAACCGGCCAAGTGCGAGTCGGACTCGCGCACGCAGGGTTCCGTACCATTATCTATAAAAACGGCAAAAAAATCATGTTTTTTGTATGGGAGCCCCATTAAATATTTATTTTATTTTGTTTTTTAGTATTTGTTGTTATAGCGGCAACAGAAATACTCTTCACCTTACATGCATGGATAAGATGTATGGAAAGGATACTGCATGTTTCTTATAATCTAGGCTTTGAAAAGTGGTCTGCATCAACTGCAGAAAATAAGAAGCTCAAAAAAGAGAAAAAACAGTATGTCAAAGTTCCAAACTCGCTTCCGGAGTTTTCTTGGTTTACACATTGTCAAACCTCGTCAAGGTTCGGGAAACAGCAATTATGGAAACACGGCAAGGAGATTCTTCCAAAATTGTCAATGTTCTGCAGAAATTACGGGTGTTGATGAAGGGTTAGTCAAGAGATAATATATAATCTGCAAACCATGTCATCAGGATTTTCTATTAACGCATTGAAGTTTGGTGAAAATGTGCTAGGAACTGCACAGTTATTTGTAAGTAAATATAACTATTGCTACATTCCATCCTCAGTGCATAAAATTCTGATACATACGAGGGGGGGTCAAAAAGTTCGCGGAATGGAGGGGATAGCGGGGGGTGGGGGACCTGCCGCAGGTAGTAACTAATGAGCAACTCTTTGTGAGTATATATGCCAAGTTTGAACCTGATTGTGTCAATAACCTTTGACCTGTCGTCGATCAAACAAGTGAATCCGGAAGAAAAACTTGAACATGGAAAAAATCGAGTTTCGTGCCGTCATAAAGTTCCTCACTAAGCAAGGAAAACCACCTCAGAAAATTTTGGAAGAAATGTTATCAGTATACGGGGACTCTTGCCCTGGGAAAACCATGGTGTACAAGTGGAATAGCCTTTTCAAGCAAGGCAGAGAGTCTCTTGAAGACGACCCTCGCTCAGGACGGCCGATTGAGGCCACCACCTCAAACATCGTTGAAAAAGTGGAGAATCTTATACTGGAGGATACTCGTTTGAAGAAGAAACAACTTGCAGAAATGGTTGGAGTATCACCTACAACCATTTTAAATATTCTACACGACAATCTTGGGATGTCAAAAGTCAGCGCAAGATGGGTGCCAAGAATGCTCACACCACCACAGAAACAGCTGCGCGTCGAGTATTCAAAGGAGTTTTTAGACCTCTGTAGCGCCGACAAGGAAGGAATTTTTGCAAGACTTGTTACTGCAGATGAAACTTGGGTTCATCATTATGAGCCTGAGTCGAAGCAAGAGTCTATGCAGTGGCATAAAAAGGGTCAGCCCCCCCCTAAGAAATACAGGGTGTCACAATCGGCTGGAAAAATCATGGCAACTGTTTTTTGGGATACAGAGGGTATTTTATTAATAGATTATAAAGATAAGGGTGTTTCTATAACGGGAGAATACTACGCTAATCTACTAAGACAATTAAAAGAAGCAATCAAGGAGAAAAGGCGGGGAAAGTTGACAAAGGGTGTGCTGCTTTTGCATGACAACGCACCGGTACACAAGAGCCGCGTTGCGATGGCTGCCCTTCATCACTGTGGCTTCGAAATGTTAAACCATCCTCCCTATAGTCCAGACTTAGCCCCCTGTGATTATTTTTTATTTCCCAAATTAAAAAAAGAGCTTCGGGGGAAGAAATTTTCCGATGATGAAGAAGTCAAGTCGGCGATTTCGGCCTATTTTGAGGACAAAGACAAATCATTTTTTTTCGACGGTATTAATAAGTTAATAGAGAGATCTGAAAAATGTATTCGACTTAAGGGGGAATATATTGAAAAAGAAAAATAGTACAGTATTTTATTTCACCCCCCTTCCCCTCCGTTCCGCGAACTTTTTGACCCCCCCTCGTAGTACCATTTAAATAATAATCAAGCATTTCGCAGTTTTGCCTATAGGCCAATTATCTGAAGATGCTCAAAAAGCTCGTAATTTGGTTTCGATTGCATCATGCTCGGAAGTGTTCCAGGTCAGCCATAATTAAAGATATTCTGCATACACTGTTTTATACTTCTGATCCCTATATATCTAGCTTAAATAGATCGAGTAATGTAATATCAAGACAATTACTTAACGAATCTATAAAGAGCTTTTAATATTGACAAGTAATGAGAAGAATATTTTTTATTGCTTTTTTAAAACATAATATAATATAAGTACGTAGTTATTACATTATTATTATTTTTAAAGTAAGCAAACTTTAATATTAAATATTTAAATATAAGTTTTCGGTGAAAATTTTCATAATTTTATATTTGTAATTTTTTTACTAAATGAATATAGTTTTTAAGTTGATGGTGTTTAAATTATCTAATAGTATAAATACTCAGGAATACGTATAAAAAAAAACAGACAAAAATGTCAAGAAACAAAGAAGTTACCGATTTTTGAGATGGATCGCACCGTTTCATCCCATAGTGCGGCGGCGTGTGTCTTCAATAAATCGTTTAAATCGTAGCGAGTGGTTTCTTTAAATCGGTTTGAATTTCCCGTCACTAAATTTGCCTGTGACGTCACAGTAGGCATTAAAAAAGTTGGCACGCTTGGTTTCCATACAAATCTTGATACTCGCGTTATCTATGTATATCTATATCTGTGGAGTGAATCTTCTGTTCTAAGTACTATTATGTATTCTGTGGTACTGCTGTCGCGAATGTAAAATATTTATTTAAATATCAAGGTACCTAAAAGTCAATGTTTGGCTGTTAGCAATTTTATTCTTTCGTGCATGCGCGGATGGTTGCGCAGAAGAAGTGAACGCGGCGTGAGGAGGTATATATTAACTGTGGCAGATGGAAAACAGCGGCAAGGACAAAATAAGATGGTAAAATTGTAATTTCTGACGATTAATGAGATTTTACGAGAGATAGAGTTTCGGTGTGCGTTTTATAATTTATTTACTATCTAGAGAATTCTACCGATAATAATTAATTACTATGTGTTTATATTTCAGTGTTTTGAGTTAACCGTTGCGTTGGTTTTTGTTGTTGGTTTATTGCAAGTTGCGACTTGCAATAGATAAATCAGAGAGAGAGAATTACCGATGCGTCGGTCTATTAGTTGGTCTATTGTAAACTGCGTGTGTTACAATAGATGGAAAAGAGATAAGAGAATAAGAGTTTGAGTTTAGTTGATCTGTTGTAAACTGCGTGTGTTACAATAGATGGAGAAGAGCTAAGAGAATAAGAGTTTGAGATTAGTTGGTCTATTGTAAACTGCGTGTGTTACAATAGATGGAAAAGAGATAAGAGAATAAGAGTCTGAGTTTAGTTGATCTGTTGTAAACTGCGTGTGTTACAATAGATAGAAAAGAGCTAAGAGAGTAAGAGTTATGAGCGAGGCTCGGGGTGGCTATAGGGGAGGTTGGAGGCCACACGGGGATGCGTCCCCATAGAGAGAGCCAGTACATGAGCGGATGGAACAGCCATCCCAGGTGTAAGCGGATGGAACAGCCATCCCAGGTGTAAGCGGATGGAACAGCCATCCCAGGCGTAAGCGGATGGAACAGCCATCCCAAACGTAAGCGGATGGAACAGCCATCCCAAGTGTAAGCGGATGGAACAGCCATCCCAGGTGTAAGCGGATGGAACAGCCATCCCAAATGTAAGCGGATGGAACAGCCATCCCAAGTGTACCTAAGCGGATGGAACAGCCATCCCAAGTGTAAGCGGATGGAACAGCCATCCCAAATCCTGTGGAACAACCACCAAGTGTTTGCGTAACACTGTAATTGTATCAGAGATAAAGCTGAGTATACCATACGAGATGAGGGTGTATTATGAGTACAAGACTTTCGTCATGATGACCATTTTTACCAGGCCAACCTTTGGTCAATGGCGACAACTGCTTTATTTAAATCATAGTGACAAGGAAGAGAAAATAATATTTATAAGGCGATAGGTAGGCACGTCTGCGTTTTATAATCATCATCATCATCATCATCATATCAGCCACAGGAAGACCACTGTTGGACAGGCCTCCGCCAAGGATATGCGTATAATAAGACGTTTAAAGTACACGTCTCCCATGCTGGTCTGGGAGAAACAAAAAAAAACTTAGAGTGTACCAGCTGCTTCTCTTCCTGCGCAGATCGTAAAAGCCGATCGAGGGAATGGGCAAAAATGCGAATCTCACTGTATTGATTGCTTTTCCATCTTCTCGCCCACCATGACGCTAAAAGTGGCTTTTGGGTCTTGCGGCCCTAGGCTTTGCATAGAGCCGCAAGACCCAAAATGCTCTGTCTGCCCCATTAGGGATAAAGACGTGATAGTATGTATGTATGTATGTTTAAAGTACACATTTGTTACAGTAATCACCCTAATCGGGCTGATATACCTGCCCAGCAAGCTGAAGCTATTTGGCAGTGTGCCGGGCATGTCTGGAATGGAACGTGAGTTCGAAGACGAGAACACGCAGATCCTCAGACAGATGGGCAACTTCAGGAGGCGGAAGACGCCAAAGAACAAGCATGTGTGATGATGGAGCCTTAAGCTTACTTGTCTTCAGGCAACGCTGTGACATCCCCAGGCTACGGTAATCTTTATAAAATAACGTGTCATGTTGTTTGTCCCCAATGGACTCCTAAACTACTGAACCGATTTTAAATTTGATTTGCACACCGTGTGTAATTTGATCCAACTTGAAAGATAGGATAGCTTACCCGCGCGGACGAAGTCGCGGGCATCAGCTAGTAAAACAAATAAATGTATGTCTGTTTGTCTACACATATCGTGTGAATTTAGACCTCCTAGCTATATTTAAAATTCTAAAAACAGACTTCATCATCAAACAATTCAACACAACCAATTTTGATAAATTTTTATGGGACCACCCGACAAACAAAAATGAATTTTTCAAATTGGTCCAGGCATCGTTGAATAATCAGTGGACATACATGAAAAAAAAAGATCGCTTTTGGAAGTCGGGTAAAAATGATAGACCAAAAATAAGTTTTTATTCATACGGTTTTTGTTTTCAAGTGATTATTCCGAAATTTTCATATAGCTAGAAGGTACAAAATAAACCTATTTACAAAGAAAATAATTTTTGTGTCTTTGTAGAAGAAGGGTCGTCATGGGTGCCGGCAGCGGGGTGCAAAGGGGTGCACTTGCATCCCCTGTCGGGAAATTAAATACATACAGACTTTAATGTTTAAATTAAAACTGAAGATGTCTAGGTTGCTGACCAAATTTGCTCATCACCTTAAAATTCAGTGTTCTCTTGAACTCCTTTCCTGTAAACACGACAATAAGGGTTGGTAATCTGGTAGCACGTAACAGCAATTTTCTATGCCGCTATCCTTTATGGTCGCTCAGAATCGGCCGGTGCTAAAGCGCTTCATTGGTCTATCTCGCTCTAGCTTATGACGGTTTTGAGCAACAGAAAAGGATAGAATAGAAAATTGCTGTTTTGTACTGACAGATGTAGCCCGAATTTAAAGCTAACCATTGACTACACAGACATATATTTAAGAAAAGAGAGTGCCTTCGCTGCCGGCGCCGGCTCCTAATAATACCACTATTGGGTACCGCCGATAGGTATACTGCCGGCAGCCGAGATTTAAAACACTAAGAAGTTTAGGTTAGGTTCGTTAGGTTTCCTGTGACCAAAACACGAGCGAGCGAGCGACTCAAACTAAGAGCGAAAGTAACACAGACACAGATCGTGTTATACCAGCGCCGGCAGCCAATTCGGCAACCAGCGCCGGCAGCAGAGACACTCCCGAAAGAAAAAATACATTAAAGTCCTTCTTAAAAGTTAAGTATTTTTACCCTGGCCTGGGTTGTCTAACCCTTATTCTATACCTATATGTAAGGTTTTCCTACCACACCGCCTGCGATTAGAGCACCATAGACGATAAAAATAGTTTTTTATAATAAAAATATAGTTATACACAAAGCTTACATACATTGTACAGATGTATCACTTTTTTTGTAGTAAGGACTTTTTATAAAAGTTCCATTTAATTTGGATTGTTAGAGTGAGAAAGATGTATTGCGATAAGAAATGAAATATTAATAGATGCCTCAATTTATAGAGCGACCGCTTTAATGAATTTTCGCCTGCGGGGTACAGGGGCGAGGGATAGCTACTTAGGGTCAGTTCCGACCGAAATGCGACGAGGCGTTCGAAGAAATATAGAACTTGTTTACAACTCAAAAAGACACAAATTTCAGTGCAGCTCAGAGTGGCCCAGACGGAGACGTGACGCGACGTGCACTTTAAAGAAACATAGAACTTGTTTACTACTCAAAAAGATACTTTCAGTGTTACGTACAACACCGTGTTGCGCAGTGGGCTTTCACTGAATTTAATATCTTTTTGTTTAGTAAAGTAATTACGCGGTCTGAACTTAACCTTAGGGGGAGGCAGGTGCGGAGGGGCAGGCTTGTATATCGTGATACCCGCCCGCACCTATACCCCGCAGGCAATACTCAAGCGGTCGGTGTATAGCAGTATACACTTCGAAATGGTCCATTTATTAGTGCCAACCAATATGTAGCAATATTTATGCAATAAGACAACGTTTGGCTCATCTCTGTCTGTCACAATGCGTGTGACAGAGACGGCCTATCAGCGTTATAGTGAGAATCATAGACCTAGATTTTTTTACTGAAGTAAAAAGACCACACTAGCCGAGTGCTACCTGTGCTTCTGATAATCCATAACAGATTTTCTCACCATACATTTAGAAGGTATAAGATGGATATAGCGTTTTGTAAAATGAGACCAAAAACTAAATCTTGTTTTATTTGTACCTGCTACACAAATTCTCGGTAAAGCGGTAGGATTCCATCTTTTCAATGTAAGATAACATACAAATTAGCATAGTTTAAAATTTGAAAAATTCAATTTTCGTGTGACGGTGTACAACCCGTTACGTTTTGTATGAAAACTTATCTCATTGTCGAATTGATCGCTATCTCTTTTGCTCTTTATGAGGGTGACATTTATTGTTTTATCTGTCGCACTCGCCTAGTGTGGTCTAATTACATACATACATATTTTCACGCCTGTTTCCAATGGGGGTAGGCAGAGACGATGGTCTTTTTACGCCGTAAAAAAATCTAGGTCTGTGGCAGCAGCAACAAAAAAACTTCCTACAATATCATCTTAGAAAAAGTTGTTTATGTCTCGTTCCTCTTGTGACCATATATTCAAACTTCATGCCCGAAATTAGATTTTTTTATTAGTAACAACTTAAGTATTATGTACGTTCTCTAGTCATATCAAGTATCAATTCTTTTTTATATGTATAATCTAAGTTTTGACAAGTCTCTTTTATTATAATATGTTTTGCTCTAAATATGAGATGAATCTACGAGTGAATACTAGTTTATTTATTATAATTACAAACTTTTCATTTAAGTTTGTTCGTCTGGGGTAAATTGTGTGGTGCAGATCCTCAGTACCTTTGAAACTCGGAGTAACATAATTAACATATGGTTTTTCCTTAAAAAAAATAGTTCGTTAAGTTCCTCCGGGTTTCAAAAATGGGGCCCCAGAGCTTGAATCGACGGCATTCTTATTAATGTTAGTTAGAACTTCCGCAAATTAAGTCACTAGACCTTTACCACAGGTATGGCACTTCATAGAAGCGGAGTATCATTTATGCCTACTACTACTACTAGAAACTGAACTACACATCCGTGCACACGTCAGTGTGTGTGTGTTCGGCCGTTCAACACACGCGACAAGGCGACAACGGGATAGAGGAGCGGGGACACGGGAAGCCGATAGGCCTATTTCTATGTCAAACCAAACTAGACCTTATCGTCATTGCGTAGCACTCAAAGTTGCTTGACAATAAAATGCGCACGTAGCTACGTACGTCTATCTGGCAGAATAGACGTACGACTTTTGGGAGGGGGATTTAGTCCAGCACATTTCTGTATCCGGGTGTACAAGTTGAAAATATGTGATGATAGAACTTTTCCTATGGGAAAGTTAGATAAGGTAATAAATTAAGGGGAGTAGTCAAAAAACGCGTTTTTAATTTGATCTTTATCATCATTAGGTCTTTTTGTCTCCACTGCAGGAACACGACCCTCTCTGAACTACCAGAGCGATAGTTGGCCATAGCAGCAATTTTCAATTTTATTGTCATATTAACATAATAATACTTAAAAACATTGTGGCCTGTCACTCCCCGTTTAGGTATCGTAAATTTACCTACATTATTACTATGCGCGCGGCGACCACTCCAGAGTGGGAAATTCAGTGACATGAATCGTACGTCTAGAGTAATATGAATTAAATTGGCTTGCAATGCCCTTCTAGGTATCTAAACGAAAAGGTGTCGGGTTCTAACGCGATCGCTAACGACATTGAGTAGATATTACTTCGAATTCCTTTATTTTTTATTTTATTTAAACTTTATTTACCAAAACAATATGGTACAAAAGGCGGACTTAATGCTAATAGCATTCTCTTCCTTTGCTGAGCAAGACTTTAGTACGTGAGTAATAGTACTGATTCTGTGACGGTACTACTAGCATAGAATTAATAATAGTATTACATCATCATCATTATATTCCGAGTGATGAAAACAGGTAAGCAAAGCAACAAATTCTGTGGTGGCCACCCTGATTGTTTAACTCACACATTTGACGCGTGCACAGATACATTGTTTCGTTTGTAGTAGTACTAGTTATATTCGTTACTCCGTTTCTATGAAGTGCCATACCTGTGCTACTAGTGTCCTAACATGCGGAAGCTCGTATAGAATAAGCTCAAACGACGTGCTTTCAGTAGTGAGTGCAATAAATAGTTCTAGATTGATTTGTATAGCGTTACGCTCGATACAATGAAGTTGAAAATATGTGATGATAGAATTCAACGCAAGCGAGGTTCCACAGCACAAAACTTGTACTGTGATACCAAATCAACGATACTATACAACGTGGAAGGGACTTACCCGTAATAAACCGAAT
Organism: Acrobasis consociella; assembly: GCA_963555685.1. Lineage (NCBI taxonomy): Eukaryota > Metazoa > Arthropoda > Insecta > Lepidoptera > Pyralidae > Acrobasis > Acrobasis consociella. The sequence continues at coordinate 6,683,533 of OY743132.1, read as the reverse complement.
CACGGGCTATACTAGATCACTATATTTTTTTTTTAAATCTTTGTTTATTAAAGAGGGTTTTATCTACAAAGAATATGTCACCCTCAAAGGTGCATCTAAACAAAAAATCATCTACGACTAATTAATAATTTCCTAGATCACTATATTAAAATGATAATAAAATAACAGTCAAAATACATAATTTCGTCATTCCCATACAAATCTTTTAAAAAATCGGCATTTCTCTACTTATACTTTTTAAGTATTTGGAAATGCCAATTTTTTTAAAAAAACTGTATAGTATAGCCCGTGGTTCGATTTATTACGGGTATGTCCCTTCCACATTGTATTTTGGAATCAAAATAGTAATGGTGATTCTTGAAGCCTGATTCTCGGCATTCCCTTGATCAGCCTTTACGATATGATATGATACCTGGGAAAAAAGGAGAATGTGACCAGCATGAATTTATTCGTAACTTCGAATCATCCACGTCGAAATTGCTTCGCTACATATTTTCAATTTTAATTGTTGAATAATTCTAGCTATAAGGCGACTGAAGGAAACTAAAAAATGTTTTAAACACAACCAAGCAAACAGATAAACAATAACGAATTCAGACATGTTTTCAGTTTCCTACAGTTTTTTGTTTAATTGATTCATGCAAGTGACAATCTAGAGTAATAGAGAATAAGCATGAAAAAAATATGTGTTATCTAACCAGTTTATTCGTAAATATTCAAAAGTAAAGTACTAACAGTGAAAACAGAATAAAAATTGATGGAAAAACGAATGAGATATAGCGATTTTACGAAAATATGCCTATCTCACTTGCAAAAACGCTATTTTCTATAGTCAAAGTCTCTAATTAAAACTTTTAAGTATCACAGGTTCGTCGCTGATTAAGATATTTTATAAATTCTTTCACATTTGTTTACTACGGTTAATAAGGATTTTATTAAACAAATAAAAAAAATGTGTGCATATTCTCTATTAAAAATATACTGTCGTGGATGTGGATGCAGTTCCCGAGCTGCGTTACACGATGTTGCATAATTAGGTTCTCTATTTATTCTCATAAAATATTTTGTCATAATCTATACATACAATAAAACCGTAAAAGTGTCTGTACATAATATATATTTCCAAAAAACAAAAGGTGCGATGGAGATATAGTAAAAGAGAAGAATTTTAGAAAAATGTCTGCGTGTCTGTTTGTACACGTTAATCTCCAGAAATATTGGATGAATTCGAATGAACCTTTTTTTTTTTATGGGCAACATATAGGGCATAACTTATTTTGGAAAATAGAACACCTGATGCAGCACTATAAGAAATATAAAAATGACGCCTTAGCTAAAGTTGTTCAGCCTAATGAGCATTCGCCAGAGACAAAGTCTACGCGAACGAAGTCGCGGGCTTCGGCTAGTAAATAATATAGCTTTACATAATGTATGTTAACCTATTTTTTATTTCTCGTAATATTTATAATTATATTTAGTTTACATAATTTTGTTTGACATAAGCGATTAAATCATTACAAATAATTATAAATAAAAACTAAACATGTTCGCGGCTTGGCCCAGGGGTCTTCCCCAGCGGACCTTAATTCATAGTCTGTCTCAAAATGATGTCAAAAATCTTTAGGCTAATTGAAACCTTAGATTATGAATGCAGAATCATTATGAGAATTTGACAAACTATGGTTACACAAAAAATATGAATATTTAATTATGACAAACGATATTAGTAATAAAAAAATTAGGAGAATCAAAGGGGATCCCTATAATCCCTAAGCAACCTTGCATGAATCAATTGAAACCATTTATGATATCAAAAGGACCACTCTGACTAGTGCCATATCATGATAGGAATTGTTACATTTTAAATAAATGAAATCCCGTTTGAAAATATCATTAGTTTTATTTATAAATAAACCACACCAATAATACAAATTGATTTTTAATAAGTTAAGGACGGCATTCTTTTTGTTTGGAATGTTAATAAATATTAATTACTCTTACCTTTATATAAGGGGTCATCCATTAATCACGTGATGTTTTAGCAACTTTTTAATACTATCACCAAATATCACGTCAGACGAGAAGAGAATCTCTCTTCTTTCTAACACGTAATGTCACATTTAACATGACCCTTCGCCTATCGCTGTTACGTAATATGTGGATGGCCCTTTACATAATGAATTCTGCTCTACATAATTTCTTTGCCGAGTTGCAGACTCTGTCGACACCGTCGGACGTGTCAGTAGTAGTCGGGCACAGGTGCGCAGGCGATCTTCACGAAGTCCTCGTAGCGCACGGTGCCGGTGTTGGAAACGTTCGCCTCTCGGAATATGTTGTCAATCTGGAAATATACACACAATGTAATAATTCATTTATTTCACGTTTTCATGTACATACAATTGTGAAACTTAAATCTAGTTTACAAAATGAACATGAGACCCTGGTAGGGCGCTACATTTAATAAAAATTACTACTACATTTACACTTATTAAGATTAGAAGGAATATCTCTAACAATTTAAACAAACTGAAAAAATATCAAAACTATTCTTATAACAAGCACGTTTGCTAAAAATATTTATATATTTATCAATTTTCCTTATCTTAGATTTCTAAGGAAATTGTTATACAGTCAATATAACAAAAATCTGACATCTATAGAATCTGACATTTGTAGAATCTGGCATTTGTAAATCTTGGCATTATTAGAATCTGGTACCTATTAATGGAATCTGGCATTTTAAACTATTATTAGCTTACAATTTCTTTTAGTAATCTTTAGAAATTTGCAAATTGTATATACATAGGTACTCGTAAGGAAATTATTTTATAGTCAAAATAACAAAATCTAATATTTATAGAATCTGGCATTTATAGAATCTGAAGAGTATCGCCTAATCTGGAGGGATTTTGGAGAGCTTTCTTTAGCTTGTATTTCCTAAGTCGCCTTCTACGACATTCACGGAAGGACTTAGAGTGACCCTATTCCACTCGGCTGGATACCACAAGGCAAAAAAAAGATCTGATGATGTTGCAATTGTTTACCTCTCTGGCAGACAGGCCTTCGCCCCAGTTCTGTAGCAGGTTCCGCAGCTGCCGCGCGGGGATCACCCCTTTCTTGTCCACGTCACCTGCTTTGAAGGCATTCACTACCTAGAGCGACAAGTCGAATTTGTAAGGATTAAAAAAAAACTTTTCTCAGGAACTACATATTACTTTCGCATTTATTACCTAGCTAGCTGTGCCCGCGGGCTTCGCTCCCCGTGGGAATTTCGGGATAAAATATCCTATTTCCTTGCCTGGGTATCAAACTATATCCATATCAAATTTCATCTAAATAGGTTCACTTGTTGAAGCATGAAGTGGTAACAAACAAACAAATATACAAACTCACTTTCGCATTTATTTATTTATTAGTAGGATAATAATAATAAATAAACAAACATATACGGACAAATCACACATATTGAACTAACCCTAAAGTAAGTTCGAGACTTGTGTTATGCGACACTAACTCAACGATACTATATTTTATGTCAAACACATACGTATATCCACCATCTAATACCGGCTAAACCTAGTTAGGCGGCATTTCGCAGTTTAGCCGCTAGCCGTAGTGTATAGATAAACATCCAAGACCCAGGTCAATCTGCAGATCATTTTCCATACTAAACTAATCGGGGACTAAACCTTGGACCTTCAGTGTGTCTCAAAGATTCAAAAGTTTATTTATGCGTTTCATGATGGATGACCACTAAGGCCGCAGAGGTCCTTAAGTGGTATAAAATGACACAGAGGTAAAAATACAGCCATACCTCACTTGGAAGGTTCTCAGCTCGAGAGTGAATATGCATCACCTCCAAAAAGTCAGCAAAGGACATCTTCCCGCCTTTTCCTTTCAAATAACCTGCAACAAAGGTACAGGTAAATAATATAATAAAATTTATTTATTCAGGCTATCGTCCATTTTGGTTAGTAACGTTGATATTCTTACCCTAATGTTAGTATTATCTAAAAACTATACTACAAATCTAATCACTGCTGTACAATGTCATGTGAAACTGCACAGCAGTGATTGACGTATGCGCAGTCCAGCCTGCTAGACACAACTTTTAGAAAGCTGTTAGGGCTGGGCCGTACCCTACGTACCAGGGAAGCACATACATACATACATATATACTATCACGTCTTTATCCCTAATGGGGCAGACAGCATTTTGGGTCTTGCGGCTCTATGCAGAGCCCAGGGCCGAGAGACCCAAAAGCCACTTTTAGCGTCAAGGTGGGTGAGAAGATGGCAAAATAATCAATACAGGGTTGCTAGCCGCTTCGCCTGTTGACATGATTCGCATTTGTGCCCATTCCCTCGATCGGCTATTACGATCTGCGTGGGAAGAGAAGCAGCTGGTACATTCTAAGTTTTTTTTTTCTCCCAGACCAGCATGGAATTCACTTACAAACAAACATCTTACGCTTAGGCCCAACACAGACGACAGACTTTTTGTCCGATCGAGTCTGCGGCGCACAAATAGTCTGCGTGGCGCGCAAAAAGTCTTTCGCGGATTGTTCACGGACTCAACACACACGACGCACATTTTGAATCATTCTGTCGGCAGAACTGTAGGGACGGGACACGTACAGTTTTACACGCCATGGAAGTGCAAAGATTGTGATGTATTATTTTATACTTGAAGTACAGAAAAATAAGAAGAAATAGAAAATTTTGGGTACATCCTTTACTTTCGGAGAGATTACATTTAAAAGGACAATTCCATATGAAACATGCAATTCCAAAACAATATCCGGACAATTTTTTCAAATTTTATAAAATTTCTATTAATACTTTTAATGAGTTGCTATTCATTTTAAGACCAACTTTGACACATTCGGAAACAATAATGAGAAAGTGCATTAAGAAAGTGCATTGGTCCAGAAGAAAGGTATACTAGGCATGATACTCGGATTTTGAAGTATCATAAATTGCAGGTCTGTTTTGTATTTCATGAATTAAGGCTTGGCTCTACGTTTTTATTTTTCAAAATCTGTCAAAATTGATTCAAAAGTTGTCCGTTCTTTTCCGCTAGGTTTGTAGTAATGTCTAAATGCAATGCAGATAGAGTTAAAAATATATAGAGGTTACAGTATGAAAACCATGACGTAATGAAAAGTATCTCTAGTATGTTAACTTTTTGTGTAACATGTTTTGTTTTTGTAAAGAATTGAAAAAGGTCATGTCACGTAATCTATTAGTTACGTTGTGTTTTTGAAACTGAGACTTATCAAGCCTACTAGTTCAATGAACCAGAGGTAATTAGCTTTCAATAAGAAATCTGAGCAATGACTAACATTCTGGAGGGAAGTCTAAAATGTTCAAACTTCATAATGAAAGATCAATATTTATTAGTTTGAGCCAACTACACGTGCAGAAAAAGATCGCAATAGGTTTTTTCAAATATATCTTTATTATCATAGGATATTTATGATATCTCTTAATAATCGTCATTGTTTTGCTGCACAATTGTTGACGTCAAATGGTTACTTACAGCTAAGTTTACTACCGCTTCCAAAGCGCTAGTGCAGAAAAAGCGGTAACAAACTGCACTGCAGCATTTTCTTCAAGGACGTCAATTTACAAATAAATTAATACTTAAAGTTAATATGGACAGAGAATACATTGTTTGTTATGTCATATCATAATTAAAATTAAATTTTTAGAATGTCAAAATTTTAAAATAATGTCTAGTTGTAGATTTAGTTTGTACAAAATGTACCAAATTATGAACATTTGCGAGTACCTATATAACAAACCTTTAAGAGGGACCCGCGCCAAGCTCAAGCCAGACTTTTTTGTCTTTAAGGTAGTCATCGGTCCTATAATAAGCCTTCTCACAAAGTACTTTCTTTACATAAGTTTTAAATTTTTTGTCTGGAATATCAAGGACCGATTGTGGCAATTTATTATACAAAAGTATACAGTTCCCCATGAACGTCTTACTAACTGTTTTGAGCCTATAAAACAGGGCAAATAATTCATTCTTATTACGTAAGTTTTTATCGGTCATATCGCTTACTTTATTGTATAAGGATATATTTTTCCTTACATGCATTATGTTTTCAAATATATACTGTGATGATAAGGTAAGTATATCTATTTTCTTGAATAATTCTCTGAGTGAGTCCCTTGATCCTAACCCGTAAATAGCACGAATTGCCCGTTTTTGTAAAATGAAAATAGTCTGAATATCGGCTGCACTCCCCCACAGGAGTATGCCGTAAGACATAACACTATGAAAGTAACTAAAATAAACTAGTCTAGCAGTTGCTACATCTGTCAATTGTCTTATTCTCCTAACAGCATAAGCCGCAGAGTTAAGCCTATTCGAAAGTTTAGTTATATGAGCACTCCATTGAAGTTTTGAATCTATTGTAATTCCTAAGAAGGTAGTACTTTCAACAAGATCGAGTTTTTCACCATCTAGCATTATGTCAACGCAGGCCTGTCTCACATTGGGAAGAGAAAATTGAATGCATTGGGTCTTTTTCGCATTTAGCATTGGCAGAAAACCAATCAGAAATGGAAGACAAGGTGTTGTTCACTGCGCAAGCGTTTGTGCTATGTCGATCTATTTTAAATATAAGTGAGGTGTCATCAGCAAATAGCACTATGCCAGCCTGTTTATCAATCATATAAGGCAAGTCATTGACATAAACCAAGAAAGGGAAAGGTCCAAGAATTGAACCTTGCGGTACGCCTATTTCAACATTAGATCTTATCAATTGAATCATTAGATTCAATTAGTTTAATTGAATTATCATCAAAACCGTATTGACGAAATTTAAGCAAAAGTGTCGGATGATATACGTAATCAAATGCTTTGGAGAGATCACAAAATGATCCAATTCCATCATTTTTGTTCTCCCATGCATCGTATATATGTGTAACGAGTGCCACTCCCGCATCGGTGGTCGATTTTCCGCCAGTAAAACCGAATTGTTGGCAATGGAACAGGTTGTAGGTTTTGGAGTGAAGCAGCATTTGATTGAGCATTATTTTTTCGAACACCTTACTCAAAATTGGCAGGATAGATATCGGTCTGTAGTTGCCAGGGTCTGTTTTTTCTCCTTTTTTAAATAAGGGTATTAGTTTACTACATTTCATAAGGTTAGGAAATATGCCTTCATCAATACATTCGTTAAATATAAAAGCTAAGTCAGCAGCTATGATATTTATAATATGGCATACTACAGCAACTGACATGTGAATTTATTTATTTATTAAATCTTAAATGACCATAATGGTACAAAAGGTGGACTTAATGCTAACGCATTGTCTACTGGTCAGCCTTTAGATAAAACAGAAATAATTTATTTAAGTTTTAAAATATACACGGTAATTTCTCATTGTTTTTTGGACCAAGGGCTACTTTATAAAGATCGTTAGTAAAATTTAATTAGCTATTCAAAATAAAAATTCAAAAACAAAGTAAAATCGTAAGATCAATTAGTATTACCGCCAGGCACCGCCTCCGTCCGGCCGGCCGGAGTTCATCGAGGTCATGCGGTAGTTTTGGTCGGACATAACTACGTAGTCTCGATTTGTTTATCTTATGTCATACACAAATTTGGATTACGGATATAGATAGAGGAATTTATTTACAATACGATTTTTTTTCCAAAACCAATGAAAAGTCAGCATGTTGTACAAAATAAGTAAGGGGTAAATACGTAACTATATAAAAGGAGCTGCATCATTCAATTCTTTATATTGAAATAAGTAATATTTTTTAAATTGAAAATTAGTTGTGTATATTACCATATTTGTGCGCTATAGTGGTTATAACACACGAGGCGGAATTTTCTAGCGCGAGCCGAAAGCGAGGGCGTGATAGTGCCGAGTGTTTAACCAATATACGCACGTATATCGCACGAAGTTTTTCAACACACGTATATCTAAACTGATTTTTATTTTCACCGGTAAAGACCCGCACGGTATTAATAAATGTCCACGTTCATTGTCTAACTATTGTGTCTGGTATTGGCGGTAAAGGAGCGGTTAAATAAACTCAAGCATAAAACTGTGATGCACACGGCGTACTAGTATGTATTCTGTGACACGGCTGCTTTCCCACCGTAATACTTATCAAAATTAGCGCGGCTGGCCAACCATTACTAGCTGGTGCCACAAGGCAGTGAGAGAGTTCGAAATTTGAAAAAAAAAGTAAAATATTGCTGTTGCATAATATAACTTTACTATTTGTTAGTTATAACGCAAGCGTGTTTTATGTGCTACTTTATATATGTCTAAAGCCGATGAAAATCAATGAGATCCACTTTACGAGCAATATGTTGAAAAAATAATGATAATAATGAAGTAATAAATCGAACCACAGGCTGTACTAGATCACTATATTATAATGATATTAAAATACCATTCAAAAAACGGCCTACGGCCTCGTAGGTAACCTCTGCCTTCACTTGGTTGCTTGAAGCTCCCCCACCAAGCAAGTCCTTCCATACACCTATCACTACAATGCAGATCAAATAATTAGCAAAGTGTGTGTCGGGCCACGCGCAATGTTGGGTTCCGTAGTTGTAAATGCCAACTTTAAGTTCATGCCACTAAAAACGTCTTAAACGTCTAAGTATCTATTGAATTAGTATGAAATTTTCCTTTTCGACTACATTTTATAAGTTGAATGCCTTTAACTTTTTAATTTGTTTACCCTACTTGGCTCTGATAGTTTTTCTTTAAACTACATTATATATGCCATAGCTGTGATTTTTTTCACGTGTCCATATATAACCGTTTAGCAGATAGACGGGGGGGGGGGACACGTGACTTTAATAAAAAAAATCACTTTAAAGCTAAATATTTCAGACACGGATCCCTAAATCGAAAAATGGTGTTTCCAAGCTCATAATATTTTTAAAAGACCTTTTCAACGATACCCCACACAATGTGTTTGTAGTAAATAAAAATATTGACTTCCTCTTTACTAGTATGGCAGCTACCATTAAAAAAAAACCATATTTTATTTTCCGACTTTTTTGCCATGATTAATATACATATCCATGTAAAATTACAGCTTTCTAGTACTTATAGTTTCTGAGTAGGACCGCGGACGGACAGACAGACAGATAGACAGACAGACAGACATGGGGAAACTATAAGGGTTCCTTGTTTACTACGGAACCCTAAAAACCATATCAATCAGTCAGCCAGTCAGTCAGTGGTAAAATATGTACGTGTATATTTCTCGAAATCTAAAAGTAAATAAATTCGAAGAGTATTATCTATAAATAAGTTTATTTGGCTATTATAAAATTAATTTATTGCCACAAAACTAATAATTAAATAAAAATAAAATATTATTAATCGATACTGTATGTACATTACTTGTATAAAAAAAATCTATTCCGACCATGTCTGTCACGTAATCAATCTATGCCACGCTATGCTTTGACACTTCCTTTGACATTATGACAAGTGACACAGTGTAAGAAAGTTACTCGCACGTTTGTTTACAGACTGTTCGACCCATATATATTCGTGATATTATTCTACACTGTGACAATAATTTTACGAAATCAAATGTCATTTTTTTTGTGAAGAGCGACGCGTCCTTGCTTCGTGAGGCCCATCGGCCATCTGACAATTTGATGTATAACTGTCAAAAATCTGTGCAACAAGAACAGTTTATTTAAATACACTCGCGAAAAAGCGAGACGGCATGTACAATATTTTTCAGGAAGGCAAAAGGGCTTAAATGACTGAAATCTTAAGCCACGCAAAACTGATCAATTATAGAAAAATGGCTCTAAAATTAAAACTAAAGCAACAAAAAAAAATTTGTACCACAATTTTAAAGATTACATAATTACTAATCTGCATAAAAAGTTTCAAAGCTGAAGTCCCTTTCGTTTGTGAGAAATTAGACCATATATGTTTTGGTAGAGGTGTTTTTGATGAGCAAGTTTGTGTTACAAAAATTAACAAATCGTGTATCCACAACCACAATTATGCTAGAAAAGCGTTCTAGTATGCTATTAGCAAGTATCAGTTCTAAATTTCTGATATTTGCTGAGAAATAAGAAATAGATAATGCCCATTTTCACGGTGCGTCCTCTTAACATCGGTACATCTATCTCTAGCGCCATGCTGTAATACCGCGCACGTCACGTCCACCACTAGCCGAGTGAAGGTCACAGACTAAAGTGCGCGACGTCTGTGTTAGCGCGAATTGAAGCATACGTTGTATTTTTTTCGCACACTTTTTGTGCGGGGTGGCGCGGCGCGGCGCGGCGCGGTCTGCCAAAATTACACGGATTTTTTGTGCGCCGCACTTTTTGTGCGTCGTGTGTGTTACTGCATGTAATTCCATAGGTTCTATTTTCACAGACTAAAAGTGCGGCGCGGTCTAGTCTGTCGTCTGCGTTGGGCCTTAATAGCATAAAAGCAATCTATTCTCGCTTCTGCAAACATTCCCCAAGCACTACAGAACCGCCGCGAAATCAGAAATTTCTTTCCTTGAAAATTTCCGGAACTTTTCCACATATTTCGAGAATTTTCGTTGAAAATTTTCCTAAAGAATTTTTTTGCGAGAAATTTCTCGAAAATTTCCAGGTCGTTTCGTACATTTCTCGAAATTTTCAAGAACGGCACATCACTATACATTACTATACTGAGGTGCGATTTTTAAACGCGGAGTCACTTAACGAACGATTTTTTGTATGGAAAAACCATTCGCTAGGTGACTCCGCGTTTCAAAAATAGCACTTCTGGACGTGGAGGGTGCTGAACGATGTTTGGCCCATAGACCACATGTATAAAAAGATGTGTATAAATAAAAATCGGGTTGCACTCTGGGAGTGCCGGCAGAAGTGAAAACTTGAATATTAACGTTGTGCTTTTTTGATATACGAAACAGCAGGCGCAGGCATACATTTTCGCCGCGCCGTAGAAAGAGAGGGGGATACTCCCTCTCCTACGCCGCGCCAGCTGTCTACTCTCCATCCGTCTTACGAATTTTCGATCAGGTCACGTGTCCTGACGCGAGTGTGTCCTGACGCGAGTTTAACATTTTTTACCCATTCCAAAAAAAGTGCACAACGCCGCTAAAGAAGTTTTCACTTCAAAAATTATTGTCATTTTTAGTCAGTATATAATGTTTTTAGCTACTTTGAAGTTATGGACAGTTATTTACCAGTCAGCTCCTGGATGGTTGGGCTCATGCCGAGGGACCTCATAACCACAGTGAGCTCGTCTAGAGAGGTGATCTGCCCAGAACGGGCGAACAGGTAGAAACATTCACGGAATTCTGAAACATATTATTATTATCAAAATAGCTTCAGATTTTGCTAAATAAAAAATATTTTGTAATATAAAAATAAAATTTAAAGGGACAAATTACACTGATTGAGCTAGCCCTAAAGTAAGTTCGAGACTTGTGTTATGGGATACTAACTCAACGATACTATATTTTATAAATTTATAAAGATCCAAGACCCAGGACAATTTGAAAAAGGCCATTTTCCAATTTCCCCTGACCGGGATCGAACCCGGGACCTCTGGGTGGTGGACTAGCATGGTGACCACTACGCCACGGAGGTCGTCAAATGTTATAAAAACACAAGCTTTGTCTGCATTAATTATGTAGTTTGAAAAGTCTACTTTTGTATGACAAAATAGAATTCTGTTCTCTGTACAAAGTTCCACTCCCCTTTTCATTCCCTAATGTATGGTTTTTGGGATAAAAACTATTTTATATAATTCCTCACGTCTCAAATTATATCCAAACCAAATTTCTTTTACATACATACTATCACGTCTTTATCCCTAATAGGGCAGACAGAGCATTTTGGGTCTTGCGGTTCTATGCAGAGCCCAGGGCCGCAAGACCCAAAAGCCACTTTTAGCGTCATGGTGGGCGAGAAGATGGAAAAGCAATCAATACAGTGATGGGTTGCTAGCCGCATCGCCTGTTAACATGATTTGCATTTTTGCCCATTCCCTCGATCGGCTTTTACGATCTGCGTGGGAAGAGAAGCAGCTGGTACATTCTAAGTTTTTTTTTTTATTTCTTCCAGACCAGCATGGGAGCATGGCAAATTTCTTTTAAATCTGTTCAATGGTCGAAGCGTTAAGAGGTAACAGACAGATAGTTACTTTAACATTTACAATATTAGTAAGGAAGAATGGATATTGTTTTAAGTGAGGATATTTAGGTAGGTGGTGTTTGTGATCCATGGTTCAACTTTTTAACATTTTTACCAGACTAGCCGAGAGGAAGGGTAATGATTTTAGTGGTCTATGTATGTAAGTATGTGGATATCTATGTGTGTTCCACCATAGCATCCAAACCCCTTATCCAATTTTTACAAATGAGATGTCAATTGTTTCGTTACCATTATCTTTTTCTTTCTTTCTATTTTATTTCTATCTGGTACTAACACAAATGTAATGTAATTATGATCTCTAATTGGTCAAAATAAAAATATTTTATTTTTTATTTTTATTTATTTATTATTATTGTCCAGATAAATCTTATCTTATACCTTTAAACGAGCAATTCTTGTATTTAAGTAATTGCATATTTTTTTATATATTTCTGTGATCTCGGAAACGGCTCTAAAGATTTCGCTGAAATTTGGTATACAGGGATTTTCGAGGGTAAACAATCGATCTAGATTAGTCATATGATTGGGAAAACGCGTGTTTTTCGAGTTTTCATGCGTTTTTCTTTCCACGCAGAATATGGTCGCTATTTTCGTCGCGGCGGCCGCTATCCGTTTTGGCTCAGCAGTTTAGGATGCAGACTGCTAGAAAGAGTGTTACGGGTTCGAATTCCACTCAGTGACTTTTGTTTTTTTATGTTCAAGTTTATTTAACCCTTCAAACGTCATCATAGCAGACACAATAGTAAAACAATACATCAGACGACGCTCCGGGCGTCCGACATTTAAAGGGATATAACTTTTTATTTTCTATTGTTTTTAGACAAGTTTAAAAAAAATTACTTAATGTTTGAGATGTAACCAGTATGTAACCATGGATGTAACCGGTCGCCCAGGTACTAATGAATATTAAACACAAAAAAAATTTGTTTTGTTTCTATATCTAGTGGAGTATCTAATGAAAGGTCATAACTGCACGCTTGAGTGAATGTTATCATTCATATACTGTGGAGAAAAAGTTAAATAGAACTCGCAGTTAAGCAAGGTATGCAGCAGGAAACGCGCTAGGATGAAAACAGTTAGTTTGCATAATTTACAGTTAGTGTGACCATAATTTGGGAGAAAAAGATTAAAACTGCTTTATTTCTGTATGTTAACTGATTATTTCCTAAAGAATCATCGAAATAAAAGTCTATATTGTTCAAATTTATAAAGAATGAGCAATTACGAACGATAAAATAGATAATCAAAGTGATACGAATTACGATACACACCATCAATATCTTGTTCTTTGAAGTAGCGAGCCTGTGGGAAAAGATTTATACATTATTTAGAATAGTCTCGAAATTTTATAAATTTTAATGAATAATCGACACGATTACATACTTACCATAGTTAATTAATAAAATGAAAAATTAAAATAGAAAGTTGCACAAAACTTTGTTGATGAAGTTATATTACATATATTTTAGAATTTTTAGACAAAAGAAACATTGACACTGACTGACATTGACATTGTAATTTTTTTTGTTTGTATATGGACTTTGAACGAGACGCTTTTGCCAGTTTTGCCTCAATGACCCCAATAGGGATGTGAATACCGTCTTGAATAGTAAAATAATTCGTGGGAAAAATAAATGCAATGCAACAAATCTTTTACAAAACAACATCAAGTAAAATAAGTGAACCACAAAATAGAGTCTGCTTTTACTATGAGGGGTTTACAAAGTGACATTTAAAAAAAAATATAGTAACTATTTTTCTCACTAGATGGCGTTGATGCCTTGGTCAAGTGTCAAATAGTGGTGGGTCGTACGTAACGGGTTTTGCAGAAAACGGAACGGACTGGTTTCATCTGGCAAAGGAACTGGATCGAGAACCAGTTACACGAAAAACTGTTTTCTCCGTCCTTTAAATAAGATTCAAAATTGCTTAAACATTACGAAAAAAACGCGTTTGTAGGAGAAAAAATTGGTTGCCTGTAAAGTCGGTATACGGGCGAAAGTTTTACGTGACAACGACTTTTTATGTCTGTCTCTCTCGCTCTTAGGCGGGCTAACCATGCCCGAGTGGAAGGGGCGCGTGCCTCTCACTCGCTTTCATTGTGAGCGCATAACGTGAGCGGAGCGTAACGCAGTTTCTTGAAGTGTCACCCGGCAAACCAATTTATAAGACGTTGTCACGTCAAAAACGAATGAACGGGTGGAACGGAAGGAATGTTCGTTCATGTTTTGGATATCGGGGATCGTTTCTTTATTCGTTTCTTCGTTTCACCCGGTGTGGTCGTCCGTTCTGAGTATAACTAAATGTATATAAATCGAAAAACCGTTCATTCGTTTCTCTTGTAGAAACCAGTTTCAAAAAGCGTTTCATGAAAAAACGCCCAGTACTAGGTCAAAAAAATTGTAAGATGTAAGCAATTTACATTCTACTGAGAATACATTTCCCTTAATTCAGTAAATATATGAGAGAATTCTTGTGAAAAGTTAGTCCAGACTTGATATTATGTCGTAAAGCTTGTATCCATTGTGATTTCGTCTTTAGGAAAACGATGAGTGCCAATATTTTGACAGTTTTTCACAATACATGGGCTAACCATGATTAAAACGTAGTACCTATATTTTTTTTGTTAGAATATTAACATATTATGTTTATATTATCTACATAGATACCTAGAGAGAAGACATGGGCGTTGAATGAACGAACGGTTTATTTCAACCGTTAATTGGCATGAAGTGCATGAACTATTAGACTAGTTTACCGTCGAATGATAAACCAGTTCACTCGTGAACGCCTTTTTCCGCGACTATCAAACACGTTTGTTCGAGAATAGTCGTGTCGTGATCGTGAAGCTAGCAATCTGTTCGCTTCATTCATACTTTAATATTTGCCGATATGTCTGTCTCTGTCACGCGCATGCGCTAAATCCATGCACTGAGTGGGCGCAGTTCAATTCTATTGTCATACGCATAGATTGTATTTATTTGTTTACATTATTTAAATAGGTTATTAGACGTGATTTACGTTATTTTTTAGGTCTCATTTGACTCT
The DNA here is from genome assembly GCA_963555685.1 of Acrobasis consociella. Classification (NCBI taxonomy): domain Eukaryota; kingdom Metazoa; phylum Arthropoda; class Insecta; order Lepidoptera; family Pyralidae; genus Acrobasis; species Acrobasis consociella. The sequence continues at coordinate 6,668,310 of OY743132.1, read as the reverse complement.
AGTCTAGTTCACGTCAAGACATTGACGCTGTCGTTAATTCGTGCATTAAAAGTTTAGTTTACGTTGTCATAGTTCCTCAATGTGACTATTATTAAAATTAGACTGTTTTATGAACTCGTTTAAAGTTGACGGAAAACGGTCTCGTTTCGTCGACGACAAAACCGTTGACGACCCACCCCTATGAGAGTGACAGGACATTCAATATTGCCATCTATGACATTGACACATGCCTTTTTATCAACGCCATCTAGACTTCTTTTTTTTAATTTCTATTCTGAAAAGTCCTCATTCTTGCAAAAGATGGTTCAAAAGATGGTAAACAACATTATGGTAATAAATTTATAAATGATTTATATCAACTAAATTAGGTATTTTAAAATAAAATTAAATGAGAAAGGCTAAAAAACTGACGCCAAAGGCCGTTAGATATTATTTTTAAAAAATCATGTTGCATGATTTTGACATTTTGACAGGGCCATCAAATCAGCTGACAGCACTAGAACTATGATTATTTTTCCATGGTGTAATTAATCAAAATTGTGTAAATTATTACATAAAACAGCTCTGTATTGTGATTACCGAGTGTTAATAGTGTTAAATACTGTTTACTCTATACATTATTGTGATGAAAACCATAGATATTTCGTGGTAAGTAAATTCCACTTTCATTGTCAATGTTACCTAATTATAGCTAAAACCGACATAGAAATAGCCTCAAAGTAGTTTAATTTACTACAAACTTTCGGTTGTGTCGTGTAGCCAGTGATAAGAATGGTTTCCTACAGTATTATGCATGTGTACGTCACAATATCATAAGTGCATTACATTGTTGATGTCCCTAATTGTTTCTCTGTGTATCAATTTGCCTACAATGTCAGTTTGTACAGAAATAACCCTGTATTCTGTATCTTTAAGGTTATATTGACTTCAAGGTCTTACATCACCTAACTTCCTAGAACACGATAATTTAAAAATGTGTTTTAGGTGGAGAAAATAAGTAAAAATCATCTATTCTTATCATGAGTTACTTTGCAATAATTAAGTAAACTAAACAGGAATAAAGTTCCTTTTATTTGAAAATTAAAGTTGAAATGAAGGAATGGCCAATATTTAACAAATCTTCTTCTATTCTTTTTATTTATTTGCATTAAATAAGCTTTAACCTTGTATCTCTAACTGCCTCCGTGGTGTAGTGGTTAGAGCATTCGGCTCATACCCGGAGGTCGCGGGTTCGATTCCCGGCGGGGGCAACGACTTTGTGTTGTTGTCCTAGTTTGGTTAGGACATTGTAGGCTGATTGTCCGATAAGTAAAATGATCCATGCTTCGGAGGGCACGTTAAGCCGTCGGTCCCGGTCACTGTCTTTGACATTGGTCGTTACCTAAAAACCACGTCAGAGGCCTTTAAGGCAGTTTAAAAACTCTGACACTAGTGTTAGTCACTAACACACACGAGAAAAAGAAGAAGAACCTTGTTTCTGATTAATGTTTCATTATATGATACAATTAAAAACTATTGATCCATTACTAATAGTAGTAATGTTCATTGTTTCTGATTAATGTTTCATTTTACGACAAAATGAAACCATGGATGCAGGCTGCATCTATATGACGGCTGCTCGAGATCAGTCATTGTGGAAATCCTTGGTAGAGGCCTGTGTCCAGCAGTGGACTTCTGGTTGATGATGGAGGCTGGGTGATGATGATGGTTCCTTAATATTTGATGAACTTTTAAATAAATAAATAAATAAAAATCATTTATTTCAGATAACATGGATCCATAACTGTGTTAGTTTTACTTAGCCTATGTTAGTAATATCTATGTCGCCTGCACTCTCACATTTATAACTCGGAGTGGGTTTTAAAAATCACCCTTCTTACAAAAGACGCCCGTGGGAGAATTATAGCGATCTGCTAACGTCATCAGGACTATTATACAGGATTTTAAAAATTAACTATTCCATTACCGCCAATACCAGACACTAGTAACACAATGAACGTGGACATTTATAAATGTTTTCCGGGTCTTTACCGGTTAAAACTATTGTTCATGATCACGTCCTTATCCCTGAATGGGGCAGACAGAACCCAGAACTTTAAGACCCAAAGCCACACTAAGTGTGAGTGTTAAGATGAAAAAAGAAAAAACTTAAAATATATGTAAACAAAAAACACATTGTTTTTTTAGTTTTTTCTACCTTAATTTAGTGGAGTCATTATTTTATTTACATACTATCCGAAGCCCGCGACTTCGTTCGCATGGACTTGATGACTTTGTTAATTGCTCATCTGGTTGAACAACTTTTGCTTAGGCATCATTTTTATATTTCTTATAGTTTAGCTGGACCATTATGGTTCTGCATCAGGTGTTCCATTTTCCAAAATTAATTGTATCCTATATGTTGCCCAGGCTTAACAGCTATATTACAAAAAAAGTTTCATTTGATCCGTCCAGTACCTATTTCCGGGGATCCGTATAAGCAGACTTTCTTACTCTATTACTATCTCTCTATCGCCCCAAATAGTTTTTTTGGAAGTATATTCAATGTATAGACACATTAATTTTACTTTTTAATTGTACTAACTATTATATATGTACATATAATAGATGCGATCCAACCCTTAATTTAGCTGCGTCAGACTCGACACCTCTTCATTTAGATACCTAGAAGTGCATTGCAAGCCAATTTAATTCTTATGACTAGACATACGATTAATGTCACTATATTTGCCACTTCGGAGTGGTCGCCTCGCGCATAGTAATAATGTAGGTATATTTTCGATACCTAAACGGGGAGTGACACAGGCCTGGCCAAGTGATACTTGTTCCTGTAGCACAGAATTAATAATAGTATTACATACAGAACGGAAACTCGCACCGTCCCCCGCAATCTGGTGTCCCCGCAACCCTTCCCCCGTTATTGTGAGGTGTAAGTGGCAGTAAAACAGGGTTATTGGTAGTCGCACGTTGACATTACGCGAGTCACTTAGGATTATTGAATTATAATGGTGAGAAACTGCGCACATTATCATTGTTTATCCACGGAAAACAATAAATAACGAAAATTTTATATTATATTTATATTTCCGAGTGATAAAAACAGGTAAGCTAAGCAACAAATTCTGTGGTGGCGACCCTGATTAATTAACTCACACATTTAACGTATGCACGGACGGATTGTTTTGTTTGTAGTAGTACTAGGTATATATGCTGCTCCGTTTGTATGAAGTGCCATACCTGTGCCTGTAGTACATATTATCACTAACTTAGTCGTTATCAAGTCATTCAACTTTAAGGTCAAGTAATTAATTAATAATGAGTAATGGGGTTATTGTGACACTTATGGAAAAGTGTTCACTTTTTAAATTAATTTGCCTAGCAACTATTTTAGATTGAGTGTAATATTTCTTCTATGTTGCTCTGTGAAAATGAGTTTCTTTTAACGTTTCTTCTCAGCAGTGGTTGTTGCAAAGCGCTGGTAGCTTTTCTTTAAAATAAACAAAATTTTAATATACAGTATACACTATCTCCCATGCTGGTCTGGGAGAAATAAAAAAACTTAGAATGTACCAGCTGCTTCCCACGTAGATCGTAAAAGCCGATCGAGGGAATGGGCAAAAATGCAAATCATGTTAACAGGCTATGCGGCTAGCAACCCTTCTTTGTATTGATTGCTTTTCCATCTTCTCGCCCACCATGACGCTAAAAGTGGCTTTTGGGTCTTGCGGCCCTGGGCTCTGCATAGAACCGCAAGACCCAAAATGCTCTGTCTGCCCCATTAGGGATAAAGACGTGAACTATCACGTATCACGTACATACATACATACATACATTAGTATGTATGTATGTATACTACACGTAATGTAAATTATACTTATTGACGTGTAAAAGTGCCTGTAAAGGTCTAATTACTGAATAAATATTTAAAATTTCTGGATTTCATGCTTGTATAAATAAATAAATATATAGGGACAAATTATACTGATTGTACAAGCCAATTTATTTATTTATTTACTCAATTACTTACTCACTCACTTAATTTACTTTACACTTTTACAGAATAAACTAATTATTGATCATATTTTATCTATTATTTCTCTACTAGCTTTGCCCGCGGGCTTCGCTCCCCGTAGGAATTCTGGGATAAAGATTACCCTATGTTCTTCCCCGAGTCTCAAACTGTATCCATACCAAATTTCATCCAAATCGGTTCAGTAGTTTAAGCGTGAAGAGGTAACAAACAAACAAATATACAAACTCACTTTCGCATTTATAATATTAGTAGGATAGTAGGATAGGGAGAAGGATAGAATAGGATTATCTGTGCAACATCACAGCTCGCAAGAAAAAGTTCTTGACAGTTAAATCTTTTGTTTCAGTTGGACAGAAGACACCGCGCAGCAGTTCTGAAAACAGGAATCATGGAAGAACCATCGCTGCAAACAAAAAAACTGAAAAAATACCTGGACTCCAAGATTTCCTAAGTACCAGTTTATAAAAAAAAATAGCCAATTCCGAGATACGCCTAGTCTCAAAGTGATTATAAAACAATTAAGAAATAATTATTTATTTTCGTTTCTGTTACTAATATAATTGTTAATTCCATATTTTTATTTAAATTTAATAGTTTGAAAAACTAGATTGTTTAAAAAAATATTTTTTTTTTATTAAAAAAATCATAGATTTAATATAGAAAGACAGAGTAAATTGTGTTATAACCAAAGAGAGAAATATTGTAAATAGTAAATAGGTAAACTAGTTGAGTACAAAATACGTAGATGCTTCTAAGTACATGGCGTAGCCAGGGAACTCGAGACAGAAATACGGGGGACAAGCGGGACAAGATGGCGGCCACGATGGTGGAGACCCCGCCGCCGCAACTCATCACCACCATCGAGTGGAGTATGATGGACAAGAGCAAGTTCTTCCCGTTGTACACTTTGAGCAGTTTTACAAGTAAGTTATTTGATTTCTTTTTGGATTCCATACCCATCGCAATATAACTGCCTCCGTGGTGTAGTGGTTAGAGCGTTCGGCTCATACCCGGAGGTCGCGGGTTCGATTTCCGGCGGGGGCAACGACTTTGTGTTATTGTCCTAGTTTGGTTAGGACATTGTAGGCTGATCACCTAATTGTCTGATAAGTAAGATGATTCGTGCTTCGGAGGGCACGTGAAGCGTCGGTCCCGGTTACTGTTTTTGACATTGGTCGTTACCTAAAACCATGTCAGAGGCCTTTAAACTCTGACACTAGTGTTAGTCACTAACACATACGATAAGAAGAAGAAGCCATAAAAACATAATTATTTCTCTTCCTTGTCACTAGATGGCGCTTTATGGTAATAACTAAAACATTATAATCTTTTACTCCTATTATTTAAATAAAGTAGTACCCTAATTAATTAAATATTACTTGTATGAAATGCAATAAATAATTTTGAAGCGTATTCAACACTTCCTTTGTCACTTGTTGCTAGTCGTGTGTGCTGCCATCTCTGTGTGCCCACCCGCAACTCTTTTGCCTACCTCCAATAGTTTCTATGGCGTTGGGTATCGGTTGGTATTCTGTTAGTAATTATGTTATCTTTGCCAATGGGTAAAAATGGAACCCTATTACTAAGACTCCGCTGTCCGTCTGTCTGTCTGTCCGTCAGTCTGTCTGTCACCATCATATGAACCGTGATAGCTAGACAGTTGAAATTTACACAGATGATGTATTTCTGTTGCCACTATAACGATTAATACTAATACCTTAAAAACAGAACAAAATATTTTTTTACAAACTTTCGCATTTATAATATTAGTAGGAAGTAGGATTTTTTTTTAAATATCCTGTTTTTTTTCAGTACGATGCGCCCTCTACCCGCTAACGCTAGTGAAAACGCAGATCCAGGTGCAGAGGAAGAAAGAGGCTTACAGCGGCGTAACGGACGCTATAACCAAGATATATAAGAATGAAGGGGTCTCCGGGCTATATAGGGGGTTTTGGCTGTCTAGTGTGAGTACCCTCTCTTTATATGCAGTCGGTTAAGAGGCTCTAAGAATGAAGGGGTCTCCGGGCTATATAGGGGGTTTTGGCTCTCTAGTGTGAGTACCCTCTCTTTATATGCAGTCGGTTAAGAGGCTCTAAGAATGAAGGGGTCTCCGGGCTATATAGGGGGTTTTGGCTGTCTAGTGTGAGTACCCTCTCTTTATATACAGTCGGTTAAGAGGCTCGAAGAATGAAGGGGTCTCCGGGCTATATAGGGGGTTTTGGCTGACTAGTGTGAGTACCCTCTCTTTATATGCAGTCGGTTAAGAGGCCCTAAGAATGAAGGGGTCTCCGGGCTATATAGGGGGTTTTGGCTGACTAGTGTGAGTACCCTCTCTTTATATGCAGTCGGATAAGAGGCCCTAAGAATGAAGGGGTCTCCGGGCTATATAGGGGGTTTTGCCTGACTAGTGTGAGTACCCTCTCTTTATATGCAGTCGGTTAAGAGGCTCTAAGTAACGTTACGGACGCAATATCCAATATGTATAATAATAAAGGGGTCTCCGGGCTATATAGGGGGTTTTGGCTGTCTAGTGTGAGTACCCTCTCTTTATATGCAGTCGGTTAAGAGACTATACGTGGCCTAATAGACTATTTAATTTTTACTTTTATTTAAGAGGGCATGCTTGCTAGGTTGTCCAACAGCAATTTTATAAAAATCGGTTGTGTCGATCGAAAAAGTCGATTTTTAGTTTTAAAAAATTATGTCTTTAAAAATATATCTTGTTATGCAATATAAAGAAAGAAAGAAAGAAAAATGCTTTATTTGACACAGATACAACATTAAAACAACATATAAATGAATAAATAAATAAATAGGGACAAATTACACAGATTGAGCTAGCCCCAAGGAAGGGGCATACCCGCAATAAATTGAACCACGGGCTATACTAGATCACTATAGTATAACGATAATAAAACTTAAGTAAAAAAAAGCATTCCCATACAAATTGCCCACGCGGCTGCATACTTTCGTACAGAAACGCTTAATTTTTATACTTATTTTTGACTGTTATTTTAATCATTATCATCATCATCAGGTCATTTTGTCTCCACTGCAGAAGCACGACCCTCTCTGTACTACCAGAGCCATACCTTCACTCTCCACGTTGGCCAGACGGGTTAGAGAAGTCTCATTGATGTTTATAAGCTTTGTTTAGCTTCTATTTCCTAAGTCGCCTTCTACGACATCGGGAGGACTTGAAGTAGCCCTTTTCTACTCTGCTGGATACCACACGGCATCTTGTTATATAACGCGAACTTACTTTAGTAGGTACCGGGTTTAAACCAATGCCCGCCAAAAACCGATTACATTCGATAATCTAACAACCACACTAATCTGGTTCACAATCGCCACACGAGCCTTATCTTATCTGCGTCTTGCACGAGTCTCGTATCAAGTGATAAATATTATGAATATTAATTTCGTTGATAAAATTCACGCATGACGTCACACACGTCTTTTTCCCTTACGGCCTAGACAGAATCCTGGGGCATCAAAAGTTTCGTTGATGTTTTTAACCGTTGTACATTAAATTCATGCATTACCTACTATTTATTAATCACGTCAATCAGTCGACCTCCGTGGCGTAGTGGTCACCATGCTAGTCCTGAATCTGATGCCTAAAATCTGATCACGGAGACGGAAGGTGGTCGATGAAACTCAGTAATAAAACGACGCAACTCCATCGAGTTTGGGCTTTTATAATTGTCTTAATAAGTAATAAGTACCTGCCTCCGTGGTGTAATGGTTAGAACGTTCGGCTCATACTCGGAGGTCGCGGGTTCGATTCCCGGCGGGGGCAACGACTTTGTGTTGTTGTCCTAGTTTGCTTAGGACATTTCAGGCTGATCACCTGATTGTCTAATAAGTAAGATGATCCGTGCTTCGGAGGGCACGTTAAGCCGTCGGTCCCGGTCACTGTCTTTGACATTGGTCGTTACCTAAAAAAACCATGTCAGAGGCCTTTGAGGCGATTTTAAAAACTCTGACACTAGTTTTAGTCACTAACACACACGTTAAGAAGAAGAAGAAGACCTTGGCCTCAAAAGAAAAGCTTGTACAAAAAATGAAATTTTTCAAAAAATATTACTCAACTTGTTTACTCGGTAAGTCCTTTGCAAGCGCTTTTGCATATCAATAACGCGTTATAGATTTTCGCAACGACTACTGCTGAGAAGAAACGCCTATAGAAACTCATTTACACAGTATTGTTCGCCTTCTAGCCAGAACTAGCGTGACTTGTATCTCTGCGTTTGTACTCATGTAGTCAATTTCAACTAGAACATCTTGAAAAGCTCGGTTACATCTCAAACATTAACTACATTTTTTTAAACTTGTCAAAAAACAATACAAAATAAAAAATGATATATTAACTTGAACATAAAAAAAACAAAAGTAAGTCACCGAGTGGGATTCGAACCCGTAACACTCTTTCTAGCGGTCCGCATCCTAATCCGCTGAGCTAAACGGATGGCGACCGGCGCGAAGAAATTAGCGACCATATTCTGCGTGGAAAGAAAAACGCATGAAAACTCTAAAACACTTTTACAACATTTATTTATATAAATATATAGATAAATATACAAGAATTGCTCGTTTAAAGGTATAAGATAAATTTCTGTGATCTCGAAAACGGCTCTAACGATTTCGCTGAAAATTGGTATATGGGGGTTTTCGGGAAGTAAACAAACGATCTAGATTAGTGTTATGTTTGGGAAAACGCGTGTTTTCGATGTTTGAGATGTAACCGAGCAAAGTTCGGACGCTTAGGTACTACATATATACATAAATAAATATAAAAAAATTGCTCGTTTAAAGGTATAAGATAAGATATTATAAAACAGATGCATAAATAAATTTTTCAAATTGTAATAGTGTATGTTTTAGTTTCAGATAATATCGGGCGTGTTCTATATATCTACGTACGAGGGTGTGCGGCACGAGCTTGGCAAATATGACATCAATCCAAAGATGAAAGTGAGTCATCATCATCAGGTCTTTCTGTCTCCACTGCAGGAGCACGACCCTCTCTGTACTACCAGAGCCATACTTGGCCAGAGCAGCCAGAGGACTTGGACTACACTCTTCACGCTGGCCAGACGGGTTGGAGAGGTCTCATTGATGTATATATGCTTTGTTTACCTTATATTTCCTAAGTCTTGGACTCTTCTAAGGACTTGGTGTGGCGCTATTCTACTCCGCCGGAAACGACACGGCAAGCGAGTATCCTTCTTAAAATTGTCGCGTGGTGACGTCAGAGTAGAATATATTACAAACTGAAAATCCCACCGGGTAGACCACGGAAGAGAAATAACCGGCCAAGTGCGTGTCGGGCCACGCGCAATTGAGTATGCAGATTTTAAATTGACGTTTCACGGTTTAAAGCATAAAAACGCTTTAAAAACGAATATTATTAAATTCAATATTATTGTACCCACCCAGCGGGCGGTTTCTAATTTGGATAAATTTTCCTTTGTATTTTGTAGTATTTATATTTTTTAACGTTACATGTCATCATGATTTATAGTGTCGTATGACGAGTGGTTTACCAGTCAGCCTGTATAATTGTTATTGCTTGTCCCAGTCGTTCATAGGCGGCGGCTGCGCATCCATAGTGGGTCAGAGCATTATAGTGCCGTTCGACGTGCTGAGCCAGCACCTGATGGTGCTGGGGCTGGTGAAGAGCCGCGCTGGGGGCAGCAGGAACCCGGTGAGTGGATTTTAGGCTTCTTCCTAAGGTGCCTCTAACTAGTGAAGGTGTAGTCTTTCTTGTTTTTACAATTTGGAGCGTGTCTGAGGGAATTTCGGAGAAAAATGAGGAGAAAGATATAAGGGGAAGGGGGGTTATCTTCCAAATTGGGCCCCCATCAGTCAGAAGAATGTCAAATAAGGTGAGTGGAGGGGGGGGGGTTCAAATTAGAGCCCTCTTCCGCTGGATCTGCCCTTGCATGGCAGTTCATAGGCGGCGGCTGCGCATCGATAGTGGGTCAAAGCATTATAGTGCCGTTTGACGTGCTGAGCCAACACCTGGTGCTGGAGCTGGTGAAGAGCCGCGCCGGGGGCAGCAGGAACCCGGTGAGTGGAATTTAAAGCTTCTTCTTCTTCTTCCTAAGGTGCCTCTCTAACTAGTGTAAAGTATAGGCTTGAAGAGCTCGGTGGTCCGGTGGGAGTGCGCGTTGCTAGCGCTTTTGCAAGTAAAGCGACGCCGGGCGTGCCCGCACTAGGACGTGCACGCAGGGTGACCACAAGTTGCATACAAATTTTCGAACTCTTCCGTGCTTCGGAAGGCACGTATAAGCTGTTGGTCCCGGCAATGATGACCTTGTAGCGTCAAGCTATGTCAGATACTTTTAGGCAACCTGGAAAATCTGACACCAGTGTTGGCCACTTACACACACGAAAAACCAAACGAAACGATATAGTCTTTTTTGTTTTTACATTTTTGAGCGTTTCCGAGGAAATTTCGGAGAATAACGAGGAGTACGAAATAAGGCGTAAAGCAGGGGGGAGGGATCAGCTTTTAAATTGGCCCCTTCAGTGTTTTTCTCATTTTGGACCGTTTTCGAGGAAAAAGAAGAATATCAATAAAGGCCCCGTCCTACTGAATCTGCTCTTGTATGGCAGCTCATAGGCGGTGGCTGCGTGTTCATAGTGGATCAGAAATTCAGAACATTAGAATAGAATAGAATTTACATTATACGTGGAATATCTGTAGTTCAATTTATTTCGTGTATGTCCCACACTACAGGCTATACTTAACTAGATCGTCAGTGATTCGATTTGTTACGGACTAGCCGAAGCCCGCGACTTCGTTCGCGTGGACTTATGTCTCTGGAAAGTGCTCATCAGGCTGAACAACTTTTGCTTAGGCGTCATTTTTATATTTCGTATAGTTTAGCTGGACCATTATAGTTCTACATCAGGTGTTCATTTTCTAAAATCATTTATACCCTATATGTTGCCCAGGCTTATCAGCTATATAACAAAATAAGTTTTATTTCAATCCGTTCAATGTTTCCGGAGATTAGCGTGTACAAACAGACAAACATTTCTTTTTAATTTTTACGCTATAACTATGTCTTCATCGCCCCCAAATATTTTTGGAAATATATTCAATGTACAGACCCATTTTTTACTGTTTTATTATATGTATAGATATGTCGCAGTTGGATTGTATAATCCGCTGTTATTCAAAAACTCTAGCTGTTTGGCATTACAGCTCGGTTTTGTAATATAGCTGAAAATCATTCAGCTAGATCGTCCAATGTGTTACGTTTAAAATGAGTGAAGTGTCAGTGTCATAACAACAAATATGGCCTCCCATAAAGTAAATTCTTCGCCGCGTTTCGGGACTAAGTTGTTTTTATCGAGAGACGTCGGGGGCATCGTTTGTGATTTCGGAGTGCAAAAGATTGAAAAGAATAAAGCAGACCTTTAGCTTGGATCCCATATTGTTATTTCGACGCCCGCCTTCCGGCAAGATGGAAAATTCACGTGGATCAATTGGCCGTAAGAAATCGCTGTGCCATTGAGTCGTCGGGTTTACAAAATTTCTATATTTCTAATCCAATTGCATCGAGCTGATTATCATTCTTCATTGGTGTTTTATGATGTTGGAGACTGAATTATTTAGTAAGGAGTTGAATTGAGGTTTTATTTCAATCCCACAAGTAATATAAAAATAATAAAGAACAACTATTGTCTCCTCATATATTATTTCGTTTGGTAACACAGTTTTTTTAATAATGGTAACCCTGTATGCTATCTCAACGCTAGCTGTTTTGTTAAACGTAATTACGTAACTCATTGACAATCGAGCTGAAATATTTTCAGCTGTTTTACAAAACCGAGCTGTATTGCCAAACATCTAGAGTTTTAGAATAACAACGGATTATACAATTCAACTGCGACAGATATATCCCTTCCACGTTGTATATGTTAGCAGCAGACTGTTGATGTTGGAGCTGGATGTAAATGAGAGTCCAAGCTTGCTGAATAGCATTTATTTCTCACCAAGGGCACACGTTATGCACGATCTTGTGTAGAAGAGAGGGCATACAATTGTTCAATTATGAATGACAACTCAAAAATTAAAATAAATATAATTCTGTCCAATAGAAAATCAACCCTCTCGGCCTGGACCTCAACAGCAACCTGTCCAAAGCGGAGCTGGCGAAGGAAGTGGCGGTGCGCGTGTACCGCGCGCACGGGCTGCTGGGCTACTACCGCGGGTACGCGGCGTCGCTCGCGGCCTACGTCCCTAACTCGGCGCTGTGGTGGGCGCTGTATACTGCGTACCAAGGTAACAATAACTTTCTATTGCTTCTTCTTCTTTTTATCGTGTGTGTTAGTGACTAACACTAGTGTCAGAGTTTTTAAACCGCCTTAAAGCCTCTGACATGGTTTTAGGTAACGACCAATGTCAAAGACAGTTCTTCTTCTCTTCTTATCGTGTGTGTTAGTGACTAACACTAGTGTCAGAGTTTTTAAACCGCCTTAAAGCCTCTGACATGGTTTTAGGTAACGGCCAATGTCAAAGACAGTTCTTCTTCTCTTCTTATCGTGTGTGTTAGTGACTAACACTAGTGTCAGAGTTTTTAAACCGCCTTAAAGGCCTCTGACATGGTTTTACGTATCGACCAATGTCAAAGACAGTGACCGGGACCGACGGCTTAACGTGCCCTCCGAAGCACGGATCATCTTACTTATCAGACAATCAGGTGATCAGCCTACAATGTCCTAACCAAACTAGGACAACAACACAAAGTCGTTGCCCCCGCCGGGAATCGAACCCGCGACCACCGGGTATGAGCCGAACGCTCTAACCACTACACCACGGAGGCAGTTAGTTTCTATTAGTTTCTATTGCAATATCCCAGCATCAATCCATCCCAAATTCATTTCATAACCCTCAGACCTTTCGCTTTTTCATGCTTTGTCTTCTGCCAAAACCTATTCAAGGGTACACCTTTCATAGGTATATCCAGGAATAGGTCTTGGCAGGAGCGCCACATGACAACAACTTCTACAAAGGACCTCTACATGTTAGATCTGTATCCCCACGCAAGCCTCTTAAAGGACCAGGGTGAAAAGACCCGTGATTCTCAAAGGAGATACAAAATAAATTGTTGGTGTCCTAGTTTGGTTAGGACATTGCAGGCTAATTACCTGATTGTCTGATAAGTAAGATGATCCGTGCTTCGGAGAGCACGTTAAGCCGTCGGTCCCGGTCACTGTCTTTGACATTGGTCGTTACCTAAAACCATGTCAGAGGCCTTTAAGGCAGTTTAAAAACTCTGACACTAGTGTTAGTCACTAATACACACGATAAGAAGACAAAATAAATAATAAATATATAGGGACAAAATCTTTGGGAGAGGCCTATGTCCAGCAGTGGACGTTGTGCAGCTGGAATGATGATGACATAGGGACAAATTACACTGATTGAGCTAGCCCCAAAGTAAGTTCGAGACTTGTGTTTTGGGATACTAACTCAACGATACCATAATTTATAACAAATACATTGATAGACAAACATCCAAGACCCAGGACAATTTGAAAAAGGCCATTTTCCAACCTCCGTGGCGTAGTGGTCACCGTGGCTAGTCCGCCGGTTGTTCCCGGTTCGATTCCCTGTCAGGGCAAGTTGGAATGTGGCCTTTTTCAAATTGTCCATGGTCTTGGATGTTTATCTATTTATTTGTTATAAAATACAGAGAGTTGAGTTAGTATCCCATAACACAAGTCTCGAACTTACTAACTATATCATCCATCATGAGGTCTTTTTAGTCTCCACTGCAGTAGCACGACCCTCTCTGTACCATTAGAGCCATACTAGGCCAGAGCAGCCAGTGGATATTGGGCCTACACTCTCCGGTCTGGCCAGACGGGTGGGAGAGTCTTATTGATGTTTATAAGCTTTCTTTAGCTTGAGGATGCAACCGGGAATAAGTGAGGATGATGATGATGATGACGATATATTATCATCATCTCAGCCTTTTTGCCCACTGCTGAACCGGTTTGTAGGGGGACCTAAGAGGGAAGATCTTCCCGCCAGGCATGATGACGCGCCTGGGGAACCCCGGCTCCATTGTTTGTATTTATGCAACCGTTCGTTGAAACTTTGATAGCGCGATGCAGAAATGTATAAGATTGACGTTCGTTCGTTCAGCGCCATCTTGTACAGTTTTAATTAACTGATAATGTACTTCACACTTTTTGGTGTCGAAGTTGTGGCAAAGAGGTCGCCACCGGTACTGCCACTACAGCTGCAGTGCGTGTAAAAACGGTTTTAAATCTATTGTTTGAATCAATAGTCTATTTTCATAGACCAAATACATAAATAAGGGAGTTTCCAACAACTCAAATCAGATACTTTTTTCCATGGTATAATAAAACAAGGTATTCTCTTCCCGAGATGGAACTTGACTACGTCATGAAAGTGTTGCCACTGATTGTTCTTTTCAGTAAATTTAAGAACTTTCTCAATTAGTTCATGAATATTAAATAAAATATTAAGTAACTTAGCTATTTAGTATGTCGCGATTCTCGCGTGATTCATCAATTCAATATTTAATAATTTGATATTTAATGACTTTTAATTCGAAATTGGTATATAAAGTTCAAAAATGCATTACGCTCGGGTAATTCAATTTTAACACAGTGGCAACACATCAAACTGATGACGTCGTCAAGTTCCACCTACGTCATCAGCTGTCACGGTAAGAGAATACCTTGTTTTATTATACCATGCTTTTTTCTAAACGTCAAAACAAACATTTTCTATGGGATTTGTACGAAATAAAGACTAATCAGTTTCTTTGAATCAAATAGCGCTCTTAATATCAGTTTTGCCGCAATAATAAATCTAAAATCACGTTATAAACGGATATGATCAATGAAAAGTGACATTATTTTTTGACGTTTTTAACCGATTTTAAAAAAGGAGGAGTTTATAAATTTGGCCGTATGTTTTTTTTTTATGTATGTAACGGGATATCTTCGTCAACCGTGGACCGATTTTGATGATTGTTTGTTTTATTTGAAAGCCTTTACTCTCAAGTTGGTCTCATATTAATTTAGTAAAGACATGATGAAGAACTTTGGAGATATGGAAGAAACTCCTGAAAGAAATTGAAGTCGGTTGTTTTTTTGTTAAAAATTGAATTATATCTTATTAACAGTATCAAATAATGTATTTTGACTCATTAAACTCCTGATTGTTGACAGATGAGCTCTTACGAGTGAGTCCGGCGTGGGTGTCGACATTGCTGATCCAGTGCGCGGCGGGCACGCTGGGGGGGTTCACCACCACCATCCTCACCAACCCGCTGGACATCGTCAGGGCGAGGCTACAGGTATGGAGAGGGTTTTTAAAGCCCCGGTAAAATAGAGGGGTGTTGTATGTTTGACGTGTCTGTGTGTCTATCTGTAGGGTCGAAGCGCCGAAACGAATAGGGTGATTTTGAGGGTGTGTTTTTTGAAATGCTGACTTGATCGAGATATTTTGGTTTTTATTTGCCTGGGAAATAACTTGCTGTAAATTGAAAAGAAAAACAGATGTCCGCCATCTTGCATTTGAAAATTACCTGCATACGTTCGATAATTACGATACAAAATGTAAAAATAATTCTACATATATAAGTAGATATAATAGTTTTTCTCACAACCAAGGATGCCGAAGATTGTACGAAATGGAGAAGAAAAAAAGGAAAGCGGACCCCGGATCCGAAACAACATAGCTAGACGAAACCGGGATCAGACGTGTAATACAAAAATCCTTCATGAGTGGCCATCTTGAATTTCAAAATTTCGTTTTTCAGGTGGAAGGCGTAAGTTCGATGCGGCAAGTATTCAAAGACCTTTGGCACGAGGAGGGCCTCAGCGGGCTATACATGAAGGGCCTTTCCGCGCGCCTGGTGCAGTCCGCGTGTTTCTCCTTCAGCGTGATCCTGGGCTACGAGAGCATAAAACGGGTAGCGATCAGCGACGAGTTCCGCCCGCGAGTGCGCTGGTGACCGATATAAAAAGTTACATCACATGGAATTAGTTTTATTTTAATCCACCGTATGCTCCTCATTTTAACCCATTATGGGAGTAAGGACGACGCTACAGGTCAAAATGCAATTAGTTTTAGTTTTATCCCCTATATTCTCCTAATATGTATATAAGTTCAGTTGTTGAAGAGGTAACAGACAGACAGAGTAACTTAATTCGTAAATAAAGTACACTACCAGAAAGAAGGGGAGGGAACGAAATAAACACTTTTTAAAGTAGATTCATTTTTTAATATAACATCAAATGTTAAAATATTTACAACAATAAAAATAAACCATTTCCCGTTATACGGGGTCAGATCCTTCCTAATTATACCACGACTGGGGTTCTATGTTAATTATACCCTTTAACCGCGAACGTCGAAATAATCCGACTAACATTTTTGTGCCCATTCTGCGAGCGTCGTCTATTTCCGACCAAAAACCACTGTTCGTATTGCACATGACTTAATTATCCATATCCCTTTTTGGTTGTAGGTATTTATATTCGATCATATGGCACTATGCCTCGCGCTCCGAGCACGACAACTGGGGGGTCACTCCATAAAATAGTAATACGTTAGTCGTACGATAGTGATCCTATTTATATGTCAAACCAAATCAAACTTATCATCTTATGTTAGTGATCAATGTTGCTTGACATTAAAACGCGGATACGCAATAACGTCTGTCTTGCGAACCGTTTTTAGAGTAACCCCCCTGATATAAAATTTCCACATAACTTAAGTATCCACATCTCTTTTTGATAGTTGGTATTTATCTTCGATTTACTCGCGCTGGGAGCAACTATCTCGCGGTGAAAGGGCAACCGAGCTCCCAGCTTCCGTCCTTATAAATTATTTCTACAAACCCTTCTCGCCAAATAGCTTATTAGTTACTTTAACTCTTTCTCCACTCATCTTCTCACTTTTTCTTCTTACAACTTCAACAATTCACAACTTTCCAACAACCATATAGAGGGGAACGAAATCTTGCACCAATGTCGACTGACATTTTACAATTTTCTTTTAACTCTTTATTCAAACATATCCATTATTTATTTATTTATTTTTAAACTTTATTGTTCCAAAGTACAAATATACTTTTAACTAATGGCGGACTTAATGCTAAAAGCATTCATTTTCATAACCTTTTTGGAGCTCTTTCTTTTAAGTTCTCACTCTTTCTCTTTTCGTCATTTTTCGCGATCCGTCTCCAAATTCGTCTCGGTATTGTTTCGTGAGGATTCAATAAATTCACAACTTTCCAACAACCCTCAAAATTCTCACTTTTTCTTTTTCTGTTCTCTTTCGCGATCCGTCTCTTAGATTGGTTGGTCGTCTTCAACACTTGGAGCAACCGTTTCGTAAGAATTCAACTCACAACTCTCTAAAAACTGAGAGGGGCAAACGAAATCTTCCACCAGCGCCGAATCATCAACAGTTTTCTTTTTAACTCTGCCTCCTTTCTTTTTCTTACTCTTCTTTAGACTCTTACTCTTCTGAACGCTCTCACTCTTTCTCTTTTCGTTCTCTTTCGCTATCTGTCTTCTGGGTTTGTTGGTCATCGTCAGCAAATGGTGGTACTGTCGCACGTGGACGGAGATGTTTCCTTTATGTGCGGCTCTGTAGTCGCAAAAGTCACACTTGAACGGTTTCTCGCCAGTGTGAGTCTGAAAGACAAAAAATATATAGTTGGCTTTCTGTGTTATCATCAGCCGGATAACGTCCACTGCTGGACATAGGCCTCACCCAAAGATTTTTAAAATGAACGATAATGAGCGGCCTGCATCCAGCGCTTTCCAGCGACCCCGATCAGGTCATCTGACCACCTCGTAGGTGGGTGCCCTACGCTTCGCTTGCCGCTTCTGTGTTATGTTATGGTATGTATTATAATATATAGTTTATTTGCTAGGCAAATTCAAAAAAACCCCGACTGTCAAGAACGCCACCTAGTGATGAGTAATTACAGTTAGACTTGATATACGTAGCGCCATGTATTATTTGCTAGAGAAAGACCTGACTGTCGAGCGTTAACCCCTACTAAATTTTAAAAAGCTGAACCGCTTTTCATCAATCATAGCTAAGAACAACCCCAAGGGATTCTCAATTATTTCTAAATTATTTATTGCCTCCTTAATGTACAATACAGTGTTACAAATTTGCTTTCACGTTAAAAAAACCGCATTGAAATCGATCTATCCATTCGAGCACTAAAATGCCACAGACAGACATTAGCGTCAAACTTATAACACCTCACTTTTTTATCGGTGGGTTAAAAATAGTCAAAATATATGACCTCAAAAATCTGCAGCTTCATATATTTTAAAACGGTAGATATTTAATTTTGTATGGAGCCGCAGTATTTTTTTGCGATTTCATTCAAGGGATAGGAGAAACCGATAAATAGAACCTACTCAAGCTACCCAACATTACCATAACGGATCGGACAGGGTTTGTTAACAAACTGTATATGCTACCAATGACAGGAACTCTGATATCGAGATGTAGGATTTGCCAGCGCCATCTCGTATGCTTCTCGTGAACTATTTCAAATGACATTGGTAAACTCACCCTGATGTGCAGTTTGAGCTCGCTCTTTATGAAGAACGCTTTTCCGCAGTAGTCGCACTGGTGGCCGAGCCGGTCCTGGTCGTGCACCCTGCGCTTGTGCTCCAGTATCTTACTAACGATCCTTATGAAGTGGCCTTCGGCCCCAAAACCAGTGAAAAATCACCGCATGCAACCAATAGCAGAAACTCTGATATCGTAATGTAGGATTTGCCAGCGCCATCTCGTATGCTTCTCGTGAACTATTTCAAATGACATTGGTAAACTCACCCTGATGTGCAGTTTGAGCTCGCTCTTCATGAAGAACGCTTTCCCGCAGTAGTCGCACTGGTGTCCGAGCCGGTCCCGGTCGTGCACCCTGCGCTTGTGTTCTAGCATCTTACTAACGATCCTTATGAAGTGGTCTTCGGCTTAAAACCAGTGAAAAATCACCGCATGCAACCAATGGCAGGAACTCTGATATCGTAATGTAGGATTTGCCAGCGCCATCTCGTATCCTTCTAGTGAACTATTTCACAAATGACATAGGTAAACTCACCCTGATGTGCAGTTTGAGCTCGCTTTTCATGAAAAACGATTTCCCGCAGTAGTCGCACTGGTGGCCGTGCCGGTCCCGGTCGTGCACCCTGCGCTTGTGTTCTAGCATCTTCTTGCGGGTGCTGTACGCCTGTTGGCAGACGTCGCACGACGTCGTCCTGCCAGAGTGCCTTTCCTCGTGTAATTTTAATTGGGTGCTCTGTAAAAGATTGATTTTAAACCTCGTAGGAAAGTACGGAAATAAAGAAAGTACTCAGAGTATATTCCACCATATAGGTCATCAGTCATCAGATATAAACCTTAGCTTTTTATTAGTTACCAGTGATGACTTACGGCTCTGAAACATGGTCCCTTACTATGGGTCTCATAAGAAAGCTCGAATGCTGTTTCTCTACGTGATCGAATCATGGAAATTCGTAGGAGAACAAAAATCACTGATATCGCCCAACGGATTAGCTCGTTGAAGTGGCTGTGGGCGGGACACATAGCGCGACGAACTGATGGCCGATGGGGCAAAAAGGTTCTCGAATAGCGACCGCGTATGTCAAGGTGGTCCGATGACCTGACCAGGATCGCTGGAAAGCGCTGGATGCAGGCCGCTCTGGATCGGTCATTTTGGATATCTATGAGTGGGGCCTATGTCCAGCAGCGGACGTTATGAGGCTGAAATGATGATGATGATAATTAGATGATGACTTGCTGCTTGTTGGAATAAAGACAAATTATCGATGAAAAAAAAATAAGATGGTAGGTAAGTGTGATGGTACATAGGAACATCTGGCTAAGTGGATGGTCCAATTGGAGGTGGCGGGCTGCAGAGGGATAGGAAGACCGAGGAAGAAGTGGATAGAATGTGTAAGGACAGATATGAAGGGACGAGGGGCTAGTGCAAATATGGTGAATGATAGAAAGAAGTGGAAAGTTGACATACAGAGCCGACCCCAAATAGGGAAATGGCAAGATGATGATGATGGTAGGTCAGTGTACTCACTGAGACACTTTCCCCGCAGTGCGGGCACAGCAGGCACTTGTCCCTGCTGTACGGATACTTCTTGTCCCGGTGCATTTGCATATAGTGGTAGTGGTGCTCCAGCTTGGATGTCACGATGCTGTCGCACTGCAACAAAACAAAGTTGAACAGCTTTCACGGCTATGCCGGAGACCCATACCATCCCGTAGGCCCCGTACAAGTCATACAACGCTGCTAGGTGGCTTTGTACGGGGTAGTCGTATCGAACTCTCGTTTTACAGCACAGCGGGCGCGCTTCCTGTACGGGTCGCCCGTTGCGGCCGAGCCGTACGGGTCTCCCGCACAGCTGTTTAACTAGATACATTACACTATCACGTCTTTAACCCTGACGGGGTAGAAAGAGCCCAGAGGCCACACTTAAAATTATGGTGGAAAAAAACCGGCCAAGTGCGAGTCGGGCTCGCGCACGTACGGTTCCGTACCATTATCTACACAAAATAAAGTTTGTTTTATGAGAGCCCCCACTTAAATATTTATTTTTATTCTGTTATAGCAGCAACAGAAATACATCATCAGTGAAAATTTCTGTCTAGCTATCATAGAAATAGGGTACGTTTTTGTACGAAACCTGAAAATAAATCAAAATAGTAAAGGGATGCTAGTCGCATCGCCTATAGACATGATTCCTAGAGATTTTCGCTTACAATCTACGCGGAAAGAAAAGCAGCTGGTATATCACAGGGCATTCCCACAAACTAGCAAGAAACTCCTAGGTTTATGTTTATAACATACAATGTGGAAGGGACATACCCGTAATAAAGTAGATCACTATAGTATAATGATAATAAAGTAACATTGAAAAAACAAAAAACGATATTCTCATACAGATTGCCAGGTGAACACTTTCTAATTTAAATATATTTTTTTAAATATTTGACTATTATTTTAATTTCATTATACTATAGTGATCTAGTATAGCCTGTGGTTTGATTTATAATGGGCATGTCCCTTCCACGATTTCCCTATACAATAGCGAAATCTAACTAAGAAACTACATATAAATACCTCTTCACATTGCATAGGAAACTCTCTAGTGTCTTCCTTCTTTTTTATTAGCTTCCCATCATCATCATAACTGTCATCTGACTCCTCAGAGGTTTCATCCAATTGGTCCTCTTCTTTTGGTACAAACTCTTCATCCGGTTCAATCTTCTGCTTGGTGTCATCATTCTTCTTGATGTCATCTAAACCAGCGTAATTTATGTTTTTGCGAGTCCTGAACCTCTTTTCAACAATATTAGCCACGTTAGGTTTTGATACATCGGGCACCCGAATCCTCTTTTTCACTATACATTCTTCATCTGAAGAAAATACATTTAAAGAGACCACTCTCTTTTTATTAACTTTCTTCTTTTTAATTTTGTTCCTTAGCCTTCCTTTGCGTCTACCACGTTTCTTTATTACAACTTCATCACAATCTTTTGCAAAGTCTTCTATATAATTATATTCTGGTATATATGACTTATCATCATTAAAATTATTGATTTCTGGCTCATCTAGTGCTGGTTCAGATTTTATTGGATTTGAAAATGGATCAATTTCAGTGACTTCTTCTTTAAATGGATCAGTACAGTATTGGCTACTATTTGAATTGTTTAAGTTGGTTATTTCTCCTGTGCTTGGACCTTCATTGTCATAAGAATCACTTGGTTCTGTCTTGATAGCACATTCTTCAGAATTTTTTACAGCAAATGGTTGAATGACGCCTGTTTCTGATGGGCTGCAAGATAACTTCGACGCAATGCCATGTTTGTTCCGGTCAAGATCACGAAGTAAAGAGACTGTGAGCTGTAAGTTAAAAAAATTAAAAGTTACAGACTGTCATTTTTCTTAAAGATTTACTTAACAATATCACAGCTCTGAAGCTCCATACTTGGCTACCAAATAGTCACACAACTATAGTTAAACAATGTGTAAGACATATAATATGCATAATAAATCGAACCATGAGCTAAAGTTTGTTTGTAAAACTTTATTGTACACATATACAATGTATTAGAAAAAGCACAATACAAAGGCTTATTCCAGATAGGGATCTGTTAGAGTCAAAGTACTCAGTCAGTACTCAAAATTTGTTTGGGAATGTCAGATTCTATTTTGGTTTCTTTTTTTGGTTCAAATTGATAACTTTTATAAGTCAGATAAAAAGAAGCATAAATATTTACCGGTAATTCCAGACTTCGAAAGTCTGATAACAGTTTCTGTGCCCTCAGAGCTTTTTGTATGAAGTTGTATGAGCGGTGCAACACAGATCTGCACTCAAAGCAGGCATAGCTGCGATCATCCAACACCTGAAAACAGAATGGGAGAGAGGATTAAGTTATCCATAGTAAATGATTGGATAATACTCAAACGGCCCACACCAATCACAAATCCCGTAAGAAAAAGATGTAGGAATGTACAACACCACTAAAACTATGCTGGGGTCCTGGGCACACAAGAATTTGGGGCCCTTTTGAAAAATAATGATGTTATCATTTGTTCAATGCTAATTATCATTTTCTACTATGGTCTTCTATTTAAAATAGAAGCTAGCATAACGGGAGAGCATGCATGAAAAGAGTTATGAGTGTTGACGAAGCAAAAGAGGTTTGAGTAAGTGGAAATCCATAGTCTCTGCCAACCCCCATTGGAAACAGGCATAAACATATGTATGCATGCATCTTCTATTTACGAAGTAAGCTTAGGAAGTACACATGTAACTTTTAACGATTATTAAACAAAAAAAATTACTTCAAGTACTTAACAAGTAATTTTTTTTGTAAAAAATTACACATACATACATACTATCACATCTTTATCCCTAATGGGGCAGACAAAGCATTTTGAGTCTTGCAACTTTAAGCAGCAAGCTTTTGTAAAAAATTGAAGGTACATAAAGTGCCCATAAAAAAATTTTTGTGAAGAAATGGGTAAAATGTCGTTCGGGAAACTGGCAAGTTACGTGGGAAACAAATGTATGGCCATGCTGCCTCCACCAGGCCCCGGCAGGCATGATAGACCCAAGAAGTGCTGGCTTGACGTCGTCAAGGGTGATATGCGTGCCAGTCGTCTTACAACCAGTGATGCTCAAGACCGTGCGACGTGGAGAAGAAAAAGCCGGAAAACGGATTCAGGGCTTTGCAGCACTACAGCTGAGGATGCAACTGGGAATACATTGAGATGAGAAAGAGAGAGGGGGAGAAAAGTCGGGGTCCAGGGACGGTATGGGGAATATACGAAACAAAGTTGCAGATCTCACCTCAGAGTATCCATTTTCTTTAAACAATTTCTCAATAAAATGCCGCTCTTTACTATCAGATAGAATATACTTCTGGGTTAGGCCTATTCTGAGGCAAAGTCGGCAAAATATCACCTCACCACAAATTGGATTTTCACTGGTTTCTTCCATGATAACTTTAGAAATAATATTATTAAATGAGATATTAATAACTCCACATAAGTATTTGCACACTATAATAGGGTTGAGATTTGTGAAACAAACAAAAAGTGAATTATAATCACAAAAACACCACAAAACATTGAAAATGGCTGACTGACTTTGAAGTTGACTTAATGTGAGTGACAGACCAGATTGGCTGTCAATGTCAAGTCGAATAGGTTTTTTCTGCGTTTGGAGTTGGGTTTGTTTTTTAACCCCTGATAAAAGAGGGGTGCTAAAAGTTTGACTCTGATGACCGTCTGTAAAAGCAAGTACACCACCACAAGGGAACTTACTTATTCACGTAAAAAAACACTTCTATGCTGGTCTGGGAGAAAAGAAAAAACGTAGAATGTACCAGCTGCTTCTCTTCCCGCGCAGATCGTAGAAGCCGATCGAGGGAATGGGCGAGATTTGGATCATGGTAATAGGCGATGCGGCTTGCAACCCATCACTATTTTGATTCCTTTTCCATTCTCACGCCCACCACCACGCTAAACGTGGTCTTTGAGTCTGACGGCCCTGGGCTCTGTCTACCCCGTCAGGGATATAGACGTGAAAATGTATCTGTACGTAAAAAACACAGAGATATTGAAAGAAAGAAAGAAAGAAAGAAAAATATTTTATTTGATATATTTATGTATAACAATTATAATAGCAGTTCTCAGCAACTAAAACTAAAATATTTGTGCCTAAATCAAAATGGCCCCCTCTCAGCATAATGTTGTGGCCTACCGACCACAACGCTGGTCTTCCGAGGACACCAAATAAACAAATTAAAAATAAACATCACATACATAAAAAAATTAATTAAATTAAACAAGCAAACTAGCAAGCAAACAAACTAAGGTTGCGCTACATCAATTCCGTTTGTTCATAAACAAATTAAAAATAATAATAACAATTGATTAGGTTCTATAAATACTTAATTATAAATTGAAATAATAACATTATATCGCAGCAATTTTACAATTTCTGAACACTTAAAATATATTCTTTGTATTTAAATTTAGGTTTTAATTCTAATAGGAGGTGGGATGTTATTCCAACAACTAGTTGCAGCGTATCTGAAACTGCCTCTAAATGCGGCAGTTCTATGTCTTGGACAGATTAATTTAAGCGGTCAGGTTCTCGTGGTAGCCTGCGAAATTGCATTTTTTTATACAGATATGACGGATTTTTATTCTTAATGACACCAAATAGCAATGAAGCAAAGTGAAGAGTACGCCTAGATTCCATGTTCAGAAGATTATTGTGATTCAGATACGGTGTTATACGAGCTCTTCGAGCTTCGATATTTTCAAGCTAATCTATTGCATAAAGAGCATTTAATATAATTTTTGAAGACCTATCCATAGATTAAATAAAAAAAATATTTGAGTTTCAGTGTATGCGGAACCCCCAAAATCATTGTTTTTTTTCTATTAAAAATATAAAAATCTTAATGCGGTTCACAGACTACATCTACTTACCAAGTTTCATCAGTATTGTTCTTAAAGTTTTGGAAAAAAGTGGCTGTGACATACGGACGGACAGACAGACATGATGACGAATCCCTATTGGTTCCGTTTTTTGCCATTTGGCTACGGAACCCTAAAAAGTTTCATTTGAATCCGTCCAGTATTTCCGGAGATTAGCGTGTACAAACAAACAAACAGACAGACATTTTATTTTAAATTCTTACTCTATTACTATTTCTGCTTCGCCCCAAATTTTTTTTTTTTGGTAAAGAATATATTCTATGTACAGACATATATATTACTGTTTTATAAAATGTACGGATAGTTAAACCTATAATTATGTTACCTTAATTATATCATATGCGTAACGTTACATCATATACTATGACAAAATATGTTCTACAAGTATAAATAGGGTCATAAATATGTACACAAAGGAATTCCGCGTGAATCAAGCTCTGATTCACCATGTTTATAATCGAGTAGCCTAACGGAAACTGAATGCTTATCTAAAACTAGAGGCAGCGCGCGGCTTCGCCCGCGTTAACCACACGTATGAAGTTGCGGGCGTGATGCAATTTAGCCTATAGCCTTCCTCGATAAACGACCTAACTAATACCGAAAGAATTTTTCAAATCGGACCAGTGGTTTCTGAGATTAGCGCGTTCAAACAAACAAACAAACAAACAAACAAACAAACAAACAAACAAACAAACTCTTCAGCTTTATATATAAGTATGGATAGAGAGGACGTTTAACTCGTGTTGCTAATAAAGATTATAAGTATGTAGGTACTGAACTTACTTGTCTCTCGACTGCTACTGCAAAAAAATTACCAAGTGCGTGTCGGGCCATGCGTAGTGTACACGGTTACCAAATGATGATAGTTTTGTTTCGTTTGACATAGAAATAGGATGATAATATCGGACGACTTTCCTGTGTGTGTGGAGTTCTTGATAACACGCATAGTTCGAAATAGTAATCATCATCCCAGCCCTTCTTCCGCCCACTGATTAACACAGGAAACTTTTACTCTTCCTTGCTGGTCTGGGAGAAAAGATAAAACTTAGAATATACCAGCTGCTTCTCTTCCCGCCCGATCGATCGGGGGTGGGGAAAAATGCAAGTCATATTAACAGGCGATGCGGCTAGAAACCCATCACTATTTGATTCTATTCGTGCATTTAAGAGTCCGGCGACCCTAGACTTCTCCATACAAACGTAGTACACGTTTAATTTTGAAACCACATGTCAGATTCCGGTAAAAATTGGTAATTGTAAAGAAATTGCAATTATCTAGGGTTATAACTGGATTCCTATAGTAAAATTATGAACTGGAAAGAAAATATAACGATTTAGAAGTTTCCCATACTAATGGTCAATAATGATATAAAACACTATATTCTATTTCAAGTTCATATTTTTACTGTCGGAAACTAAATATAAACCTAGATAATTGCAATATCTTTGAAATTACAAAATTTTGCCCAAATCGGACATGTCGTTTTGAAATAAAACGTAGACTACGTTTGTATGGAAAGTTGTATTTTGGTCTAGGGTCGGGGGACCCTTAATTCCATTATACTACAGTGATCTAGTAAAGCCCGTGGTTCGATTTATTACGGGTATGTTTATTTTTTCTTTCCTTCCACGTTTACATGTAAGTATAAAACTTTTTATCCCGGAAAAATATAAGGATCCCGTGGTGGGATTGTTAAACATTTTACCACGTGGGTAACGCCGCGAGCATCAGCTAGTCAAAGGTATAAAGTGTAAAAAAAAGTAGGTAAGTAGGTACATATTTATCACTACGCAAAATTACCGATAAGCAAGCACAATATTTATAACTGGGTCAATTTTAAGATAAGTACTTAAGTAGTCCTGAAAAGTAGGTAAGATAGTTTGTCTGAAATTAATGCAAAATTATGAAAAAAATAGCTGTAAATTTGTCAAACTTGTCATTTTTTTGAGTCTTCTAATTATACGATTAAAGTGAATGACATTGTATGATTACAAGACTACTTATTATTATCTAATATGAAATTTTTTTTTATTCGAAAAGCACAAAATGAAATAAAAAACTTGAGAGGTGTCAAGGGACGCCCGGATGGAACGAAGTTCCTTTCGATTAATTAGGAGAGAGAGAGACAGACAGAGAAACACGCGCACGCCGCACGGCTTACAACTATAGAAAAAAGTGTCGTTACAACTTTTGGTCTTAATTTTTTCCGTCTAGCCTCATTTCGCAACGCCATTATCTATAAAAATCACGTTTGTTGTACGGGAGCTCAACTTAAATAATTTGTTATAGTATTTGTTGTTATAGCGGCAATGGAAATACATCATCTGTGATAATCATTTCTCGACTGTCTAGCTATCACAGTTCTTGAGATACAGCCTGGTAACAGACAGACGGACAGGCCCAGTCTTAGTAATAGGATCCCGGTCATCTTCTCGTCTGCTTGAGAGGTATACTTTACTTACGAACATAAGTATAACTAATAATATGAACTCGAAAATCATAACCCTTCTTCTGTCGTACTTGGGTAAAAATAATCTAAGTAGGTAAGTATATTTTTTATCACAAAGTCTGTCGCGAAGTGACCGCCAAGCGATAAGCAAATATTTGAAAACGAGTTTAAAATTCTAAGAAGTAGTCTAAGCATCGGACGACCTCAGCAGGGTTGCTGAAAGACGCTGGATGCAGCCGCTCACGGTCGGTCGTTTTGGAAATCGTAGTGACGTAGACATTTAGTAGACACAATCCGTCTTATTATAAAAACAGGACTAACTTTAAACCATTATCCGCCCCAATCAAGTTAACATCTAGTAAAGTGAAAATAACTCATCTGTCAATGTCAACTTGAATTGGGTGGATAATGGTTTAAACCTAGTAACAAAGTTAATCCTGTTTTTATAATGAGACGGAATGTCTCTAGACGAGCGAATAAAAAATACAGCTTCTCTGACTGGAGTATAAATGCGATGTTTTTAGTTATACAACGAGGAAGAGACATACCCGTAATAAATCGAAATAATGAAAACAAAAGAAAAGTAAAAGAACAAAAAATTATTTCTCATTTTTGGAATGTAATTTTTTTTTACTGTTATTTTCTTTTTATTATGGTATATAGGTATTGATCTAGTATAGCCTGTGGTTCGATTTATTACGGGTATATCCCTTCCACGTTGTATAAGGTTTTACAAATATACTGAAACTATTTTAAGGCCGAATTCAGCCCATGATACTGAACAACAACTTTCCCCAAGAACTACATATATCAAAATACGAAAAGTAATTTTTGCCCTCCCAAACCAGTTGACCGATCAGCTGATTCGAATTTGATGGAAAACCAACAAATATTTTTCTTTGATATAATTGTTCCAAGTTTTTTAGTTGTAGATAGTTTTAAGGTTTTTTTCTAGTTGTAATTTATATCTTAATTTTCTTTTTAAAATTATAAGTTATTATTATATGTACATACCTATATTTATTTATTACAAGTAAAGTGTACAGTACGTTACATCATTTACTTAGTAAAAATGTGGATAACAAATCTTATTAACAATACCATACGTTTTATTATAACTTGCGACATGAAAGGGCGAAAATTTTTACGACTGACCGAAGTAAAATCAACCTTATGCCACTACAATAAAGATTATTTTGTATATTTGGCCAATAACAAAGGGATGGGAAAATAAAAATCCGATAAATCGATAAAATTGTTGCATTATAAAATTCTACTATTAACATAAATATACTTTAAGTATTAAACACTTTTACCAAACAACACACATAGGCTGTCATACCGACGGAATAAACAACAGAATATATTATTTTGTACATCCATTCAAAAACGTTTGTAATAAGTAGGTATAGACGTGGTATAGACTCACGTAGTAAGTAGACCTGAGGTGCTATTTTTCAAACGCGGAATCACTAAACGAACGATTTTCTGAATGGAAAAACCAATTGTTTAGGTGACTCCGCGTTTCGAAAATAGCACTTCTGAAATGATGGCGCCTTGCTTGTTTTTTTTAAATATATTCTGGGCTAACCCATGTTGAATTTAGTTTTACCGCAATATGGCGAAGTCCTCCAACTTTTTTGTTAGGGTTCTACATCTGTCAGCGCGGAACAGAACAATCGCATGCTGTTATACTTTTCGGTCGCTCAGAACCTGCATTTGACGGTCAAGAACCGCATGGCATTAACAAATGCTACGTTCACTTACTTCATTGTTTTACTATTGTGTCAATTTGTGTCTGGTATTAGTAAAGGAACGGTTAAGAATCTCCTTATCCTAGACTTTTCCATAGGTACACACGTAGTCTACGTTTGTATGGTGTAGATGTAAAGTGTAGTTTGGTCTAGGGTAAGGGACTCTTTAAGCACCGACCGTGCTGAAGCGTTCCATCGCCAAGTGTTGTTCCGTGCTGCCAGATGTATTTAATGTATACCCCTTTACAACGTGGAAGGGACATACCCTTAATAAATTAAACCACAGGCTATAATAATACTGGGTATACTAACATTGTTTGTAAGTTTTGTAATGCTAACATTAAATGGACGTCTGTCTGAATGAATAGGTATAATAAATATTTATAATCATCATCATCATTTCAGCCGCACAATGTCCACTGCTGGACATAGGCCTCTCCCAAAGATTTCCAAAATGACCGATCTAGAGCGGCAATCAAATATTTATAATGATTATAAATAAATATATAGGGACAAATCACACAGATTGAGCTAGCCCCAAATTAAGTTCGAAACTTGGGTTATGGGATAACTCAACGATACTATATTATATAACAAATACATATTTAAATAAACATCCAAGACCCAAGGCAATTTGAAAAAGGCCATTCTCCAACTTGCCCTGACCGGGGATCGAACCCGGGACCTCTAGGTCAAAAAACAAAAATTAAAGTTTTGACATTCCCATACAAATTGCATAGGCGACTGCAGACTTGTATGGAAAAGCCGTTTTTTTTTAAGTTCTTGACTGAATTAATTTCATTATACTATAGTGGTCTAGTATAGCTCGTGGTTCGATTTATTACGGTTATTCCCTTCCACGTTGCATAGATTGTTATCATAAACTTGCCATACAAAACAATCACGGTTAGTGTAGTTATATTATTTATTAAATAGCCATTGTGGAAAAGATATTGTGCGAAACAGCGAACTACAACACTAATCAAGCGTTAAAACCGATCAACTTTTGCTCAGGCGTGACTTTTATATTTCTTATAATTTAGCTCAACCATTCTGTTTCTGCATCAGGTGTTCCATTTTCCAAAATCAATTATACCCTATATGTTATTAAATCGATCCCATTAAGTTTTGCTAAGGCGTAACTTTTATATTTCTTATAGTTTAGCTGGACCATTATGGTTCTGCATCAGTCGTTCCATTTTCCAAAATCAATTATACCCTATATGTTGCCCAGGCTTAACAGTTATTTAACAAAAAAAGTTTCATTTGAATCTGGCCAGTATTTCCAGAGATTAGCGTGTACAAGCAGACAGATTTTTTTTTAAAATTCTTACACTATTACTACGAGTATATGTCCATCACCCCAATTTTTTTTGGAAATATATTCAATGTACAGACACAATTAAATTTATAACTTCATGATATGTATAGTTCGCTGCCCCGAATGTTTATAATTATAATCAAATAGCAAAAAATACTATTTTACGAAACAAAAACATGCTCGTAACGACCAAATAATTGAGGTAGAATAGGTTTTCCTTTCATTTAAAAATTCGACACGTAAAATGACTGTTTTTCCATTTATATACAACAGCCTAGCAAATCTCGTCTTATAGCTACGCCATCCGTTGGTCATACATACATAATAAAATATACATGATATACATCTATAAGGGCCTTCGCTAAGTTACGCGGGCGCACGCGACGGGTTCAGTCTATCTCTGTCACAAACGCTACGAGCGACAAAGACAGGTGACCCGCGGCGGATTGTGCTATCTCTTTCGCATTTAGGGTTTGTGACAGAGATAGACCGAAACCCGCCGCGTGGGCCCGCGTAACTTAGCGAAGGCCCTAAAGGTACGTTTTAATACTAAGATACATGAGATGGCAGTCACATATAGGGAAAATAGTGTAAAAATATACCTAAAAGCGAAAATGTGCTACGCAAACGTGTACCGTGAAACGTGCCAAGTGCGGGTCGGAGTCGCGCACAAAGGGCTACGTACCATTCTATAAATCGGATTGTATGCCCCACTTAAACATTTATTTCTTTGCTTTTAGGGTTCCGTAGTAAACAAGGAACCCTTATAGTTTCGCCATGTCTGTCTGTCTGTCTGTCTGTCTGTCCGTTCACGGTCCTACTCAGAAACTATAAGTACTAGAAAGCTGTAATTTGGCATGGATATGTATATCAATCACGGCGAAAAAGTCGTAAAATAAAATATGGAAACAAGTTTTTTTTAGGGTAGCTGCCATACATGTAAAGAGGAAGTCAATATTTTTTTCTCTACAAACACAATGTGTGGGGTATCGTTGAATTGGTCTTTCAAAAATATTGTGAGCTTGGAAACACCATTTTACGATTTAGGGCTCTATGTCTGAAATATTTAGGTTTCAAGTGAAATTTTTTGTTAAAGTCACGTGTCCCCCCCCCCATCTATCTGCTAAACGGTTATATATGGACACGTGAAAAAAATCACAGCTATAGTATACATAATGTAGTTCATAGGAAAACTATCAGAGCTAAGTAGGGTTAACAAATTAAAAAGTTATAGGCGATCAACTTATAAAATGTACTCGAAAAGGAAAATTTCATACAAATTCAATAGATACTTAGACTTTTTAGTGGTATGAACTCAAAGTTGGCATTTACAACTACGGAACCCTACACTGCGCGCGGCCCGACACGCATTTGGCAAATTATTTTAGTAATTGTTATAGCGGCAACAGAAATACATCTGAAAACTTCGATTTAAATTACAAAAACTACAAATACAGACTGGTGACAGACAGACAGACGAACGGACGGACAGCGGCGTCTTAGTAATAAGGTCCCGTTTTACCCTTTGGGTACAGAGCACTAAGGGCCTTCGCTAAGTTACGCGGGAGCACGCGGCGGGTTTCGGTCTATCTCTCTCACAAACTCTAAATGCGAAAGAGACAGCAGAATCCGTCACGGTTTACCTGTCTCAGTCGCACGTAGCGTTTGTGACAGAGATAGACTGAACCCGCCGCGTGCGCCCGCGTAACTTAGCGAAGGCCTTAAAAATGAGATGGTTAGAATACTAGTCTGTATGGGCGGTGGTTTCCGAGATATATGGCGAGATCGACCAACTTATCTGCTAACCTTAACTAAAACTAAATTAAGCTGTGTCAAATGTATGTTTTTTTTTTAATTTAAATTTTTCTCTTCTCCGACACCAGTAGAAGCTTTAGCATGACGTGTATGTACTCACTTTATAGCTATATTATGTTTGTCACAAACAATACTTACTTGAAGTTATTTATTACATTTGCCAAGTAAATGATATAATTTCCCTAAATTAAAATGAGGAAGGAAAGTCCATGTGATTCCTTGATAATTAATAAACTTATTTCCTTAAAGAGATACAATATGATTTTTCCAGCATCCAGTGCTGTCTGTCCCCTTTTGAAATAAATTATTTGAAAGGAAACTGAGATATCATTTAAAAGTTTATTTTCATTATGTCCTAGATTACCCCTTCAAACTATTTTATAAACTACTTTTTACCGTCTTATTATAAAACGCAAACTAACTTTGTTTTGTTACTTTAAACCTGTATCCTACCAAATCAAGTTGACATCTAGTAATAATGCCACTGTCACATCTAAAATGATAACGTGATTTGGAGACGTATTTTGAAATCACTTGTCACATTACCAGTTTCCAAACGGACGCAATTTTGAATCGGTAGTTTGCGAAGGATTTGCAACGAGTGGTCTTGATTGACCACTCGTAATTTTGACATATGTAGCGTAGATATGTCATCGAAACCAGTCATGGGAAATCCGTTCCAATTCACGTTGCTTTTTTATTAATGTTCGAATTTTTGACGTGATAACGTCTTTAAAATCGTTTTAGTCGGGTGACATGTTCAGAAACTTGTGTCACACCAAAACCTCACGAGCGCGATCGCAGGTATAACGAGAGAGAGACGGACCGATCTCCCGTCTCATCTCGAGCGCTGCCAGTCATTCCGTGAAACGACGTTATCACGTAAACATCTCGATCGTAAACCTACTTTACAAACAACCAATTTTTTTTAAAAGCATAGACGAATTATCGATGTTTTCTGCGTAAAACAATATTGTTTTCGCTGACACGACGGTTTCAAAAATACGATCAATTTGTATTTTACGCGAGCGGTGAGTTGGAAAACTACACGTTTTGTGTTTCGCTGAGTCCCTCAATGAAAAATAGCACTCTTGGTCGGATACTGGTTTACACTTGGTAACAAAGTTAGTCTGCGTTTTATAATAAGACGGTTACCGTTTAAAGTGAGAACTTCTTCTTCCATAAGTGGACGTTTTTCGTAAATGTGCTAAGGAAAGCTTAACTTATTTTTTAATTTAATTTATTGCACTTAAAGTCTTAAGATTATAGTACAAAAGGTACAACTTAATGCTCAGCATTGTCTACCAGTTCACCTTTGGGATGTAGCAGAAAAGATGGCAGATGGGGTGCAAATTTAATTACATAAGAATGTATATCGAAAGAAATAAATTTCACTTTACAGCATTAGACCCTGGAAAATTCTTGTATCCCCTTAAGTATAGAACTTTGGTTATACAAATTAACAGAAGTACTTATTATTTCTGTTAATGTGTATAACTACAACTAAAGTTAGTTATAGTAAGAAACTTGATATATCAAGTTTCTTATGGTACAATATCCGAAAGTTTAAGGTTAAGTTTCCTAAAGCAAAGGACACAAATATACTTTATAGTGAGTTGGTGTTAGGGCAGCGCTACATTGGATTGGCATGGCATGGCATCTGAATTTTAAAACAAGCTTTATGTCAAGTGATATAAGATGCATAACCGCCCGAGGGCGTCTTTTCGGCGGCAGGCCGCCGGCCGGCTCTCTGCGTTCAAGCGGTTATGCATCTTATATCACTTGACATAAAGCTTGTTTTGAAATGACGCGTCGCTTCCGATGGCATGCCATGCCAATCCAGTGTAGCGCGGCCCTTATGCGTAAAGCTTTGTTAGGAGTATGAGCCGTGACCGTGACAACAGAGTTGACTCACAATTTATAATATTTACATACAGATGTCCATCCATATAGGTACAGGATAAGATAGATGACATACAGATTAAAAAAGCTACAGTAGGTAGGTCTAACAGTTTTTGATTTTGCCTATTTTAACTTTTTAACCACCAGTATAAGTTTTTGGCGCAAATTCTGTCCATGATACTGAACTACTTTCCATAAAAAAATTAACAAAAAAATAAAAAAAAGCATTCAGCTTCCTCACACAAATCAGCCAGCCAAACGGATTTTGTATGAGGACGAATTTTGTTTATCCATTTTTAATAACTTTTTTTATAGAAAGAAGTTCGGTATCATGGACTGGACTTGCTCCAACAATTTAGCTGGAGTTAAAGCCACCCTGTATTGAATAATTATCAATGCAGATTAAAAATATCACACTTTTATGGCCACTAACACACAAGAAGATCTACATACTAACTTCGTATTTATAAAAATTCACAATCATTTGCTAAACCTGTTTTGTTAAAACATTTTTTGTCCTTTTCCCTTTTTACAATATTTGATATAGTAAGAACAAAACAAAACACATCATCAAGTCTTTTTAGTCTCTCGCGCGCGACCCTCTCTGTACATAGAGCCATACTTGGCCAGAGCAGACAAAGCACATTTTAACTAAAAGAGGTTTAGCAAATATTTGTAATTTATATGAATACAAGGGAAAATTTTTGACCACAAATGATGATTGAATGCGAGATCAATCTTTTAACTTTACTATCACATGTAACCCTTGAGAGTGTTGACACATTCCCGCCGCGGCAGTGGTATATGCCGCTGCGGCGCCGTGAGGTTGTATTTTGTTAATTCGTTCAATTATACAATATGTTAAAAAAAACCTTGAACCCGATCCGTTAGGGTAATATTGGGTAGCTTGTGTAGGTTCCATTTAACAAAAATCAGCAGCTTCTACATTTTAAAACGGTAAGTATTTAATTATCTCCCATGCTGGTCTGGGAGAAATGAAAAAACTTAGAATGTACCAGCTGCTTCTCTTCCCGCGCAGATCGTAAAAGCCGATCGAGGGAATGGGCAAAAATGCGAATCATGTTAACAGGCGATGCGGCTAGCAACCCATCACTGTATTGATTGCTTTTCCATCTTCTCGCCCACCATGACGCTAAAAGTGGCTTTTGGGTCTTGCGGCCCTGGGCTCTGTATAGAACCGCCAGACCCAAAATGCTCTGTCTGCCCCATTAGGGATAAAGACGTGATAGTATGTATGTAAGTATTTAATTATTTTTTTGCCATTTCAGGGATGGGAGAAACCGATAACCTACACAAGCTACCTAACATTACCTTAATGGATCAGACAAGTGTTTTTTTAATATACTGTATGTAACGCCGTCGGCGTCTTTAACAGCGGCATCGTCTTTTACAAGGCGCGGCCTTAAGCGCCATATTCACGATCCAGCGTGCTGTACGTCCCTTCAAGGTCGCGGTGCTGGATGTAGCCTATTCACGCATCCAGCAACGCATCCAGCAAGCCAGTGTTGCCGGTACTCACACATTTTGCGAGCCAGTGTTGCCCTCTTGTGTTGTTGTTGTCTGTTGACAGTTCTAATCTGATGCAGTAGTCGGCTATGAAAACCAGTGGACTCGCTAAGATAGATTTTCTGCCAGAAGCTCCTAGCAAATCAAAGGAAGTCTACACCAACTTTGGTTGAGTGTTTGGAAGAACTGTCAACAGACAACAACAACAAAAGAGGTCAACACTGGCTCTCTAAATGTGTGAGTGACGGCAACACTGGCTTGCTGGATGCGTGAATAGGCTACATCCAGCACAGCGACCTTGAACGGACGTACAGCACGCTGAATCGTGAATATGGGGCTTTAGTGTCGCACCGACGGCGCACACATCAATTAAGCAAATGAACTTATAGGAAGCAGAAGTGACATTTCTAACTTTACTAGCCTAAGACTGCCATCTCAGTACGTACTACGGGAAGCCTCCAAGCTTACAGCAACAGCACAACAGTGTAAAAAATAAGGGCAAACTGCGCAATCTGAACCAAATCCTCGTATCCAGGTCATCTTGCGTGCTCTTTTGCCGCTGCTGTCAGTGCCTCCCCAACTAGCACACGGTCACCTGCCGCTAACTCAAACTTGAAGTCCTTTGGAGCTTCAAACAGCAAAATTATCGTACTTCCCATGTTAAACTGGCCAAAAAGCTCCCCTTTCTTCAAATTGACCTCTCCTAACTCTCGTTCGTCAACTCGGTTTCGTTTTCCTTTCGTGTTGGTTTGTAATTCTGGATCTCTATATACCTCTATGGATCCTACGTTCGTAGCACCGACAGCCGTCATGCTGAAGAAGCCATGTTTCCATTTACCTATGTAAACGGCTCGTTCGTTCAATGTAAACAAACCTGGTATCAGTTTTGCCATCCAGGGATTAACCGACAGAAGCTTTCCCGAGAAGTGTCTCCGGAATGTGGATGTCCAGTCGCACGGCGAATGGAATCTGTGGTAGTCTCCTGGAGCTAAATAAATGATGCACTGGTGCAGTATGTTCCTCTTATCTGTTATTAATGAATCGTAATAACTGTCTCCCTTCTTTTGGGACCACTTATTGTCTCCTAGGAACTCCTCGAGGCTGTAGGTGACTCCTTTGACTTGTTCTATCTTATCTGTGTCTGCCGGCCCGCAGTTTAGGACTACGCCATCGCAAGGGGACACGCAAGGAGCTGGAGAGATGTACCGCGCTCCGTCACGCAAAGGTCGCGTGAAAAACGCGGACAAACTTTTATAATATGTTAAATCACTCACTGCTGCGTCGTTTAGGTTCACATTAAACATTTTCACGTAGGTGCCGTACACGAAACTCCTGATGTAAGTGGGGAGCTCGCACGCCGCTATGTGCCCCCACAATCGGCTTGTTATCCTAAACGGAAACATTTCGTAAAAACGTATCTCAACTTTCGACACTTCATAGTTGATGCTCGCGCGAATGTAACACCATCCCACGTACATTACACTTCCCAAAGGCACCCAGCGAGTTATTATGGTCCTCAGATTCATCCATTTTGTCTTTTGAAGGGAATTAGTCGAAGTCTTTGTTTGGTGTTGATGCAGCGTAGATGTTTGGCGGAACGGGCAGTGCGGGCGCCGTTTCAGCATCGGGTTTATGACTGGAAGGCAGCTCCGTATTAACGTCGGCGGGAACATATTTCATTCGACCACCTTCGGATGTCGTTAAAAATAAATTGTTTATTTTTCTTACAATTTCCGTAAATTGATTCGCGCAACGTCCGTTTAGTTCACCAAGAGAAAACCACAAACAATTTTGATTGATTGACATTGACAGTTTGGTTTTTTCATTTTTTTTATCTTCATAGTGTTGTGTGTAAAACAGCTACCAAGTTGGGTAGTGTAGTGGGTGGGCTAATGGATTTATGGGTAGTTAGGCGGCAGGGCATTTGCATACACAGCTCGTGATTCAGTTCGGTTCTCTTATTTTTTATCAGATGAAGAATGAAGATGAATGTATAAATAGTAATAAATTTTGCAAAATTATTAAAAAAATATGCAATACACACCTGTATATTTATTCGATTAATTACCGATTTTTGGGGATTGCTAGATTTGATTGACAGTTCTCAACTATGGCGACTCGCGCTCTAAAATATTCGTAGTATGACACATAGCATTGTTGACGTTATTATTCCAGTGAAATTTAGTTTTATTCTTTCGTTTTATTATTTTCCTTCTTTAATTTCGTACTCATATGTCCTTCTGCAATGGAGATAATACCGAAACCGGCTCACCAAACAGTGCTCTGGAGACGTCGGAGTTCCGTGAGTGCAAAACAAATTTTCACGAAGAAGATGTCACGATTGAAAAGTTTCGGGGCTTCGGAAAGAAACCGGTGGTCGTCGTGCCGCGTCACGATATCACCCCGTACCTAAAGAACCCATATTTCCACGGCGAGTCGGCTAATCCCGGTAGGCTAATGAGATACATACGGGATTGTTCTGTTAAGGTGGTCAATGATGACTTAGTAAAGTTGAAAAACTCGTTTCTGATTCGGTCTCCGCGTTCGGACATCTCCGAGTCTAGAGCGGACGAAGCAATGGGTCATTTGAGGTGTAAAATCTGCAAGAAGATTTATTCCAATGAGAAGAAACTACAGAATCATGAGAAGAATAAGCATATGATAGTTTACCGGCCGGAGAGCAAGCCGCAGAAGAAGGTGTCTTTCTCGGACCATGTCATAGTGCATGAGGTAAAGGAATATCATAAGTGCAGGAAATGCCCTAGGATATTCGAAGACTATAAGTCTCTAAAAAGCCACATGAAACAAAGACATAAGAAACGTAAATGCTATATTTGTAATTACTGTAATAAGAACTTTGTTGATAGGATGTTTTTTAAAGTCCACATTCGTTTGCACTGTGATGTGTGCGGACAGCTTTTGCCGAATAAGGCCAGATTGGCGGAACACCGGCGCATAGTCTGCGGAGTGCTCAAACTCCACACTTGCAAAACTTGTAACTACAACTTCTTTAGCTTTATGGACCTAAAAGACCATAGTTATGAGCATTTAAGTACATTTTTCATTTGCGATATATGCAAAGATCAATTCGGAACAAAATGTGCGGTATCGCACCACTTAATGTTCCTACATTCGAAGCGTAGACCACATTCGCTGTACGACATGCGAAATTTGGGATCAGAGAGGTTATACTTATGTAAGTTCTGTGACGAGAGTTCCGTTGACCGTGATCTGATAGAAGCTCATGTGCAAATGTTGCCCGACCTCTCCAACCGTGTCATAACGGGCTACAAAGACTACTATTTCTGTGATCAATGCTTGAAGAAGTTTGACACAGAAAAAGACATGTTGCAACACAAGTGGACACATTTTCTAAAGACCAGTGACAATTCGCAGATACGAGAAACAGTACAGACTCCACAGCGGATATTGCAAACTAAATTCAAAATTGGGGAAAAAATACCGGATCACTTCCTGCCGACTATAGTCCTGGAGAGGATCAGTATGGGAGGCAAAGTAGTGGAGGATACCATTGATTTCGTTGACGTTAACAACTTTGATGTTGTTCATGGAGTGATCAAGAAACCGATTGTAGACCCGAAGAGCAAAAAGACTATTATTTCTAGGCATCAGTGTGAGGTAAGACATATTTTAAATATTTATTATTAGTGATATTGCACTAATATTTAATTTCTATGTTCCATTGGGCAAATGTCTGTGAGTTTTCAAACATTTTTGTTGTTTACTTTTACAATCTCTTTCTAAATGTCTTATTTGGATACAAATCCATAGAGTCCACTGGTTTTTACAGCCGATTGAGTGGCGGACGGCGCCTCAAGACCACAGTCTGAAAAACTATCCCAGCACAGCACCCTTCCTTAATATCCAGAACTTCATCCCTAAATATCATTAAATTAGTTATAAAATTTTCAGATTTGTCAAAAATACTACTCTTCAAGATACTGCCTCACTCGCCACAAGGAAACTCAACACAGTGACTATGAGAATCTACGATGCAACGTGTGCGAAGAAACTTTTGTTTGGCCATCGTTGCTCCAGTCACATCGTTGCATCCGTTCTTACATTCCCAACGAGATGCCATTTGACGATGCCAGGCCAGAGATACACTTTGATAATCTTCATGAACTAACTCAAAACGGTATTGATGACTTCAATATAATGGATAACGATGATTACATGAACTCTGTGGACTTTGAGATTCCAGCCCCAATCGTTACGTTGAATGAGTGTGAGGAACAATTTATTCCGAATAACAATCACTTGCAAAACTTAGGTTACAAAGTCGTTATGCAAGAAGTGCCCATAGAATTCTAATTTCAATTGGTGTTAAGAGGCAACAGGAACGCCAGCGGCGCCCTCATATATAATAATTATTTTTTAGAAAATGAAGATGATTTTTCATAATTGGGTCCATGATACAGTTTCTAAAGTTTGACTTTGTAGTGTATTTTTGACAAGTGTATTATATCTATAGTTACATTTTTTAAGATTTAAAACTGAAAAATAATATTTCCATTAGCAAATTATCTTTTACAGAATGACGAAAGTATAGTTAGGTCACAGATTTATTTTTATGGAAGGGGGAATGGGTGTGACGACATGTTTGCTTTTCATATTACGTTAGCTAATCTAATCATGCTATATAATCCTGGACTAAGGGGTAAGACAAATTTCCCTCTTTGTATTTGAAGACTTAGTTTTGTATTAGTATTAATTAGAAGTACTTGAGCTTTGAGGTACCTGTAAACTCAAAAGAGGCCCAAAAACAAATCTAGCTTGATTGAATATCTTACTCAATTTATTTCATTCATCTTCTTTAACGCAAGAATAGTTCTATATAAGGCACCACTGGCGTTTTAATAACAGTTAAAGACCTCAAATGCATGCTCACCTAAAGCTTCAACTCACTGTAATTTTCATCCTTAAGGCGAATACAGGGTAGAAGTGGCGCCCTCATTTGAAATAAATTGTTTAATCGTAAATGTTTTAATAATTATAATTTTACAAATTGTTAGACATTAGATAGACCTTTAAATTTTATGAATTACTTTGAAAGTATTATTGGTAGTCCTTTAAAACGCGTTTCTGCTAGATGTGTGGACACTATTGCCAAAAACAGGTATTAAAACGTGAATTACAACCAACGGTTCATAAATTAATTTAAAGGTCTATCTAATGCCTAAAAACTTAGCATTTTTGTAAATTTTTCTTTTTGAATATTATTTATTTTTATAAAAAATTGAATACTTTGGAACAATAAAGTTTTGTATACTAAAAGAAATGCAAAATTTAATTACCATTACTACTATTTATGATTAAACAGTTTATTTCAAACAAACCACTTTTGCCTGGAATTTGCCTTATTAATAAAAAGACATTAAGTACATTAGTTGTTAAATAAAAGTGTATTTTCCTGTGTAGTAGTGCTTCAAAAATGGACTCAATCGAACTATGAACGGTATTCCTATGTAATATGTCGTCTAGATATAAAATGTACATAAAAACTTATACTCAATTAGTACAGAACACGTTGTACAGAAGAAGGCTGATGTTGCATCGAGCGAGCGTGAACGCCTTTCTCAAAAATTACAGCAGTAGGTTAGGTGAAGCACTTTCTGTGCGGCTGTGAGGCCAGAGTTATATCCTCACGCGACTTGACCTCTTGAGTTTGCACACTCTCATGTAAAGTCGTTTGGGCGCCTCGTCTGCCCTGTCTAGGCCTTAAATGCAGAAGATGAAATTTATGGACGTAGAAACAAGCATTTGTGGTTATATCCGCTCGACGTAAAATCAGCCCAAAAAAATACTTTTAAGTGCTATATCTAAATTGAAAAAAGTTCAATTAATATAAGAACTAGTGTCTATACTGAAATTATGGTTGTAATGTATGTTTGGTCTTTATCCTTTTTATTTATACTTGTACTTTAAGTTTTGCCATATTATATATTTAATCAGAAATA
The DNA here is from genome assembly GCA_963555685.1 of Acrobasis consociella. Lineage (NCBI taxonomy): Eukaryota > Metazoa > Arthropoda > Insecta > Lepidoptera > Pyralidae > Acrobasis > Acrobasis consociella. The sequence continues at coordinate 6,626,453 of OY743132.1, read as the reverse complement.
GTTATTCTATGAAACATAGTAACTCCTTTTTATTGATACATGACATTAAAAATTAAAAGATTGACAAATAAGTTGGTGAACCTTACTATATCTATTGCCAGTTAACTGTAATTCTATGGCAGTTACTTCAAACATTATTGTTGGTTGACTGGTAAGTAAGGCTTGGGCTTTAAGTCCGCCATTACACTTTTATTTGTGTATTAAGTTAAATAAATAAATAATCATGCAATAGGGTTCCACGAAATGAATATGATTGTCGCGTGACGTAAAGTCATGCAGCAGCAGCCACTGATTGGTGCTGTAACAAGGGTTTTCAGAAATGTAACACCAGGTGGCAGCAGTGACGTCAGGTCCAATTTACTGTTGTCATTGGACCATCAGTTGACAGGTTCTTTTGCTCCGTCAAATGTATCCAAAAACAGCAGCTTATTGGACCTGACGTCACTGTGCTGCCATCTGATGTCACATATTTTTGAAAAGTTTTTGGCGGATGATTGGGATAAATGGATGATGCTCTACTGAAGGGAACATAGTTCTTAAAGCTAAGAAGGCAGAAGCGGGGCCGAATCGCGTGTGAAATAATATCTGTATGTATGTTCACGCTAATCTTCGAAATTACTCAAATTTACGCGGTTTTCAATAATAGATTAAGCTCAGCTCAGGGCTATGTTTTATTAAAATCTGATAGCAGCAAAAAAATTGTCATTTTTATTAAATTTCGGACGAACGAAGTTGCGGGCACCAGCTAGTAAAAAAATGTATTAACATTTTGCAAATTTAACAAACTTTGACTGAAATTAATTTAGTCCGTCTAGCTTTTCACCGTTAGTACAGGACACGTACGTGAAAAAGAGTTTATAAACTAGATTAGAAATTAGAGTTTTGAATCTACCAAAATTATACTGTCAACTAATAAATAAATAAATACATAGGGACAAATTACACTGATTGAGCTATCCTCAAAGTAAGTTCGAGACTTGTGTTATGGGCTTATGGGATACTAACTCAACGATACTATATTGTATAACAAATACATTTAAATAGATAAACATCCAAGACCCAGGACAAATTGAAAAAGGCCATTTTCCAACTTGTCCTGACCGGGGATCGAACCCGGGACCACTACGCCACGGAGGTCGTCAGTCAAAGGTTACTAATTCATATAATAATTTAAAGGCCTAACAATTTGCAAAATGTTAATCATCACCACATTTACGATTAAACAATTTATTTCAAGTGAGGGCGCCACTTCTGGCCTTTATTCGCCTTAAGCTTATTAATTGATGCTGAATTCCAAATAATTTGTTGTGTGAATTGGTGTGCAATGTGTTTGATTAGGAGCTCAAGCAAGTTCTTCCCAAAGAAATTATATACAATCTAGAATGCTTACGAAGTGGCAAAGCTATTCCCGAAAAAAAAAAAGGTTATACCTAATTATAACTATCTATACATCATTACACTAGGACGCAGATAACAGTCCCCTAGACCAAACTACACATTTCCATACAAACGTAGTCTACGTTTTATTTCGTAACGACACTAATATATAAATAACTAATTGCAAAAATATTGCAATTATCTAGGGTAATAATTGGTTTCCTACAGTAAAATTATGAACTTGAAATAGAATATAGTGTGTTATATCGTTTTTGACCATTAGTGTGGAAAACTACATTTTCTTAATCTCTGTAGATCATTATTTTTCCGTCGGAAACCAACTATATTAGATAATTGCAATATCATAAAAAAAAATTTTTTTACCAGAATCTGACATGTGGTTTCGAAATAAAACGTAGACTACATTTGTAAGGTATGGTTGAGGGTAAGGGGATTAATAAGTATTTTTTTTTAGGGAACGTTAAGTATTAAAACATTATGGAAATATAAACTTTAAGTACGTGGCATTAAGAGTCCCCTTACCCTAGACCCAAATACAACTTCCATACAAACGTAGTCTACGTTTTATTTCAAAACGACATGTTCGATTTCGGCAAATTTTTGTAATTTCAAAGATATTGCAATTATCTAGGGTAATAACTGGTTACCTACACTAAAAATATGAACTTGAAATAGAATATAGTGTTTTATATAATTTTTGACCATAAGATACAAAGATAAGATAAAATTTCTTTATTGCACCAACTAAGTATGACAATAATCAAAAGTACATTTCAAATATACTAGGTACAAAGGCGGACTTATCACTAAAGTGATTTCTTCCAGCCAACCTTTGGGTAAAGAAGATTATAAAAGATGTGGGGGAGTTGGCGCAGTTAGAGTATTACAGTGTAGAAAAATACAAGTACCTATACAATTAAAATAATAGGAGTACATACTATAACATATAAACGAACAATAAAGTAATATAAAATGCATAAACTATAAAATTGGTACATACGAACATTAAGGAAAGTAATTTAAAAGTAGCCAGTGAAAAGAAAATAAGAGAAGAGATATTAGTCAGAGCTAGAGGAAAGGTAATGAGACGTCACTAAATCTTTAAATTTTTTCAATGACTGTACTTGGCGAATGTCCAGTGGTAAAGCATTCCAGATTTCTACTGCCTGAACTGTAAATGAGTTAGAATAGAAATGAGTGTTATAACCAGGGGTGGAGAGTTTTAAGGTGACTGTGCTACGCACACTACGATCGGTGTTCTCACGAAAGAAGCTAAAACGTTCTTTAAGGTATAATGGAGTAGAAGGCACAAACAGGACTGAATAAAGAAGGGAAAGGATATGTAAGTTACGACGTAGTCTAATGGGGAGCCACTTGAGTTGAGCACGAAAACTAGAAATGTGATCATATTTGCGTAGTCCAAATATGAATCTAATGCAGAGATTTTGGAGACGCTCAAGTTTATTTAACTGCTCTTCCGTGAGATCGAGGTAGCAGGTGTCAGCGTAGTCAAGGATGGGGAGAAGTAAAGATTGTGCCAGCGCAATTTTAGTCTTAACAGGGAGAAAGTTATGCAGTCTTTTGAGAGAACTCGCAGACGCAAATATTTTCCTACTAACCTCTGTGAGCTGAGGCGACCATGTCAAGTTTTTATCGATCAAGACACCTAGGTTCTTAACCTTCAGACCATCAGTATGGGAAACTTCTAAATCTTTATATTTTCTTTCCAGTTCAGAATTTTACCGTAGGAAACCAGTTATTACCCTAGATAATTGCAATTTCTTTACAATAACCAATTTTTACTAGAATCTGACATGTGGTTTCAAAATTAAACGTAGACTACGTTTGTATGGAGAAGTCTAGGGTAAGGGGACTCTTTAAGTTTAATTTCTAATGTTGGTTTGTCTGAGATTATTACTCGTACTCATTCAAGATTGTATTATAATTTCCTTGGCTCTTCCTCATTTGATTGTGCCTTTTCGAAATGTGTTTGTTTAGGTTAAGTCATATTTTTAAGTATAACGGCCCTTTAGCAATATTCTCAATGTCAGTCATATGCATAAAATATACTCTTTTTTATTCAGTCATATACTCAGTATGCCCCCAATCCTTTGGACGGACAATAGGGTGTGGATTTGGTAAAAGATATGTTATTTTGTTCGTCAATTATTCAAAAAGGACCCATATTTTATTAGTAGTAAAAATTCACAAACAGCGCTTTGAAGTTTCGGAGTGGTGGTCACCTTTAGTTTAAAATCGTAGCTAACCGTGACGTCGCGCGAAATTTAAATGCGCTGTATCTTCATCATTTATTGCTAATCAGAGAAAAAAAAATACGCACATACATTCCTATACTTACTCCCGACCTAAGGAGCGCAGCCTTTTGCCAACTTTTACAAAAAAGCGCTTTTTAAACAATTTTCAAATGAGTAGTAGTGTAGAGTATTGACACATATCCAAACATTTTTTTGTAAATTTGAAAGATATTTTCATTTTTACCAGTCCCACGAAAAAGGTGAGATTTATATTTTAACGTTTTAGCGTTATAAGTTTAATGTGTCTGTGTGTCTGTCTGTGTCATCGTAGCTCCTAAACTAATGGACCTATTATGACCCATTTTTTTTTAAAGCTGACGTAATCGAGATGATTTTTACCGTTGTGTTTAATTTAAAAATGTTTACTTGTTTGTTATGCGCTTTGCCATATTATATTGCGGATAACAAGCTTATGACCCGAAACGTACAAGAATAGTTCATTATATCCATTTTACTTTGACGGAAAAGTGAAGTTGATAGGTTATGGGCCCAGACAAGGGGATCATGGATTTTGTCAGAATATCAATGATTTTTAATGTTAGGAAAACTCCTGCAGTGTACGAGTAATTATGTTGTCTATTTTATCTGAAAAGACGGCAGGTTTAAACTGTTATTCCAAATTTGACTTTTCCTGTTTTTGTTTGACTGCACCTATTGCTTAAGATTGCCAGATTTTTTAAGTACATAATATATTCTCTTGGTGGTAGATATGAAGACCGTTACTCCATAAAATGACACGACATCCGTCTGACAGTCTCGTCCTATTCAAGTACATACTTTTTTTGGTATTTTTTTGTTGCAATTAGTTTTGTCTCTATTATAAAATTTGTCCACGAAGTTGTGTCGTAAGACTGTTTTGTGTGCCAATAAATAAAATACATACATACCATCAAAAAACTATTGTATTATGGCAGAGGTGCTATTTTTCAAACGCGGAGTCACTAAACGAACGATTTTTTGTATGGAAAAACCATTCGTTTAGGTGACTCCGCGTTTCAAAAATAGCACTCCACGTCTTTTTCCCCATAGTGGTAGGCAGAGACTACGGGCCCCACTTGCTACGACGTAGTTCATTTTCTGATGGTATGCATGCCGTCGGCGCGACACAAAAGTCGCGTTGTAAAAGCCGATGCTGCCCTGAAAGAGCTTCGACGGCATTCCAACCAATTGAACGAATAGACTTTAACAATAATATCATTTTGTAGTGCTCAGTATTGTTTGACTGTAACGCAGGCACGTACGTACGTATATCGTGTCCTTTTTGGAGTAAAGGCGCTGGTCGGATCATGTTGTTTTTTGAAATATTTTAGTTGTAACAATATATGTATTATGTATGTCATAAGTTTATTTTTTTGTTGTAGTTTCAAGCATATAAAGTCTGTTCGCGGGGAGTTGATAAATTCAGGGCTTCTTAACTCATTCCAAATAGAGTCCCGCTAATTAAAAAAAAAAAAACTGCAGTTTCAAACAAATATAAACTGTATATAACATGACGCGCAAACACCCAAACGACTCATTCTAAGTGCATTCTAGGACGGAATGGCAATACGTGGCCGCTACGTCCGCTGGCCCGTCCGGGCCGCGGTTGACATCAACTGCCTCTTACAACGCGAACGGCGAAACCGGGAGACAAACAATGACTGCCATACAATTTGCGATAATTAAGCAACAGTCGCTAGTCTGAGACGAAATATAATATCTATCAACTTGCGGCGAACAGACTTTATGTAAGCTAAGAAAGATGTCACTGAGCGTATGTTAGATGCAAGTTGTACTTGTAAACACAATAAATTGTACATATTGAGTTATGTATTTTAATTATTCCTTATATATTTGTGTAACAGTAAGTGCACTCTATCTAGTGGCGGATTTAAACATTTGCCGCCTGCTTTGAAGATGAACACAAAAATGGAGTGGGGGGAGGCGGGATGCTATTGACCTCCCCTAAAATATATAAGTAAAAATAGGCCGGCCTAGGTTACAGCTTATTGGTAAATCAGCCGCTGCCTCTAGGTCAAAGTCGCAAACACTGGTGTCAGACCAGCTGCATCTGACATAGCTTGGCGAGTCATGTAGGTGATGATAACAGCCGGATCAGCCGGGTGAGACGAACGGCAGTGCCTTTCGAACAAAGCTCGAGATATTTTTGCTACTTGTGTTGTGATCTATCAATCTAAGCTTGGATCCGCCCTGGATTACTTAAAAGGCAGTATTTTTCTCATCTTAAATAAGTTTGGTCTTAATCTCTTTAGTTTCGACGTTTGCAAAATACTGAGTACAATTAGCTTCAATAATTCGTTACGATTATGTACATAGGCATTCTCAATGATTTCTAATTATTGGTTCATGTCCCAATTCAATGAATAATAAAACGAAGTCTGTGACGAAGTGATTAAAACTATAGGTAGGTACTCTATAGTGAATGACCGATCAAAATCTGCATGCATCATTAAAAAGTTGCGTAATTTATCGCTGAATAAAGATTTTTCTATTTCTAAAATGTACGAAAATACAGTTGTCCTTCCGTTCTTTCATTTCACAGTACAGTACGTGTCTTTTGAAGTCACGGACTAACTCAACATCAAAGAGTACCTTTATAATCACTTTGTACTTCGTCAATATATTTTATACCTACATATCTCGATTCTCGATTATTTGGCTTTTTTGATTGATGTACCTACGGCTACCTCATGTACCTAATGCTTAGTTTACACGAGTGGGCACTTTTTAGGGTTCCGTAGCCAAATGGCAAAAACGGAACCCTTATAGATTCGTCATGTCTGTCTGTCTGTCTGTCCGTCCGTATGTCACAGCCACTTTTTTCCGAAACTATAAGACCTATACTGTTGAAACTTGGTAAGTAAATGTATTGTGTGAACCGCATTAAGATTTTGACACAAAAATAGAAAAAAAACAGTAACATTTGGGGGTTCCCCATACTTAGAACAAAAACTCAAAAATTTATTTTTAATCAAACCCATACGTGTGGGGTATCTATGGATAAGTCTTCAAAAATGATATTGAGGTTTCTAATAGCATTTTTTTCTAAACCGAATACTTTGCGCGAGAGACACTTCCAAAGTGGAAAAAAGTGTGTCCCCCCCCCCCGTAACTTCTAAAGTAAGAGAATGATAAAACTAAAAAAAATATATGATGTTCATTACCGTGAAATCTACCAGCGAAAATTGGTTTGAACGATATCTAGTAAGTAGTTTTTTTTTAATACGTCATCATCATAAACGGCAATTTACCTTTCATTCAATCAACTCAAATATAAAAATTAAAAAAAACATACTACAAGACTTTTATATTATGATATTTGCTACTACGGAACCCTTCATGGGCGAGTCCGACTCGCACTTGGCCGCTTATTTAATTTTCGATTAATCGGTATTAATACATCACTAAAGTTTGTGTTGCTTGCTGTTTGCTGTCAAATGTCAAATTAGTTACTGTCAAAAGTCAAAAGTCAAAACGCAGTGGGATGCCGTGAAGTGGAGTGGAATTATTTTGTATTTATTTACAAAATTCACTATCAGTACGAGATATTGTCTTCTAATCGTTAGAAATAAGTATAATTAATTACTGTTTACTCTCCTAATGAGTAATCCTTAGTTAAATTACTGTAAAATTGTTAAAACTTACGTGTAGATACACGCCCAACATTTTGAATTTTATTGAGTTTTTATCGAAATAAATCATGTCTGTGAGTGAGAAAGTGTCGCTTTCCGATGCCCTGACCAATGTGGATGTGTTGGATGAGTTAACATTACCCGGTAAGTCCTAATAAATCATAATTATTATCGACAAATAGACGTGTGTTGATGAGATTGGGCGAGGCATTTCCTTTTGCTCACTCCTGACCATTGGTGGGCATAAAGTACAAAAATTCCTGTGCAATCGAGTAGTTATTAGATTTCGCATTGTTTTTTCATTTACCCATTACTATTTTGATTCCTTTTTTCTACTTTCAAACAAGCCGTCAAGCCGAACATGACCCTTGCGTCTTGAGGCCCTTGGTTCTGTCTATCCCTTTTGAGATAAAGACGTTATAACTGTAACAATGTCGCAATAAACACCATCCTTCATGTTCTTACCCACCTTTCTTCAGTTAATTTCATTCATAAATTTAATTTTTTAAATTCCAGACATTACTAGCTCATCATTTTTGACTCATACCACTTTCACTCCTGTTACAAATAACATATCTCAGCACTTGTAATTTCTTGTAACAGTTATATTGTATAATAAATATATTTATTCTCTGCTTCTATTAATCTCTTGCTCTCCGACATCTATAAATTTCATGTGGGAACACACCTTACTATCTGGGACAGATGGAGTTCTCACATAACTAATAAATGACTAACAATACAAAATTTGCACACATGTGAAGGCAAAATGTGGTTGGACGGAACAAAATGTAGGTAGATATCTTGCTTGTCACACATGTTTAACAAATCGATTTGTCTTTATGTTTATCAGATGAGCAGCCCTGCATAGAGGCGGCCCCCTGCTCGATCCTGTACCAGGCCAACTTTGACACCAACTTTGAGGACCGTAATGGCTTCGTCACTGGCATTGCTAAGTACATTGAGGAGGCTACAGTTCACGCCAACTTGGTATGTAACATTTCATAATACGCCTTCTTGGGTAGCTTTATAAGTTTTACTAGCTGAACTTTGTACGACTGTTCGTGTGGACTTTATGACTCTAGAAAATACTCATCAGGCCAAACTACATTTACTAAGGTGTCATTTTTTGGGGTTTCTTATCCTAAGGGTAAAAACGGGACCCTATTACTAAGACTTCGCTGTCTGTTCTTGAGATACAGCCTGGTGACAGACAGATGTCTGTCACCAGGCTGTATCTCAAGAACCGCAATAGCTAGACGGTTGAAATTTTCACAAATTATGTATTTCTGTTACCGCTTTAACAAGACATACTAAAAACAAAATAAAATAAATATTTAAGGGGGCATCCCATACAACCCCTTTGTGCGCGAATCCGATTCCGGTTGTTTGGCTGTTTTTTTAGTTCTTATAGTTTAGCTGGACCATTATGATTCTGCATCAGGTGTTCCATTTTCCAAAATTAATACCCTTCTACATGTTGCCCAGGCTTAACAACTATATAACAAAAAAAGTTTCACATGAATCCGTCCCGTATTTCCAGAGTTTAGTGTGCACAAACAGACAAACTTTTTAAAATAAATCTTATTATATTTTTTTTGGAGTTTAATTATATGTATAGATGTAGGTTGCAAGATGAAAATAGTACATAGAAGATAAATGTAATGAAAATGATTTGAATTAAAATTCCATACAACAGCTCTCTAAAGTTACTTTGTGGCAATCTATATATATATTTATTTATTTAATCAGAATGAGCTTCTCGAGGAAGGCAATGCGCACGCAGTCATGCTGTACACCTGGCGCTGCTGCAGCCGCGCCATCCCGCAGCCGCGGTCCAACGAGCAGCCCGACCGGGTGCACATCTACGAGAGGACCGTGCAAGTGCTGGCTCCGGAGGTCGACAAACTATTGCAGTTCATGTATTTCCAGGTACGATACGGTCGTCATGTCCCCTTATTTATAAAATACTAGGGTGTGTAGCTCCCTATGGGAATTTTGGGATTAAAACTGTCCTAAGTCTTTCCCTGGGTATCAAACTATATCCATATCAAATTTCATTTAAATAGGTTCAGTGGTTGAAGCGTGAAGAGAGAATCACCATCATGTCTTTTTAGTCTCCACTGCAGGAGCACGACCCTCCCTTTACATTTAGCCTACACTTTTGTGAGAATCCTCGCTGGCCAGACGGGTTGGAGAGGTCTCATTGATGTTTATAAGCTTTGTTTAGCTTGTATTTCTTAAGTCGCCTTCTACGACATCCACGGGAGGACTTGGCGTGGTCCTATTCTATTCTGCCGGAAACCACACGGCGAATATGTATATCATGTATAATAATAATAATAAGCCCTTTATTCCGAATTTTACATGTTGTGTCACTGCTACAAATAGTTTTTATTTAATGTTGCGTAATTCAGTGTGCCTCTTGGCATAGGCCTCCTCTAGCATTTTCCACTGTATTCTGTCGCGCGCTACCCTTCTTCAGTGGTGCCCTGCCGTGAGTTTCAGGTCATCTGACCACCTCGTTAGTGGACGACCTCTGTCGCGTTTCCCACCTCTGGGGTACCAATCTGAGACAGCTGTACTCCATTTGCATTGCTTGTCTCTAATCATATACCATACGGACCATCTCCACTTCAGTTGGTCAATACGAGCAAGGATGTCAGTTACTTCTGTCTTTTTTCTTATCACACTGCTTCTTACTTTGTCTCGTTTTCTTATACCCGTCATGCTTCGCTCCGTGGCCCTTTGACATCGCTCCAGCTTTTCCCTATGAAGTATGGTGAGTGCCCATGTCTCGCATCCGTAGTCATACGGTATATCATGTATAATCTTCTATTTCAGCGCAAAGCGATAGAGCGCTTCTGCGGCGAAGTGCGCCGTCTCTGCCACGCGGAGAAACGGCGCGACTTCGTCTCGGAGGCGTACTTGCTCACGCTCGGCAAGTTCGTCAACATGTTCGCCGTACTTGACGAGCTCAAGAACATGAAGAGCTCCGTCAAGAATGACTACTCTACGTACAGAAGGTAATTCTAACAGCTTAGCAGGTAGCCCTTTAAGAACATGACTTGTAAATGTACCAGTTGCTTCTCTTCATCTAAATAGGTTCGCCGACAAAGTTTTACGACTATGAGAGTGCGAGCAATGAGTAAAGCCGCCAACCTAGCCCGCCGAAAAATAGTTGCCGACATATGTCGGCGGGTCGGCTTTGGTGTGTAGTGTAGTAGAGCTATGTATATTGTTGATTTTATATTTTTGACGTTACTTGTGATCATGATTTATAAAGTCCTTCAATATGACGCGTGATTTACCAGTCAGCATATCTTATACCTTTAAACGAGCAATTCTTGTATGTATATATATTTATTTATAAATTTCTGTGATCTCGAAAACGGCTTTAACGATTTCGCTGAAAATTTGTATATGGGGGTTTTCGGGGGTAAACTATCGATCTAGATTAGTTTTATGTTTGGGAAAACGCGTGTTTTCGAGTTTTCATGCGTTTTCCTTTCCACGCAGAATATGGTCGCTAATTTCGGCGCGCCGGCCGCCATTGGCTTAGCTCAGTGGTTAAGGATGCTGACCGCTAGAAAGAGTGTTACGGGTTCGAATCCCACTCGGTGACTTACTTTGGTTTTTTTTTATGTTCAAGTTTATATATAATTTTTTATTTTTAAAAAAATTGTTAATGTTTGAGATGTAACCGACCGAGCAAAGCTCGGTCACCCAGGTACTATAAACTTAATATAAATACCTACATAACTATGTTCGTTCCTGATTAAATAAGGTCCAACAAAATATAGTGAAACTATTTTTTGAGAGTGAATTCAGTCCGTGATAGTGAACAACTTTCTCCAAGGAACACATCGAAATATGTAAAATATTTTCGGTTATCCATATAAACTCAACACAAAATTAGAAATCTGATTTCTAAATCTTATTTATATTTATTAATATTTTCTAACTACATATTGAAATCAATTTAATTTAATGTTTAATTTATGTATGTCAATTCTTTTTTTCTTCGCATACATAAATATGATTCAATTAATATTATATACACTCAAATAAGTTCCTATAATTTCGCAATACCCTGCCAGGGTTCATGTACTTACCTACTATACACTTCTGTATGAGTGCATGTAAGCGATAAATAAAGAAATAAACTCAGATCAGCTGATCGAACTTGTATGGGAGGCCAAAAATTACTTTTCATATTGCGATATGTGTTCCTTGGAGAAAGTTGGTCACTATCACGGACTGACTTCACCCGTAAAATAGTTTCAGTATATTTTGTTAGACATTATATACAGCACGCTATCTCTATTTTGACTCCATTTTCCACCTCGCCCCCGATAACGCTAAAAGTGGCATTTGTGTCTTGCGGCCCTGGGTTGTGTTTGCTTAGAGCCGCAAGACTTAAAATGCTCTGTCTGCCCTATTTGGGATAAAGACGTGTTACTGTCTGTGTATGACAAAAGTACAGAATGAGAAGAGGTTCCATTCAGCCGAAATGAGGATGTTGCGATGGATGTGTGGGGTGACACGAAGGGATAGGATTAGAAATGTATATGTAAGGGGAAGTTTAAAGGTAGCACCAATAAACGAGAAAGTAAGAAGCAATCGGTTGTCATGGTTTAGACTCGTGATAAGAAGAGAGGATCAACACGCAACAAAAATAACTTTAAACATGAAGGTTAGTGGAAATAGGGGAAGACCAAAAAAGAGGTGGATGGAGTGCGCAAAGCAAGATATGGGGGTAATAGGAGTAGATGTTAGCATGACGGGAAACAGAGGACTGTGGAAAGAGAAGACATACTGCGCTGACCCCAGATAATGGGATAAGGAATTTCATATTTCATTTATTCGCCTTTTTTAAACAATATACACATTCATTGTCATGCACTTTACAATGAGTGTTCTTAGTTCTTACAATAAGTTGTAGTAAATAAATAAATAAATATAAAGGGACAAATTACACTGATTGAGCTAGCTCCAAAGTAAGTTCGAGACTTGTGTTATGGGATACTAACTCAATAATGCTATATACAAATACATATATACAAATACATATATAGATAAACATCCAAGACCCAGGACAATTTGAAAAAGGCCATTTTCCAACTTGCTCTAGCTGGGGATCGAACCCAGGACCTCCGGATTAGCGGTCTAGCGTGTTGACCATTACGCCATGGAGGTCGTCAGAGGTAATGCAGATGATGATTGTCTGTGTATGACTAGTTAACAGTATTACGTTACTATATGATTATATTTTTCCCTTGCCAGGGCTGCGCAGTTCCTGAAGGTGATGTCGGACAGCCAGAGCCTGCAGGAGTCGCAGAACCTGTCCATGTTCCTCGCCACGCAGAACAAGATCCGGGACACCGTCAAAGACGCGCTCGAGAAGATCAACGGTGCGTATCAATCATCATCATCAGCCCCATTAGCCCCTATAATTTTTATATCCAATCCAGTGACGTAAATAATATATTTTTAAAACTAAAAACCGACTTCACGTAGTACCCTACATAATCAAATATGACTTAAATGCAATAAATATTTTTAAAGCATTTTGGTTAAAATTAACGTGAGATGCAATCATTCTTAAATTCAGTAAACGGGTAACTCACGTATAGAGTCAGCTACTGCCGACATGTTTCGACCTCATCCGGAGGTCTACATCAGGGCGAATGTGCCGAGAGGCCCGTACACCGCACCGGCTCGCGACACACTGATGATTTGCCCTGATGAAGACCTCCGGATGAGGTCGAAACATGTCGGCAGTAGCTGACTCGTGTTTTGAAATTAATAAATTTTTTTAAAGCATATTCACTTTCTTTGTCACTTTTTGCTAGTCATGTGTGCTGCCATCTGTGTGCGCCTACCCGCAACTCCAATTTTGCCTACTTACCCTACAATAGTTTATATGGCGTTGGGTATCTGTTAAGTTAGTAATTGTATAATCTTAGGGTAAGGATCAGACCGAGACCCGATGTGGCGCGCACTTTTGAAGGAATATATTTTCACATTTTGCCCCGCATCCAAAACATTCTAGATCCGTTACTATATAGTGGCACCATACGTATATTTAGCATTCCTTCTCTTTTTGGTTGCCTGTAAGAGATTGCTTTGGTGATAAGGTCGCCTCTTGTACCTCATTACATGTTATTATTTAATAAGTGTTCTAAAATTCTAAATGTCTTTTAGCGCAATAAAGTTTTTTGTACTTTATTGTATTGCATTGTAATATTCTTCGTGACGTTATGTCTAGATAGCCTATATAATAATGTTTTTCCTTCCAGGCTACGAAGAACTACTCGCGGACGTGGTTAACATTTGTGTGCATATGTACGAGACCAAGATGTACCTCACCCCGTCAGAGAAACACATGCTCGTCAAGGTGAGACGTCACGTTTTCAGGGTTCCTTAGGAAAAGGCACGCGCGCGTAATTTCTGCTGCGGAAATTACGTTGCGCAATTTCTGCTGCGGAAATTACGATGCGCAATTTCGGCTTCATAGAAATTCACAACTTTTCCGTCGCTGTGTATCGCCGAATGCAGCAGAAACAAGCCTCTTGTCGCTTTTAAAGCGTTTCACTGAAAAACTTTATATCAGTTGACGATGTGGTTACTTAAGTTATGTGCAATACGAGCAGCAGTTTTTTGTCGGAAATATTCGAAGCTGCCGAAATGGGCACGACAATGTTTGTCGGATAAATCTGACGTTCGCGGTGAAAGGGGTAAGTTGGATTGGAGAGACCGGACCTACAAAACTGTTTTTTAAAAGTTTATTCCTCAGAACAACCTACATCCTACTTTCATAAAGGCGAATAGGCTTTGGACGAATTTCAATATATACCGAAAACGTTTCGTAATTTATTTTCTATAGTTTACTTTGACCGAAAATTCAATTGACGTACGTTTTGAATTCTAACGTTTATCTGCAGCTATGATCACTAGATGTTTTTAAAAAAATGTTTTCCATATTATAAAAAGAATAAGAGAAGAATGAAATTTCAATATAATGAAAACTTAACCTACACTCCATGGCAAAGTAATTTTTGTGTGTTACTTTCGCCGGCCAACCCACCCCACTTTTCATACAAACGCTCGTACGTAATTATGGCGTTGTAACAGATCTTTCTTGGAAAGTTTTGAACTAACAGGAATCTAGGGCGCTATATCTAGGTTTCTATCGAAATTAAAAATTAAAATTTGGAAAAACAAATTCAGTATAAGTCTCCAAAAATCTGCTTTTTTGTACAAATTTTACCTGAACTTCGGCCGATCATATAGTACTCATGAATTGTAAAAGTAAAGAAAATATTTGCATAGAAACCTTGCAAATGTAATGAAGATTCTAAATCAAAAACATTTATTTCACACACTCGTAAGACTTACTGAAAAACACGTATCACCTGGAACAAGTTTTATGAAATTTCCGCACCCTATGAAAAGTTAATATTCGTTCAATGAATAGTAAATAATAATACTAAATTCATACAATATAATGCAAACTGAGCGCTCAGGTGCTATCTCTCTCTTCTCACTTTGCTTTTTTTTCTATCATTGCGCTGAATGAAACAACAAGCATTTCCAACCATGCTCGCGTTGACGATAGACGGACCGGGAAGGGCCGCCGTAAGTCGCTCGCTCGCTTTTGGTGACAAGCAACCTAACGAACCCAACCTACCAACCATCGTCAAGTTGTTTTTGTGCAATACGGAAAAGGTTACTTCTTATCTTTTATACTTCTGGAAATTAAAATGATTGTTAGTAAAACATCTGCCAAAATAAAATATTCTAGAAAACGAAACATTGTAAATTAAGTTTCTAGAAACAGAAGATATGTAAAAGTCATACCGTTTTCGAACAAATGAAATTCGAATAAAAAAAAAATAGTGACTATGATAGCTTACTGTCCAATGCTGGACTTAAGGTAAGGAGATACCTTTAGTCCAGCAGTGGTGTGAAGGCTAAGTTTGTTATCATAATGCAATCTGTGCAGGTGATGGGCTTCGGTCTGTTCCTCATGGATTCCGACGCGTGCAACATCAACAGACTGGACCAGAAGAAGAAGATTCGATTGGACCGCATCGACAGGATCTTCAAGGTATGCTTACGATCTGCGCAGGAGAAGAATCAGGCTTTGTCTTTTCTCCTAGAAGAAAGTCCATTCATTAACCTGCTTCAAAAAGGGGGAGGACCTTTTATATATTTTTTTCTTTGTATGTTCACCGTTTCATTACACGAGGATGCTTGGACCAATTTGAGATTTTTTTTGTTTAAATGGTCTTTTTTTTTCTATGTATTTTAACCTTTTCATTACACTGAGATGCTTTGACCGATTTGAAATTCTTTTTTGTTTGGATGAATATAACTGTCAGGTCTCATAGAAATGTTATCAAAATCGGTGGTGTACTTTGGTGGTAAAGTCCGATTTTAGTTTTTGAAAAGTTATTTCATGTATAGGCATAATAATATAGCACTTCATAGAAGCGGGGTGTCCTGTATGCCTACTACCACTACAAACGAAACTACACATCCATACACACGTCAGTGTGTGTGTGTTTGCCCGCAATACCCACCGTAAGACGGGAACGAACGAGATGGATAGTATCGACAGTCAAGGGCGTCGCCAGCCGATGGCGCAGGGGGGGCCAAGTTGACTTTACCTACTACAGTTCATACTTTTCTCATTCTCTATGAATGAGAAAAGTAGGTATGAATTGTAGGTAAAGTCGACAGCACATGAAGGTTTTCACTTGTACTACGAGCCTTACATCTACAGCGATTGTAATAAAAACAGTATCTTAGTACTATATACATTTATATTCTGTGACAGTAAGGAGGCCAAATTGTAAAGCTACACGAGCACGAGCTCTTGACTATGCAATAAAAAACGCTGCCCCTGCCTGCGCCCCCCTTGGCGACGCCCTTGTCGACAGTATCGATAGTCCTATCGATATTCCCAATATTGCCGCAGTATCTATAGACTATCGATAGTGGCCTATCGATCGGTAACACTTATTGTGTTTACAGAATCTGGAGGTGGTACCTTTGTTCGGGGACATGCAGATCGCGCCCTTCAACTACATCAAGAGGTCCAAGCACTACGACCCTAGCAAGTGAGTCATGTTATATGGGGAAAAGTTATAAATATTTTTACGACCTCAGTGGCGTAATGGTTAAAATGCTAGTCGACCACTACGGACGTTTTGGGTTCGACCCTAGCTAAATCGAGAAAGGTATTTCACACCGTTAGGGTTACGTACCCAAAGGGTAAAAACGGGACCCTATCTCCGCTGTCAGTCTGTCTTTCTGCCTCTCACCAGGCGTGAACTGTGATAACTAGACCGTTGAAATGTTTATCTATATATGTATTTGTTATGAATATAGTATCGTTGAGTTAGTATCCCGTAACACAAGTCTCGAACTTACTTTGGGTGTAAAATCTCCTAAACAAAGTCACAGATTTATTATCGAAGATTTTAGTAGTTTTTGGATTAAACTTCGTCTTATTCCCAAAGGACTCTACGTTTATTTTAGGCGCTCGATTTACCATAATTTGTCGTGCATTTCACCTCACTGCTTCCGCCCGCCACAATGTTAGGTGAGACAGCGTGCTTTTTGGCCACGCCCACCTGTGAGTTCGAGTCCGCGGCTAGTTCAACCTTAATCAAGCAAAGTGACTGAACATAACTATCTGGCAGGTGGCCGATGTCCTCGAGCCCCAACCCGCCGTCGCCGCAGGCTGACCTCATGGTGCACCTGCCTCAGATCAGGGAGGAACACCAGAACTACATATCTGAACTCGCTAGATATAGCAATGAGGTAAGGAAATAATCTTTTTGACACAAATATAGGGGTGTTATTTTAAGGTACTGAAGGTGCAAAAGTCTGAGGCAGAATAAAAAGTCAAAAGTCATTCATTTATCTTTGGATATTTAATCCAGTAACTGATCCAGTAGTTGATTTTTTGTAGACTTGTTTATGATGTTGGCCCGATGAATATTCCAAGTTTGTGACCTCGAGCGTCGAACGCAACTTTGTCAATCTAAAAACAGCGAAAAAAACACGTTTGTTTGTCAAATTTTGGCGATTAACATAAACAAGTCTGATAGAAATCAGAACTACCGGATTTGACGCATACTACCTCATACTTTCAGGCGACATAGTTACTGGGCCCATTTGTAGCTTGTATTACTTGATAATTGTAATTTTTTCTTTCGATTTTGACGTCAGATCGTCTACTTACAGCTAAGTTTACTGCCGCTTCCTAAGCGGTAGTACAGAAGAAGCGGTAACAAACTGTACTGCAGAATTTTCTCTAAAAACATCAACTAACAATTATACTGATATTAAAATTAGACATGTGGAATGAGAATACAGTGCGGTGGTTCCTAGCTAAATTTGATGAAAATATCCTTTAAAAGTTTTTGAGGGTCAATGCTTGAAAGTCGGGGCTTTTGTAATTTGCATGACAAATAAACTTGTTGAAGTCTGTTAAAACTAATCTTGTTTTCCACAGGTGACGACGACCTTCAAAGAAGCGGGCTCTGACGCTGAAAACAAAGCGGTGACAGAACTATGCCTTCGGGGACTGCAGTTGCTATCGTCCTGGTGCTCAGTGCTGACTGAACTGTGTTCTTGGAAGCTACTGCATCCTACTGACCACGCCAGCAACCAGAGATGTCCACCTGACGCTGAAGAGTATGAGAGGGTAAGTTAAAAAAGAATTTAAAATATTTTTGCAGCCTCCCAAAGTCACTAAAATGAAGACCGTAGGTGGGAGTAAATTAGTTACTGATCCCTTTTGGAGTACTACTAGCCTGCAACTGCTATATTTCTGGTGCTCAATTCTAACTCAATTGTGTCTTGTAAGCTGCTGCATCCTACTACTACTACTACAACCACGCCCGTAATCAGAGATGCCCGCCTGATGGTGATGAATATGAGAGGGTGAATTTAAAAGTGGCTTTTATACCACTTTTAGGCTTGGGGAAACTTAAAAATAATTTGAAGGATACGTAAAAATAATTTGAAACCTTCATAACTGTTTCCCAAAGTCACCAAAATGGAGGCCTTAAGGAGGGAAAATATGTATTTTTCCATGCTGATCTTGAAGGAAAGAAAAGACCTAGAACATACCATTCTTTTATAATAGATGATGCTGCTAGCAACCCATCATTATTTTGATTCCTTTTTCCTTCTTCCCGCCCACGCTAAAAGTGGCTTTTGCGCTCTGTCTGCTTAGTTAAAGCCGCAAGATTCAACATGCCCTCTTTGCCCCATTAGGTAAAAGAAGTGATAGTGTATCCTGCCTATGGGAACATAGGCATCAAAATGTGGGCCTTAAGGCGGAACAAACAGTATTTATCTCACATTTTCAGGCGACTCGCTACAATTACACATCAGAGGAGAAGTTCGCCATGATCGAAGTGATAGCGATGATCAAAGGGCTGCAAGTGCTCATGGCTCGCATGGAGACGGTGTTCGCGGACGCCGCTCGAAGGTCCATTTATGCGGAACTACAAGACTTTGTGCAGCTGGTGCTGAGGGAGCCGCTGCGAAAGGCCATCAAGAACAAGAAGGACTTGATCAGGAGGTGAGTTCCTCTAAGGCTCGGCGCAAACGGACCACCATAACGCGGCCACCAACCACTTTCATACTAATTTAGTAGCTGCCACCAGCGTCACCGTGTGCGGCGAGCCCATACAAAATGTATGAAAACTACAGGAAAGTGGTCGGTGGCCGCGTTTTGGTAGCCCGTTTGTGCTGAGCCTAAGTTTCTAAAAAAGGGTTTAAAGATAAGAAGAATTGCTATAAATTGGGGAGACGCGATAGACTTTGGTTGAAAGTTAGAAATTTAGTTTAGTAAAGTCCATTTAAAGTAGACTTCTTTAGCAGTTTAGATTTTATATTTAATCCTAGATTCGAATTATTTGTCTCTTCCATGCTGGTCTGGGAGAAGAATGTGCGAAAGTGCAAATCATGACATTAATTCGAAAAACATTTTAGAAGTTCATCGCTATTGTGAAATTTCTGGCTATAGTTTAAAGCTGTAGACAGACTGCATTTCGACTGCCAAATTGCAGTTGATTTGTAGTTTCATTGCAGTAGGGCCAACTCATCTTAACTACTATTTATCAGTCGAAATGCGGTCCGTCTGTCTAGTGCCTAAGGGCCTTCGCTAAGTTACGCTCTCTCTAAGGGCCTTCGCTAAGTTAGTCTATCTCTGTCACAAACTCTAAATGCAAAAGAGATAGCAGAATCCGTCGCAGGTTACCTGTCTCTGTCGCATGTAGCGTTTGTGACAGAGATAGACCGAAACCCGCCGCGAGCGCCCGCGTATCTTGGCGAAGACCCTAACAGGTATTTTCCCCTCAGTATCATAGTGTCAGTCCGCGAGACGTGCGGCGACTGGGCGCGCGGCTGCGAGCCGCAGCAGGACCCCGCGCTGAGAGGGAAGAAGGACGCCGAAGCCAGCTTCACCATCAAAGTGCCTAGGCGGAACGTTGGTGAGTAGGATGATTAAATCTTCAAAATAGTTTGTACGGAAGCAATAGCCTTTAACGCCGCGGGTAACAGCTAGTGATATGTGTATGTCACAATTTATGTATAACACCTTGTACAATAGACGACAAACTCTGCTAATGACAGAGAAGTGAGCATGGTCACACACTGATAGATAGATAGACAAGACGTTTATTTGTAGCTATAGTCACACACATACCGAAGAAAAATACAAAATTACAAAACAAAACATGATAAAACATCGTAATGGATACATATATCAATATCTTTGTATCTGTATGCTACAGCAATCCAAATATGTGATAGTCAAAGAAATTCATTTTTAGGGTTCCGTACCCAAAGGGTAAAAACGGGACCCTATTACTAAGATTTCGCTTTTGACGACCTCCGTGGCGTAGTGGTCACCATGCTAGTCCGCCACCCAGAGGTCCCGGGTTCGATTCCCGGTCAGGGCAAGTTGGAAAATGGCCTTTCTCAAATTGTCCTGGGTCTTGGATGTTTATCTATATATGTATTTGTTATAAAATATAGTATCGTAGAGTTAGTATCCCATAACACAAGTCTTGAACTTACTTTGGGGCTAGCTCAGTGTAATTTGTCCCTATATATATATATATATATATATATATATATATATATATATAGATATACCCGTGGGCACTTTGCAGATCCATCGTGCCGTACGACTAGTATTTGTTGGTTCCGTTTACATAGTTGGCTCCGGGTGCCTTTTCTAGATCCAATGCTAGTCAGCCATGCGCATGTTGTTCCGACTGGAGCCAAAAGTGTCAACGAGAGTAATAATAATAATTACATCAATTTTATACAAATCCACCTTTTTGGCATTCAACACTGTTACTTCCGATTCAAATCAACCAATCAGAGAGCACCGTTGACCTCATTGGCTACAATTAATATTATTACAAGCTTCTGTTCAACTTGCAATGTTTATGCAATCAATGTAGTGTTGCCAAACAATAGATTATAATATTATTACAAGCTTCTGTTCAACTTGCAATGTTTATGCAATCAATGTAGTGTTGCCAAACAATAGATATCATTTTTCAATTGAAAAATGACAAACTATCGACAGTGGTTTATCAGTATGGATATTTGTTTTAGAGCAATACTATTGATAACCAACAATACCATAATTGGTATTTATAGTATCGATCCGACGAAAATCAAACTATCATGAGTATCGATAGTATGCGTTTCACAAAATATCGACACTATCGATATTTTTTGTAATATCGATAGTATCGATAGTTTATGTATTATTAAAAGCAATACTATTGATAGTTTGTTCGTCATCAGAATCGATAGTATCGATACTATCAGCAGTATCGATAAACAATCAAAAGTATCTCAAGACTCACTGTCGGTTTTATTAAAAATACCGATAGTGAGTCAATTGACTGTCAATAGTGGACTATCGAGCAGCAAACTTATCCAATGCTTATGGAGTAAATGAGCCGTTCTGATGATGGAACCGGAACGAATTCAACAACCCTCAGTAAATAAAATAACATAGCCCTTAGATCATTTATTACAGATTATCCTTACCTGCGTGTTTCCCTCTGCCAAGGTATAAAATCAACTAATCTAATACATTTATAATGTAAGTTGCGTAATCGATTATGATCATTACGTAAATCTGTAAAGTATCGAAAGGACGGTGCAAGTGCTCCATTAGAATTGCTATGTTAAACAGTTTCCTTGTGTGATAAGTTTTTTATTCTGAGGCCAAACTACTTATTGAAACGAATGAAATAAGCCGAAACTCGATGGAGTTGCGTCGTTTCATTACTGAATTGCATCGACCACCTTCCGTCCTCCGAGATCAGACCCTTGGCATCGTCTGCACTAATGTGCTCATCAAGACAATTCAAACGAGTCCTGCTCCATGAGGTTATATTGTTTTATAACTCAGTCCTAGTGAATACCTCCCGGTTCCATCATCAGAACAGCTCATTAACTTCATAATATTGTATTAACAAGTATGCAAAATTTGAGCGAAATCGATTGAGAATAGCTGGTTGGAAATTGAGCTACAAGATTTGACCCAAACCAATATTCGTACGTAGTTATCTGATACATTGCAAGTTAGTAACTAAAAACAAAAAAATACATATAACCTTCTTAAAGATTGCATTACCTTTCACGGGCAATGTTTTTTATTTTATTAACGTTGTTTTGTATTAAGAAGTAATTCTGAAAAATGGTATCAATGAGTTTATCTTCTAGTATCGATTACGGTAAAAAGAATCCAGTCTAGTTTGCGACTAATTTCCATGCCAAACGATTTTCTCGCTTGTTTACTGCCAAACTACAGTAAAAATATTAATAATGGCATGACACAAACTTGCCAAACCAATTTCATTTTTCGATATTATTTTTTCACTATCCTTTGAGCCGAGACTAAATGTATCAATTACATTAGCAAGGTTCGATAATTAAGTTCAAATTTGAAATACAATTAGTCGATGACGAAGGCGCACACGCTACGAAACTGCGCACTTCCCGCGAGACTACCATTTTATGATTTACAACCTTCCTATTTAATTCCTGTGCTTTAGATTTGAATATAGATTAGCCACTCAACTGTCCTAAGAAGTGCTTACATTTTTTGAAAGACGTGTTAATTTGTGACTATCTGATGCCTTTGACCTCGTTTTCGTGGACAAAAAAGCTCGTTACCATTAAAAATAAAAAAAATATTACATTTGAATTTGGAATCCGTTACTTTTATATGATTTTTCATTGTCTTTTCTTCTTTTGGCGCTAATATATTGAACAATATTTTGCGTGATATAGAGAACCGAATCGCTGTGATTGCATTACACAAAGTAGGTTTGAGCCAAATGCAGTTTTTAAAATTCTCCATACGCTTGGTATTAGTCAAATGTTTGTGTACCGACACAGGTATGACACTTCATAGAAACGGAGCAGCATAAATACCTAGTACTACTACAAACGAAACAATCCGTCCGTGCACACGTCAAATGTGTGAGTTGAACAATCAGGGTCGCTACCACAGAATTTGTTGCTTTGCTTACCTGTTTTCACCACTCGGAAATCTATACGATTATCTGTTGCTATACAAGGAACAACTATTGAACAGGTGGATGACATTACCTTCTTGGGAATACAACTGGATAGTGCCCTTACCTGGGAAACACAGGTTGATAAAGTGTGCGGTAAATTGGCAAGCACTAGCTTCGCGCTCAGACGACTATCGGATGTGGTACCTAGAGAGGTGGTGAGATCTACCTACTTTGCGATAGTGCAGTCTGTCCTGCAGTATGGCCTAGAGGTCTGGGGGTGCGCCGCGGAATGGCAACGAGCGTTTCGTATGCAAAAGCGAGCAGTCCGCGCGATAGTCCACGTATCAGGGCGAACAACCGTCAGACCATACTTTAAAACCCTTGGAATCCTCACGCTGCCATCCCTTTTCATCTTACAGGTAGCCACATATGTCTTTAGTAACCAACACGTGTACCAAAGACCGAGAGATGTGCACGACATTGCGCTCCGCGATGTTGACCGACTGCACCTGATACCACACAGACTAGCTAAGACTGACAGACTGACTCATGTAATGGGGCCGTCTGTCTTTAATAAGTTGCCACCTGATATAAAACAGGCGACTACATTGACAAGCTTTAAAGTCAAGCTAAAAAAGTGGCTTCTTGAGCGTACATTCTACAGTATAGAAGAATTTTATGAATGTCGCTTATAATTCCAATTTGATATGTTAATTTTCATTCGATTATTCTGTAATTATATGATTATTATTAGTTATGTATGTGTATGCGTAATATATTTATTTGTATGTTTAATTTATTTTATTTTATTATTCAATTTTATTTTTGTATGACGTGTAAATACTTTTTATGAATAAATATGATTATGATTATGATTTTAAAATTTACGTTTTTTATTGTTATCCGTGGATAAACAATGATAATGTGCGCAGTTTCTCACCATTATAATTCAATAATCCTAAGTGACTCGCGTAATGTCAACGTGCGACTACCAATAACCCTGTTTTTCTGGCTCTTACACGTCCCAATAACAGGGGAAAGGTTGCGGGGACACCAGATTGCGGGGGACGGTGCGAGTTTCCGTTCTGTATGTAACACTATTATTAATTCTGTGGTACCGGACTATAATAGGTACAATGAGACCTCCTCTTTGTGACAGTAAAAGATCTGGCCGTCCACGTAGTGTTCATATGAAAAAGGTGGTCAAAGCAGTAAGGGAAAGAATTCGAAGAAATCCTGTCCGAAAGCAAAAGATTTTAACACAGGAGATGAAGATAGCACCTAGAACCATGTCGCTTATTTTAAAACATGACTTAGGACTTGCTGCCTATAAAAGACGTACTGGTAATTTTACAACTGATAATTTAAAAAAGAATAGAGTAGTAAAATCGAAAAATCTACTGAAGCGGTACGCAAGGGGTGGTCGCAGAAAAAAATTGTTTACGGATGATTATTTTTTTACCATTGAGCAACATTTTAACAAATAAAATGACTGTAGGTATTTATGCCCCAAGCTCTAAGAAAGCTTCCCAATAAGTCGACAGAGTGCAGCGTGGCATTAGCCGACTTTAGTGATGGTTTGGTGGGGTGTTAGCTATGAAGGAGTGACTGAGCCAGGCTTTTATGAAAAAAGTATCGAAACATCGGCATAAGTGTATCAAGATGCCATTCTTGAGAAGGTATTTAAGCCCCTTAACAACACTATGTTCAATAACCAAGAATGGTTCTTCCAGCAAGACTCGGCACCGGGTCACAAAGCTCGGTCAACGCAGTCTTAGTTCGAATCGAACGTTTCCGACTTCATCAGAGCTGAAAACTGGCCGTCGTCTAATCCCAATCTTAATCCGCTGGATTATGTTTTATGGTCAGTTTTAGAGAGTACGGCTTGCTCTAAACGCCATGATAATTTGGAGTCCCCAAAACAATCCATAATATTGGCAGTGAAGAATTTTCCCATGGAAAGAGTGCATGCTTCTATTGGTAACGGACCTCAACGTGTAAAGGGCTGTATTGCAGCCAATGGAAACCACTTCGAATAAGCTTTTTATATTTTAAATTGTTTTATATTTATGTATTAAAAGCGAACAATTTAAGCTTAAGCCGAAAGTAACACAGACACAAAAACAACTTTGTTGTGGATTGTAGGTTAGGTTCATTAGGTTTCCTGTGACCAACACACGAGCGAGCGACTGAAGCTTAGGGCGAAAGTAACACAAACACAAACAACTTTGTCGTGGGTTGTGGGTTAAGTTTGTTAGGTTTCCTGTGACCAACACACGAGCGAACGAACGACTCAAGCTTAGGACGAAATTAACACAGACACAAAATCAACTTTGTCGTGGAGTGTAGGTTAAGTTATATAACATCCACCCATCTATCCATCCATTTCAGCCGCACAACGTCTACTACTGGACATAGGCCTCTCCCAAAGATTTTCAAAATCACCGATCTAGAGCGAAGTTATATAACAATATAAGTATAAAAGAAGACTAAATATATTGAGAATTGAAAAAAATTGATTTGATTTTATGATATTATTAACATTGAAAAAATTAATGTTATTTGTAAAAAAAATTGTTTTGTTACTATAAAATTCTTCATAATAAATATTGTGAGTATGGAATAAATATTCCGTATAACGAAAATCTATAAAAATTTTGTCTGTAAAAGAATGCACACCCAAACTATGCACACTTCCCACAAGACTACCATTTTATGATTTACAACCTTTGTCCTAATTCCCTGTGCATTAGATTTGAACATAGATTAGTCACTCAACTGTCCTAAGAATTTTTAATTCTTTTAATGATGTATTTATTTGTATTTATACTAATTAATGCCTGTGACTTCGTTCGCGTGCACAAAAATGCTTATCCGACTAAACAACTTTTGCTGTGGCGTCATTTTATTATTTCTCATAGTTTAGCTGAAAATTTATAGTTCTGCATCAGGTGTTGCATTTACCGAAATCAATTATACCCTGTATGTTGCCCAGATTTATACCAATAAAGTTTCATTCAAATCTATCCAGAATTTCCGGGGATTAGTGTGTACAAAAAGGACAAACAAACAGAGAGACATTCTCTTTAAAATTTTACTCTTTCACTGTGTATCTATCTGCTTGTTGTTTCTTTTTGGAAATTTAGTCAATATACAGACAATTTTTTTACTATTATATGTATTGCATAATTTAAATATCGTTGTGTGCGTTTATTTTTCATATTCATAATAGAATTAGGGCTCCATATCTAAACGATGTCAATCTCATCAGAGCCGGTATTTTCTTTTCAAGTTTCAAAAAAATATTCATCCTCCATACAAATGCCACCACCAAGCTACTCAACGTAGCCATGTCGTACTGAAGGCCAAGCCATTCCCCTTCTTCTACTGTTTGTTACCGCTCCCCCTAAGCAATTTTCACGAGGCCACATCACAGGTCAAGTGATAAAAGCCCACAGGGCGAACTGCGTGGCGAGGGCAAACCCCAAGTCATCCACACCAAGTTTTTCTTTTTAATTTTTAGAAATCAAAGATTGCTGCCGAAAGTTACTAACTGCTTGCGATTTGGCTGTAAATCTATATCCAGGGGTTTTTTGGGCGTAATCCGAATTTGATTTTTTTAATGTCCAAAATCTGGATCTGGCATCTGAATGAAAAAAAAATCATAGTCAATCATTACGTCTCGCTGGCACTTCGTAGAGATCTGAAATTTTGTATGTGGAGGTGAAGCACTCCGCTAAACTTGAAATGCAATTATATTTCGTAAACAAAGCGTCTGGACTTCTGAATTTTGAATTTACTGACTCTAAAGAAATTGGTAGGCTTGTATGTTGTGTTTAAAATTATTTGCATAATTGCTTTTGTTGAAAAGTACTTTTTCAATCGTACTATATACCATTAGTACCATTACGCAAGAGCGTAAGGCAAGATAGCAAGTTTCTTTGTGTGCATTAAGTCATAAACATGTTTAGATGTATAAATAATGCGAAACAATAAGGTTATCATATTCAGTATAAAAATATGAGTTTTTATTATTGTTATGACTTTTTAGACTTATTACTTGCATTAAAAAGCAAGGTAATTCTAAAATATTTCATAAAATTTTTTTAGAAAAAAATTACTGTAGTTTTTTAACAATCACCCAATAGATTTCAAAGTTGGCAACACTTTTGGAGCTTACAAGGCATAAGATTTAAAAATATTTATTGCCATGCCTAAGCTAACCGTTAAATTAAATATATACGAAATGGAACCACACAAGCATTGGTTTTAAATAAAATTCGGAGCTAGAAAGTAACGATGAGTTCATAAAAGTATATAAGAGCTTAAAACGCACAAGTTTAGTGAATATAAAATCTGCTGGATCAAACCAAGCATTCAAATTTCAGCTATGGCTTAACTCACCGTCAATCACTATATATATATAAAATGGAACAACGTACGTATTGGTTTTGAGTAAAATCGGAGGCAGAAAGTACCAAAGAGTTCATACAAAAACATATGATATATATATAAAACGGAACAACACAAGCATGGGTTTTGAATAAAATGTGGACGCAGCAAGTGCGAATTAGTTCGCAAAAAAATAACCGTTACGGATCCAAGTTTTCTCGGAGGTTGAATACAAAAAATGACGAGTAGAACTTTATTTCTACGAATATGTTGGACAGAATCCATTACTAGAATGCAACGTTGCCACACCGCTCGAAGAATATGCGAAGGGAGCCAAGTTATCGGCCGCCAAAGGTGGAGCCTACTAAGTTCAGGCCCACTGCTGGATCTACGTAGTGCCCAAACGTCTGTTTATATATATATATATATATATATATAAATAAAAAATTTCGCTGTCTGTCCGTCTGTCTGTCCCTAGGCTGTATATCAAGAACGGCGATAGCTAGACAGTTGAAAATTTCACAAATTATGTATTTTAATTGGTTGCCGCTATAACAAAAAATACTAAAAACAAAATAAAATAAATATTTAAGGGGGGCTCCCATACAAAAAGCTTGGTTTTTATAGATAATCGTACGGAACCCTTTCGCGAGTCCGACTCGCACTTGGCCGATTATTTTTTACCTTGATCACTGGGCCACGAAGGCAGTCAAGCAGGAGGAATCACATTGATCTCATAACATTCTCTGGCCGTTCAACGTTTTGTATGCTATAAATGAAGGTTTTAAAAAAAGGAAAGGAAAGGGTCGGCCTCGGCGAACTTTCTGCGACCAAATTGCAGACGTTCTAAAAAAAGGAGAGGTAAAAAGTACCCGTAACCGAAGGGCATGTATGAAGAGATTGATGAGTTTAGATGAAGCAAAAGAGGTTTGTCAGGATCGTAGCAAGTAGAGGTCCGTAGTCTCTGCCTACCGCTGCGGGAAACAGGCGTGATATTATGTATGGATGTATGTATTTCAATAAGTTAAATTTTAGTAGAGAACATGTACATTATGATAAGCAATAAATAAATAAATTGAATGAGGATCATTTAGAGGTCGACAAATCAACACAAAACCAACATTGCTGTGTTCTATCTACTGAGGTTCTTCCAGTATTTCCTAGGTTTATAAAGTCTAGACTATCTACTAGTCGTTCGCCTCGAACTGTAAACTCAAGAACCTCACCTCACAACCTTTTAACTGATTTGGCTTAGGTTAAATTTATTTTTACCCTTTTAACCCATCATACTTCATGAACCATGACGCTAAAAGTGGCTTTTGGGTTTTGCGGCCCTGGGCTCTGCATAGAACCGCAAGACCCAAAATGCTCTGTCTGCCCCATTAGGGATAAAGACGTGATAGTATGTATGTATACTTCATGAAGTTCCGATTGAAGATTCTTAAGTTATCGTCGGTAAACAATCTATGAGGTTTGCTAGAGTGTTCATCTGTTTTTCTTAATTTTTTGTGAAGGTCCATCGTCAACCCAGCTGTACATGGTTCGCACCCAGTTGGAGGCCCTCATTTCGGACAAGTCCGGAGGCAGGCGCACGCTCCGCAAGGATTTGGACGCGGGCACGCTCACGCAGATCGAGGCCTTCCACCGGCTCAGCTTCTACTGGCCGTACATGCTCAACTTGTCAGGTATATCTAGTCATTATTGAGATACTAACAAACTGACAAACTTAGAAACTGACAAATTAACAAACTGACCAACTGACAAACTAACAAACTATCAAACTTAAAAATATAACTATCAAACAAAAAGAACTTGTCAGACATCATTAATGATTAACATAATTATTGATGTTAATCAACTTGTCAGGTACATCAAGGCATCAATAACATGGAGCAGGCATGCTCAGTTAGATCGAGGCATTCAGTAATAAAAGATTGTTAATACCTATAGTGCCATCTAGTGACAAGGGAAGAGTAATAATTGTTTATAAGGTGACGGATAGGCATGCCTTTAGGCAGCTTGAAAAATTAACTTACGCAATGCTCGGCTGTTGTTTCAGACTCTCTCCAGAAATGCTGTGACCTCTCCCAGCTGTGGTATCGCGAGTTCTATCTGGAGATGACCATGGGTAGGAAAGTCAATGTGAGTACCTTATAGCCCAGCCAGAAGCGCCGACATATGCAAAACTTCAAATTTCAAAGGTTTCTTTTACACTTGATAATCGATGTTATAACGTACTTTATACGCAGTATAGTCGGAAATGCCGACTAGTTTCAATCGATTTAGACGATCACCAGAGCAAGTGTTAGGAGCAGCGACTTGAAAAAGACTTAAAAATCGACGCAACTGTAAAAAATGTTTTTTTTCCTTCAGAAATGTACAGTACGCCACCAACACAACGAAGAGTGCAATGACCTCATCACCATGGAGAAGCGCATTCAGTTTCCCATCGAGATGTCCATGCCGTGGATCCTCACCGACCACATTCTGCGCAGCAAGGAGCCCGCTATGATGGAGTGAGTGATTCACACTTAAATTTTTTATTTCCTTTATCAATTCAATTGTACGGGTGCAAAATGCTTGAACAAGCTTCTGTTACCTCGTAGCCATGAGATAAGGTATACAGTTCCTTATAGAGAAATCCTTGCTGAGGATCTTAACAGATCACATCCTGCTCAGCAAGGAGCCCGCCATGATGAATGAGTAATCCTTACCTCAATACTGTAAAAACTTGTAATTTATCTTGTTTTTACACCAAATTGTAAGTGTACAAAGCAAGATTCTGCTACATTGAAGAGTGAAAAGTCGTAATAATAGAGGTAGACGAGATTTCCATGCCATAGATTTCCTATTCCTCAACGACCACGTCCTACGCAGCAAAGAGCAAGCTATAATGAAGTGAGAGGTTCCAGTGTTAGTTAAATTAGGTGGGTTCAAAATGCTTGAACAAGCTTTTGCTGTATTCCGCGACTTTTAACAAAGAGCGGGGTAGTTCTTCAAGAAATAAAGGAAAATATGATTGTTTTCTATCTTATTACAAACTAGTTGCGCCCCGCGGTGTTACCCGCGCCTAAAGTAGCCTATGTGTTAATCCAGGATGTCAGCTTCCTGTATACCAAATTTTATCAAAACTGAAGGATGAACAAACATACACACACGCACAAACTTTCGCCTTTATAAAAATGAGAAAGTTTGGATGAAGATGATTGAAAGTTTCATCATCATCATTTCAGCCGCATAACGTCCACTGCTGGACATAGGCCTCTCCCAAAGATTTCCGAAATGACCGATGAAGAGCGGCCTGCATCCAGCGCTTTCCAGCGACCCTGGTCAGGTCATCTGACCACCTCGTAATGACAGTTTGTGTGAACTTAATAAAACTTCCCATTACAGATACGTCCTCTACCCCCTGGACTTGTACAACGACAGCGCTCAGTACGCGCTGACGGTCTTCCGGAAGCAGTTTCTGTACGACGAGGTCGAGGCCGAGGTTAACCTCTGCTTCGACCAGTTCGTGTACAAGCTGTCAGAGCAGGTCTACGCGCACTACAAGCAGCTCGCTGCCAGGTATATACTTCTTCTTCTCCAACTCGAGGTAAGGCCGAGGTTAACCTCTGCATTACAAAGTTTTTGTACTGGCACAAAAATTGCGCGCTCCGTAAAAACACTGATGGGATCTTTAGGATGACTTCATGGATTTACCTCGTATATAAAAAAAAATGTATGTATGTCAAAGCAAATACGTTAAGAAATATGATTTTACAGGTCATTCTTACCTAATTCTATTTATAATGTAGGTTGCACCAACAGTAATTTACATGAATATAATAATAATAGCCATTGCTGAATAATATCATGCATGGCATAAAATATGAATTATCATCATGTCATATGAAGGATTTTAGTTACTAATAATTACTTATGTCTTATGACAGTAATTACTTAAATAAGGAATTAATTTTTAAGTGAGAAGCGTTCAGTCACCAACAAGAATGTATTATAACATTATTTTGTTACAGAAATAGTGTTATAATGAAATTCTAATTTGAAAACCGTATTTTGCAGCATGCTGCTTGACAAGCGCTACCGCGCGGAGTGCAGCGCGCGCGGCGCGGGCGTGGTGGTGGCGGCGGGGCG
Organism: Acrobasis consociella; assembly: GCA_963555685.1. NCBI lineage: Eukaryota > Metazoa > Arthropoda > Insecta > Lepidoptera > Pyralidae > Acrobasis > Acrobasis consociella. The sequence continues at coordinate 6,594,995 of OY743132.1, read as the reverse complement.
GTACGCCTCGCTGCTGCGGCAGCGGCACGTCGCGCTGCTGGGGCGCCACGTCGACCTGTGCGCGCTGGTGAGTGAGCATTCATTATATAAATATACCTGTGAGGGCGAGGTCAGAGATCCCGCCGCACATAGCGACAGACACAGCTGAGCCACTCAGCGGTACGTCACGCTGCTGGGCCGGTACGGAGCTGGTGAGTGCACACAGAAACAACCCATACAGAGAGCTTTGTAGCGCGCGCTTTGTATACTTTCGAGCGCGAGGTAAGAGACCCCGCCGCATACAGAGACAGACATAGCTGAGCCACTGATCGGTACGTGGTGCTGATGGGCCAGCACGTCGACCCGTGCGCGCTGGTGAGTGCACACAGAAACTACTCATACAGAGAGCTTTGTAGCGCGCGCTTTGTTTACTTACGAGCACAAGGTCAAAGACCTCCGCGGGCGGCCGCCTAACAAAACTAGATGAATAACGTTTAAAATCGAGTGAAAACGGGCGGTGTCACACGAGCGCTTGAGTCACAATTCTGCGTGACGAATTCATATGTCGACGGACAAGTGTTAAAACCTATTCTAGGATACATTATACGTTGTGTGTAATGTTTTTATTGTTTTTGGTACAGGTGGCGCAGCGTATCAACGCAGATATGCATCGCGCGCTGGACGCGGCCGTCGCGAAGTTCGAGGCGGGGGATATCACTGGCGTTGTGGTGAGTAACTCTTGATCCTGTTGAGATCCGCCAATACCAGACACAATAGTAAAACAATGGAAGCCGCATCATATGATGCCATGTGGGTCTTGACTAGTTCAAGGTCAACAATTAAGTTAATGGAGCTTTTATAAAGAATTTACAAATTAGCCCAGGCATCTCTCAAACCAAAAACATAATAGACATTCAAATTGATTAACTCCTCCTTTTTTGAAGTCAGTTAAAATAGGTACTAATTTTACATAACACAGATAAAAAATGGGTGCCTGCCGCTAAGTAAAATTAATTCTATTTTTAACAGACTTCAACAAATCACCATCAGGTATTTACATTATAGCTCTCGAACAGATGGACCGGAGACTTGAAGTGGCCCTATTCTACTCTGACGGAAACCACACGTCAAAAGGCTTCAAATTGAAATCTCTAATTCCACTATTTCTTTTACCAGGAACTCGAAGGCCTAATAGCGGTGAACCGTCTTTGCCACAAGTTGCTCAGCCGCTACCTTACTCTGGACGAATTCGACGCCATCTTGCGAGAGTCCGACCACGGCGTGCTTGCCCCTTATGGCAGGATCGCCCTGCATGTCTTCTGGGAGTTGAACTACGACTTCCTGCCAAACTACTGCTACAATGCTGCTACTGACAGGTCAGTTGCTGTGGTAGCTCGAATGGCAGGGTCGCCCTTAACGTATATTACTACGGGTACTAGGTATGTTGCTATGGTAGATCGAGTGGCAGGGTCGCGCTCATCTTCTGGGAACTGAACTACGACTTCCTGTTCAACTACTGCTACAACGCGATGCTATGGTAGCTCGGATGGCAGGGTCGCCCGTTGCTTTGGTAGATCTAATAGCAGGGTCTTGCTAACGTCTTCTGGAAGCTGAACTACGACTTCCTGCCCAACTACTGCTACAACGCTGCTACAGACAGGTAGGTTTCTGTGGTAGCTCGAATGGCAGGGTCGCCCTCTAGTGGTAGATCGAATGTTAGGGTCGCGCTGAGTGTCTTCTGGGAGCTGAACTACAACTTCCTGCCCAACTTCTGCTACAATGCTGCTACTGACAGGTGGGTTGCTGTGGTAGCTCTAATAGTAGGGTTGGCTTCTAGTTTGTTGCTATGGTAGATTGAATGGCAGGGTCGCGCTGTAGTATGTTACTTATAGTAGATCGAATGGCAGGGTCGCGCTGACGGTCTCACCATTATCCACCATTACGCTAAAAGTGGCCTTTGGTTAGCGTTTCCTTTCTCCCTTCTTCTTTCCTTATCTCTATCTACTTCTTGCCTCTCTTTAGTTAAATAAATGTCATTTTTTGTTCCAGATTTGTTAAATGCCGCGGCATCCAATTCACCGCGCAAGTGCAGCGGGAGCGGCCGCAGCAGTCCGGCCACGCCCTGCTGTGGGGCTCTAAGCAGCTCACCCTGGCGTACTCCACGCAGTACGCGCAGTACGCAGGTAAAGCTCTAAGTGGTTTAGTATCATGGATAGAACTTGCCTCAATAATTTGGCTGATGGTTTAAGTCAGTATTATTATCATCATATCAGCCACAGGAAGTCCACTGCTGGACATAGGCATCCCTCAAGGATTTCTAAAACGACCGATCGGAAGCGGCCTGCTTAAGTCAGTGTTTTATGATAATACTAGCTGCGCCCGCGGTGTTACCCGCGCCTTAAGTAGCATATGTGTTAATCCAGGGTGTCAGCTTCCTGCATACCAAATGTTATCAAAATTGATCTAGCCGTTTGCGCGTGAAGTAGTAACAAACATACACACACACACACTTTTCGCCTTTCAACACCCAAGACTCAGGACAATAGGATTACTGTATATGTTTTTGGTACTAAGATTATTTTTTTGAAAACAACAAGAAAATTGGTTAATTAATCAAGTAGTAATAAGCATTTCAGTTATAAGAGTGGGAGCGTGGTGGGGACTCACTATCTCTTTCGTACGCGCGAGCCCTCATAGCGTGACGTCAAGAACACTGTACGTGCATTCTTTTTCTGTTACTTGACAGTTTTCCCTTCCATCAGATTTTAAAGACTTATAACTTATGTTTGGACCGATAAAAAAAATGTTTTGTTTTCGGTTTCGGATTATGTTATTGATATGAATAATAAAAATAATTGAGTATAATACCGTATTTGAAAGATACTATTTTCCAACTTCCTCTAAATGCTAATACTGTGCCCAGGCTTCGTCGGTCCCCAACACCTCCACGCGCTGGTCAGACTGCTGGGCTACCAGGGAGTGGCGGTGGTGGTCGCTGAGCTGCTGGGGGTAGCTCGCGGGCTGCTGCACGGAACGCTGGCGCAGTTCACGAGAGCTCTCCAAGCCGCCATGCCGCGGCACTGCAAACTACCTAGATACGACTACGGCTCGCCTGGTTAGTATTACCACAGAATACATAATAGTACAAGTACAGAAGATTCACTCCGAAAAATCAATTAAAGGAATAGCGACTCTCGCAACGACACAATTAAGTTCAATTCAGATCGCACAACGCTAATAATCTACAGTTATAATCACGTCTCTTTCTATCGCGTAACGCTTACTTTTTCTGCCGCACTGATTAGCCACGCTGGCGTGGCCGCCGTACGTACTTGCGTTTTTAATACCTACCGCGGAGTGAGACGGGCCTGGTATTACAAACTTTTTTACCGACATCATAAAATAAAAATAAAAAATTAGGCAAATTAAAAATACCCTGACTGTCAAGACCGCCATCTAGTGATAGTAGCAGAACAACCGATTACGACTTGATATCCGCAGCGCCATCTAATATTTGCTGGGAAAGCCCTGACTTTCAAGTGTCCCCCAATAACTTTTAAGTCTTTGAGATCCGCCAATACCTGACACAATAGTAAAATAATGGAAGCCGCACCATATCGTGCCATGCGGGTCTTGACCGGCTTAACCGATTTTCTTCATAGTTAAGAACCACTGCAATCTTGCTTTACTGTGGAACTTGCTTTCAAAAAAAAAGCGCATCGAAATCGGTCCATCCGTTCAACTCTTCGATGCCACAGACACACAGACAGACATTAGCGTGAAACTTTTACTTACTTAAATAACGACGTTGCGACAACAAAAGAACTTCTTAAAGAATAAACAGTTATTGCGAAGTGATATGTCTTGAAGGTCTTAAGTTGTAAAATTTTATCTTAATATTTACAGAACCTCTTATCCGTGTGGTTTCCGGCAGAGTAGAATAGAGCCACTCCAAGTCCTACCGTGGATGTCGTTGAAGGCGACTAAGGAAAAACAAGCTAAACAAAGCTTATAAACATCAGTGAGACCTCTCCAACCCGTCTGGCCAGCGAGGAGAGTGTAGGCCAAATCCTCTGGCTGCTCTGGCCAAGTATGGCTCTGGTAGTACAGAGAGGGTCGTGCTCCTGCAGTGGAGACTAAAAATACCTGATGATGATGGAATAACCCCCCTCAACCCCCGACTAACTGCCATGTCTCACTTACATGCGCCCCTCAGCATGCCTCATCATCATCACCAGGTCTTTCTGTCTCCACTGCAGGAGCACGACCCTCTTTGTACTACTAGAGCCATACTTGGCCAAAGCAGCCAGAGGTCTTGCCCTACAATCTCCACGTTGGCCAGACGGGTTGGAGAGGTCTCACTGATGTTTATAAGCTTTGTTTAGCTTGTATTTCCCAAGACAATTAACACACTGCACCGCGCCCCGCTGCGTAGTGCGGGGCCGCCAAACTAAAACGACGCGCGGGGACGCGGTGTCAGTTGGACTGTGCGTGTTTTCTATACAAACGGAGATACTTATAAGAAACGTTAGAACATGCATTCACGCGCTACGCTGCGTAGTGCGGGGCAATGTGAGAATCGCCTAAGTCGCCTTCTACGACACCCACGGGAGGACTTGGAGTGGTCTTATTCTACTCTGCCGGAAACCACACGGCATTGTATTCTAGCTTCTGTTCTTATGTAATATTTTGCTATATTATTCCCTAGGCGTGCTGGGCTACTACCACGCGCAGTTGACCGACATCGTGCAGTACCCAGACGCCAGGACGGAGCTGTTCCACTCGTTCCGGGAGCTGGGGAACATCATCCTGTTCTGCATGCTCATCGAACAGGTACAAACATACATACATACATATTCTCACGCCTGTTTCCTGTGGGGGTAGGCAGAGACTATGGATTTCCACTTACTACGATCCTTGCAAACCTTTTTTGCTTCGTCAACACTCATAACTCTTTTCATGCATGCTCTCCGGTTATGTGTACTCCTTACATCACCTTTCTTCAGAACATCTGCTATTTGATCGCATAATGTTTGTCGCGGTTGGTCCGGTTCTCCCATCCACATCCTCACGATAAATCTTTGTTGTTAATCTTCTTTCATCCATCCTCTCAACATGTTCAAACCACCTTAACATTCCTTTCTCTATTTTTTCAACAGGTACCAATAGATGGAAAAATATTCTCGGTCCATCGGTTAGATTATAAAAAAATATTGTACATGTATTTTTTCTTTTCTCTGAGAAACCAAAAATGACAAAGATACGACGCATTTAAATTTCGCATGACGTCACGGCTGGGTACGAAATTTTACTTAGCGGTGACGTCGCAAGCCCCCACTCCGGAACTATGACGCTCCGTATCTTTGTGAATTTTTACTCTTTTGGTAAACAGGAAAATATGGGTCGACTATTTTTGGATAATATAAAAGATGGAAAAAAAAAATTGTTCCTTCACGTGATATAGATGCCGCCAGCAATCACACAAATAGATCTGTCAATGTCTAATTCATATAAAAGTTTGTCTTTGGAATCAAAGAGAATATAACCACTACGTTTTGGAATATTTAATATTTTTTTAATTTAATTAAAAATATATTATTGTTTGTAAATATATATTTTTTAATTAAATTATAGTTAAATACAAGATTGGTTAATAAATCTCAAATTTATTAAAAGTATTGAACCAAACGGCCTCTTTTATTTTTGACGGAAAGATTTAAAACTATTATGTGCCATCTATTGACAATGTTTTAAACCTAATTTTTTCACTGGAAAACGCCTCATTACAATCATATTTTTCGGACCGTGTCGTCACCCTATTACCGTACAAATCGGAAGATAAATTGTCAATAAGGAGATTTCCAACAACTCAAAAGCAGATACTTTTTTCTGTGACCAACCAAATTAGCCAAATTGATCCAGTTGGTATCGAATTCGAGTTTTGATAAAATATTATAATCGCGTGTCAGAACATTTAATAAATTTATGAAAAAATTAGTGCAGGCAATAAAAAAGGATACAGGCCGCTCTTGATCGTTCATTTTGGAAATCTTTGGGTGAAGCCTATGTCCAGCAGTGGACGTTATGCGGCTGAATGATGATATGTTGTATTGTATTGTATGATGAGGATTGAAAAAATTTCCAAAAAAAAAAAATTGGGTCGATGGAGACATAGTAATAAAGTAAGAATTTTTTAAAATGTCTGTTTATTTGTACACGCTAATCTCTGGAAATACTGGACGGATTCGAATGAAACGTTTTTTTTTGTTATATAGCTGTTAAGCAACAAAAAGGGTATAATTGGTTTTGGAAAATGGAACACCTGGCATAGATATTAGAACTGTATGGTTTTCCAAATAAAATAAAATTAACTATAATAAGTATAAAAATGATGACTTAGCAAAAGTTGTACAGCCTGATGATCATTTTCAGAAAGTCTATGCGAACGAAGTCGCGGGTTTCGGTTAGTACATAGATTTATTTTTAAATCTCCTACATAACTTTCGATTTTGAATTTATTTTATGTAAGTATTTGTTCACAGGCTTTGAGTCAGGAGGAAGTGACTGACCTGCTCCACGCGGCGCCCTTCCAGAACATTCTGCCTCGGCCCTTCGCTGCTGGTAAGTGTAATAACCGGCCAAGTGTGAATCGGATTCGCGCACTAAGGGTTCCGTAGTCCGTACCATTATCTATAAAAAATCGCGTTTGTTGTATGGGAGCCCCCTTTAAATATTTATTTTATTTTGTTTTTAGTATTTGTTGTCATAGCGGCGACATAAATACATAATTTGTGAAAATTTCAACTGTCTAGCTCGCGGTTCTTTAGATACAGCCTGGTGACAGGCATACGGACAGACGGACGGACAGACAGCGAAGTCAGTAATAGGGTCCCGTTTTTACTCTTTGGGTACAGAACCCTACAAAAAAATTACCCGTATACATATTCTGGCAATACGCTTTGAAAAACGTGACCTTTACTTCGGTATATCGAGTAAATCGAACATGTTGCCCGTCACTCCGCAACACATGGCAATACACTCTGAATTTTCATTAGTTTTGGATTCATAATCCAAATTTGTGTATGACATAAGATAAAAAGTTGCGAAAATGATTTTCGATCGAGACCACGTAGTTACGCCCGTCCAAAACAGCCGCGTGAGTACGATGAACTTCGCCGGCCGGCCGGCGGCGGTACTACTAATTGATCTCCCGAAGTGGCCTTCGGCTTCAAAATCAATTAAAAATCATCGTGTATATATGGCTATAATGACTGGGCTATATAATAAAATATTTTCGTTTTCAGAGGGCGAGAAACCGGAAACCAAACAGAAGCGTCTCGAGGCAAAATACGCGGCGCTGCAGATAGTACAGAACGTGGACAAGTACGGCACCGCCAAGGTAGGCTCTCAATAGCCCATTTTATGGTGTATGATTTTGGTTAATATTTTATATAAAACAAAAAATATAATTGAAAAGGAATATATTTTAAAAATAGAAAGAAAATTGGTTAATTGATGAAGTAGTATTTAACATTTCAAATATAAAGAGACCGCCAATAGGAAATTAGTTTAAAAAAAAAAGATTATTAAAAACGTATGGTACACGTATTTTTTCTTTTCTGTCACTAGCAAATAATGATAAAGCGCATTTAAATTTCGCGTGACGTCACGATTGGCTACGATTTTGACGTAAATCATTCCCACTCAGAAACTTCGAAGCACCGTATCTCCGTGAATTTTGGCTACTTTGCTAAACGAAAATACATGGATCCTTTATTTTTAGACAATCTAGTTGACGGGCTAAATAAAATAATATGTTTTTGATCCATTCCACATCCCTATTGTACACATTGTTAACTGTGGATTAATAGTTTTAATAAATATATAGAGAAGAGTGGGAGCGTGGTGTGGACCTGGGGACATCTCACTATCTCTTTCGCACGCGCAAGACCTAAGTAGCAGAAAAAGGATGCATGTACAGCGCACTTGACGTCACGCTGTACATGCATCCTTTTTCTGCTACTTGCCAGTTTCCCCTTCCATTAGATTTTAAAAGTTTACTAATTTTTGGGCAAATAAAAAAATCATTATGTTTTAAGTTTCTAATTATGTTACATTGATATGAATAATAATATTACATTACTGCAAAGGCCGGGAATTAGGGTATTGCCGGACTAGTATTTTTTTTTAAATAAAAAGACTATAATTACGAGACCGGCAATCCTGTTCCCGCCGAGGCATGTACGTATAGTGCTTTTCTCAATAAATGTGATAAAATAATGAAAGACGTAATACTGGAAACTAATGAGTATAATATCTAACATAGAATACGACGCCCATAATGTTGACGACTTTAAAGTTTTTTTAATTTCATTAAAGTAGGAAAAACACACTTTCTGAGATTTGACTCGGTTTCTGTCACATCATTGCAAAAAAAAAATCATATGTCTTCGTATATTTCTCTTTACTTTTAGCTGGTAATGAATTTTCCATTGTTAATTTAGCCTCTTTTTCAAATTAGGCGGAGTACAATCCATTGCAGTGTCGCTTTCGTCACTGGAACTCATTTTACATGGTTTATTGCGGATGTTCTTCCATGCTGGTCTGGGAGAAAAGAAAAAACTAAGAATGTACCAGCTGCTTTTCTTCCCGGGCAGATCGTATAAGCCGATGGAATGGGCGAGATTTGAATCATGATAATAGGCGATGCGGCTATATAGCAACCCAACACTATTTTGATTCCTTTTCCATCTTAACGCCCACCATCACGCTAAGCGTGGCCTTTGGGTCTTACGGCCCCAGGCTCTCTCTGCCTCGTTAGGGATATAGACGTGAAAGTGTATCTGTATCTTTTTGCGAATAAAATAACAAACTTATGCCAGTATGTACCGAAAGCAATGTATATTACACAGAGAGAATATTTAAAAAAAATCTGCTTTCCCTCAATTTTTCTTTTTTAATTTTTAATCGTCAATTAATGCAAAGGAACCATAGTTCATACAGGCTAGATATATTTTACGCAAAAAATTAATGCCTTCATTTTTAACCATGAAAATTAATCATATTAACATTTAAAAAAATATTACCATATTATAAGCTCGAAGAGCGCATTTTTCTAAATGACCAGTTGATAAGTGATGGAAGAAAATGCTGAATGTCTTTGCCAAATGTAAAAACGAAACTGTCATCTAAAACGACTATGTCACTGTCTTGTCATTCCGAATACACTTTCTTCTTGTCTTCTTGTCGCGGATTTCATTCCGAATACACTTTCTTCTTGTCTTCTTGTCGCGGATTTCATTCCGAATACACTTTCTTCTTGTCTTCTTGTCGCGGATTTCATTCCGAATACACTTCCTTCTTGTCTTCTTGTCACGGATTTTAGCAGCGACCAGGAATTAAATTCCATACTTACTTTCCTGGTCTAGTGGTTAGGGAGGCGAATAGGGGAATTTTCTGCAATACTCGAGCGTGGCAGTTTAAGATATGAGAGATACCTTAGACCTAATAGAACAACCTTGTAAAGTATTTAGCTCTATATGTAGTGACGCGCGCCTAGGATCGACGATCAGATTAGTAAAAAAAATCGATAGTCTGAAATACTCGAGCGCATCAGATTAAGATATTGGGGGTTGATTTTAGTGTTTAAAGACTAAATTTAACTAATCTGACGATAAGTCCTTGACGCGACCGAGTTATAGGGTCGTGAACTTGTAAAAAAAAACGTTAATCCGGCATTCTCGAGCGCGATTTTTTTATTATTTATTTTGAAGAATATAATCTAAAACTTACTAAAAATACAAAATCTGCCGGTTTTCGCATGACCGGAAGTGTGGAGGAGCTATTTCGTCTTCCTAAGAACGCGTTGCGGCATATAAGTCGCGAACGATACATTTTACAAAAAATAAGTTTAAATAAACATTTACGTTGGTTGTATCTATCGCTTTATTGTCATTCTTAAATTCCCCGTTTTATCAAGGAGAAAGAAAGGAAAAAAAAGAAACCAAAAAACCTTTTTCGGTCAGATTAAGAGAACCCACCAACTTTTTTGTCAGATTAAAAAAATATGCTTTCAGGATACCGAGATAAACCTCCCCTATGAAAATCTGACGCGCTCGAGTATTTCAAAAAAACATTTTTTTTTGCATTTTCAAAAATTCATCGTAACTTATTGTCACGCCGAAATCGTCAGTTTTTTTAAAGGGAGCTTCCTTGGGACCTACTTAACACCCCTTCCGAAAATCTGACGCGCTCGAGTAAATTTTTTTTTTGCATTTTTGACTACTTTATATGCCTACCCCCACCACGCAAACCGGCAGATTAGTATACCGTTGTTATCAGAGGCACTTGGGGCATACGTAGTATGAATATCTGACGCGCTCGAGAATGCCCAAGTAACTGTTTTTTTTAACATTTTTGAAAAACCGTACACGCCAAGCCCACCGCTAAAATGGTTTTTACCATACGAGCTTTTCTTTTCGAAATTATTTTATCTTTCGATTTTGATAGGTCTCGACGGCGCCGTTGAATTACGCCATTTAGCTACCTCGCCTCCCTAACTATAGGCCAAGAATTACAAACTTCGTGTCTTCTTTTTACTACAATAATGCCTACATTTCCGAGCATGTTTGAGAAAAATTGGTTAATTAATGAAGCAGCAATTAATATTTCAAATATAAAGAGTCCGCCAATTGTATGGATTAATAAAGTTTTAATAAATAGATAAGAGTGGGAGCATGGTGGGCACATCTCACTATCTCTTTCGTACGCGCGAGACCTAATAGCGTGACGTCAAGAGCGCTGTACGTGCATCCTTTTTCTGTTACTTGACAGTTTCCCCTTCCATCAGATTTAAAAAGTTTATTTATTTTTGGGCTGATTAAAAATAGTAGATTGTGCTACAAGGCGTAAAGGTAATACTTTTAAGTCGAGGGCGCTACTTTGAATCCAGAGCGAAACGAAGGATTCCACAGTTGAATCACGAGCATAGCGATTCACGTATAACGCCCGAGCTAAAAATATTAGGTACCGTACGCAAGTAACACACTTTACTTTTCATCGCCATCTATAAGAAAAACTAGCAAATAGATACAAAACAGAATATGAAGAAAAATAGAACATCTACAATACCTAATCAAAGCTCTGACCAGTACTAACCTTTATTTAGTGTCGTTTTCATTCAATAAATACTAAGAAATAATTTTTCATAACCAACTTCTAAAATAATGTTCACTCATAAACTTATAACTTTGATTGCGTGGTCGTTCATTTTTTTTTTATAATAACTATAAACTTGATTTTCTTTATCGGCTTAAACTTACGAAAAGTATTAAAATTTACACAAATAATTAATTTCAACACAATATAACCTAAAACTTTGTAATTACTTTAAATCAAAGACAAAAATTGCGCTTTTTTTATTATTCCTTGTTCCGTAACGTCGCAAAATGTCACCTAGTCGCAATATGTCACTTACGCAAAATGTCCCTTTCGCAAAACGTCCCTTTCGCTAAATTAGTAGCAAAATGTCCCGTGGTGGTAAAAATATCCTATCATGTTTTTAGACAATGTTGAAGGGATATACCCGTAATAAATATAAACCATTCTCGAATCCACACAGGATGCAACCGAGAAATACGCTCAGATGGTGATGAAGATGTAATATAGTCATAGTAATTTGTGTTCAGGCATATTATTTACTTTTATTAACAAGAAATTCGGTAATTGTTAGTTTGTGTACGTTTGTGAGTTTGTATGTTTGGATGTTTGTTACTTTATCACGCCTAAACAGCTTAAGGGATTCAGATGAAATTTTGCACACCGATAGTTTATCACCCAGATTAACACATAGGCTACTTTTTATCCCGAAAAATTACTGTTTAGGGATCGATATTACCGTGAGCGGAGCCGCAAAAGCTAGTTTCATGATAATTGATTCAGTAGTTACGGCGTGGAGGCGTAACAAATAAAGAAACAACAAACAAACTCACTTGATATTAATTTTATAAGAATTATGAAATTTTGGAAAAGGGACATTTTGTTACCATAGGACGTTTTGCGAAAGGGACATTTTGCGACTAGGGGACATTTTGCGACGATACCAAAAAAAAACGAAATCTGTGCCTATTATTTTGTAGCGGGAGCTAGGTGATATGCTCGACCGCCACAAAGGGAAGATCTTCCCGCCAGGCATGGTGTTGCGCCTGGGGAACCGCGGCTCCGACGGTGTCTAGTCGGAGGTTGTATATATAGTCAGTTGCAACCAGAACTCTGAGATCGAGATGTAGAATCTGCTGGCGCCATCTCGTATGATTCTTGTGAACTAGGTATTGCTGCGTTCATTGTTGTTTGTGGTGTTTAGTTCCTCGTAGTGGCGTAGAGGTCGCTACAATTTATTGTATTAAAACTAAATTCTTTTGGTTTTGGCTGAGTTTACATAGATTCTACTCGTGTTCCGTTTTCAAATCGTGTTTTATTTCCGTAAGATTTTTGTTTTCACGTTTTAATCCCGCAAGTATCAGCAGTAACTTTATCTCCAAATGTTTTGGGATGAAAACACCGTTTTTCGAGTAGATGAGATGCAAAAATCATTATGATTTCGGTTTCGATTTAAGTTTTAGCTCCAAATGATTTTGGATGAAATGATGTACTTTTGTTAATATCCTGACCTACCAAATGTTTATTAAATTAAATTCTGTACTTATGTCTTTTTAGCTCTAAAAAACAAAACAATGCAAAAAAATCATCATCATCGTTCCGTATTTGCCCGGAGTCACCTCTCCGCTACCTAACCAATAAAATACAGCGCGTTTGTATGATACTTGCAGCAAAGCCAGCTGTCGCGCGAGGGCGACCTGCTGACGCGCGAGCGGCTGTGCTGCGGGCTGTCGCTGTGCGCCGTGGTGCTGCGCCGCCTGCGCGCCTGCCTCGCCGCGCCGCACTGGCCCGCGCCGCCCGCGCAGCACCTGGCGCCGCACTCGGACGACACTGCGGAGTTCCACAGGTGACATCAATTGTATCATATTAAGCTGTGCCCGTGGTGCTGCGCCGCCTGCGCGCCTGCCTCGCCGCGCCGCACTGGCCCGCGCCGCCCGCGCAGCACCTGGCGCCGCACTCGGACGACACTGCGGAGTTCCACAGGTGACATCAATTGTATCATATTAAGCTGTGCCCGTGGTGCTGCGCCGCCTGCGCGCCTGCCTCGCCGCGCCGCACTGGCCCGCGCCGCCCGCGCAGCACCTGGCGCCGCACTCGGACGACACTGCGGAGTTCCACAGGTGACATCAATTGTATCATATTAAGCTGTGCCCGTGGTGCTGCGCCGCCTGCGCGCCTGCCTCGCCGCGCCGCACTGGCCCGCGCCGCCCGCGCAGCACCTGGCGCCGCACTCGGACGACACTGCGGAGTTCCACAGGTGACATCAATTGTATCATATTAAGCTGTGCCCGTGGTGCTGCGCCGCCTGCGCGCCTGCCTCGCCGCGCCGCACTGGCCCGCGCCGCCCGCGCAGCACCTGGCGCCGCACTCGGACGACACTGCGGAGTTCCACAGGTGACATCAATTGTATCATATTAAGCTGTGCCCGTGGTGCTGCGCCGCCTGCGCGCCTGCCTCGCCGCGCCGCACTGGCCCGCGCCGCCCGCGCAGCACCTGGCGCCGCACTCGGACGACACTGCGGAGTTCCACAGGTGACATCAATTGTATCATATTAAGCTGTGCCCGTGGTGCTGCGCCGCCTGCGCGCCTGCCTCGCCGCGCCGCACTGGCCCGCGCCGCCCGCGCAGCACCTGGCGCCGCACTCGGACGACACTGCGGAGTTCCACAGGTGACATCAATTGTATCATATTAAGCTGTGCCCGTGGTGCTGCGCCGCCTGCGCGCCTGCCTCGCCGCGCCGCACTGGCCCGCGCCGCCCGCGCAGCACCTGGCGCCGCACTCGGACGACACTGCGGAGTTCCACAGGTGACATCAATTGTATCATATTAAGCTGTGCCCGTGGTGCTGCGCCGCCTGCGCGCCTGCCTCGCCGCGCCGCACTGGCCCGCGCCGCCCGCGCAGCACCTGGCGCCGCACTCGGACGACACTGCGGAGTTCCACAGGTGACATCAATTGTATCATATTCAATATGACATGGGTATTATACCTAATGTATACTTATGTGCTGTATAATTCTAAGTGCCTAACAAGTTCTAACAAAATGTTATCAACACTTGATAAACAACACTATTAAAAATTCAGTTTTGAAACACACTCGTGTATAATACCCCTTATTATGCAACAGTTTCGTAATAGTACATTACTATATAAGTGCGTTACGGTGATTGTAACATACGAGTGAAATTTACCAGCCTGAACCGAAAGCGAGGACATAATATAGCCGAATGTGTGAATGTTTAACCAATATTCTATCACGTATATTGTACGACGTGTTTTAACACACTTACGACGAAAAATACTTAAAATACTGATTTATTTGATTTTATATACACTCAATCATAAAACTGTGATGCACACCTTTCCCGCCGTTTTACTTTTTAAAACCAGGCGGGCCAGTCTGAAATTTGACAAAAAATATCAAACAAATAGCAAAAAGTGTGGTTACAGAATATAACTTCATTATTTGCTTTTAAAACACGCGTGTTTTATGAGCTATTCATATATCTAAATCCGATTAAATGAGATCCACTTTACGAGCAAGTGTGATGTAAACTATTATTTCTCGATTTTTTCCAAAACTATATATCTGTTTATACTCAATACACATCACAAACACGTGTTAATTTTCATAAACTTCTTCCCAGGCTGTGGTCTGCTCTGCAGTTCCTGTACTGCATCCCCGTCGGCGACACGCAGTTCACTGTCGAGTGAGTTACAATTAAGTATTGATTTCACAGACTTACCCTAATCTGTGGTGCTATTTTTCAAACGCAGAGTCACTAAACAAACGGTTTTTTGTATGGAAATAAATAAATATATTGGGACAAATTACACTGATTGAGCTAGCCCCAAAGTAAGTTCGAGACTTGTGTTATGGGATACTAACTCAACGATAATATATTTTATAACAAATACATATATAGATAAACATCCAAGAACTAGGAAAAAGGCCATTTTCCAACTTGCCCTGACCGGAAAACCATTCGTTGAGGTGGTTTAGGTGACTTCGCGTTTCAAAAATGGCACTTCAGGCCAGGCGCACTCACGGCAGTTTAGGCACAAGTATGGCAATCATAGAAGTGGAGTATCATTTATGCCTACTACTACTGCAAACACAAGTATACATCCGTGCACACGGCAATGTGTGAGTGTTCGTTCCTCAACACACGCGACAAGGCGACAACGGGGGAGAGGTGCGGGGACGAGGAACGGGTCGCATATTGTGCGGGACCTTTTTTATATTTTTAAAGTATATTCAACACTTTCTCTGTCACTCTTTTGCTAGTCGTGTGTGCTGCCATCTCTGTAAGCCTACCCGCAACTCCAGTTTCGCCTACTGACGGGCCCTCCAATAGTTTTTATGGCGGTATCTCTTGCGTTAGCAATTATATTATCTTTGCTGATGTTTGACTATAAGTTTTGTTCAGCTTGCATTTTCTAATGAAGAATTTTTATTTTGTGCCTTGGAATTCTTAAGGTCAAAAATTGCCTGATAAACTGAAACTTTATGTCAATGCAATAAGGTTGAGGTTCGTCTGCTTCGACAGGCCAACACTGGTGTCAGATTTTTCAGGCTGCCTAATGGCATCTGACATAGCTTGACGACTGCCATACAATTATGACAGCCGGTACCAACGGCTTATACGTGCCTTTCAAAGCACGGAGGAGCTCGAGAAATTTTTTATGCCACTTGTGGTCATCCATCCAAGTGCGGACCACGCCCGGTGTCGCTTTACTTGCGAAAGCGCTAGTAATGCGCATCCCGCCGGGCCACTGAGCCTTGGGTTATGGGGTGGGTTAGAGAATGTGGGGTTTTTTTTTTTTTTTTTAGAGCCCGTTATATCCCATTGTTGGGCAAAGGCCTCCCTCTCGGCTCTCCATTTCTCTTCATTTCTTAGAAGCCTACTCAAAGGACTGGCAAGCAAAAGCGCAAGACAGAGAGAAATGTGGGGTTGATAAAGGATATTGTTTTTTTTCGCCAGGGAGTTGTTCGGCGAGGGCCTACACTGGGCCGGCTGCACCATCATAGCGCTGCTGGGGCAGCAGCGGCGGTTCGAAGCCCTGGACTTCTGCTACCACATCCTGAGGGTCCAACGCGTGGATGGGAAGGACGAGAACGTCAAGGGCATTGTGAGTACTTTCTTAAGATACTTCTTCTTATCGTGTGTTAGTGACTAACACTAGTGTCAGAGTTTTCAGACCGCCCAAGTTCAGTTTAAAGGCCTCTGACATGGTTTTAAGTATCGACCAATGTCAAAGACCGGAAGTGACCGGGACCGGCGGCTTAACGTGATCTCCGAAGCACGGATCATCTTACTTATCAGACAATCAGGTGATCAGCCTACAATGTCCTAACCAAACTAGGACAACAACACAAAGTCGATGCCCCCGCCGGGAATCGAACCCGCGACCTCCGGGTATGAGCCAAACACTCTAACCACTACCACGGAGGCAGTTATTACTTTTATCAAAATGAGTTAAACAACCCTTGTTTTCCGTTGCAGCCCCTCAAGCGCATGGTGGACCGCATCCGCCGCTTCCAAGTCCTCAACTCACAGATCTTCGGCATACTGGCGCGCCATCTAGCGGCTGACGACGAGCGAGCTGGCGTCGAACATGTTCGCTGCTTCCCGCCCCCGTGTGCTCCGCAACATTAGACCTTATTGTGTATGTCATAAAGCATACTTCTTAATGACTAAGCCATCTCGCTGCTGACGAGTACGCTGGCGTCGAGAATATTCGCTACTTCCCGCCTTCATGTGCACCCCACAGTAGACTTTATTTTATATGCAATAAAGCATACTTCTAATTGACTTTAAATATCAACGCTGTCCTAACCTGCTATACTTAGCTATACGGGATTATAGACTGTATTTCTAGAATCATAGAGCACAAACTAGCTCATCTTCGGTATTATTGAACCCTATTTAAATTATATATCGCTTATTTTTCGTTATATTCGCATCGTATCGCAATAACTATCAAACTAGTATTATATACCGTAATTTTACATGCATAGAATTTATTTTTGCTTGTTTGTGAGCTTTTGTAGAACCGCTTCTGCGGAGCAATAATAAGTCCTATGTCTACGACTGTAGAATTTATTTTATCTTGTGGCTCTGAGGCTGATTCCAACATCTCATCAATGTATTTCTAATGTCATTTAGTGAATTTGAACGAAAACAAAAAAAAATACTTTAAAGAAATTGTGTTGCAACTTGACAACATATACTTTAAAAAAATGTACATCCCACCAGGCTATAAGTAAGTAAATCAATGAATAACATTAAAATAGTGCTATCTTTCATACATTAATTTATAAATCTATAGGCAAACTAAAGTATATTTTGCATTTAGGTAGACCGATAAGTACTAACAGTATATTTAAGATGAAAGTACTCATTTTTAACGATTATTCCATTCCTTTATTTAATATTAAACAATGAATATGGTATATCATATAATAAATATTCTTATTCAAAAAGACAATATTTGTAACAGTTAGGCTGCGTTTCCACTGAAGCGGAGCAGAGCGGAGCAGAGCGGAGAGGAGAGAAATTGCCCAATCACAATGCTCGAAATCTCCGCTCCGCTTCAATTCAAACAGCGGAGCGGAGATTTCGAGCATTGTGATTGGTCAATTTCTCTCCTCTCCGCTCTGCTCCGCTTCAGTGGAATCGCAGCCTTATTCGTTTAAGGCCATTTTTACATAACAAAGAAATGCATATTTGTTGCTTTTAAATATTAAGGTCCATTTACATCGTGTAAGTTTCTTGTGTGTTGTATACAATTGGGTAGAAGACGGAGCCAAAATTAAGTTATTCGTTATTCGGTACAACTCATAGAATAAAACGTCAGAAAGTAGTGTCACTTTTCATTGATCATACCCATTTTCAACATGATTTAAGATTTATTAATGGACAAAAACTGATATTAAGAGCGCTATTTGACTCCAAAAAAGATTGACGTCACACTTTTGTATTTCATACAAATCTGTTAGTAAATTGGAACGCAACCAATATAATTTTTTTTTTCATCTGTGGTGCCTTTGTTGTACCTCTCCCGCGTAATCTCGTTGTTTTTTTCTTGTCAACTCGTAGTGCAATAAAACTTACACATATAGTTGAAATACGCGTTTATTATTTACCACAACCACGAATTATATTCCTTTAAAATCGCATAGAAAATTTTTCTTTTGACGTTTGGAAAAAGTGTCTGATTTGAGTTGTTGTCATCTAGCGGATTGAATTCAAGCAATATGTTTGTATTATTTGTAAATTTGATTGCTGGATGCAGGCCGCTTCCGATCGGTCGTTTTGGAAAGCCTTGGGGGAGGCCTATGTCCAGCAGTGGACTTCCTGTGGCTGATATGATGATGATGATGATAATGATGATTTGTATGGTCTAAACAAAACGTCACCCATACAAATCAATTATTGCGTCAATTTAATTGTATACAACAGGCAAAAAACTTACTCTGTCTAAATGGGCTTTTAAATATATTCCATAATACTGATTTAGTTCTAAGTAAAAGATATTGTATGTAGAACGTAAGAACATAATCGTATGTTAAAGATTTTTTATTCAATAAATAAATTATACAATTTTTTGATGTTTTATTAGGTATTCCTATGCTCCCAGACTACAAACTAGCCTCCTTGGCGATCGACGACCTCATTGGCGTAGTGGTCACATGTTAGTCCGCCACGTAGAGGTCTCCGGTTTGATTCCCGGTCAGGGCAAGTTGGAAATGGAAAATGTTCTTTTTCAAACTGTCCTGGCATTTTAATGTTTATCAATATATGTATTATAATATATAATATCGCCGAGTTAGTATCCCATAACACAAGTTTCGAAATTACTTTGGGGCTAGCTCAATCAGTGTAATTTGTCCCGATATATTTATTTATTTTAACTGCTGTGCAGATTCTCGCCGCTTCTTCACAACTATATAGAAATCGGGGGGTTACTCCAAAAGCGGTACGCAAGACGGACGTTACTGCGTATCCGCGTTTGTGTCGTGCAACATTGAACATTAATGTATGATGATAAAGTCTTAATTTCATTATCATCATCAGGTCTTCTTAGTCTGCACTGCAGGAGCACGACCCTCTCTGTAATACTAGAGCCATAGTTGGGCAGAGCAGCCAGAGGATTGGGCTTATACTCGCCACGCTGGCCAGACTTGTTGGAGGGCCCTCATGATGTCTGTAAGCTTTGTTTAGCTTGTATTTCCTAAGTCGCCTTCTATACGACATCCACGGGAGGGCTTGGAGTGGTTCTATTCTACTCTGCCGGAAACCACACGGCACAAATTTGTAACCGTTAGCACTACTCGTTTTTAGGGTTTCGTACTCAAAGGGTTAGTAAGACTTCGCAGTCTGTCCGTCTGTTTGTCACCGGGCTGTATCTCAAGAACCGCGATAGGTAGCCAGTTTAAATTTTCAGAAATTATGTATTTCTGTTGCCGCTGTAACAACAAACGCGATTTTGTTATAGATAATGGTACAGAACCCTTAACCGATTTGCACTTGGCCGGTTATTCCATAGAAAAAAATCTATGTCTATGGGTTATTCCATCTTGCCTGCCATAACCTTCTCTGGACTTGCACAAATTAAGTCAAAACCAAAATTAATTCGGTTCAGCCGCTAACGAACATCAAAAAATTTTTATTATACAACGTGGAAGGAACATACCGTAATACATCAAACCACGGGCTATACAGGAACATAACTAATAAGTCAAAAAAAAACTGCATTTCCATACAAAAGTTTGCAGCCGCCCGGGAATTTTGTATAGGAATGGTAATTTTTTTTTGTTTTTTATACTAAATTGATCATTATACTAAATTGACTTGAATTGATATAGCCCGTAGTTCGACTTATCTCTCGAGCTCGATATGTCCCTTCCACGTTGTTTAGTTAGATATCGATAGACGAGGGCGCCACTGGATCATACTCTTCGGAAGAAATTTACTTTGGATAATAATAAAAAACAAACTCAAAGCTCGATTGTTTATTGTAAATCAATACAAAACATAACAGTATGGCTTATTTATACCAAAGATAATATAATGAGTACTCTTATCCATATCAACCAAGAGTTTTAACCTTACAAAAAAATCACCTGAGATTTCACCTAAGGAACACAAAAACTTAAAAAGAGGTAAAAAATCACAGCCCAGTCAATACAAAAAATACTTGGTTCTAATACAATAAAAAGATTATACCTACTTATTTTAATTAACCACGCACATAATATGTGAATATACATTAGAAAAATTCACAAGAACTAAAAATACAAAAGTAAATGGAATTAAAAGAAATACTTACTTAAAATTAATAACAAATACTGATATCACATGCAGTGGCGATTTATAGTCGACGTGTCTAGACTCCACAGCACTTTCTATGCACCGACAATATTTCTGATTTTGATGATACGCCTGCGGTTCAACCTTCAAAGGTGTTATCTCCGCTCATCATTTTCTTCAAATCAGCCACCTCTGCTGCCAATTGCTTGACTAATTTGTTCAAGACGTGCTCTGGTGTCGACAAATGCTTTTCCATTAAACACGCAGGAATATTTAAATTACACATTTCACAGAATAACAGGTTAGGCGTATTACCTCCTTTAGGCAATTTAGCTTTGTGCTTAAACTCTAATATATGATATATCTCATTTTTATTAGGAATAAACACGTTGCAAACTGTGCAAAAGAAACCGTTGTTCTCTTTTCTAAGACCGTTGGAGTCTATCAAGATTTTGTGTTTGTTCGTATGGTTGAATCCCTTAACATGGGTGTCGATATTGACTTCTGAATTTGTTAAGGTTACATTACAAACTTTGCACAATGATTCGTTAGGATTTTGTGTTTTTGCATCATGGTGGTTGGGTTTTGAGAAAACTGCTTGAGCATTTTCTGCTTCTAAATTATCTTCTCCATTTGACAATTGTTCCTCACTATCTGTAGAGGTATTATCAATTTCATTTGAAATCTGACTTGATTCTTCATTTCGCGACTATGCATCTATCAGTAAACTTTTATGCCTAAAACCCATGACGTGTTCGATTTCATTTTTGTTTCCAACAAACACATTACATATTTGGCAATGAAACCTGTAATTTTCCTTTTTAAGTCTATTCAAGTCTATTAACATTTGATATTTATTTGTGTGGTTAGGATCCATGATATGTCTGTCTATATTAGCATTGGTATTCGATAGAGTAATATTGCAGATTTTGCATACAATTTCTGATGGCTTTGATGATTTTGCAAAATGATAATGTGGTTTTCGGAAAGTTTCTGGGATTTTTACAGGTTCTAAAACGGATGTTTCATTTTCTTCTCCAGATAAACTAATATTTTCTGTGCAATGGTCGGATTCTTCTGTCTGTTCTTCTTCTTCTGTCTGACTATTTCCGTCATTTTCAGATTCTTTGTCGGATAGCTCATTCGAATCGTAATCTTCTTCATCTTCTGAAGTTTCCATATTATTATTAGCATTTTGATTAATTGCTTCTTCTGCCACATCATTTTCTTCTCGAGATAAACTAATATTTATAACTGTGGAATGATCGGATTCTTTTGTCAGTTCTTCTTCTTCCGTCTGACTATTTCCGTCATTTTCTGTTTCTTTATCGGACGGCTCATCATAATCGTAATCTTCTTCATCTTCTGAAGTTGCCATATCATTATTAGCATTTTGAACAATTGCTTCTTCTGTCAGCTTAGTTTGGATTTCAACCTTTTGCTCATCATTAGTAGAGTCAACGTTGTCTTCTGTACGTTGATGAAGTATCTCCTTAGCTGCTTTGATATCTTTGTTTTTTCCGGTTATCTCATCATTTTCTTCATTGCCATCTGTGACATTAACATCGCCTTGATTAAATGCTTTTTCTGGAATATTCACCTGAGCTTTTCCATTGCATACTGGCAAATATTTATTTAAGAAGTGAGTGTTATGTTTAACACCCGTTATATGTATTATATCGTTTTTATTACTTAGATATACTTCACATATTTGACAGTAAAACCCGTTATCCTTTTTTTCAATGCCGTTAGTCGCCAACAAGATTTTATAATTATTTATATGGTTTGATCCCGTTACGTGAGTTTCGACATTGACCAAAGAATTTGTTAGAATTATATTGCAAACTCTACATAAGGATTCAGATGGATTTTTCGTTTTAGAAATATAATAATAATGTTTAAAGAAAACTGCTTGAACATTTTCAATTTGGGCAGTAGAAGATTCATTTTCTGATTTCGGAACGGACGGTTGACCGTTGTCTTCATTAATTATGTTCTTTTTTACATGTTCAGTAGTGTTTTCTAAATTTTGAGGATCGATTTTAGGTAAAGCTGTCTGTACAGTACTTCCATGCTCTTGAACAGTTACAGAAATACGACCTTCGTTAAATTGACAGTAAATTTTACAGGCAGCGTCAATATCATGATTCGGAAATTTATTTTTATGCTT
This sequence comes from Acrobasis consociella, assembly GCA_963555685.1. Taxonomy (NCBI): domain Eukaryota; kingdom Metazoa; phylum Arthropoda; class Insecta; order Lepidoptera; family Pyralidae; genus Acrobasis; species Acrobasis consociella. The sequence goes on along the minus strand of OY743132.1, from coordinate 6,572,375 downwards.
ATTACCAAATATATGTTCCAATTCGTTCTTGCTAGTAATAGAAACTTTGCACGCGTAACAGAAGAATTTATTTTGCGCTTTAGTCAATCTATTTACTTTCAATAACTCGTCATATTTCGAAGCGTGATCTTCGTCGTTGAAATGATTGTATATTTCCGAATCAGTATTTGTAATTAGTATACTACAAACTTTGCAAACTATTTCTTTGTCATTGGATGTTTCAAGTATTTGGTATTTGATATTTTCAATAAAATCTTCTGGAATCTCTTTTATTTCCGTGTCTGAGTGATGGCTGTTAGTAGTAGTAGTAGTCTGGACAATATCCTCTGATGTATCCATATTTCTTGTATTGGAAAAATCGATACCACTATTTCCGATCTTTAAATCTTTACTTATGCGATCATTTTCAGTTTCAAAGATGTGATGTATAGCTACTTGGTGTCTATTTGAGTCGATATGGTGTAACTCGCATCCGACTAGAATAGAGCACTTACATACTCCACAATAACAAAAGTTATCGTTTCTCTTAATTTTGTTTTCTTTTAGTAAGTTATTATAACTTTTGATATGGTCATCTCCTTTTATATGGTTATCCATATCTTCGATGGCCATTTCTTTATCACATATGAGACAGTTAACAAAATTATTCAATGATTCTTGCATATGATAGTGAATTTTAAATGTTTCTTTTGTAACTTTTGATTGGACTGCTTCCGCTAGTGGAAATTCTCTTTCAACGGTTTCATCATAAGAAATAGCCTTAATATTTTCTTGTACATTTTCATCACATTTGAACTGTTCATGACCATCACTAATTGTATTGTTCTTAAAATTGTGTGTATCAATTATACAGTTGTTGCTGTTTACTTGATCTAATACGTCATCTTCATTAACACACGCGGAGCCACTATCAGAACATTCTCCATCAGTTTCACCTTCATCTACATAAGGTTCACCATCATCATCAGATTTTACTTCATCCTTCAAAAAGTTGCCGAAAAAAGAATTTTCAGTGCCTTGAGACATCATATAGTTTTTATTCAAGTCTTTACCTTTCCTGCCCAGCGCGCGATTTAGGTTGGTGATGTGGTAAAGAAGAATCTTATGGCTGACGACTCTAGGTAGCAGAACCAGTTCGTTGCACAGCATACAGTGGGCGAAGTCTTCACTGATCTGCAAAGAAAATAACATCATTTTTTTATCAACCGTTATGTGTTTTTTATATGTATGTGAGGTCCTAATTACTCTTGAGATGAAAAATTACTATAAATACGTGACATCACATCTTACTAATCACTTACACTAATATTATAAGGCGATAATTCTTCCATATTGGTCTGGGAGAAAAGAAAAAACTGGGCAGATCGTAAGAGCCGATCGAGGGAATGGGCAAGAAATCGAATCGTATTCATAGGCGATGCGGCTAGCAACCCATCACTGGTTTGATTCCTACTTCCACCTTCTTGCCCACATCAAGCTAAAAGTGGCCTTTGAGTCTTGCAGCCCCAGGGCTCCAAGACTGTATCTCTCTATCTGCTTAGAGCCGCAAGACTTAAAAATGCTCTGTCTGCCCCATTAGGGATAAAGACATGATAGTATTTATGTATGTATGTATAAAGGTGAAAGTTTGGGAGTTTGTGTGTATGTTTGTTACTTCTTCACGCACACACACAAGCTTTCGCCTTTATAATATCAGTGCGATTCTTACCTCTCTGATGCAATTAAGATCAACATCTCGAGAGATCTTCTTTCTATGTTTCTTACTTTCTATATGTTTCTCTACCACATGCCTTTGTACCTGAACTTCACACAGTATACAAATCAAATCATCCTCCATGTCCACAAACCCGTGAAAATTATTTATGTGTATCTTAAGACGATGTTCTTTTACAAAGATTGTTAGAAAATCTTTATCGTTAACACTTATTTTGAACGATAAGTTCTTTCTGTTTAACTTATTTATGTATTCTTGTGTAGGTGGCGTCTCGATTTTAACGCTCAAATCTTTAGAGTAGTACTTAGTGAATTGTTCGATCAAATCTTTGTTTCTTAAAGATTTTTTGTGAGTGTATGTTTCTTCATGTTCTTTTTTATTACTTTTTAAAACTGCTAAGGAGCATTCCTCGCAATAATAACTTTTTTCTGATGAATTTGCAAGTACCCTAGGGCTTAGATTGGGGTTCTGAACTCTAAGTATGATTAAGTCGAGTATTTTCTTCATGTTCAAATGGTTTACGCTGTTGTTGTGGTCCTTAATGTACATTACGGGCACATGTATGTTGCAGACGTGGCAAATGAGGGATTCTGAACTGAATGTGAGGTTATCTGAAAAAATAGAGTTACAAACTATGTGTTGGATGCATAATGAAAAATAAAATTATGCATCCATAATAATAGAAATAAGCTTACAATGGATTTCTAGTTATCTAAAGGAACAGGTGCTGAGTTCTGATGCAAGCTAAATTAAACCGTATTGCTAGCTACATTGAGTAGATATTTCTTTGAATATCGTTTGTGAGTAAAACTTCTGTATGTGAGTACCAGTTCTTATTCTGTGCCCTACCAGGCCTGTGTCACTCCCCATTTAGGTATCGAGAATATACCTACATTATTACTATGTGCGCGGCGACCACGTCGGAGTGGGAAATTCAGTGACATGAATCGTATGTCTAGAGTAATAAGAATGAAATTAGCTTGCAATGGATTTCTATGTATCTTAACAAAAAAGTTCTGAAGCAAGCTAATTTAAACTATATCACTAGCTACATTAAGTAGATATTTCTTTAAATTTCTTTGCTGAGGGAAACTTCTGTACGTAAGTACTAGCAATTATTCTGTGCCCTATTCTCAATAAGTGGCAATTCAGAATAGAGTAAACAACCAATCCTGATACGAGTCAAGAAACTCTAAAAAACAACTTACCTGTGTCTTCCTCATCACTCTCTTCAGACATTCTCCACGCATTCAGCTTGAACTCGTAATATTCTTCTCCACTTGGCACCCTCCACAGGGGCTGTACCCCTCCACTGTCATAGTGTCTACTTAGACTGCTGAGGTCTACGGCATCCAGTGGTATCATATATGATGTGTTGGATAGGTTCAATTTGTACATGATTGGGAGTGGGGACCTGAAAAGTAAATCTTTGAAAGAAAGAAACTTTATTTAGTACAAATTTACAGGAGTTACTTTATTTAATCACACTATTTTAAAGGCGATAGTTTGTGTAAGTATGGTACTTCTTTACATGCAAACGGTTGGACCAATTTTGGTATGCAAAAACTGACACCGTGGATTAACACATAGGCTACCTTTTGCCGCTAGTAACTTAATAACTGAAACTAATTTTACACCAAAATGGTACCACTCAACATATGGCAATGATGTGTCTTAACATCATGCCACTGGTCTTCCATGGTACAAAAAGATAAGAGAGAAAGCACTACCAGATATGCATTGACAATGATCAAATAGAAATCCTAATGCCATAAACTATTGCCGATAATCATTTTTGGTTATTTTTATCAATTTAACACTTTCCCAGTTGCATCCTCAGCTGTGCTGCTTTAGATCCAGGGGTACAGTTTCTCATATTTTCCTTTCCAAAGCATGTCATGATCACCTAAGGATGCTAAAGTAAAGAGCATGCGAAATCGAGAAGAAAGCGCCCTTCTACCTTCTCCATTGCAATGCACGAACAAAGTAGGGGGGGGGGAGGGGGTGCCGGAACACTATGCCCGATTTATTGAATAAGCTAATAGCTAATTTCTCTAGTTCTAAATAGAGTCTACTTGAATCCAGCTTTCCTATGTTTATATGTATGTATGTTCAACGATAACTCAATTAGTTTTGATCGAAGCTTCATGAAGTTTGGTGTGTGCGCAGATGTCATTAATCGAATTTTTAAGTTCAAGCATGAGCCAAATCGGTATTGGGGTTGCTGAGATATAGGGTCGAGGAATTCTCAGGGGGCGAACAGTGTGCTTAGTTGCATACAGTGGTGACTTTACCAGCAGGTGGAGTAGGCTGGGGCCTGGGGCAGCAGGATTCAGAAGGGTGGCAAAGGTATTTCTTTAGTATCCTGCGGCAGAGGAAGGGGAGGGGAGGGGGTGAACTCCCCCCTAAGGGAGCAAATATGAGGGTATTTTCACCCCCTCCCCCAGTGTATTTCCGCAGTCAAGATATGAGAAGGGCGCTAAGGATAAATATTATGATAAGTACTCCAGTTAACTCTCAGGTTAGGGGCGACAAAGGGGTTAATCTACCACACAGCTTGTAAAAAAAAAACAAGGTACCTATTTGACGTTCTCTACAGTGAACACAAAATCAGCAAACATTGCAGTTGCTTGAAAGAAGCTAGTTTTTGTAAACATACCGCCACTTTGAAAATAACAATTCAAGTTCTTCAACAACTGAGAAACTACATAATAACCGACTGAAATAGCAGATTCAAGATTATTTGAAAAGTGAAGCCATACTTACAGATAATAATTTAGTGCGTCAAGTTCAGAAAGTTTTCGAATAGAATTCAAAACAAAACTTCGTTCGTTGATTAACACGACAAATCTTTAAAAACTGACTGACAGCGACAGACAATGACACTGACTGAGTGACATTACATGACAGCTGATTAGCTCGATGACGTACCAATTTTTTTATTTGATCTTTTAGTTTATAGGAATGAGGTCTTTTCAGAATAGAAATTTAAAAAAATAAGTCTAGATGGCGTTGATAAAAAGGCATGTGTCAATGTCATAGATGGCAATATTGAATGTCCGGTCACTCTCTATAGGGGTGGGTCGTCAACGGTTTTGTCGTCGACGAAACGAGACCGTTTTCTGTCAACTTTAAACGAGTTCATAAAACAGTCTAATTTTCGACTAGTTAGGAACCACATTGAGGAACTATGACAACGTAAACTAAACTTTTATTGCACGATTCAACGACAACGTCAACGTGATGACGTGAACTAGACTAGAGTCAAATGAGACCTAACGTTAATCAAGTCTAATAACCTGTTTATAAACTAAAAATACAATCTATGCGTATGACAATAGAATTGAACTACGACCACTCAGTGCATGGATTTCGCGCATGCGCGCGGCAGAGACAGTCATATCAAATATTAAAGTATGAATGAAGCGAACAGATTGCTAGCTTCGGTTGGCGTAGCGAAGCAACGAAGAGTCACGATCATTATCAATCGACGGTAAATTAGTCTAATAGTTCATGCACTTCATGCCAGTTAACGGTTGAAATAAACCGTTCGTTCATTCAACGTCCATGTCTACTCTCTAGGTATCTATGTAGGTAATATAAACTTAACTATTTACTGTTTCATTTATAATGTTTGCTTGATAATATTCTAATAAAAAATATATATATATACTGCGTTATAATTATGGTTAGCCCATGAATTGTGAAAAACTGTCAAAATATTGGCATTCGTCGTTTTCCTTAAGACGAAATCACAATGGATACAAGCTTTACGACATAATATTAAGTCTGGACTGAATTCTCTCATATATTTACTGAATTAAAAGAAAATTCTTAGTAGAATGTAAATTGCTTACATTTTACAAGCACAGCATTTTTGACGTACTGGGCGTTCTTTTCATGAAACGCTTTTTGAAACTGGTTTCTACGAGAGAAACGAACAAACGGTTTTCGATTCATATACATTTAGTTAAACTGAGAACGGACGACCACACCGGGTGAAACGAAGAAACGAATAACGAAACGATCCCCGATATCCAAAACATGAACGAACATTCCTTCCGTTCCGCCCGTTCATTCGTTTTTCCTCCTACAAACGCGTTTCTTTCGTAATGATTAAGCAATTTTAAATGTTATTTAAAGGATAGAGAAAGCAGTTTTTCGTGAAACTGGTTCTCAATCCAGTGGTGCGATTTTTCAAACGCGGAGTCACTAAACGAACGATTTTTTGTATGGAAAAACCATTCGTTTAGGTGACTCCGCGTTTCAAAAATAGCACTTCAGTTCCTTTGCCAGATGAAACCAGTCCGTTCCGTTTTCTGCAAAACCCGTTACGACCCACCACTATTTGACACTTGACCAAGGCATCAACGCCATCTAGTGAGAAAAAGAGTTACTATATTTTTTTTTTAAATGTCACTTTGAAAACCCCTCATTAGGTAGCCGTAGGATAGTTGAGTAAACTTGAGTATAATGTTGCGTACTTGCGTATCGTTCTGCTGGACAGAAAAACTTTATTCAGCAATCATCATGACTTTAATAAGCTTTCCCGCATGCTGGTCTGAAAGATAAAAATGAGGGTACTACTTCAGCTCTGTACTGCATTACTGTAATCTTCCTGCGCAAATTGTAGAAGGAATGGACGCAAATCTGAATCATGTAAGTAGGTCTACGTTGTGTGAACATGCGTGCGGCTGATGGCTGAGGATTTGCGGTTGCGGCAAACGACTTGTGAAAAACTCAGATATAATCGAGTAGCTTTTTTGGGCAGGGGAAACCCCGTCTTTACTACTTGCCACACTTGCCACTGTGTGAAATTGAATTACCTGAGCGTAATGCATTTTTGAACTTTATATACCAATTTCGAATTAATAATCCATTATATCAATTTATAAAATATTGAATTGATAAATCACGCGAGATTCGCGAGATACTAAATAGCTAAGTTACTTAATATTTTTTTAAATATTCATGAACTAATTGAGAAAGTCCTTAAATTTACCGAAAAGAACAATCAGTGGCAACATTTTGTGACGTAGTCAAGTTCCATCTCGGGAAGAGAATACCTGTTTTATTATACCATGGACCATACAAAAAGAGAAAACGAACGGCAATTTACCTTTCATTCAATCAACTCAAATATAAAAATGTAAAAAAACATACTACAAGATTACGGAACCCTTCATGGGCGAGTCAGACTCGCACTTGGCCGCTTATTTTGTTAGTGCGTGTTATATTTTCTTCTTATGGTTGCTTTTGCTTATGCTTATGCCATTTTTTTTGCTGACTTGGTTGAGATGGTTCTTTGCTGTGTTTTCAGCCGTTCAAGTCATACTTAGGGGGTAAACGCCTGAAAGCCGTGGTTTTTAAAATTACCTAGCAAATAATAACTGGTCATAATTAAAACAAAATACATATATGATTTACAAGAAGCAAATAAAACAAAATGTGATAAAAGATTTTTTATTACGTGGCGAAACTGCTATATTAGTTTTTCTATATAAAGTTATTTTGCCTCCATATAACTTGATATCAAAACAACGTAACGTAACTAATAGTTTATCTATGTATATATTTATTTTTATTTGTTTATGTGGTATTTATATAGGTGGGGTAGAGGGAGGGGGTGGTATTTTGTAGAGATAAAGCCCCCCTCCCCCTGTGCTACTCCGACTCGACTAACATGAAATGCATGGTATAGTAAAATAAGGTATTCTCTTTCCGAGAACGAACTTGATTCCGTCACGAAAGTGTTGCCACTGATTGTTCTTTTCAGTAAATTTAAGGACTTTCTCAATTAGTTCATGAATATTAAATAAAATGTTAAGTAACTTAGCTATTAAGAATCTCGCGATTCTCGCGTCATTCATCAATTCAAAATTTTATAAATTGATAAAATGGATTATTAATTTGAAATTGGTATATAAAGTTCAAAAATGCATTACGCTCGGGTAATTCAATTTCACATAGAGGCAACATATTACACTGATGACGTAGTCAAGTTCTTCCTACGTCATCAGCTGTCACGGAAAGAGAATACCTTATTTTATTATACCATGATGAAATGTAAGTTTTCTGTCGTCAGAAGCAACGGAAGCAACCTGAGGGCGGCACTAGAGCGCCTGCTTGCAAGTGAATGCTGATTGTAAAAAACCTTTCACAAGGCCGGACAACCGGATAATGAAGCCACATATAAAAAAATCTGCTGTTCCTTACATCTTGGGCGAGTAGGTATTGTGAAAAAGTATGGAACAGCTGCTTTTTTTTTGGTCGGATTGAGTCGGTCCCATACAAAAAGTTGCTCATATTCATGAGTTCTCTCACCAGTAGAAAGGATGCCAATGTATTTGAATTGACCCTGTATAAACACCGATTAAATGTTCACCGCACAGTCCGCACACCACAAAACCCAAGGCTTTTGCCATGTTTAAAAATTGCTACATATAGGTTTGACAAAAAAACTTGAGAGGTGTCAAGGGCACCCGGATGGAACGAAGTTACTTTCGATTGATTAGGAGAGAGAGACAGACAAACAAGTTGGAAAATGGCCTTTTTCAAATTGTCCTGGGTCTTGGATGTTTATCTAGTACCTGGGTGACCGAGCTTTGCTCGGTCGGTTACATCTCAAACATTAACTAATTTTTTTTAAACTTGTCTAAAAACAGTACAAAATAAAAAATTATATATAAACTTGAACATAAAAAAAAAACAAAAGTAAGTCACCGAGTGTGATTCGAACCCGTAACACTCTTTCTAGCGGTCAGCATCCTTCACCACTGAGCTAAGCGGATGGCGGCCGGCGCGGGGAAATTAGCGACCATATTCTGCGTGGAAAGAAAAACGAATGAAAACTCGAAAATACGCGTTTTCCCAAACATAAGACTAATCTAGATCGATTGTTTACCCCCAAAAACCCCCATATACCAATTTTCAGCAAAATCGTTAGAGCCGTTTTCGAGATCACAGATATTTATAAATAAATATATATATAAATAAATATACAAGAATTGCTCGTTTAAAGGTATAAGATATATGTATTTGTTATAAAATATAGTATCGTTGAGTTAGTATCCCATAACACAAGTCTCGAACTTACTTTGGGGCTAGCTCAATCAGTGTAATTTGTCCCTATATATTAAATAAAAAAAAAAAAACACGCGCACGCCGCACGGCTTACAACGATAGCAAAAAGTGTCGTTACAACTTTTGGTCTTAATTTTTTCCGTCCAGCCTCCTTTCGCAACGCGCGATAAAGAACTTCGTTCCAAAAGCCTATTTATAGGAGTATATTTATTGAACCTGTTTACAAAAAATCACGAGAATCAATTTTTAAATCAATTAAGAGATGCGACAACATTTTTCCCAACGTAAAAACGGAGATGCTTCGCGCTCGCTGGGGGTCGCTCGCTCTATGAAACGATTTTATTTCTTAACTGACACTTTGCCCGTGTGCTTATACCCGTAGATATGTTCTATTTCTTGATTACTTGTTATAACTTCGTTACAAGCTAGACAGACCAGTTGATCGCCTACGGCCGATATTTCGTTACTTTCTAGTAATTTATTATACGCAGTTTTATGAGGAATTCCATGTATATGTTCCATAACACACGGGTATACATGAACAACAACACAATTACATATTCTGCAAAATAAATTAAAATACTTATTAGGTAAATTTTCACTCCAATTCTTAATTTTATATTGCAAGATCAATGAATTATTAGTTTCACGGCTTACATTAGCCATGTGTTCTTCACTTATTTTGTGTTTAAAATATTCGGAGACAGTTACAAATGTGCTACAAAATCCACAAGGAATATTAATTTCGCATTCGTCACCATTATAGTAATCATTATCACTAGTAGTTTTTTATTTTTATTTATTTGTAAAATAACTTAAATCTATCGTTACAGTTTTCGTTTTAGTTTAACTTAATGACTATCACCTTCACTTGAATATGTTAAGCTGGACTCATCATCATCGCCACTCTTCATTGCTTTCTGATGTTTGTTATCTGATATATGAAGGAACTCATTTTTTATTGCAAAATATATATTGCATTTCATACAAACGAAATCACGATCTCCAGCGCAAGGAAAAACCCTATGAAATGTCAACAAATCCTTGTATTTACGTGTATGACTATAGCCATTTACATGACCGACAATGTTGTCAACTGAATATAACATTCGTACATCACACACTCTGCAAATTATTTCATTTATATTTGAAGAATATTTAAAATGGTGTAGTTTTTCTTGATATTCTGAGTGTTTTATTTTCTCTAATAGTGGATGTGTTCTGAGATTTGAAAACTTAAAAAATAATTTTCTATGTCTTTTATTAAGAATGTGATCTACCTCATTTTTATTTGTTATTTTTGCTTCACAGACGTCGCAATAAAAATCAAACTCAACTTTTTCGACCTTGTTTTTTTGTAGCAGGTTGTTATATTTAGTTATATGATTATTTTCATTCGTGTGTGAAATAATATCGTTGGCTGTATTTGATATTATATCCTTACAAACTTTACACATTAGTGTCATAGGATTAGAAGTTTCTTTCAATAAGTAATGAAGCTTTGCTTCTGATGATGGTACTTCAACGTTCTTCTCTTTAGTCATAGGTGTTTGTTTAACACTCATCAATCCTTGTGCATTATTTACTCCAGTAATATTAACTTGATCATTTTGACTACCAGAAGTTGATTGAATTGCATTTTCGGCTACTTGATCACTTTCCGTCTGCGAAACTTTACTTTGACTTGACACATTTTGATTACAACTTTTACTTATAACTACTAAATCACAACTAGTTTTAATATCTTTGCCAGCAGTGGATTGCTGTGTCGCTTTTTGTTTATGCTTTTGACCATTTTGATGGCCTGCTATATTATGTGTGTCTATATAAACTTTACAAGGTTCACAATAAGTCTGATACCCTATGATTCCTGTCTGCAATTTTTTTTTATGGTACTGACTTGAGACATGTTGCATTTCTTTCATATTTTCCACGTGTAACCTACAACAATCGCAAGCAAAACCATTTTGGACTTTGCTCATTTTATTGGTTGTCAAGAGTTCATTGTATTTATTTCTATGATTCCTTCCATTTATATGTTCATCAATATTACTGTGCAAATTTGGAACAGCACTTCGGCATACGGCACAAAGGACTTCTTTAGGATTATCTGTCTGAGACATCAAATAGTGTACGTATTTGGTTTCTGTTTCTATTGGTTTATCACTTATCTTTTCTATGTTCTCAACATTAGATAACGGGGCATTTTCTTCAATTTTCTCTTGTTCTGGCGGTGATGCGGCTATTTTATCTACCTGTTTCATTTCAAGGCTTTGGCACTTGTCATCCAATATGTTATATTGTGCATTTTCGAAGTTTTCTTTATGATTCAAAGCTAGAGCTTTATGTCCTCCAACACTTCTGATTAATTCATTGCAAATTATACAGTGAGCGTAGTCTTGATTGACCTGAAAAAGACATACGTAGATAAGTAAGGCTATTGTGTGGTTTTATTTATTGTTTTTTAGTTCTGGCATAGTCTCTAGTACCCTATTTTTTGGACTGTATGTTGCTCTTACCTGTCTTATGCAGTGCTGATCAGCTATAGATCTTGTAACATGAGCCATGTGCTGGTCAGTCCATATATGATGGCCTTTGGATGTAACAGTGATCCCACATAGGAGGCAAACCAAGTCACTGGAGTCTTTTATAAAGCCATGAAATTTATCTATATGAACTTTCATACAACTGTCTCTCAGCTTTATTATGATAAAATTCTCATCAAAAACATCGATTTCAATATTACTGTTTATTTCTTTTGTTATTGTGTTAACATATTCTTTTAAATGTTCTAAAGGCGTTGCTATTCTCAATACACGCTTTACAGGCGTTGGTCTATTATTTGCGTCACTAATACTTGTAACTGTATCATTTAAATTGTCTGTTTTGTCCTGTTTATGCAAAAACAAAAAACTTTCTAGAACTTCATCATGTTTTAATGATTTCTTGTGATTTGATGATCCTTCATGTATATCTTTATCCTTTATTAGGACTATAATAGAACATGTTTCACAATAATACGAAGATTTCGGCGGTTCAGCAGTTGCAATTGATGAAAAGGCTATGTGACTCCGCAGTCTTGATAGTACCTCATCAATAATTTGCAACAAATTCTTATGCTTTTTACTATCATTATGTTGTTTTATGTAAGCAACAGGCACTTGTATGGTGCATATGTGACAAGTTGTAGTTTTTAAGGCATCTGAAACAATTAAATAGTAAATCTAAACAATATAATAAAATAGTAATAAAAAAAATGTGTCTGTACATTGAATGTATTTACAAAAAATAATTTGGGGCGATGGAGACACAGTAAAAGAGTAAAAAAAAATGTCTGTCTGTTAGTACACGCTAATCTCCAGAAATACTAGACAGATTGAAATGAAACTTTTTTGTTATATAGCTGTTAAGCCTGGCCAACATATAGTGTTTAATTGATTTCAGAAAATGGAACATAATGGTCCAGCTAAACTTGTTAAGAAATATAAAATGACGCTTTAGCAAAAGTTGTTCAACCTGATGAGCATTTTCCGGAGTCAAAAGACCACGCGAACAAAGTCGCGGACTTCAGCTACTAACAAATAATAGTTATACTTCGTCATTTTCATTGAAGTCCCTAACTAAGCCCCCCTTAAGTGGGGGGATGTGGTTCAGTTTTTTTTTTATAATTAACTACCAAAAAATTTATGGAGTATAACCCTTAGCCAGGCCTGGCAATTATTTTATCTTTATATACAGATAATGGTAGTTTGGATGATAATGAAAAAACTAATTTCTTAAATTTTTTTTATTCCTACAATTTCCTATAAAAAAAACCGTGTGGTCTGGACATGACCACTGCCCATTTAAATATAATTGATGTGGATTATATCTGACCACTGCCCAGTTAGGTCACAACACGTAAGTATGGAAAAAAATAAATGTGAATCCACATCATAACTAAGGAATTTTAAATCTAAGCCTAATATTATAAAGAGGTTGTGTGTTTCTTTGTATAAAACCTTATTTAAACATCAATGTAACCCCAAGGTATCAAAATTTTGGGTATAAACGGCATTGCCGAATCCTTACTAATATTATAAATGCCAAAGTGTGTATGTATGTATGTTTTTATGTATGTATGTATGATCCATTTTCACGCTAAAACGGCTGAACCAATTTTGATGAAATTTAACGTAGAGTTATATTGGACCATGAAGAAGGACATAGGCTGGGTATTGGTTATTCTTCAATCCAAGAACCTATCTATCTACCATACAAAATATTTGATGTGTAAATATGGTTTTGCCTTTATTTATATGGATAAACGCTTGTAGGACAGTGGTTACATAATAACCACAATAAGTTTTTCCAGATAGGCAGAGGTCACATGTTGAACACAAACTTTCGGCGTAAATATTTCAAAGAAAAACAAATATCATGTAAAACCGAAACATATTACATATAATTCAACCTATCTGCTATTATAAAAACACAAATAATATTACTTCGCGGGATTATTTCCGCCATAATATTAAATCACACTTTCAATTTGCACAAAAATTCGCCGTTCGACCAATATTTTGACTTTGACAAGCGAAATGTCAAGATTTTTTTTCTAGAGGCGTATTTTTTTTCGTTCAGAAATCAACTGTATCATAGACAATAGACAGATGACATTTTGTGGTTTCTAGCTAGCATCTGCTAGTCAGAAAAAAAATATTTCTGAGGTGGTTCGCTATGTGATCACTGCCTGGCTAAGGGATAATAACTACCTGGAACCCCTACCTGAAGGGGAGAAGGGAAGTTAGGTTCAAGTATTTTTTTTTTGTAATCGGGAAGTTAATTTTTTTTTATGAACACCCAGAAGTTCATTCAAGTTATATTGTTAGATGTAGATTTAAGTTATTTTATTTAATAAACACCTGGAACAACTGTGGGGGCAGAAGCAAAGTTAGGTTCAAGTTATTTTTTTTTTCATCCGGAACAAGTTTAAGGGGAGAAGGGAAGTTATTATATTTAAGATTCTTAACATACTACTTCATAAATATTTAGGATAGACTAGAAAAAGATATATATCCTTACAAGTAGTTTCGGCATCTCCACACATAAGAGGGGAGACTATTTAGGAGGGGGAGGGGTGGGGGATACCATCCCCTACTTGTGCAACCCTATACTAAACTTTGGGGTTTGAAGAGAGGGGGATCCGTCCCTCTCTGTTCCCCCCCAAAAAAACCCTTATCCTCCAACCCCAATTTTTTTACCAAATGTGTTTGCCTTCACCAACAATCGAACCAAAAACGGGTCTATCCGCCTATGTTAGTTAGACCCGTGTATATTTACACATCCTCACCTTTATCTAACGTATCCTCACTGTCTGCGAGCCGCCAAGCTTTCACCTGAAACTTGCTGAACTCCAACTGCCGAGGGCTCCACAGCGGCTTCACTGTGTCACCGACTGTCTCGTTTCGTCTCAAGAACCGCAGGTCTATGTGGTCCAGAGGCACGATGTATGACACATCACCAGAATTCAAAGTATACATTGTCGAGTAATTTTTTGATGCGTAAATAAGTAAACCCAAACTGAAAAAAAAGTAAGTTTCATGTTGAAAAAACGCAACGCAATAAAAGTTTTAATCGTTCTTATGTCATGAACGCAACGTGCATAATTTTGTGACAATGTAAGGCTTAACCTGGAGTCGACCGTACAATCCTAACCTATAGACTATTTTTCGGTATAATTTTACAAAAGTTTATTTAGAATCAAACTATCACAGATCACAGTTGAGTTAACATTAACAATTTATCACTACTTTAATAAATCAAACCTTACGAATTTGTGCCACAACACAAACTTTGTGCTTTGTGCACAAATCAGCAAAACTTTTTTTGAGGTTATGTAAAGTTATGATAAGATATTGATAACGAACGTCAAAAAGATAAAATGAAATGACGTTTATGATAATAACCGATGTTGCCACATTAAAACTCAAAAGTTTCAACTCAAGAAAAATAATAACAGGCCAAGTGTGAGTCGGACTCGCGCACGAAGGGTTCCGTACCATTATCTTTAAAAATCAAGTTTTTTGTATGGAAGCCCGCTGTAAATATTTATTATTAAATGAAAAATTCAATTGAGAATTTTGTGAATATTTCAAATGCCATTATTGATATCGAGCAAAAAGGGCCAAAAAATCGCGTTTGTTGTATAGGAGCCCCCCTTAAATATTTATTTTATTTTGTTTTTAGTATTTGTTGTTATAGCGGCAATAGAAATACATTACTTGTGAAAATTTTATCTGTCTAGGGTGACAGACAGACGGACAGACGGACAGACAGCGAAGTCTTAGTAATAGGGTTTTTACCCTTTGGGTACGGAACCCTAAAAAACCAGCCAAGTGCGAATCGACGATTGCATTGACTGCCTCCGTGGTGTAGTGGTTAGAGCGTTCGGCTCATACCCGGAGGTCGCGGGTTCGATTCCCAGTGGGGGCAACGACTTTGTGTTGTTGTCCTAGTTTGGTTAGGACATTGTAGGCTGATCACCTGATTGTCTGATAAGTAAGATGATCCGTGCTTCGGAGGGCACGTTAAGCCGTCGGTCCCGGTCACTGTCTTTGACATTGGTCGTTACCTAAAACCATGTCAGAGGCCTTTAAGGCGGTTTAAAAACTCTGACACTAGTGTTAGTCACCAACACACACGATAAGAAGAAGAAGTGCGAATCGGACTCGCGAACGAAGAATTCCGTAGAATATCTATAAAAAATCACGTTTTATGTATGGGACCACTTATTTATTTTATTCACATTGATTTGGGAACGAAGTTTCTTTTCAGAAGGTACCGACTTAGCGAATAGGCGAAAAAAATTACAAGATTTTTTCGTCTCTTACTTTTTTAAGGGCTGAAAATTTTTGGGGGTTTTAATTTATGTAACTTTGTAATCACTGAGATTGCCTTATCTATAAAAAAAATAACTTTTGTTGTATGGGGGCCCTACTAAATATTAATATTTTATTCTGTTTTTAGTACAAATTTGTTGATATAGCGGCAAGTGCGGCAACAGAAATATCTGCATCATCTGTGAAAATTTCAATCAACCGTCTATCACGGTATTCACGGTTCATGAGACAACGGAGTCTTAATAATAAGGTCCTGTTTTTACTCTTTGGGTACGGAACCCTAAACCAATAATACAAAGTTAACTCTATATTTTCTTATTCCCTTTTCTAACAATACCAAATATCGCAGAGGTCAAAGAACATTTTAATAAGAAAAACTAATTAATAATATAGTTTTTTCTTTTAACTAATAAAATTTTACTCCATTTTTTTCGAGTGAAGTTGATTTATATTACCGTAGTGGCTCTGTGAACTATAGGCCTCGCAAGCTTATAGAGATTGCAAATCGAAGGAACTTTTTACACCATATCTATCTCATGAAATATTAATATCTTGATAATCTTCGTTAAAAAACGATAAGTTTTTTTGTCAATCTTTTATTGTGAGACCGAAGTAGGTAGCTACTTCTTAAGACAAAATAAACGAGCCCAAATTGGCTCAAACTAGGGTTATAATTAACCTAGGATATTTTTGGTCTAGTTTGCTTAATCTGTAAAAGCGCGCTTACCCATTCAAGTTTCGACCACACCTAGGTTTACTTAACCTGTAAAAGCGCGATCACTCATCCTAGAAGCGACTATCCCCATGGTTTCTTATTTGTATATAAACTGAAGCATGTTATATACTGGCAATAAAATTGTGTGCGGTACTGTAAAGGAAAATTTAGACGAATTTATTTTATATGCGCTGAACCTCACTCTAGTTTGGTACTCTATGGTAGGGTATTTCCGTCAACCAGAAAGTAGATATTTGATCTCCCAAACAGTTACAATATCGATATGTCGCAGTTGAATTGTATAATCCGTTGTCATTCAAAAACTAGCTGTTTGGCAATACAGCTCGGTTTTGTACAACAGCTGAAAATGAAAATATTTCAGCTCGATTGTCAATGAGTTACGTTGAGATAGCACACAGGGTTACCATTATTAAATAAAACTGTTACCAAACGAAATAATATATGAGGAGACAATAGTTGTTCTTTATTATTTTTATATTACTCGTGGGATTGAAATAAAACCTCAATTCAACTCCTTACTAAATAATTCAGTCTCCAACATCATAAAACACCGATGAAGAATGATAATCAGCTCGATGCAATTGGATTAGAAATATAGAAATTTTGTAAACCCGACAATTCAATGGCGCAGCGATTTCTTACGGCCAATTGATCCACGTGAATTTTCCATCTTGCCGGAAGGCGGGCGTCGAAATAACAATATGGGATCCAAGCTAAAGGTCTGCTTTATTCTTTTCAATCTTTTGCATTCCGAAATCACAAACGATGCCCCCGATGTCTCTCGATAAAAACAGTAGTCCCGGAACGCGGCGAAGAAGTTACTTTATGGGAAGCCATATTTGTTGTTATGACACTGACACTTCACAAGCCACAAGACCCACAAGTGGCAGAATTCCGAAATAATCGTTCTACAATCTTACGTTAGCTATATTGTTAAACGTAACACATTGGACGATCTAGCAGAATGATTTTCAGCTATATTACAAAACCGAGCTGTAATGCCAAACAGCTAGTTTTTGGATAATAGCGGATTATACAATCCAACTGCGAGTCTGCGACAGATAGAATTGATTGTCAATAGTTTGCATAAATATTATTTGTATGAAAAACTATCGATAGCTAAAACTATAGATATTACAATAATATCGATAATAGATAATACTGTCGATAGTCCTTTATACAAATAGTACCTTTACTATCGATACTTTCGATAGTATTGATTAAAAACTATCGATACTATTGATAGTGCTATCGATATTGCATTTGTTTTCCGAGGTCACGATAGTATCGATATTTTATATTATTGCTTGCAACACTACCATGTACTGACGAGGAAGAGAAATAAATATGTATGTTTATAAGGTGATGGAAAAATAAATAAAAATAAAATAAATAATAATAATATTATATATTATCTGAGGTCAAAACTCACTTTGGGTTGCTGCACCATCCTAGTAAGTAGTAAGTAAGTATAAGGTGATGGACGTCTGTCACGTCACACTATTGGGTGGGGATCTCAAAATTGTGACCAAGTGTGACAAGGAGGGGGGAGTTAAGACATGAAAATTATGTGACGATGTGATACGATAGTCCTTACGCCAGGCCTGTGTCACTCCTCGTTTAGCTATCGAAAATATACCTCCATTATTACTATGCGCGCGGCGACCACTAGTGGTAAATTCAGTAACATGAATCGTATGTCTATAGTTATAATAAGAATGAAATTGGCTTGCAATACAATTAAAGTCTAATTTTTTATTCCGTAGAATTCTGACATTTCATAAGTGTTGCTACTAAAAAAGTTCTCCAGCTAAAAAGGGAAGCCGTATAAGGCCGATAAAAAATTTAATTCTTGATTAATTTTAATGTTTTACCGAGATAATGATACACTTTAAACTTTCTGGTATATTTAAAATGTTATAACATTTTTTAATACCGAATTATCAAAGTTATATTTTTAAGTAATTTTAAGTCAGCAGGTTATTTTTCTTTCCCTGGCATCACTCCCTACTAACTCATGTATCATCAACCTTTTTAGCCAAAAGCTTATTTAATAATTTTTTTCGTAATCTATCAAGCACAATAATTAAAAAATAAAGTATGCGGCCATCAGCTGTCACGTCACGACTGTCACATTGATTGTTATATTTGTTATTTTTCTGTTAATTTTTTTCTTGTTGAAAAAAAGTTTTTTCTAAACTGATTTAGATTAAATTTGATATGGAGATAGTTTAAGAACCTGGAAAGGATGTATAAGCCATTCACCCACAAACTGACCGCGGTGGAAAGCTAATTGGATTTATTTGTGTGTATGTTTGTTAAATCAAATAGTTTTCACAGTTGTTCGTATTTTATGTCGGTTATTCAACTGTTCGTGATGAAAATATTACTCGCTGTAATTCCCCTTTTGATTTGGAGCACCGCACCTAATTAAATGGTTACATTCACTAACTAATAAAATATGTAGACTCAGATGTTCACACTCTTAATGAAATCTGGATTTTAATAAAAAAATGTGCCCGGCCAAAAAGGTTTATGAACTCTGATATGTCAAAAAATGACAGCTGTCAGAATTCTACGGAATTAAAAATCAGACTTTAGGTATCTAAACGAAAAGGTGCCGAGTTTTGACGCGAGTTAAATTAAACCATATCACTAACGACATTGAGTAGATATTTCTTTGGATTCCTTTGCTGAGTAAGATTTCTGTACGTGAGAACTAGTACTTTTTATTTTTTTTTATTTTGGCTCCACGCTGTTGCGTATTTAGCCAGGCTCAAGTTAATAAAACGTGGGAACAATCGATCGATGTAAAGTAAATATATATATATACAATCAAAGGTTGGTATAGGTCCTTTGATTGCTTTAAGGGAGCTTTTGGCGACAAATCACAAGTCCGCTGGTTTTAATAGCCGATTGAGTGGCGGACGGCGCCTACAGACACCCACCGCAGTCCGCAAATTAATATCACTACAGCCGCATTATGACTGTTCACTTTAAACATTTTACATATTGTCCATGAGAATGAGCATTTATAACACCAAACTACACCAATTTCATATTATAAAGTCCACTAGAATCAATTTGCAAAACAATTTAAAGCAAACTCCAACTGAACCCCTTGACTTCCCGCCAAAAACTCGAGTACTAGTTCTTATTCTGTGGCGATGGGTAGGTGACGTAATAAAACAACAAGCTATGTGAGCAGCGCTATATTGTGCGGTCAGGCGAGGTGCGGCCGCTTGGCCGGCGCGGGCTCGTCGTGCCGCCGCCGCTTGCGCCGCGCGGGCGCGCACGCGCTCAGCCCCGCGTGCGCCTGCGCCGCCAGCAGCATGCCCAGCTGGCACTGCGCCTGCACATACACAAACATCATTCAATAACTAACATATACATATAATAAAATAGTAAATTATAAACGGCCAAGTGTAAATCTAATTCGCGCACTAAGGGATCCGTACCATTATCTATAAAAGTTAAAAAGTTTTTTTTATTTTTTTATTTATTTATGTCAATATTTTAAGTGCCTACCTGTTGCCATTATTGATATCGAGCAAAAAAGGGCAAAAAAATCGCGTTTATTGTATGGAAGCCCCTTAAATATTTATTTAATTTTTAGTATTTGTTGTTATAGCGGCAACAGAAGTACATAATTTGTAAACATTTCAACTGTCTAGCTATCGCGCTTCTTGAGATACAGCCTGGTGACAGACAGACAGACAAACGGACAGACAGCGAAGTCTTAGTACTAAGGTCCCGTTTATACCCTTTGGGTACGGAACCTTAAAAAAGTGTGTCTGTACATTAAATATATTTCCCGAAAAAATATTGGGGGCGATGGAGACATAAGTACCTCTTCGTGCATCTCCTTGGCCATCACGTAGACGCTGTGCTCGCTGCTGTTGTACATCAGCGCGTTGGACAGCATCAGCAGCACGTCGCGCTGGAACTGCGCTGTCGTCCTGCAACGGAACATATATTTTTATTAAATAAATTAAGAAAAAATGTTTCATTTTATTCCCCACTCTACAAAGTTAATTTATTCACTGTTTAAGTGATTTACTTTTAATCACTATTTTGGTGTTTTAAAACAGTTAATTAAAACCAAGAAAAAGTACATTCAATTCTAGTAATTTTCCAATTTGAATGTGCATTTTAATTAATTTTACCTTCCTTTTTCTTCATTGAATGTCTATTATCTTTATTTTGAACAACTCTTGAATAAAACGGATTTATATCGAGGGCCGTGAATCACTCGCGTCGCTCAGGCTTCTAACATTTGAATCACTCGCTGCGCTCGTGATTCAGTTTTCCTGAATCACTCCCTACGGTCGTGAATCTGTCGTTAGAATCCTTTACTTGCTCGTAATTCATCTGTGGCCTAGTTTAAAATCCGTTCTTTGATGGAAAAAGGATGGACGTCCGTTCATTGTCAAACTTTAATCACCTCGTTCTACAACAGATTTTGTTCATATAAAAAAAGAATAATTTTAGTTTTTTTAAATAATTAATGTTTTAAATAATCGATTAAGGAAGAGCGCACTTTCACTGTCAAACTACTCGAAAAAGGAAAAATTCATACAAATTCAATCGAAAACTTATTTTTTTGACGGTTTTGGTAACTTGAACTCAAAGTCGGCATTCGCAACTACGGAACCCTACTATGCGCGTGGCCAAAACGCACTTTGCCAATCATTTTCAACTAAATAAAAGATCCGTATCTGTCACGTCACGCTATTGGGCAGGGATCTCAAAATTGTGACCAAGTGTGACTCCTTGTCACTCTTGGTCACAATTTTGAGATCCCTGCCCAATAGTGTGACGTGACAGGGGGGGAGTTAAGACATGAAAATTATGTGACGTAATTTACAAATGGTTCCTACGCCAGGCCTGTGTCACTCCCCGTTTAGGTATCGAAAATATACCTACATTATTACTATGCGCGCGGCGACCACTCCGGAGTGGTAAATTCAGTGACGTGAATCGTATATCTAGCTAGAAGAATGAAATTGGCTTGCAAGGCACTTCTAGGTATCTAAACGGAAAGGAGCCAATTTCTAACGCGAGCTAAATTAAACCATATCGCTAACGACATTGCGTAGATATTTCTTTGAATTCCTTTGCTGAGTAAGACTTCGGTACGTGAATACTAGTACTTATCCTGTCTCTTTTTACCTGATGACGTGCCTCATGCTGTGTGGTTTCTAGCAGAGTAGAATAGGACCACTCCAAGTCCTCCCGTGGATGTCGTAGAAGGCGACTAAGGAATACAAGTTAAAAAGCTTACAAACATCAACGAGACCTCTCCAACCCGTCTGGCCAGCGTGGAGAGTGTAGGCCAAGTCCTCTGCTCTGGCCAAGTATGGCTCTGGTAGTACAGAGAGGGTCGTGCTCCTGCAGTGGAGACAGAAAGACCTGAAATTACCACAGTCGTGCGACAAACCGTTGCCCGGCAGACCTATGACCGACATAACATTTGATCGATACTACTATTGCTCGACATCAATTGGTGATGATGATGATGTACCTGATGATACCAGCGTCGATGTTCCGCCTGATGGTGGTAAGGTCCATGGGCCGCTTCACCACTATGCTGTAGCCGGGCGCCTCCTCGTCGCTGATTGGACGAAGGAACAGTGACGCGTACTTATGCGCGCATAACCTACAAAAAGGGCAAAAAAGGCTTGATGGTGTGAAATTGGCTACGTCGCTCAATTCTTTCAAATTTAAACTGCTTAAATCTTCTGTTGTTACTTCAGACATTTAAGCTTACATTTCGTTATTGTTAAGTAAGTACAATATGTATTATTTTTATATTATATGTATATTTATCTTATATTTATTTATATCTATATACATTTTTGTGATCTCGAAAACAGCTCTAACGATTTCGCTGAAATTTGGTATGTGCGGGTTTTCGGGGGTAAACAATCGATCTAGATTAGTGTTATGTTTGGGAAAACGCATGTTTTCGAGTTTTCATGCGTTTTTCTTTCCACGCAGAATATGATATAACCGGGCAAAGCTCGGTCGCCCAGGTACTTTATATTTATGAATGTTTTTATAAGTATATATCTTGTAGCAAGTATGCATATGTAGGTATTTAGTAAGATATAATGTTAGTTTCGTTTATCCTGTGTAAGTACGACTTTCTATACCCTTCTTGTTATAGAAAACTGCGCCTGCGCCGGTTGACTGGAAGAGATTCCATTATGGGAAAGTCTGCCGTTGTCAATTTATTCTGTTGTTATTATATTTAATTGTGTTTTTAAATATTACAATAAAGTTATTACAACAAACAAAGGGCTGTTTTAATTTTCATGCTGGTAAAATTGATCTTTATGTCGAGAGAAGGCTGCATAAAATAGGTTTTTATGCTCTTGGCACTAAGTAATTTCTTTTTTTAAAACTAAGGCAATTAGGCTTTACAGCCACATACACAATTCAATTCACTTTCATTTAAGTGATATATTTTTATTTATTTATCTTAATTTAATTAAGACATATGTTACTATCTAAATACAAATATACAATTAATACAGGCATGCATTTACTTAAAAAAAAAACGCAAATATTTATTCTCAGATCGTAGTCGAAAGTAGTAAGAAATATTGCGTGTTCGAGAAACAAAACTACAAACTAGCAAAATTTATTAAATTTTTTTGTTTTATTTCCTTGCAATAAATAATGGTCCCTTGTTTGCTACGGAACCCTAAATCGGCTGATAAACATCCGCCGAACGACTTTATTTTCTTTATTATTCGCTTACATGCACTCATACATTACATGGTTAGTAGGTCAATAAGTACATGAACCCTGGCAGGGTGTTGCGAACTATAAGTATGTGTTCTTCTTCTTATAAAATACAATACAATACAAATATTCTTTATTGCACCATAAACAAAAGGAAATACAAAACAGAAAAAAAAAATAAGACAAATTATGATACAAAGGCGGATATGGGTAGTGGGAGAAGTGAATATTTAAGGGCGTCTTGTCGTGTGTGTTAGTGACTAACACTAGTGTCAGAGTTTTTAAACCGCCTTCAAGGCCTCTGACATGGTTTTTTAGGTAACGACCAATGTCAAAGACAGTGACCGGGACCGACGGCTTAACGTGCCCTCCGAAGCACGGATCATCTTACTTATCAGACAATCAGGTGATCAGCCTACAATGTCCTTACCAAACTAGGACAACAACACAAAATCGTTGCCCCCGCCGGGAATCGAACCCGCGACCTCCGGGTATGAGCCGAACGCTCTAACCACTACAGCGCGGAGGCAGTTGCAGTATGTTGAGTTGAGTTTATATGATAGTGGTTTCAGGGTCAGGATATGTCAGAAATTGTTCATGATTACATTGAATTTTACTAACTTAGGAATACAAGCTAAACAAAGCTTATAAACATCAATGAGACCTCTCCAACCCGTCTGGCCAGCGCGCAGCGTGGAGAGTGTAGGCCAAAGTCTCATTATCAGGCCTAAATTTTAGCAAAGATACATAGAACCATGGTATAAAAAAACAAGGTATATAAGCTCTTCCCGAGATGGAACTTGACTACGTCACGATAAGTGTTACCACTAATTGTTCTTTTCAGTAAATTTAAGGACTTTCTCAATTATGTAGTTCATAAATATTAAATAAAATATTAAGTAACTTAGCTATTTAGTATCTCGCGTGAATCGCGTAATTCATCAATTATATTTTATAAATTGATATAATGGATTATTAATTCGAAATTGGTATATAAAGTTCAAAAATGCATTACGCTCGGGTAATTCAATTTCACAAAGTGGCAACACATCAAACAGATGACGTATTCATGTTCCACCTACGTCATCAGCTGTCAAGGGAAGAGAATACCTTGTTTGTTTATATCATGTATAGAACTTATAAGTTAATTACGTCACCTGCTGTAGACAAGCATGACGGACTTCTTCCACAGCCGGTGCTGCCGCTCAGCGTCGCTCGCGCTCGGCGACTCGGGCGCACTCGCCTCGGCCGCGCTCTCCGACCCCGAACATGCTAAACAATTGTTTTTTATTCTTATTTTACGGCTCTGGATGTTAGTTTACCCTATTGTTCATAAAAAATACAAAGTTTAAAAAAAAAGTAAAATTTTTAAAATTACTAAGTTTTGGAAAATGTTTTGTCTGATGGACTTGTTGTGGCTGATATGATGATGATGTTTTGTCTCGTTTTTTCAATGTCAAATGTTCAAGGGGGAAAGGGACAAAACATGTTTGCACCTAATTTTTAATGAATATGAGAGTGTCTTGGCTGTTTATCTATTTTGCTAACTGTGCCTTGTGTGTGTGTGTGCTTCGCTCCCCGTGGGAATTTCAGGATAAAAACTATCCTATGTCCTTCCCTGGGTATCAAACTATATCCAAATCAAATTTCATCTAAATAGTTTTAGTGGTTGAAGCGTGAAATGGTAACAAACAAACAAATATACAAACTCACTTTCGCATTTATAATATTGGAACGATAATAAATAAATACACACGGTGTGTTTTAACTGGTTTTAGAGCTGAAGGTCACTTTATAAGGGTCGTTAGTAAGACCTAATTAGCTTGTCAAAATAAAAAATCACAAACAACAAATGTTGAATAAAACTCGAAAATAAAATCGTAAGATCAAATAGTAGTACCGCCGCCAGCCGGCTGGGGTTCATCGAGGTCACGCGGCAGTTTTGGACGGGCGTAACTACGTGGTCTCGATCGGAAATCCTTTTCGCAACTTTTTATCTTAAGTTACACACAAATTTGGATTACATGGTATATAAGGTATCTGTAACATTGCCATATTCTCGAACGTACTTATTCTAATCAATTTTCCCCAAAGAACATAGGTCGAAATACATGAAAAAAAAATCCGATAGTAAATCGATCAGCAGATTAGTAGTTTTTTTATGGGGGATCTAATGCTTTTTTTCATATTTCGACCTCTGCTCTTTGGGGAAAGTTGTTTATCATGATCAGTATAAGGATATCTGAGAATATGGCAAGGATACAGATTTACATCCTGTATAGAGGAATTTATTTAATTTTTGAAACATTTTTTTTCCAAAACCAATGAAAAGTCGTGTAAGTATTACACACATAACGGAACCACCTAAACTCCGTTCTGTATGTAATACTTATTTTAATCCTGTGCCGGCGCCGAATGTTAAAACAACATACATACATACATACTATCACGTCTTTATCCCTAATGGGGCAGACAGAGCATTTTGGGTCTTGCGGCTCTATGCAGAGCCCAGGGCCGCAAGACCCAAAAGCCACTTTTAGCGTCATGGTGGGCGAGAAGATGGAAAAGCAATCAATACAGTGATGGGTTGCTAGCCGCATCGCCTGTTAACATAATTCGCATTTTTGCCCATTCCCTCGATCGGCTTTTACGATCTGCGCGGGAAGAGAAGCAGCTGGTACATTCTAAGTTTTTTCATTTCTCCCAGACCAGCATGGGAGGGGATAAAACAAAATTACACCATACTCACTTCTGGAATCCGATTTCTTCTTTCGGGAGTAGTCTCTCTTCTTCTTTCCATCCTTCTCTTCTTCGCGACTCAACTGAAAAGGAAAATACAATTTCATATATCTTTTTCATCAAGCGAGTCTACTTAAACAATTCGGCATTTGTATGTATGTATGTTTGTTCGACGATAACTTGAGTAGTTTTAATCGGAGCGTCATTTCATATATTACTCAGGGAGTTAATATCTAAAAATCTCTTTTTAGTACACACTAACGTCATTCAATGAACGTTAGTGCAAAATTTCATGCTTCTAAACCGAGCGGTTTCAGCTGTGGTCGATCGATCATTCAATAGTTTCTACTTTTATTTATACCTTACCAAATGCGCCTCGCGGTGTTACCCGTGGAAAAAGTAGCCTATACACGGTGATTTTTTATTGGTTTTGGAGCCAAAAGCCACTTAATAAGGATCGTTAGTAAGACCTAATTAGCTATTCAAAATAAAAAATGAAAACCAAAAATTTTTGACTAAAACTCGAAAGTAAAATCGTGAGATCAATAAATAATGCCGCCGCTGGCCGGCCGCCAGGGTGACGCGAGTTCACGCGATAGTTTTGGACGAGTGCTACTACGTGGTCTCGATCGAAAATCATTTTTGTAACTTTTTTATCTTATGTCATACACAAATTTGGATTACGTATATGGATAGAGTAATTTATTTAGTATACGACATTTTCTTTTCCATAACCAATGAAAAGCCAGCGTGATGTTAATCCAGGGTGTCAGCTTCCTCCCCCCCCGATGTGGTTCCCATCTTGTCGCGATGGGGGGGCTTAGTACCTGCGTGTCAGCGCGTCTGTCCTTGGGCCAAGAGGCCAAGGCGGCGGTTGCTCCGGCCCCTCTGATTCAGCAGAGGGTGCCGTGAGGCCGTTGGCGAGCCGGGGCCGCTTAAGTAGCGGCCGGCCCCGTAACCGGTAAAGTATTCGAAGGGATTCTCTCCGCGTCAAAAAAAAAAAAGGTGTCGGCTTCCTGCATGCAATTTTTTTTTTAAATTTCCCTGCTTTTCGCGTGAAAACTAACAAACATACACACACACTCACAAACGTTCGGTTTAATAATACTAGCTGCGCCCCGCGGTGTTACCCGCGCCTTACGTAGCCTGTGTATTAATCCAGGGTGTCAGCAAAATTGCCCAGGCCGTTTACGCGTGAAGAAATAACATACACACACAAGCCTTTATAATTAAAGTGTGATATAGAGTGATAGATAGAAAAAAAGAAAAACATAGAAGAAAAAGAAGAAGATAGAAGACTGTCAGTTGTTATATAAAAAGTATTTATGTAGTTTATGTATGTGGTGTATGCATTAGGGAATAATTTATGTATGTTTATTTCTGTGTAGGTTTATTATATTTGATGTATATGGATGTATATATTTTGATATAACAATATGTTTTCTTTATTGTTTGCTGTACTTACCCCCAAAAGATTACTTTCTCAGCATCACATGTTGGTTAACTGGTAGAAAAGGTTAAATAAAGAAAGAAAACGTAGAAGATAGAAGTGTGGTACCTCCATAGGCGTGTCGTCATCAGTCTCGGTGTGATCTTCCACGTCTCTCGTCTCCTGGTACTCCAGCGGGCCGGCCGCGCCGGATTCCTTTATCATCTCCTTCAGAGGTATGGAGTCCTGCTACAAACAACATACATTAACTCTATCTCTGTGGCCTAGTCGTCATGGACGTCCCGGGTTCAATCCCCGGTCAGGTCAAGATGGAAAATGATCTTTTTCAAATGGTCCTGGGTCTCTCTCAAATGAAATAATTAATAATTCATTTTTTTATTCAATTTCATTGGATGTCTACCTATATATGTATTTGATATAAAATATAGTATCGTTAAGTTAGTATCCCATAATACAAGTCTCGAACTTACTTTGGGGCTAGCATAATCTGTGTGATTTATTTATTTTAATATTAACAAGCCCTAGCCGAATCCCGCGACTTCTTCCGCGTGGACTTTGTCTCCGGAAAATGCTCATCAGGCTGAACATCTATTTCTAAGGCGTAATTTTTATATTTCTTACAGTTAGCTGGCCCATTATGGTTTTGCATCAGGTGTTCCATTTTTCAAAATCATTTATACCCTATATGTTGGTATGCCCAGGCTTAACAGCTATATAACAAAAAAGTTTCAAAACATTGCTGTTCAGCCTGATGAGCATTTTCCAGAGACAAAGTCTACGCGAACGAAGCCGCGGGCTTCGGCTAGTCTTACTTAAATTACGAAAACAGCTGCATATCAAGCAAAATACATGTTTCGCTGGTATCTGATATTATATTATACTCCATTTGTTTTGGTATTTAAATAAATGTAAACAATCTATACATGTCTTTTTATTGAAATATTTATACAATGCCTTTCAAATTACAAAGTAATTATGTTATTTATAATTTGTAACATAATTACTTTGTAATTAGCAAAATTATTGATTTATAAAGTGTATATTTCAATAAAAAGACATGTCTCATTTATTTAAATACCTAACCAAATGGAGTATATGGTGGCACAGGGTAGACAAATTCTATGTTTCAGTATGAAATGCACGCTACTGCCTTCAGGGATATCCCTGTACACAAATGACGATACTCACATCATCTTCCTCCTTCTTGATCTCCTCCACCACCTGTTCCACCTTCTTCCTCTCTATCTCTGGCTCAGGCTCCACCTTTGGTTCTATTTGCGCAGGGGCTTCATCAGGAAGAGGCACTGTACACAAAATGCAAATTCTTAGCTTAATGAAAAACATATACATTTTCGAATCAGAAATGAGGAAATTCGTAGGAGAACTAAAGTCACTGACATAGCGCAGCAGAT
The DNA here is from genome assembly GCA_963555685.1 of Acrobasis consociella. Lineage (NCBI taxonomy): Eukaryota > Metazoa > Arthropoda > Insecta > Lepidoptera > Pyralidae > Acrobasis > Acrobasis consociella. Next base: position 6,543,610 of record OY743132.1, on the reverse strand, counting down.
TAGCTCGTTGAAATGGCAGTGGGCGGGACACATAGCGCGACGAACCGATGGCCGATGGGCCAAAAAGGTTCTCGAATGGCGACCACGTACTGGCAAGCGTAGGACACCCACCCACAAGGTGGTCTGACGACCTGACCAAGGTCGCTGGAAGGCGCTGGATGCAAGCAGCTCTAGATCGGTCATTTTGGAAATCTTTGGGAGAGGCCTATGTCCAGCAGTGGACGTTATGCGGCTGAAATGATGATGATGATGATTAAAGTGTCAGATCAACAATTTAGACAAATCTAAGGGCACTCTCAAATTAATATCCATAAAGTCGTTTGGGCTTTATGAAATAAACATACACTCGAACAAGTTTATTTGCTAGACAAAGTAAAAGAAAACCCGACTTTCAAGCGTTCACCCCCATAACTTTCTGGTCTGTTAAGAATAGCTTAGCTTAGTGTAAAAACGTTTGAAAATGATCGCTCGTGTATTACAATACTTAACTTACACTGTATGCAAATAAAGTTAATTTTCGAGTGTCATAAAAAAGTCCTCACCGGTGCGCTCCTGCCTAAACTGCCTGAACTAAGCTACGCCTTTGAGTCTTACGGCCCTGGGCTCTGTCTACACCGTCAGGGATAAAGACATGGGAATGTATGTACTATCTGTATTAATTCTTATAGGCTGGTCTGAAAGAAATTATAAAACGTAGAATGTAACAGCAGGGTGGTTTCCGGCAGAGTAGAATAGGGCCACTCCAAGTCCTCCCGTGGATGTCGTAGAAGGCAACTTAGGAAATACGAGCAAGTCAGCCTTGAAAATAAAAAACCGCATCAAAATCGTCCCATTCGTTTAGGGCTACGATGTCACAGGCACACACAGATACAGCCTTATAACACTCTCGTTATCTCGTAAGTATCGAGGGTTAAACACATTAACATTTCATCATTCATTTCATCCATCGGGTGTAGTCGAGTAAGAAATATTTTTAAAACGAAATTACTTTTTGAACAGTACGGACTTGGCGTAAAAAAGTGCGTTTCCACTGAAGCGGAGCAGAGCGGAGAGAAGCTTAGCGGTGCATGAATTGACCAATCACAATGCTCGAAATCTCCGCTCCGCTGTTTCCATTGAAGCGGAGCGGAGATTTCGAGCATTGTGATTTATAGTGGCTAGATTTTTTTGGGGGCTTAGATTTTTAGAAACTACCGAATTGTTCCGATACAATAAGATATATTTTCAGTAACTTATTTTTATTTATTTACCTTCAGCTACATTCTCCTCTACAATAGGAGCCACTTCCTCCGGCAGCGGTATGCTCTCGGTAGGCACTGTCTCTTCCGTTTCCGTCTGTGCTGGAGGTTCGATGACCTCGGGTTGTTCGGGTTGTACTTCTTGTTCGGGCTCCGTTGGCGGTTGTTCAGTCGTTGTCGGTTGTTCTGGGCTAGAATTATAATAATTTTTCAAAACTGAAAATCGACTTCATCACCAAACTACACAACCGATTTTGATAAAATTTGTATGAGACCTTGAAAGTTTTTATCAACTAAAAATTTGTATGACACTACCTTGAAAGTTTTCATCAACTAAAAATTTGTATGAGACCTTGAAAGTTTTTATCAACTAAAAATTTGTATGACACTACCTTGAAAGTTTTCATCAACTAAAAATTTGTATGAGACCACCTTGAAAGTTTTCATCAACTAAAAAAAAAGTCAATCCGTCCAGGCTTCTGGTCTTCAGGTCTTCGAATAATCGGTCAACATACATGAAAAAAGATTTGATAACCTCTTTTTTTTAAGGTGGTTAAAAAGAATATTAAATACGTACGCATTTGTAAGTAGTATATTTTTACTCAGCCGTGTGGTTTCCGGCAGAGTAGAATAGATCCACTCCAAGTCCTCCCGTGCATGTCGTAGAAGGCGACTTAGGAAATACAAGCTAAACAAAGCTTATAAACATCAACGAGACCTCTCCAACCTGTCTGGCCCGCGAGGAGAGTGTAGGCCAAGTCCTCTGCTCTGGCCAAGTATGACTCTGATAGTACAGAGAGGGTCGTGCTCCTGCAGTGGAGACTAAAAAGATCTGATGATGATGTTGATACATTACTAACATAACACTTTCGCAAGTTAAGCAACCCCGTGCGTGGTCCGCATTTGAAGACGCATGTTAAACCGTTAGTCCGTACGCTAATACCCCCAAAAAATTACACTTCCTATCCAAGGAAAGACTTAATTAGGGTTCCGTACCCAAAGGGTACACACGGGACCCTATTATCAAGACTCCAGCACCCGCTTTCTGTCTGTCAACAGGCTGTATCTAATGAACCGTGACAGCTAGACAATACAAATTTTCACAGATGATATATTCCTTTCGGCGCTATAAAAATACTAAAAACAGAATAAAATATTTAAGTGGGGTTTCCATACAAAAAACGTGATTTTTTTGTAGATAATAAACCCATCGTGCGCGAGTCCGACTCGCACTTGGCCGATTTTTTTTTACATACCAATATAACATATTTTAAACCTCACCACGTACCACCAGGGTGGATACAACCACCCGGGACCGTGCACCACACGGGATAAAACCTTGCCAAAACATCACGTAATTAATGGACCCCTCGTCACAGAGTTCTGTGTAGCGGGACATTCACTATTTACGTATTCATACCTTGGTTTATCGTCAACTGTGACCGTTATTTCTTCTTCTATCACTTCCTCCGTCACTTCCTGAACAGGAGGAACTACTTCCGGTTCTTTGACCTCTTCTTTTACCTAGAAAAAGTATGTATTAGACAATGCGTCTGGAAGAAAGGAAAAAGCGTAGAATCTGCTTCTCTTCCCGTCGATATCAAATATTGGGAACGGGAAATGAAAGAAAATCTACAGGATTCTTGTCAATAGGCTTACTAATTGTAGGAATCCTGCAGTCTTACCATTGGCATGAATCCTGTAGTCTTATCATTGTTATAAATCCTGTAGCCTTACTCTTGGTATGAATCCTTTAGGCTTATTGCTGGCATGAATCCTATAGTCTTACCATTGGTATGAAACCTTTAGGCTTATATTTACTGGCATGAATCCTGTAGGGTTACTATTTGCATGAAACAAGTAGCCGTCTATTGGTATGAATCTTGTAGTCTTACCATTGGTATGCCTCCTGTAAGCTTATCATTGGCAAGAATCCCATAGGTTTACTATTGACATGAATCTTGTACAAGCAGTAGGTACTTTATATAATCCATAGATGCTGAGAAAACATAAATTGTTTTGGAAAATGATCCCTAAATAATATTAGGAGATGGTTCATTTGAAAATTTCATATTACCTTTTGATCTTCCGGCTGAATGACCTTGATTTCCGGCGTGGGGAACTTCACTTCCGGGAACGATATTCTCACTTCCTCCTGAGGTTCGGGGGGAGATTCTTGTACAGGGGGCTCTTGTGCGGGTTGCTAGAGGAAGGAATCAATTTAAGCATCTCAAACAGCTGCCACATAATTAATATAAGCCATAAATATTTATTGCATAATAATAAACATAATATAACAATATAATATTAACTAAACAAATACAACCTAAAATTTAAACTAACTAAAACTAATTAAAAATAATTTATATTAAATTATTTAAAAAATTAAGGCCAAATCTCTGCCGTCACAGGGCAAAGTACCCAAGAGGCTGGCGGCATTTCCGCGTTGGATAGCAATACTTAAACGCTGTCCGAAATGCGCGCCCGCCCTTGGGTCCCCGGAGACATCGATCAGGCGTGCGGAAATTTCCTTAAAAATTTGACGAGCTTCCGCACCCCAGGGCCCTAAGGTCTCCACAGCAAAAGGCACAAATAAATTATTAATTAATTTATGTAATACATACAGAACGAAATCTCTTAAAAATCCCCTTACCGAAGACTTTTCCATACATACGTAGTCAACGTTTTATTTTAAAACTGTATGTCAGATTTCGTTAAAAATGTGTCATTTTAAAGAAATTGCAATTATCTAGTGTTATAATTGGTTTTGGACATTAAATTATTAACTAGAAGGAAAATTTAAGGATGTAGAAGTTTCCCATACTGATGGTCAAAAATGATATAACACACTATATTCTATTTCAAGTTCATATTTTTAATGTAGGACCAATTATAACCCTAGATAATTGCAATATCTTTAAAAACATAAAATTTTGTCAAAATCGGGCATGACGTGTCGAATTAAAATGTAGCATACGTTTGTATAGAAAAGTGTAATTTTGTCAAAAGTTACATAGCATGAGACATGCAAACTGTTTAACTCACCGTTTCCACTTCTATTATCTCGACCTCTTCCGTTTGCGGCTCAACTGTTATTGGTTCCTCCTGACAAAAAAATAAGCTTTAACATGATCATTTTGAATAAGGGTGTTCAAAAAATTGTGACACTATTAGAGAAACCTGCACAGTTCATTTGTATGTAATAATTACTGTTGTCACTAGACTACGTCAGATGCTTTTGTCTCTTCTTCTTCTGCCTTATCTTTTCCCATTTTATTTGGGGTCGGCGCAGTATGTCTTATCCCTCCATATTTCTCTAATCCCCGTCATTCCTTCGTACACCCCAACTATACTCATATCATGCTTAACGCACTCGATCCATCTTTTCTTTGCTCTTTCTCTTCCTTTATGTCCATTTACCTTCATCTTTAGTGTCTTTTGCGTTACATGTTCTCTTTCTCTTCGCATAACGTGTCCAAACCAAGCCACGTTAAGCAACGTCAGATGCTTTTGTTTGTGCAGCTCGAAAAATCCGTAAAACCTCTACTCCTTCTTTGCGTGGGGGTTTAAAAGAGACGGCCACGCCATATACGCCGAGTGATTTCCGGCAGAGTAGAATAGGATCACCCCAAGTCTTCCCGTGGATGTCGTAGAAAGCGACTTAGGAAATACAAGCTAAACAAAGCTTATAAATATCAATGAGACCTCTCCAACCCGTCTGGTCAGCGAGGAAAGTGTAGGCCAAGTCCTCTGGCTGCTCCGGCCAAGTATGGCTCTGGTAGTACAGAGAGGGTCGTGCTCTTGCAGTGGAGACTAAAAAACACCTGATGATGATGACCATACCTTGACAACATCCACAATATCTTCACTGGCGGGCGTGGTGATATCCACTTCTTCGTCTTCCTTCTTGAATGACTTCTCTGCCGTTCTGCTAATACAAGTACTAAGTAAGATCTCAAGGATTAGCAAAGGGCATGCAGTCAGCAGCAAAAATCAACTAATCTTATACCTTTAAACGAGCAATTCTTGTATATTTATTTATTTATATGTATATAAATTTCTGTGATCTCGAAAACGGTTCTAACGATTTCGCTGAAAATTTTTATATGGGGGTTTTCGGGGGTAAACAATCGATCTAGATTAGTCTTATGTTTGGGAAAACGCGTTTTTTCGAGTTTTCATGCGTTTTTCTTTCCACGCAGAATATGATCGCTAATTTTGACGCGCCGGTCACCATCCATTTTGGCTTAGCGGTTTATGATGCGGACCGCTAGAAAAAGTGTTACGGGTTCGAATCCCACTCGGTGACTTACTTTTTTTTATGTTCAAATTTATATATATCTTTTTATTTTGTATTGTTTTTAGACAAGTTTAAAAAAATGTAGTTATTGTTTGAGATGTAACCGAGCAAAGCTCGGTCGCCCAGGTACTAAAAGTGTTAATCACACGCAGCTACACAATGTGTCATATGTAAGGAAAACAATCTAGATCAACACTATAAACTTATATTGTACTTAAATCAAAATATGATTGTTATCTGTTTTGTGTGCTAAATAAAGAAAGCAAGAAAGAAAGAATGGTCCAGGCATCTTCTAGTAATTGGGGAACATACATAAAAAAATACAAATACATACATTAGAATGGATAACCTTCTTTGTAAGTCGGTTAAAAAAGAAAGTACAATACAAAACCCATTATTGCAAAAAATAAAAAAATGCAGCACATAATAATTTTAAAAACTAGGTAATGCGCAAAAGGCGGCCTTATCGCTAAGCGATTTCTTCCAGGCAACCTTAATAGAAAAAAAGTGATGGGAAAGTAGGTAGTACTTACCTAACGGGTCCCTTATGCATGGTAGCCACCGGCGGTATGTGCAGGTCTATGTCTCTGAACGCGTAAACGTCTTCCGCCTTGATCTCTATATCGTCGATGTCCACCGCGGGGGGAGGGGCGAGCGGGACGGGGGACGCGCTCGTGCTGGCTAGAGGGAGACAGATATATGTTGTAATAGAAACCGGATATTTTTTGTCTTGGAGGTAGTCATAGGTCCTTTGTACAAAGTGACAACATTTATTTATACCCCTAAAAAAATAATTTTATTCACTGAAAACAGTGTTTTAGTGTTTGAATTAAGAACTATTACTTTTAATTTTAATAATTGTTCCAATTTAATTAAGGATTTTAATTAATTAAACCTTTATTTTTTCTTTATCAAATTTATATATTCGCTTAAATCTTCCTTTTTCTCGTACTCATGGTATAAAGAGTATGAAACTCTTGAATAAAACGGATTTATATCGAGGGCCGTGAATCACTCGCTGATTCCATCGTTAAGAGTCCTTTACTTGTTCGTGGTTAATCTATGGCCCTCAATTTAAATTCGTCTTTTGTTTACTAATTGCATAATATACTATTTTATAAAGCTTCGCTGACTCTTCACGAGTTCTATTGCTTGCTCCAGGCTCAAGCCAGACTTTGTCTTCAAGATAATCATCGGTCCTATAATAATTGTCAATAATATTACCTTTGAGCTGTTGTTATATCTGCACAAACTGACTCTTGATATGCTCTATAGCCGCGTGCTCCACCAGGCTCAAGCCTGACTTTGTCTTCAAGATAATCATCGGTCCTATAATAATTGTCTATATTATTACCTTTCAGCTGTTGTTCTATCTGCACCAACTGACTCTTGATATGCTCTATGGCCGCGTGCTTGCTCTCGTGCTGCGTGGCTCCGGACGGCGCGTTCTTCTCTAGCAGCATAGACAGCGTTGGCGCGGTGGCTGAAGGCGATATGGTCTCTGTGAATATTGTCTATGGTCTTTATGGGGTTAGTGTGAGGGGCGTTATAATGGACGTTTAGGGCCTGAATGAGGGGGTAAAAAATGCATTTATGGTACTTTAAATTATGCATAAAGGAAAATAGGGATGATGGGACAGAACTTGATTCTTGGTCTGACTGAAGGGCAGAAAAATGTTTTATTTGATCGGTATTTAGTTATCCTTTTGTAGATTTGTAATGCCAAATTTGGTACACTCCAAAATATGTGTCTATTATTCTTTTTACATATATATTAACCCAGTCATCATGCGTATTTTGTTTTCTCTTTACACCAAATCAAGCTACATAGAGGTGACTTACAATCCAATTTAGCGGTCGTCAAGTTAACTTAGATGCCTTTAGGTAGCTCGAAAACATTGACACCAGTATTGGCTTACACACATGACAAAAAAATTCAGGTAGCGGCACGAAACTCTAGCGCTGACCGTTATTGCGCAGAAGTAAAAAATTGGGTATTTTCCTAAGCCAAAAATAAATTATTTTGTACTGATAACAAAATAAGACGTTGCAAAATAATGTCACTTGTTTTTGAACATATCCATTTTAACGTGATTTTAAATTTATTATTGCAGAAAAACTGATAATAAGAGCGCTATTTGACTCCAAACAACTATGACGTCGTCGTCCGATCGGTCGTTTTGGAAATCCTTTGGGGGAGGCCTATGTCCAGCAGTGGACTTCCTGTGGCTGGTATGATGATGATGATGAACTATGACGTCATCTGGCTGTATTTCATACAAAATCTCATAGAAACTGTTCGTTTTGACGATTAGAAAAAAATATGGGATTTCACGTGTTGGAAAATAGCGTATTAGTACTGTTCCCATGTGTATCTACTCTACACTTCACTCATGCCGCATTTACATATTCGCGCGAATCGCGAGGCGAATGACGACGCGAATAACGAACTCGCATATATAGACAGTGCAGTACTCGAATGTTTCGTCGAATGGCGAACGAGAATATGTAAATGCGGTATAAACAGTAGTTCGCGACGGCATTCGTATACGAATGTTTCGTAGAATGACGAGGCGAATAGCGAACACGCAACTGTAAATGCGGTATCAGAGCTAAACTTACGTGCCGCTACTTTTATGCCGCATTTATACATTCGCGCGAATCGCGAGGCGAATGACGAGGCGAATAACGAACACGCATATGTAAACAGTGAGTTCGCTATTTGCCTCGCTATTCGCGTCTTCGTACCGCGTTTACAAAATCGCGAGAATCGCGAGGAGAATGACGAGGCGAATAGCGAACACGATTGTGTAAATGCGGTATTAACAACATCTCAGCTTACCGACTACATTAGCGGGGTGTGATATGTGCTGGGGGGTGGTGACCACCGGCGAAGACTTGAGTAGTGACGTCAGCAGCGGCGAGGCAGGTGGCGCTGGCGTCGCTGGGAAAATACCATATTAACGAGTTAGTAAAATGTCTTATTTTCGTAGGTAGGTAGGTAGTAGGCTATTTTTAACCGACTTACGATAAAAGGAGGAGGTTATATGTTCGATTGTATGTATCATGGTATAATAAAATAAGGTATTCTCTTCCCGAGAAGGAACTTGACTACGTCACGAAAGTGTTGCCACTGATTGTTCTTTTCAGTAAATTTAAGGACTTTCTCAATTCGTTCATGAATATTAAATAAAATATTAAGTAACTTAGCTAGTTAGTATCTCGCGATTCTTGCGTGATTCATCAATTCAAAATTTTATAAATTGATATAATGGATTATTAATTCGAAATTGGTATATAAAGTTTAAAAATGCATTACGCTCGGGTAATTCAATTTTACACAGTGGCAGCACATCAAACTGATGACGTAGTCAAGTTCCACCTACGTCATCAGCTGTCACGGGAAGAGAATACCTTATTTTATTATACCATGGTATGTATGATCACTGATTTCTCCGTCAATTGTGGACTGATTCTCGAAAGAGTAATAGCAGTGACGTCAAGAGCGCTGTACGTGCATACCTTTCTAATTCTTGACAGGTTCCTTCTCTCTCTTTCAACCCCACCTCTCACTGCAAACTGAACCTTATGCTACAGCTATTAAGTCCAAATCAGCATAACTGGGAAGGCGGTGGCGGTGGTCTGCGACGGGCGACGTGTCATGTACTCTCTTTCTTTTAACCACGCTGACTCTCACTACAAACTGAACCTTATGCAACAGCTATAAAGTCCAAACCTGCATACCTGGGGAGGCGGTGGTCTGTGGTGGGCGCCACGTCCTGTCCGCCCGCGCTCGTCTCTCCTCTCTCTCTTTCAGCCACGCCGCTCGCCTAGCTGCTTCTCTTTCCCTCGCTCGCTTGGTGGCCTCTATTGACGACCATATCTCTTGCAGTCTGTCTTCGCCGGTCAATGGGTTTTGAACTTCTGTTATGACGTTCTGAAAAAGGCTCATACTTTTTAGGAATAAAGAAGTGAACAGTAAAGATGGGCTCTAAAGGACTAGCATTAGGATTTCAGATTTATTATTGGGAAAAAACTGATTTTAAGAGCGCTATTTGACTCCAAGAAACTATGACGTCATTAGTCTTCATTTGATACATATCCAACATAGAAAACGTTTGTTTTGACGTTTAGAAAAAATTATCTGATTTGAGTGGTTGGAAACTTTATTATTTTATGATTTGATTCTCATATAAGTTAATATCTTATTATCTTATTTTCTCTTGTCATTTGGGCGGATAGTAGTTTTTAAAAAGGTCCTAAAGTCTATTTTATAATAAGATGTTTTACTGACATAAAAACTTTTTGAAAAAAATAACCGACTTCAAATCGAAATGCACTAAAAAGCAAAAATATTTTTTTTTTAATATCAGATGTCCCTGAAGTTCTGGGTAATAATCTCTATAATACTCATTATTCATTTGGAGTCGGTGCCAATCTTCCTGCCTCAGAGTCCAGTTGCAAAGAAGTTTAACATGTACGAGTAATACCTCGTCGTAAAGCCCATAATACGGATACCTACCACATCGTAGCTATGATTTTGATTTTTTCTTGTTAAAAAAGTTATTCAATCGAGAGTGTTCTTCGCTATGACACAGGTATGACACTTCATACAAACGGAGCAGAATATATACCTAGTACTACTACAAACGAAACAATCCGTCCGTGTACACGTCAAATGTGTGAGTTGAACAATCAGGGTCGTCACCACAGAATTTGTTGCTTTGCTTACCTGTTTTCATCACTCGGAAGTCTATAAAATTTTGGTTATTTATTGTTTTCCGTGGATAAACAATGATAATGTGCGCAGTTTCTCACCATTATAATTCAATAATCCTAAGTGTCTCGCGTAATGCCAACGTGCGACTACCAATAACCCTGTTTTACTGCCACTTACACCTCACAATAACGGGGGAAGGGTTGCGGGGACACCAGATTCCGGGGGACGGCGCGAGTTTCCGTTCTGTATGTAATACTATTATTAATTCTGTGGCTATGATCTATTCAGCCGAGTTACAGCTCTTTATCGAGTTGTTAATTATTACTAATGTAATATTATTTGCAGATAAAATGCGTTTTTCACATTATTTCGATTCCCGTGGCGTATTCTAAAGTACTTCATGAATGTTTTCAGTGTAAAATAGGTACTTAGATTGGCACCGACTCCAAATAAATAATGAGTATTAAGGAGATTATTTACCCAGAACTTCAGGGACATCTGATATAAAAAAATAATTTTTTTTTTGCTTTTTAGTGCATTTAGATTTGAAGTCAGTTATTATATTTTTCAAAATGTTTTTATTTTACAGCTTTTAGCAGGAAGATAACTAAGCTCATTGCATTTTTTTATTGTATACTGAATGTTGTTTTCTGGAAATAATAAATAAATAGTTATCATCAAATTGACAATTAAAGTAATAGTACCTGGGTGACCTCTCAAATATTAACTAATTTTTTTTAACCTTGTCTAAAAACAAGGCAAAATAAAAAATTATAAATAAACTTAAACATAAAAAATAAAAAAAGTAAGTCACCAAGTGGGATTCGAACCCGTAACATTTTTTCTAGCGGTCGTTATCCTTAACCACTGAGCTAAAATCAAGGCGGTCGGCGCGTCGAAATTCGAAGTCGAAAGAAAAACGCATGAAAAATCGAAAACACGCGTTTTCCCAAACATAAAACTAATCTAGATCGATTATTTACCTCCGAAAACCCCCATATACAAATTTTCAGCGAAATCGTTAGAGCCATTTTCGAGATCACAGAAATTTATAAATATATATATATATACATACAAGAATTGCTTGTTTAACCTCTTGTATGCCGTTAATTGCCGTTGCGTAGATTTACGCGAAAATGCATTGTTTAACTATTGTGTCTGATATTCCGGCATACAAGGGGTTAAAGGTATAAGATAAGTAATTAATATAAAAATATTTTTTTCATACAAGCTTTAAATGTGAGGCCTCAGTGCTTATATTAGTAATAAAAGACACATCCAAAACCCTTTATTAGGTCTTCATTCAAATTATAAAAAAGTAATCTTATAAGCGATTCTTCCAAACAAACATTGAATCATTAGAATCGGTTTAAATTAGAAAGTGTTATTTATGAGTATGCAAATGTATTATTATTTGAGTTGCAGTTGTTTGTTGAGGAATTTCGGTCTCCAGCTCCAAGATCTTTTCTCCGATCTTAAAAAAAATTACATGGGACCAACCTTGCAATGCATTCTTTAAAATGAAATATATGTATATTCTTTAAATCGGTTAATATTTGACGGAGTTATGAGGTAACATACACAAAACAAAAAAAATAATATATATATATATATATGTCGAATTGATACCCTCCTCCTTTTTTTGAAGTCGGTTGAAAACAACCTAGGGTTTGCACAGGTCCACACAAGTCTCCTGACTAACTCAGATTAACTAGTAAAAAATTTATTGGTAAACTTGTTAGCATTCCCTCACCCTTGCAAATATCAAGGGCATTAGAATAACAGACTGTCAAACTGGTTTTCTAAAGAGCTCTTAAGAGTCCCCTTACCCTAGACTTCTCCATACAAACGTAGTCTAGTAGTCTACGTTTTATTTCAAAACGACATGTCAGATTCCACAAAAAATTGGTAATTGTAAAGAAATTGCAATTATCTAGGTTTATAACTGGTTTCCTACAGTAAAATTATGAACTGGAAAGAAAATATAACGATTTAGAAGTTTCCCATACTGATGGTCAAAAATGATAAATAACACTATATTCTATTTACTATATTCTATGGGCAACCGAAAAAATTCACAGCAGTACTATACTTATATAACCGCGAGCGTCACATATATGTGACAAACATTGCCGGGCCCATTCCGCGAAGGTCGCATATTTACGACAAAAAAAAATGCTCGTATGGCACATAACTTACGTATCCATATCCGTTTTTGGTTGTAGATAGGTATGTTAGATTTACCATGTCTCGCGCTGGGGGCACGACAACTGATATAAAGTCTCGCAGTGAAAGGGTTAAGTACTCACGGTTATTTGTTCATACTGCTGGTTCATCTCAGCCAAGTTCTTCTGTATCTCCACGATCCTCTCCTGCGTGAGTCGTTTGAGGATGCTTTCCTGTGGCGTCTCCACGGCACCCTCGGAGCTCCGCTTCTTACGCTTGGGTGTCTCCACGTGTTCTAATAGTGCGCCATACTGGGCTGCACAGCTGGGTGAAACATACAACAACATTCTGTAGAAAAACAATCTAACTAAACTACTACAATGTCACTAATATAATATAATAAACTAATATAATCACTCTTCACACTGGCCATATGTGTTGGAGAGGTTCTTTTGATGTTTATAAGCTTTGTTTCACCTTTATTTCCTAAGTCACCTTCTACGACATCCACGGGAGGGCTTGGAGTGGTCCTACTCTACACTGCCGGAAATCACACAGCTTAACATCAATAAGCTGAGAACCAGCACAAGAGAACTAGCTTACACCTAAATAAACCGCATCAAAATTGGTCCATCCGTTCGAGCGCTACGATTCCAGACAGATAGACAGACATTAGCATCAGCAAACACCCCCCTTTTTTGTCGAGGGTTATTAGAATAACCACATTTAAACTTTGTAAATAGAGAGGGGGCAACCCCTCTCTTCAAACCCAAACAATAACAAACCTTTTCTGTGAGTACCAATCGGCCGGTCTGTTCGGCTCCCCAATCGTTTTCAACGACCTGGACACCGACATCCAGTTCTGGTCCCCACTCCTCACCACGGCCGACGCCAGGCATAGCTGCTCCCGGATGTTCCAAGTGTCTAGAGGCACCCGTTTTAGTTGGAGACGTTCTTGTATCGAACTCATTTTGAGGTTATGTTATTATCCACTAACTATGCAATACACAAAATATTGGAAGATATTTTACATAATAAAAAGGTTAGGTAGGTTTTAATTAAAATATTCGTAATTATTGGAGATAATTTATAAAAATAAAATCACAAGCCAAGCCAACCAAGCCAAGCAAAAATTGTTTTGACATTTTTGACACTGACGTTTGAGTTAGCAATTTTTTTGTAGGTACCTATGCAAAGTTATCGTCAAATACAGCCATTGAGTGAGACAAGTGGTGCGATTTTTTAAACGTGGAGTCACTAAACAAACGATTTTTTGTATGGAAAAACCATTCGTTTAGGTGACTCCGCGTTTCAAAAATAGCACTTGAGTGAGACAAAGACAACCCATACCCAGCCAAAAAACAAGTCAACAACTCAAGTGCTGTTTTTGAAACGCGGAGTCACCTACACGAATGCTTTTCCCATATTTCCCATACAAAAAATCGTTCGTTTAGTGACTGCGCGTTTGAAAAATAGCACTTCTCGTGTAAACTATCAACCATAGAATAAAATCTAATTTTATGTACTTAGTAATAGTTTTGACAGTGTTTATATGACATATTGTATTTTTCTTTTCCTTGTAACTAGATGGCGCTTTATTGTAAAAATTAAAACATAAAAATCATTTTATGTCATATCATATCATATGTCATACCTATGTCAAAGTCATCACGTGAAATTGCGTGGAATAGTGAAAAATATTTGTAAATATTTCTTATTTCGCGTTGAAATAAAAATATTGAATTATTTGTATTTTTTCACGTTTTTGCTTGTTCTGCGTAATGTATGATTGTAATTTAGATATTAATTTTAATATATATACCTATTTATTTAATGTATGATTATATTATAATACATACGTTTGATTATCGTGCCATTATGATTTACATGTATCGGGAAGTATTCATCTAGTTTTTTCCCTAAAAAGTGAAACTTCCGTAAAGATGCGGGACACACGGGCTTGTCGGGCTTGTCTCGACACGGATGGCAGATTGGAGACGATACCCGACAACTGGTATCGGATGTTTGAGAATCTAACTGGCATTCAGGTAACAACAGTCTTGTTAGCATAAATAGGTTGTGTACAAACAATGAATGCTTTTCCCGCGCAGCCCATAAAACCAGATTGCCCCGTTTTATAGGCTTTAAACAATTAATAAGACTTTTATGGGGAACTGTATACTTTTTTATAATAAATTGCCAAAATCGATCCTCGATATGTCAGACAAAAAATTCAAAACTTATGTAAAGAAAGTACTTTGTGAGAAGGCTTATTATAGGACCGATGACTACCTTGAAGACAAAAAAAGTCTGGCTTGAGCTTGACGCGGGTCCCTCTAAAAGTTTGTAATATACTCGAAAATGTCATAATTTGGTACATTTTGTACAAACTGAATCTACAACTTGACATTATTTTAAAATTTTGACATTCTAAAAATTAAATTTAAATTATGATATGACATAACAAACAATGTATTCTCTGTCCACATTAACTTTAAGTATTAATTTAATTGTGAGTTGACGTCCTTGGAGAAAATGCTGCAGTGCAGTTTGTTACCGCTTCTTCTGCACTAGCGCTTTGGAAGCGGTAGTAAACTTAGCTGTAAGTAACCATTTGACGTCAACAATTGTGCAACAAAATAATGACGATTATTAAGAGATATTATAAATATCCTATGATAATAAAGATATATTTGAATTGAAAAAAATTGAATTGAGATTGAGAAAATGGTCATCCAAATCCTCTTCCATATTTGAATGAGCGAAATTCTCCCAAGTCTACTAGAACAATGTAGCGTTTGTATGTATGTCTGTTCGATGATATCTTGAGTATTTTTTAAAGTGTGTAGAATTAGCCAATAGAATATTTGCACTTTAATTAATATCGAATAATAATAGTTGAAGTGATCCTTGAAGGAGGCCTTGTCCAGCAGTGGACAATCACCAAAACAATCAAGGAGTTGCTGAGATATGGGATTCGTGAGTTCACATTTCAAGGCAACCTTTATTTATTTACCAATTTATGTACATGTATGAAAAAATGTATACAGAGAATTCATAAAATAAAAGTTATACAAAAGTAATAAATACTTATCTCTAAAGAGATATCTTCCAGCAGGCCTGTGAGAGATGTTTATGTATATTATATTGGAATGAAGTTCCTTAACGCGCGTTGCGTAAGGGGGCTAGACGAAAAAATTAAGACCAAAAGTTGTAACGACACTTTTTGCTACAGTTGTAGGCCGTGCTGCGTGTGCGTGTTTCTCTGTCTGTCTCTCTCTCTCCTAACTAATCAAAGGAACTTTGTTCCTTG
This sequence comes from Acrobasis consociella, assembly GCA_963555685.1. Classification (NCBI taxonomy): domain Eukaryota; kingdom Metazoa; phylum Arthropoda; class Insecta; order Lepidoptera; family Pyralidae; genus Acrobasis; species Acrobasis consociella. The sequence goes on along the minus strand of OY743132.1, from coordinate 6,527,873 downwards.
ACACCTCTCAAGTTTTTTGTATTTGTTGTTCCAGGTCTCCAAAACTGATGGATATCCAAACTACTTTTGCATTGAATGTAAGGCCCACATTCATAAAGCTATAGCTTTTAGGAAGAAGAGCCGCCGGGCATTTTATGTCTTGAAAGAGATCATGTTGGTCAGGAAAGAGGTCAGTATTGATATAAAATTTAAATGAAAACTATAATTATGCAGCGTGGTTTACAGCCGAGTAGGATAGGGCCACTCCAAGTCTTCCCTTAGATGTCGTACAAGGCGACTTAGGAAATACAAGTTAAACGAAGCTTATAAACATCAATGAGACCTCTCCAACCCGTCTGGCCAGCGACGAGAGTGTCCTCTGGCTGCGATGGCTAAGTATGGCTCTGGTAGTACAGAGGGGGCTCCTGCAGTGGAGACAAAAAGATCTGATGATGATGATGAAAACTACACTTATTAAATTTTAAATTAGAACTAGAACTAAAATATTACCCCTCGACAATGTGGCCAAAAGTCTGACAGCATTCCCACTTTGTATTGCAATGCTGATTTTTTGAGACAGATAGTTACCAGTTCACTGGTCATAATACCTCGAGTAGATGTTAAGAAATAATTTAAATTAATTATGGGCTAAAGGACCCCACGGACCAAAAGTTTATACCCCAAAAGGCTTAAATATGTTGTTTTCTCCAATGTATACATATATGCCTTTTGAGTCTCTCTGCTGCGGCCATTGACATAAAAATGAATATACAGTTTTTTAAAAAAACTTACATTTATAAAGCTATAGCTTTAAGGACGTCTTGGGCATTCTATGTCATAAAAGAGATCATGTTGGTCGGGAGAGAGGTAATTTCTTTTTGGACACTTTTCCTAGGACTCCTGAAAATAATGTATTTCTGGGAAGCTAATCCATTGGGTTGCGGCTCCTAACACTTGCCTTGATGATGATTTTTCTAAACCAATTAAAACTAGTTGGCTTTCTCTTACCAAACTCTGCGAGTAAACCATGTGAATTCATAAAGTAATTATAATGAGTCCAAAACCTTGTAGGTATCTCTGATGTCGACTGTTCATTGAAATTTATATCGAAATTGTTTAAAAATAAATAAACAGTTTAACAATTATTTCAGGTGAACCTTCCAGACATCAAAACAGTGAACAGAGCCAGTATGAACCTTAAATCCTCACTTGACATGTGGAAGCCGGAAACAACAGCACTTTACGTCATGAAGACTGTAGGAGGTTAGTTAGTACAATTTATTCAATAAATATATATAGGGAAAATCACACAGATTGAGCTAGCCCCAAAGTAAGTTCGAGACTTGTGTTTCAACGATACCATAGAATAAGTACGAGTACAGGTAGTGGCACGAAACTCTAGTAGCGCTTACCTTGATTGCGCAGAAATTAAAAAAGTAATACTGTACCCGTGCGCAGTATCCCCTCTACACTTCACTCAGCGCTAAACTTACGTGCCGCTACGTTGGTAAATTTCACACTATGGTCATTAATACACTTTGGTCAATTTTACACTATGGTCATTTGACTCCGGAAGGCTTGTACGTACGTGCACGTCTTACTCAGCACAGGAATTCAAAGAAATATCTATTCAATGTCGTTAGCGATATGGTTTAATTTAGCTCGCGTCAGAACTCGGCACCTTTTCGTTTAGAAACCTAGAAGTGCATTGCAAGCCATTTTCTTCTTAAGGGTCCCCCGACCCTAGACCAAAATACAACTTTCCATACAAACGTAGTCTACGTTTTATTTCAAAACGACATGTCCGATTTGGGCAAAATTTTGTAATTTCAAATATATTGCAATTATCTAGGTTTATAACTAGTTTCCGACACTAAAAATATGAACTTGAAATAGAATATAGTGTTTTATATCATTTTTGACCATTAGTATGGGAAACTTCTAAATCGTTATATTTTCTTTCCAGTTCATAATTTTAGTATAGGAAACCAGTTATAACCCTAGATAATTGCAATTTCTTTACAATTACCAATTTTTACCGGAGTCTGACATGTGGTTTTAAAATTAAACGTAGACTACGTTTGTATGGAGAAGTCTAGGTCTAGGTCGGGGGACTTTTAATACTTTAGTCTAGACATACGATTAATGCCACTGAATTTCCCACTCCGGAGTTGTCGCCCGCGCGCATGTTAATAATGTAGGTATATTTTGGATACCTTAACAGGGAGTGACACAGGCCTGATTAAACTATGTTTTATAACAAATAACCTGGCACGATTACACCGAGATCCTTTGTTTGTGTCTATTAAGATTTTTGTTTTTTTTTGATTGAATATAGTAAGAATGCTAAATATGAAGAATTTCGTAGAATTGCCTCGCCTACTAACTGTGGCTTAGTGGTCTGCATGCCAGGCAGTCACACCAGAGTATTCGGGTTCGATCTGGTCAGGTCAAGATGGAAAATCTTTTTCCGATTGTCCTGGGTTTTGGAAGTTTATGTATATATTTTGTGTTTGTTATAAAATACTAGAGGCAGCGCGCGGCTTCGCCCGCGTTATCCACTAGAGTGAAGTCGCGAGCGTGATGCAATATAGCCTATAGCCTTCCTCGATAAACGACCTATCTAATACCGAAAGAATTTTTCAAATCAGACCAGTGGTTCCTGAGATAAGCGCGTTCAAACAAACAAACAAACTCTTCAGCTTTATATATAAGTATGAATAGTATCGTTGAGTTAGCATCACAAGTCTCGAACTTACTTTGGGGCTTACTCAATCAGTCAGTCATCTCACTAATATTATAAAGGAGAAATTTTGTGTGTGTGTTTGTTACTTCTTCACCTTCAAACGGCTGGACCTACGTTGATAACATTTGGTACGCAGGAACCTGACACCCCGGATTAACACATAGGCTACTTTAGGCGCGGGTAACACTGCGGGGTGCAGCTAGTATATTTGTTGACGACAACCTCGCAAAACGCAGCGACGACGAAGACATTATGAAAATTTAATTGATTTTGGAAATTTTTTACTTGCAACGATCAATCACATAGCCTATATAAATATAATAAAGATCATTTCCTTGTACCCCGCACCTCGCCTCACCTTGCCACGAATACTGTTATCACAGAATTAATAATAGTATTACATACAGAACGGAAACTCGCACCGTCCCCCGCAATCTGGTGTCCCCGCAACCCTTCCCCCGTTATTGTGAGGTGTAAGCGGCAGTAAAACAGGGTTATTGGTAGTCGCACGTTGACATTACGCGAATCACTTAGGATTATTGAATTATAACGGTGAGAAACTGCGCACATTATCATTTTTTATCCACGGAAAACAATAAATAACAAAAATGTTATAGATTTCCGACTGATGAAAACAGGTAAGCAAAGCAACAAATTCTGTGGTGGCGACCCTGATTGTTTAACTCACACATTTGACGTGTGCACGGACGGATTGTTTCGTTTGTAGTAGTACTAGGTATATATGCTGCTCCGTTTGTATGAAGTGCCATACCTGTGCTGTTATGTGATTGGTCGACTTACTAATTGGTATTGCATACAAATGAATACTTAGAATATGTAATATAACTAGGAACTGCCGGCCGCACCGGTGCCGTTGTATTTTTACTTTCAAGAAAATAAAATCGAGAAAAACAAGAAAGTGGAGTTTCAATTCGGAGTTCCTACAGTCCACCGTCTTCAGGTGACCTACTTGTTGGCCGATCGTCAACAATATTTATAAACGCAATAATTTTTTACAGAACACTCGATCCTAGTGAGGATAAATTCATCTGTGGTTAAAAGTCGTTCAGTCCTGGACATAAAGGGACAGGCGCAGGAAGCGCAGGAGTTTCCAGAACACCCTGAGTTACCGCAAGAGCATGTAGAAGACATACCACCCCTGCCAACGGAGGATGACCATTTTAACCAGGCAGACGATCATTTTGATGATTATTCCCAAGATATAGGTGTGTATTGGCTTGGCTTCTGGGTATGTATTGGTGATTTGGAGAACAAAAAGCTCATTAGATCCCGGAATCATCTGAAATTCCTAATTGCTAAAAATGTTACCTGCATACAAAATATAGTTAAAACTCGTTATGAAAACGATATATTTTCTTTTATATAATGCTTATATACCCTCTCGTACTTGCATTTTTTTTACGGTGTATTCTATGTCACTCGGGATGACCAGAGGATTCTAACACTACCACACACTTTTAAATCGGTTCAGGCATTGAGAAGTTATAGTAAAATAAACAAGGGATTACTTGTTAATTCCAGAAGGAATATCCATATTATTCTTTCAAGAAAAGAAGTTTAGGTATATAAGCGCCCGATTATCCCATCACTAGATAGGATACATCAGAATAACACATAGGCTACAATTTATAAAGATACTACGCAGACATTAAGTCGCGGGCAACATTTGGTATTATATTATTTTGTATATTATTCGTTTTTCTTTGGTTATATGTACCACAGTACCTGGGTGACCGAGCTTTGCTCGGTCGGTTACATCTCAAACATTAAATACATTTTTTTAAACTTGTCTTAAAACAGTACAAATAAAAAAAAAAATGAACTTGAACATAAAAAGAACAAAAGTAAGTCACCGGATGGGATTCAAACCCGTAACACTCTTTCTAGCGGTCAGCATCCTTAACCGCTGAGCTAAGCGGATGGCGGCCGGCACGACGAAATTAGCGACCATATTCTGCGTGGAAAGAAAAACTAATGAAAACTCGAAAACACGCGTTCTTCCAAACATAAAACTAATCTAGATCGATTTTTTACCCCCGAAAACCCCCATATACTAAATTTCAGCGAAATCGTTAGAGCCGTTTTCGAGATCACAGAAATTTATAAATATATAAATATACAAGAAGTAAGTAGTGTACAGTAGTTTATGTTATGTAGTAATTATTAATATTTATCTAAATTATACCCAACCACTTTCCCTTTTACTCATCCCATTATTTTACATACACCTAAATTTCTCTAACAATCCTAAGGTTTGCTGTTAGATAATGCTTTTAGCATTAAGTCCGCCTATTGTGCCATACAAATTGTATTTTGTTATATATAGGTTAAATAAAATAATAAATTAATTGAATTGAATGTACTTTCTTACTCGTACAGAAGATATAAAAGAAAAACAGAAAGAGGAACAGAAAGAAGAACAGAAAGAAATACAGAAAGAGGAACAGAAAGAAGAGCTAGAAGAAATTGACATGGAGGACATTTTTAAAGGCCTTCCCGAGCCTGAGTCGGAGCCGGAGTCCGAAGCAGAAGACGTGAAGAAAAAGAAGAAGAAAGTTAAGAAGAAGAGGGGGCTGAAGAAAGTAAAGAAAGTGAAGAAGAAAGCATATTCAGCATTAGCGTAAGTATTTATAAAGGAGGTTTGTTGTTTTGGTTTTATTTAGTTTTTACAAAAAAATATTTAGTTTTTATTTTATTTTATATCTTGTTAGTCTGTGAATTCTTGCTGTGGAGACCCTAGGGTCGTGGGGTGCGGAATTTCGTCAAATTTTTAAGGAAATTTCCGCACACCTGATCGATGTCTCGGAGACCCAAGGAAGGCGCGCATCTCTAACGCGGAAATGCCGCCAGCCTCTTGGGTTCTTTGCCCTGTGACGGCAGCGATGTGGCCTCAATCTTTTATATAACTTATTTTTAATTACTTTTTGTTAGTTTTAATTTTAAACATAGCTTAAAAACATTAATAAGACCTCTTCAACCCGTCTGGCCAGCTTGGAGAGTGTAGGCCAAGTCCTCTGGCTGTTCTGGCCAGTAAGGCTCTGGTAGTACAGAGAGGGTCGTGCTCCTGCAGTGGAGACCAAAAGACCTGATGATGATGATGAGTTTTAATTTTAGGTTGTAATTATTTAGTTAATTAGTACCTGGGCGACCGAGCTTTGCTCGGTTATATCTCAATCTCAAACATTAACTAAATTTTTTAAACTTGTCCAAACACAAAAAAAAAAAAAATATAAAATTGCACATAAAAAAAACAAAAGTATGTCACCGATTGGGATTCGAACCCGTAACACTCTTTCTAGCGGTCCGCATAACTGCTGGGCCAGGCGGATAGCGCCCGATAGGACGAAATTAGCGACCATATTCTGCGTGAAAAGAAAAACGCATGAAAACTCAAAAACACGGGTTTTCCCAAACATAAGACTTATCTAGATCGATTGTTTACCCCCGAAAACCCCCGTATACCAAATTTCACCGAAATCGTTAGAGCCGTTTCCGAGATCACGGAAATTTATATACATATAAATATATAAATAAATATACAAGAATTGCTCGTATATGTAATTAAAGGTATAAGATAATATTTTTAATATCTTTATTTTGTTTTATCCTCAGCAAAGGGCGGGCGTTAATAAACTTCGACGTCGAAGAGATATCGGAGGAAGAACAGAGGGAAGCGTTCAAATCTCGCACCAGCAACCCTATATTCACAAGGTCGCTGTACACTTGCGGCATATGTGTCAAAGTCATGCCGAGCGCGGAGAGCCTTATGGCTCATTTCGACGTGCACATGAAGAAGGTGAGGGATTTTGAACCTTATCGCTGGGTCATAAGACTCAAGTTGCCATAAGACGAACAATAAAGGCGCTGTACACTTGCGGCATATGTGTCAAAGTCATGCCGAGCGCGGAGAGCCTTATGGCTCATTTCGACGTGCACATGAAGAAGGTGAGGGATTTTGAACCTTATCGCTGGGTCATAAGACTCAAGTTGCCATAAGACGCACAATAAAGGCGCTGTACACTTGCGGCATTTGTGTCAAAGTCATGCCGAGCGCGGAGAGCCTTATGGCTCATTTCGACGTGCACATGAAGAAGGTGAGGGATTTTGAACCTTATCGCTGGATCGTAAGACTCAAGTTGCCATAAGACGCACAATAGAAGCGGTATACACTTGCGGCATATGTGTCAAATTCATGCCGAGCGCGGAGAGCCTTATGGCTCACTTCGACGTGCACATGAAGAAGGTGACGGATTGTAAACCTTATCACTGGGCCGTAAGACTCAATTTATCAAAACATGCACAATAAAGGTGCTGTACACTAGTGGCATAAGTGGCAAAGTCCTGCACTCACAGAAATGGTAACGGCCGGCCACGCATTTTCACTGTCAGGACGTCCGCCAAGTCTTAGTCTGTCTTTTTACAAACTAAGTGCGAAAGAGATAGCAGAAACCATCGCGGGTCGCCTGTTTCTGTCGCACGTACAGTAAAAGAGATAGATTGATCCCGTCGCGTGCGCTTGCGACACTTAGCGGAGCCCTAAAACCATAACATTCACCTTAAGTCAGTGATAATATAATTACTAACGTAAACGATACCCAACGCCATAGAAACTATTGTAGGGCCCGTAAGTAGGCAATACTGGAGTTGCGGGTAGGCACACAGAGATGGCAGCACACAAACTAGCAAAAAGGTGACAGAGAAAGTTTTTAATATACTTTAAAAATATTTATTGCATTTAATATAAGTCATATTTAATTAATTAAAGTACAACTTTATTTAAATAATAGGACTAAAAGATTTTGATGTTTGGATTTTTATCTTTAGCGCCATCTAGTGTCAAGGAAGAGAAATAATTATGTTTGGCGATGTATAAACATGGTCTAGTTATTATAATTAGTTTCATATTCTTCATTTTGAACTTTATTACAGTGTACAAAAGCTCAATTTAATGCCATCAATATATTTTTTCTTTTTTTTCAGAGTAACGCCCAGTTTCTATGCAAAATATGCAAGGACAAATTTGTGACGGCCGAAGACTTCGAACTACACAATAAGGAGAACCACCTTTACAAATACACCTGCAAGATATGCCGTGATGTCACTTATACTGTGTAAGTAAAATAAATAAATATACACGCTGACTTTTCATTGGTTTTGGAAAAAAAATGTTGTATATTAAATAAATTTCTCTATCCATTTACGACATACGTAATCCAAATTTCTGTATGTCATAAGATAAAAAAGTTGCGTAAATAATTTTCGATCGAGACCGCGTAGTTACGCCGGTCCAAACGCCGGCAGCAACAGCGTGATGGCAATGACCTTCGGCCGGCCGGCGGGCGGTGTGTGGCGGCGGTACTACTTATTGATCTCACAATTTTACTTTCGAGTTTTAGACAACATTTTTTGTTTCTGAATTTTTAATTTTACTAGCTAATTAGGTCTTACTAACGATGCCTATGAAGTAGCCTTTGACTCCAAAACCAATAAATAATCACTGTGTATAGGGACAAATTACACTGATTGAGCTAGCCCGTTCGTTCGTTCGTAAGTTCGAGATTTGTGTTATGGGATACTAACTCAACGATACTATATTTTATAACAAATACATATATAAATAGATAAACATCCAGTACGCAGGACACTTGAAAAAGGCCATTTTCCAACTTTACCTGACCGGGGATCGAAACCGGGACATCTGGGTGGCGGACTAGCATGGTGAACACTACGCCACTGAGGTCGTCAGTATAAAGTGTAAGTCAGTGTAAGGCATCACCATCCTCCCGTAGTCCCGGTTGCATCCTCAGCAGTAACGCTTCAGAGCCCGGGGTACGCTACCTAACTAAGGAGATTTGACGAGGTTACTGGTTTTCACACAGAGCGACTGCCGTCTGACCTCCGCAACCCAAAGAGTAGACCAGAACCAGTCCTTGGGTAGTTTCATGATCAAACGCTAGATGGCGGGTCCCACAGTTAGAAACACGGAATCATCTTTCTTTTCGGATAATGAGGTGATTCAAGCCTGCAATATCCTAACCAGACTGGGAACGACTTTTCAAAAAGTATGCTTTTGGAAATATATTCAATGTACAATCATTTTTTTACTGTGTTATTATATGTATAGATGTCATGCCTACCCATCGCCATAAGAACATAATTATTTATCTTCGTTGTCACTAGATGGCGCTATAAGGTAATAATTAAAACATTAAAATCTTGTATTCCTAATATTTAAATAAAGTAGTTCTCTAATTAATTAAATATGACTTATAAAATGCAATAAATATTTTTAAAGTATATTCAACACTTTCTTTGTCACTTTTTGCTAGTCGTGTGTGCTGCCATCTGTGTGCCTACCGGCAATTCAGTTTTGCCTACTTACGGGCCCTCGAATAGTTTGAATGGCGTTGGGTATCTGTTACGTCAGTAATTATATTACCTTTATTATTTCTCTAGCCGCGACATGGTAAAACACAAAAGGGAGAAACACGTAGAGAAATATACCGCGCCGAAAGAGGACCCAAGCACTCGCATCAACTACGAAGCGTTGTTTTTCGACAAATACTTGCTCATACCGATACCGGACGATGAGAAGGAAGCCTTCTTCAAGAATAACATAGGCGTTGGCAAGTTCTGTTGCGATATGTGCGGCATTGGGTTTCCCACTGCACCTTTGCGGCAGCTCCACAGAGAAATGCATCTTAGAAAGGCAAGTGCTTATGTTTCATTCCCCTTTTCCTTTCCCCTTTTTCCTTTTCCCTTTTCCCTTTTCCCTTTTCCCTTTTCCCTTTTCCCTTTTCCCTTTTCCCTTTTCCCTTTTCCCTTTTCCCTTTTCCCTTTTCCCTTTTCCCTTTTCCCTTTTCCCTTTTCCCTTTTCCCTTTTCCCTTTTCCCTTTTCCCTTTTCCCTTTTCCCTTTTCCCTTTTCCCTTTTCCCTTTTCCCTTTTCCCTTTTCCCTTTTCCCTTATCCCTTTTCCCTTTTCCCCCTTTTCCCTTTTCCCTTTTCCCATTTCCCCTTTCCTTTTCCCCTCTCCCTTTTCCCTTTTCCCTTTTCCCGTTTCCTTTTTCCCTTTTCCCTTTTCCCTTACCCTTTTCCCTATCCCCTTTACCCTTTCCGCTTTCCCCTTCACTAATTACTGGAAAAATTATTATATGTTAATTGTTTCAGCCTAAAAAGCCGGAACACACAGCTCGGAAGCAGTGTCCCCTGTGCGGCGTGTGGTGCAAGGTTGCCGTAATGCAGAGACACATGGAATCTTTCCACGATTACAATTTCCATTGCAAGCTGTGTTCCTACGAAGCCCCCAACAGGTGAGAGAATATCCATACACGGTGATTTTTCATTGAAATCTCGTTAGCAAGACTTAATTACATAGTCAAAATAAAAATTCTGAAATAAAAATGTTAACTAAAACTCAAACCTAAAATCGTGAATTCCATTAGTAGTACCGCCGCTAGGTGCCGCCAATCGGTCGCTGTCTATAGGTCACGCGGCAGATTTCCTTCGCTTAAGTTCGCTTTGAAGTAATCGCTTTGATACCTCGTACTGAATCGCCTTTTTGAAATGAAAGTCTACAATCTACATTATTCTCGATTATTACTCGACGAATGTATTTCGATTGACGGGAAACATTGAGGCGCCTGTGTGTGTGAGTGCGAACGAGTCGAAAACCGGTGAATCGACTCTAGCCTTTATGACATACGGACATAAGGCCTAGTTTCGCTTGCACCATTTTGACGAATATCCACGTATTTCTTGATCGCGAACATTTTGAGTTTATCTCGTTCGCGACAATAATTAACAGATTTCTCCATACATAATTTGTTAGGCGTACCACACATATAGGCTGGCCGGCACCTAGGCCTGATCAGACCCTAGACGTCGTCTACCATATACTGCTTGTCAAAACAAATCAAACGAGTCCTACTCAATGAGGTTATGTTGTTTTATAACTGAGTTCCGCCGAATATCTCCCGGTGCCATCATCAGAACAGCACATAATATTGTATTCTGCCGCGCAATTTAAGAACGCAGTAAAGAACATGTGAACAGTTTCGAGAAAAACGCTGTCAAAGTTTTAAACTTATTTTAGGCTACCTACAATTAGTTACGCACAAAACTGAAAAAAAAAATTATACAGGCTTAAAGAGCAGAATTCGAAGATTATCTCGATGCAGGTATTTCGGTTTTTAATTATTATTAAGTGCATAAAATTTATTAAAAACTGTTTATGTTATGGCCCCATTCATTTTCTCATAAGACATTATCCTCATGAATGCAGTAAAATTGTTCCTTACGGCATTTATGCTGTTTCCTGTATTTACTGCACATATGTTACGTGAATGAATGTCATTTTATATTTTCCAACACAATTTATGCGCCGTATTTTTGTAATACACTGCATTTATGATAGGTAGCATTAAAGGAAATGACTTATTGCAGATCATATTGCGCAGTAATATTACATTTACACTGCGTTTATCTAAGGTCAATAACGCTTTCATGTTGAACTGTACCAAATGAAAATGGAACAACATTTACAAATTACTTTTGAGATCCCTTTATTTTAAGAATTACTTTTATAAGGTAATAAGCAGTTCAAAAACTTATAACGGGTGTTTTTTTAGACGTGTGGTATTCAAAAAGAAATAAAACGCATATTATTTAATGTTATGGCCAAGAATTTAACTTTATTATAAAGATAAGGGTTTGGCATTATCTTTTAAAAAAAAATTCGAACAAGTGGCCACCGCGGCTTTGAAATTCAAGCCGAGAGCCAATTTTCGACCACTTGTCGGTTTTGGTGAGCGCATCATCTCGCGTCGTGGGCCTTTGGCGTGGCCTCCAAGATCTTGTGATTTAAATCCGCTGGACAATTTTTGTGGGGTTATGGAAAGTCTTTTGTCTACGCAGATAAGCCTAATACGATTAACGCCTTGGAAGGAGAATATTCGGCGCGTTATTGCTGACATACGGCCCCAAATGCTGCAAGAAGTGGTCGAAAATTGGACCTCTCGGCTGGAATTTATTCGTGCCAGCCGTGGCGGCCACTTGCCCAAAATTATTTTTAAAACATAATGGCAAACCCTTATCTTTATAATGAAGTTAAATTCTTGGCCAGAACATTAAATAATATGCGTTTTATTTCTTTTTAAAACCACACGTCTAAAAAAAAGACCTTCCTGGACATTAAAAAACATTTCTGCTTGCTTTTTATGTTTTTTTTTTATGCATTTTTATGTTCATAAGGTAACATTAGTTCAAAAACTTATTAAAGTTACAGACACACTTTTTTTACTGTTTTATTATATGTATATAGATATAGATATATGCATAGATTAAATATTTTGAGCATCTTGTTTTCGACTGCTAGTAGTTGTCAGTTGCTGCGTATATGACATGTTAAACCTAAGCAAAATTCCGACGAGCTTCTCAATGAATGCGGTATGATTGTAGTTGCCGCGTTAATATTATGTGAGAATCATTTGCCATGAAAACATATGAAAAATGACGATATTGGTAAATACTGCACTATTGTTGTGTTACTATTGCCACTACTATATGTTTCTACATATATGTATATTAAATAAGTAAACCCTCTTACTGCTGTTATGATATGCAATTGAAACTAAAATCTGCTCTTTACTGCATTTATGATAATACGTCTTTCTAAGCGAGATAGAAAAAAACGGGTCTTTGATTCTTGTAGATCGTAATGTCAGCATCTCAAATATCTAAAACAACCATAAACGCAGTAAGTGGTAAGAAGAAGAAGAAGAAGAAGAAGAAGAAGAAGAAGAAGAAGAAGAAGAAGAAGAAGAAGAAGAAGAAGAAGAAGAAGAAGAAGAAGAAGAAGAAGAAGAAGAAGAAGAAGAAGAAGAAGAAGAAGAAGAAGAAGAAGAAGAAGAAGAAGAAGAAGAAGAAGAAGAAGAAGAAGAAGAAGAAGAAGAAGAAGAAGAAGAAGAAGAAGAAGAAGAAGAAGAAGAAGAAGAAGAAGAAGAAGAAGAAGAAGAAGAAGAAGAAGAAGAAGAAGAAGAAGAAGAAGAAGAAGAAGAAGAAGAAGAAGAAGAAGAAGAAGAAGAAGAAGAAGAAGAAGAAGAAGAAGAAGAAGAAGAAGAAGAAGAAGAAGAAGAAGAAGAAGAAGAAGAAGATCCGGCTTACACAAGTATGCAAAATTTCAGCTAAATCAGTTGAGGATACCTGGTTGTAAATTAATTCGCTAGACTACCTTGACCTATACAAACAAGACACATACCAAGTTAAATAAAAGATTGTAGAAACGTATCGTAATGAAGTGCATTATAATACTATTAATATTTGCCGTGTGCTTTCCTGCAGAGTAGAATAGGACCGCGGCAAATCTTCCCCTGCATGTCGTAGAAGGCGACTTAGGTAATACAAGCTAGACAAAGCTTATAAACATCAATGAGACCTCTCCAATCCGTCAGGCCATCGAGGAGAGAGTAGTCCAAGTCCTCTGCTCTGGTCAAATACGGCTCTGGTAGTACAGAGAGGGTCGTGCTCGTGCAGTGGAGACAGAAAGACCTGATGATGATGTTGATGCTGATGATACTATTTCAGATCCCTGGCCGAAGATCACTTGACGCGAGTTCACAGCAAGCTAACCAACACCTGCCATGTCTGCGGTTTAGGCTCCAAGTAAGTCTTTATCCTTCTCTCCTTGCTTGCTCGTGTGTGTAAGTGGCCAACGGCTTCAAGCTACCGCCAGGCATCTGACATAACTTGACGACTGCCATACAAATATGACAGCCGGGCTTTTTTTTTAACTGACTTCAAAAACGACGGTAGCGATTGGCTTGTCAACTAAAAAATATAAGTGTTAAAGGTGTTAATCGAAAATATAGAAAATTTTAAGAGAGTAATTTAAATAAAAAACGTGTCATCAGGATTTTTTTTATGTAATTTTAAACATTTTACGGAAAATGATTTTGGAAAATGAAACACCTGATGCAGAGTCATAATTAGAGATGGGCGCATGGATAAATATCGGGAAGGTAAAAATGGGAAAGAAAGGGTAGAACGGGTAAAAATTAATTAATGCCCATTTATACCTGATATTTTTTATTTACACCGGGTAAAAATTTGAATGGAAGTAAATTATCTCTTATTCACTTTAAAGTGATTAAATTCTATTTGAAATATAAATATTAGGTATGTTTTGATTATGAGAAAGATAAATAAGTAGTTGTTTTCGTCGGTAATAATGGTCAAATTTAAAAAAAAAAACAACAACATGATTTAAAAATATTTGTATTCAAATAATATGTTGAAAATATGATGCATATTCGTTATATGGATATTTTTTAAGTAGAATTAACAAGAAAAAATAACATCTTATTAAGATTTTAAAAGGTACTTAGATAAACAAACATAGCACATGTCTTACCTAAAAAAATTATAGTCAACACATAAGATTAAGTAGTAATATTTTTAAACAAAACGTATTACTTATTAACAATAAAAAGGTAATTACTTTAAAAACGTAAACAAAAGATACATATTTGTTTTTTTAATCAAATTCACATAAGCCGTTATTATAATTATTAAGTATGGCACTATATCTATGGTTGCAGTCAAAAATTTCACATCAAATTCAGAAGTACTGATAGTTACATTGTTTTCATTTTCACATTCGTCGGCTGTTATAAAATGTAATTCATTATGAGTTTCTTGCATAGACATCTCGTCATGTTCGGGGCATTATAGTTATTGAGTAAGTTCCAATTATACGACACAAATGTCAGTTTAGCAGCTCTGGCTGGTGTCAAACGGTTTCTTTTTAGTGAGTGCATATGACCATGTTTACTGATTAACCGTTCCGTTGCTGCCGAAGTGCATGGAACAGTCAAAATAAGAATTGCTAATTTACTTAATTTCTTCGTAAAACAAAGTCTTTTCCATCATGTAACATAGATGCTGCCTCGCCTAGGAATTTCTTCTTTCTTCTTATTCTACCCTTTCATCGCTTGCCCTTGACTCGAACAGTACAGCTGGACTGTTCGAGTTAGCGCAGTAATTAAGAGGTTACACGAAATTACAATAAAGCTCATTTTACCCTGGCTTGGTTAAGACGATTGATTCGATGATAGGTCTAGCCGTTCAATAGAATTCTGGCACCTGGTTAACCCGTTAATCGTCAGCCGGCGATAACATCTATTTATTTATTAAAAATATCTTATACCTTTAAACGAGCAATTCTTGTATGTATGTATGTATGTATATATATTTATTTATAAATTTCTGTGATCTCGAAAACGGCTCTAACGATTTCGCTGAAAATTTGTATATGGGGGTTTTCGGGGGCAAACTATCGATCTAGATTAGTTTTATGTTTGGGAAAACGCGTGTTTTCGAGTTTTCATGCGTTTTTCTTTTCACGCAGAATATGGTCGCTAATTTCGGCGCGCGGGCCGCCATCGGCTTAGCTCAGTTTGTAAGGATGCTGACAGCTAGAAAGAGTGTTACGGGTTCGAATCCCACTCGGTGACTTACTTTTGTTTTTTTTTATGTTCAAGTTTATATATAATTTTTTATTTTGTACTGTTTTTAGACAAGTTTAAAAAAAATAGTTAATGTTTGAGATGTAACCGACCGAGCAAAGCTCGGTCACCCAGGTACTGTAAAACTAAAACGTGAATTGTACACTTTATAAGTATTTTTTACACAGTACTTATTTTAGAAACTGAATATTTGCTTAAACTCTTTTTATTTCATAGTAAATCATAACGATATATTATAAAATATTTTAATTTATTTTAATTTATACCCGGTATTAATTGAGAATTGGTGGGAAAAAATGGGTATAAATGGATAAATATCCGAGTCTCGGAAATTAACCGGGTAAATGCCCATCTCTAGTCATAATGGTCCAGTAAACTATAAAAGATATAAAAATGGCGACTTAGTATAAGTTGTTCAGCTGATAAGCATTTTCCAGAGACATAAAGTCCACGCTAACGAAGACGCGGGGTTTCGGCTATTATCTGAATAAGTAAGACCTTATTTTGAAATCTGATTAGAAAAACCTTCTCCTAGAGGCTATTCCTCGAAACGATCTGCGAATCAGATCTTTTTAAAAATTACTTGACAACCCAATTCGACCCTGTGTTTTTTTGTATGTATAATAAATAAATATATAGGGACAAATTACACAGATTAAGCTAGCCCCAAAGTAAGTTCGAGATATGTGTTATGGGTTACTAAACGATACTATATTTTATAATAAATACATGTATAGATAAACATCCAAGACCCAGGACCATTTGAAAAAGGTCATATTCCAACTTTCCCTGGAATTGAACCTGGAACGTCTGGGTGGCGGACTAGCATGGTGACTACTACGCCACGGAGGTCGTCTGATATATATGTTATCTTCGCCTATCTGTCTGTCTGTCTGTATGTCAAAGCCTTTTTTCCGAAACTATAATAACTATACTGTTGAAACCCATACGGGTGGGGTATCTATGGATAGGTCTTCAAAAATAATATTGAGGTTTCTAGTAAGAAGTTTTTTTTAATACGTCATAAATCGTAAACCGCGAATTACCTTTCAATAAATCAACTTAAATAAGAAAACATACTACAAGACTCATATTATGTTACATGCTGCTACCCTTTCTCCCCCATGAAGGGTTCCCCTTCATGGGGGAGACCGACTCGCACTTGGCTGCTTATTTAGTCATTAAGGTCCCATAGTTGGGCAAAAGCCTCCCCTTTTTGTTTCCAATTACTTTTATCTTCAGCTGTTTCACTCCATTCTTTGTCGATAACTCGTCCCTCCATCTCATCCCCTTAATACAAATAATTTATTTTACAGGACCGTAGAAGGTTTGAAAGTACATTTAGCGTACCGCCATTACGGCGTGGTGCGCGGTAAGTGCTGTGTCCTATGCGGCAACGGGTTCAAGACCGACTTCAGTCTATACAATCATCAGTTCAAAGAACACAAGTTCTTTGTAAGTACCTATTTATAAAGAATAATGATAGCATTCATATTTTCTTCGTTCGCAAAATGGTATATATCTCAATTGGCCCATTCGCTTCGGAAGTATACGGTGTCGTGAACTCGTGAGTAGTTAGTAAATTACTGTTTTCAAACTTCTGTGGTGAACTGCGAAGGATACGCAAGAAAATGGATAATGGTTAAAAAAATATTGAAAATAGTGGATTAAAAATTTTAATTGTATTTTTAAATGTAAAATATAATGTATAGTACGAGTATAGTTTAAGATGCAAATCTGTATTGTATTTTGTAACAGCCCATCAGGCTGGGTTCTGACCAATACTGAACTACTGGGTTTCTTTCATCGACCTAAACGACACTTCTTTTCTTTCCTAAACGACAAACAAGGCAAATTAGATAAAAGCTTGCAATAATAAAAAAGTGGGCCTACTAACTGTATTGATTTTATCAATTATCTTTTTCCTCACTAAAATAATTTGAGCATCGCTTTTTAACTGATGTCGTATTCTTGTTCCACTTAGTCACCAGCTGTCACGGGAACACGTATTTTTTCTATTCTCTGGGAAACCAAATATGTCAAAGATACAGCGCATATACATTTCGCATGACGTCACAGCTGGGTACGATTTTTACTTAGCGGTGACGTCGCAAGCCTCCACTCCGGAACTAGACGCTCCGTATCTTTGTGAATTTTTACTTTTTTGGTAAAGTGAAAAATACGGGTCCATTATTTTTGGATAATCTTAAGGACTAATTACATTCATACTTTTCGGACCCTGTCGTCACCCCTATTATACCATGTTGCAATCATTTCAGAGATTCGCCCAGCCGCCGGTAGAGGGGGCGGAGAACGCATGCGCGCATTGCAACGTGCAGTTCGTTTCCCAAAGGGCGTATTACAACCACCTGGTGAAGTTTAACCACGAGGAAGTGAAGATTGTGCCGTAAGTCTATAAGTACATCTCTTACTCTGTTTCTTAACCGATTTTGAAAAAGGAGATTATCAATTCGTCGATCTTTTTTAGGGTTCTGTACTTAAAGGGTAAAAACGGGACCCTATTACTAAGACTTCGCTGTCTGTCCGTCCGTCTGTCTGTCTGTCGGTCTGTCCGTCGGTCTGTCCGTCTGGCCGTCTGTCCATCCGTCTGTCCGTCTGTCTGTATCTATCTCAAGAACCGCGATAGCTAGATAGTTTGAAATTTTCACTAATTATGTATTTCTGTCGCCCTATAACAATAAATACAAAAAAATAAAATAATGGGTGATCCCATACAACAAACGCGATTTTTTATAGATAGTGGTACGGATGTGGAAGTCCATAGTCTCTGCCTACCCCTGTGGGAAACAGACGTAATATTATGTATGTATGTAATGGAACGGAACCCTTAGTGCGCGAATCCGATTCGCACTTGAACGGTTATTTTTGTTTTTATGTATGTTGAACGATTATTCAAAGACGCCTGGACTGATTTGGAAAATTCTTTTTTGTTTGAAAGTTTATGCTTCCGAAGTGGTTCCATATTTTTTTTATCGTGTGAAGTCGGTTTTTGGTTTTGTTAAATTATTTTGAAAAGAGAGGTGTTAATACGTTTGACGCTAATGTGTGTCTGTGGCATCGTGGCGCTTGAACGGATGGACCGATTTCGATTGTGTTTTTACGTAAAAGCAAATTCCCCTGTTCTTAGCTATGTTTGATGAAAATCGGTTTAGTCGTTTATGAGTTATTGGGTGATGTGAGGTCAGATAAGCATCTCGTTATCTCTCATGATAGACTCGCAACTTGTCAGATACGCAACTTGACATTTTTTGACAGATATGCATTTCGAGATTATTAAAGTAATGAACAAAATATCTAATCAATGGAAAAGTAAATTACTTCATTTTACTAGTTGCACATATGCATAATGACTACCAGCTTTTAAATTTTATTAATTAGTTTACTGTCGAGTCGAGACGCGCATCTGTCGAGTTGTGTTTTTGACAAGTTTCAAATCTGACGAGATGCGTTTCTGTCAACATGCGTTTTCTGGCGAAATGAGTATCTGACCAGTTGCGTTTCTGACGACGAATCCGATAAATGATATAAAGTCTCGTGGTGAAAGGGTCGCGTTAAGTCCCGTAATACTAATAATATATTTTATTTATTTAAACTTTATTATACAAGAAAAAGTGTACAAATGGCGGACTTAACGCCATATGGCGTTCTCTGCCAGTCAACCATTGGATCAAGTTGAGAAATATTTATTTACTAGCCGAAGCCCGCGACTTCGTTCGCGTGGACTTTATGTCTCTGGAAAATGCTCATCAGGCTGAACAACTTTTACTAAGGCGGCATTTTTATATCTCTTATAGTTTAGCTGGACCATTATGGTTCTGCATCAGGCGTTCCATTTTCCAAAATCATTTATACCCTATATATTGCCCAGGCTTAATAGCTATATAACAAAAAAAGTTTCATTCGAATCCGTCCAGTATTTCCGGAGATTAGCGTGTACAAACGGACAAACAGACAAACAGACAGACATTTTTTTTAAATTCTTACTCTTTACTACGTCTCCATCGCCCCCAATATTTTTTTTGGAAATATATTTAATGTACAGACACACTTTTTTTACTGTTTTTTTATATGTATAGATAATAATAATTTGACGACCTCTGTGGCGTAGTGGTCACCATGCTAGTCCGCCACCCAGAGGTCCCGGGTTCGATTCCCGGTCAGGGCAAGTTGGGAAATGACCTTTTCTCAAATTGTCCTGGGTCTTGGATGTTTATCTATATATGTTTTTGTTATAAAATATAGTACCGTTGAGTATCCCATAACCCAAGTCTCGAACTTACTTTGGGGCTAGCTCAATCAGTGTAATTTGTCCCTATATATTTATTATTTCTCCCATGCTGGTCTGGGAGAAATAAAAAATCTAAGAATGTACCAGCTGCTTCTCTTCCCACGCAGATCGTAAAAGCCGATCGAGGGAATGGGCAAAAATGCAAATCATGTTAACAGGCGATGCGGCTAGCAACCCATCACTGTATTGATTGCTTTTCCATCTTCTCGCCCACCATGACGCTAAAAGTGGCTTTTGGGTCTTGCGGCCCTGGGCTCTGCATCTGCAGAACCGCAAGACCCAAAATGCTCTGTCTGCCCCATTAGGGATAAAGACGTGATAGTGTGTGTGTGTGTATATTTATTATTTATTATTAATAACATATATATTTAGTTGGAAGTGCATGACCTGCCGGAGGATGTTCGACAGTGAGGCCGAGCTGAGGGAGCACTCCATCAAAACCTGCAAGCTCTGCCGGGGCTCGTTCCCGGCGCCGTGCCAAGTGGTGAGTATTTTTGCCCACAGCCCACTGCTGGGCTAAAGCAGTGGCGGATTTACACATTTGCCACCAGTAGGCTAATTATATTTTGCCGCCCCTTCCCCCTCCTTTTTCGGATCCTTCCTTTCAGCCGTATAACGTCCACTGCTGGACATAGGCCTCTCTCAAAGATTTCAAAAATGACCGATCTAAAGCGGCTTGCATCCAGTGCCCTCCAGCGACCTTGGTTAGATCGTCAGACCGCCTTGTGGGTGGGTGTCCTGCGCCATCATGTGCAGCTTTTTCTGTGGTGAAGAAGTGGAAATAGGTACGTATCAGTCCGCCGCCCTGATTATTAAAATCCAACCTGGGAGCGCTTGATTATGCCGGCCCTATTCAGGGTAGCGGAGGTGCGCGGAAGGGGAGGGGTGGAAAATATTCGATATTGGCGCCCCCTAAAATGTGCCGCCCTAGGCTACAGCCTACTCAGCCTGCTGGTAAATCCGCCACTGAACAGCCCACTGTTGGGCTAAAGGCTTCTCCCATTAAACTTTTATTTGTATGAATTTTAGAACTAGTTTTCGAAACCCTGTTCACTGAAGCGGAGGGGATGTTTTATGCAATACTGTATTTTAGTCCAAATGAGAAAAATTCTAAAAATATTTTTTTGACTAGCCGAAGCCCGCGACTTTGTTAAGCTATTGCATAGCTTCTATCGCGGGCCTTGAGCGCGGGGATCGAATCCAGAAATTCCGTAACGAAAAAACCTCACGCTCTACCCACTCCGCCTACCATGTAGATTGCCGCTTCGTCTCCGTCGTCCGTTTGCGACGTTGCCGTCCTTCCTTGTTAGCAATAGCTTTACCGCGGCAGTCCCCGAGTGCCACACGTCTTTTTCGTGTGGACTTTATGTCTCTGGGAAATGTTTATCAGGCTGAACAAATTTTGCTAAGGCATCATTTTCATATTTCTTATAGTTTAGCTGGACCATTATAGTTCTGCATCAGATTTTGGAAAATGAAATATCTGATGCAGAGCCATAATGGTCCAGCTAAATTATAAGAGATATAAAAATGACGCCTTATTAAAAGTTGTTCAGCCTGATGAGCTTTGTGACTTCGTTCCAACCGAGTTTTTTTAACCAACTTAAAAAAAGGACGAGGTTATCAATTCGACTGTATGTTTTTTTTTTGTATGTATATTACGCGATATCTTCGTCAACCGTGGACCGATTTTGATGATTTTTTTTTATTTGAAAGCCTTTCCTACCAAGTTGGTCCCATATTAATTTGGTATAGACATGATGAAAAAACTTTAGAGATATTGAAAAAACTTCTGAAATTAAATAAAGTCGGTTGTTTTTTTTTGTTAAAAAATATATTTTTTTTATTTCGACTAACCGTTGTATGGTTTTGCAGTGTGGCGAAATGTTCTTGAACAACCAGGAGTACTATCTGCATTGCTTGAGGAAGCACAACAGAGATGCGTACTTGGTCAACCGTGGCCTGTTGTGCGACGTGTGTGGCAAGATGGTAAGTCATGCTTAATTAATAAGTACCTGGGCGACCGAGCTTTGCTCGGTTATATCATATGCTGCGCGGAAAGAAAAACGCATGAAAACTCGAAAACACGCGTTTTACCAAACATAAGACTAATCTAGATCGATTGTTTACCTCCGAAAACCCCCATATACCAAATTTCAGCGAAATCGTTAGAGCCGTTTCCAAGATCACAGAAATATATATACAAGAATTGCTCGTTTAAAGTTATAAGATTATGACATAACAATGTATTCTCAGTCCACATTAACTAATTTTAAAGTAGTAATGACAGGGTCCGAAAAGTATGATTGTAATCAGTCCGTCTTTTAGATTATTCAAAAATAATAGACCCGTATTTTTCAGTCTACCAGAAAACTAAAATTATCAAGGGATGAAAATATCCAAAGATAAATGATTTTGACTGTGAGTAAAGTTGCAGTTTTGACCAATCTTGCGTAACTATTGATAGTTAACCTTGGAAAACAGTCATAATATCGATTGGACTATCGCTAGTATCGATTGACAAGTTTACAATATTATTGATGAAAAGTAAAACTATCGACAATATCGCTACTATTGAATTTAGATAAAAGTCAAAGTCAAAGTCAAATTTTTTTATTCAATGTAGGATAAATTTATACAAAATTGTAATTGTATACAATACAGATTTACACTTAAGCTATACATTTAAATTATACAATTACAATTTGCAGACAACTATTTCCAAGAATTTTTCTCAGATGATGATAAGTAGTCATTTACATGATAATACGCATTTTGCAATAAATGATTTTTAACGGCTGTCTTAAACTTAGTTAATGGTAATGTCGATAGTATCGATACTGTAACTGCTATTTGTATGAAAAACTATCTATAGCTAAATTTACTAAAGATATTACAATAATATCGATATTAGATAATACTATCGATAGTTTTTTACCAAAGTCAAAAATCATTTATTTATCTTTGAATATTTGTAACACTTGATAATTGTCAATTTTTCTTTCAATTTCATAGTGTTTTACATTCTCAGTATTTCCCATTCATTTACGTTTAGCATTGTACATTCCCGTTAACGTTCCCATTAACAATCCCGCCGTTCGGTTACAAGTCCTGTTTATAATCCTCTTTCCGATCCCGCACCCGTATCAATTCAATTCAATTCAAATATATCTTTATTATCATAGGATATTTATAATATCTCTTAATAATCGTCATTCTTTTGTTGCACTATTGTTGACGTCAAATAGTTACTTACAGCTAAGTTTACTACCGCTTCCAAAGCGCTAGTGCAGAAGAAGCGGTAACAAACTGCACTGCAGCATTTTCTCCAAGGACGTCAACTCACAATTAAATTAATACTTAAAGTTAATGTGGAATTTGTTATGTCATATCATAATTTTTTAATTTTTAGAATTTATTATTCACGTTCCCATTCCCGTTACCGTTATCGATACCGTTTCCGATCCCGTTCCCGCTTCAGACCTCACTTCTCCAACCGGCCCCATGGGTTCAGTCGAGGCAAACGAACCTCAACCTTATTCATAAAGTTTCAGTGTAACAGGCAATTTTTGAACTTAAGAACAGGCATGACGAATGGAAAAATATTATTGGTCCATCGGTTAGGTTAGATTATTAAAAAATATTGTACACGTATTTTTTCTTTTCTCTGAAACACCAAAAATGACAAAGATACAGCGCATATAAAGCGCTGTATCTAACCTGTAACCTAACCAAATATGTCAAAGATATAGCGCATATACATTTCGCATGACGTCACGGCTGGGTATGATTTTTACTTAGCGGTGACGTCGCAAGCCCCCACTCCGGAACTTTGAAGCTTCGTATCTTTGTGAATTTTTACTTTTTTGGTACACTGAAAAATACGGGTCCATTATTTTTGTATAATCTAAAAGGCGGACTAATTGCAATCATACTTTTCGGACCCTGTCGTCACCCTATTGACTTGTTTCCTTGTTCTAGTTCACGAAAAAGCAATGGAGTAGACACGAGTGTAACAGCGCAAACTACGCCAAGTACAAATGTTCAATGTGCGACATACTGTTCCACAAAGCCAAGAAAGTGTTCAACCACGTGCTGCAGAAACATATGAAGAAGCCGTTTATATGTTCTATATGCAACGCCGCCTTCAGGAGGAGGTATGATTGTAAGGATCACATTTTGAAGGTGAGTGACGTCACTTCCTCTTAGCGCTTTTATTCGCGATATAGTATTTCACAAAGCCAACAAAGTGTTCAACCACGTGCTGCAGAAACATACGAAGAAGCCGTTTATATGTTCTATATGCTGCTATTGGATTACGTACTACATTATTTTCCAAAACTAATGTAAAGTCAGCGTGTATAATTTGTTTCAAAAGCTTTCCTCAATATCGATTGTCACCTCACTATTTTGTCAGTACAACACTCTCCCACTGGACTTTTATGTAGTCTATGCTGTGTGGTAAAAATCTCGTAAATGAAATAACTTTAATTATTAATTATTACGTGTATTTTCTTCAAAATTTAACAAAAAGAATGTTCCACGACTCACGTATTTGTTTTCCAGGTTCATGCCCCGGTCAGACATTTCGCATGCCCTCTATGCAGTAAGGAGTTCTCTCACATAGATTTCCTAAAAAAACATGCCTTGGAATTGCACGGAGTAAAGGTGGAATTGGACGGCAAACCTAAGAAAAAAGACTTCCTGTATATATACCCCAATATGAAGGTATGTTATACAACGCAGAAGGGACATACTGGTAATAAATCGAACCACAGGCTATATTAGATCACGAGCATCATCATTTCAGCCGCATAACGTCCACTGCTAGACATAGGCCTCACCTAAAGATTTTCAAAATGACCGATCAAGAGCGGCCTACATCCATTAGATTATTAGATCACTATAGTATAATCTCCCATGCTGGTCTGGGAGAAACGAAAAAAACTTAGAGTGTACCAGCTGCTTCTCTTTCCGCGCAGATCGTAAAAGCCGATCGAGGGAATGGGCAAAAATGCGAATCATTTTAACAGGCGATGCGGCTAGCAACCCGTCACTGTATTGATTGCTTTTCCATCTTCTCGCCCACCATGACGCTAAAAGTGTCTTTTGAGTCTTGCGGCCCTAGGCTCTGCATAGAGCCGCAAGACCCAAAATGCTCTGTCTGCCCCATTAGGAATAAAGACGTGATAGTATGTATGTATAGTATAATGAAATAAAAATACAGTTGAAGAACAAAAAAAAATTGAAATTTCCATACTCACGTTTCTAGATAGTTTCGACTGCTTCCAGTAAAAAAAAAAAATTGGTTAAAAACATTGTGTAACGCGTGGACCCGTGGTAGGGAGGTCCCCGAAGCGGTCCCGAAGATGTACGACTTCCCCGTCGGGGCGCATGCCGCGCGTGCTCGCTAAGTACTTGTCTTACGCCGCCTGCGCCGAGCGAATCAATTTCGATGGCCCGCGTCCCTAGGCCTTTTCAGTTTATATTGCATGTAATATATCGTAATTGTAACCTAGTTCTAATACTGTCAAAGTGTTTCGCTGTTATCTTGATATAATAAACGATTTAAAACACTTACAATTGTCAATAGATGGCGCTTATTAGTTTTAAATCGTTCTGTCAAAAATGAAAGAGGCCGTTTGGTTCAATTCTTTTAATTTTGTAATGTTTTTAACCAATCTTGTGTTTTACTATAATTTAACTACAAAATACATATTAACAAACAATAATATATTTTTAACTAAATGTTATAAAATATTAAATATTCCAAAGACAAACTCTAACCATGAAAATTGTATATGAATTAGACATTGACAGATCTATGTATGTGATTGCTACGGCATCTATGTCACATGAAGGAACCAATGTTTTTTTTAAAGAAAACGTCTCATTGCAAACATGTATTTTATTCATAAATCATTAACACTATTTTCAAAAATCTTGTTTATGGTTTTTTTATAGATGGATCTAAGCCTCATAGACAAGGCTATCATAGACGAGATGGTCATAAAGGTGGCCGACTACACTGACCAGATCTACGAAACAATACAGGATTACTCTGACTACATCATCACCAACGAAGATGAGAGACGAAAGGTAATGTCACCAACTTTTTAGTTTCTCTTTCTCGCATGATAACTTTGGATTTGTTAAACACAAGCGCCATCTATATGTTTACATTGCATTATGTACCTCAGTATTATATATTGTATCATGCTTGATGCTATAAGCATCCCTTTCAATAAATGATTCGTGTCGTCGCTACTAGATGTCATAATGTACGCATACTATTTAAACGAATTTTTGGATTTTCCGCCCTCTGTTTCAACGCGCTTTAGCCATAAGCAATTACTAATTAAATCGATAGATACCAAATTTACCTCTTTCGCTCGGGCACCTATTTTTGAGACCCAGACTCACTAAACGGTTTTTGTATGTGTTTAGTGGCTGAGCGTTTTAAAAATGTCACTCCCGGTCGAAATAAAGATCATGGTCATAGACAAGAGTATGTAAACGTGGTAATAAAGATGGAAGACTACACAAAAAATCACAATGTATATCGAAATATGAAGCTTTTTTTTTTGTTTTTCATAACAACTCGATTCAGCTTATCGATCGACTTTGTATGGGAAGCCGAAAGTTATCTTTCATATTTCGATTTATGTTTCTTGGAGAAAGTTTTTTAGAATCGTGGACTGAATTCACCATTAAAACAGTTTCAGTATATTTTGTTGAAAAAAAAGTATATAATTATTTAAAAAAATATATTTATTTATTTCAACTTGATACGATACATTTTCAGTTTGTTTTATTTTTCATGTGTTTAAGTTTCCAACCTGGTGTCAGATTTTGCAAGCTGCCTATTTGATTTATTAAGTCGTGTGGTTTCCGGCAGAGTAGAATAGAACCACTCCAAGTCTTCCCGTGGATGTCGTAAAAGGCGACTTAGGAAATACAAGCTAAACAAAGCTTATAAACGTCAATGAGACCTCTCCAACCCGTCTAGCCAGCGAGGAGTGTAGGCCAAGTCCTCTTGCTGCTCTGGCCAAAAATACACTTGGTCTGGTAGTACAGAGAGGGTCGTGCTCCTGCAGTGGAGACTAAAAAGACCTGATGATGATTTTATTTATCATTATTATGTTGGTACGCTTTTCAGCCACGGGTCCACGGGGACCCGGTTCTTTAAGGCGTTCATGGGGCCAAAGCCAACACGAAGAGGCCTTTTAGTACCTTTTATCTAAAAGTGAGATGGCTGCATCTACGGAGGTCTATCCCTTAATGTACCATTGAGATGCACTAACGGACAGTTCTCCATAGCTGCCAAACTATTGCCAGGAAGGGAGTTATTATTATTATCTCGTCAAAGGACCGATCAACTTGGACCCGTGGCCAATTTGATTTATTATTATTATGTTGGTACGCTTTTCAACCACGGGTCCAAGTTGATCGGTCCTTTGAGGCGTTCATGGGGTAAAAGCCAACATGAAGAGGCATTTTTATCTAAAATGTGAGATGTTTTATCATTATTATAAAAGCATCTGACACATCTGGATGTTGTTGGCAGTTGGAGGAAGAAGTGAAAGACTGCAAGAACTTTGTCATCAGCGCGGAGGCACTGCGGCGGAGCAAGCGGGAAGAACAGGACCGGAAGTTCATGGAATCCTGGTTCAAAGACGACACTAAGGAATGCCCGACGAACGTCACACGCCAATTCAAATTTAACATTGAGGAAGTAAGCCGCCCCCCCCCCCCCCCCCTCCTGAAATGATGAAGTAGATGACTTCATCATTTCAGCCGCATAACGTCCACTGCTGGACACAAACCTCTCCTTAAGATTTTCAAAATGACCGATCTACAGCGGCTTGCATCCAGCACTTCTACCTAACCTAGTTCTTAAATTGGCTTGTCAACTAAGAAATATAAAGTGTTAAAGCCTTACTCGAAAATGGAAAATATAGATAATTTTAAGAAAGTAATTCGAATAAAAAAATTGTACGTGTTATCAGGATATTTTTGTCTAATTTTAAACATTACACCGGAAGTGACGACACACAGCAATAGAAGTTACATTTTTCCTATGCCTGCACTAAAAAAAACGACATCTGTTAACTGTCAATGTCTACTGTATAAATTACCGTCGTTATGTTTGTTGTTGTCAAGTTGTTCTGTTGGTAGATGACAGTGACAGTGAAATAGAAAACAGTGGTGCCATTTTTGAAACGTGGAGTCACTAAACAAACAGTTTTTGTATGGAAAAACCAGTAGTTTAGGTGACACCGCGTTTCAAAAATGGCACTTCAGTACAGTACTGAAAGTGGAAAATTGCCAACTTTACTCTAAAAAATCTTCATCGTGACATCACTTCCTCAAATAAGCTCGTACTCGCACCTTGCTTGAAAATAAAGGTCAATGAGACTTTTGCAAATATCTAAATAATTAAGACCATATTTTAAAACCTGATTAGAGAAAACTTCTCCTAGAGGCTATTCCTAGAAACGGATTGCGAAAAATTACTTGACAACTCAATTTATTGATGACTAACCAAAGCCCGCGACTTCGTTCGCGTGGACTCTGGAAAATGCTCATCAGGCTGAACAACTTTTACTAAGGCGGCATTTTTCTATCTCTTATAGTTTATCTGGACCATTATGGTTCTGCATCAGGCGTTCCATTTTCCAAAATCATTTATTATATGTTGCCCAGGCTTAATAGCTATATAACAAAAAAAGTTTCATTCAAATCCGTCCAGTATTTCCGGAGATTAGCGTGTACAAACAGACAAACAGACATACAGACAAACAGAGAAACAGACAGACATTTTAAAAAAAAATCTTACTCTATTACTACGTCTCCATCGCCTCCAATATTTTTTTTGGAAATATATTGAATGTACAGACACCCTTTTTTTTACTGTTTTATTATATGTATAGATAAAATAATTTATTTTTGGCTCAGGAAAGTAACCAATCGCATGACAGTGAAGACATCGTCATCAACACGGAAGTCCTAAGGCGGAAGCAGCAGGAACCAGACCGGAAGTACCAGGTGTCCAAGGAGGTTGTGGTGAAGAAAGAACGGCCAACGACGTCGAAACTATCTAGACCTCAATTCAGCATGCCGTCTCTTGACGTAAGCTCTTCTCTATCTATTTGCAGTTATAAAAATAGATTGACAAAAAATATTTATGTGACAAATGTGAAAGGAACAGTAGGAAAGGGTCGGCCTCGGCGAACATTCTGCGACCAAATTGCAGACGTTCTAAAAAAGGAGAGGTAAAAAGTACCCGTAACTGAAGGGCATGCATGACGACCTCCGTGGCGCAGTGGTCACCATGCTAGTCCGCCACCTAGAGGTTCCTGGTTCGATGCCCGGTCAGGGCAAGTTGGAAAATGGCCTTTTTAAAATTGTCGTGTATCTTGTATATCTATATAAGGTCTAACAAAATATAAGGTACTGAAACTATTTTAGGAATGAATTCAGTCCGTGATAGTGAACGATTTACCCCAAGAAACATGTCGATATATGAAAAAAAAATTTGGCTATCCATACAAGCTTGGATCAGCTGATCGGTCAACTTGTATGGGAGGTCAAAAATTAGTTTTCATATTTCGATATGCATTCCTTGCGAAAGTGATTCAGTATCATGGACTGAATTCACTCTTAAAATAGTTTCAGTATATTTTGTTAGACCTTATACAGCGAAAAACACAGATTGAGCTAGCCCCAAAGTAAGTTCGAGACTTGTGATAAGGGATACTAACTCAACGATACTATGTTTTATAACAAATACATATAGATAAAAATGTCCATAACCCAGGAGAATTTGAAAAAATATTTTTTTATATGTAGAAATGAGTTTGATTTGGCGTTTCTTCTCGGCAGTCTTTATAAAAATAAATTAAAT
The DNA here is from genome assembly GCA_963555685.1 of Acrobasis consociella. Taxonomy (NCBI): domain Eukaryota; kingdom Metazoa; phylum Arthropoda; class Insecta; order Lepidoptera; family Pyralidae; genus Acrobasis; species Acrobasis consociella. The sequence goes on along the minus strand of OY743132.1, from coordinate 6,498,390 downwards.
TGTAATATACACTACACGCAATGTAAATTATACTCATTGACGTATAAAAGTGCCTGTAAAGGTCTGATTACGGAATAAACATTTAAATTTTTAATTCTATTTTCAAGCGATAACATAGCTTTTAAACGGAAAACCGATTTTCATCAAACATAGCTAAGAACCATCGCAAGGGAACAACCGCAACGATATTGCGAAATTGGTCTATCCGTTCGAGCGTTACGATGATACAGACAAATAGACATTAGCAAAACTTGATTTTGATTTTATTTTGATTTATTATTTATTAATTAACAAACAGTTACATTTTTTATTCTTTTATTTAATCTTTTTTGAGATACAATGACAAATCCGCAACATGCTTCGTCAAAATGTAAACAGAAAAATATCCGTAACATGCTTCGTCAAAAATGTAAACAGAAAAATATCCGTAACATGCTTCGTCAAAAATATAAACAGAAAAATATCCGCAACATGCTTCGTCAAAAATGTAAACAGAAAAATATCCGCAACATGCTTCGTCAAAAATGTAAACAGAAAAATATCCGCAACATGCTTCGTCAAAAATGTAAACAGAAAAATATCAGCAACATGCTTCGTCAAAATTGTAAACAGAAAAATATCAGCAACATGCTTCGTCAAAAATGTAAACAGAAAAATATCAGCAACATGCTTCGTCAAAATTGTAAACAGAAAAATATCAGCAACATGCTTCGTCAAAAATGTAAATAGAAAAATATCCGTTTAAACAGTTACATTAATAAATTCTTATAACTATCTTACAAATATACAAGTTATTTTACATATATGAAGTAGTAATGATTAAGTTACCCACTACGTTATTCACAGTTAGAATTTTTGCTTATTAATTATAAAGTAGCCACTAGAGGTAATAAGTTGCAGGATTTTAACTTCAGATATTACAACAAAAATATATGTACTAAACAACACTCCTCCTTTTTTTGTCTGGGGTTAAAAATAATAATCCACAACGCGTTGTGGTAATGGCACACTCACGTACAGTCTTACTCGGCAAAGGAATTCAAAGAAATATCTACTCAATGTCGTTAGCGATATGGTTTAATTTTGCTCGCGTCAGAACCTTTTCGTTTAGATATCCAGAAGTACATTGCAAGCCAATTTCATTCTTATTGCTCTAGACATACGATTCACGTCCCTGAATTTGCCACTTCGCAGGGGTCGCCGCGCGCATAGTAACAATGTAGGTATATTTTCGATACCTAAACGGGGAGTGACACAGAAAAGCTATGACGCCCATACTTATTTGACAAATCCTCTTTGTTAGCAGTGCAGTTATGAAGGCAATAGGGCAATTATCGATCAGCTCGTTGGCCCGTCGGGTGTGCATATTATTAGCGCTTTTGCAAGCTAAGCAACCGCGGTCGTGGTCCGCACTTGGATGGGTGACCACAAGCGGCATACAAATTTGTCGAGCAAAGCACGTTAAAGCCGTTGATCTCAGCTGTCATTGTTCGGCATTCTTAAAGCTTTGTCGGATGCCTGTAGGTAGCCTTAAAAATCTGTCACCAGTGTTGGCCACTTACGCGAAAAACAATAACTGTCTTATTATAAAAACCGGACTAACTTTGTAACTAGGTTTAAACTATTATCCGCCCTAATCAAGTTGACATCTAGTCAAGTGAAACTAACTCATCTGTCAATGTCAACTTGAATTGGGTGGATAATGGTTTAAACCTATATAGTAACAAAGTTAATTCTGTTTTTATAATAAGTCGGTAATCAGTATAATTGTAAGTTGACGTTATTGGAGAAAATGCTGCAGTACAGTTTGTTACCGTTTCTTCTGAACTTGCGCTTAGGAAGCGGCAGTAAACTTCGCTGTAAGTAAATGATCTGACGTCAACATTTACGTTATAAGAAATCGAAAGAAAAAAAAAAGACAATTATCAAGTGATACAAATATCCAAAGATAAATAAATGATTTTTCAACACACTTGCTCATAAAGTGCCTCTATGGTCACCGCAATTAGGCACATAATGACACCCATAATCAAACTGTGACTTTTTCATTGCTATAACTCACTAGTGAGTTATATATTATTTTTAAATTTTATTGGTTGAGTTGCTTTATTCTTATTAAAAAAGTTTTTATTAAAAAAAAAGATTGTGTTCAATAGAACAAACAAATAAATGTTCCTTTTGCTTGCTCATTTCATGCAACATCTTATTTAAATAGATAATTTTAACTCGTACGTGTTTAATAAATAAAACTTTCATTTAAATATAACTTTTGTTTTCTCTGTAATAAAAGAAAACTTTAAATTCCCCATTTTGTACGTGGCAGAATAGGCGCAAACCCTTTGCGTGGAAAATAAAAAAAAACCTCATCCCTTTAGTCTGTGGCCGATCGCAATGCGCGCGCATACGAAAACTAATTAATTTTTCCCGCCATAGCGAAACATTTTTCTTCACAACTCTTTTTCACTGTTGAAATTATTATTTATTAATTAAAATGTCTACAAGTACTAGTTACGAAGAAAATGATTTATGTTGTACACCGGCCGATATAAGATGTGAAGCCCTTAACGTTATACAAAGTTTACTACCTGAAAACTCCAAGGAAAAATATCTGTTAGCATACCAAAATTTCATAAAATGGCAAAACAGCAAGAATACGCATTCATTTTCAGAAAATGTGTTCATGGCGTACTTTAAAGAATTATCTTCTAAGTACAAACCTAGCTCTTTGTGGTGTTTATACTCAATGTTAAAAAGTACAGTCCGAACAAAGAATGGAGTGGACTTAAAAACATACTCTAATTTGTCAGCTTATCTAAAGAGACTATCCGATGGATTTAGAAGCAAGAAATCAAAGGTTTAATTGTCTGACGATATTAAACTATAAAAGAACGAACGAAAAATTTATAAAAGATTTCTACTGACGAAACACCAAGTACATCCAATGATTGGATTTCACCTACCTACACGAATAATGAGCCATCTCAAATTACAATAGAACATGAAGTATTTCAATAAATAATCTATCTGATGAGACCGCTATGCCATCAAAAACAGTTAATTATAATTTTACTAACTGCACATTTACTAATTGTTTTTCAAAATAAACTTTTTATCTATATCTATACATATAATAAAACAGTAAAAAAACGTGTGTCTGTACATTAAATATATTTCCAAAAAAAATATTGGGGGCGATGGAGACGTAGTAATACAGTACGAATTTACAAAAAAATTTCTGTCTGTTTGTCTGTTTGTACACGCTAATCTCCGGAAATACTGGACGGATTTGAATGAAACTTTTTTTTATATAGCTATTAAGCCTGGGCAACATATAGGGTATAAATGATTTTGGAAAATGGAACGCCTGATGCAGAACCATAATGGTCCAGCTAAACTATATAAGAGATATAAAAATGCCGCCTTGGTAAAAGTTGTTCAGCCTGATGAACATTTTCCAGAGACATAAAGTCCACGCGAACGAAGTTGCGGGCTTCGGCTAGTTGTAAATAAATAGTTTGATCACGGTTTGTCTGTTAACGACTAGCTTGTTTCGAGTTGAACCTCATTATTGTTATACAAATTGGAAGGGACATACCCGCAATAAATAGAACCACGGGCTATACTAGATCACTATATTATAATTATAATAAAATTACACACAACAAAAAAAGAAAAACGCCATTTCCATACAAATTGCCCGGGCGGCCGCGTACTTTCATTATTTTATCATCATCATACTTATGTGATCTAGTTTAGCCCGTGGTTCGATTTATTACGGGTATGTCCTATCCTACTAATATTAAAAATGCGAGAGTGAGTTTGTATATTTGTTTGTTACCACTTCACGCTTAAACTACTGAACGAATTTGGATGAAATTTGGTATGGATATAGTTTGACACTCGGGGAAGGACATAGGGTACTTACTTTATCCCAAAATTTCCACGGGGAGCGAAGCCCGCGGGTACAGCTAGTCTACTAAATAAAATGAGTTTTTATTGTTATTTTATTCACAAGTGTGTTGAAAAACGTCGTATTGTACACGTGTGTATTGATGATTGCCAATATTACATACTAGTACCATAATGTACTATTAACTTTGACTTTGTAAATGTTCTTGTTGACAGGTGGAAGGAGACAATAAAGACATAAAAGGTCAGAAGCGAAAGCATCAAGACGAACAGGACCGGAAGTACCTCAAAGAGACCGTGGTGAAGAAGAGGAAAGAACAGCCTTCGACGTCGACCCCCTCGCACCTTGTTTATTATGACATGCCCAGGCTTGAAGTGAGTAACTCTATCTTACTCTTACTCTCTTTTTAGGGTTCCGTCGTAAACAAGGAACCCTTATAGTTTCGCCATGTCTGTCTGTCTGTCTGTCTGTCTATGGCAAAAAAGTCGTAAAATAAAATATGGAAATATTTTTTTTTAGGGTAGCTACCATACAAGTAAAGAGAAAGTCAATATTTTTTTTCTTTACAAACACATTTTGTGGGGTATCGTTGAATAGGTCTTTCAAAAATATTGTGAGCTTGGAAACACCATTTTTCGATTTAGGGATCCGTGTCTGAAATATTTAGGTTTAAAGTGAAATTTTTTGTTAAAGTCACGTGTCCCCCCATCTATCTGCTAAACGATTATATATGGACACGTGAAAAAAATCACAGCTATAGTATATATAATGTAGTTTAAAGGAAAACTATCAGAGCTAAGAAGGGATAGCAAATTAAGAAGTTATTGGCGTATTAGTTTTCACTAGATGCAACTCATAACTCTTTTCATGCATGCTTTCCGGTTGTACTTACTACAGACAATAAATTATATTTTTATCTTTTACTGGCTGTGCCCGTGGGCTTCGCTCCCCGTGGGAATTTCGGGATAAAGAGTACTCTATGTCCTTACCCGAGCCTCAAACTATATCCATACCAAGTTTCACCCAAATCTATTCAGTAGTTGAAGCGTGAAGACTTTACAAACTCACTTTCGCATTTATAATATTAGTAGGATATTATAGGATTTAAATTTTAATGAGTTTGTATAGTTTGAATTTAATTTAAATTGTATTTTTCTAATAAATACTTACTTAAACTTGTATTATTGTAGTAGCCGGATGCCTTGTGGTTTCCGGCAGAGTAGAATGAATAATAAAAATTTGACTGCCAACAATCTGTAGAAAGACCTTTAAATTATTTTATGAATTATCTTTAAAAGTAATTTCGTTAGTCCATCTAGTTTTAAAACGAGACATAAAGTCCACGCGAACGAAGTCACGGGCTTCGGCTAGTGCAATCATCACCATCATCGGGTTTTTCTGTCTCCACTGCAGGAGCACGACCGTCTCTGTACTACCAGAGCCATACTTGGCTAGAGCAGCCAGAGGATTAAGCCTACACTCTCCTCGTTGTCGTCTGGCCAACGAAGAGAGTGTAGGGTTGGAGAGGTCTCATTGATGTTTATAAGCTTTTAGAAGAAGGCGACTTAGGAAATACAAGCTAAACGCTTGTATTTCCTAAGTCGCCTTCTACAACATCCACGGGAGGACTAGCGTTGAAAAAACGGGAAAATTCCCCGTTTTTTTCAAAGTCCGTCGTTTTTTCAACATTTGTTCGAAAGTTTCAAGAAAAATATTTAAGGAATTTTTCATGTTTTTTATCAATAAAAAGGAAAAAAAGTATTGATGTTTTTTTTACGGAATTTTATTATGTTTCGGAGGGTAGAATGATTTGTTTTTGTTGTCATACTTGTCATGCGCTTATTCCTTTCCGGCCTACATTTAGTTCATATCACGCACACAATACTATACTACTGTACTGTCTGTTGGAATTATAATAATAAAAACTTGATTATTTCAATAGTTTTTTTCAAAATTTCCGATATCTTTAGAAAAATTCCGAGGGTTTTTTTTCGGGAATATTTCAATGCAACAAACAAATAAAACGGTAAAAAACGATGTATCGTTTCTTTCACCGAAAAAAACTATTTGTTTCTTTCGGAATTTTCAACGCCAGGGAGGACTTGGAGTGGTCCTATTCTACTCTTCCGGAGACCACACGGCACTGGTAATGAGGGTATTGTATTGCTTCCTTGTTCCCAGGTGGAGGAAGACCAGAGAGAGAGCTATAGGGATCCCGCGTCGACCTCAGTACTGTCGCGACACCTTGAGTATAAGGGGCCGCAGAAGAAAAATAACTTAAAGATATTCGACGACGAGTTTTAATGTGTTGTATTGTATTGTAACTGCCTCCGTGGTGTAACGGTTGGAGCGTTTGGCTCATACCCGGAGGTCGCGGGTTCGATTCCCAGCAAGGGCAACGACTTTGTGTTGTTGTCCTAGTTTGGTTAGGACATTGCAGGCTGATCACCTGATTGTCTGATAAGTAAGATGATCCGTGCTTCGGAGGGCACGTTAAGCCATCGGTCCCGGTCACTGTCTTTGACATTGGTCGTTACCTAAAACCATGTCAGAGGCCTTTAAGGCGGTTTAAAAACTCTGACACTCACTTAGTCACTAACACACACGATAAGAAGAAGATTGTATTGTAAATTTTTATTGTACATAAAAAGCCGCAATTGAAACACAGATGACACACAACGCGGACTTATCTCCACTCTCTCCGTCTTATTATAAAATGAACCGCAGACTAACTTTAGGACCTAGTTTAAACCATTACTCACTCAAATGAAGTTGACATTTACGAAAGAGAAGGTGACATATTATGGGTAAGCTTCTTGTTTTGGGCGGATAATGGTTTAAACCATGTACTAAAGTTAAACCGCGTTTTATATTAGAAAACATACTGTCTGTGTCTATATAGTTATCTATGTAAATAAGAATAGTTGTCGGTCTTCATAATAAAACATTAAAAAAAATATCCCTGTCAGGGATCTCTTTCAGTCAACCCTACGAGCAGAGGAGATAATGACCAAAGGTGGGGTGGAACGTTGTACAATACTTACCATATAATATGATACATCTCATCATCATATCAGCCACATGAAGTCCACTGCTGGACATAGGACTCCCCCAAGGATTTCCAAAACGACCGATCGGAAGTGGCCATACATTTATACATCTTAAACGCCATTTTAAAAGGACTGGTCTCCTAATTTTTTCTATTGAAGAGTCCGGCGACCCTAGACTTCTCCATACAAACGTAGTCTACGTTTAATTTTGAAACCACATGTCAGATTCCGGTAAAAATTGGTAATTGTAAAGAAATTGCAATTATCTAGGGTTATAACTGGTTTCATATAGTAAAATTATGAACTGGAAAGAAAATATAACGATTTAGAAGTTTCAAATACTAATGGTCAAAAATGATATAAAACACTATATTCTATTTCAAGTTCATATTTTTACTTTCGGAAACTAGTTATAAACCTAGATAATTGCAATATCTTTGAAATCACAACATTTTGCCCAAATCGGACATGTCGTTTTGAAATAAAACGTAGACTACGTTTGTATGGAAAGTTGTATTTTGGTCTAGGGTCGGGGGACCCTTAATATTTTTTATTATTCGTATAAAAAAGCCTTTAATTTTTTTTTACGTTAAATATACTAAGCACATGCGAACATGTATTATTTTCACTTAAATTTTTCACATTACGTGTAATTTTTTTTAACGAAAAGCTACCGATGCTCATTTCGCAGTGACGTCAGCTCCAATCGACTGTTGTCATTGGACCATGAGTTGACGGGTTCTTTTGCTCCGTCAAATGTGTCCAATCACAGCAGCTTATTGGACCTGACGTCACTGTGCTGCCATCTTTGTCTCATATTTTTGAAAACCATCATTTGCAAATATAATGCCACTAATGTAAAAAGTGTAGGTTTTAAATAATGTGATACATCAAATCAACTCTTCTTGGATCAGTAGCATTATACAATAATAAATGATTTCAGAAGTGCAGATTATTTAGACTATATCAGCCTTTTTATAAAACACAGACTAACTTAGTTACTAGGTTTAAATCATTATCCGACGAAATCAAGTTCAATCAAGACATGTCTTAATATGTCATTGTCCCATCTGAAAATTTCAACTTAATTTGGTCGGATAATGGTTTAAACCTAGTAACAAAGTTGGTATGCGATTTGTAATGAGACGGTATCGATTCGATACTTTCGTAGCATAATAGAGGATTCCAGCTCCTGTATGGCACCTGCGACATCGTTTATCGAGAACTATCATCTATCACTATCTCGCTCTACGTAATAATAAACAAGCGGAATGGCACTAGTCCATCGTGCGATAAAAACTTTATCTGGGTTATCAACGGTACCATGCTACCCGTGCAGGATTGTATACCGAGGGCTATAAATAATGATTTCAGGGAGTGCATTTGTGATTTAAGTCTTAAATAATATGTAACTAGAATATAAAAGTATGTAATATAGAATATTTGCTGTAAAACTTGATTTTATTTTAATATTCCCAATAAATAAATCCGAAATCAAGATAAGTTTGGAAACTCAACTTAAAAAAATCTATGTTACGAGAACCTTTGGCCCTATTTAGCGTGATGTTGGGCGTTAAAATGGGAATAGGAATCATAATAGTGATGGGTTGCTAGCCGCATTTAATTCTCGCCCTTTTCGTTTTCGTGTTCCGTTCCGGGTTTCTAAAATATATACCATACAAGCTGCTTTTCCGACTAGCAACCCATCACTATTTTGATTACTTTTTCGCCTTCTCGCCCTCTACGTTAGAAGTGGCTTTTGAGTATTGATTGCGCCCAAGGCTTCAATGCTCGGTCTGCCCCATTAGGAGTAAAAGACGAGATATACGATTATACATGATATAGTATGTATGTATGAGCATAATAAAAATTTTAACAAAAAAACAACCGAAAAATAATCATCAAAGTCGGTTCACGGTTGATGAAGATATCGCGTCACATACATACCAAAAAAACAGTCGAATTGATAACCTCTTCCTTTTTCGAAGTAGGTTAAAAATGAGTCTGATGTCCCATTTCGGTCAACAAATATGCACGTTGTGACAAGGCTATCCTATTTTACTGTGTATGTTTTTGGTTAATATTTTATACAAAGTAAATACAAACAAAAAAAAAACACTGTAAAATTTTTTTTACAAAACAACAATAGTTCATAATTAACATTTCAAATATGAGAGAGGGAGCGTGGTGGGGACATCACACTGTCTCTTTCGCACGCACGAGACCTAATAGCGTGACGTCAAGAGTGGTGTACGTGCATCCTTTTTCTGTTACTTGACAGTTACCCATTCCGTCAGATTTAAAAAGCTGAGAAATAATAGACACTTGACACGAACACGATCTTCTGTATCTTATACCTAACGAGCAATTCTTGTATAGGTATTTATTTATTTATACGTTTCTGTGATCTTGAAAACGGCTTTAACGATTTCGCTGAAAATTGGTATAATGTGAGTTTTCGGGGGTAAACAATCGATCTAGATTAGTCTTATGTTTGGGAAAACGCGTGTTTTCGAGTTTTCATGCGTTTTTCTTTCCACGCAGAATATGGTCGCTAATTTCGTCGCGCCGGCCGCCATCCGTTTGGCTCAGTGGTTAAGGATGCAGGCTGCTAGAAAGAGTGTTACGGGTTCGAATCCCACTCGGTGACTTACTTTTGTTTTTTTTTTATGTTCAAGTTTATTTATAATTTTTTACAAAAGTCAAAAGACGCAGGCAGATGCAACTGCCCGCTTTATTTTATATACATTATTATTTATATATACGTTATTATACAATGTCCTTTTTTATTAAGTACAAATATTTTAAGGGGTGATTCAGTCCATAATTTTGAACAACTTTTCCCAGTAAATTTTTATCGAAATACGAAAAAATAATTTTCATTTCCATAGTAATGATATCACGTGACTACTTCGATTTCTATGAAAACCTAAATTTTTTTTTCCTATTTTGATATACATTTATTGGGAAAAGTTGTTCAAAATGATGGTCTGATTCACCCCTTAAAATATTTGTACTTAATTAAAAAGGACATTGTATACATTAGCCATTCAGCGGGGAAATGTTGCCTGTATTTTGGTTACATTGCCTCAATGTGGTGCGTTGGAAGAAATATTTTTTTATTACCCATTTATTTTCATACTTAAAAACTCCTATGACTTAAGGAACAAGAATAATCTGGCTCGACCTTCAGTCCGATTGCAGATGACCAACGAAAGTCCATATGTCATGTCTATTTTAGTATATAATTAATAAGCTACCTCTTAATATATGGACCATTGTAAAGGATAGCACGTTCCTCAGTACATTACAAAAATATTTAATTTAAAAAATGTTGTTATACGATTAACGAATACTTCGACGATAAGGAAAATTGATAAATATATAAATATTTTCAGCAAGCGTGCCTGTTATAAGAATAGCTTCAATTTTTTTCAGTTAGTTTAAATTGTTAGAGATATTCAATATTATAAGTGTATCTAAATGTAATAGTAATTTTTATTAAATGTAGCGCCCTACCAGGGTCTTATGTGCACTTTGTAAACTAGATTTAAGAGTCCGGCGACCCTAGACTTCTCCATACAAACGTAGTACACGTTTAATTTTGAAACCACATGTCAGATTCCGGTAAAAATTGGTAATTGTAAAGAAATTGCAATTATCTAGGGTTATATTGGGTTTCCTATAGTAAAATTATGAACTGGAAAGAAAATATAACGATTTAGAAGTTTCCCATACTAATGGTCAAAAATGATATAAAACACTATATTCTATTTCAAGTTCATATTTTTACTGTCGGAAACTAATTATAAACCTAGATAATTGCAATATCTTTGAAATCACAACATTTTGCCCAAATCGGACATGTCGTTTTGAAATAAAACGTAGACTACGTTTGTATGGAAAGTTGTATTTTGGTCTAGGGTACGGGGGACCCTTAAGTTTTACATGAAATAAATAAATGAATGAACTCCTTACTTATTTTTGGGCAGAATAAAAAAGTCTTGTTTGCGGTTTCGCATTATGTTACATAATGATATGAATAAATAATTGAGTAAAATACTGTATTGAATTATCATTGCCCACTGTAATGTAACCCTATCAAAGATAAATATAATTACTAACGTAAACTGTCTTCTTTTTATATTTAAGAGCTGGGCTCTTGTCGGTGGAGTGCTTTCCATGTCTCTCTTCCTTCCGCTAAGTTCTTAACCTCTTTATATGTTTTCACTTTTAATTTTTCTTTTATTTGGTCTATAAATTTCCTTCTGGGTTACCCAGAAGGAAAACGTAAACTGTACTTAGGCCTAATTATGTCGTCACGTCATACGATACTTGCATATGTCTTATTTAATCTTGGCGATAATGCCGAACGAATTTTTAACGTACCTACTACCTATCTACATAAGGTGATAAGGTACAGAATGAGTATAGGTATTCATAAAATCACTTTCTGGCGGAATACCCTACCATAGAGTTATTAACAAGAGTGCGGTACAAGGCAGATAAATTCGTTTATTTTCTTCGCCGTACCGCACAGAATTTTATTGCCAGTAGGTGCAAAGCTACATTTTGTGTACAAATTTAGGTGACTGTGATCATGCCCCACATCACAGAAGCGAAGGAGTGAAGCGAGCGTTTTTGATTTAACTAATTAAAACTGTTTTAATCAAAGATCGCGCGTCGATCAATTTAGCGACGAAAGCTACTACTGAATCGAATTTATTACATTTCCAATCGTTATTAAGTGTGAAATTTTAACATTTCCAAGGAATCGTAAACAGTTCCTGTATTTATCGCATGTCCAACATATACAAAAAATTATTGGCACTCCAGGTGTGCCAACTGACTTCGATAGGTTAAAAAAATCAGTCTCAAATTAAAAAAAAATTTTTTTGTATTGTTTTTTACAAGATTTTATTTAACTTACAATGTATCTTTTATTACTGAAGGTTTATTTAGGTCAAATCTTGCAACTCAATTTTCAACCAGTTATCCTCAACCGACATAGTTGGAATTTTGTATATTTGTGTGAGTCGGATGACAGTACACTTTTGTAAATTCAATGAGCTGTTCTGATGATGGAGCCGAGAGATATGAGACGGACGCAGTTATAAAACAACATAACCTCATTGAGTAGGACATGTTTGATTTTTATTGACTAGTACTTTACCGTAGACGATGCTTAGGGCCTGATCAAGGAGACGGAATTAAGGTGGTCAATGGAACTCGGTAATACAACGACGCAACTTCATCGAGTTTCGGCTTATTTCATTTGTCTTAGTAAATACTGTGCCCTCACAATAAAAGCTTGTACAATTGTTTTTTTATATATGTAACTTATTCAGTCATCAATTTATTTCTACAAGATTATTTGTAACTTTCAGTTTAGTTTATGTGGCAACATCAGTCGTTATCAAACGCACGTCAAAAAGTTTTGTTTGATTATTGCTAATTACCTATTTGCTATCACTTCGCAAGTTCATGTTTTACATATCATTTCTTTGTTAATTTTGGGATTCAATAGTTTGATTCGAATCAATTTTTATCATTGGATTTTTACTGAACGGACCTGACGGAAGTAAGAAACGATAGCGGCGGTCTTTTCGAAGGTAGGAATGTTGTACTGTTAACTACAGATCAGGCGTAACATTAGCACAAGATAAACACTTTGCTCGCACGAGATAAGAACATTTGCGTTGCGCTAACTAGGTACCTATATTTTTGGCTTAGGTGCAGATTTTTATATTACGGTTTTCGATTACTTCTGAAATCCAATAACGTTTACTATCTCTGTGTACTTAATCCTTACTTCCTAACTAATATACGAGAAAGTACTCTGTGTATCTGTTAATTACCCCTTCACGCTTCAACCACTGAACCAATTTAGATGAAATTTGGTACAGATAAAGTTAAAGACCGGGGAGGCTACATATAGGATAGGTTTTATCCCAAGAATAAACCATTAAGGGAATGAGAAGGGGAGGGGAACTTTGTATGGGGAATCCTATTTTGCCATACAAAATTAGACTTTATTACAAAGTACTAAATGAATGGTTTAGATTGATCATCATATTCTATGCAACAAGGTATGTAATAAAATAGATAAAATACCTATACCTACTTACTTACTACTAAGTACTTAAAGCACTAAGATAACCAGACCAGATTATTACGACTGTATAAAAGTAATTTTTTTTATAACTAGGCAAAGGCCTAACCCTTTTGCTACCGTCTGTGATTCAGGTACAAATTTATCAAAGTCATCTTGCTGGGTCTTATTCAAGATGATTACCTAACTCATTATCATCTTGATCAGATCTTTAGTCTCCACTGCAGTAGCACAACCCTCTCTGTACTACCAGAGCCATACTTGGCCAGAGCAGCCAGAAGATTTGGCATGCACTTTCCTTGGTGGCCAGACGGGTTAGGACGGCTTCATCTATATTTAAAAGCTATGCTCTTGTCTTTGGAGAGATTGCCATTTGTGTGTCTTCAACATTCACCTTGGAAAAATGGAATCTCACAATTTTACAAAAACTTCAGTACACCATCACAGGTAGTGGAGGGATGCCTGAAAAACAGCGTTACCTCTGACTCCGGTCTGGGGTAACACAAGCTGAGGCATTCCTTTGCCTACTTGCAAAATGTTCTTAAACTTTTTTCTAACTGTAGTAACTTTAAGTTTGGCAATACATACATACATATTCTCACGCCTGTTTCCCATGGGGGTAGGCAGAGACTATGGATCTCCACTTACTACAATCCTTGCAATCCTCTTTTGCTTCTTCAAAACTCATAACTCTTTTCATGCATGCTTTCAGGTTATGGGTACTCCTGAAAATTAATAATTTTTTTTACTAGTTGTGCCTGTTGGCTTCGCTGCCCGTGGAAATTTCGGGATAAAAACTATCCTATGTCCTTCCCTGGGTATCAAACTATATCCATATCAAATTTCATCTAAATAGGTTCAGTGGTTGAAATGTGAAGTGTTAACAACAAACAAACAAATATAAAAACTCACTTTCGCATTTATAATATTATAGTAGTGTGTTTAAGTACATATAACCTTTGTTTAGCTTGTGTTTCCTGAGTGGACTTCTATGACATCCACGGGGAGACTTGGCAGTGATCCTATTGTGTCAAAAACCAAACAACACAGATTATACCTTCTTCTTCTTCATTCTTACATACCTTCTTCTTCTTCATATTCTTACATACCTTCTTCTTCTTCAATTAACCATAATTCATCCATTGTTGGGTATAGACTATATTAAGTTTTTTTTTTTCAGTTAACATTTTGAACATGACAAAAAGATAACTCAGCCATGTATACTTTGAATTCTGGTGATGTGTCATACATCGTACCTCTGGACCACATAGACCTGCGGTTCTTGAGACGAAACGAGACAGTTGGTGACACAGTGAAGCCGCTGTGGAGCCCTCCGCAGGAGGAGTTCAGCAAGTTTCAGGTGAAGGCTTGGCGGCTTGCAGACTGTGAGGATAGGTTAGATGAAGGTGAGGATGTTTAAATATAAACGGCTAACTAACATAGACGAATAGACCAGGTTTTGTTTTGTTATGGGTCAGTAGTTGGTGAAGACAAATAGATTTAGTAAAAATGAGAGAGAGAATACCCTCTTCAAACCTCACCTGACAAAGTTGTCTAACTGAATATACTGAAACTATTTTCAGGGAGAATTCAGTCTACAACATTTAAACTTTCCCCAAGGGACACATAGTGATGATGATATCCAACTGGTTTTGGTCATTGGGACTGCTTCATAAATGTAGTACTCGCTCATGTGCTCGCATGTGGCTTGTGTAGCCAATCTTATGGGTGAAAGTCCTCGCGCATCGCGGGCATGTGAGCATTAGGAATATTTTATTATAGGTGTGTGATGGTGTATCACATACCTAAAATAAGACAAACTAAAAAGTTTTATTGTTGAGAAATAGTTGATTGATCCATTTCAGTTGGTTGGAGTGGAGTCCATGTTTATTATAAGTGTGTGATGGTGTATCACACACCTATAATAATATATTCCTAATGGACGAACAAAAAAGTTGTATTGTTGAGAAATAGTTGATCCATTTTAGTTTGTTGGAGTGGAGTCTGAAGTCCGTGTCTGAAGTATGAAAATATCTACATGTGTCCCATGGGAAAAATTGTTTAGCACCACGGACTGAATTCTCTCTTAAAATAGTTACAGTATAATATTTTGTTATAAAATCCATTATCACTCCCAATATGACCTTTTGTGTCTTATATCCCTGGGCTCTGTCTATTCCGTTAGGGTTGAAGACGTGCCTTTGTATCTGTTGTCGTTATCTCTTTTAATATTTGGCATAGTATAATGAGTCAAAATATATATTTTAACTAACAAGGTATAGTTTTAAAAACCAAAATCCGACTATGGGAAGATTTTTGCTGAAAAGTATGTTTGTCCAGTGAATGCAAGCAGGAGAAAGAAACAGCATAGGAACCCTGTAATAAAATGATGCAAACCTATAAGTAGACCTCACATTAAAAGCTTGCTAGTAAAAAAAAATTAAGTTACTTGTTTTCTTTACGGATCAGAAGGTTTTGGAAGCTAAATTAATGTACCATGTATATCGTAGAAGATTTGAGAGAACAAATGGACATAAATAAATGCATACGTACATCTCGTACATAGCGGCGAAACACATAACCTTCCTTTTTGTCTTCGCCTTAGTCGGGTAAAAAAAGTTTAGCAAACGTTCGTAATTGATTTTTTAGCCCATGTTGTCCCATCGTTAATCAAAGGACCCCTAGACTTCCACATGTCTATCCATAGTAGTCATCATCATCAGGTCCTTTTTCTCCACTGCAGAAGCACGACCCTCACTGCACTATCAGAGAAGTTGCCATATTTTGTCTAATAATGATATTTGTTAAACTTCACATATATTTATTATTTCAGATGCCCTAAAATCTATAATATGTCACATATGCAACATACAAGTGCCCGTTGCTTACATAAAACAACATAATAATAGTAAAAAGCACAAGAATTTCTTGCAAATTGTTGATGAGGTACTATCAAGGCTGCGGAGTA
Source organism: Acrobasis consociella (assembly GCA_963555685.1). NCBI lineage: Eukaryota > Metazoa > Arthropoda > Insecta > Lepidoptera > Pyralidae > Acrobasis > Acrobasis consociella. The sequence continues at coordinate 6,482,350 of OY743132.1, read as the reverse complement.
ACGTAGGATTTCCATCGATTGCAACTGCTGAACCGCCGAAATCTTCCTATTATTGTGAAACATGTTCTATTATAGTACTAATAAAGGATAAAGATACACATGAAGGATCATCAAATCACAAGAAATCATTAAAACATGACGAAGATCTAGAAAGTTTTTTGATGTCGTATAAGAAGGACAATACAGTTAATTTAAATGATAAAGATAATGCAAATAATAAAGCAGCACCTACAAAAGTTGTAAATAAAATAGCAACGCCATTACAAGAATTAAAAAAATATGTAAATGCTATAACAAAAAGAACAAACAGTATGGAAATCAATGTTTTAGATAAGAATTTTATTACAATGAATCTGGGAGACAGTTGTCTGAAAGTTGACATTGATAATTTCCATAGTTTTGTGTATATTGATGATGGTTTTTACTTTGTACTGTTTTGCCTCTTATGTAACGTCGCTGTTACAACCAAAGACCAACATATCTGGACTGAGCAACATATGGAACATGTTACAAGGCCCGTAGTGGATAATCACTGCATAAGACAGGTAAAAGCAATTTATAGTCAGATCAGGACCTTTACTCGAAATTCACGACGTAGTTGCGTGTCCGCGTTGCAATGTCAAGCATAAGAAGTGGCAAGCTAAATTAAGCGCTATGAAATTATGATAAAGTTAAATGAGGGTTTTCCAAAAAAAAATATAATACACCAGATGGCAGGACAGTGACGTCAGCTCCTGTTACAGTGCTGATATTGTATACATTTGACGGAGCAAAAGAACCTGTCAACTGATGGTCCAATCACAACAGTCTATTGGACCTACCTGACGTGACTGCTAAAATCCCTAGGGTTCAAATTCTTTGTAAAATCCTGGCGTCACATATTTTTGAAATGTCTCATTTCACGCCACTTTCTGTGCTAAAACAACTAGAAAATAACAAACTTGTAATGATATTGCTGTAAATTCTCTCGATTAGTATAAATAATTTATTTGTTCCATTTGGGTATTTTCCTACGTCAAAACTTAATTTATCTTTTTATAAAATGTCACATCATCCGCCTGTATTTCATATAAATCAACGACAATGTTTGTTTTTACGTTTAAAAAAAGTATCTGATTAGAGTTGTTGGAAACTAGCGGATTGCAACCCTATTTTGGCATTTGTTGTATGAAAACATCACTATTTTTGTAAATACTTACTACTGTTTTCATATAAATCAAACCGAGCAAAGTTCCCCGAATCTAGCTCTCGCGCGCGTTGCTCTTTTGTCTTATTCGTCGAATGTACATGTACTTTAGAGGTATTTTTCGTTTGTTTGATAAATTAAAAAAGCTGACTTGCTACATAATAATATTCATCTGTGGCTTATACCTGTATGTCTCTTTCAGATTAATCAAGAATTAGTTCACTGTATCATTTGCAACGAATTAATTAATAGTGTTGATGAACACAAAGCTCTTGCCTTGTACCATAAAGAAAACTTCGAAAATGCACAATTTAATGAATTGGATGACACCGTTTGCCAACGCACTCAAATTAAACAGGCAAATAAAACAGTTTCAACGCTTCCAGAACCTAAAAAAAAGGAAGAAAATGTTCTGGTATCGAATGTTTTATTAAATCATAAAGAAAACCCAGAAAATGGACGGTATAACACGTTAGACACTATTTGTCAACGTACTCAAATAAAACCGGCAGATATAACAGCTTCAACACGACCAGAACATAGTAAAATTGAAAAAAATGCCCCAATATCGAATGTTAAAAACATCGAAAAGATAAGTGATAAACCAATAGAAACAGAAACCAAATACGTACACTATTTGATGTCTAAGACAGATAATCCTAAAGAAGTCCTTTGTGGAGTATGCCGATGTGCTGTCCCAAATTTGTATAAAAATATTGACGAACATATAAATGGAAGGAATCATAAAAATAAGTACAACGAATTTTTGACAACCAATAAAACGAACAAAGTCCAAAATGGTTTTGCTTGCGATTATTGTAGACTATATGTGGAAAATATGAAAGAAATTCAACATGTCTTAAGTCCATACCATAAAGTGAATATGCAAAAAGGAATCTTAGGTGATCAGACTTATTGTGAACCTTGTAAAGTTTATATAGACACACATAATATGGCGCAACATCAAAATGGACAGAAGCATAAAGAAAAAGCGACACAACAATCTACTGCAGGCATAGATATTTCTAATAATCTAGTAGTTGAAAGTAAAAGTTACGCATTGGCCACATCTAATTCTAATCAAAATGGGTCTAGTCAAAGTAGAGTTCCGCAGACAGAAATTCAAGCAGCTGAAAATATAAATCAATTAACTACTGGAAGTAAGAATGCTCAAGTTAATATTACTGGAGTAAATAATACACAAGGTTTGATGGGCAATAAACAAACACCTAAGAGTGAAGAGAAGAATGGTGTAGTACCACCATCAGAAGCAAAGCTTCATTACTTGAAAGTAACTTCGAATCCTAAGGAACTACTATGTAAAGTTTGTAATGCTAAAATACCAAATACTGCTTTCAGTATAAATTTACATACAAATGGATATAATCATAACACTAAATATAACAATCTGCTACTTATAAACAAGGTCGTAAAAGTTGGCTTTAATTTTCATTGTAATGTGTGTGATGTAAAAATAACGAACAAAAATGAGGTAGATCACATACTTGGTATTAGACATAAAAATAAATTCGGTGAAAATGATAGTGTCTCTAGTGTAAGTGACACTAATAGTGTTCAAACTTCGAATACCAAAATACAACCTTCAACAGCAGAAAAACAATACACAGAATACGATGAAAAGCTTTACCATTTGAAAAATACTTCAAATGCTAATGAATTGATTTGCCGGGTTTGTGACGTACGATTGACAAATTCAGTTGTCAACATTGTCGGCCATTTAAACGGATATAACCATACAACTCAGTACAACGATTTGCTTAAACTTAATAAAGTTGTTTCGCAAGCTAATAATTTTCGTTGCAATAAATGTAATACATATATTGCAAGAAAAAAAGAGTTATGTCATATATTCGGTAATAATCATAAATCTGCAATGTTAGGTCTCCAAATATACACAAATGATGACGTATCCGTCAGTAATGATATTATGTTCTGTGAATTTTGTTTTACATATGTCACCAGCTCTGACCATCAAGAACACATGACAAGTGAAGACCATGTAAATAATCTAAGTCGCGAAACTAATAATTTACTAGTTTTGCAATATACAGTTTCTCATGGAACTAAAAAGTTCACTTTGAAGTGCAGAATATGTGAGTGTTCTATGGCTAATGCGTATACGTGTGCCATGGTACACATAAGAGGCAATCCTCATAAGACTGCATATAATAGATTGCTTAAAATAAACAAAATTTGCTTCGTAGGCCATAAACTGTTTTGTGTAGCTTGCAAAGATTTGATCGTAACCAACGAAGTATTGTTACATATTCGGGAGCCTAACCACACGGGCAATTTGTCTGTTATGAAATAAGCATGCAGAAAAAGTAAATCTGTGTCAAAATGAAATAAAAGATATTTTAAAATTACATACTTAGGTATTAAGGTATTATTATTTTCAAACTAGGTATTGACATATTATGCAAAACAATGAACAAATAAGGGTTTTCAGCAGGAGCGTAGCGTACCTTAGCGGGGCCCCGTATAAATTTGTTTGGGGGCCCTTAGTTTTACAAATCGCTACCAATACTACTAATCCAGAAGAACAATTGTTTGTATATCCGTATACCGTATTTTTTTACAATGCAATGCACAATTAAACAAAATGCGTCAATAAACAGTGCTCTCCGTGGTTTATCAACATATCCATCGATTATTGTGGGATTCCTCCGTTGAAGTACAGTTCGAGTAAGCCGAAATTTGTATTAGTGTGAGTGTAGTCAATCACCCAACGCTTCCAAAACAAGAGGTGAAGTGCGCAGTTGCATCGCGCGACGGATGCCATTGGACGCCATTACACTATCTGTATACACTCACACCAATGCAAAGCTCGGTTTGCGCTTCGTAAATGACTTAAACGGGGAAATCCCGCAGCCCGCTTTAACCGATGTAGGGTGTTGCCAACTTTTGAACGCTCGCTTTACTCGGGAAAAAAGATTTTTTACTTTTCTCATTTCTGAAATTTAAAAAATTTGGGAAGTTTTTATTAATTTTTGCTTACGCACCTTGGGGGCCCCCGTAGGCCGGGGGCCCCGTATAATTGATACGGCAGATACGGCGGTAGCTACGCCCCTGGTTTTCAGAAATAAGTGACACCAGATGGCAGCACAGTGACGTCAGCTCCAATAAGCTGCTGTTATTGGATACATTTGACGGAGCAAAATAATCAGTCAACTGATGGTCCAATGACAACAGTCGATTGGACCTGACGTCACTGGTGTTACGTATTTTTAATATCTAAAAATAAAAGCTTAATTATAAGAAATGGAACCATAAATGAAAATTAAAATTAATAAAAATAAAACATTGTTTTAATTTATTTAATTATATACAATTAAAATAAATTGGACTAAAAACTAAATGAAAAGCGATAGAAATTAAACTTAAAAATAATAAATAATTTGTTCACGTAGTGTAGTCTCCAGTCAGAGTGGGTGGAGGGTTGCAGTTTCGTCGGTGCGATAGACGATAGTTGTACGTAGTATATTATTACTCTGTGACGATAGCCAAAGTAATATTATTACACAACGTGGAAGGGACATACCCGTGATAAATCGAACCACGGGCTATACCAGATCCCTATAAAGTCTAATTTTTTATTCCGTAGAATTCTGACATTTCATAAGTGTTGCTACTAAAAAAGCTCTCCAACTAAAAAGGGAACCCTTATAAGTGCGATAAAAAATTACATTCTTGATTAATAGTTATATTTTACCAAGATAATGATAAAGTTTAATCTTTCTGGTATATTTAAAATGTTATAACATTTTTTAATTCCGAATTATTAAAGTTATATTTTTAGGTAATTTTAAGTCAGCAGGTTATTTTTCTTTTCCTGGCATCACTCCCTACTAATTCATGAATCATCAACCTTTTTAGTCAAAATCTTATTACATTATTTTTTTCGTAATTCATCAAGAAGAAAAATTAAAAAATATAGTATGCGGCTATCAGCTGTCCCGTCGCGGCTGTCACATTGATTGTTAATTGTTATTATATTTATTATGTTTCTGTTTAGTTTTCTTGTTGAAAAACACTTTTTTCTGAACTGATTTAGATTAAATTTGATATGGAGATAGTTTAAGAACCTGGAAAGGACGTATAAGAGGGGTCTTTATAAAAAATAGAAACAAAAATATTTTTTTCCTTTGTTTGTCTGTCTATCTGTAAGTTTGTTAAGTTTGTCGGTTATTCAACTGTTAGTGATGAAAATGGACGTAAATATCGCTCGCTGTACGTCCCCTTTTAATTTGGAGCACCGCACTTAATACAATGGTTACATTCACTAACAAATAAAATGTGTAGACACAGATTTTTACACTCTTATTGAAATCTGGAATTTAATAAAAAATGTGCCTGGCCAAAAAGGTTAATGATCTCTGACATGTCAAAAAATGACAGCTGTCAGAATTCTACGGAATAAAAAATCAGACTTTAGTATAATGGAATTAAAATAACAGTCAAAGAACAAACAAAAAATTGGCATTTCCGTGTGCAGCCGCCCGGGCAATTTGTATGGGAATGTCGATTTTTTTTGGTTTCTTGACTGTTATTATAATTTTATTATGCTATATTGATCTTCTTCTTCTCATGTGTGTTAGTGACTAACACTAGTGTCAGAGTTTTTAAACCGCCTTAAAGGCCTCTGACATGGATTTAGGTAACGACCAATGTCAAAGACAGTGACCGGGACCGACGGCTTAACGTGCCCTCCGAAGCACGGATCAATCAGACAATCAGGTGATAAGCCTACAATGTCCTAACCAAACTGGGACAACAACACAAAGTCGTTGCCCCCGCCGGGAATCGAACCTGCGACCTCCGGGTATGAGCCGAACGCTCTAACCACTACGCCACGGAGGCAGTATAGCGACCACGAAGGTATTAATGAAACCCATTGGATCTGGTTCGATCCATCACCGTCTACAGGCCAGGAGTGGCAACGGGATAGTGGATAATTTATTTGATTATTGCAGAGTATTTATACTAAAACATTGTACAGTGTTATCTATATCTATATCTATACATATAATAAAGCAGTAAAAAAAGTGTGTCTGTACATAAAATATATTTCCAAAAAAAATATTGGGGGCGATGGAGACGTTGTAATAGAGTAAGAATTTAAAAAAAAATGTCTGTCTGTTTGTCTGTATGTCTGTTTGTCTGTTTGTACACGCTAATCTCCGGAAATACTGGACGGATTCGAATGAAACTTTTTTTATTATATAGCTATTAAGCCTGGGCAACATATGGGGTATACATGATTTTGGGAAATGGAACGCCTGATGCAGAACCATTATGGTCCAGCTAAACTGTAAGAGATATAAAAATGCCGCCTTACTAAAAGTTGTTCAGCCTGATGAGCATTTTCCAGAGACATAAAGTCCACGCAAACGAAGTCGTGGGCTTCGGCTAGTATTGAATATACACGTCCAGTTAGTACGTGATGCAACAAAATAAATAATTTGCTTATTAAATATCCTAGTTGACATTACGTACGACTTTATGGATGCTGCCATAATACTCCCCCTTTTTTTAAAAAAGGAACATAACAAAATCATAATAAATCCTAAACATGTGAAAAATAAAAATTTTACTAAAACCTATTTCAAGCTATAAATTAGTACGTACTAAAAACGCTAGCAAAATGTCTTCTTTCTTTCTTGAAATAAAAATATTGATTTCTTCATTGCTTGAATCTTGATATTTTATCCCAGGAGTTCGGTGGCGCAGCAACCAGTATCTTGTCGATAACTGGAGCAATTTCCTTGTAGAATCCTAATTTGTTGATTTTACTCTTTACCAATGCTATCTTCATTGAGTTAGCAATATTTAAACACTTCTTACAGTTTCGCATTTATAATATTAGTAGGATGTGAAAAAGTACTCCCATGCTGGTCTGGGAGGAATAAAAAAAAAACTTAGAATGTACCAGCTGCTTTTCTTCTCATGCAGATCGTAAAAGCCGATCGAGGGAAAGGGCAAAAATGCAAATCATGTTAACAGGCGATGCGGCTAGCAACCCATCACTGTATTGATTGCTTTTCCATCTTCTCGCCCACCATGACGCTAAAAGTGGCTTTTGGGTCTTGCGGCCCTGGGCTCTGCATAGAACCGCAAGACCCAAAATGCTCTGTCTGCCCCATTAGGGATAAAGACGTGATAGTATGTATGTATGATGTGAAAGGAACAGTAGAAAATGGTCGGCCTCGGTGACCATACTGCGACCAAATTGCAGACGTTCTAAAAAAGGAGAGGTAAAAAGTACCCCTAACTGAATTCATGACGACCTCCGTGGCGCAGTGGTCACCATGCTAGTCCGCCACCCAGAGGTTCCTGGTTCGATTCCCGGTCAGGGCAAGTTGGAAAATGGCCTTTTTCAAATTGTCCTGTATCTTGTATATCTATATAAGGTCTTACAAAATATAAGGTACTGAAACTATTTAAGAAGTGAATTCAGTCCGTGATAGTGAACGATTTTCCCCAAGAAACATGACTATATAAAAAAAAATTTTTGGCTATCCATACAAGCCCGGATCAGCTGATTGATCAACTTATATGAGAGGCCAAAATTACTTTTCATTCATTGCGAAAAGTTATTCAGTATCATGGACTGAATTCCTCCTAGTTATGAACCCACACAGCACACAATGTCTAAAGAATATCTAATAAATATTTTTTATATAATCAAATGAACATCTAGGAGATACCTCGTGATATTTACAAGTACTATAGTAAATATCTAGAAGATTACTCTATGTCCGCCTACAATGCGTCTACTAGACATGTCTTCTAGATGTCTGCTAGTAAATGTTAGAAGATATCTTTTAGATTATCTACAAAATATCTAATAGAAATTTTGCAAATATCCTCTAGACGTCTCTATTATATGCTAATTTATCATGTAGATTATCTGCTATACGTCTAATAGATGGTATGCTGAATATTTTCTAGACGTTTTCTAGGTGATTCAGGAGGATCTTATACATGGGATAAAGTACAGTCCAATTAAACATATAAAATCGTAGAAAAATTACACTATTGGTGCAAAAATTGTCTTGTTTTATTATACTTTATAACGTATTATTGTTCACAAGTTTGTTTAGAGTGGACTTTACCCGATTTTTAAGTTAACTGAAAGAATATGCATAGTTTTGTAATGATATTTTATTTTATACGTAAATATAAGGATATGACACTCTGAAGGAAGACAAATCAGTATTACCGGGCTTATTATCAGGCTTTTTAGAAAACAAACATTGATGTACGGGAGTATCGTGCGTACAATGACGCCCCAACCAATTTTTACTCATGAAATACAAAATTATGAAACGATTAATGGATAGTGTAAAAGAAATGTAAATACAACACTAAACAGAGTGAGGTAATTATGTAACTACTGGCCTTAGTTCTAAGTGACTGAACAAAGCACTGAACAGAGTGAGGCGATTATCTTTATTCATTACAAATAAATTTCCACAGTCTAAAGATTTAGAGACTGGAAAAACTAAGAACAATTTGGAAAGAAACCTCAGTGCCTAACACATCTAATATACTTGCTTCCCGGTGCGACTACGGTCTCAACCGAATCAATAATTACCAAATTATTGATTTGGTTTCTGTTTCAACAGAATATGTGTTGGTGCATTCCGTAGCCAAGTCTTCACATGCACCGAAATCTCCTGGATGGTTGCATCTTTGAAATGGCCTCGAATTGAATCTAAAATAATAAATTACAAAGTCAAAATTATGTATGCCAATAAGTCTCTAAAATCGGAGGTAATAATCTATTATTCTCACTGTCCTTAACTGTATACATATTAGTAAAACAAACAGTATTTTGTAAATAAACTGTACTGTACCTGACATAGCCTCGAAAATCCTCAAAGACGAGAAAACTTTTTCTTTTTAGCCCCATCCCAAGAGTATTTGGAGCCAGTAGCATCAGAAATCATAATCCTCAAAAGAGTAAATGTTGCTGCCTTCACACTGCCTCCACCATATTTATTTATATAACTGATCTGAAAACCAAAAGTTCTTTTAACACATCACATCCTCTAATTTACATCATATAATATATAATAATCTGTATATATATATATATATATATATATATATATATATATAAAACAAAATTGTGTTAGTTACACCATTTATAACTCGAGAACGGCTGGACTGATTTTTGGTTTGTTGGATTTGTCTCAACTTTGAATAGCAGAATAACGAAAAAAAAGGTAGGGTAGAGCAAGGTAAGGGTAGGGTAGGGTGTGGCAGGGTAGGATAGTGAAGGGGGTAGCGTAGGGTTAGGACACCACGCCAACGAAGTCGCATCGCAAATGAACGCATGTTATGAACTTCTTCTTTAGCGAGCGCTATTGCAATCATTGCCAATTCCTCAGTGTTAAATAAGGCCATCGTTGTGGGCTTCTCAGTCACCAACACAGATTGGGACACGGGAAAAAGGACACGGACGGCCCATCCCGTCCGGGTCGAGAACCCGGTAATGTGTGGATTGATTGCTATTAATTTAAGCATTACAAGACTGACAGACAGATTAGATACGTAATTATTGTGATTGGAAACAAGTTAACTAGGTTACAACAGTATCTGGCATGGTAAAGTAACACTTTTTGAGTAAATGTAGTCAAAAATATAATAACTGTTAGTAAATACTTACAGTCTTCAGCTTCAGCAATCACAGAACATACATGCACAGTGCACAGAACGAATCCACAAATCCACAAATTCAATTCACAAAATAAATTATGAAAGAGTAGGTATTGCTTTCCTTGATCCTTCCCTCCGACCGAACGGAAAACAGAAAATTGAGTTGCCAGTATGCTGTCCAAAAAAAGGACTGTTGGCTTTTTGAAAAGGTACGTTTTTTAACTTCATGGTACATAGGTTTAGTTTTTTTTTTAATTTTTGCTCCATAATAAAGGAAAGCAAGGAATGTAGTCCATACATACAGCCAAGCCAAGTCTTATTTGGTTGGAATTAAAATATTGTTTTTAAACTCGAATTTAGAATATTGAGAGAAATAATAGAAGGCAATTTTTTTTTTGTTTTTTGCCCTTTGTAGTTTCTTGTGAAAAATAAATCACTAAGGGCTTCCATTAATTACGCGAGGCGTGTTTGATGTTTTTTTGAGATAAGTGAAAAAATTAACTGAGTGTTTGTGCTGGAAGATTTACGGGTGTAAAGAGTGTAAACAAAGTAAGTTGGAATCAGTCCATGCGTAGCTGTTACTCGGCTCTTAGACGTGCTTCGGGGACTACGTTTTCGATACATCGATCGAGTTATTGAGTAACTTAACTTCACACCTACTCATAGATTTAAATTATATGCATAAAAAGAATGATTAATTTTATCAGATTTTCTCACATTTGCACATCATTTTTTGAAACAGTAAAAGTACGATTTAGCCACTCACGGAATTAATGCACGCCCACTAATCTAGAAAATATAGAAAAGGTACTTTCTACACTGAGGTACGGTTGTGTGATAAATATTACGAAAAACGGTACCTTTGGTACGTTCTGGCAACTCTGAAATTGAATTCCCTGTATTATGAATGTCATTCTATCTGTCAAAGTCAAAACTGGCGCCATGCCAGTTTACTTTTTAATTTAACAGCTCAGACTCTGGTTCTAATGCATACCTAATCATCCAATGCACATCCAATGTATATAATAACAAATTCAAACATTAAATCAAGTATCGGAGATCGATCACGTATATTCATATATTATATTAAAATAAGTTTATATTAAAATATATAATATTTATAAAATGCGCTTAAACTAGGGGTTGAATTTCGTGTTTTTTTCTGATCTTCCAAAGTCATTTAAAAAGTCCATCCGTAAATATCTACTAGACTTTGTGCAATATCATTTCTAAGAGATGATCACCTGTAGATATCTTATAGATATTATGTAATATCTTCCATAAGAGATGATTTCAAGACCAGCTGTAGATATCTACTAAATATTCCATAAAGATCTATGATATCTTAGATCCAAGTAGACTAACATTAGATATTTACTAGATATTATGTGCTGTGTGGGAAGGCAATAGGGCAATTATCGATCAGCTCGTTGGCCCGTCGGGTGTGCATATTATTAGCGCTTTTGCAAGCTAAGCAACCGCGGTCGTGGTCCGCACTTGGATGGGTGACCACAAGCGGCATACAAATTTGTCGAGCAAAGCACGTTAAAGCCGTTGATCTCAGCTGTCATCGTTCGGCATATTTAAAGCTTTGTCGGATGCCTGTAGGCAGCCTTAAAAATCTGTCACCAGTGTTGGCCACTTACGCGAAAAACAATAACTGTCTTATTATAAAAACCGGACTAACTTTGTAACTAGGTTTAAACTATTTATCCGCCCTAATCAAGTTGACATCTAGTCAAGTAAAACTAACTCATCTGTCAATGTCAATTTGAATTGGGTGGATAATGGTTTAAACCTATATAGTAACAAAGTTAATTCTGTTTTTATAATAAGTCGGTAATTAGTATAATTGTAAGTTGACGTTATTGGAGAAAATGCTGCAGTAAAGTTTGTTACCGTTTCTTCTGTACTTGCGCTTAGGAAGCGGCAGTGAACTTAACTAAGTAAATGATCTGACGTCAACATTTACCTTAAAGAAAAAAAACAGTGATACAAATATCCAAAGATAAATAAATGATTTTGACTTTGACTTTGTAAATGTTCTTGTTGACAGATGGAAGGAGACAATAAAGACATCATAAAAGGTCAGAAGCGAAAGCATCAAGACGAACAGGACCGGAAGTACCTCAAAGAGATCGTGGTGAAGAAGAGAAAAGAACAGCCTTCGACGTCGACCCCCTCGCACCTTGTTTATTATGACATGCCCACGCTTGAAGTGAGTAACTCTATTTTACTCTTACTCTCTTTTTTTAGTTTTCACTAGATGCAACTCATAACTCTTTTCATGCATGCTTTCCGGTTGTTCTTACTACAGACAATAAATTATATTTTTATCTTTTACTAGCTATGCCCGTGGGCTTCGCTCCCCGTTGAAATTTCGGGATAGAGACTACCCTATGTCCTTACCTGAGTCTCAAACTATATCCATACCAAGTTTCACCTAAATCTGTTCAGTAGTTGAAGCGTGAAGACTTTACAAACTCACTTTCGCATTTATAATATTAGTAGGATATTATAGGATTTAAATTTTAATGAGTTTGTATAGCTTGAATTTAATTTAAATTGTATTTTTCTAATAAATACTTACTTAAACTTGTATTATTGTAGTAGCCGGATGCCTCGTGGTTTCCGGCAGAGTAGAATGAATAATAAAAATTTGACTGCCAACAATCTGTAGAAAGACCTTTAAATTATTTTATGAATTATCTTTAAAAGTAATTTCGTTAGTCCATCTAGTTTTAAAACGAGACATAAAGTCCACAGGAACGAAGTCACGGGCTTCGGCTAGTACAATCATCACCACCATCGGGTCTTTCTGTCTCCACTGCAGGAGCACGACCCTCTCTGTACTACCAGAGCCATAATTGGTCAGAGCAGCCAGAGGATTAAGCCTACACTCTCCTCGTTAGCGTCTGGCCAACGAAGAGAGTGTAGGGTTGGAGAGGTCTCATTGATGTTTATAAGCTTTTAGAAGAAGGCGACTTAGGAAATACAAGCTGAACGCTTGTATTTCCTAAGTCGCCTTCTACAACATCCACGGGAGGACTAGCGTTGAAAAAACGGGAAAATTCCCCGTTTTTTTCAAAGTCCGTCGTTTTTTCAACATTTGTTCGAAAGTTTCAAGAAAAATATTAAAGGAATTTTTCATGTTTTTTATCAATAAAAAGGAAAAAAAGTATTGATGTTTTTTTTACGGAATTTTATTATGTTTCGGAGGGTAGAATGATTTGTTTTTGTTGTCATACTTGTCATGCGCTTATTCCTTTCCGGCCTACATTTAGTTCATATCACGCACACAATACTATACTACTGTACTGTCTGTTGGAATTATAATAATAAAAACTTGATTATTTCAATAGTTTTTTTCAAAATTTCCGATATCTTTAGAAAAATTCCGAGGGTTTTTTTTCGGGAATATTTCAATGCAACAAACAAATAAAACGGTAAAAAACGAGGTATCGTTTCTTTCACCGAAAAAAACAATTTGTTTCTTTCGGAATTTTCAACGCCAGGGAGGACTTGGAGTGGTCCTATTCTACTCTTCCGGAGACCACACGCCACTTGTAATGAGGATATTGTATTGTTTCCTTGTTCCCAGGTGGAGGAAGACCAGAGGGAGAGCTATAGGGATCCCGCGTCGACCTCAGTACTGTCGCGACACCTTGAGTATAAGGGGCCGCAGAAGAAAAATAAGTTAAAGATATTCGACGACGAGTTTTAATCTTTGTTGTATTGTATTGTAACTGCCTCCGTGGTGTAATGGTTGGAGCGTTTGGCTCATACCCGGAGGTCGCGGGTTCGATTCGCGGCGGGGGCAACGACTTTGTGTTGTTGTCCTAGTTTGGTTAGGACATTGCAGGCTGATCACCTGATTGTCTGATAAGTAAGATAATCCGTGCTTCGGAGGGCACGTTAAGCCGTCGGTCCCGGTCATTGTCTTTGACATTGGTCGTTACCTAAAACCATGTCAGAGGCCTTTAAGGCGGTTTAAAAACTCTGACACTCACTTAGTCACTAACACACACGATAAGGAGAAGTTTGTATTGTAAATTTTTATTGTACATAAAAAGCCGCAATTGAAATAAAGATGACACACAACGCGGACTTATCTCCACTCTCTCCGTCTTATTATAAAATGAACCGCAGACTAATTTTAGGACCTAGTTTAAACTATTACTCACTCAAATGAAGTTGACAGTTACGAAAGAGAAGGTGACATAAAACGGGTGGGCTGCTTGTTTTGGGCGGATAATGGTTTAAACCATGTACTAAAGTTAAACCGCGTTTTATATTATAAAACATACTGTCTGTGTCTATATAGTTGGATGTTTATCTATATATGTATTTGTTATAAAATATAGTATCGTTGAGTTAGTATCCCATAACACAAGTCTCGAACTTACTTTGGGGCTAGCTCAATCAGTGTAATTTGTCCCTATATATTTATTATTTATTTATTATAGTTATCTATGTAAATGAGAATAGTTGTCGGTCTTCATAATAAAAAATTAAAAAAAATATCCCTGTCAGGGATCTCTTCCAGTCAATCCTACAAGCAGAGGAGATAATGACCAAAGGTGGGGTGGAACGTTCTTCTTATCGAGTGTGTTAGTGACTGACACTAGTGTCAGAGTTTTTAAACCGCCTTAAAGGCCTCTGACATGGTTTTAGTAACGACCAATGTCAAAGACAGTGACCGGGACCGACGGCTTAACGTGCCCTTGGAAGCACGAATCATCTTACTTATCAGACAATCAGGTGATCAGCCTGCAATGTCCTAACGAAACCAGGACAACAACACAAAGTCGTTGCCCCCGCCGGGAATGGAACCCGCGACCTCCGGGTATGAGCCGAACGCTCTAACCACTACACCACGGAGGCAGGTGGAACGTTGTACAATACTTACCATATAATATGATACATCTCATCATCATATCACAGGAAGTCCACTGCTGGACATAGGACTTCCCCAAGGATTTCCAAAACGACAGATCGGAAGTGGCCATACATTTATACATCTTAAACGCCATTTTAAAAGGGCTGGTCTCCTAATTTTTTCTATCTAAGAGTCCCCCGACCCTAGACTTCTCCATACAAACGTAGTCTACGTTTAATTTTGAAACCATATGTCAGATTCTGGTAAAAATTGGTAATTGTAAAGAAATTGCAATTATCTAGGGTTATAATTGGTTTCCTATAGTAAAATTATGAACTGGAAAGAAAATATAACGATTTAGAAGTTTCCCATACTAATGGTCAAAAATGATATAAAACACTATATTCTATTACAAGTTCATATTTTTAATGTCGGAAACTAGTTATAAACCTAGATAATTGCAATATCTTTGAAATCACAACAGTTTGCCCAAATCGGACATGTCGTTTTGAAATAAAACGTAGACTACGTTTGTATGGAAAGTTGTATTTTGGTCTAGGGTCGGGGGACCCTTAATATTTTTTATTATTCGTATAAAAAAGCCTTTAATTTTTTTTTACGTAAAATATACTAAGCATATGCGAACATGTATTATTTTCACTTCAATTTTTCACATTACGTGTAATTTTTTTAACGAAAAGCTACCGATGCTCTTTTCGCAGTGACGTCAGCTCCAATCGACTGTTGTCATTGGACCATCAGTCGACAGGTTCTTTTGCTCCGTCAAATGTATCCAATCACAGCAGCTTATTGGAGCTGACGTCACTATGCTGCCATCTAGTGTCACATATTTTTGAAAACCATCATTTACAAATATAATGCCACTAATGTAAAAAGTGTAGGTTTTAAATAAAGTGATGCATCAAATCAGCTCTCCTTGGATCAGTAGCATTATACAATAATAAATGATTTCAGAAGTGCAGATTATTTAGACTATATCAGCTTTATTATAAAACACAGACTAACTTAGTTACTAGGTTTAAACCATTATCCGACGAAATCAAGTTCAATCAAGACATGTCTTAATATGTCATTGTCTCATCTGAAAATGTCAACTTAATTTGGACGGATAATGGTTTAAACCTAGTAACAAAGTTTGTAACGAGACGGTATCGATTCGATACTTTCGTAGCATAATAGAGGATTCCAGCTCCTGCGACATCGTTTATCGAGCACTATCATCTATCACTATCTCGCTCTACGTAATAATAAACAAGCGGAATGGCACTAGTCCATCGTGCGATAAAAACTTTATCTGGGTTTATCAACGGTAACATGCTACCCGTGCAGGATTGTATACCGAGGGCTATAAATAATGATTTCAGGGAGTGCATTTGTGATTTAAGTCTTAAATAATATGTAACTAGAATATAAAAGTATGTAATATAGAATGTTTTCTTTAAAACTTGATTTTATTTAAATATTCCTACTAAAAAAATCCTTACTTAAAAATCTACATTACGATAATAATGTTCACCATGCTAGTCCGCCACCTAGAGGTTCCGGGTTCGATCCCCGGTCAGGGCAAGTTGGAAAATGGCTTTTTTCAAATTGTCGTAGGTCTTGGATGTTTATTATATATGTATTTGTTATATAATATAGTATCTTGGGGCTAGCTCTATTAGTGTAATTTGTTCCTATATATTTATTTATTTACTAGCCGAAGCCCGCGTGAACTTTTTCTCTGGAAAATGCTCATCAGGCTGAACAACTTTTGGTAAGGCGTCATTTTTATATTTCTTATAGTTTAGCTCGACCATTATGGTTTTGTATCAGGTGTTCCATTTTCCATTTTTTAGCTGTTCCGGGTTCCTAAAATATATACCATACAAGCTGTTTTTCCAGCTCGCAACTCATCACTATTTTAATTACTTTTTAGGGTTCCGAAGTAAACAAGGAACCCTTATAGTTTCGCCATGTCTGTCTGTCCACGGTCCTACAGAGAAACTATTAGTACTAGAAAGCTGTAATTTAGCATGGATATGTATATTAATTATGGCAAAAAAAGTCGTAAAACAAAATATGGAAAAAAAATTTTTTTCAGTGTAGCTGCCATACAAGTAAAGACGTAGTCAATATTTTTTTTCTCGACAAACACATTGAGTGGGGTATCGTTGAATAGATCTTTCAAAAATATTGTTAGCTTGTGAACACCATTTTTCGATTTAGGGATCCGTTTCTGAAATATTTGAGTTTAAAGTTCAAATTTTTGTTCGAGTCAAGTGTCCCCCCCCCTCTATCTGCTAAACGGTTATATATGTCCACGTGAAAAAAATCACAATTATAGCATATATAATGTAGTTTGAAGGAAATCTATCAGAGCCAAGTAGGGTATACAAATTAAAAAGTTATAGGCGATCAACTTATAAAATGTACTTGAAAAAAGACATTTTCATACAAATTCAATAGATATTAGTTTTTAGACGTTTTTAGTGGCAAGAACTCAAAGTTGGCATTCGCAACTACGAAACCCTACACTGCGCGTAGCCCGACACGCACTTGCCCAATTATTCACCTTCTCGCCCACCACGTTAGAAGTGGCTTTTGAGTATTGATTGTGCCCAAGGCTTTGCTTAGAACCGCAGATCCAATGCTCAGTCTGCCCCATTAGGGTCCGTTCAGACCGACCGTAAAAATAAACTTGTCTAAAAACAATACAAAATAAAAAATTGTATATAAATTTGAACATAAAAAGAACAAAAGTAAGTTACCGAGTGGGATTCGAACCCTCTTCTCTATGTGACACTCTTTCTAGCGGTCCGCATCATAAACCGCTGAGCCAAAATAGATGGCGGCCGGCGCGACGAAATTAGCGATCATATTTTGCGTGGAAAGAAAAACGCATGAAATCTCGAAAACACGCGTTTTTCCAAACATCAGACTGATCTAGATCGATTGTTTACCCCCGAAAACCCCCATATACCAAATTTCAGCGAAATCGTTAGAGCTGTTTTCGAGATCACAGAAATTTATAAATATATAAATAAATATACAAGAATTGCTCGTTTAAAGGTATAAGATACATTATTATTTATATATACGTTATTATATACATTAGCCATTCAGCGGGGAAATGTTGCCTGTATTTTGGTTACATTGCCTCAATGTGGTGCGTTGGAAGAAATATTTTTTATTACCTGTTTATTTTACTTACTTAAAAACTCCTGACTTATTTTTGGGCAGAATAAAAAAGTCTTGTTTGCGGTTTCACATTATGTTACATAATGATATGAATAAATAATTGAGTAAAATACTGTATTGAATTATCATTGCCCACTGTAATGTAACCCTATCAAAGATAAATATAATTACTAACGTAAACTGTCTTCTTCTTATATTTAAGAGCTGGGCTCTTGTCGGTGGAGTGCTTTCCATGTCTCTCTTCCTTCCGCTAAGTTCTTAACCTCTTTATATGTTTTCACTTTTAATTTTTCTTTTATTTGGTCTATAAATTTCCTTCTGGGTTACCCAGAAGGAAAACGTAAACTGTACTTAGGCCTAATTATGTCGTCACGTCATACGATACTTGCATATGTCTTATTTAATCTTGGCGATAATGCCGAACGAATTTTTAACGTACCTACTACCTATCTACATAAGGTGATAAGGTACAGAATGAGTATAGGTATTCATAAAATCACTTTCTGGCGGAATACCCTGCCATAGAGTTATCAACAAGAGTGCGGTACAAGGCAGATAAATTCGTTTATTTTCTTCGCCGTACCGCACATAATTTTATTGCCAGTAGGTGCAAAGCTACATTTTGTGTACAAATTTAGGTGACTGTGATCATGCCCCACATCACAGAAGCGAAGGAGTGAAGCGAGCGTCTTTGATTTAAATAATTAAAACTGTTTTAATCAAAGATCGAGCGTCGATCAATTCAGCGACGAAAGCTACTACTGAATCGAATTTATTACATTTCCAATCGTTATTAATTGTGAAATTTTAACATTTCCAAAGAATCGCATGTCCAAAATATACAAAAAATTAGTGGCACTCCAGGTGTGCCAACTGACTTCGATAGGTTAAAAAAATCAGCCTCCACTTCAAAAAATTTTTGACGTGATAACGTCTTTAAAATCGTTTTAGTCGGGTGACATGTTCAGAAACTTGTGTCACACCAAAACCTCACGAGCGCGATCGCAGGTATAACGAGAGAGAGACGGACCGATCTCCCGTCTCATCTCGAGCGCTGCCAGAAGACGTTATCACGTAAACATCTCGATCGTAAACCTACTTTACAAACAACCAATTTTTTTTTTTTGAATTGAAAACTTCTTTAACGGCGTTGTGCACTTTTTTTGGAATGGGTAAAAAATGTCAAACTCGCGTCAGGACACGTGACCTGATCGAAAATTCGTAAGACGGATGGAGAGTAGACAGCTGGCGCGGTGTAGGAGAGGGAGTATCCCCCTCTCTTTCTACGGCGCGGCGAAAATGTATGCCTGCGCCTGCTGTTTCGTATATCAAAAATGCACAACGTTAATATTCAAGTTTTCACTTCTGCCGGCACTCCCAGAGTGCAATCCGATTTTTTTTCTTTTATTGTGTTTTACAAGATTTTATTTAACTTACAATGTATCTTTTATTACTGAAGGTTTATTTAGGTCAAATCTTGCAACTCAATTTTCAACCAGTTATCCTTAACCGACGTAGTTGGAATTTTGTATATTTGTGTGAGTCGGATGACAGTACACTTTTATAAATTCAATGAGCTGTTCTGATGATGGAGCCGAGAGATATGAGACGGACGCAGTTATAAAACAACATAACCTCATTGAGTAGGACTTGTTTGATTTTTCTTGACTAACACTTTACCGTAGACGATGCTTAGGGCTTGATCACGGAGACGGAAGGTGGTCAATGGAACTCGGTAATACAACGACGCACCTTCATCGAGTTTCGGCTTATTTCATTTGTCTTAGTAAAAACTGTGGCCTCACAATAAAAGCTTGTACAATTTTTTTTTATATGTAACTTATTCAGTCATCAATTTATTTCTACAAGATTATTTGTAACTTTCAGTTTTGTTTATGTGGCAACATCAGTCGTTATCAAGCGCACGTCAAAAAGTTTTGTTTGATTATTGCTAATTACCTATTTGCTATCACTTCGCAAGTTCATGTTTTACATATCATTTCTTTGTTAATTTTGGGATTCAATAGTTTGATTCGAATCAATTTTTATCATTGGATTTTTACTGAACGGACCTGACGGAAGTAAGAAACGATAGCGGCGGTCTTTTCGAAGGTAGGAATGTTGTACTGTTAACTACAGATCAGGCGTAACATTAGCACAAGGTAAACACTTTGCTCGCACGAGATAAGAACATTTCGAAGTTGTGTTGCGTTGCGCTAACTAGGTACCTATATTTTTGGCTTAGGTGCAGATTTTTATATTACGGTTTTCGATTACTTCTGAAATCCAATAACGTTTACTATCTCTGTGTACTTAATCCTTACTTCTTAACTAATATACGAGAAAGTACTCTGTGTATCTGTTAATTACCCCTTCACGCTTCAACCACTGAACCAATTTAGATGAAATTTGGTACAGATAAAGTTAAAGACCGGGGAGGCTACATATAGGATAGGTTTTATCCCAAGAATAAACCATTAGGGGGATTAGAATAGGAGGGGAACTTTGTATGGGGAATCCTATTTTGCCATACAAAATTAGACTTTATTACAAAGTACTAAATGAATGGTTTAGATTGATCATCATATTCTATGCAACAAGGTATGTAATAAAATAGATAAAATACCTATACCTACTTACTTACTACTAAGTACTTAAAGCACTAAGATAACCAGACCAGATTATTACGACTGTATAAAAGTAATTTTTTTTATAACTAGGCAAAGGCCTAACCCTTTTGCTACCGTCTGTGATTCAGGTACAAATTTATCAAAGTCATCTTGCTGGGTCTTATTCAAGATGATTACCTAACTCATTATCATCTTGATCAGATCTTTAGTCTCCACTGCAGTAGCACAACCCTCTCTGTACTACCAGAGCCATACTTGGCCAGAGCAGCCAGAAGATTTGGCATGCACTTTCCTTGGTGGCCAGACGGGTTAGGACGGCTTCATCTATATTTAAAAGCTATGCTCTTGTCTTTGGAGAGATTGCCATTCGTGTGTCTTCAACATTCACCTTGGAAAAATGGAATCTCACAATTTTACAAAACTCCAGTACACCATCACAGAGAGTGGAGGGATGCCTGAAAAACAGCGTTACCTCTGACTCCAGTCTGGGGTAACACAACTTGTAAAATATTGTTAAACTTTTTTGTAACTGTAGTGACTTTAAGTTTGGCAATACATACATAGGTACATACATATTTTCACACCTGTTTCCCATGGGGGTAGGCAGAGACTATGGACTCCACTTACTACAATCCTTGCAATCCTCTTTTGCTTCTTCAAAACTCATAACTCTTTTCATGCATGCTTTCAGGTTATGGGTACTCCTGAAAATTAATAATTTTTTTTACTAGTTGTGCCCGTTGGCTTCGCTGCCCGTGGAAATTTCGGGATAAAAACTATCCTATGTCCTTCCCTGGGTATCAAACTATATCCATATCAAATTTCATCTAAATAGGTTCAGTGGTTGAAATGTGAAGTGTTAACAACAAACAAACAAATATAAAAACTCACTTTCGCATTTATAATATTATAGTAGTGTGTTTAAGTACATATAACCTTTGTTTAGCTTGTGTTTCCTGAGTGGACTTCTATGACATCCACGGGGAGACTTGGCAGTGATCCTATTGTGTCAAAAACCAAACAGCACAGATTATATTACATACCTTCTTCTTCTTCAATCAACCATAATTCATCCATTGTTGGGTATAGACTATATTAAGTTTTTTTTTCAGTTAACATTTTGAACATGACAAAAGAATAACTCAGCCATGTATACTTTGAATTCTGGTGATGTGTCGTACATCGTACCTCTGGACCACATAGACCTGCGGTTCTTGAGACGAAACAAGACAGTTGGTGACACAGTGAAGCCGCTGTGGAGCCCCCCGCAGGAGGAGTTCAGCAAGTTTCAGGTGAAAGCTTGGCGGCTCGCAGACTGTGAGGATAGGTTAGATGAAGGTGAGGATGTTTAAATATAAACAGCTAACTAACATAGGCGGATAGACCAGGTTTTGTTTTGTTATGGGTCAATAGTTGGTGAAGACAAACAGATTTAGTAAAAATGAGAGAGAGAATACCCTCCTCAAACCCCACCTGCCAAAGTTGCCTAACTGAATATGCTGAAACTATTTTCAGGGAGAATTCAGTCCACAACACTTAAACTTTCCCCAAGGGACACATAGTGATGATGATATCCAACTGGTTTTGGTCATTGGGACTGCTTCATAAATGTAGTACTCGCTCATGTGCTCGCATGTGGCTTGTGTAGCCAATCTTATGGGTGAAAGTCCTCGCGCATCGCGGGCATGTGCGCATTAGGAATATTTTATTATAGGTGTGTGATGGTGTATCACACACCTATGATAAAATATTTAATTATAGGTGTGTGATGGTGTATCACACACCTATGATAAAATATTTAATTATAGGTGTGTGATGGTGTATCACACACCTATGATAAAATATTTAATTATAGGTGTGTGATGGTGTATCACACACCTATGATAAAATATTTAATTATAGGTGTGTGATGGTGTATCACATACCTAAAATAAGACAAACTAAAAAGTTGTATTGTTGAGAAATAGTTGATTGATCCATTTCAGTTGGTTGGAGTGGAGTCCATGTTTATTATAAGTGTGTGATGGTGTATCACACACCTATAATAATATATTCCTAATGGACGAACAAAAAAGTTGTGTTGTTGAGAAATAGTTGATCCATTTTAGTTTGTTGGAGTGGAGTCTGAAGTCCGTGTCTGAAGTATGAAAATATCTACATGTGTCCCATGGGAAAAATTGTTTAGCACCACGGACTGAATTCTCTCTTAAAATAGTTACAGTATAATATTTTGTTATAAAATCCATTATCACTCCAAATATGACCTTTTGTGTCTTATATCCCTGGGCTCTGCCTATTCCGTTAGGGTTGAAGACGTGCCTTTGTATCTGTTGTCGTTATCTCTTTTTATAATTGGCATAGTATAATAAGTCAAAATATATATTTTAACTAACAAGGTATAGTTTTAAAAACCAAAATCCGACTATGGGAAGATTTTTGCTGAAAAGTATGTTTGTCCAGTGAATGCAAGCAGGAGAAAGAAACAGCATAGGAACCCTGTAATAAAATGATGCAAACCTAATAAGTAGACCTCAAATTAAAAGCTTGCTAGTAAAAAAAAAATTAAGTTACTTGTTTTCTTTACGGATCAGAAGGTTTTGGAAGCTAAATTAATGTACCTTGTATATCGTTGAAGATATGAGAGAACAAATGGACATTAATAAATACATACGTACATACATAGCGGCGAAACACATAACCTTCCTTTTGTCTTCGCTGTAGTCGGATAAAACAGGTTAAGCAAACGTTCGTAATTGATTTTTTAGCCCATGTTGTCCCATCGTTAATCAAAGGACCCCTAGACTTCCACATGTCTATCCATAGTAGTCATCATCATCAGGTCCTTTTTCTCCACTGCAGAAGCACGACCCTCACCTCATAAGAGAAGTTGCCATATTTTGTCTAA
This sequence comes from Acrobasis consociella, assembly GCA_963555685.1. Taxonomy (NCBI): domain Eukaryota; kingdom Metazoa; phylum Arthropoda; class Insecta; order Lepidoptera; family Pyralidae; genus Acrobasis; species Acrobasis consociella. The sequence goes on along the minus strand of OY743132.1, from coordinate 6,458,864 downwards.
TAATGATATTTGTTAAACTTCACATATATTTATTATTTCAGATGCCCTAAAATCTATAATATGTCACATATGCAACATACAAGTGCCCGTTGCTTACATAAAACAACATAATAATAGTAAAAAGCACAAGAATTTCTTGCAAATTGTTGATGAGGTACTATCAAGGCTGCGGAGTAACGTAGGATTTCCATCGATTGCAACTGCTGAACCGCCGAAATCTTCCTATTATTGTGAAACATGTTCTATTATAGTACTAATAAAGGATAAAGATACACATGAAGGATCATCAAATCACAAGAAATCATTAAAACATGACGAAGATCTAGAAAGTTTTTTGATGTCGTATAAGAAAGACAATACAGTTAATTTAAATGATAAAGATAATGCAAATAATAAAGCAGCACCTACAAAAGTTGTAAATAAAATAGCAACGCCATTACAAGAATTAAAGAAATATGTAAATGCTATAACAAAAAGAACAAACAGTATGGAAATCAATGTTTTAGATGAGAATTTTATTACAATGAATCTGGGAGACAGTTGTCTTAAAGTTGACATTGATAAATTCCATAGTTTTGTGTATATTGATGATGGCTTTTACTTTGTACTGTTTTGCCTCTTATGTAACGTCGCTGTTACAACCAAAGACCAACATATCTGGACTGAGCAACATATGGAACATGTTACAAGGCCCGTAGTGGATAATCACTGCATAAGACAGGTAAAAGCAATTTATAGTCAGATCAAGACCTTTACTCGAAATTCACGACATACGTACGTAGTTGCGTGTCCGCGTTGCAATGTCAAGCATAAGAAGTGGCAAGCTAAATTAAGCGCTATGAAATTATGATAAAATTAAATGAGGTGATAAAAGTTAAAATTGAATGAGGCACCAGATGGCAGCACAGCGACGTCAGCTCCAATAAGCTGCTGTTATTGGATACATTTGACGGAGCAAAAGAACCTGTCAACTGATTGTCCAATCACATCAACAGTCTATTGGACCAACGTGACGTCACTGCTGAAATCTTGGAGTCACATATTTTTGAAATGTCTCATTTCACGCCACTTTCTGTGCTAAAACAACTAGAAAATAACAAACTTGTAATGATATTCCTGTAAATTCTCTCGATTAGTATAAATAATTTATTTGTTCCATTTGGGTATTTTCCTACGTCAAAACTTAATTTATCTTTTTATAAAATGTCACATCATCCGCCTGTATTTCATATAAATCAACGACAATGTTTGTTTTTACGTTTAAAAAAAGTATCTGATTAGAGTTGTTGGAAACTAGCGGATTGCAACCCTATTTTGGCATTTGTTGTATGAAAACATCACTATTTTTGTAAATACTAACTACTGTTTTCATATAAATCAAACCGAGCGAAGTTCCCCGAATCTAGCTCTCGCGCGCGTTGCTCTTTTGTCTTATTCGTCGAATATACATGTACTTGAGAGGTATTTTTCGCTTGTTTGATAAATTAAAAAAGCTGACTTGCTACATAATAATATTCATCTGTGGCTTATACCTGTATGTCTCTTTCAGATTAATCAAGAATTAGCTCACTGTATCATTTGCAACGAATTAATTAAAAGTGTTGATGAACACAAAGCTCTTGCCTTGTACCATAAAGAAAACTTAGAAAATGCACAATTTAATGAATTGGATGACACCGTTTGCCAACGCATTCAAATTAAACAGGCAAATGAAACAGCTTCAACGCTTCCAGAACCTAAGAAAAAGGAAGAAAATGTTCTGGTATCGAATGTTTTATTAAATCATAAAGAGAACCCAGAAAATGGACGGTATAATACGTTAGACGCTATTTGTCAACGCACTCAAATAAAACCGGCAGATGAAACAGCTTCAACACGGCCAGAACATAGTAAAATTGAAGCAAATGCCCCAATATCGAATGTTAAAAATATCGAAAAGATAAGTGATAAACCAATAGAAACAGAAACCAAATACGTACACTATTTGATGTCTAAGACAGATAATCCTAAAGAAGTCCTTTGTGGAGTATGCCGATGTGCTGTCCCAAATTTGTATAAAAATATTGACGAACATATAAATGGAAGGAATCATAAAAATAAGTACAACGAATTTTTGACAACCAATAAAACGAACAAAGTCCAAAATGGTTTTGCTTGCGATTATTGTAGACTATATGTGGCAAATATGAAAGAAATTCAACATGTGTTAAGTCCATACCATAAAGTGAATATGCAAAAAGGAATCTTAGGTGATCAGACTTATTGTGAACCTTGTAAAGTTTATATAGACACACATAATATGGCGCAACATCAAAATGGACAGAAGCATAAAGAAAAAGCGACAAAACAATCTACTGCAGGCATAGATTTTTCTAATAATCTAGTAGTTGAAAGTAAAAGTTACGCATTGGCCACATCTAATTCTAATCAAAATGGGTCTAGTCAAAGTAGAGTTCCGCAGACAGAAATTCAAGCAGCTGAAAATATGAATCAATTAACTACTGGAAGTAAGAATGCTCAAGTTAATATTACTGGAGTAAATAATACACAAGGTTTGATGGGCAATAAACAAACACCTAAGAGTGAAGAGAAGAATGGTGTAGTACCACCATCAGAAGCAAAGCTTCATTACTTGAAAGTAACTTCGAATCCTAAGGAACTACTATGTAAAGTTTGTAATGCTAAAATACCAAATACTGCTTTCAGTATAAATTTACATACAAATGGATATAATCATAACACTAAATATAACAATCTGCTACTTATAAACAAGGTCGTAAAAGTTGGCTTTAATTTTCATTGTAATGTGTGTGATGTAAAAATAACGAACAAAAATGAGGTAGATCACATACTTGGTATTAGACATAAAAATAAATTCGGTGAAAATGATAGTGTCTCTAGTGTAAGTGACACTAATAGTGTTCAAACTTTGAATACCAAAATACAACCTTCAACAGCAGAAAAACAATACACAGAATACGAGGAAAAGCTTTACCATTTGAAAAATACTTCAAATGCTAATGAAGTGATTTGCCGGGTTTGTGACGTACGATTGACAAACTCAGTTGTCAACATTGTCGGCCATTTAAACGGATATAACCATACAACTCAATACAACGATTTGCTTAAACTTAATAAAGTTGTTTCGCAAGCTAATAATTTTCTTTGCAATAAATGTAATACATATATTGCAAGAAAAAAAGAGTTATGTCATATATTCGGTAATAATCATAAATCTGCAATGTTAGGTCTCCAAATATACACAAATGATGACGTATCCGTCAGTAATGATATTATGTTCTGTGAATTTTGTTTTACATATGTCACCAGCTCTGACCATCAAGAACACATGACAAGTGAAGACCATGTAATTAATCTAAGTCGCGAAACTAATAATTTACTAGTTTTGCAATATACAGTTTCTCTTGAAACTAAAAAGTTCACTTTGAAGTGCAGAATATGTGAGTGTTCTATGGTTAATGCGTATACGTGTGCCATGGTACACATAAGAGGCAAACCTCATAAGACTGCATATAATAGATTGCTTAAAATAAACAAAATTTGCTTCGTAGGCGATAAACTGTTTTGTGTAGCTTGCAAAGATTTGATCGTAACCAACGAAGTATTGTTACATATTCGGGAGCCTAACCACACGGGCAATTTGTCTGTTATGAAATAAGCATGCAGAAAAAGTAAATCTGTGTCAAAATGAAATAAAAGATATTTTAAAATTACATACTTAGGTATTAAGGTATTATTATTTTCAAACTAGGTATTGACATATTATGCAAAACAATTAACAAATAAGGGTTTTCAGAAATAAGTGACACTAGATGGCAGCACAGTGACGTCAGCTCCAATAAGCTGCTGTGATTGGATACATTTGACGGAGCAATAGAACCCGTCAACTGATAGTCCAATCACAACAGTCGATCGGAGCTGACGTCACTGGTGTTACGTATTTTTAATATCTAAAAATAAAAGCTTAATTATAAGAAATGGAACCATAAATGAAAATTAATAAAATAAAACATTGTTTTAATTTATTTAATTATATACAATTAAAATAAATTGGACTAAAAACTAAATGAAAAGCGATAGAAATTAAACTTAAAAATAATAAATAATTTGTTCACGTAGTGTGTCCAGACTCCAGTCAGAGTGGGTGGAGGGTTGCAGTTTCGTCGGTGCGATAGACGATAGCCAAAGTAATATTATTATACAACGTGGAAGGGACATATCGTAATAAATCGAACCACGGGCTATACTAGATCACTAAAGTATAATGGAATTAAAATAACAGTCAAAGAACGAACAAAAAATTGGCATTTCCATACTTACGGGCAGATCGTAAGAGCCGATCGAGGGAAAGGGCAAAAAATCGAATCATGTTAATAGGCGATGCGGATAGCAACCCATCACTATTTTGATCCCTTCATCCACCTTCTTGCCCACATCAAGCTAAAAGTGGCCTCTTGAGTCTTGCAGCCCTGGGCTCTATCTGCTTAGAGTCGCAAGACTCAAAATGCTCTGTCTGCCCCATTAGGGATAAAGACGTGATAGTATGTATGTATGTATTTCCATACTTAATTGTGCAGCCGCCCGGGCAATTTGTATGGGAATGATGATTTTTTTTGTTTCTTGACTGTTATTATAATTTTATTATGCTATATTGATTTATTACGGGTATGTGTCTTCCAAATTGGAAAAGTCTATAGCGATAGCCCCAATATTGATATCTAGGCCCTTTATTCGTTATTGGACGATATATTTTTAATTCTGTAAATAAGAGCAATTTTAGTCCATGATACATTCCGTAAGAAAGTAATGGCAGATCTTTTACGAAAATAAAATGTATTAAAAACAAAGAGCGTTTACTTGTGTTCTAAAGCATCAATAGTATTATAAAGTGAATTGATTTTATAATTATGTTTGTATTCAATTGGGTTGTCAAGTAATTTTTAAAAAGATTTGATTCGCAATCCTTTTTGAGGAATAGCTTTTAATTAAGAGAAGCTTTCTCTAATCAGATTTTAAAATAAGGTCTTACTTATTTTGATATTTGCAAAAATGCCATTGATCCCTTCATTTTCAAGCAAGGTCAAGCTTATTTGAGGAAGTGATGTCACAATGAAGATTTTTAGAGTAATGTTGGCAATTTTCATTTTCTGTACTGTACTGAAGCGCCATTTTTAAAACGCGGTGTCACCTAACCGACTGGTTTTTCCATACAAAAACCGTTCGTTTAGTGACTCCACGTTTCAAAAATGGCACCTCTGTATTATATATCACTGTCACTGTCATCTACCAACAACAACAACTTGACAACAACCAACATAACGACGGTAATTATAACAGTAGACATTGACAGTTGACATGTCATTGTTTTTTTACTGCAGGCATAGGAAAAATGTAATTCCGATTAATGTGTGTCGTCACTTCCGGTATAATGCTTAAAATTAAATAAAAAAATCCTGATAACACGTAGATTTTTTTATTCAAATTAGTTTCTTAAAATTGTCTATATTTTCGATCAAAGGCACTTTTATATATTTTAGTTGTTATTGTAACACGCCATCACAACAATGCGCGCACGCCGCTGCTGTGACGTCGCCCGACCCCGCTCCGAAGCCCCGCAGCCACCTGTTGCCGACCGGCCGTACCTCAGCCCCCGCAACCGCGTGCCGCGCCGGCTATATAAGGCCGTCGCCCCTCCTCAGCCGGCAGTACGCGTCGTTCGGTGCATTCGTTAATCGAGACACTGGTAGAACGTTCGTGTGCTCTTACGCAGTATAATTGTTCGGCTTGCATACGTATCACGTTACTGGCCGGGCGATTATATTGTTTGCGTCGTACAGCTATTCCGCGTAGCTTATTCATTCCATCATACGCTCATTAAATGTATTTGTTTAGATAGAACTTAGATTTTTGCATTATAATAATCACTCATTATTGCCATTCACGCTTAACTATTTGCTTGCTGACTGTAACATTAGTGTTTTCGTGTACATTAGTTATCTTTAAATATATTCCCTTTTGTTATAAATTGGTCTTGGTTTATTTACACAAATTCCCTAAATAAATAACTTGTTTTAATAGGCTAGCTCACAAATACCTATTACAAACTGGCGTCCCACGCGGGCCCTCAGCCCAATAACCGTAATTTAAGGCCAAGACCAACCCCGCGTCCCTCGTACTCGGTTGCGTATAGTAGAATCCCGCGTTCGCGTAAAAGTAAACCGGTCACTAATATGAATTTGTCCGAGGAACAGTTCGAGAGATTACTATCGAAACTTAGTGGAAGCAAAAAGATGAGTACCCTCGCGCAATGCAAGGCTAAATATAGCGGAAGTAGGAGCTCCGCTGAAGTTGAGGCATTCCTAGCTGCACTGAATACCTATAAGAAGGTAGAACAAATCAGTGATTCTGATGCCATTATGGGTTTACCGCTCGTCCTAACGGAAGATGCTGCAATCTGGTGGCAAGGCATTAAAGATTTTGTAAAGACCTGGGAGGAGTTCGAGACCAAGTTAAGAAATAATTTCGCTCCAAAAAAATTGGCTTACGTAATATACCAAGAAATAGTCGAGATTAAACAGGATCCTCAAACTCCTACGGAGTCATTCGTAGCAAGCAAAAGAGCACTTATAGCCGATTTACCCCCTCCAGCTCACACCGAGGAGCAACAAATTGACCTAATCTTTGGCCAGATCAGATTTGAGATTAGAAAAGAAATAGTGCGAGAGAAAGTAAAGACCTTCGATCAGTTGCTGGAGAAAGCGAGAGATATCGAGCGTAACTTGTTGGAGAAGAATTCTCACAAGCCTGATGGAATTCAAAAGATGGGTAAAAGACAACGTTGTGGCTATTGTCGTTTTCCTGGCCATACAATTGATGTCTGCCGAAAAAAGCTGAAGGAGCAACGGGATACACCGACCCAAGTGAAACCTGAGGATCATACCAGCACTACCGTACCAGGAAAGCCTAAGTTCTCATGTTATGGCTGTGGAGAACCAGGTGTGGTACGTAGCCGTTGTCCGAAATGCATGACCCGGAAGTCAACATCATCGGAGGGAATAAGCTTTTGTTCCCTGAAGATTAGCTCAGGCATTCATCTACGACCTACAGTGGAGATCAAGGTCGGCAAAATAAGAGGATTGGCGCACATCGACACTGGAGCAAGAACGAATGTCGCCTCATTCTCACTATATAAACAGTTGGAGAGCAACAACTATGTATTTGAGAGGAAAGTGATGGATGTCACTCTTGCAGATGGTATTACTAATACTCAGACTGTACTGACAGTTAAGGCCCCAGTTACGATTTTTGGGAGAGTAATACCGAGCACGTTTTTAATCCTTCCTCATGCCAGAAGAAACGTCACCCTTCTAGGAGTAGGATTCATCCAGGATGCCATGATGGTTTTGAACCTGCCACAGTTAACTTGTAGGTTCCTGGACAACCCTTCTGAGGCCTATGACTTAGACGAGGAAGATGCACATGAAGATATCATTGAACGGATACACTCAACCTTTGAGATATCGGAAATGGTATCCCCAATGAAAAGCACTCCAGAAGCGCTGAAATCACCAGTGGATACAGAGGTTGGATTAGACATAATGGCTTTGACAGCACCCAACGGTATAAATATTGTTGAACCGAAGGAAGCAACTATGCCATCCGACGTGATTGGGACTGATAGCAAGCCCTCGCCTTGTTTGAGCATTTGCACGCCGCCTCATACACCACCTCAAGATACATACAGACTTATACCGATAGACCTCACTACGCCACCGCACAAACGTCCACGCTTACTGTTTGATGGCCATTCACCCGTGCTTGATGCTTTATATTACGATGCACAACGTAACTTAGAATCGTACGACGATGAAGTACTTTCACCAAATTCTGCCGCGTTATTTGATTCCCCCAAAGCCCGTATCGATTCTATCAGTGTACGATTAAATGAATGCGAAAATCGTGAATTAGAAGAGCTGCTTGAACAAAATGAAGACGTGTTCACTCCAAAGGGTAAGCCAACTACACAGATTGAACACATTATTAATACCGGTGATCACAGACCTATTGCAGTTACACCATATCGCCTCTCGCCAGCTAGAACAGAAATTCTTAGAAAAGAAGTTGACAAAATGTTGAAAGAAGGAATAATAGAATCATGTAGCTCGCCATGGTCCGCACCTGTAGTCATGGTTCCGAAGAAAGATGGAAGTATAAGAGTCTGTATCGACTATCGTCAACTAAATGCGATTACATCGCCTGACGCATATCCTTTGCCAAGGATAGATGATCTGTTACATAACGCCAAGCCTACGCCATTCATGTCAACAATTGATTTACGCGCCGGATATTGGCAGATCAAAGTAAGAGAAGAAGACCAGATCAAAACTTCGTTTGTTACCCCGTTTGGGATGTATAAATTTTTGAGGATGCCGTTTGGATTACGAAACGCACCGGCAACATTCCAGAGATTAATGGACAGATTTCGTCTTTCACTACATCATATAAAAGTACTAGTATTCTTAGATGACGTCATAATACTTTCATCAACGTTCAAGAAACACTTAGAAGACTTACAGCAAGTTTTTGACAGAATACGAGAGTACGATCTAACCATCAATAAGGATAAATGTAAATTCTGCTGTCCTAAAGTGAAATACCTAGGACACTACATTACACCACGAGGACTTGAAGTTGATCCAGATAAAGTTAGTGCAATCACTAACCAAAAGTCCCCGTCCAACGTCAAGCACCTACTATCATTTCTGCAAATGTGCTCATGGTACCGAAGATTCATATCAAACTTTGCGTCAATAGCAGAGCCACTTACTCGTCTCACGAGAAAAGGTGCTGTATGGAAATGGGAGGACGAACAACAAAATGCATTTGAGGCACTCCGAACGCACTTAGTCTCAGCTCCAGTATTAGTACAAGCTGATGACACTAAGCCATTTGTAATTAAAACAGACGCAAGCAGTTATGCAATCGGAGCAGTTTTAGTGCAGGGGGAGAAGGAAAATGAACACCCGGTCGAATACGCAAGCAGACTCCTTAAGCCAGCTGAGAGAAATTACTCTACAACTGAGAGAGAGGCACTTGCAGTAGTATGGGCAGTTAATAAATTTCGAGGTTACATTGAAGGTACACCTATTACAGTCTTGACTGATCATCAAGCATTGAAATGGCTTATGTCACTTAAGTCCCCTACTGGAAGATTAGCAAGATGGGCATTACAGTTGCAAGCATATGATATAAACATCCAATACATAACTGGAAAAACGAATGTCGTAGCTGATGCTTTATCACGGCCTAACTGTGCTCTAGAAACGCAAGAAGATTGTGGCATATGCAATATAGTTATCGATATACCTCGAAGGAATCCGAAGGAAATCAGAACAGAGCAACTTAAGGATGTACACATTGAAAAGATAATAAAGGCTTTTGAAGATGTAAACAGTGAAGAAAACAGCCGCTACTGGAGTAACAAAGGATATCTTCTGAATAATGGTTTACTGTATCGATATAATCCAGATGTCGAACACGAAGACTGCCAACTAGTAGTGCCTAAAGGAGAACAAATAAAGGTTATATCTACTTACCACGATGAACCTACTGCTGGACACTACGGAGTTGAGAAAACATTGGATCGAATTTCCAAGAGATATTATTGGAAGGGAATGCGATCCCAAGTAGAAAGTTACGTCCGGAATTGTATTCAATGTCAGAGATACAAACCTAATAACTTGAAACCGGCTGGATTATTACAAACAACAGCTCTGAATCAACGATTTGAGGTGATCTCTTTCGACTTATTTGGACCACTACCTAAGTCTGAAACTAATTTGTCTTGGATATTCATCGTTGAAGATTGCACTTCAAGATGGGTTGAACTATTTGCCTTGCAACAGGCAACTGCACAAGAATGTGCTAGAGTACTTTTAGATGAGATTATACTACGATATGGCACTCCACGTCGTTTCATAAGTGACAACGGAAGTCAATTTGTCAGTGGGATTATGCAACAGTTATGCTTCTGCTTAAACATAACTCAAGGATTTACGCCATTGTATCATCCTGAAACTAATCCTGTAGAAAGAAGAAATCGAGATCTTAAAACACAATTAGCTATACTAGTAGCTGGAGAACATACAACATGGCCAGAGAAGTTACCCAGTATAAGATTTGCGATGAATACTGCTACCATAGCGACCACTGGCTACACCCCAGCTTATCTCACATTTGGTAGAGAACTACGCACTCCTGATGATGTGAATCATGATCTCAGAGCTATTATTGAACAAGAGAACTTTGTGACAGAAATAACCCCGAAGTTACTCTTACTTGCCGATTCACTGAAAAGGGCAAGAGAAACACAAGAGATGAAAGAGGAGAAGAGAAAAGAAATTGTCGATCAGAAAAGGCGAGAAACGCCTAAATACCAACCAGGAGACCATGTTCTGGTTGAATCACATTTACTTAGTAACGCTGCAAAAGGTTTTAGTTCTAAACTGTCTCCTAGACGTGACGGTCCATATGTTATCTTACGTTGTCATGGACCAAGCTCTTTTGAAATTGCAGATGCAAACGCTCCTGACAGGCCATTGGGTCTGTACCACGCATCGGCGCTCCGCCCGTTCCGATGCCCCGAGAGTGTACCGCTACCCACACCAGCGGTACCTCTTCGTAAGCGTGGCCGACCAAGGAAGACTCAGCCCACGCAGCCACAACAGCCACTGAGACGCACTCGTGGCCGACCAAAGAAGACTCCGGGAGAAGAACATCAACACTAGAGTCCTGTCTTGCTCGCCGAGACGTCTTCGCAGCCAGAGGGGGAGCCTGTAACACGCCATCACAACAATGCGCGCACGCCGCTGCTGTGACGTCGCCCGACCCCGCTCCGAAGCCCCGCAGCCACCTGTTGCCGACCGGCCGTACCTCAGCCCCCGCAACCGCGTGCCGCGCCGGCTATATAAGGCCGTCGCCCCTCCTCAGCCGGCAGTACGCGTCGTTCGGTGCATTCGTTAATCGAGACACTGGTAGAACGTTCGTGTGCTCTTACGCAGTATAATTGTTCGGCTTGCATACGTATCACGTTACTGGCCGGGCGATTATATTGTTTGCGTCGTACAGCTATTCCGCGTAGCTTATTCATTCCATCATACGCTCATTAAATGTATTTGTTTAGATAGAACTTAGATTTTTGCATTATAATAATCACTCATTATTGCCATTCACGCTTAACTATTTGCTTGCTGACTGTAACATTAGTGTTTTCGTGTACATTAGTTATCTTTAAATATATTCCCTTTTGTTATAAATTGGTCTTGGTTTATTTACACAAATTCCCTAAATAAATAACTTGTTTTAATAGGCTAGCTCACAAATACCTATTACATTATCAGTTTTATATATTTTAGTTGACTACCCAATTGACTTATGGTAAACAATTGTTAGATTAGTAAGGTACATGTTATTATAAAGTATTACAAAATCTTATAATTAGATAGGAATGCAGGTACAAACTTACAATGTGAAATACAGGTTTTGTAAGTACTTATCTATAATAAAAAATTGGTTTTTAATTATCACTAATAATTTTATTTGCTTCACCTTTATATCTAATCATAATTACTAATTATTATTAATGATCATTTATTATTACTGGCAAGCGAAGCGTAGAGCATCTACAAGGTGGTCAGATGACCTGACCAGGGTCGCTGGAAAGTGCTGGATGCAGGCCGCTCTGGATCGGTCCTCTGGAAATCTGTGGATGTGGCCTATGTCCAGCAGTGGACTTAATGCGGCTGAAATGATGATGGTGATGATCATTAGTGTATTTAATTTGACGACCTCCGTGGCGTAGTGGTCACCATGCTAGTCCGCTACCCAGAGGTTCCGGGTTCGATTCCCGGTCAGGGCAAGTTGGAAAATGGCCTTTTTCAAATTGTCCTGGGTCTTGGATGTTTATCTATATATGTATTTGTTATAAATTATAGTATCGTTGAGTTAGTATCCCATAAAGGCGGGTCTCCTGCGCCAGAAATCTCGAAACATTACACAAAAAACATGAAACAAAAACAAAACAAAAATATTATTTTTCATACACAAACCGTCTCCTGCAAATAATTTCTGTTTTGAATGAAACATTTCTTTATGGTTGACTTCATCATGAGGTGCTACTTTTCAAACGCGGAGTAACTAAACGAACGGTTTTTTGTACGGAAAAACCATTCGTTTAGGTGACTCCGCGTTTCAAAAATGACACTTAAGGTACCTAATAATATTTATTTCTGATTACTGTTATCATCATTTCTGCCTGACGAAGAACTAGAAGATGTGTTCTGCGTTTTTCCAATTGCAGATAATAGAGGTAGGCTCCAAAGGACTCTTAACCAAAACCGTAAAATAATTAAAAAAGAAATCCTTCCCCTCTCGACCCCGCGCAGGGCATGTTTTCCATCTGCTTTCGAAAGCAGAAACATGTGTATGCCATAGACAATTGTGTATGGCCACGCCCCTTTGTTTGCGTGTTTTTGTGTAATGTTTTGGATATTTTGGTGCAGGAGACCCGCCTTAACACAAGTCTCGAACTTACTTTGGGGCTAGCTCAATCAGTGTAATTTGTCCCTATATATTTATTTATTTATTTTATTATTTATGTATCTAAATCTAATTATAATCACACATACTTAGTTGTACAGTAAAAAATGCGCGTTTGTACATTTAACACAATTTTCAAAAGCTTGTGTGGGCGATAAAGAGCAACTGTACAAAACAAAGTTTTTGTTCGTCTGTCCGTCTGTTCACGCTGATCTTCGAAACTACTGGACCGATTTAAAAACCCCGCTTTGTTTGAATTAGGCAACGGTACGCCATGTCACCGATAGCAACTAACGTAAAAAGAATGATTCGCTGAAGCCCCGTCTTATAGGTTCAAAACAGGACGTTCATGTTGAACTGTATACTTTTTAGGGTTCCGTAGTAAACAAGGAACCCTTATAGTTTCGCCATGTCTGTCTGTCTGTCTGTCTGTCCGTTCACGGTCCGACTCAAAAACTATAAGTACTAGAAAGCTGTAATTTGGCATGGATATGTATATCAATGATAGCAAAAAATCGTAAAATAAAATATGGAAACAAATTTTTTTTAGGGTAGGTGCCATACCTGTAAAGAGGAAGTCAATATTTTTTTTCTCTACAAACACATTGTGTGGGGTATCGTTGAATTGGTCTTTCAAAAATATTGTGAGCTTGGGAACACGATTTTACGATTTAGGGATCCGTGTCTAAAATAATTAGGTATAAAGTGAAATTTTTTGTTAAAGTCACGTGCCCCCCCATCTATCTGCTAAACGGTTATATATGGACACGTGAAAAAAATCACAGCTATAGTATATATAATGTAGTTTATAGGAAAACTATCAGAGCTAAGTAGGGTTAACAAATTAAAAAGTTATAGGCGATCAACATATAAAATGTACTCGAAAAGGAAAATTTCATACAAATGAACTCAAAGTTAGCATTTATAACTACGGAACCCTACACTGCGCGTGGCCCGACACGCACTTGGCAAATTATTTATAAATAATAAATTGCCAAAATCGGTCCTTGATACGCCAGACAAAAAAATCAAAACTTATGAAAAGAAAGTACTTTGTGAGAAGGCTTATTATAGGACCGATGACTACCTTAAAGACAAAAAAGTCTGGCTTGAGCTTGGCGCGGTTTGTACATGCAAATGTCATAATTTGGTACATTTGACAATTTGTACAAATGACATTGACATTATTTTAAAGTTTTTGTTTGACATTCTAAAAATTAAATTAAAATTATTATGATATAGAATGTGTTCTCTGTCCACATTAATTTAAAGGGAGTGCCTCCGCTGCCGGCGCTGGTTGCCAAATTGGCTGCCGGCGCTGGTGTAACACGATCTGTGTCTGTGTTACTTTCGCCCTTAGCTTGAGTCGCTTGTGTTTTGGTCACAGGAAACCTTACGAACCTAACCTACACTTCACGGCAAATTTTTAGGGCTGGCGCCGGCAGCCGGTGATTTAAATCTCGGCTGCCGGCAGTATAACCACCGGTTCTCAATAGTGATATTTTTAGGAGCCGGCGCCGGCAGCGGACGCACTAACTTTAAATATTCATTTATTTGTGAGTTGACGTCCTTGGAGAAAATGCTGCAGTGCAGTTTGTTACCGCTTCTTCTGAACTAGCGCTTTGGAAGCGGTAGTATACTTAGCTGTATTAACCATTTGACGTCAACATTGTGGAAAAAAATTACAATTATTAAGAGAGATATTTATTATAAATTAATATTCTATAATAATAAAAGAATAAACAAATAAGGAAAATGGGTTCTCCAAAGATAAACTTAGATCGACGATTGTCACCCCCGAAACTCCTTAAACATTGAGAAAAACCGGAAGGCAAAGCGTGGTCAGCCTGTTGTGATAGTTATAAGAGGGCAAAGTCAAAGTAATTTTTTTTTATTCAATGTAGAATAAATTTAAAGGGTTTTTAGGGTTCCGTACCCAAAGGGTAAAAACGGGACCCTATTACTAAGACTTCGCTGTCTGTCCGTCTGTACGTCTGTCTGTCACTAGGCTGTATCTCAAGAACCGCGATAGCTGGACAGCTGAATTTTGACAAGTTATGTATTTCTGTTGCCGCTATAACAACGTATACTAAAAACAATATAAAATAAATATTTAAGGGGGGCTCCCATACAACTAATGCGATTTTCTCCCATGCTGGTCTGGGAGAAACGAAAAAACTTAGAATGTACCAGCTGCTTCTCTTCCCGCGCAGATCGTACAAGCCGATCGAGGGAATGGGCAAAAATGCGAATCATTTTAACAGGCGATGCGGCTAGCAACCCGTCACTGTATTGATTGCTTTCCCATCTTCTCGCCCACCATGACGCTAAAAGTGGCTTTTGAGTCTTGCGGCCCTAGGCTCTGCATACAACCGCAAGACCCAAAATGCTCTGTCTGTCCCATTAGGGATAAAGACGTGATAGTATGTATGTATGTATGTTCCCATACAAAAAACTTGATTTTTATAGATAATGGTACGGAACCCTTCGTGCGCGAGTCCGACTCGCACTTGGCCGGTTATTATATTATTTTAGTGCAAAAGGTAAAAAACTAGGTAAGTACTAGCGTTTCGGAACGATCACTGCTGGAAAGATTACGCCGAAAGAAACCCAGTTCAGTCTTGGCAATCGTCAAGCTATGCCAGACAGTTCAACAATCAGCTGGACACTTATTCAATGTTTTTAATTATCTATAAAAATAACGACTTAAAACCGTGTCGTAAAATATTTCAATTTTCATAAAATATGATTTCTTGCCTAGGTAGGAATTATAATTGTACCTAGTCACTTTTTATTTTACTAAAAATAAGGAGACATTTTTTTTTTTAATTTTAAAGACATTACATAATTTTCAGATGTTTCTAATTTTTGAAAGAAGAAGAGGAGCATATTTTCAAATATGGAACACATTTGTTATTATATTTTTATAATTTTTATAAATCGTAAGTAAATTAGGTACTTCATCTTGTAAATTTGGAGCATTTCTTTCTATGGTATTCAACGTGAAAGGGACATACCCGTAATAAATTGAACCACGGGCTATACTTTAGTATAATGATAATAAAAAAATGGTTGCCTGTAAAGTCGGTTTTACGGGCGAAGATTTTACGTGACAACGTAGATAACATAGTTGAGTGGGAGAGAGACGCAAGGCATTCGGCGGGCCTCTCTCTCGTTCGGTGACTCATCGTAACGTTACCGAGCGTTACACTTTTTCATAAGTGACTCCCAGCCGCAACCTAATTTAAGACGTTGTCACGTCAATAACAGTCAAAAACAACAACATACATTGCCCGGGCGGCTGCACACTTTTGTTTTGTATGTATGTGCAATCCTTCGGTCTGGATTCAAATTAGCGTCCTCGCCGCGCTAATGGTAATAAATAACTTTAAGAGTCCCCCGACCCTAGACTTCTCCATACAAACGTAGTCTACGTTTAATTTTGAAACCACATGTCAGATTCCGGTAAAAATTGGTAATTGTAAAGAAATTGCAATTATCTAGGGTTATAACTGGTTTCCTATCGTAAAATTATGAACTGGAAAGAAAATATAACGATTTAGAAGTTTCCCATACTAATGGTCAAAAATGATAAAAAACACTGTATTCTATTTCAAGTTCATATTTTTACCGTCGGAAACTAGTTATAAACCTAGATAATTGCAATATCTTTGAAATTACAAAATTTTGCCCAAATCGGACATGTCGTTTTGAAATAAAACGTAGACTACGTTTGTATGGAAAGTTGTATTTTGGTCTAGGGTCGGGGGACCCTTACAATTTACCGGGGTCCAGTGGCGTCCTCATTTTAAATAAATCATTTGAAAGGAAGCGGTAATATCATTTAAAATTTTGTCTTGACCAAACCCTAGATAACTCTTTTAACTATTTTATGAACTACTGTTTATAGTTTAAAGTGAGAACGTGAAGCTTTTCTACGCACATTTGCGAAAAACGGCCACTTTTAGCTAATGTGCGTAGAAAAGTTTCCTTTCAAATGATTTATTTAAAATGAGGGCGCCACTGGACCCCGGTAAATTCAGGTAGCCCCTTAACCCCTAGTGGCACAAATTGCTTGTGCCTTTTCTTATCTGTCTTTTATGAACTCAAGTTCGCAACTAAGCAACCCTGCACTGCGCGTGGCCCGACACGCACTTGGCCAATTATTTCTATTCGGTTCTATCTTGTTTTTTCGTTCTATCAGCTCGGTTAAAGTCTTAACTCGTCTAGCTATTTCGAACGAGAAGAATCAAAATAGTTTTTTTTTATTTATTAAAAAGTATATAGTTTCTGTTTATTATCATTATTATATCTTTACCTAACTATCGCTATCATACTTATACTTAATGACAACCTTCCCTAACTTTTGTTTGGGGACGTCAATAGATGGCAGCATCTCTGTCACAATGCCAGTGGCAACTGTGACGTTGTTCTCGCGGATCGTGAACGGCTGGCCTTCATTCTGTTTTATACGAGAAAAAGAACTATCCTACGCCTATTAATTTTCAGTGTGGAGGACGTCAGCTAACGACGTTTCACTAGCAGCCACTAATACCACTACCACCACTAACACCACTACCACGACAACAAAAACGATTGAAGAAATAAACCCCAGTGCTTATAACAATCCTTTCCATCCAGAAGACGATGAAATAAGGTTCGATTCAGAGTCTGATGGCTTGAAGGAAGAAGGCGAACTAACTGAGGAAGTAAAAGACGAAAAGGAGAAAAATCAAACAGTTGAGTTCTGGGACATGCCCAGTGATGGATTGGAACAGGACACCTAGTTGCAGCATTGCCAGACGTCCAGATTTTTGATTTCCCCTTTTTAATCCCTTGGGACTCTGTGTAGCTTTGCAGCATTCGGATAGGTATATTTAAGATACTCAAATGACTGTGGACGGATGTAGACAAAAAAATATTTTATACCATTCCCCCTCTAAAGTTTATTTTATTTACCTACCCAAAACAGTGAATTAAATGCATGTATGCATTGCATGCAATGCATCACTATTTCGGTGTTTGAATTCAGAACAATTACTTTTAATTTTAGTAACTGTTCTAATGTTAACACTTTTTCTTTATTAAATTTCTATTTTTGCTTAAATCTTTCTTTTTCTCGTAGTTGGTATAAAGTATATACTTAGTATGCAACTCTTGAATAAAGCGGATTAAAATTGAGGGCCGTAAATAACTCGCGTCGCTCGAATTCTAACACTTGAATCACTAGCTACGCTCGTGATTCAATAATCATAAATCACTCCCTGCAGTCGTGATTCAATCTTTAGAATCCTTCTCTTGTTCGTGGATTCTCTGGCCCTCAATTTTAATCCGCCTTTTATTCACTAATTGCGTAATATACTTTTTCGTACCACTTACTCAAAAAAGTCACATTCTATGGCACAAAAAGCGAACATAACAATAGTCATATCTGTTAAAAACAGGGAAAGAAAAATGTACTGAATTTCATTCAGCCTCTAGACCAAGAATGAAAACAGGGAAAGAAAATTATACAGAATTTCATTCATCCTCTAGGGGGAGAATGTGGTTCAAGTTTGGAATACTTACCGAAATCTAAACTGAACTGAAATCATTTCTATATTGTTAAGCATAAAAAATAACGATTTTGAATCGACAACATGTATCCGCAAAATACAGAAAACCACTTAAATTTCATAAAATAAACAACTAAATTAAGTCAAATTATTGTTTGTTTTTTTTTATAATTAATGTACGGCTCTGGATATTGGTTCTTTAGAGCCCGTCTTCATTTATCTCTTATTTTTTCCTAATCCTAACCCTAATTTTACAATCGAAGGTTGGTATAGGTCCTTTGATTGCTTCAAGGGAGCTTCTGGTGACAAATCTATACGAGTCCACTGCTTTTCATAACCGATTGAGTGACAGACGGCGTGCCGTCTTGTCACTCAATCGGCGCCTAAAGACGCCCACCGCTGTCCGCAAATAAATATCACTACAGCCGCACTATGACTGTCCACTTTAAACATTTATCATATTGTCCATGAGAATAACAACACCAAACTACACCAATGTCATATTACACTAGAATCAATTTGCAAAACAATTTAAAGCAAACTTCAACTGGACCCCTTGACCTTCCGCCAAAAACTCACGTAATTGTTTGTGTACACTAGTTTAGTTTTCCAAAAAGAAAAAGCAAAGGGTCAAGTTGTCTGCGTACCTATATTTATTTACAATTTATTAATTAATAGATGCTATCTCTTTTTATTATTTCTTTATTTTTTTCGCAAATGGTACGAAAAATAGAGTATTTTCCTCGGTGATAAAGCTGTCTTAGTCTTGGGTGAACTTAAATCCGTCGCTACACTCAGGACTCGTCATAAATCCCTCGCTTCGCTCTCGACTCCTTCGTTGCGCTCGCGATTTAAGTCGTCACCCGCGACAGAAGACACTGCTTTATCCTTACCCTTGGTTAATAATCTACTATTTTTGTTCATTAGATAGATTATTGAAAGTATGGTACACATATTTTTATTTTATCTTATTAGCAAAAAATGTCAAAAATACAGCGTAATTAAATTTCGCGTGACGTCACGATCAGCTACAATTTGTATCCAAATAATTTACCCCTAATCCAAGACTCCGAAGCCCTGATAGCTTTGTAGTTATTTTACTAATTTGCTAAACGAAAAAATATGGTTCAATTGTTTTTGCATAATCATCATCATCATCAGGTCTTTTTGTCTCCACTGCTGAAGCACGACCCTCTGTGTACTACCAGAGCCATACTTGGCCAGAGCAGCCAGAGGACTTGGCCTACACTCTCCACGCTGGCCAGACGGGATGGAGAGGAATCATCGATGTTTCCAAGCTTTGTTTAGCTTGTATTTCCTTAGTAGCTTTCTACGACATCCATAATTTTGGATGATCTGTATAATGTGTAAATATTTTTACCCAGTCCACACCACAGGTGTTCACCAAACGTCACACGCTCACGTCCATTTTACTCTATCTCTTGACATCAAGGCCATTAAAACTTGCGACTCACAAGTCTCACAACTTAAAGTGAGGTCGTTTGGCATATAGTTAAATAGTACCTGGGCAACCGAGCTGGGCATCTCAAACATTAACTACATTTTTTAAACTTGGCTAAAAACAATAAAAAAAAATTAAACATATAAAATAAAAAACGAAAAATAAGTCATCGAGCGGGATTTGAACCCGTAACCCTTTTTTGCCCTCCGCGTCTTAACCCGCTGAACCAGACAGTCCAGGCAGGACGAAATTAGCGACGGCGAAAAAGCATGAAAACTCGAAAACACGTGTTTTCTAAACATAAGACTCTAGATCGATTGTTTACCCCCGAAAACCACATATACCAAATTTCAGCGAAATTGTTAGAGCCGTTTTCGAGATCACAGAAATTTGTAAATAAATATACATGAATTGCTCGTTTAAATGTATAAGATTCGTTATACCTGTGGCGACCTCTACGCCACTATGAGGAACTAAAAACCACAAACAACAATGGACAAGATTCATAGTTTATCTTACTTATATATTTTTATTATCGCTGTCATATCACGATATAATTAATTAAGTTAGTACTATGCTCACTATCGCACCACTCATTTACTCCCCGTGTTTACTCCTATTTGCCAATCCTGTCACCCAAAGGTAGCCTGTAAGAGATTGCCTTGGCGATAAGGCCGCCTATTGTACATCTGAATTTATATTTAAATATATGTAAACTATGAATCCACTGTCCGTCTGCCTGTCTGCTTGTATGTCACCTGGCTTTATCTCATGTCATGAACGCATAGCTAGACAGTTGAAATTTTCACAGATGTTGTATTTAAAAAAAGAAATAAAAAAAAAGTTTTTCTCCATTACAACAAACGTGATTCTTTATGAATAATAATACGAAACCCATCGTGCGCGACTCCGACTCGCACTTGGCCGGTTTTTTATTTTGTCCCGCTTTCGACATCAGAATCTTCTATAAGACTACAAGAAACAACTTTGAGTGGACATAATATTATATAATAGTAGCCGTGATGAGGACTAAAATCTTTTTTCATCTCAGATATATTATTAAAAATATGGGCTACCTACGTATTTTTTCTCTCATATGCAAATAATGCAATAGCTCTAGATCGGTCATTTTGGAAATCTTTGGGAGAGGCCTATGTCCAGCAGTGGACGCTATGCGGCTGAAATGATGATGATGATGATGATGATATGCAAATAATGACGAAAATATAGCGCATTTAAATTATGTGCGTGCGCATTGAGTGAGCCCCCTTTAGAAATTAATAAATATATATTTTACAATTAGTTAAATGTCTAAAATATTTGTAAAACCAATCTTACAATTTGTTAAACTATTACACCCAAGAGAAATAGTTTAATGTGGGCTCACTCAGTCAGTTCTCACAAAAGGGCGGCTGGATCTTCGTACATAATCAGTCTTTTGAGAATCACGGGTCTTTTCACCCCGGTCTTTTGAGAGGCTTGCGTGGGGATACTTTTTTAGATCCAAAACATAGAGGCCCTTTGGAGAAGTTATTGTCATGTGGCGCTCCCGCCAAAACCTGTTCCTGGATATACCTATGAAAAGGTTTTGGCAGAAGAAAAATCTTTTGCATGTAAAGGAAATGGTTTAAGGTTATGGAATGAAATTGGGATGGACTAATCAGTCTTATTATTAAAACAGTACTAACTTTGTTACTAGGTTTAAACTATTATCCGCCCTAATAAAGTTGACATTTAGTAAAGTGTAACTAACTCATGTGTCAATGTCAATTTGATTAGGGTGGATAGTGGTTTAAACCTAGTATCAAAGTTAATTCTGTTTTTAAATTAAGACGGATTGGTACGAGTGCCCTAGTTTCTGTTCTGTTCTGTTCTGAGTCCGCCCAGCCAGCAGTTACGCTGCAAGAGCTTATGAATGAGGTATACCTTGGTGAGTGCATCATCACGCTCGCAAACCAAGCCCGGTATGTGTACCGTCCTCAGTTCCTCAAACTTGGCGATGCCAAACCTCATTATACCACTCTCATAGTTCGAGAAACCAGTTGGACTCGTAGATAGGGATATAGGAGTGTAGGAGATATTCGCAGTCAGGGATTAGGAGATAGAGGGAGTTGGTAGAACCGACCGAATACTTGCATCAAATCAGTATGGGGAGGATAGATATAATACTTGGTGTGTGATATATACTTGGAAGGAAAATAGACTGCTTTGTTGTTTTATGTCCGACACGTTGCTCTGCAGGTCTTATTTGCAAAATATGTGACTTGTTGACGCCATCTTGTTAATACAGGATTCTGGATTCTGGCTTTTGGAACCTGGCTTCAGGGTTTCATCAACCGGTCTTCATTATCTTGACGATGTCGGTGATGGAGGTCTGGGTCTTTTGCGACATCTATTTCTTCGAAGTGTCGATTGTAGGCCATCTCGGGCGGTCAGTTGGTTTGGTGTGTCTTCTTCAGATTCTATGTCAGTTTCTGTGTCCGTTTCTGACATTTCATAGATTTTTTCCGCTTCTTTTTTTACGAGGGTTCGATTTTCTGCAATTTCCATCCATTCTGCTTTTGTTTTGTACGTGTAGTGGCAGATATCGTGGTTGAGGGAGTCCTCCCAAGTGTAGATAGGTCGTCCAACTTTCTTCTTGGCTTCTCTGAGTTTGTAAATTGCACGAAGTAGGTGTGGGATCGGGCGTCTCAGTATATGACCGTAATATGATATTCTACGTACCTTTATTATTTTGGATATAGTTTTTCCCTTCAAGATTTCTTTTATCTTTTGTTTTGGTGTGTTCTTGGCGACGTCCAGAAATCCTCGAAGTATTTGGCGTTCGTATTTTCTAAGTCTAGACCGATTTTCTTTTGTTAAAGCAGAAACATTCAAAGCATATGTCATGCACGGCATAATTACCATTTTGTACATCAACACCGCAATGCTCCACTCTATTTCATTCTTTTGTATAAATGGTAATAAAAATTTGGAATTTTTTATTGCTTTGACACAACGGGTTTTGTTTGATAGTTGATTTCCGGTTTTGTGTAGCTGAAATGTATGTGCCTCTTGCCTAAGTACTTTATTTCTGCCATAGGTTTAATTATGGCTCCTCCAAGTATTCTGCTTGGCTGTTCTTCAACCGGTGGACCAAATGGGTCTCGAATAATCAGTTTTGTTTTACTCCCATTTATGGTGAGACCAACTGAATGGAGAAGTTCTTTCATTTTAGTAATGATTTGATCTATTACTTCTATTTCTTCCCCGATCAGAATTATGTCATCTGCGAAAGACCATATCATGGGCAGGGTTATTTCTAAGTCCTGGTCGAGTCTCACCGCGTCTTCTTCTTCCTCCAGCGTTCTAAGCACCTCGTCGATAATTATTGTGAATAGTCTTGGAGATAGGGGGCAGCCTTGTTTAACGCCTTTGCCCTTGCTGATAGTTTCCGAATTTTGTCCGCACCATGATATGAAAGTTTCGTCATTTATACATGCTTTGATAATCCTATTAGTGAGAGGTATATCTACTTTGGTTAGCAGTACATCTTTAAGTGCTTCTAAGTTGACATTATCGAAAGCTCTTTCCAGGTCAAGGGCCACGACGTAAATAACTGCTCCTTCCCTCCATTTAATATCTAAAACGCGTCGAAGTGTAAAAATATGATCCTCAGTTGATCGGTTATTTAGGAATGCCGCTTGATAATTTCCTAAAGTGCTGATAGCCGCGTCTAGCTTTTCTAATAAGAAATTCGCGTAGATTCGATATCCTACATTACAAATCGATATTTTCCTGAAATCATTTATATTTTTTGGGTGCGGTAGTTTTGGAATAGGGACTTGCTTAGTGAGACGCCACTCCTTAGGGACTTCATTTTTGAGCCATATCATAGCCATAGTCTTAGTGAGTTCCTCTAAGAATGCCATTGGAGCTGCCTTGTATAGTTCGGGTACAACGTGACGTGATCGGTTCCTGGCACAGTGTCATTTTTCATGCGCTGTATAATATTCCCAATATTTTCGATGTTAGGGGGCTCCATCTTTGTTAAGTCAAGACCTGTTTCGTCCGCGGTGGTAACGTGTCGCCCTTCACTTTGTTTAACGTCTGCAATCCAGTTAGACATTGGAATGTAGTGTTTGGATTGAGTTCGCGCAAAATTTCTTTTATGATTTCTAAGAAATTTATAAGTTATTTTCATACGTAGTGATTTATGTGTCTTGCTTAGACCTTGAAAGAAAATTTTTGTTTTATGAGCTTCCTCCTTTTCCAAGATGGTTTTTAGTTTTTGTCGAGCTTTAGTTAAATTTTGTTTTAAGTTTTTGTCTTGGGGATATTTAGATTTTTGGAATAACGCCTTTTGGAAGTTTGCTAAAGCCACTCTGGTTTCTTTTGAATTAGCAATAGGTTTTTGTAGTGCTTTATGTGCAGCATCTTTCAAGATGTTATTTAGGGTGTCCCATTTAAGTGTATTATCGTTCTTGTCAGTCAGATTCTTATTTACGTTATGTTCTCTTTTAGCCAATTGGATTCTTTCTTTTATCGCGTTCTGGTAGATAATCAAATTCTTTTTATTTTGTAGGAGCTCGTAATCATAATTTTTATGATTATATTGTCTTTTTTTGAGTTGGCAATTTTGATTGTTTTTCGGGTAGCCCGTTTTTTCTGCGAAAGACGACATTCGTATTTTTTCCCATATCAGTTTATGATCGGATTTAACTTTTAGGTCTTTTTCACCAATTATATTATGGAAAAATACGTCCCTTTTTGTACCGGTGATAATATGGTCGACTTGCGATTGTTTTGTTCCCCGTGACCATGTGGTCTTACAAGTGATTCTGCCCCATGTACTGTTTACTTTTAATTTGTGTTGCTGTATTAGATTGAGCAAAAGGTTTCCGTTAGTGTTTGATGTGCTATGGTACAGATTTTTTCCGATTAATTTTTTAAATGTCTCGATTTTGAGCCCTAATTCGTGTACATCCTCCCTACCTATATGAGCGTTTAAATCGCCCATAATAATTAAAAAGGCATTGCTTGGTGTGTTCCTAATAAGATTTCCTATTTGTAAGAAACGGGATGCCGATTCTGACGGGATATGCGTGTTAATGACGAAAAGATTTATAGGGTCATTGACATTGGCAATTTTTATCTTTAAGTTTATTGCCAGTACGTCCCGGCTTTCGCGGTATGTGTGTATTAAATCGTAGTCAATTGTTTTGTTAATTAAGATGGCAATGCCTCGATATTCCTTAGCACTTTTACCTCCTCCTAATATCCAGTTGTAGTGCTTTGATTTATAGTTTCCTGTAGCCATGTGAGTTTCTTGTAGTCCTGCAATGGTTATGTTGCGTTCTGAAAGGAGTTTATCTATATTTGTCTTATCGTGTGGCGTTGCGCACCCCAAAACATTCCAAGTGGCTATTGATAGAGCTTCGCATGGCCTAGGTGCAAGTTTAGGTAGTTTGTGTGTTCTAATGGGTGAACGTCGCCCTTTTGTGCAAATGAAGTTGTGTGGAGTACTTTCGGACTCTGTTGAAAGTGAATTATGTACTTTGGTGGTGTCTTGCGAGAGTTGCGGGGCCTCTGAGATCCCGTCAAGTTCTTTGATTATTTTATGGCCTCCCGTGTTGTTTTCTGTATTATGTAATAGTTGTAATTGAGATGTTTCGAAGTTAATTATACTGTCGTAGTGACTGTTCTCGAAGTATAAATGGATGTTGGCCACTGCGTTATCTGATGGATGATATACAATTGGATTCCTATTTTGCCCATATACGTGAACGTTTATCACATAATATTCCGCTGCTGCTATGAGGATGTCCTCTCCTCCCCAGAAGCCATCCTCAAATTGTTTTTCTGCATATCTGTTGATACGTTCATCTAATGTCATACTACTATTTGGACTAGACAGGCTAGTGCAGTCTAAGACGTTATTCTGTAGCGCTAGGTTAATGTTAGCCACATGTTTGTTGTTTTTAACATAAGAGGCTAAGTCACGTCGTATCATGTGGTGGTCGAAGGTTAGCCCAAAAACGTTGTTAATCTGGTCTGCTAAGGCTCTAAACAAGCAATTACCATCTCCCGCCATTTTTCGGACTGTAATGTTTAGGTTTGTATTCATTCTGTGCAGCTGTTTTATTACTTTATGTATTGTCTTATTTAAGGCTATTCAAGTTATCGGTTGTTGGGGAATTTATTGCAGGAAGTTTCTATTTAACTGATTTTTACAAACTTTTGTAGTTAATGTTATCTTATTTTGGGCAATTCCCGTTCATAATATTTTAGTGTGCTGTAAGTCACTAAGCCTGTAATTGTTTTATTTGTGTATAAAAGTTTAATAACTTTGTTAGAAGTATATTACGTGGCTATTATTTTATTGTATGTTCCGAGATCTTTGTACTATTCAAAATTCTACTAAAAAGGTTGTTGTATTGTTACTGTCGACAAAATGTCCTTTGTTTATATTTCGAGTAGGTAATGGCTTAGGATGGTATGGCTGGCAGATGTTTTACGAAACATGTACCGACTAGTAACATGCCGTGTGAAAGCGCGGTTGTTTGATTTTATTTATTGGCTCTGGAGAAAGGGCCTTTGGTTGTGGATGCAATTTTTGGTTTGTGGAATTTCCGTAGGCGATTTTTCTAGTATTGGTTCAATTGTTTTCCAAAGAGTATTATTTCAGATATTTATCGGGATTATA
This sequence comes from Acrobasis consociella, assembly GCA_963555685.1. NCBI lineage: Eukaryota > Metazoa > Arthropoda > Insecta > Lepidoptera > Pyralidae > Acrobasis > Acrobasis consociella. The sequence continues at coordinate 6,432,544 of OY743132.1, read as the reverse complement.
AGCAACTTTTTAAGTTTTATTTTCGGAATGGTTGTTTAATATATTTCCTAGGTGTTGATGTTTTAGATTTAGATGTTGCGTTATTGATTCTATAATTAACGTTAATGCACTGCTTAGTTTTCCTACCAGTTTAGACTTCCAAGTTATTTGGGGTACATATTTTAATACTAATAATATCTATAAATTTATGTTGATTTCTTATTTAAGATTTTATGGTTTTACACTAACAGTGATATGATACGACGGAGGCACTGCTGTTAATTATTTTACAAGGGGACAGTTTAATTTAAAACCGGTATTATGGATGTGTTTTATTACTTTTCAGGCTACAATAGGCTGGTTGTTGATTAGCATTTCAGGTTGTCTTTACGTGTAAAATATAATATACAGATTAATTAAGATACAGATATAGCGAAATTAATATGAAGTCGGCTTACAAAATAACGTTTTTTTTTTTGTTTTTTCCTTTTTCGTGAGCTCAATAGTGATATTTGAAGCTGTTTCGTGTAAGCTAGATCTTACTATTTTGTAACTATCGCCGATTTTTCCAAATTCTTTTATTAGGTATCTTTTTTAATCTAGAGATACGGTTGGTTAATTTTTTAGCTTGGCTAGATAGGCGAGCATCAGTTTATTCGGAATCCCGTACATAAATTTATCAAAGAATGTTAAATACAGTGCCACCGCGTTTTACCACGTTATCAACTTTTCTATGTAGATTAATTTATGAAAAAGCATTAAGTTTTTCTCAAAGAAAATGTTTACTGGGTATTTAGGATAAACGAAAGTACAGCGGGTTGCTTTGAAAAAAGTGAAGTTGTGGCATTAGCACGATTATTTTAGTTATCAGATAATGATGAAATATATTTAGGGCCTTCCTTAGTGCTGCATGTGTTGTTCAGGTCGCTGCTAACTAGCGCAGTAATATAATTACTTTAGTTACGATATTGAAATTATTATAAATTATTTTTTATTTATTTAAGCACGAAAGGGGGACAAAGAGAAGGCTAGCTTAGAAAAACAGTAATAGTTAACACAGCACAAATAAAATAAAATAATGAAAATGGATTGATCGCACTGAGTTCAAAAATAATAAAAACAAAAAAAAATTAAATAAAAGATAAAAAAAATAAAATGGATTGATCTCACAGAGTTCACGTCGGTAGAGTCGGTAGAGCTAAATCTGCGTTGTTGTATTCACTATTTGCTTCTGAATAGGTATGTAGAACTACACAATACACAACACTGTCAAATATGCGCGCACGCACAGAATAAATGACTTGAACCGCGTTTTTCTCGGATATCGGCGAGATCCGTTACGGGTTTTACGATTGGGAAAAAGGTCTCGGCCGGTAGGCAACGCACGGATCAGGACGTCCGTTCGGTAAGACGGTCGGAACGGAACTCCAAGACGGATTGGTACGAGTGCCCTAGTTTTAGTAAAAACTCTCTAAAGTTAGGGTCTTTTAATTTTAAAATAAATACAAATGATTCCTTGTGCTCACTCAATTCTCAAGTCAAGCAAACACCTCATAAAGAACATAAGTGCTAAATATGGAGTCTCTAGGCCTGTGGGCTGTGCGTTGATATGTCAGTCAGTCAGTCATTCAGTTTCTTTTTTTATATATTTACTTTGTTTTTTTTTTATCGACTGATGTGTTAGTTAGATCATGTGAACTGATTGCGAATTTGACTAGACTAGATCCTTAGCTAACACATTTATATATTTTTAGGTTTTAAAACACTATTTCCTATGTCTCAAACGGTTTAAAAAACTCAAAAACTCGGCCTACCAACCCTTAATACTTATCTTACAACGTGAGTACTACCCTAGTTTTTAGAGTAGCAAAAAAAGTACTTATTTATATTTTCTTTATTTATTGTCATAATCTTTGTCTTTCCTCATTTCTTTTAACAGGTTTTTACATGCCCCGTCATCTGAAAATAAATAATTAAATTTTTAACAAAAAAAAAAACAACCGACTTCAATTTTTTTTCAGGAGTTTCTTCCATATCTCCAATGTTCTTTACGGGAGTAAGGGCTTTCAAATAAAAAAAGAACCATCAAAATCGGTCCACGGTTGCCGAAGATATCGCGTCACATACATACAAAAAATAAATAAAAAAAACATACAATCGAATTGATAACCTCCTCCTTTTTTGAAGTCGGTTAAAAATATTAGTAACATATTCTCTTTGTTTATTTAAGTACATATGTTAGGATTTTATGATATAAGTACTAGCAGTGTGCGTGGGCTCCGCTTCCCGTGAGAATTTCGGGATAAAAAAGATTTCGATGTCATACCAGAATAGACTATATCATCATTGCGTATAGCTCATTGTCGCTTGACACTGGCAACGCAGACACGTGGCTACGTACCGCATCAGAGTAAAGGGAGGTTACTCTACAAGCAGTACGCAAGACGGACGTTACTGCGTATACGCGTTTTAATATCAAGTCACATTGAGCACTAACGTATGATGATAAAGTTTAATTTGGTTTGACATAGAAATAGACACTATCAAACGACCGTATTATTTTATGTAACCCCAAGGTTGTCTTTAGCATGGTAGAATAAAATAAGGTATTCTCTGTCCGAGAACGAACTTGACTACGTCACGAAAGTGTTGCCACTGATTGTTCTTTTCAGTAAATTTAAGGACTTTCTCAATTAGTTCATTAATATTAAATAAAATGTTAAGTAACTTAGCTATTAAGAATCTCGCGATTCTCGCGTCATTCATCAATTCAAAATTTTATAAATTGATAAAATGGATTATTAATTTGAAATTGGTATATAAAGTTCAAAAATGCATTACGCTCGGGTAATTCAATTTCACACAGAGGCAACATATTACACTGATGACGTAGTCAAGTTCTTCCTACGTCATCAGCTGTCACGGAGAGAGAATACCTTATTTTATTCTACCATGGTCTTTAGTAAACCTTACCCATGACATCGAGGCCGTCTTTCACTGAGGAGTGCCGGTTCCGGCACCGGATGAACGCCAGCACCGGATCTCCATCGTCTCGGTCAAACACCTGATCACAAACACGTATAAATAATTGGCCAAGTGCGTGTCGGGCCACGCGCAGTGTAGGGTTCCGTAATTGCGAATACTAATTTTGAGTTCTAGCCATTAAAAATGTCTAAAAATTAATTTTCTGTTGAATTTGTATGAAATTTTCCTTTTCCGAGTACATTTTATAAGTTGATCGCTTATAACTTTACTCTACTTAACTTCAAACTTTGTTATATGTGCTATTGCTGTGAATTGTTTCACGTGTATATAACCGTTTAGCAGATAGAGTTAGGGGACGTTTAGCAGACAGACAGACAGACAGACATGGCGAAACTATAAGGGTTCCTTGTTTTCTACGGAACCCTAAAAAGAAAGAAAAGACAATGGGCCCGTAACCTGTGGTTTGTTTTACAGTTTGTGGGACTAGTGCGCTTTTTTTCTTTAAAATCATCTCCAGACAGAAAAACCAAAATTCAAGTTCTGACGCGAGCAAATTAAACCATATCGCTAACGACATTGAGTAGATATTTCTTTGAATTTCTCTGAGTAAGACTTCTGTGCGTTAGTACCTACTAGTACTTTTCTGTGGTTATACAACGTAAAAATGATACTAACCTTGCCATCGGGCTCCAAGTTAATGTTTTTGGTCTCTGCGTCGGTCGTCAGAAGCGGTGACGTGAAGACACACGAGTTGCGGGATACCAGCTCCATTTCTGTAAATATTTAGCGTCATGAAGTTGACAGTTGACACTGATAAAAGAAGTGATGTAGTGTACACACATACCGTCTTAGTATCCGACCAAATCAAGTTGACATTTTCAGATGAGACAGTAGTATATTACTAGATGTCCACTTGATTTAGTCGAATAATGGTTTAAACCTAGTAACAAAGTTAGACTGCGTTTTATAATAAGGTTTAAATTATTATACTCGTATAAGGTCTAAAAAATATACCTATTCTTCTGAACAATTTTTCCCCAAGGAACATACGTCTAGATTTGAAAAATATTTTTTTGGCTTAAATAAGGAGTTCAAAAATTACTTTTCATATTGCGATTTATGTTTTTTTGGAGAAAGTTGTTCAATGTCACGGACTGAATTCACCCTTAAAATAGTTTCAGTATATTTTGTTACACCTTATATAATAACTAGCTGATGCCCGCGACTTCGTTCGCATGGACTATTGAGATGTAAGATCTTTCAAGTTGGATCAAATTGCACATTGTGGGCAAATCAGATTTACAATCGGTTCAAACAACGTGACACGTAATTTTGATATATGTTACGGCTAAAACCCGAAATGCGGCTACGCCTAGGTTTAGCTGGCTAGAACTAGGTGCAGCTGATCTCAGATGGCTACACTTAGGTGTATCCTACTTATCTTCGGCTAGAACTAGGCCGCATTTCGGGTTTTAAAGATTTGAGTCATATTCTAAAGTGAGTCCGTATTTTAAAGACGGAACGTGCGTATATCTTACTCAATTTACACTGCGGCGGAATCGAAGCGAAGCGACGAAATTCAGTTTGATTGACATGAAGTTCATTATGCTATGACCCTTACTCTCCGTTTGTTGCCCACAGTTGAACATCCTGACATGGCACGCGCTGAGGAATGTCTTGAACACCCCGTGGTCGCACTTGGCGCAGACCAGCCTGACCCGGCTCGGGCAGCGGCTCGGGCAGTCGCCTCTGAACTTGTCGGCGTAATCTGAAATTTCGGTATTTCACTTGTTGAAGTGAAAACTTCTTTAGCGGCGTTGTGCACTTTTTTCGAAATGGGTAAAAAATCTAAAACTCGCGTCAGGACACGTGACCCTGATCGAAAATTCGTAAGACGGCGCAGGGCGCTTGCGCGAATGTTCGTGTGTGTTTATGTTACAGCGTGCTAATAAAATGTCATGTTTGTGTACGATAGCCCAATAAATAAATATTGTATTCTACCACATAAATGAGAGTACTTTTATACTGATAATTAAAGCAATTCGTGCAAAATTATTCCCTAACCATTCCAAAATATCAAAAATGCACAACGTTAATATTCAAGTTTTCACTTCTGCCGGCACTCCCAGAGTGCAACCCGTCGTTTTTTTTTCCCTTATCCGGTCAAGACCCGGACGACATTAATAAATATCCACGTCCACTGTCTTACTAATGTGTGGTATTGATGGTAAAGGAACGGTTACATATAAAAAAAGAAACATAACACGAAACTGAGAACAAAAAAACACAATAGACATTGGTCACTCAAGGATGTGTCACCTTTGCGCATTGCCTGACGTCTATTATTTTTGGCACGATATGTGTCCTTTAGTCGCCTCTTACGACACGTCAGCTCCACACATCATCAACAGGTAATTATAATAATAATATAATAGCCTTTTATTCAGATCCATATTACAATTATATGAAAAAATATTTTAAAAACTTAATTTAATGTAATCCTTAATCTAGTCTCTTATTTGGTTTTTACTTATTTTCTGCAGATCTGTTTGCCAGTCGACAAAGGCCTCCTCCAACCTTTTCCATTCATGTCTTTCTTGAGCCACTCTGTTCCATATGACGTCTAATGTCGTCATCCCATCTTTTTTGTGGTCTACCTCTTTTCCTTTTGCCTTCTCTAGAATACCATCGTGTCACCATTTTACTCTATTTGTCTTTTCCTCTTATCATATGCCCTGCCCATCGCCATTTAATTAGGTGATTGGAATACTTACCAGTTCCACCCAAAAAGTCTTCATTTTCACTGTTTGGTTGTTCTTTGTCTGAAATTGAAATGATTAAATTTGTAATGGAAGGTATAGCTTCTAGTACTTCGGTGCCAAGGTCGGATCCAGGATGTATTTCTGGGAGGGGCACAAGGGGTGGACGGGAACATCAACCGTAACGTACCGCTTTCCCAAATGTGAATTTATCATCTTTCATTTGCAAGTGCGTGAAAGGGATGCAATGACACAATTCGCAATTCTATCAAGAAATAGACAAGGGTTTATTTCATGTTCTTTGTGGTATTTTATAAACCTATTTTAAATCTGAAAATGTGATTTGCTTCTAAGTATGTACTGTAATGAAATCTCTACAGTACACAAATTAACATAGCGTCTTTGGAGGTACGCGTTCAGGTCCGATGCACGTACAGATAAACATCTAAGACCCAGGTCAAACTGAAAAAGATCATTTTCCATCTTGATGTGACTGGGGATCGAACCGGGGACCTAGTCACAGCCTGGCATGTGACTAGGCCACGGACCTCCATGTTGTACTCTGCCGCAACGCGTTGCGGCAGTGTACAACATGGACCTCCGTGGAGGTAGATCTATTGTATTTTATAACCCTACCGACAAAAATGTTTAAAAACTTTCTGATAATCTTCTTATGTCCTTACCTTCTCCTTTTGGCTTCCTAGGCTCTTCGGCGGCTCCATCTGAAGATTTTGTATATACATCATTAATATGTTATTTTTATGTAATCCATAGGTAAAATATTGTATTGTACCGATATTTCACTTTGAATGCTCGCCACAAAGGGAAGATCTTCCCGCCAAGTGTGGGGTTCGTCGGAGGTTGAATACAAGGTGCAAGGGACATTCCCGTAATAAATCAAACCACGGACTATACTAGAACACTGTAGTATAATGGAATTGAATAACAGTCAAAGAACAAAAAAGGCACTTCCATACAAAAGTGTGCAGCCGCTTGCGCAGTTTGATTTGGGCGGATAATGGTTTAAACCTAGTAACAAAGTTAGTTCTGTTTTATTTATAATAAAACTGTTGTTTAGGCAGGTAGAGGTAGTTGCTCTAGTTTGGTTAGGACATTGTAGGCTGATCACTTGATTGTCTGATAAGTAAGATGATCCGTGCTTCGGAAGGCACGTTAAGCCGTCGGTCCCGGTCACTGTCTTTGACTTTGGACGTTACCTAAAACCATGTCAAAGGCCTTTAAGGCGGTTTAAAAACTGACACTAGTTAGTCATTAACACACACTATTGAGGCTTACGATAAGCCGTCTAAGTGGCCTAGTACTGGGCTGATCAAATATAAAAGTAAAAATCCATCTACACCCAAAGAAGAAGAACGCTTTTGGAGTAAGCCAGGACCGCAATGGCGCAGTTGTGTGAAAACTACCTAAACAACGGTTTTATTATAAAAACAGGACTAACTTTGTTACTAGGTTTAAACCACTATCCACCCAAATCAAGTTGACATTGACATATGAGTTAGTTTCACTTTATTAAATGTCAACTTGATTTGGGCGGATAGTGGTTTAAACCTAGTAACAAAGTTAGTCTGGGTTTTGTAATAAGACGGATATTGTTTGTTTGTTTTTCGTGTGTGTAAGTGGCCAAAATCAGATCTGGGATCACATTTTTCAGGCTGCCTAAAGGCTAGTCTAACAACTGTGACAACTAACAACACTAAACAGCCTAACCTCCTGACAGCCAGAAGCTGTGACAACTAACAACACTAAACAGCCTAACCTCCTGACAGCCAGAAGCTGTGACAACTAACAACACTAAACAGCCTAACCTCCTGACAGCCAGGACCAACGGCTTATAGCCTTCCGAAGCACGGAGGAGCTCGAGAAATTTTTATGCCACTTGTGGTCACCCATCCAAGTGCGGACCACGCTCGGCGTCGCTTTACTTGCGAAAGCGCTAGCAATGCGCACTCCCACTGGGCTACCGAGCGTCTCAGTGAACTTGCCACTAAAACGCGGACACGCAGCAACGTCCGACTTGCATACCGCTTTTGGAGTAACCCCCTAGGGCTTCTAGTGGCGCTCGTGTAAAAACTACCTAACTCTTTGAGATCCGCCATACTAGACACAATAGTAAAACAATGGAAGTCGGGAGGAATATCTCCCAGTGACAGAGTAGGAGCGAATATTTACCATCGGCGTCATGTTTGTCGTCGGAGATAGAATCCGCTCTGACGTCGCTGCCAGAGCCGGCGTCGGCCTTCGCGTCGACGTCGGCTTTGACGTCGGATTCGGCGCTCGCTTTGGCATCACCATCATCTGCTGCACTTCCGATATCTATTTGAAGTATTTTTTTATGCAATATTTTTTATTATCATTATGCTCGTATACAATTAAAATTAAACTAAATAAATGTAAATATATAAATTTATAGGGACAAATTACACTGATTGAGCTAGCCCCAAAGTAAGTTTGAGACTTGTAATAGGAACAAACAATACAAAAATTAAATTAAATTACTTAAATTAATTAAATCTAAATTAAAAATTAAAACAATAAAATAAAAGGAAATAAATACGAAAAATTTCCTCAAATGCATCTGATCGAGGCAAAGTACCCAGTTTTTTTATTCAATGCAAGATAATTGGGTAAATGACTGAGTTAAAATTAAATTATTCAGTACAGTTCATAATATAAAATATCACAAATTAGTGTCACTTTCATTGATATTATCAATTTTCATTTTTCAACATAATTTTAGATTTTGCTGTATGGTTTCCGGCAGGGTAGAATAGGGCCACTCCAAGTCCTCCCGTGGATGTCGTAGAAGGCGACTTAGGAATACAAGCTGAACAAAGCTTATAAATATCAATGAGACCTCTCCAACCCGTCCGGCCAGCGAGGAGAGTGTAGGCCATGTCCTGTCTTCTCTGACCAAGTATGGCTCTGGTACTACACAGAGGGTCGTGCTCCTGCAGTGGAGACAGAAAGACCTGATGATGACGAATGCAATAAAACTATATTTTTTCATGTGCATGCCGTATGGCAGTATGAAAAAAAATGGCGCAGGCCCATTGTGGTGTGGGTCACTAGACAGCAGCCTACGTAGCCCGTTATTAAATCGGGCCCAGCCACTATAGTTTTTAAAGTCAAGTTTATCGGTCCTCGACTGTACCTAATTTAAGTATGACATGGGCACAGGTATGGCACTTCATAGAAACGGAGTAACAAATATACCTAGTACTTACTACTACAAACTAAACAATATATCTGTCCACACGTCAAATGTGTGAGATAAACAATCAGGGTCGCCCCCACAGAATTTGTTGTTTTGCTTATACCTGTTTTCATCACTCGGTAATTAATAAAATTTACGTTCTTTATTGTTTTCCGTGGATAAACAATGATAATGTGCGCAGTTTCTCACCATTACGATTCAATAATCCTAAGTGACTCGCGTAACGTCAACGTGCGACTAGATGCGGGGACTCCAGATTGCGGGGGACGGTGCGAGTTTCCGTTCTGTATGTTATATTATACCTATTATTAATTCTGTGACATGGGTATGTTTGTAGTACTTATTTTACTTACCTGTCATACGTGCCCCTCCAAGTGTAATTTCTATTCCTAAAATTGAAGGAAATCTCATGAAACAGTGAAAATGGGTAAGTATTAGGTATTTATTATACACGGGAACGACAGCACTATCGGAAAAGTTTACTTCTTTTACTTTTTACAAATCGGTGCGATTTTAAAATCTAACCACAGATTACTAATAATACAAAGTAACAGATCCTTCAGTTTCCTACAAAACGAAAAATACTTACGCTTTATTTAACTAAACTTAGACTAAACGAGAAAAAATAAATATCCGTCTTACGCAGACTAAATTTGTTTCTCAGTTTAAACTTTTATCCGACCAAATCAAGTTGACATTTTCAGATGAGACAATGGCATATTACTGAATAAAATAAAATAAATAAAAATAAATAAATAAATATATAGGGACAAATTACACTGATTGAGCTAGCCCTAAGGTAAGTTCGAGACTTGTGTTATAGGATACTAACTCAACGATACTATATTTCATAACAAATACATATATAGATAAACATCCAAGACCCAGGAAAAATTGAAAAAGGCCATTTTCCAACTTGCCCTGGCTGGGGATCGAACCCAGGACCTCCGGGTTGGCGGTCTAGCGTGTTGACCATTACGCCATGGAGGTCGTCAATGTCAACTTGATTTGGTTCAATAATGGTTTAAACGTAGTAACAAAGTTGGTCTGCGTTTTGTAATAACGGTATGGTTTTGACTCAACGCAGCGTTTCGAGTGAACTCAGCGCGCAACGTCTGATAACAGTGGCGGGCTGCGGATACATTTACGGTCAGACGTGCCATTTTTTTAAAAAACGGAGTCACCTAAACGAACGGTTTTATTATACAAAAACTGACATTGGTGCAAATTACACCGCCACCTTGTATATGTCCTTTGTATGCAGACTGGGAAGAACCACTTGCTCTTCCTGATTTTGACTCTGAATCTAGAGTTAACTAAGTTCCTAATATTTATAAATGTCTATTATTGAATATTAAGAAGCTCAGATTGATCTCTAAACTGTGAATGATCAGTGTTAAAAGTTAGTTTCGTTAAAATTTATATACGACGTAGAAGAAATATAAATCGAACCATCGCCTATATACTAAATCACTTTAGCATAATGATAATAAAATAACAGCAAAAAATAATATTATTAGCTTTACTTATACTTCATTTGGTTAGGTATTTAAATATATTGTACTGGACAGTTTGGTCTCAGTACATGTAGATGTTGCAGATGTCAGGTGGACACGGTTAGTTCGGGATGTTGGGTGCAGGTGTCAAGGACGTCAATAATTAAAACCCGACCGATACCACGGAATGCGTTTATTGCACTAATACGACATAAATTGTAAAGTACTTAATATGTAGGTTACACGCGCCGGCCTGCGTGACGTCAAAGTGTCATAGACCTAATGTAATACTGTACGCTAGCTCGTACATATTTCCAACCACAAGAACAAAGGCAAAAGTATCAAAACTTATAAAAAAAAAACTTAAATATTTCATTCTTAAATAACAAAGCGCATGTAAATTTTATAAACAATTTACCGTAATAGCAAAATAAAAGTATAAAAATATAAAATTGTATATAAAAAGTCAGCAAAATGAAGTAGGTAAATAATTAACTACACAAATTTAAGTCACTACTACTAGCATTTAAATTAAAATGATTTTTTCTTGGAATAGTAGGAGACGTCGCGGTATCTACACTCGCAACGGAACGTCGTGATGGAGGTGTCGTCCTTGGGAGCGGCGAAAAAGAAGGCGACGCAGACTCTATCGCTGGCCCGAACGAAGTCTCATTCGTCGTGGCAGCAGTGTCATGGTTGTGGTCATTAGGTTTCCATCGTGTACACCATCTTTGTTTCAAGGTGGAATATGCAAGGGTGATCAACACAAATGTCATAACAAGTAGAACAGAATAAATAATAATGTAATGTGTAGAGTCATTGTTGTCAAATTTCTCCAGTTCTTGTTGTTTCAAATCTTGTGCATTCTGTTTTATCGACGTAAATAATTGCTCATGATTTTCAGCTTTGAAAGTAACAGGAAGGGATACGTTCATAAACTCGTTCAACGTAGATACAGTAGGTACGTTTATATCAATTGCCGGCTGCATGTATATCTGGTTTGCATAGTCATGTTGACCGTAAATTATAAAGGTTTCACCTTTAATAGAGCAACCAGGTTCCAGAGTTATCAATCCGTTTTCACGTAAATGTTTTGTCGTTACGTCATTTGAACATATGATTCGTATAGAACACTCGGTGCAACATGAATACAGCCAGGTGTCACGAGTGTGTAACTTGATCCATCGATCGGAACATGCTTTGACTTCTGCCCGACAATATGTTTTGTTTTCATTGCTGATTAGCAGTTTCATATCACATAATGATTCTCCAATTCGCATTGTATATACAGGATGGTTTAATGGGCATAACATCTGTTTATGTGTATGTCTTATGCAGGTGTTTATGTCGTATTCAGTCATAGGTACTATTGTATCCTTTTTCACATTGACGGCGAGATACTTTGTCTCCGTTGTTGTGAAAATGGCGGTGTCTCCTCTTATTTGAGGGATGTCAATAACAGCATCCAATTCGAACTGATCTCTGTTCAGCAAAGGAATCTTTATTTCCATTATCAGAAATCTTTTCGTCACTTTTGCTTGAACGTGCAAGAGACCGTACAAGTCTCGAAAATTGTCAGTTGGCACAACAACATCATCCTGTAAATGACCTGATATTACGTTTAATTGCTGTTGAAGATCTTCCGGACTTAACAGGTGTATATTTAAGCGGCCATGGTAAATGTCCGTCACGATGTCAAGCAATGTGTCTTGGGTTCGGCGAAGATTGGAAATAATGACGTCAGCAGATATCAAGGAAGACAGAATGTGAAAGGCATTTAGAGCGTTTTGGTTAATTTTTCCAACTTGATTTATTTCTGCGGACATAACTTGCAAGTGCTTGGAGATTTGTTCAAATTGTGTGTTCATTATATGTTCGTTTCTTTTCAGGATATTATTTTCCGCTTCAATCAGTGACGTTTGGTTTTTAAATAAGGTAAGGAGGTGATCTTCTCTCGTTTTCATTGTTTCAATATCCTGTTCATATCTTTGAGCAAATTTGTCATCCAATACACCAAACAACGTATTCGCCAAGTAGCCAACCCCGTTGATCAAGCCTCTTTTTTTTCGTTGCAGGATGTGGTGTTGGTTCGATAGCAACTCGTTATAATGGCGTAGTTCATCGATCTCGTGTTCGAGTTGCGTAACTATGGGCGCGCATGAGTGGTCATTATCGCAGGTTTTCTTTATCATGTCAATATATTTTTCTACTGCAGTGATACTCTGCCAGTAGGTCGTCATATTATAGTAGGCAATCAGTTTCCATTGATCCTGGATGATGCGTACGTCAACAATTTTGTCAAAAAACAATGTTTTGGTATTATTCACTCGTTTGATGGTAGCGTCGGCTCTAATACCGGGTATTAAAAACATTAGTAATAGTAATACTATGTTCGTCAATGTTGTTCGTTTGCCATTGTTTTTTCTCAACCTTCTTGGCGTCAAGTTGTCATCTTTCTTTGTTTCGTCGTAAACGTCTTCGTTTGACGTAAGCTTTGGTGAGTCATGGTTGATTGGCAATGGAATCAGCTTGATTATAGGGCGTTTAAGTTGTCCATTCTTTGTTCGCAGGGTGACGACTCTGATGTGGCCGTCTTTACCGGGATGAACATCAATCACTCGTCCCATGGCCCATTTCGTTGGAGGAAGGTTCTCTTCCTTGATCAGGACAATGTCATTCGCTTTTAGATTTTCTCTAGGTTGCTTCCACTTCGAACGAGTTTGCAGGTGTTGTAAATAGTCAGAAGACCATTTCTTCCAAAAATCACGATGCATCCTTTCAGTGAGTTGCCATCTCGTTTTGATGCATCGGGTGTCAACGTTAGCCATCGGAGGGGACAGCAGTGGTCCTCCTACAAGAAAGTGGCCTGGAGTCAGGTAGCTGTCTTCTTCATTTTCCGTCAGAGCGCATAAGGGTCGAGAGTTCAGACATGCCTCGATCTGGCAGAGTATCGTGGTGAACTCTTCAAAAGTCAGTTTTTGCTCGCCCAACACACGTTTCAGGTGGTGTTTTGTGCTCTTCACCGCGGCTTCCCACAATCCGCCAGCGCTGGGCCAAGCAGGGGCATTCAGATGCCAAGTCACTCCCATCTCTGCTACGTCAGATAATAGGTCATGGTTGATAGTTTGTAGCACTTCTTTGTATTCCTTTTTTAAGATGCGTGATGCACCGACAAAGTTAGTCCCGTTATCACTATATACGTGTTTAGGGGTTCCTCTTCTTGCGCACATACGTTTAAAAGCTGCCAGAAATGCCGGAGTGCTCAGATCGGAAACTAGCTCGAGGTGTATCGCCTTAGTCGTGAAGCAAACGAAGACAGCGATGTATCCTCGAGATGTTTTTATTCCCCGTCCTTTGTTTGCTTTCAGCTCTACTTGCCCTGTGAAATCAACGCCAGTGTGGGTATATGGGCGGGACGGTGTCACCCTCGGCCTCGGCAGATCAGCCATTATTTGGTGGTGTTTATGGCTATTAAAACGAACACATTTAACGCAGTTCCTCAGATATTTTTTCACTGTTCGCATACCACCTAGGACCCAGTACTTTTGCCGTAGATATGTCAAAGTCAGACCAGGTCCACCGTGTAATGTTCGCAGATGAGCTTGTTTGACAAGAAGTTCAGTCAGTCTCGAGTCCTTCGGAAGGATCATAGGGTGCTTTGCATTGTCAGTTAGTTTTGAGTGTTCAAGCCTCCCTCCGACTCGTAAGATGTCATTTTTGTCCAAAAAGGGCGTCAGCGTCAATAAGTGGCTTTTAGAATGAACTGTGCCATTTTGTTTTATTTGATTTCTTTCTAATTCAAATTCTTGCATTTGATACGCTCTTATTACAAGTTCATAAGAATATTCGATTTCCTTTGCAGTCAGGTATGATTCACGTTGTCCGTCTAATGAACATCGGCTGGCCGTGTGACGTATGTTTGTTATGAAACGTAATACGCGCGCTATTACTCGCACGGCGTGACTAATAGAGCTATGTTTATTTAATAACTCTTCAAACATAGTATTTGTGCTTTGAACTGCGCATATCTGGATGTCTTTTCGCATCTCCAAATGAGGTAGATCCACTTGTGGGATGTCACTTGAAACTTCGCCTTTAACCCATTTGGGTCCTTCCCACCACAGCGGATGTTCAATCAGCTGTGATATTGTCAAGCCTCTTGTAGCACAGTCGGCGGCATTTTCACTCGAAGTCACGTGACGCCAGCACGATGAAGGTACTACATCTAGAATTTCTTTCGTACGATTTGCGATAAAAGTTTTCCATCGTGAGGGATGGCCTTGGAGCCAACCCAAAACCACCAGGGAGTCAGTCCAGCCATAGATAGGAACGTCAGGTTTTTGTAGAGCTTTCAAAATTTTTTCTATTAATTTTGACAGTAGCAAAGCGCCGCACAGCTCAAGTCGCGGCAAAGTCATAGTATTCTTGCGTGGCGCTACTTTTGTTTTCGCGGCCATAATTCGAACGGTAATTTCGCCTTTGTCATTCTTTGATTTTAGGTAAACCACTCCAGCATAAGCTCGCTCTGAGGCGTCGCAGAATCCGTGTAACTCGATAGATGCATCAGATCCTCACGCAATTTGTCCCATTCATGTTGAACATCTTGTGGGACTTTGTCATCCCATTCCAAAGGCACCAACCAAAGTTTTTGGAATAATAGTTTTGCCCTAATTGTCAGGGGAGCCACCCACCCTAGGGGATCGAAAGTTTTTGAGATGTTAGATAATAGCATTCGTTTTGTACATGGCGATGACTCATCGTACTCGTCAACTGGATGAAATGTAAATATGTCAGTATTGGGATTCCACCGTAACCCGAGCGCCTTCGTTGAGTTAGCATTTTTGAAGTCAATTGTAGTTGGATTTATTTGTTTTGAGGTCAAATTATCAAGTAATTGAGGGCAGTTACTCGACCACTTTCTCAGGTAAATTTTTGCGCCTTGCAGTATTTCGATCAGTTGTTTCTGAACTTCTCTTGCATGCTCAATTGAGTGGCTGCCGCTCAGCAGGTCATCAACGTAAAAGTCATTCCTAAGGACTTCAGCCGCCAGTGGATATCTATTTGCATCGTCAAGTGCTAGTTGCTGCATTGTGCGCATAGCTAAGTATGGTGCGGCTTTCATCCCGTACGTCACAGTGCACAATTGGTATTCCTTAAGAGGATCTTGAGGACTATTTCTCCAAATAATCTTCTGCAGATGTTGTTGGTCAGAATGAAGCAGGATACAACGGTACATCTTTTCGCAGTCTGCAGTATATACATAGCGGTAGGTCCGCCATCTCAGTAACAAAGATTGAATGTCCTGTTGTAACTTAGGACCGCTTTCCATGAGGTCATTTAAACTCTTTCCTGTAGATGTTTTTGAGGAAGCATTGAATACGACGCGAAGCTTGGTGGTAAGTGAGTCCTCTTTGTGTACTCCGTGGTGTGGTAAATAACACATAGGATCCTTGCGTTCAGTGCATTCGCGCATGTGACCTAAATCGATGTACTCTTGTAAAAACTGTCTGTAGCTGTCACGTAGTTTGTCATTCTTCATGAGACGACTCTCCAACTGCTTGAATTGAGACACGGCACGTGCTCTTGAGTGACCGAGGTGCTTCTCGAAGTCCTCCTTCATTGGCAGATGAACTTCATATCGTCCGTCAGGCAACCGTTTAGTCGTTTTGGCGTAGAATTCTTCACAAAAGACTTCTTGTTGCGTCAGTGGTGTGATTTCAGATGTAATTTCTTCTGCCTCCCAGTAATTGGCAATATCTTCAACTCCATTTAGAACAACGTGGCAGTTGACTGTCATCACGGGTCCAGACAAGATCCACCCTAGTTTCGTTTGCTGGGCGATCGGTTCTTGTTGAGAGCCTTTAATTAACCCGTTCATCAAAATTTCTGAATAGACTTTGGCGTCAAGTAATATATCGATTCGCTTAGATATATTATATTCAGGATCCGCAAGTTGAATATGTTGTAAATGTGGATATTTCTTGCAGTCAAATGTATTGTGTGGTAGGCTATTCACTAGTTTTGGCATAACTAGGGCGTCAGTGGTGAAACTGTAGTCGTCATGGATTGAAACGCAATATATTTGAATTTTTCCTCTGCTTTTCTTTGAAGAAATACCCACTCCTGTCACCGAGGCATGTAGGCTTTGGCGAGGCAAGCCTAGAAGTTGTGCGGCAGCTTCAGTTATTAGGGTAGTTTGCGACCCTTGGTCTAACAGTGCTCGCATAGTCAGGTAAGTACCGTCATTAGATCGTACTCTTATTTGTACGGTCGTCAATAATATTTCATCATCCTCGTAAGTCACATTATTTGTCAAGCGTTGCTGACGTTTGATATTCAAGGTCGACGCAGTGGCTGAGGTCGGGTCGTTGCCCGAGTCATGCAACGAGGTATGATGTTCGTCATTGCAAACTTTACATCTCTTGGTAGAATTGCAAATATTTCGCTCGTGAAAGTATAAACAATTTTTGCAAAGCCGATGTTTCGCAATTAACTTTAACTTCGCATCTGTTGTCAAGGCGTCAAATTTGCGACATTGGTAAAGAGCATGACTTGCGTTGCATAAAATGCATTGTGCGTTGATAGAAGTCACGTGAGCTGATTTATGAAATTGAGCCTTATATCCAGTGCCAACGTTTGAGTTTCTTGTAGCCTTGTATGATGTAGGTTGTTTTGTCAGTGCTCCAGATTCCCTCTCTTTCTTGTTCGTCGTCGGTTCAAGCGCAGTAAATTTTGCCTCTAAAAATGACATAAATTCGTCAAACTCTGGGAGCTCGCGTGGCGTCTTGCGGGACTCCTTGTAGTCACTTCGGGTTTCAGGATCGAGTTTCTGGAGCAATAGGTAGACCAACAGTGGATCCCAGGTTGATGTATCCACGCCTAAGTTATGTATCGCGTGAATACATTCCATCGCAGTGTCATGTACGCGTTTAATTTCAGATGATGACTGCTTTTCGATAACACGTTGATTTAGGAATATCTCAATATATTTATTGAACAGAATCTGCATGTTGTTATAGCGGTGATACAAAATTTCCCACGCAGTTTTGTAGTTATCCGAAGAAACAGAAAGGTGTTGGACGAGGCGATGGGCTTCACCCTTTAACTTCCCCTTCAGATGTTGCATTTTTTGTGAGTCACTTAGCGTAGGGTTATCGTGGATACTGCTTTTGTAAAGATCCAAAAATGTGGGCCACTGTGTATAATCACCATGGAATGTAGGCACTTCCACCTTAGGAGTGGACTCGTACTGGTGAGCAGATGAAGATATCCTTTGATTTAGGGACCTTTTTATCACCTTGAATTTCTCTTCATATACAGCAAATTCTTCATCGTAATCCACATCTTCACCGTTTAATAAATTGTCAATTTTTAGATGAAGATTATCGATATTCTTCCATCGGGACTGCAAATTTTTCAATTCATCTTCCATTTCCCATTTTTCCGTGATTTTCGAAAGATCGATGTTCCTTATTTGACGGCTCAAGGCACGGAAATTAGTACGCTGTTCACGCAGAAGGTCATCAATAGGTTGTTTCTTTAAGTCATCTTCATCGTCCGACGGAGGAACGTAACTCTTAATCACAGCTTTAACTCGCTCGTACAAAAGCTTGGTGTCAGTAAAAATATCCTTCGTGAAGTACTCATCAGTTTGATCAAGATTTGCCGACAGAATGTTAGCATGATTAATATCAAACTCCGTCCAAAGGCTTTCAAGAGTACTAACCCGTTTCCGAATATACGTTTCGGTTTTCTTAGTAGCAGAATCCTTGTTAAAGTTTGTATGAGTCTTCTTGATGGTGTCAATGATCTCCTTTTGCCTGGCCAGAAGATCCATTGTTGATAAATGCAGATATCAACACTATTAGTAGTAAAACGTCAAGAAAAAACACGCAGAAAGATGCAATATAATAATGATGTCACGTAACGTCACTTCACTTCACTAAAATAGTCACTATAGTAAGAGTCACAAAGCAATCCTTTTGAACTGATGTCCAAGGTAAACTGTAAGCACTTAGCACTTATGAAATCTATTACGATCTTTACGACAGTCAACTCGATTGGTGAGACCCTCTTCCGGGAAGCCGACCAAGTCAACTTATAATCGTAAAAATAACAAAAAACCACAAAAGCACTAAATCCTCTCAAAGCTCGAAGGACCAAAATGTACTGGACAGTTTGGTCTCAGTACATGTAGATGTTGCAGATGTCAGGTGGACACGGTTAGTTCGGGATGTTGGGTGCAGGTGTCAAGGACGTCAATAATTAAAACCCGACCGATACCACGGAATGCGTTTATTGCACTAATACGACATAAATTGTAAAGTACTTAATATGTAGGTTACACGCGCCGGCCTGCGTGACGTCAAAGTGTCATAGACCTAATGTAATACTGTACGCTAGCTCGTACATATATGTAAACAATCTTGACATGTCTTTTTATTGAAATATTACAAAGTACAAAGAAAAATTACGAAGTAATTATGTTATTTATAATTTATAACATAATTACTTTGAAATAAGCAAAATGATTGATTTATAAAGTGTATATTTCAATAAAAAGACAAGTCAAGATTGTTTACATTTTTTAAAATTCCTAACCAAATGGAATATAGACTGATAACACGTCTGTTTATACTTATTTACACAGAAGATGTGACATAACGCCCCACAGCGATAACGCCTATAGGCGTAACTGGCAAAATGCACACTATTACAGTGTTTCATTATGGGAAACCATCTAACGGTAGAAACGCCTGTGGCCGTCATTGTCGAATCTTTATCCAAAAATAAATTTAGTTAAGGCAGTACGTCCTGGGACGGTGCAAAAAAAGTATGGAATTTTTATGTGTATATAGCAAATTTTGGTAAGGGTCTTTTTGTCCGCGAATGTGTTGAAAAATAGGCATGACGAATGGAAAAATATTTTAAGTCCATCGGTTAGATTATTGAAAAATTACAATTACACGTATTTTTTCTTTTCTCGTAGAAACCAAAAATGACAAAGATGCAGCGTATTGAAATTTCGCGTGACGTCACACTTAAGCACGATTTTTACTTAAGTGTGACGCCGCCCCCACTCCGGAACTTTGACGCTCCGTATCTTTGTGAATTGTTACTTTTTTGGTAAACTAAAAAATACGGGTCCATTATTTTTGGATAATCTAAAAGACGGACTAATTAAAATCATACTTTTCGGACCCTGTCGTCACCCCTATTGTCGCCGTGACCTTTGGCTATTGTAAGGACATGCGTGTTAGGTGAAGAAAGCGGAAACCTATGTATCGATCGCCTCATCGGTATATCCCACTTGAACATCGGCTGGCGATGCTCTTGTGATTGTGAAACATCAGTACCTAATAGCGTTGCATAACTATCGATAGTTTTACTATCGATAGCATCGATATACTATCGAGATTTTATACTATTGCTTGCAATACTAGTACCTACTACTACCTACCTTCGCTGCTCTCAACACCCCTAAGCTTTTCGATTTCTGAAACAGAACAAAGATGCTTTAGCTCAACATAAGAAAAATGTCTACGCTTTCTGTCTTTCTCTTTATAGTCTAATGTTTGTAATTGTTTGAATGTTTTTTTTAGGTATAAGATTATATAAATCCAAAATATCAAATATAGCCAGCCCTCAAATTATTCCATTTTATATTCTTGTATGTGAGTAAAATTCTTGTAACAATACTAAAATGAATTTATAAATCTGACCTGTTCAAAAAGAAACATTTTTTTAAATAATCGTTTGGCTGTTGTTGGATTGATTTCTGTGTCTTTAAAATTGTTTTATTATTGAAGTTCTTTTTTCCTCAATGGTCATAGTAGTTTATGATACAAGTGCGATATTGTCCATCACAAGTCTCGGCTCCATAGACAAACACGCGGGCTTCGCCCGCTAGTTTGTCAACCCGCCTCGACTGTAATGAACAATTTACCATACTTGTATCATAAACTACTATAACCATTTAGGCAGCAGAGCGTGTCAAAGAAATTTATTTATTAAAAAACATAACTCTACTTCTGGCACATTCAGGTGAAATAAGTGGGTACCTCTTTCGGAAGCCGCCTCTTTGTCGTCTCCAGCTGCAATTTTAATCAGTTACCGTCTTATTATAAAACCCAGACTAACTTTGTTACTAGGTTTAAACCATTATCCGCCCAAATCAAGTTGACATTAAGTAAAGTGAAACTAACTCATCTGTCAATGTCAAATTGATTTGGGTGGATATTGGTTTAAACCTAGTAACAACGTTAGTCTGGGTTATATGATAAGGTGGTTATTAATTAGATTTAAACAAATTCAAAACACACACAAGCCGTGTGGTTTCCGTCTGACAGAGTAGAATAGGGCCACTCCAAGTCCTCCCGTGGATGTCGTAGAAGGCGACTTAGAAAATATAAGCTAAACAAAGCTTATAAACATCAATAAGACCTCTCCAACCAGTCTGGCCATCGAGGAGAGCGTAGGCCAAGTCATCTGGCTGCTCTAACCAAGTATGGCTCTGGTAGTACTGAGAGGGTCGTGCTCCTGCAGTGGAGACAAAAAGACCTGATGTAATGATGATAATGAAATCACATTTTACGACCCCTGTCATGCGTAGTACACACGACACAATTTATTAGCATACAATTTTCTGTAAAATCTGAGGTGCTATTTTTCAAACACAGAGAGTCACAACGGTTTTTTGTATGGAAAAACCATACGTTTAGGTGACTCCGCGTTTCAAAAATAGCACTTCTGGTACTGTTCTGAAGCGAAGCGCTTTGTTGGTGAGATTAGACGTCGATTGAAGTCCAGTGGATACCACCGCTCCGGATGGTACCTGGTCCAAAGGCTGTCCATAGCAATTCAAAGAGGTAATGCGGCAAGCATAATGGGTACCTTTGAACCGGGTACAATTCGGGGTGGTATTTTTGACTGATCTCTTTGACGAATGTTGTATTATTCTGCAGACTGTATTTGTGTAAAGTGACAATTATGAAGTGATACAAATATCCAAAAATAAAAAAATGATTTTGTAGACGGGGTGGGTAATGATATTTTTCATGGTAATCAGAGAAACAAAACGTGTAATTCAAGTGTATCAAGTGACTACCCACGTTCCGAGACCAACCGTCGCATCAGCGTAAGCGTAATTTCAACGTAAGCACAAATTAACTAGAACCTACTTAGAACACAAGAACTGTCAAACAAATAGCAAAAATACGAGTGGTCAAGTCAAAACCATGTCAAAACCACTCGTTGCAAAACGCTTTTCTGAAAACGGTCGCGCAAAACATACTTTTTGCGACTTCCGCTTTCAAAAATACGACCCCAGATTGTGTGACTAGTGTAGATAAGTACTTATTACACCTCTCTAACTACTTACTTAGTCTGTATAAATTGTATAAGTATGTAGATACTTACTTCTTGCAGGATTACCGATGTTTCTTCTCTTTGGTTTGGCTTTTGCTGGTTTTGTTCCCTTTGCTTTCTTTCCTCGCTTAATCACGAACCTGAGACCTAAAGCAAAGCAAGAGTAAGCTTAACTCGCACTGAGGTGCTATTTTTCAAACGCGGAGTCACTAAACGAAACATTTTTTGTATGGAAAAACCATTCGTTTAAGTGACTCCGCGTTTCAAAAATAGCACAACTGGTCGCGGTGCGTCTTGTTTTCGCAATGTCTGCGTCACGAATTCGGACGAAAAAGAATTCATCCAAAGGAAAACTTCATTAATTGCGAAGGAAGTGTAATCCGAAGAAAGAAGGAAAGAGAGAGTTATTAGTGAATAAAAGTGAGTAAAAGTGAACTGTGAAGTGTTAATGAACACTACACTCTAACAAACAAAACAAGTTCGAAAGAAAGTTTTTTTTTTCAAAATTTAGTGTTTCTTTTTTTGAATGTTAAATATATATTATGCAATTTGTGAATAAAAGACGGATTTAAATCGAGGGTCATAGCTGAATCACGAACAAGTAAGGGATTCTAACAATTTAATAACGACCGCAGGGAGTGATTCGCGATTATTGAATCCTGAGCGACGCGAGTGATTCACGATATAAATCCGTTTTATTCAAGAGTTGCATACTATACTTTATATCAAGACTACGAGAAAAAGGAAGATTTATGCGAAAATAGAAATTTAATAAAGAAAAAGAAAGGTTAAATCAATTAAAATTTACATTAAAATTGGAACAATTACTAAAATTGCATTTTATTCACTGTTTTCAGTGAGTAAAATAAACTTTTTGAAGGGCGAATGGTATTTTAATCTTAATTTACTTCACTCTTTGAAAATGTTAAATGTGCTCTTTTCTGTTACGACGGAGGTTTCTTGTGATCGTTTAGTGTGGCCTAAAAATAAAGATGCTAGTTCTTCTTCTTCTTTGCGTGTCGATGGATTTTTATATTTGATCAGCAGTGATAGTAGGCCATGTAGTAGGATGCTTGTTTTGGCTTAGAGTCTCAGTGCTGTTTTTGATACTTCTGTGCTCTGTGTAATAGCTTTATGTGAATTAGTGCTATCCGTGAAAACCATTTTCTGATATGACCGATATACATAAAAATTGTTATTGATTTATTGTATTAGCTGTCGGATTCCCTTGAAAATAAATAAAAATAATTCATAAATAATATAAACTTACCTATACTGGGACTGGAGGAAAGAAAAATTGGAAGAAAACGTAAATAGGTAGGTACCTTTTACAGTTGCTGCAGTATTGTTATTTTCCGCAGCTGAAATTATTTAACAGTGTTATGTACACAGATGTAGAATGTACTACAATAATTTATATACATTTCATATATTTAGCGATTTTTACCTCAAAATTTGCATTATGTTAGTGACTTTTTAGGATTCCGTACCCAAAGGGACTTCGCAGTCTGTCCGTCTGTCTGTCACCAAGCTGTATCTCAAGAACCGCGATAGTTAGACAGTTAAAATTTTCACAAATTATGTATTTCTGTTGCCGCTATAACAACAAATCCTAAAAAAAAATTAAGTGGGCTCCCATACAACAAACGCGCTTTTTTTATAGATAATGGTACGGAACCCTTAGTGCGCGAATCCGATTCGCACTTGGCCGGTTATTCACATTTGGCATTCAACATTTTTTACTTTTGAAGCCCTCTTAGGCTACGCTGCCGCTCAATAACCTCGCTATAAGCTGCGAGCGAAATTACGTGACACTATGTATGTCACGTTATTTCTTGTAATCCTAAATTTAGAAGTACCTAGGCTAGAACTAATATTTTAAACCTCAAACCGTCTTATTATGAAACGTGGATTAAATTAAGTACGCGGTTTAAACTATTATCCGCCCAAAACACGATGACCTCCCGCAATATGTCACCTTCTATTATGTCACTGTCAACTTGATTGGGGTGAATAATTAAGCCAAGTCGTAAAGTTAGTTTTCGTTTTATAATAAGACAGTAAATCTTTTCATTCTTGTCCTTTTATCGCATATAAGTGTCATAGTACCTGGGCGACCGAGCTTTGCTCGGTTACATCTCAAACATTAACTAATTTTTTTTAAACTTGTCTAAAAACAATGCAAAATAAAAAAAAAATATAAACTTAAACATAAAAAAAAACAAAAGTAAGTAACCGAGTAGGATTCGAACCCGTAACACTCTTTCTAGCGCTCTCGCTATCCTTTGTAGCCACACTACAGCATACATCGAGTAGCTACAAAACATCTCCATTTTTGGCCATACAACGCCAGCATTTGCACGCGCCGTCAGCCATAACCAAATATGGGAATAAATCGGGACACAGGAAGCGTCGCGCGCCGCGCCAGCCAATCACAACGCAGGAACGAGAACACAACCGTATTAGGCTATTTGTTTGTCGCTAACGCTTGTATATAAACCCGAACTTTGTAAATAAATTATTCATTCGACGTTTTACTTTGGAGCATCGAACACGCCTTATCATTTATCACCCGTAGGTACCTATAAGCACCATATGTTAGCCGCCTAAGCTACAGTGGTGACCCATAACCTACAGTGGTGACCGCCGACGACTCCGCGTGTCCCGCGACACGTGGACCACCAGCTCCAGCGCTCCAGCGTCAACTGACGTCCTACGTGCAATTGATGAAGAAGCACTCACCGAGTCTACCATCCACGTCCTCCGCACCCTCGTTCAGCTGCCACCGGAAGGAAATTCTGCCCAGCTGCTCGCCGTGCACCAGGAACTCCAGCTCGCCTCCACGCAATCTGCGTCAACGTTTACTTCACGCACTTCACTGTCAAGTACTACGATGTCCACGACCGTTCAAGAATATCAAGAGCTCGTCCAGAGTCTTCGAAAACTATCACAAGAAATTGCGCACCTCAAGCAAGTCAGATCCGCCACTTCATCACGCATCGGGTACAGCCGTCATCATCACCGTCCGGCACATTTTCATCACCGCTCACGAAGCCCACCACCGCGTCCCACGTCTCCTGCCCGTTCTACGACGACCTGCCACAAGGAAGATAGAACGCTCGCATCGACAGACAACAGCGACGCCGCCGGAACATATCGCCTTTTCGTCACTGATAAGAAAACTGGCTTATCATTTCTCGTCGACACCGGTGCCAATATTTCCGTCCTACCAAGCAGAGCAGGCCAACAATCGACCCCCCTACCTTTCAAGCTGTACGCCGCGAACAACACTACAATAAATACCTACGGGGAAAAAACGCTTGAACTCGACCTCAGCCTACGCCGTCCGTACAAATGGAAGTTTATAGTTGCCGACGTCTCGAAACCAATCATTGGAGCCGACTTTTTGAAACATCATCAGCTCGTCGTAGACCTCACGAATCGAAGACTTGTTGATGGAATCACCAATCTCCAGATCCACGCCCCAGTCTGCGCCTCAAGCACTCCGACTATTCGAAGCATCGACGTTCAACAATCGTATCACGACATACTCGCTGAATTCCCCGGCATCACTCGCCTAACTCTGACGAAAGTTAACCCGAAAACAGCTGTTGAACACTACATCGAAACTCAAGGCCCACCAGTCTTCTGCCGCGCTCGCCCGATCCCACCTCACCGCTACGAACAAGTACGAAAACTCTTCGAAGATATGATGCAGCAAGGTATATGCCGCCCAAGCAAAAGCCCTTGGTCATCACCACTTCACATCGTACCGAAGAAGAATGGCGACATCCGCATCTGTGGCGACTACCGACGACTAAACGCCATCACGAAACCAGATCGATATCCCGTACCACGTGTCAAAGATTTCACCTACCAACTCTCCGGCAAGAAAATATTCTCCACCATCGATTTAAATCGTGCTTACCATCAATTATCAGTCCGTGAAGAAGATGTTCAAAAAACTGCCATAATATCACCGATGGGGCTATGGGAATTTCCGAAAATGGTTCCAGGTTTGAAGAACGCTGGTCAAACTTTCCAACGGTACATCCACGAAGTACTCAGAGGACTCGATTTCGTCTTCCCATTCCTCGACGACGTACTGATAGCTTCCTCATCAGAAACCCAGCACCGTGAACATCTACGTCAAGTACTCCGACGACTCGAAGAAAACGGCCTAACCATAAATCCCGCCAAATGCAACCTCGGCAAAACAGAAGTCAAATTTCTCGGCTACACAGTCTCACAACATGGCATCAAACCACCTGAAGAAAAGGTCAAGGCCATCACAGAATATCCACGTCCAAAAACAATAGAAGAACTACGAAGATTTCTCGGTATGGTTAACTTCTACCGTGAGCATATACCGAACGCCGCCGTCATACAAGCACCGCTAAATTCATTTTTGCATAACACGAAGAAACGCGATAAAACACCGATAACATGGAACGACGAAGCAACGAAAGCATTCGAGGCATGCAAAGCAAGCATCACTAACGCAGCTCTGCTCGCCCACCCGTCGCACGAAGCCACTCTCGCTATCTTCACCGACGCGTCGGACACCGCCGCCGGCGCCGTACTTCAACAAAACATCAACAACAGCTGGCAACCGCTAGGCTATTTTTCGAAAAAATTCAGCGACGCACAGAAGAAATATTCGACATACGACCGAGAACTACTCGCCATCTACATGTCTATGAAACATTTCCGAAAAACATTCGAAGGAAGAAAACTTATTATTTACACCGACCATAAACCGCTAATTTTTGCAATGAGCAAGACACAATCCGCTACAGAGACACCACGGCGAACGCGACAATTATCCTTTATCAGCGAATTCACTACCGACATACGACATATCCACGGAGAAGAAAATACCGTCGCCGACGCACTCAGCCGCATCGAAACGATCACTTGTCCGTCTACCATCAACTTCGAAGAACTGTCACGAGCCCAAGATCAAGATAGCACCATTCCATCATTATTGCTACAGCCAAATCTCGCTATCAAGAAACTCACAATTCCCGGTACGAACATCGCTACCTACTGCGAAACGTCAATATCGCAAATTCGCCCTTATGTACCACCGAATTTTCGACGAAACGTATTCGACACAATACACAACGTAAGCCACCCCGGAATACGCAGCACGAGAAAAATAATAGCACAGAAGTACTTTTGGCCGTCGATGAACAAGGACATTGGATTATGGGCGAAAACATGTATTCCCTGCCAGAAAAGCAAGATACATCGACACACTCAGAGCAAGCTAGCCGAATTCCCGCCTACGGACAGATTTGAACATTTACACGTCGATATAGTAGGAGCACTCGAAACCACCGCCCAAGGATATCGCTATCTCATCACCATGATCGACCGAACTACGAAATGGATAGAATGTGTACCGACAGACCACATATCAGCCGAAAACGTCGCCAGAGCAGTGTACGACCACTGGATCACACGATTTGGATGCCCTATCACCGTCACCACCGATCAAGGCCGTCAATTCGAAAGTGAACTTTTCACCAAACTTATGAACCTCATGGGCTGTCAACGCAATCGAACCTCCAGCTACCATGCTCAGTCAAATGGGATCCTGGAGCGTTTCCATCGTTGCCTGAAGGCTGCGCTACGTGCCAAGCTCACCAGCTCAAGTACCAATTGGGTCAACGAACTCGGAACAGTACTACTGGGACTAAGAACCGCCCTACGCGAAAATGGAGTTACGCCCGCGCAATTAACCTATGGCTGCAATTTACGACTTCCTGGAGACTTCTTTACCACTTCGTCATCACCAGAAAACAATCTCGACTACAACTTCGTCGAAAAACTACGCAAAATAATAGACGACAACAAGCCGCGAACCGCAACGACGTCACATCGAAATAACAGGCAGATTTTCGTTCACAACGACTTGAAAACATGTAGTCACGTCTTCATCAGGACAGATGCAGTACGAAAACCACTCCAAACTCCATACGAAGGCCCATACAAAGTACTTTCACGAACCGACAAGCTATTCAAACTGCAATTACCGAACCGGCAATCAACTATTTCGATCGACCGACTGAAGCCCGCCTACATTTTAGAAGACTTTCAAGATAGTTCACTTCAAGACACTGCACTCCCGGATTCATCACAAGTCATCATCACACAGCACTGCAATCCAGCCGCCCACACGCGCACTGATAGCGCCAACGGGTCACTGCCCGCGCCGCCGCCGCGCGCCGACTCGCCTGCGCCGAGCGCACAGCCGCCGCCGCCCGCGCGCTCCTGTTTACGCATCCCGGCCGCACCTCCTGCAGCGCCACTTCCCGCTGCGATTCAAACGCGCTCTGGAAGGGTTATCAAGCCACCGGTACGCTTTCGCTAAGGAGGGAGTCCTGTAGCCACACTACAGCATACATCGAGTAGCTACAAAACATCTCCATTTTTGGCCATACAACGCCAGCATTTGCACGCGCCGTCAGCCATAACCAAATATGGGAATAAATCGGGACACAGGAAGCGTCGCGCGCCGCGCCAGCCAATCACAACGCAGGAACGAGAACACAACCGTATTAGGCTATTTGTTTGTCGCTAACGCTTGTATACAATGTCCTTTTTTATTAAGTACAAATATTTTAAGGGGTGATTCAGTCCATCATTTTGAACAACTTTTCCCTATAAATGTATATCGAAATACGAAAAATATTTTTTCGGTTTTCATACATATCGAAGTAGTCACGTGATATAATTACTATGGAATATGAAAATTTTCTTTTCGTATTTCGATATACATTTATTGGGAAAAGTTGTTCGATATGATGGACTGAATCACCCCTTAAAATATTTGTACTTAATAAAAAAGGACATTGTATAAACCCGAACTTTGTAAATAAATTATTCATTCGACGTTTTACTTTGGAGCATCGAACACGCCTTATCATTTATCACCCGTAGGTACCTATAAGCACCATATGTTAGCCGCCTAAGCTACAGTGGTGACCCATAACCTACACCTTAACCACTGAGCTAAATCAAGGCGGTCGTGGCGCGACGAAATTAGCGACCATATTCTGCGTGGAAAGAAAAACGCATGAAAACTCGAAAACACGCGTTTTCTCAAACATAAAACTAATCTAGATCGATTGTTTACCCCCGCAAACCCCCATATACAAATTTTCAGCGAAATCGTTAGAGCGGTTTTCGAGATCACAGAAATTTATAAATATATATATATACAAGAATTGCTCGTTTAAATTTTTTTGTGTAAGATTTTGCACACCTAGTCGGGCATGATGGACTCGAGAGATGTTGCATGGTCTAACCAGCGTGACCACATTGGTATCGGGCCTTCAATTTTTCGTCTGAACACATGTCGAAATATGAAAAATAATTTTTGTTTTTCCATACAAACTCGGATCAGCTGATCGGTCAACTTGTATGGGAGGCCAAAAATTACTTTTCATATTTCGATACCTGTTCCTTGGGGAAAGTTATTTACTATTTTACTATCAAGGACTGTATTCACCCTTAAAATAGTTTTCGTATATTTTGTTAGACCTTACCGTCTTATTATAATACGGGGACTAATTTGCTTATTAGGTTTAAACCATTATCCGACCAAACAAGTTGACATTTTCAGATGAGATAATGGCATATTACTAAGATATCTACTTCATTAGGTCGGATAATGGTTTAAACCTAGTAACAAAGTTAGTCCTCGTTTTAAGACGGTATATACACGCTGACTTTTACTTGGTTTTGGAAAAAAAATGTCGTATAGTAAATAAATTCCTCTATCCATATACGTAATCCAAATTTCTGTATGTCATAAGATAAAAAAGTTGCGTAAATTATTTTCGATCGAGACCACGTAGTCATACGCCGGCCAACAGCTGTGTAATGTCGATGACCCCGGCCGGCCGGCGGGCGGTGTATGGCGGGGGTACTACTAATTGATCTCACAATTTTACTTTCGAGTATTAGACAACATTTTTTGTTTCTGAATTTTTATTTTGACTAGCTAATTATGTTAAAAATCACCGTGTATGTATATCGCCACTTCGCAAGCTCATGACCACGTGAAAGCAAGTAAGGTACTTACTTTTCACAGAGTTATTCTTCTTTTGCTCTTCTTTAGCTCCTGCCTTTGGTCCTCGAAGAGTCTTTGGCTTTCCCTTCATCAAGTGCGAGTCCCTTAGTTCTAAAGCAGAGTTTACAGTTGCTTTACACGTTTATAAGGTCTAAGAAAGTATACTGAAACTATTTTAAGGGTGAATTTAGTCTGTGATACTGAACAACTTTTCCCAAGCAACATATTTCGAAAAAAGAAAAATCATTTTTGGCTTTACATACAAACTCAGATCAGCTGATCTGTCAATTTGTATCGAAGATCAAAAATTACTTGTTATATTTTGATACCTGTTATGTTCCTTGGGGAAAGTTGTTCAGTATCATG
This sequence comes from Acrobasis consociella, assembly GCA_963555685.1. Lineage (NCBI taxonomy): Eukaryota > Metazoa > Arthropoda > Insecta > Lepidoptera > Pyralidae > Acrobasis > Acrobasis consociella. The sequence goes on along the minus strand of OY743132.1, from coordinate 6,402,274 downwards.
GACTAAAATTACCCATTAAATAGTTTAAGTATAATTTGTTAGACCTTATCTGTCTTATTATAAAACGCAGAATAACTTTGTTACTAGGTTTAAGCCATTATCCGACCAAATCAAGTTGACATTGACAGAAGAGTTAGTTTCACTTTGCTAGATGCTAACTTGATTTGGTCGGTTGAAGGTTTAAACCTAGTAACAAAGTTAGTCTGCGTTTTATAATAAGACGGTATATATCCGTATAGTCCGGGTTATGATAAAACCAGCTGATAAGAAGTAGCCGGTACATTAATTATCAGTCTATAGGCAGTAGATAGTAGCTGATACATTAGCAGCTGCTTCTATTCCCGCGCAGATCGTAGCAGACGATCGAGGGAGGCCAGGGCTGCAAGACTCAAAGGCCATTTTAAACGTGATGGTGGGTAACGTATATGTAATGCAAATATAAAAATAAAACAAAAAGAAAGTACTGAAAGGTACTACACTTACCTTTTAACCTGTATTTTTTCCTTTTCTCAATTTTTGGGCCCAACCGCGGTTTGGTGTCTTTTGTACCTTCTAAAATACCTATAACGGAATAAAATTAATTTTTAGATTGTCAGTAGGCAACATTGCAACTTAGTAAACTTGATCGAAGATTGGCAGTCCAGTTATTATCTGTGGTGAAACTTGGAATACGCTATTTTCCAACAAGTCAAATCAGCAACTTTTTTCTAAACGTCAAAACAAACAGTTTCTATGGAATTTTGTATGAAATACAGGCAGATGACGTCATAGATTTTTAGAGTCAAATAGCGCTCTTATTATCAGTTTTTCTACAATAATAAATTTAAAATAACGTTAAAATGGATATGTTCGAAGACAAGAAACATTATTTTGCGACGCTTTATTTTTTTATTAGTACAAAATAATTTATTTTTGACATAGGAAAGTACCCAATTGGCTGTCGAAGTTGAAGCCGGTTTTTGTTTTTTTTTAATAATTATCTGTATAGCTCCATATATACAGATAATTATTAAAAAAAAAAAAAAAAACCGGCTTGAATTTTTTCCTAAAATACGCTTTTTGCTTTGGTTTTCATCATTTCAGCCGCATTACGTCCTGGCATCTCGCCTCTCCAAAAGATTGCGAAAATTTTTTTTTGCTTTGGTTTTTTGTTTCTTTTGTTTTATTGTTTTTTTGCTCATGTTTAATTTGTAACTCTCAGAATTAAGACGCATTGGACTTGTTGGTATATAATAGCTCATTCTAACGACATATCTCAAGTTTAAATCCATCAAGCCCTTTAGAGCGTCCCTAGAGACATATACACTCGAAAAACATAACCCTCCTCACGCATTCGTATATAAAACATTATTTACCTGGCCCTGTGTGTCGTTTGCGTCTCTTGTGAGGAAGTTGAACTCCTGGAAGGAAATTAAAACCATAAGTAGCTCGTAAGTTTGCGACCGGTTATAAAACTAGAGGCATCCATAAAACATAGTTCATATACACGCTGACTTTTTATTGGTTTTGGAAAAAAAATGTCGTATAGTAAATAAATTCCTCTATCCATATACGTAATCCAAATTTCTGTATGTCATAAGATAAAAAGTTGCGTAAATGATTTTCGATCGAGACCACGTAGTTATACGCCGGCCGCCAGCTGCGTGATGTCGATGACCCCGGCCGGCCGGCGGGCGGTGTATGGCGGCGGTACTACTAATTGATCTCACAATTTTACTTTCGAGTTTTAGACAACATTTTTTGTTTCAGAATTTTTATTTTGACTAGCTAATTAGGTCTTACTAACGATGCCTACGAGTATGAAGTGGCCTTCGGCTTCAAAACCAATGAAAAATCACCGTGTATTATTGATAATATCGCCACACCCTAAATGGGTACCTACATGTATTATTCCACAAATATTTTGTCTTCTTATGCACCATGTTAGTAATTAATAAATGAAATAAAAAAGATGATTTTTTTATTACCTGTGTTGAGATGGTGATGGTCGCAATACTTCATAGGAACTATTGCTCCATCGATAATATCTGTCAAATAAAATATATTTTATTTTTACCGACTTCAAAAAAGAGCAGGTTGTTTGAAGCCCAAAAATTACTTTTTATATTTCGTGTTCCTTGTGGAAAGTTGTTCAGTAACGTCTCATAGTCAGTCTATGAGACGTTAACATACCCTTAAAATAGTTTTAATATAGTTTCTAACTGCCTCCGTGGTGTAATGGTTAGAGCGTTTGGCTCATACCCGGAGGTCGCGGGTTCGATTCCCAGCGGGGGCAACGACTTTGTGTTGTTGTCCTAGTTTGGTTAGGACATTGCAGGCTGATCACCTGATTGTCTGATAAGGAAGATGATCCGTGCTTCGAAGGGCACGTTAAGCCGTCGGTCCCGGTCACTGTCTTTGGCATTGGTCGTTCTATCGTATCTAAAACCATGTCAGAGGCCTTTAAGGCGGTTAAAAAACTCTGACACTAGTGTTAGTCAATAACACACACGATAAGAAGAAGAAGACGGTAAGGGAGGTGAAATCATTTTTTCACGTCATATTTTATTATCTTTAGGTGTAGGTAAGTTAGGTTAGATGGTTCCGAATCCATAAAATTCGGTGGTAGCATAGCCTGCAGTTTGATTGTATGTATGTTTGTTTGTCATTTTAGCAGAGCATAGTTTATAGTACGCAGACAGAGATTTCGGCAGGGACCGAACTCCGTGACACTAACCTTTATGACACTTCATATATCCCATCTCGCATTTATTTAACAACGTAATATAAATCGTCTTATTAGAGTTCCTATTCTTCATTTTCATGCACACTGGTTCTTCCACGGCTGGACAGGATATCTCCAGACATTCTGAGCTGACGGCCTTCTTGCTGTGCTTAACTTCGGTTATTGGCTTTTGGAAACATGCTGCTGTGTGCAGAACTAAAAAAGTATAACGTGACGTCATGCGAAATTTAAAAGCGCATCTTTAATTTTGCTAACCAAAGAAATTAAAAAAAAATGGATTGTATAAAATGAAATGTATTTCCAACCCGTCTGGCCAGCGAGGAGAGTGTAGGCCAAGTCCTCTGGCTGCTCTGGCCAAGTATGGCTCTGGTAGTACAGAGAGGGTCGTGCTCCTGCAGTGGAGACAAAAAGACCTGATGATGATGATAATGAAATGTAGGAGGGGGTTTCGTTCTGGGTTCACTGTTATTGCTATTCGTATATTGCCTTATATGCATTTGGCAATTCACAGAGCTCAACGCCCTTGTTGACCGATGGGATCCACTCTTTCTTAATTTCCATCATCAAGGAATTAAACTAGTGACAAAATTCTTATCCCTTATTGACACGATTTATTCTCACACATTCCCTTAATCGGCTTTTACGAAGTGCTTCGAAAGAGAAGCAGCTGGTAATATACATAGCTTGTTTTTTTTTTGTGTGTGTAAGTGGTCAGATGTTTCAAGCTGCCTAAAGGCATCTGACATAGCTTGATCACTGCTATCTGATGATGACAGCCACAGGGCTTTTGCCCCTTGTGATGATCACCTATCCAAGTGCTATACTAGATCACTATAGTATAATTATAAAAAAAACTAACTGTACCCGTGGGCTTCGCTCCCCGTGGGAATTTCAGGATAAAGAGTATCCTATGTCCTTCCCCGAGTCTCAAACTATATCCATACCAAATTTCATCCAAATCAGTTCAGTAGTTTAAGCGTGAAGAGGTAACAAACAAAAAAACAAATAAATGCGAAAGTGAGTTTGTAAACTCACTTTCGCATTTATAATAATAGTAGGAAGTAGGATAACAGTCGTATAAAAAAAACGACACTCCCATACAAATTGCCCGGGCGTCTGCACACTTTCGTATGGAAATGCCGTTTTTTTTTTGGTTTTTATTTTAATTTCATTATACTATAGTGATCTAGTATATCCCGTAATCCTTGGGGGAGGCCTATGTCCAGCCGTGGACTTCCTGTGGCTGATATGATGATGATGATGATGATATCCCGTGGTTTAATTTATTACGGTTCTCTATAATGTTGTATAATTTTAGTGCATGCAATCTAGTAGATATCTAATTCCTGAGGAATGCACTAAATTATATATTTTATTACATACCAAGCAGAAATGATAATATTTTTAATTCCATTTTTACTTATATGAAAAAATGTCACGCATCAAAACACCATTTTCTGTATAAAATAATTTTGCAATTAATATTTACTGATTACTCTTGTAAGAGGCAAAACTTATTAAAAGTTAACTGAGGTTGAAATCAGTTTGCAAATTCAATTAAAAAGTTTATACGACGTGAAAGAGATATATCCGTAATATAAATCAAACCATGGGCATATACCAGTTCACTATAGTATAGGTAAATGAATTAAAATAACAATCAACATTATAATTTCAGCCGCATAACATCCACTGCTGGACATTTCATTATCAGGCCTTTCTGTCTCCATGCAGGAGCACGACCCTCACTGTACTACCAGAGCCATATTTAGCCAAAGCAGCCAGAAGACTTGGCCTTCACTCTCCACGCTGGCCAGACGGGTTGTAAAAGTCTCATTGATATTTTTATGCTTTGTTTAGCTTGTATTTCCTAAGTCGCCTTCTACGACATCCAAGGGGAGGACTTGGAGTGGTCCTATTCTACTCTGCCGGATACCACACGGCGACGACGACACTGCTGGACATAGGCCTCTCCCAAAGATTTCCAAAATGACCGATCTAGAGCGGCTTGCATCCAGCGTCGAGGTCGTCAGACGATCTTGTGGGTGGGTGTCCTACGCTTCGCTTACCTGTACGCGGTCGCAATTCGGGAACCTTTTTGCCCCATCGGCCATCGGTTCGTCGCGCTATGTGTCCCGCCCACTGCCATTTCAACGAGCAATGCTCGGTGTTTCTCTAAGTGATCCAATCAGAAATGAGGAAATTCGTAGGAGAACTAAAGTCACTGACATAGCCCAGCGGAAAATAACAGTAAAAGAATGAAAAAGATTGGCATTTCCATACTAAAGTGTGCCCGGGCATCTTGTATGGGAATTTCAATTTTTTTTGTTTTTGTTACTATCAGACCCATATCTCTGGTTACTATAGCAGGCCGGGCATGCCCAACGTACGGGCTTGTGTCGTCACACTTTAACGGTCTAATGAAATTAAACTCGAGGGTATATGTTAAAATAAAAAATAAGTACCTACAAATAAGCAGATGAGAGCATGTAGGCAGAGACTATGGATCTTCACTTACTACGATCCTTGCAAACCTCTTTTGCTTCGTCAACACTCGTTACTCTTTTCACGAATGCTCTCCGGATATGAGTATTCCTTTTTATTTACTTCAGAATATCTGCAATTTAGTCGCAGATATTCGTCGAGGTATTTAAATAAATGTAAACAATCTTAACATGTCTTTTTATTGCAAGCTTTTATTTAACTTGCAATGTATGTTGTTGTGGAATCTTTGAACTCAATTTTCAACCAGTTATTCTCAACCGATTTAGCTGAAATTTTGTATACTTTTGTAAGTCGGATGACAATACAATATTATGAAGTCAATGAGCTGTTCTGGTGATGGAGCCGGGAGATATTCGACGGAGCTCAGTTATAAAACAACATAACCTCATCGAGTAGGTCTCGTTTGTGTTGTCTTGACGAGTACTTTAAGGGAGACGATGCTTGGGATCTGATCACGCAGTCGGATGGTAATCGATAGAACTCAGTTATAAAACGACCCAACACCATCGAGTTTGGGCTTATTTCATTTGTCCTGATAAGTACTTTGGCCACACAATAAAAGCTTGTACAAAAAATGAAATTTTTTCAAAAAAATTGTTGTAATATACACTTTATAAATCAATACCTTTGCAAATTTCAGAGTAATTTGCAAATTTCAAAGTAATTATGTAATTTATAATTTATAACATAATTACTTTGTAATTAGCAAAATTATTGATTTATAAAGTGTATCTCAATAAAAAGACATCACAAGATTGTTTACATTTATTTAAATACCCAACCAAATGGAGTATAGTTGTTATATATTTGCCATTATGGCGTTCCGCTGTATATTATTAATCTATAGACCCACCCTTATTCAGAAATGACGCGATAGTAGGTACTTCCACTGCAAACTTAAAAACTAACTGTAACCAGAACTAAATCTTTAAAGACACAAAAAGAGCTTTCTTTGCATATTCACAATACCTCTTTCTTTCTCCTCACCTTATCCCACTTTACGTGGGGTCGGGACAACATGTGAGTCTTTTCCATTTTCCTCTATCCTTTGTCAAGGCACTTGTTACATTCTTTTTGTCCATGTCGTCCTTAACGCATTCCATCCACCGTTTCTTAGGCCGTCCTCTGTTTCTATATCCATTAATCTTTAAATTTACCATCTTTTTCGTAACGTGGCTCTCCTCTCTCTTCATTACGTGTCCATACCATCCTAGTCTATTGCTTCTTAGCTTTTCCGTTATAGGAGCCACCTTCGTACTTCCTCTTACGTATTCGTTTTTAATTCTATCTTTTCTTGTCACTCCACTCATCCATCTTTTCATTCTCATCTCCGCTGCATGAAGTCGTCTTTCCTCTGTCACTTTAGTAGCCCAACATTCAGAACCGTATAGAACGACTGGTCTGTTCGAATTAGAAGTTTCCTTTAAGTTTAAGGGGCATTCTCGCATCACAAATAACCCCTGACACTTGCCGCCATTTCGCCCATGCTGCGTTTATGCGATTTTTTACGTCACGGTCTATATTGCCGTCGTTTTGCAATAGAGAACCGAGGTATCGAAAATCGGAGCAGACTGGTAGAGACACGCCATCTAACGAAACTGAAGTGAAGCTGGAAGCACCACCAAAATCAAAAAAGAGCTGTTCAGTTTTTGACCTACTTATTTTAAATCCAAAGTTCTCCAGTTTCTGTTGCCACTTTACAAGTCTGCTCTGAACCTCAAGTCCCTCTTCACCGACTAGAACTATGTCGTCCGCGAATAACATGCACCAGGGTGCTTCCTCTTGAATGTCTGACGTCAATGCGTCCATTACAAGGAGAAACAGATAAGGGCTTAAAGCCGATCCCTGGTGCAAGCCTACCGCAACACCGAACTCGCCGGTAACGCCAGCTTCGGACCGAACGGATGTACTGGTTTTATTGTACATGCTTTGTATGAGCCGCAGGTATTTTTCTGGTACTCTTTTCTTCCTCAAAGCCCACCACAAAACTTTCCGCGGAACCCTATCATATGCCTTCTCTAAATCGACAAACACCATATGCAAGTTTTTGTTTGCAAGTCTGTACTTTTCACAAAGTTGGCGAAGAGAAAATATGGCATCCGTCGTTCCACGCCCGGGCATAAACCCAAACTGATTTTGACTAACTTCACATTCGTTTCTCATCCTCTTTTCTATGACTCGTTCCCATAATTTCATGGTATGTGACATTAACTTTATTCCCCGATAGTTGTTGCAGTCCTGTACATCACCCTTATACTTGAATACAGGGACCAGATAGCTGGCACTCCATTCGTCAGGGATCGCCTCTTCCTGCAACAACTTATTAGACTGTATCTAAATGATTTAGATACAGTCTATAATTGGTGTGTTTCTAATTCTATGTTTTTAAATGTTAAAAAGTGTTTTATAATTTCTTTCCGTACCAGAAACCCTAAATATAATTATCGGTACATCATCAATGGTCAGGAATTGGAGCGTAAAGTTGAAGCCAGAGATTTGGGTGTCATCTTTGACTATCAGCTGTCTTTCCGTTCTCACTTCAATCAGGTCATTACTAAGTGTAACCAGTTAAATGGATTTTTACTGCGAATATCAAAGGATTTTAAAAAACCTTCGACTCTGACTTATTTGTTTTCAACCCTGGTACGTCCATTAATAGAGTATGGATCAATTATATGGTCACCTTATTATAAAGTCCATCAGGATAATATTGAACGTGTCCAGAAGCGGTGTCTGCCATCGATTTCTTGGAGATTTGGTTTACAAAGAAAACTATTAACCTATGATAGTAAATTAAGTTATTTTAAAATGTCCTCTTTGAACTCTAGAAGACAAAGAAACAGTCTGCTTTATCTATTTAAATTAATTCATTCAACGATTGATTGTCCTGAACTATTAATGCAAATAAACTTTAATACTTATCATCGTATTCGAAATCCTAATACGTTCACTGTTCCACCTGCCAAGAATAACGTCTCCTACAATAACCCATTATCTGTCATGTGCAGATCATACAATGATGCTAAACTCGATGGTTTTGATATATTTAGACTAAATTATAGACAATTCCGCAATTACGTTCTTAAAATATACCCATAAGATTGTTTCAATACTATGTTTTAGATTTAATTATTATATATATGATCAAGAGTGTGATAAGTAAGAGAAATCTATGATTATATAAATATAGATTTCCCTTACTTATTAACCACATTGTTTTGAGTATTCTGGTAAATTATAAACTTAAAAATTTAAGTACTGCTTTTTCACTGTTAATTAGACTCACATGTACTTAGATCATGCTGTGTACACATATTTTTTGGACAATTTTACTAGATCATAAATATATAGAAGTATCTATTAAGATAATGTTAGTTATAATGCAACTTTGTAAAATGTCTGTTTTGTGTGCCTATTAAAGTAAAATAAAAAAATAAAATAAAGAACAAAGTTCACCACTTCCATCCATCCCCTTTTAATAACTTCCATACTTCTATTGGTATTTCATCCGGGCCTACCGCTTTTCCACTTTTCATGCTTTGAACAGCACTTTTCACTTCTTCGGTATCTATTTCTTTTACTAATGCTACGTTTTCAGGTACTTTCTCAAGAATTCCAGTCCATTGATTTTCCTCATTCAAAAGTGTTTTGAAATAATTTTTCCAACGCTCCTTAATTTCTTCATCTTTCGTTAGTATCTTCCCTTCTTTGTCCTTTATACATTTAATATTCTTGATGTCTTTTGAATTTCTTTCTCTCATCTTAGCCAACCTATATAAATCTTTTTGCCCCTGTGGATTTTCGAGTGATTTGTATAAATTATCCTGTTCTTTAGCTTTTGCAACAGCAACCGTTCTTTTAGCTATCTTTTTGTATTCTTTATATTCTGTCTTTTTCATTTCTTTCATTAATTCATCGCTTTCATTAACATTTTGCCATTCTTTGAACGCGAATTTCTTTTCCTTTATAGTCTTCTGCACCTCTTCATTCCACCACCACCACCACGTATCTTTATTTATTTTACTTTTACCCTTCGATTCACCTAGAATGTTCTTAGCGGCATTTCTAATTTCGTTTGCCATTTCTTTCCAAACATCATTAATACTTTTACTCGTCATGTCCCCCATTTCAATCATTTTATCAACTACCTTTTTCCTAAATTCTTTAGAATTTTCCTTCTTCTGTAAGAGGTGCCTTTTTATTTTTGGTGTGATCTTTGCCTTTGATTTAGATACTTGGGTCTTAAGTTTGATATCTATTACTAATAGTTTGTGTTGTGATACGAGGTTTTCACTAGGAATTATTTTACAGTTTTTGACAATATTCAGTTTATTTCTTCGTATAAGAAAATAATCTATTTGGGTTCTATGGTTTCCACTTCTATAAGTGATAAGGTGTTGAACTCGTTTTTTAAAGTAAGTGTTCACTATTGCCAAATCAAAAGCAGAGGCAGCCTGTAAAAGAGTTTCGACCTCAATATTTTGTTCACCAAAACCCCATCCCCCATGTACTCTCTCATTTTCTCTATGTTTACTCTCTCATATTCACAATACCTATACTACAATAAAAAACAGATTATTTGTTTTATCAAGTATGTATTGTATTAGGTAAACCAGAAAAAATCCTTTTATATCAACAACAATTAAGAATTAAAATAAAAACATTATACCAAGAAACGCGAATAATAATGTCTGTTAATATCAACAAAAAATAAGAATATAAAACACTATGTGGTGTAACGTTTTCAAAATCATATTGCCACAATAAAAATAAGTTTTTTTTTGTTTATCGCGTACCTAGGTGTTATAGTAAACAAATACAAAAAAAGAAAGAATTAAACACACTATATAAGAAAATGTTTTCAAAATCGTAGTGACACAGTGAGAAATAAGTTTTCTTTGTTTATCACGTAGGCATAATAGGAAACAAATATAGTTACATAGGTTAAAATAAACAAAAAAAGAAATAATTAAACACACTAGTTTTTGAAATCATATTGCCACAGTGAGAAATAGGTTTTTTTTGTTTATCACGTATTATAGTAAACAAATACAGTTACATCTGTAAAAATCAACAAAAAAAGAAAGAATTGAATACACTATACAGAAAAACTTTTCAAAATCGTATTGCCACAATGAGAAATAAGTTTTTTTTTGTTTATCACGTAGGTATTATAGTAAACAAATACAGATACATCTGTTAAAATAAACAAAAAAAGAAAGAATTAAATACACTAGTTTTCAAAATCGTATTGCCACAATGAGAAATAAGTTTTTTTGTTTATCACATATGATAGTTAACAAATACATATGTACATCTGTTAAAATCAACAAAATAAAATTAGACACACTTCATGGGAAAACGCTTACAAAATCATAGGTATTGCCTTACTAAGATAACAGAAAATTCTTTATTTTAGCATCAAGATTTTGAGTATTTTGAGTGATCACTTAAAATGTAATTAAACTATTCATGGAAAACTTTAATAACTAATAAAAAACAAAATGAAACCACTTTGGGTCATCGAGAATATGAAACAAAAAAGGATTTACAAAAATATGTAAATAATACTAACTAAACACAAACATATCCTCTTCCTTTTTTGAAGCTGGTTAAAAATACAAAACTTACAAATAATAGTCAATCTGAGTAAACAAAAGAAGTATCTTAATACGATACGTACAACAATGTTTGTTTGCCCATTAGCCTATAGGCACCTACCATAAAGCTAAAGGCTAACTTCGTGGTACCTTCATCATTCGTTATCTTTAAACACTTGTCAATATACAATGTCCTTTTTTAACCGACCTTCAGAAAAGGAGGTTATCAATTTATCGCGATCTTTTTTTATGTATGTTCACCGATTATTCGATGACGCCTGGAACGATTTGGAAAATTCTTTTTTGTTTGAAAGGGCATACTTGTCAGGTGTTCTCATAGAAATTTTATCAAAACCGGTCGTGAAGTCTAATTTATAAAATATCTTAATCAGCGACGAACCTGTGATACTTTCAAGTTTCTATTAGAAAGAGAAGTCCGATATGGACTGGTGACGTCGAAGTACATATCATCAATACACATATTACATAGACATGGACATATTTTCGTAAAATTGCAAAATATATTTTGTTTTCACTGTTAGTACTTTACTTTCGAATATTTACGGATAAACTGGTTAGTTAACACATATTTTTTTCATGCATATTCCCTATTAATTGTAATAAATCTATCTACCCCTTGGTACTCGTACATAACCAAGTTACATCTACATCTATACATTACACGTAATAAAACAGTAAAAAAAATGTGTCTGTATATTGATAGACTAAGATATAGTAGGCGTAAGAATTTTAAAAAAAGTCTGTTTGTTTGTCTGTTTTTACAAGCTAATCTCCGGAAATACTGGACGGATTCGAATGAAACTTTTTTTGTTATATAGCTGTTAAGCCTGAGCAACATATAGGGTATAATTGATTTTGGAAAAAGAAACACCTGATGCACAACCACAGGTATGGCTCTTCATACAAACGGAGCAGCATATATACCTAGTACTACTACAAACGAAACAATCCGTCCGTGCACACGTCAAATGTGTGAGTTAAACAATCAAGGTTGCCACCACAGAATTTGTTGCTTTGCTTACCTGTTTTCATCACTCGGAAATCTATAAAATTTTCGTTATTTATTGTTTTCCGTCGATTAACAATGATAATGTGCACAGTTTCTCACCATTACAATTCAATAATCCTAAGTGACTCGCATAATGTCAACGTGCAACTACCAATAACCCTGTTTTACTGCCACTTACACCTCACAATAACGGGGGAAGGGTTGCGGGGACACCAGATTGCGGGGGACGGTGCGAGTTTCCGTTCTGTATGTAATACTATTATTAATTCTGTGGCACAACCGTAATGGTCCAGCTAAACTATAAAAAAATATAAAAATGACGCCTTAGCAAAAGTTGCTCAGGGACTTCCTAAATAATCGGGGGTCCAGTGGCGCCCTCATTTTAAATAAATCATTTGAGAGGAAACGGTGATATCCATTAAAATTACGTCTGGATCAAACCCTAGAAAACCTTTTTAACTATTTTATGAACTAAATTAGCGAAAAACGGCCACTTTTAGCTAATGTGCGTAGAAAAGCTTCACGTTCGCCATTTTATATTATAAACAGTAGTTCATAAAATAGGGTTATCTAGGGTTTGATCAAGACGAAATTTTAAATGATATCACCGTTTCCTTTCAAATGGCGGCGCCACTGGACCCCGAAAAATTTGGGTATGGCCTTCAGCCTGATGAGCATTTTTTGTCGATTATAAATTGTGGATTGCCTATTAGTATAGATCGTTCGATCATAATATAGATAATTGGAATACATATAAAGGACGGATCACGCAGTGGTTGATTGCAAACGATATCACTGCAACGACCTCTGTGGCGTAGTGGTCACCATGCTAGTCCGCCACCCAGAGGTACCGGGTTCGATTTTCAGGGCAAAATGGAAAAAGGCCTTTTTCAAATTGTTCTGAATCTTGGATGTTTATCTATGTATTTGTTATAAAATATAGTATCGTTGAATTAGTATCTTATAACACAAGTCTCGAACTTACTTTGGGGCTAGCTTAATCAGTGTAATTTGTCCCTATATATCAATACATATATTTTTTATATAAAACATCGGTCGCCGAAAGTACGAAGCGCAAAGCCATTTTACTAACTGCGCTTTCAAACAGTACATATAGCTTGCGGCAGATTTGGCACTGCCGCAAGAATTACAAGACATCAAACATGATTTTTTTTAATGAACTAAAGAAGTGTGGGTAGTATTTTTAGTATTCTTTATCCTATTACTTTTAATCACATTTTTATCATTTAGTAGCTAAGATCAGTATCATCTTTGACTTATTATCATTGACTGATATAACTTAAGTACAATTAAATAATATCGATATTTCAATAGTCGATGAATTAAAACAAGAAAAGACTACTATCAAGAAAAGACTACTATCAAGAAAAGAAAAATACCGGCCAAGTTCGAATCGGATTCGCACACTACGGGTTCCGTACTATTATCTATAAAAAATCGCGTTTGTTGTATGGGATTGGAGCCTCCCTTAAATATTTATTTTATTTTGTTTTTAGTATTTGTTGTTATAGCGGTAACAGAAATACATAATTTGTGAAAATTTAAATTGTCTAGCTAACGCGGTTCTTGAGATACAGCCTGGTGCTAGACAGAGGGACAGACAGCGAATTCTTAGTAATAGGGTTCCGTTTTTACCCTTTGGGTACGGAACCCTAAAAAAAGACAACGGGGTTTAGTCATACTCAATGAGCGTCGAGATTGCGAGGGTTAAAAGCTTTTTTTACAAGCTTTTATTCAACTTGCAATGTATCTTGTATGTATGCATGTATGTATGTATTGCGACCTTAGGAATACGAGCGTGATTTACCTGTAGGAAGTTTTTAAATATTGCTAATATATATTATTGCTAATATAATTTAGCAATACGTACATCAGGCATGAATATACACGTACTCCTAACTCAGCAACCTTCCCCACTACTTTACATTCCTTAGTATATAAGTTAGTATATTCTAATTATAAATTATTCCTTTTGTTTACCTGTAATGGTGGTTTAATTTGCCTAGTCGCCATAGTATGTTTTATGTTTGTTTAGGCAGGCCTGTGTCACTCCCCGTTTAGGTATCGAATACCTACATTTAACTATGCTCGCGGCGACCTCTCCGGAATGGCGAATTCAGTAACATGAATCGTACGTCTAGAGTAATAAGAATGAAATTGGCTTGCAATGCGCTTCTAGGTATCTAAACAAAGAGGTGCCGAATTCTGGCGCGAGCTAAATTAAACCATATCGCTAACAACATTGAGTAGATATTTCTTTAAATTCCTTTGCTGAGTAAGACTTCTGTACGTGAGTACTAGTATTTATTCTGTGGTTAATTTTCAACCAGTTATCCTCAATCTATTTAGTTGAAATTTTGTACACTTTTGTATGTCATATGACAAGTCAATGAGCTGTTCTGATGTTGGAGATATTTGACAGAACTCAGTTGTAAAATAACATAACCTCACTGAGTAGGACTCGTTATTGACGAGCACTTTATGGTAGACGATGTCTAGGGTCTGATCACAGAGGCGGAAGGTGGTCAATGGAACTCAGTAATAAAACGACGCAACTCCATCGAGTTTGGGCTTATTTCATTTGTCTTAGTATGTTCTTTGGCCTCACGATAAAAGCTTGTACAAAAAATGTAAGTTTTTCAATAAACTTATTGTTACTTCACAAATTTAGAGGAAATTTCACGTGATCGATTAGTTGGGAACGGGCAAAAATGCAAATCTGTTATATGTCATGTTACATAGGCGATGCGGCTAGCAAATCATTACTATTTTGATTACTTTTTACGCTCACCATGACTACTACTACAATTTTTACAACTCTAAACTAATAAAACTACAATGAATTCTCTGTACCTATACATTTCCCGTGTGCATAAAATGACTTTACAATAAACTAAATAACCGATTTTGATAAAATTTCTATAGGACCATCCGGCAATGTCTTTTCAAACAAATGAAGAATTTTCCAATTCAGTCTATACGTCTTCGAATAATCAAACATGTATTAAAAAAAAAATCAACCATCTTCTCCTTTTTGAAAGTCGGTTTAAAGTGGCCATTAAGTCTTCTTATTCTATGGCTATGTCTCCATCGCTCCAAATACTTTTTTGAAAATATATTCAATGTACAGACACATTTTTTACTGTTTTATTATAAATATATGTATAGATAATGCCATTTGTGCATTTTCAAATTTTTAAGATTAATGTCCTTATTTATTTTTTGTGCAATAAAAGGTATTGTATTAGTATATTTTTATGTATAGGTATATAGGTAGCATAGGTATAGATGACAGCTTTTCTGACTACATTTGCACACCGGTGATGGTAAACATGATTGGACGAAACTGAATGTACTAATATCTTGTAACACATGTTTGGCAAATAAATTATGTTTATCTTTATTGTAAATGTCGTTTTTTTTTTTGCAAAATCACGTAAATACATAAGTCATACCCATTATAAATCAAACCAGAAGCTAAACTAGATCACAATAATGTAATAAAATTAAAATAACCGTTGAAAAACAAAATCGACATTCCCATAGGAATTGCCCATTCTGCTGCACACTTTAGTGTGGAAATGCCATTTTTTTTGTTCTTTTACTGTTTTTTTAATTTCATTATACTATAGTAATCTGGTATAGGCCGTGGTTCGATTTATTACGGGTATTTCCCTTCTACTTTGTATATGAAATACACGTTTTATGATAAATAAACGATTTATCGAGTGTGGACTTTTAAATGTGATTTCAAAATACTGTTAGTAGTAAATCTACATTCGCAAATATTACATTCATATGGTTTCTCGCCTGTGTGAGTTCTTATATGTGTTTTTAAATTATCTTTTCGATTACATTTATAATCACAAATGTTACATTCATATGGTTTTTCACCTGCGTGAGTTCTTATATGTATTTTTAAATTACTTTTTTGATTGCATTTATAATCACAAATGTTACATTCATATTGTTTTTCACCTGTGTGAGTTCTTATATGTGTTTTTAAAATATCTTTTCGATTGCATTTATAATCACAAATGTTACATTCATATGGTTTCTCACCTGTGTGAGTTCTTATATGTGTTTTTAAAGCACATTTGTGAATACATTTGTAATCACAAATGTTACATTCATATGGTTTCTCACCTGCGTGAGTTCTTAAATGACTTTTTAAATGACTTTTTAGTTTGCATTTATAATCACAAATGTTACATTCATATGGTTTCTCCCCTGCGTGAATTCTTAAATGACTTTTTAAATGACTTTTTTGATTGCATTTATAATCACAAATGTTACATTCATATGGTTTCTCCATAATTTTTAAACTATAGCTAGGAACCATCTCCAATCGAGATGGTTCCTAGCTATAGTTTAAAAATGATGAGTGGTGATCGCTTGAAAGTCGGTCAGCTTTCAAACAATAATAACCGGCCAAGTGCGAGTCGGACTCGCGCACGAAGGGTTCGGTATAAAAATCAAGTTTTTTGTATGGGAGCCCGCCTTAAATATGTATTTTATTTTATTTATTTTTTTTATTATTAAAATATAAATACAACTGAGTATTTTATTTTGAAAATTTCAAGTGCCTACCTGTTGCCATTATTGATATCGAGCAAAAAAGGGGGAAAAATCGCGTTTGTTGTATGGGCTCCCCTTTATATTTATTTTATTTTGTTTTTAGTATTTGTTGTTATAGCGGCAACAGAAATACAAAATTAATGAAAATTTCAACTGTCTAGCTATCGCGGTTCTTGAGATACAGCCTGGTGACAGACAACGACTCTTAGTAATAGGGTCCCGTTTTTACTCTTTGGGTACGGAACCCTAAAAAGCTGCATCAAAATCAGTCTATTCGTTCTGGCGCTATGGTGACCACTACGCCACTGAGGTATAACCACTGTTACTGGATATATAAAAAACCTGTCACAACAGTTAATTGAAACTGACGTCACTGTGCGACTATTTGGTGTCCTATATTTTTTCATTACTACTTCTAAGTTACTGTATCCTACTTATTATCATCATCATCATCAGCTCATTTTGTCTCCACTGGAGCACGACCCTCTCTGTACTGCCAGAGCCATACTTGGCCAGAGCAGCCAGAGGAGTTGGCCTACACTCTCCTCGCTGGCCAGACGGTTTGAAGAAGCCACACTGATGTTTATTTATAAGTTTTGTTTAGCTTGTATTTCCTAAGACACCTTCTACGATATCCACGGGAGGACTTGGCCCGCCGGAAACCACCACACGGTATCTTACTTGTAATTTTAGCTTTTTCAACTCCTCTGGCAGTATTAGTCTGATTGACTTCTGACGCAGCCGGTTTCACTCGAGCTGTTTTCACTTGTTTCGGTTTTACTGTTTTAGGTTTCTTTGCGGAGGGTGCTCCTGTAATAGTTTTATTTAATTTACCAAACACTATAGTGTTCACGGGAGACACCACTATAGTGGCTCGGCCGGATTAAAATAACTAAATCTCCTTTGAAATAAAATGTAGTGAAAATCGGTCCAGTCGTTGAGGAGGAATTAGGTTAAATAATTATAAACACAGTTCAAAAATATTATAGATTTAAAGACACTAAATTAGACACAAACTTAAAATACAGTTAAAATAAACCGGTCAAGTGCGAGTCGGACTCTTACATGAAGGGTTTCGTACCTCCGTACAATGTTTTAGGTTTTCAAGTATCTTTAATGCCATTACATTTTTTATTTTATTTTATAATTATTTTTGATTTTAGTATTTGTTGCCACAGTAATACATATTCGGTGAAAATTTCAAGTATCTGGCTATTATCCTCTTGTTTGCCGTTGCGTAGATCTACGCGAGAATGCATTGTTTAACTATTGTGTCTGATATTTCGGAATACAAGGGTTTAAGGTTCAAGAGATAGGTAGAGCCTTGTGACACACAGACGGACTGACAGACAGACAGCGTATGAGTCGCAATAATAGTGCACCCTCTGGGTGCGGAACCCTAGAAAGCATAGTAAAAATTCATGTTAGACTACTGTGAATACATGTAATCTTATTGCCTGTATATCTTTACCTTTATCATCTAAGGATGTAACATTTCCGACTTTTTGTATATTTTGGTTTTCATCCGTAGGTTGTGCCGGTTCCGTTCGGGTTGTCTTCTCCTCTTGTTGCGCTACTTTAGGTTTCTTTGCAGGAGGTGCTCCTGAAATATTTAACCACTATTGATACAGAATATATGTAATATGTACACTGTACAGACATTTATCACTTTATCAACTCACTTACTAGCTGTTGCGGTTCTTCTGAGGCTGTTCTGTGACCCAAAAGATTATCAGATAAAAAAGTTGTTCAGACAAAAATGTTGTCTTAATAAGGGTAACAAAAAAGCTCAATGACATTTTTGAAAATTTTTTAAATCGTCTGATTTCATATTTCCAACACCTATCATCAACATCACCTTTGTCTCCACTGTCGGCTGTAAGTACCTACTAGAGTTGTAAATAAAGGCACTATTTCATAGGATTGTCGTTTCCTTTCCTATCTCCAACTCACTCTCGTGACAATTGGTAGAAAAAAACTAAAACTAAAACCAGAGCCATACTTTTGGAAGGAGTTTTTTTTTAACTTTACACCTCCATACTTTCGCCATTTATAAAAAACTTCTCGGTCAACTAAAGAAGTACCTACCGTATTGAGCCCTGGGCGGCGCGTTGTACCGCCCGAGGTCGATTCCCAGCGCGTTGGCGAACTCACTCCCGTAGAACACGAGCAGCTCCGTGAACCGGGGGATTATCTTCACCGTCCTGAAATATGTCCAGTCTATGAGATTAAATAGTGTATGAAAATGCACAGTCTTTTTGTCTCGACTGCAGGAGCACGACTCTCTGTACTACTACAGCTGGGTATTAAAATACCCATAGACATAGATATTTTTATGAAAATACCCGAGTAGATATCCAACGTGAAAGGGACATACCCGTAATAAATCGAATCACGAGCTATACTAGATCACTATTGCATAATGATAATAAAATACCAGTCAAAATACAGAAAAAAATCGACATTCCCATAAAATTGCCCGAGCGGCTGTACACGTTCTTATAGAAATGCCGATTTTTTAAAGTTTTTGACTGTTAGGTATTTTAATTTTATTATACTATAGTGGTCTAGTATGCCCTTCCACGTTGTATTTCGATGTTATAGTGTCTATGTGACTGTAAATTCCGAATTCGTACCAATTGACACGGAAACTTGGTACTTCTAATTTTGCAACACGAGACTAGATAATTAACTGACTTTCATTTTCTATCAAAAGTTTCTTACATATCACCAAAGTTGTTCATTATCATCAAGTCTTTCTGTCTCCACTGCAAAAGCACGACCCTCTCTGTACTACCAGAGTCATACTTGGCCAGAGCAGCCAGAGACTTTGGACTTTGTTCAGCTTGTATTTCCTAAGTCACCTTCTACGACATCCACGGAAAGACCTCTCTACTTGGAGTGGTCCCCCAAGTTTGATTTTCTAAAATCCAAATTCCATCATGTATTCAAAAAAAAATTTTTGTCTCATACAAAATTTTTAACAAAATTGGATGCAGTTGACTTTTGGCGGCCATCTTGGATTTCCAATAAAAAACAACGCAGCGCCTGGTAGGAGTGGCTCCGACTACGGCCTCGCCTTTCGGGCTTGCGTCACTCCTGCGGCCTCGTGTAAATTACTTAGACAGAAGAGGACCAGTGGGAGGAAGGGGAGGAGGGACTCCACCCTCGGCCTGAGGCCTCAGGGTGCGCCAAGTTACTTGGGTGGGCCATTTGTATGAAATTTGTATGGGGAGAAATTATTCGTAAAGTCTTAAAAAAATTAAGCCTTGCGCCCGCCTTGCGCCGGCCGGGACTGGACTTCTTTAAATGCAATTTGAGTTGTTTGATGTGTGATAGGACTCAAATTATATGCAACAAATTTCAAAGCGCGCTAGGCGTGCGCAAGACTTAATTTTTTTTTCAAGATTCTTTATGGACAATTTCTTCCCATACAAATTTCATACAAATAGCCCACCCAAGTAACCTGCAGTATATTAGCCCCAGGAACTGAAAGAACTGTGCATGCCTACCCATCGCCATATAAACATAGGTAAGTATTTCTCTTCCTTGTCACTAGATGGCGCTATAGATAATAATTAAAACATTAAAATCTTTTATGACTATTATTGAAATAAAATAGTATTCTAATTAATTAGATGACTTATATGCTTAATGCACTAATACATTTAAAGCATATTTAACACTTTCTTTGTCACTTTTTTGCTAGTCGTGCGTGTGTGCTGCCATCTCTGTGTGCCTACCCCGCAACTCCAGTTTTGGCTGCTTACAGTCCCTCCAATAGTTTCTATGGCGTTGGGTAGTTACGTTCATAATCAAGTCTTTTGTCTCCTCTGCAGGAGCACGACCCTCTCTGTACTACCAGAGCAGCCAGAGGACTTAGCTTACACTCTCCACGCTGGCCAGATGGGTTGGAGAGACTCATTGATATTTATAGCTTTGTTTAGCTTGTATTCCCAAAGTCGCCATCTACGACATCCACGGGAGGACTTGGAGTGGCATTATTGTACTCTGCCGGAAGTAATGTAGTAAGGTTTGCCTGTAGTATATCTGGCCGCGGAACTGGAAGGCCACCAGGTTCTGCTCGGGCCAGCGGCGCGCGCAGTTGACGTAGCGCAGCCAGTTGGAGCACGAGCCGTCTAGTGCGTCCACCACCCACTGCTGCTTCTGCTCCGGGGACTTTATCTGCCAGTTCAAAGTCAAACTCATTTATTTATCTTTGGATAATTGACATTTTTTTTCTGTCGATTTCTTATAAGGTAAATGTTGACGTCAGATCATTTACTTATAGCTAAGTTCACTGCCGCTTCCTAAGCGCAAGTACAGAAGAAACGGTACTGTAATGCAGCATTTTCTCCAAAAACGTCAACTTATAATTATAGGTATATATTAAAACTAGTAGTTTGCCACGAACTTAGACCTCGCGATTGTTATTCCAAAGGAGTGCCGCTGCCGGCGTTGGTTGCCGAATTGGCTGCCGGCGCTGGTATAACACGATCTGTTTTTTTAAGACAGTTGTTCAGTAACCCGGACTGAATTCACCCTTAAATAGTTTCAGTATATTTTGTAAGAAGATTTGTATTGTATATCGATCACGGCTCAGTCAGCTAGACTTCGCGAGTCACCCTAAACACGTCCAAGTATAACGTATAAAGTCGTTCAAATAAAAAAATGCGTTTTTATAATGGCAACAAAAAAGTCTAATGACGTTTTTGGAAATATTTTGAAATGGCGGATATAAGACAGTTTAAAATTTCTAAACACCCATATTTCCGCCATTTTTAAAAAAATTTAAAAACTGTCTCGATATAAAAATTCTATTTAGTTGCTGAACCTGCTTACAAAATTTCATGAGAATCGGATAAGAAATGCGACCTGTACGCGAGAACAGACAGACAGACGGACAAAAGAATTTTTGGCTAATCTTGAAACTGAGACGCTTTGCTCGTTTCGCTCGCTCGGTCAATTAGATATGTGGACTGAGAATACATTGTTATGTCAGTCAAGTTTAAAATTAATGTCAATTTGTAAATTTTGTACTAAAACGTGTACAGACTGTACTTAAATTTTTTTTCGGTAGACAGAGCCATTAGCCCAAATAAAAATATAAAATTCATTTAAAGTAAAAATTTGTAATTTTAAAGAAATTGCAATTATCATACTTTTAGTGACTCAATTAATAATACAGCTTGATTCCATGGCTACCTTTATATATAATGAATTAAATAATATATTACACATCTATAATAAACCGTATAATGGGTGCAAGTCAATTTTAGTTTCATGGCTTGAGACCAAAACTTACGATGAACTTGAAACCTTCATGGATAACACACCCTTGTAACCCCCTCCCATTATTTGTATAATATTAAATTTTGACCCTCTTTTGTTATTTCTATCACTTTTATATATCTTATAATTGTTATGATAGCAGACTATATATATATATACACACACATATATTTATATATTTATATATTTATTTATTTTTATAATATATGATTAGTCGTTTTGATTTTCATCTGACTTTTGTTATTTTAAGCACTAAGTACATTTTGAATGCATTGTTTATTAGGATCAATTAAACTTTAGAGATAAAAAAGAGCGGAGTCTCCTGGCACAAGCATATTTTTGCTTAAAAGGAGGCTCCAGCAATAAAATTTATGTATTTTACTAGTTTCCCAATAAACAATTTTTATTTTTATTTTATTTTATTTTAATTCAATTAAATTCATTTATTGTTTTTCACATTATACATATGTTACACTTTACTACATAGTCACTTCTTAAATTAGTAGGTACAACATGAACCCTGATAGGCCACTGCAATAGAAAAAAAATGGAACGGCATGCGGTGGTGATTCATTCATATTACCTGCCAGCAGTACATGGATTTGACTTGGTCGGTGCGTTTCCCCTGGTATGGTCCGAAGCGCACGCCGCGAGGCAGCGTCAATGTGCTGAATACCCCTAGACCTGCCCCTGCAAATAAATATATAGGGACAAATTCACTGATTAAGCTAGCCCCTAAGTAAGTTCGAGACTTGTGTTATGCAACGATACTATATTTTAAAACAAATACATACGAGTATATATATGTGGGAGATAAATATTTATTTACCTCCCACATATATAATTTATGTGATTTAGATATTAATTTAGATTTCTACAAATTGATCGATTTAAAATGTTTAGTTTATTTACCTACAAAAATATATATTTGTGTTGATATTTTATTATTTTACACACAGAACATCTGTGTGGGCCAGAGTATTTCATTTTACACATGTAGTTGTAATGCATGGATCAGCGCGAGAAGGGGCGCTCATCTTATCGTCACGCTCTTTATTTTTTTTAGGTTCCGCGAAAAAGCCAACCTGGCTCCCACATATATAAACATTCAAGACCCAGGACAATTTGAAGAAGGCCATTTTCCAACTCGACCTGAGCGGGAATCGAACCCGGGACCTCTGGGTGGCGGACTAGCATGGTGACCACTACGCCACGGAGGTCGTCAAAAGTCAAGTCAAAAGTACTTATTCTGTGGCCAAAGCCCCTTTCAACGTGCGTACCTGGTATGGTGGAGGGCGCGATGTGCAGAAACACCTTGGGCACCGTGAGCGCGGCGTGCGGCACCCACGGCGGGATGCCGGCGCGGGACACCACCTGCGGGGGACGGGGGTCAGGCGGGATTTGGGGGACCAAGGTAGAACAGGGGTGACGACAGGGTCCGAAAAGCATGATTGTAATAAGTCCGTCTATTAGACTATCCAAAAATAATGGACTCGTATTTTTCAGTTTAGTTCAAAGTTTCAGTGTAGTCACAAATGTAAAAATTCACAAAGACACGGAGCGTCAAAGTTCCGGAGTGTGGGCTTGCGACGCTAAGTAAAAATCGTACCCAGCTGTAACGTCATGCAAAATTTAAATGCGCTGTATCTTTGTCATTTTTTGTTTCTCAGAGAAAAGAAAAAATACGTGTACAATATTTTTTAATAATCTAACCGATAGACCCAGAAATGTTTTTATAGGCATGACGCTATTGTAAAATGGAGGTCACTTTTTTTAGTTTGCTTTTTATCCTAAAAAATACTTTCACAGAGCAACTACCCTATTTATAACAAAATTATTATTGTATAGTTTTGCGTTTTTCGTACACCTATGTTTAGGTGGTCAACTGCCAGCTCAGCTTTGTACTGCGGTGTGAACCACAGCGCTGATTTACAGCTAGTACCTAGTGATTCAGGTTAGATAGCTTAATAATCAAATCAGCATATAACAATAACATCGACAATACGATATTACACAATAGTTATATTACACGTTTACGGCACATTTACCTCCATATAATTAAACTTGATAAACACATGAACAACATATTCTTGTTTTAACCTAATTATGCACAAAAAATTATAGTTGTTACAAATACTCAACCCTTAAATTACTTGTTTCATTTCTTTTTAGTAGTAGTTAGTACTAAAAATAAATGAAACAGTCATATGAGGGTTAAGAAGAATAGTTTCCATGGCGTTGGGTATTTGTTAAGTTAGTAAATACATTATGTTTGGTATAGGCCATCGGCATAACTTGACGACTGCCATTGCAAGATTACCTCCGTTTTTAAAGCCAGTAAAAAAAACAAAGAGACTGTGTAGGTACCTTATCATCAGGAACCACCAATAAAGGTCCGTGTATCGCGCAATATTCGTAGACGAAGTCGGTGCATTCATCGCAATCTGAAACAAATGAGGAATATGGATGATTAAGTAGGTATAGCTTCCATGCTGGTCTGGGACTCCCATGCTGGTCTGGGAGAAATAAAAAAAACTTAGAATGTACCAGCTGCTTCTCTTCCCACGCAGATCGTAAAAGCCGATCGAGGGAATGGGCAAAAATGCAAATCATGTTAACAGGCGATGCGGCTAGCAACCCATCACTGTATTGATTGCTTTCCATCTTCTCGCCCACCATGACGCTAAAAGTGGCTTTTGGGTCTTGCGGCCCTGGGCTCTGCATAGAACCGCAAGACCCAAAATGCTCTGTCTGCCCCAATAGGGATAAAGACGTGACAGTATGTATGTAAGTAGGTATAGGTACTTGCTATGAGGAAGGGCGGGCTGGTTAGTGGTTACACAGAGAGCGCCGTCTTAAAAGTTTGTAAGTATGGGTGGATGTTTGTTACTCTTTCACGTTAAAACTACTAAATGGATTTTAAATTTTTAATGAAACGTTACAATAATATAGCTTATACATCAGAATAATACATATCCTGCGCAGACGAAGTCGCGGGCACCAGCAAGTACTTATAATGATAATATCATGGTAGAATAAAATAAGGTATTCTCTCTCCGTGACAGCTGATGACGTAGGAAGAACTTGACTACGTCATCAGTGTAATATGTTGCCTCTGTGTGAAATTGAATTACCCGAGCGTAATGCATTTTTGAACTTTATATACCAATTTCAAATTAATAATCCATTTTATCAATTTATAACATTTTGAATTGATGAATGACGCGAGAATCGCGAGATTCTTAATAGCTAAGTTACTTAACATTTTATTTAATATTAATGAACTAATTGAGAAAGTCCTTAAATTTACTGAAAGAACAATCAGTGGCAACACTTTCGTGACGTAGTCAAGTTCGTTCTCGGACAGAGAATACCTTATTTTATTCTACCATGGATAATATTAGGTATTCCTCCTGCTTACGCGACCATACAAAGTCAGTCGATGGATTCCTTATTTCATCCATACCTCAAATCACTCTTTATTATTTAATTGTATACCTGCTTATATTCTTCTACACTGTTAATACTTACTCTAACTGCGCCAACTCCCCCAAATCTTTTATAGTCTTCTCTATCCAAAGATTGGCTGGAAGAAATCGCTTTAGTAGCCCGCCTTGGTAGTTTGTATCTAAGTACTATATTTCAAGGAACTTTTAGGAGGATTATTGTCATACTTGCAATAAAGAAATTTTATCTTATCTTACTTATCTATCCTTTCATCATCGGCAGCGGCAGCCCATATCCTACGGGTAGGAATATTCTCGATCTACGTAAGTACCTACTGCTTGAAGTACCGAGGTAGGGTCTGTGTAAGGATTTTTTGTAACCTCAGACAAAACAGGAATTCGTGATGGAATTATTGAAATGTACACTTACAAATATATTCGTCCAAGTTTGGTTCTTCGATCTCGTAATAGCTAATCCGCGGCTTACGCCGCAAGTTGAATCGACTCATGTCGCCAAGTTTAATACAGGAATTGCGCAATGTAACTAGGTATTTCGCATATCTTCATGAAAAAACGGCTAAAAACTTATTTATTGTAAAATAATTTACCAGAAGAGTACAAGAAATTAAATTATCTTTCAAAATACAGCAGAATCAAACGTGTGGTCAATTGCCTATTTTATTTCATTTCCCGCCTTTTGCCCCAAACGTAAACTTCGCTCTTCCCGCCAAAATTAATTTTCACAGAATTAGATTTTTTGTGGTCTATTTATGATCTATGATTGTTTTGTCTATGGCCGGATGTACACACTACACACATTATAGGGAGGTACTTTTTGCTCTTTGCAAAAAAAATTTGGTGTCATTTTTTTAACGTGGAGTCACCTAAAGTTTTTATCACGGAACAGAAATGCTATTTTTCAAACGTTAACATAGGAAGTTAAGGCGTGTCTCCTGCGACAGATTTTTCGAAACATTACACAAAAAACATGAAACGAAAATATTATTTTTCATACACAAACTGTCTCCTGCGAATAATTTCTGTTTTGAACGAAACATTTTCTTTATGTTTAACCACATCATGAGGTGCTACTTTTCAAACGCGGAGTCACTAAACGAATGGTTTTTTGTATGGAAAAACCATTCGTTTAGGTGACTCTGCGTTTCAAAAATGACACTTAAGATACCTAATAATACTCATTTTTGATTACTGTTATGATGATCATTTCTGCCTGACGAAGAACTAGAAGATGTGTTTTGAGTTTTACAAATTTCAGATAATAGAGAGGCTCTAAAGGACTCGTACCCAGAACCGTAAAATAATTTAAAAACTTGAGAGATGTTATGGGACTCTCGGACGGACTAGTTCCATTCGATTAATTAGTGAAGGAGAGAGAGAGACACAGACAGAGAAACACGCGCACGCTGCACGGCTTACAACTATAGCAAAAAGTGTCGTTACAACTTTTGGTCTTAATTTTTTCCGTCCAGCCCCCTTTCGCAACGCGCGATAAGGAAGTTCGTTCCAAAAAGGAACCCTTCCCCTTTGGCCCCGCGCAGCGCATGATTCCCATCTGCTTTGGAAAGCAGAAACATGTGTATGCCATAGACAATTGTGTATAGTTACGTACGCCCATTTGTTTGCATGTTTTTGTGTAATGTTTCGTAAAAACAGTAGCAGGAGACCCGCCTTTAGAGGGTAAAAGTGAAGGTCACCAGCCTTTTCTTCTGTTAAAGCAACTTCATAGGTGCTATTTTTCAAACGCGGAGTTACTAAACGAACGGTTATTTGTATGGAAAAAGTGCAAAAATCATTTGTTTAGGTGACTCTGCGTTCCAAAAATAGCACTTCATGACCGTTCTAGTGACTGCGCATTCAAAAATGGGTCCACTGACGTGATAATCTGTCTAATCTGTGGACGTGACATAGGAGGGAGACAAATGACAATGACAGTGAGATTTCTTTCAGTGAATTACTAAATAAGTACAAGTTTTCAATTTCAAACATTTTGATAACCAAATTTTGTTTTGTTTTGCTGTAGGTTTGCTTGTTGATGAACAAAAAACAGTTATGTAAAAATTTTTGAATATTTGATGCACTGAATAATGTGACACTCATTTTATATAACAACTAAACATGGATGAATATTTAACTATTGCGAATAATAAATTGGTAAGCATACTTTGATTTCATCCCAAGTTAGGTACCCAGACTACGCACGTGCGTGGTGTTCTATGTATGAGATAGGTACTTTTAGAAAAGTGGCTCTATACGACAGTGAAAGCCGCATCAGTCTTGTCAAACAATTTTGAAGTAGTAAACAGTTGATCAAATTAAATTAATTAATTTTTTTAAACCAAAACTTAGTCAAGGTGTAGGGTAACCAAAGGGCTGGCAATTATTTCCATCCAACCATCCAACGTGTCAATGCTGCCAGCCTTTTGGGCACTCTACTGCAGGGCAAAGATCTAAAAGAAGTTTTCTATTTGTAAGATTTTTCTTTTTTATTATTATTATAGGTTTAGTTTAATTTAGATTTTAATTTAGTTTTTAATTTAGATGTTAACTGAAATTGTAATTCGGTATAAATCCAGATAAACGTGTTTTAGGTGTTAGTCAGAGTGATGTTCGTGATTTTTTTTCATCGAGTGAAGTACGCTTAATTATGTTGATTAAAAAGAATTATTATTTTATTATTAATTATTATTTAGTATAGAAAAAACGCTCTATACAATAGTGAAAGCCGCATCAAAGTCTGTTTTGTAATTTTGAAGTAGTAAACAGTTAATTAAATATAATATTTTACTATCTCTTTATTCATTTTAAAACATAGTTTAGGTTCTATAATACATCTATAAAGTAAAATATCAAGTTATAGTTGAACAAACATACATACAAACACCAAATTGTTTGAGTAGACACAGCGAGAATTTCGTTTACTTTGTTCAATAATAATCTGTACATTATCAATACATTGTTTCAGAGAGAGAATAACTATGCTGATCTGCACATAGTCCTAGGCAACGAGAGCTGTGACCTAGATTCTGCAGTAAGCTCAATCGTGTACGCTTTATTTCTGAACTGGCAGTACCAGCAAATTAAATGCAAGACCTGCACCAGGTTTGCTCGTCGGGAGGATGTCAAAGAGAGCATCTTCTTGCCAATCCTGAACGTAGACCGGGAAAGCTACCCTTTGAAGACGGAGGTTGTATTCTTTTTGAATGAACATGGGTTGAATGAAAGTCATTTGGTGTTTCGGTAATTCTTTTTTTTTTTACTTTATAGGGCTCCGTACCTAAAGGGTGAAAACGGTACCCTTTTGCTAAGACTTCAGTCTGTCTGTCCATCTGTCTGTCTGTTTGACTGTGTCACCAGACTGTATCTCGTGAACTGTGATAGCTAGACAGTTAAAATTTTCACAGATTATGTATTTCTGTTGCTGCTTTTATAGCAAATACTAAATACAGAATAAAATAATTATTTCAGTGGGGGCTCCCATTTAAGTGGTGTCTGTCTGTCGGCTATCAAATCTTGCGAACTAAATGACCCACTTTCCAGTTTCTAATTGAGCTGAAATTTTGCTTGTATATGTATATCACTTGATTGACCTGTTTAGGTCATTGCTATAGATAAAAGCATGTTTTTAATTTTTTTTATACTTTTTATTTATTTATCTACTAGCCTATATACGCTGATTACAATACTTACAATATACTATAACAATACAAAATTTTTAAATCTTCGGCATCAGCGCTTCCTTTAGACGCATAGGCCTCCCCCAACTGATTCCATCTTTCTCTGAACCCTGTTAGTCTGTCCATAGCGGTCCAGTGATTTGTTTGAAATCATCCGAATTTTATATACTTACTGTTTATTTATTTTCCAGAAACGACTTGGACCTCAAAGAGCTAGTCACTAAGACCAAGACATGTGTCGTTCTAGTTGACCACCACGTGTTAAGTGCCAATGATAAGTTTCTAGCTCCTTATGTAACGGAAATCATAGACCATAGGAGAAGGGATAAGACTGGCTGGAACTATAAGGTAAGCTAGATTGTAAAACAAGAAATTATTTAAAAAATGTTCTTTCTTGTTTATTAAAAAGTATATTTTTAAGATAATTCCTTGCTTTTATCTAAAGACTCTCCTCAAGACGAATCAAACGAGCCCAAACTCGATGGAATTGCGTTCGTTTCAATACAGACTTCCTATGGCCTACCTCTGACTCCATCATCAGATCAGCATGTCATCATAATATTGCATTGTCACGCGATATATGCATGCGTGTAAACATTCAGTTCAATCGGAAACCGGCAAGTGATTAAAATTTAACTTGCAGGATTTGATACAGACAGAACGACAGACAATGGGACAGGTGAAACTGAATAAAAGCTTGTAACATCGTAGGCCAAGGTTTATAGGTCATGTAGGGTGTTAAGCGACTCTCTCTCTCTCTCATCTGAGCGTTTTCCCAGTTGCATCCTCAGTTGCAATGCTGAGAAGCCCAGGGTCCGCTTTCCGACTTTTTCTTTTCCACTTCGCACGGTCTTGAGCATCCTTGGTTGTAAGACGATTGGCACGAATATCATCTTTGACGACGTCAAGCCAGCACTTCTTGGGTCTACCACGCTTGCCGGGCCCCGGCGGAGGCGGCATGGCTATACCTTTGTTTCCCACGTAACTTGCCGGCTTCCGCAAGACGTGACCGTACCAGCGAAGGCGACTGTTGAGCGACTATAGGTCAAGAACGGGGGAGAGGTGCGAGGAAGGGGAACGGGTACGCAAATTGCGCGGGACCTTAGGAGATGGCGATTTCCACCCTACACTCACCGTGTGGTTTCCGGTAGAGTAGAATAGGACCACTCAAGCCTTCACGTGGATGTTGTAGAAGGCAACTTAGAAAATACAAGCTAAACAAAGTTTATAAACATCGATGAGACCAACCCGTCCAGACTAACTCCAACCCGTCTGGCCAGCGAGGAGAGTGTAGGCCAACTCCTCTGGCTGCTCTGACCAAGTTTGGCTCTAGTAGTACCGAGAGGGTCATGCTCTTGCAGTGGAGACTATAATAACCTAACGATGATGCTAATGTTATACATTAATATTCTGTACCATGATAATGTACTACTTTGTATAAAAAAAGTTATTAAAAATCGATAAAAAAAAATCTTCCTCACACAAAATCTTTTGGTCGAGTGCTGATTTGCATGGGAAGCTAAATACTTTTTTTATTAATTGTTTTTTATGAAAAGTAGCTCTGTATATTAGAGTCGGACTTGCACTTGGCCGGTTTTATCTATACATATAAAAACAAAAAAATGTGTCTGTACAATGAGTATATTTCTAAAAAAGTATTTGGGGTGATGTAGACATAGTAATAGAGTAAGAATTTGAAAAAACATGTCTGTCTGTTTGTCTGTACGTACACGCAAATCTTCGGAAACACTGAACGTATTCAAATGAAACTTTTTTTGTTACATAGCTGTTAAGCCTGGGCAACATATAGGTTATTTATAAATGATTATAGAAAATGAAAAATCCACTACATGTACTATAAATGATTTTGGAAAATGAAAAATACATATGATGCAGAACTATAATGGTCCAGCTTAACTGTAAGAAATATAAAAATGGCACCTTAAGAGTCTGGCGACCCTAGACTTCTCCATACAAACGTAGTACACGTTTAATTTTGAAACCACATGTCAGATTCCGGTAAAAATTGGTAATTGTAAAGAAATTGCAATTATCTAGGGTTATAACTGGTTTCCTATACTAAAATTATGAACTGGAAAGAAAATATAACGATTTAGAAGTTTCCCATACTGATGGTCAAAAATGATAAATAACACTATATTCTATTTCAAGTTCATATTTTTACCGTTGGAAACCAGTTATTAACCTAGATAATTGCAATATCTTTGAAATTACAAAATTTTGCCCAAATCGGACATGTCGTTTTGAAATAAAACGTAGACTACATTTGTATGGAAAGTTGTATTCTGGTCTAGGGTCGGGGGACCCTTAACAAAATTTGTTCAGCTTCATGAGCATTTTCAGGAGTCTTAAAGCCCACGCGAACTAATACGCGGGCTTCGGCTAGTAATTTATTCATTACTAGCCCGCGACTTTGTTCGCGCTAATATCTTTGATGAAAATCAAATATTATTCTTTCAGGAAGACACCAGATCGACCATAGAGCTGGCAGGGTCCTGTTGCACTCTAGTAGCGCAGAGGATCAGAGACCAGTCAGCGTTGGTAGCCAAAGACGCAGACTTCTTTCAAGCCTACCCAGCCTGCAGCGTGATGTTGCACAGTGAGTGTTGCAGCTGCTTTTGGTTGCGTGCAGATCGTATAAGCCGATCGGAGGATAAAAAGAAAAATTCGTATAGTAAATAAATTATACGTAATCCAAATTTGAGTATGACATAAGACCAAAAAGTTGCGAAAATGATTTCACTTTTTCGATCGAGACCACGTAGTAACACTAGTCCAAAACTGTTGCGTGAACTCTGGTGACCCCATGAACTACGGGCGGCCGGCGGCGCCTGGCGGCGGAACTACTAACTGATCTCACGATTTTACTTTCGAGTTTTAGTAAAATTTGTAATTTTTATTTTGACTAGATAATTAGGTCTTACTAACGATTCTAATGAAGTGGCCTTCGGCTCCAAAACCAACAAAAAATCTCCGTGTATAGATATAGATAATAGCTCCGTGTTTCAGGTACAATAATCCTGGACACCGTTAACTTCTCCAAGGAATTCAACAAGGCGACCCCGCACGATGAGGAGATAGTGCAGTTCTTGGAGAGCCTCATCAAGCCGAACGACTACGAGTCGGCCAGGTCAGTGCTTTTTACAAGCTTCTATTTAACTTGCAATGTATCTTGTATGATGTGATGCCGGGTGGATTCCGGCAGAGTAGAATAGGGCCACTCCAAGTCCTCCCGTGGATGTCGTAGAAGGCGACTTAGGTAATACAAGCTAAACAAAGCTTATAAACATTAATGAGATCTCTCCAACCCGTCTGGCCAGTGAGGTGTAGGCCATAGTACTCTGGCTGGTCCTAGTATGGCTCTGGCAGTACAGAGAGGGTCGTGCTCCTGCAGTGGAGACAAAAAGACCTGATGATGATGATTTTCTATTTTCAGCCTAAACTGCAATTTATTAATTTTCCCCAAAACTTGTATGTACAGGATGACTGGTAAACCACGCGTCATATTTAAGGACATTATATATCATGATCACACGTGACGTCAAAAATATAAAACCAACAAAACACTTATTAATTACAAAGAAATTTTTTATCAGATTAGTGCGCAAAGTCTCCGAATGTTTGAAAACGGCGTGCTCGCTACGCTTGGTACCACAATTTCGGGATAAAAACTATCCTATATCCTTCCCCGAGTCTTTAACGATATCCATACCAAATTTCTTTTAAATCGGTTCAGCCGTTTACGTGTGATGGCGTGACTAAGGAAAATAGGGATTCATTTTTAAATACATAGATATAGATTTGTTCAAATTTTAAGCACCTATTTTTTATATATTTGGAACGAAACCGATTCCAATATGCAAGATTTACCAGTCAGCGTTTATATTTACTTCTGTTTTTAGGAAAACCATATTAGATCGTCTAACGAAAGCCAAAAGCAACGTAAACCTACTGACGGCCGCGCAACTCCTGCAAAAAGATCTGAAGGTTGTCGGCGATGTCCTCATACCAAGCTTCCCGATTCTTGTGCAGGTACGTGGTAGTGGCCAACACTACATAGCCGACAGCAATGTGAAATAAAATCAAGTGATTTTGAAGACACGTTAAGGCGACACGTCCCGGCTGTTATCATTGTATGGCAGTCGTCAAGTTATATATTTTTTTATTTAAAAAACTTTATTGCAATGTACAAATATACTTCTAACAACTGGCGGACTTAATGCTAAGAGCATTTTCTCCATAGGGATAAACAGAGAAAAATATGCGGCTCAAAAAAGCTATACAATATACCTACTTACATTATAAATTGATGATGATGATTGATGACTTTGTTTTATTTAGAGAACGGGCTACTCACATATAGAGTCAGCTACTGCCGACATGTTCCGACCTCATCCGGAGGTCTTCATCAGGGCGAATGTGCCGAGAGGCCCGTACACCGCACCGGCTCGCGACACACTGATGTTAGTCGCGGGAGGCGCGGGACGCGCGGGCGGCGCGGGCGATCGCCCTCTGCGCCCGCAGCGACAGTTCGGTAGATGGTGGTGGCTGTTGGTTGGTTGCGTCAAGGACTCCCGTGGATGTACTGGGAGCCGTAATTCCTTCTTCATCATCGTCTGCGGCTGGTGATAGCGCCAGTGCGTGAAAAAAGCTCACTGTATCAGAGACTGTCGGCTGTACATAGCATCTGTTTTGCGTCTCTTGAAACACCGGTTTCCAGGCGGCGGGTAAGCCCCAACCATTCGCCCTGATGAAGACCTCCGGATGAGGTCGGAACATGTCGGCAGTAGCTGACTCTATACGTGAGTAACCCGTTCTCTAAATAAAACAATGATTGTATCTCACGTTAGTTTTAACCTTTTAACCGCGAGCGTCACATATATGTGACAAACATTGTCGGGCCCATTCCGCGAAGGTCGCATATTTGTGACAAAAAAAATGCTCGTATGGCACATAACTTACGTATCCATATCCGTTTTTGGTTGTAGATAGGTATGTTAGATTTACCATGTCTCGCGCTGGGGGCACGACAACTGATATAAAGTCTCGCGGTGAAAGGGTTAATCAAAAAATTGATGACTTTATGAAAAATAGGTTTAAAAGGTGGGCGTGAACTTTTAAAAGAGAATTTAGCAGAAATTTATCTGATGTCAACGGATTCTGTTATGTCAGATGCGTTTAGGCAGCTGGAAAATCTAACTGTTAGCCACTTATATACAAGAAAAACAGATCCTACACCTGATGCAGAATCATAACGGTCCAGCCAAACAATAAGAAATAAAAAAATGACGCCTGTCCAATGAGTTGTACAGCCTGATGAGCATTTTCCGGAGTCATAAAGTCCACGCGAACAAAGTCGCGGGCTTCGGCTAGTAACAAAATAAAAAAGACTAGAGAATATGCACGTATTTTTTTATTTAGTTAATAAAATCCTTATTAACCACAGTAAACAAACATGAAAGTATTTATAAAATATCTTTATGAGCAAGAAAACTTCGCAAGAAGGCATGGATTGGTGACGTCAAAGTCCGTATCATCTATACATTTGCCATAAAAAATATATTTTGCGAGCGAGATAGACATATTTTTACAAAATCGTTATCGTCTCGTTCGTCTGTTAGTACTTTAATTTGACATACTTATGGCTAAACTGGTTAGAAAACACATTTTTTTTTTAAATGCATATTCCCTATTAGCATTTTTTCACAGTCAGGATTTAATTTTTACTTTCTTTTTTGTTTTCCAGGAGTTTCTTCGAAAACCCGACGCTGTCGACGCCATGTCTAAAGCTCTATCTCAGAAGGATTGTCGTGCTGTGCTTCTGCTCGGCATGACGATAGGAGGAGGCCTTAATAGGGACGTGGCGATATACGCGCAAGATGTCCGTGTTGCCACTAAAGTGAGTTATATCCTTCCTGCATACCTACCAAATTTTATAAAAAATAAACATACACATACACTTACAAACTTTCACCTGTATAATATTAATGTGATGAAGTGTGATTCTGTATTACATACTACATACATACATACTATCACGTCTTTATCCCTAATGGGGCAGACAGAGCATTTTGGGTCTTGCGGCTCTATGCAGAGCCCAGGGCCGCAAGACCCAAAAGCCACTTTTAGCATCATGGTGGGCGAGAAGATGGAAAAGCAATCAATACAGTGATGGGTTGCTAGCCGCATCGCCTGTTAACATGATTTGCATTTTTGCCCATTCCCTCGATCGGCTTTTACGATCTGCGTGGGAAGAGAAGCAGCTGGTACATTCTAAGTTTTTTTATCTCTCCCAGACCAGCATGGGATTGATTCTGTATTGACAACTGGAATTGCGTGGATCCCTCAAATCCCAGACAAGAAAACACGATGATTGTCTGATACCAAAGAGAGCTTATTTACAAAATAACAAAGTACCTATACTAAATTTATTTACATTAGTGTGAGTAAATAAAAACATTTCTTTGTATGGAACCAAAATTCATCGTCGGGTCGTCGTTTAAGTACGCGTGAACACTTGCTCGATAAAAAATTATCGAGCTCCTCCGTGCTTCGGAAGTCACGTATAAGCCATTGTTGGCTGTCATTATTGTATGTCAGTGTTGGCCACTTACACGGAAAACAAACGGGCTAGACAGAGCCAAGGCTTTTATTTAAGATGCAAGTCGTCCTGCCCTTGGGAATGACAATAAGAGGTGGCTAAGGCCACCTTTGACGATAGGAGTAGGCCTTAAAAGGGACGTGTCGATATACTCGCAAGATGTTCGTGTTGCCTCTAAAGTGAGTTATATTCACGTCTTTATCCCCAACGGGAGCCAACCAGGCTTTTAATTCAGCTGAAAGATGTGAAGTGCTTCTCTTGGGGATGACGATAGGAGTAGGCCTTAAAAGGGACGTGGTGATATACTCGCAAGATGTTCGTGTTGCCTCTAAAGTGAGTTATATTTACGTCTTTATCCCCAACGGGAGCCAACCAGGCTTTTAATTCAGCTGAAAGATGTGAAGTGCTTCTCTTGGGGATGACGATAGGAGTAGGCCTTAATAGGGACGTGTCGATATACTCGCAAGATGTTCGTGTTGCCTCTAAAGTGAGTTTTATTCACGTCTTTATCCCCAACGGGAGCCAACCAGGCTTTTTATTCAGCGCAAAGATGTGAAGTGCTTCTCTTGGGGATGACGATAGGAGTAGGCCTTAATAGGGACGTGTCGATATACTCGCAAGATGTTCGTGTTGCCTCTAAAGTGAGTTTTATTCACGTCTTTATCCCCAACGGGAGCCAGCCAGGCTTTTAATTCAGCTGAAAGATGTGAAGTGCTTCTCTTGGGGATGACGATAGGAGTAGGCCTTAATAGGGACGTGTCGATATACTCGCAAGATGTTCGTGTTGCCTCTAAAGTGAGTTTTATTCACGTCTTTATCCCCAACGGGAGCCAACCAGGCTTTTTATTCAGCGCAAAGATGTGAAGTGCTTCTCTTGGGGATGACGATAGGAGTAGGCCTTAATAGGGACGTGTCGATATACTCGCAAGATGTTCGTGTTGCCTCTAAAGTGAGTTTTATTCACGTCTTTATCCCCAACGGGAGCCAACCAGGCTTTTAATTCAGCTGAAAGATGTGAAGTGCTTCTCTTGGGGATGACGATAGGAGTAGGCCTTAATAGGGACGTGTCGATATACTCGCAAGATGTCCGTGGTGCCACTGAAGTGACTTATATTCACGTCTTTATCCCTAACGGGTAGGATAGAGCCAACCAGGCTTTTATTTCAGCTTAAAGTTGTAAAGTATTTCTCTAGGGCATGACGATAGGAGGTGGCCTTAAAAGGGACGTGGTATACTCGCAATGTCTGTATTGTCAATTATATTTATGTCTGTATCTATAACGGGTTAGATACAGGATTCAACGGCTTTGTGTGCCTTCCGAAGCACGGAGAATATCGACCACGTTGCCATATCACGATTAATATACAGACATATATTAATTTATAAAAGTTTAGTTTAACCTGACACAAAACAGACTTTAAAAAAGAAACAGTTTATCGAACGCATATCAGTATGTTTTTTTAAATATTTTATAGGTATGTTCCTCGATTATTCGAAGACTCCTGGCCCATTTTGGTAAGGGCATTGTCAGGTGGTCCCATAGAAATCGGTTGAGTAGTTTGGAGACGAAATCAGTTTTTAGAACGAAGATCCTTTTTTGAAATATTTTGGGGTTTTTTAGGGGCTTCAATTTTTGTAACTTCGTTCCAACCAAGTGTTTCACGACACTCAATTTTCTTCAAAAGCTTTTATTTAACTTGCAATGTATCTAATATGTATTTATGTATGTTTATTTAGATCAAATCTTGCAACCCAATTTTCAACCAGTTACTCTTAACCGATTGAGCTGAAATTTTGCATACTTGTGTAAGTCGAATGACAATACAATATTATGATCAATTAGCTGTTCTAATGATAGAGCCAGGAGATATTCGACGGAACTAAGTTATAAAACAACATAACCTCATTAAGTAGGACTCTTTTGATTTGTTTTGTCGAACACTTTATGGTAGGCGATGTCTAGGGTCTGATCTCGGAGAGGGAAGGTGGTCGATGGAACTCAGTAATAAAACGACGCAACTCCATCGAGTTAGGGCTTATTTCATTTGCCTTAATAAGTAAGTCTCCCATGCTGGTCTGGGAGAAATAAAAAAAACTTAGAATGTACCAGCTGCTTCTCTTCCCACGCAGATCGTAAAAGCCGATCGAGGGAATGGGCAAAAATGCAGATCATGTTAACAGGCGATGCGGCTAGCAACCCATCACTGTATTGATTGCTTTTCCATCTTCTCGCCCACCATGACGCTAAAAGTGGCTTTTGGGTCTTGCGGCCCTGGGCTCTGCGTAGAACCGCAAGACCCAAAAGGCTCTGTCTGCCCCATTAGAGATAAAGACGTGATAGTATGTATGTATGTTAATAAGTACTTTGGCCTCATAATAAAAGCTTGTATGTACTTACTTACTTGTTACGAGTGTTGACGAAACAAAAAAGATTTGCAAGGATCGTAGTAAGTGGAAATCCATAGTCTCTGCCTACCCCTATGGGAAACAGGCGTGAAAATATGTATATCTTTTTGTATGTACTTACAAAAAATGTTTTTTTTTTTCAAAAAACTTATTTCTTTCCAGCTGTCGAAATTCCTGGAAGAGTGGACCAACCCGGGCCTCATGTTGGTTCGCCAGGAGGCGCCGAACAACTCCTGCGTGTACTACAAACAGAACAACCTCTCAGCGACCAGGAAGCAGTATGTACCGGCTATCACTGAGTACATTATCACTGGCTCAACTGCATCCAGTGTACGGCCCGAACTTTAAACTCGCCAACCCATATCTCCGCAACTTGGCTCATGTTCCAACTTAAGATGATACATTGGTGACACTAGCGCCACCATCAGTTAAAAATCATTATTCACTGAAAACACAAATTATCAAAAAATCCGTTCTATGAGATTAAAGTTCTGGATCTGAAGTTAATTTTAAACATAATAAATTATAGTTCCCTATAGTTACAAATTGCAATATTGCTTAAAACGGCCACTTCTAACAGTTTTGCAATTTGTAACTATAGGGAAATATAATTTAATAATTTATTATGTTTAAAATTAACTTCAGATCCAGAACTTTAATCTCATAGAACGGATTTTTTGATAATTTGTGTTTTCAGTCAATAATGATTTTTAACTGATGGTGGCGCTAGTGTCACCAATACATACATACATACTATCACGTCTTTATCCCTAATGGGGCAGACAGAGCATTTTGGGTCTTGCGGTTCTATGCAGAGCCCAGGGCCGCAAGATCCCAAATAGTATCACCAATGTATCATCTTAACAAGAAATTCAAGTAGGCACGAACAACTGAAGGTTTTCAAACATATGTAACACCAGATGGCAGCACAGTGACGTCAGGACCAATAAGCTGCTGTTATTGGATACATTTGACGGAGCAAAAGAACCTGTCAACTGATGTCCAATGACAACGGTCGATTGGAGCTGACGTCACTGTGCTGCCATCGTCGTGTCACATATCTTTGAAAACCCTCATTATCTCATTTCTGGCTAAACAGGATCACAAAATTGAGATGTAACCACGGCGGCATTATGGGTAAATGCTCAAATGACTTATCAAAATTGTATTGTATTTATATTTAAATTGTACTTAGTATAAAATTGTTAAAATCTGTTTTTTGTTATTTACCTACTATATGTTTGTTATTGAACTTATATTTGAAAAACCAATAAAAATGTAAATATACGACGGAAATGTGGAAAAAAAGAATAAATGCATTAAAACCATTTTATTTTATTTTATTACAAAAAAGTATTAACAAATAAACTGGACGCTTACTTCTAGTGCTAAATTCAAGTAAATAAAATGTACACCATTTAAATATATTTACAAAATCTTCAATGCCACTACTTAACACAAGCGCCATCTATATGGCTTCCATTGCATTATGTACCCTAGTATTATATGGGGTCGCGCTACACTGGATTGGCATGGCATGGCAGCGGAAGTGACGCGTCATTTCAAAATAAGCTATTATAACCTTTATGCCTATTGATATAAGATGCATAACCGCTTGAACGTTGCGAGCCGTCTTTTTCGATGGAGTGCGCGGCAGGCCGCCGGCCGGCTCGCAACGTTCAAGCGGTTATGCATCTTATATCACTAGACGTAAAGGTTATAATAGCTTATTTTGAAATGACGCGTCGCTTCCGATAACAAAATATACTGAAACAATTTTAAGATTGAATTCAATCCTTGATTGCAAGCTGATCGGTCAACTTGTATGGGAAGCCAAAAATTACTTTCACATTTCGATGTATGTTCCTTGGGGAAAGTTGTTCAGTATTACGGACTGATTTCACTCTTCAAATAGTTTCAGTATATTTTGTTAGACCTTTTATACACGGTGATTTTTCATTGATTTTGAAGCTGAAGGCCACTTCATAGGCATCGTTAGTAAGACCTAATTAGCTAGTCAAAATAAAATTCAAAAACAAAAATGTTGTCTAAAACTCGAAAGTAAAATTGTGAGATCAATAATAGTAGTACCGCCGCCATACACCGCCCGCCGGCCGGCCGGCGTCACCGACATTACGCAGATGTTTGGCCGGCGTATAACTACGTGGTCTCGATCGAAAATCGTTTACGAAACTTTTTTATCTTATGACATACAGAAATTTGGATCACATATATGGATAGAGGAATTTATTTACTATACGACATTTTTTTTTTCCAAAACCAATAAAAAGTCAGCGTGTATAGGGCCGCGCGACACTGGATTGGCATGGCATAGCAGCGGAAGCGTCGCGTCATTTCAAAATAAGCTATTATAACCTTTAAGTGTAGTGATATAAAATGCATAACCGCTTGAACGTTGCGAGCCGCGCGGATTTGAAATGACGCTTCGCTTCCGATAACAAAATATACTGAAACTATTTTAAGGGTGAATTCAGTCCATGATTGCAAGCTGATCGGTCAACTTGTATGGGAAGCCAAAAATTACTTTCATATTTCGATATATGTTCCTTGGGGAAAGTTGTTCAGTATCATGGACTAAATTCACTCTTCAAATAGTTTCAGTATATTTTGTTAGACTTTTATATTGTATCATGTTTGAGACACGGGAGGCGCTAGAACATCGTTTCACGGCATTGCGAGCATATCCAGAAGGG
This sequence comes from Acrobasis consociella, assembly GCA_963555685.1. Taxonomy (NCBI): domain Eukaryota; kingdom Metazoa; phylum Arthropoda; class Insecta; order Lepidoptera; family Pyralidae; genus Acrobasis; species Acrobasis consociella. The sequence goes on along the minus strand of OY743132.1, from coordinate 6,361,640 downwards.
TTACTCCCATACATGGTATAATAAAACAAGGTATTCTCTTCCCGTGACAGCTGATGACGTAGGTGGAATTTGACTACGTCATCAGTTTGGTGTGTTGCCACTGTGTGAAATTTAATTACCCGAGCGTAATGCATTTTGAACTTTATATATCAATTTCGAATTAATAATCCATTATATCAATTTATAAAATATTGAATTGATGAATCACGTGAGATAATAAATAGCTAAGTTACTTAATATTTTATTTAATATTCATGAACTAATTGAGAAAGTCCTTTAATTTACTGAAAAGAACAATCAGTGGCAACACTTTGTGACGTAGTCAAGTTCCATCTCGGGAAGAGAATACCTGTTTTATTATACCATGCTCCCATAGAGTTAGGATAGTTGTACCTAAAATTACTCCATAAAATAATAAGTTAGTCTTACGATAGTGACGTTTTATGTCTCTGTCAAACCAAATTCGACTGTATCATCATACGTTAATGCTCAATGTTGCTTGGAACGCAGTAACGTATGTCTTGCGTACCGACAGGCCTGTGTCACTCCCCGTTTAGGTATCGAAAATATACCTACATTATTACTATGCGCGCGGCGACCTCCGAAGTGGCAAATTCAGTAACATGAATCGTATGTCTATGGTAATAAGAATGAAATTGGCTTGCAATGCACTTCTAGGTATCTCAACGAAATGGTGTCGGGTTCTGACGCAAGCTAAATTAAACCATATCGCTAACGACATTGAGTAGATATTTCTTTGAATTCCTTTGCTGAGTTAAGCTTCTGTACGTATTAGGACTTATTCAGTGGTGCCGCTTGTGGATTAAACCCCTAGTACGATCCGCCCGTATCACGGACGAACCGTATAGCTGTGAAACCATCCTAACTGAACACGTAGCTACATAAGAATTGTGACGAAGTCCGCACCTGTGCTTCCCTCCTTACCCCGCTCTCCACCCCGCGCGGCCCATATAAATACGGAGGCGTGAGGAGTCTCGTCCTCTTTCGACCACGACTGGACGCCGGGCTGCTTCAAAGCTGAGTACTTTTGGAAATCTCTTCTGGAACAACGAATCTCGTGGCTGTGAACCTACGACCGTTATCTGTGACTACTTCCGGCACTTAGTGAATAAATTGTTAAAAATTAAATTAAAGAATTTGGTCTTTTAAAATATTGTTTCTCTCAAAATAATATTAACGTTACAGAATGTATCACTTTTGTTGTAAAAGCACAGAATTAATTATAAAGAGGCATGTTTCCTTTTAAAAAAATTAGTACCGTCACATAAGATAGCGCAGCGCCATCTATCGATAATGTTTTTAACCAATCTTTTTTCACTGGAAAACGTTTAATTATTACATACAGAACGGAAACTTCGTGGAGGGTGATAAGCGGGTTGCACAAGGCAAGAACGGAGGAGAAGCGAGGAGAACCCACTGGTGGGTTAAGCTGGTGGGTGAACGGGTCGCAGCTCCAGGGAACGGTTCTTAGGATTTTCCGTTTTATATGCAATACTCATATTAATATATTCTTGCTGTGTAGTATCCGGCAGAGTAGAATAGGGCCACTCGGCGACGAAGGCAACTTAGGGAGTACAAGCTAAACAAAGCTTATAAACATCAATGAGGCTTCTCCAACTCGTCAAGCCAGCGAGGAGAGCGTGGGCTAAGTCGTCTGGCTGCTCTGGCCAAGTATGGCTCAGGTAGTACAGAGAGGGTCGTGCTCCTGCAGTGGAGACTAAAAGACCTGATGATGATGACGACAATGATATCAATTCTGTGGTGAAGACGCAGGTACTTAAATTACAGCTGTTGTCGGAACATAGCTGATATTTCTTCTACAGTCTTGTTTTTAGTTTCTGGCACTTTGAAGAAGATGAAGATGATGAATATCGCTTGGAGAAACACGAATATCAAGAAGGTGTAGTAAGACAGCGCCATCTGTAATTAAAAAAATACATTGTGCCGTAATTTTTAGGATCTTTTGTTTACTAACTATATACAGGATGTAACAAAATATACTCAAAATATTTTAAGGCCGAATTCAGTCTAAGATAAATAAAATAAATAATTATACAGGGACAAATTATACAGATTAACATAAGATTACTGAACAACTTTCCCCAAAGAACATATATCGAATTATGAAAATAATTTTTGGTCTCCCATACAAATTCACCAAAGCAAAAGATAATATTTGTTATATCTTGAGATATGTTCCTTGTCGAAAGTTGTTCAGTGTCACGGACTTAATTCACCCTTAAAAAAGTCCGTGTGAATTTCTACTTTTAAAAACTGAAAAATATGGGTACATTATTTTAACCTAAAAGATTTATTTATGAAGGTTCCTGGGTCAAAATGAAATTATTTGGTACTGTTAACAATATGAAACGTCACGAAATAATTTCACTTGTCATTTTTTTTAAAATTTTGGTTCGACGCTGTTGCGTATTTAGCCAGGCTCAAGTTAATAAAACGTGGGATTGATCATATCTATTTTCAACATAGAAGTATAATTTTTTTACTGCGTAAGAAGACCACACTAGCAGAGTTCGACAGATAATATGATATGACAATGTGTCATCTTCATAAGAGGAAAAGAGATCAATTTGACATTGAGACAAGTTTTCATACAAAACATGTCACCCATTGTTACCCTGGCTCGAACATCGTTAAACGAAAATTTAATTTTCCAAATTGAAAACTGTGTTAATTTTTAAGTTATCTTATACTGGAAAGATGGTATCGTACTGCTTTACCCATAGTTTGTGTAGTAGGTACAAATACAACCCATAAAAAGTTACACAGAAATATTTCGATTCTGGTCACATTTTATAATACTTTATATCCATCTTATACCTTCTAAATCTATGATTTTCAACGTGATTTTAGATTTATTATTGCACATTTGACTCGAAGAAACTAAGACGTCAATTTGATACAAATCCCATAGAAAATGTTTGTTTTGTTTGATGTTTAGAAAAAAGTATTTGATTTGAGTGGTTGGAAACTTTTCTAACCCTAGTCGTCACCACTAATGTTTTATCTACTTTAATTATATGATCACAGAATTCAAAATTCAAAGTTTGAATTTCAAAAATTGAATTTTGAATTTTAAATTCTGTAATTGTCACTTACCGTCAAAGGCAAGAAACTGAGTCCAACTATGAAGTTAGCGGCCCAGTTGACAGTGACAGCCACCGACGTGGCGGCGGGCCGCGCTGATTGGTTGAACAACTCTGTAACAATCATATAATGCTGCAGTGTAGTTTGTTGCCGCTTCTTCTGCACTAGCGCTTAGGAAGCGGCAGTAAACTTAAAACAAAGTGACGATTATTAAGAGATATTGTATTCTATGTATGTCGGTTTCGGTAACAGTGTCGCGAGTTTAGTTGTTTCCATCTCAAAAAGTACCCGACGCGCCTAACCCTTTAAACGTCGGACGCCCGGAGCGGGCGTCTGATGTATTGTTTTACTATTGTGTCTGCTATGACGACGTTTGAAACGTCGTCATAGCAGACACAATACAGGGTTAAAGAAGTTTTCACTTTAAATATCATCATCATCAGGTCTTTTTTTAGTCTCCACTGCAGGAGCACGACTCTCTCTGTACTTACATACTTGGCCAGAGTAGCCAGAGGACTTGGCCTACACTCTCCAAACTGGCCAGACGGGTTGGAGAGGTTCTACTGATGTTTATATGCTTTATTAGTCGCCTTCTACGACATCCGCTAGAAGACTGGAAGTGGTCCTATTCTACTCAGCCGAAAACCACACAGCCTTCAGTCAATAACAATAATTAAAATAAACAATAAAATTAAAAACAAAAAATTGGCGTGAGCTGAGTTTGAACCGAGAACATCAACCATCTAGGCATACACTCCACCAACTGAGCTATCGACACGTAAGGTTCGAAACAGAGCCTGCCTACACAACCAAGTTAATTTTGGTTGGTTGGGTAGGGACCAATACTGAACTGGGTTTCTTTCGGCGTAATCTTCCCAGCAGTGGTTGTTCCGAAACGCTAGCAGTTTTTAGCTTTTGCAACAAAATAATATTTAAAAAATATGAATTTCATTATGAGAAAATTTATCCTACATTGAATAAAAAAATTGACTTTTGACTTTGGCTCCGAGATTCGGGGTTTCAACTCCCAACCCCCTGGCTATGACCCTAAATATGTCCGAAGCGATAGCAAAGGGTTGTAACTCAGCGATACGTTTGCTCGAAGATCAAACCACTGGGTCTCAATTCAACCACCATGAGATCCACAGGTACGCGTGCAAAAATACCGTGCATGCCTACCCGTTGCCATATAAACATTATTATTCCTCTTCTTTGTCAATAGATGGCGCTATAAGGTAATAAATAACATCTTTTACTCCCATTATTTAAATAAAGTAAGTAGTACTCTAATTAAATATGAATTATATGAAATGCAATAAATATTTTGAAGCATATTCAACACTTCTTTTGTCACTATTTTGCGAGTCGTGTGTGCTGCCATCTCTGTACGTCTACCCCGCAACTCCAGTATATTGTATGGCGTTGGGTATTTGTTACGTTAGTAATGAGGCGTTTTCCAATAGATGGCGTAGTTTTGAGATCGTTCTGTTAAAAAAGGAATTGGCCGTTTGGTTCAATCCTTTTAATAAATTTGTAATTGATTAACCAATCAATGAATTAGACATTGACATGTTGATTTAAGTGATTGCTGCGCCATCTATCTTATGTGACTGTACTATTTTTTTTATAGAAAGCGCCTCATTAAATTATCTTTGCCGTCGTTAGGCAGTAAAAAAAATGTCTATGGTGTCTATGTCTATGGTGAATACCATCGGTGTTATGAAGATGCCAATGATCGTTGAGACTTACCAGTGACGAGGAACCATGGGATGGAGCCCGGACCGATGGCGAACGACGCGACGAACAGAATGATCACAGCCACGCAGAGGTACGACACCCACCACACCGATACCTGCAGACAGATAGATCGATTTTATTAATTACAGCGTTGCTCGGATCAAAGTTTAATTTTTATTAAAGTCTCTAGAAAAAAAAATTTCAATACATTTTTGTAAATGAAATACCTAAGCCTAAACTCGATAAAGTTGCGTCGTTTTATTACTGAGTTTCACAACCACCTGGTATCTGTTAAGTTAGTGAAACTGAAACCACCACCAAGCTAATGATCGTCATCAATGTATACATACTCACGTATATATTGGCGATGAACAACGCGATAATGCTGATGAACATGCCAATGAACCCGGTGAGCAACATCGTCTTTCTGCCAGCTCGCTCGACCCCTACTGATGATCATCATCAATGTAAACTCACGTATATGTTGGCGATGAACAACGCGATAATGCTGATGAACATGCCAACGAACCCGGTGAGCAACAGCGTCTTCCTGCTAGCTCGCTCGACCACCACTGATGATCATCATCAATGTATACTTACGTAAATGTTGGCGATAAACAACGCGATGGTGCTTATGAACATGCCAACGAACCCGGTGAGAAACAGCGTCTTCCTGCTAGCTCGCTCGACCACCACTGATGATCATCATCAATGTATACTTACGTATATGTTGGCGATGAACAACGCAATGGTGCTGATGAACATGCCAACGAACCCGGTGAGAAACAGCGTCTTCCTGCTAGCTCGCTCGACCACCACTGATGATCGTCATCAATGTATACTCACGTATATGTTGGCGATGAACAACGCGATGGTGCTGATGAACATGCCAACGAACCCGGTGAGCAACAGCGTCTTCCTACCGGCTCGCTCGACCACCACTAAACTGATGATCGTCATCACTACGTTCATAGCGCCCATGCCTGTAAAACAAATTTTATTGTATGCAATAAGAAGACTCAAATGGACTCCTAGCAAGACGAGGTGATGACAGGTGGAGCAGAATATTAACAGAGTGATGGTCCATTAGCAAAATGGGTCGACGACATCAGAAGTGGATTGTGGGTCGAACGTAGATAAGAGTAGCTCAGTACCTTGGAAGAGCAAATGCAATAATTATTTTTACTGCATATTCAACAATTCCTTTGTTACATTTTTGCTAGTCGTGTGTGCTGCCATCTCTGTGCCTACCGTGCAACTCCAGTACTGCCTACTTACGAGCCCTCCAAAAGTTTCTTTGACGTTGGGTACCTGTTACGTTAGTAATTATAGTATCATTGCTCCAACTGAACCCCTTGACTTCCCGCCAAAAACAGCTGACATTTAAAGTAGTGGGGTCGTTTTGTGATTTAGACCATGTTAGGCCAGTGGAGTCAATGATAGTTACCGACCTAGAGTTGCATACTGCGCGGTCTCTTGACTCATGCCGGTCTTCGTGAAGATGTCCGTGGAGAAGAAGATGACCAGGTTGATGCCGGAGAACTGCTGTGCCAGCATCACCATCAGTGCGATGATAAGGGGCTGCCGCAGAGCGCGATTGCTGAATAGCTCGCGGAGGGTTACTTTTGTGGACACTTTGTTCTTTTCTGCTTCCTGGAAATTAAAATATAATTGGATACAGTCGAAGATAATCATCATCATCATCAGGTCTTTCTGTCTCCACTGCGGGAGCACGACCCTCTCTGTGCTACCAGAGCAGCCAGAGGACTTGGCCTACACTCTCTACGCTGGCCAGACGGGTTGGAGAGGGCTCATTGATATTTATAGCTTTGTTTAGCTGGTATTTCCTAAGTCGCCTTTTACTGAATCCACGAGAGGACTTGGAGTGGCCCTATTCTATTCTGCCGGAAACCACACGGCAACAAATAAAATTTAAAATAAATTAACTTGTATCACAGAGCTTAGAGTTATGAGTTTAGATGAAGCAAAAGAGGTTTATCAGGATCGTAGCAAGTGGAGGTCCATAGTTTCTACCTACCCCTATATGTATGTATGCAGTGGCGGCGCAAGACCTCAACTTAATGTGGGCACGGTAAATTTCGCGAGGCCCTCAATTCAGTGTTGGGAATTAGTTTAACTAAAAAAAGCAGGCTTGCCCAGCCCATATTCAAGAACAAACATACGTTCTTTCCTCTGTACTCTGAGGTTCGTTTATTCATGCCACTAACACATCAGTATACTTAATATAAGAAAAACCTTGTGGCGTGTACTTTTGAATTTTCCCTACTTTTTCAAATATATTTTCGGTTGTCTGTGAGGCGCGAGGCCCTTTGCCCTGCGAGGCCGTGGGCGGTGGCCCACACCGCCCACGCCTTACGCCGCCTCTGTATGTATGTATCCAGAGCCGTAAAATAATGATTAAAAAAATACACCTAGGTATTTCGTTTGTGATTTGTGTGTGAGCATCAACCGAAGGGTGGCGGCGAGCAGTATCAAACAATTCAAATTAGCGCTTTGTGACTGACTGTGTCGCGGCCATATTGTCATTGGTCTGTAAGAGCCCTTAGATGATCTATTTGGGACATGGATTTATATAATTTTGTAGCTAACTAGTACTAATAAGTAGTAGTGAATGTTTATCTATATATGTATCTGTAATAAAATACAGTATCGTCGAGTTAGTATCCCATAACACAAATCTCGAACTTACTTTGGGGCTAGCTCAATCAGTGTAATTTGTCCCTATATATTTTTATTTACTTACTTGATGCATCTCTTCCATTTCACCGTGCACAGCCACGGCACCCCGCAGCCAATTCAGTGCTGTAACAAAACACACATACTTGGTTAAAAAAACACCAATTTTTTTCGACTTTAAAAAAGGAGGAAGTTATTAATACGAATGTATACTTGTATGTTTCTTTTTTATGTATGTTCCCTGATTACTCGAAGATTTATGATACTTGTCAGGTCGACCTATAGAAATTTAATCAAAATCGGTTTTATGTGTAGTTTGGTGTTGAAGATAGGTTATAGTTTTGAAAAGTAATTTTGTTGTGTACGATTATACCATCTTCTGCGTTCTCAGGGTCTAGATTATGGGCAAATTCTCCCTTTAAATAAAATGCTCACTCACAATACAAACAATTTTTACGTTAACTGCTTGTCAAAGTGCCAAATGATGTATTTAAAGACTCAAATTTAAGATAATCTAAGAACGGACCATAACCGTGGTTGCTTAACCTGCTCCAGCGCAGCTTGCCTAATCCAATAAGCCACAGTGCTCCTCTATGTAATACAAAATGGCTATCAAATTAAATTCAAAATGGCTGACAAAATGTAAATCAAAATGGCTGACAAAAAGGACAACAAAATAGAATTCAAAATGGCTGACCTACCTCTTTGTGCATGTAGCTCCTTCCCCTGATTGAGCAGCAAGAACTTGGGCGACTCCGGGCACAGTGGCAGCGTGGCGAACTGGATGACGGCGGGGATGGCTACCAGCGCCAGGAGGTAAGGCCACTCCGTGGGGGTGCCCAGCACCGACGACATCCCCAGCACTTGCGAGAGGAGGATGGTGCTCGTGATCACCAGTTGGTAGACTGTGCCGATCTGAATAATATGATAACAATCATCAGGTCTTTTTGTCACCAGAGGATGGTGCTCCTTATCACCAGTTGGTAGACTGTGCCGATCTAAATAATAATGTATATAAATTATTTATTGTACAAAGTAGGAGCTCGGTGGCCCGGCTGGAGCGCGCATTGCTAGCGCTTACGCAAGTAAAGCGACGCCGGGAGTGGTCCCACTTGGATGGGTGACCACAAATGGCATAAAAAATTCTTGAGCTCCTCCGCGATTCAGAAGGCACGTAGCCGTTGGTCCCGGCTGTCATCATTATATGGCAGTCGTCAAACTATGTCAGATGCCTTTAGGCAGCCTGAAAAATGTGACACTAGTGTTGGCCACTTACACACACGAAATACATACATACATTGTACAAAAGGACACTACAAAAATACAGTAGATGACAATACAAAGGCGGACTCCCTTTAAGGGATCTCTTCCAGTGTACCCAACGCCACAGGAGAGAATGCCATTAAGTAATAATATGTGAGGGTTAAAGTTATCCGGTCCACTAACATCCCATCCACATAGCCCGAACCAAGTCAATCCCTCCCTGGCAATAGTTCGGCAGCTATGGAGGACTGTTCGTTAGTGTATCTCAATGGTACATTAAGGGATAGACCTCCGTAGATGCAGCCATCTCACTTTTTAGATAAAAAGGTACTAAAAGACCTCTTCATGTTGGCTTTGGCCCCATGAACGTCTCAAAAGACCTGGTCCCCATGGACCCGGGGCTCCATTTTGCTGACGGGTCCATATTACTAAGACAATCTGTCACTTACCGACCCTCGCAGGGAGACTGGGGATATCTCAGCTAAGTACATTGGTGCGATGCCAGCAGCCAGCCCGCTGTTTATTCCGATGATAAATCTGAGAAAATTATTTAGGTCATTATCATCCTCACGTTGAATTCTATGAAATTTAGTGAGATCATTATCATCCTCACGTATTCCTGGTTGCATCCTCAGCGGTAACGTTTCAAAGCCCGGGGTCTGCTACCTAACCTAGGAGATTTGACGAGGTTACTGGTTTTACACAGAGCGACTGCCGTCTGGCCTCCGCAACCCAAAGGCCCAGAATTAATAATAGTATTAGGTACATACAGAACGGAAAACTCCCCCGGGTAAAACGGGTAAAACAGGGTTGTTGCTAGTCGCACGTTGACGTTATGCGAGTCACTTAGGATTATTGAATCATAATGGTGAGAAATTGACCACATTATCATTGTTTATCCACGGAAAACAATAAAGAACGAACATTTTATAGATTTCCGAGTGATGAAAACAGGTAAACAAAGCATCAAACTCTGAAGTGGCGACCCTAATGTTTAACTCACACATTTGACGTGTGACAGATACATTGTTTCGTTTGTAGTAGTACTAGGTATATTTGTTACTCCGTTTCTATGAAGTGCCATACCTGTGCCAAAGGGTAAACCAGAATCAGAAGAAAGTCAAGAGTTGTATGAGGTCAACAGGATTAGACTTGAGTCTCATATTATTAAATTGCAGGAAGACTACTCCTCATTATTTTCTAAGTATAATAATCAACAAAAACAAAATACTGAGCACATGCTGACTGTGGAGAAATTGATTAGCGACAGCAGGTACAATCAAGAAACCCTTGATTTATTAGCTAAGCAATGTACTTGCGGGCAGCTCAACCAGCCCACCATCAGTGTCCCCACACCAGAGCTCTCTCCTTGTGACAGTAATTTGTGCAATAATGTGTCTGATTGCGTTGACCTCATGGAACCTCCATGTAATACAATAGTTTTTTCTGATAGTATGGGTCGCAATATGGGGTGCATGCTTAACACACTTCTTGATAACAATTGTGTTAATTACTGCTTTCCGGATGCAACCTATACCCAAATTTTAGATATAATTAAATTAACCAAACTAAATAGTAAATCTACTGTTGTATTACTGATAGGCAATAGTAATAGAATAGGAAAAAAAGAAATAATCAGCTGTATCAAATCTTATACCTTTAAACGAGCAATTCTTGTATGTATGTATGTATATATATATATATATATTTATAAATTTCTGTGATCTCGAAAACGGCTCTAACGATTTCGCTGAAAATTTGTATATGGGGGTTTTCGGGGGTAAACAATCGATCTAGATTAGTTTTATGTTTGGAAAAACGCGTGTTTTCAAGTTTTCATGCGTTTTTCTTTCTACGCAGAATTTGGTCGCTAATTTCGTCGCGCCGACCGCCTTGTTTTTAGCTCAGCGGTTAAGGATACCGACCGCTAGAAAGAGTGTTACGGGTTCGAATCCCACTCGGTCATTTACTTTTTTTTTTTTTTTTGTTTAAGTTTATATATAATTTTTTATTTTGCATTGTTTTTAGACAAGTTTAAAAAAATTTAGTTAATGTTTGAGATGTAACCGAGCAAAGCTCGGTCGCCCAGGTACTGGATTATTTAACTAAACTAGAAGTAGGCAAAATAATTTTATGTGCATTTCCATATATACGTTGCCAGTCTCCAACAAATAATAGAAACATTCACTATCTCAATACTTTGATACATAATATAACATGTCGTTATAGTGATAAATTAGTGTTTTTTGACACCAATAATTTCATAGATGAATGTGATCTGACAAAAGATAATATTTATCTTTCAAAATATTCTAGACGTAAGATTGCTACGTTAGTAGCAAATAATATTAATTTTTGGACGAGTTTACATTGTAAACGAAAACCTAGTTTTAAGACGCCTACCGATTTACCAGGAATATGTGATGGTAAATCTGTAGACTTGACGGCAGTTTTAAACTGAACATTAAGACAACGGAAAGGCCTCATGAACTAAGAATAGTACATCAAAATTTAGAAGGTTTTTCCGGCAAAATATTATTAGTTGAATTATTTCTTGAAGAATTGGATGTTGACATTTTATGTTTGACTGAACATTGGCTGTATGAGAGTCAGATGATGTTCAGCCTAAACAACTATAATATTGTTAGCTGCTTTAACAGGAAGTCTGCTCAGCGAGGGGGTTCCATAATTTTTGTAAAAGATTCTTTCCGTAGCAAAGAGCGGACGGATATTGTCAGACTTTCTGTTGAGCGCGTTTGTGAGGTGACCTGTGCCGAGCTAGATCATCATATAATTATTTGTGTATACAGTCCTCCTAATAGTAATTTTAAAAGTTTTCTTAAAACAATGGATCAGGTACTTAAGTCCTGTTCATCTAGTAAAAAGAATTTAATTGTTTGCGGAGATTTTAATGTTGATATCTTAGTAGATAATCCAAAAAGTACACAATTTCTAAATCTTTTTAAATGTTATGAATTAGTAAACGTATTCTTTGAGCCAACACGAATCACTGCTACATCTGCTACTTGTCTAGACAATTTTTTTAGTAATATTAAATATTCTGTTAAATCAGTTATTAATAAACTGCCTTCTGATCATTCAGGTGTATATGTAGTTTATGTCAAGGAGTCCAAAGGCAAGTCCAGCATTTTGAACAAAGATAAGACTTTTTGTAGGCCGATTACTTCTAAAAATATACAAAAACTAAAAAATAATTAAGATAACAAATTGTTGTCGGTCGTTTACACAGGAAAAAATCCTGACGACCATTACAATAAACTATTTAACGTTATTACCTCAGAATATTCAAAAACTTTGAAACAAAAACAAGTTGTAGTGCATAGAAAATTACAGTTTAGTGGGTGGGCTACTACCGGCATCTACATAAGTAGGAGCAGGCTTTATGACTTATATTCCCAAAAACAATATAATTTTAGTCCTTCCTTTCTAGAATATGTTAAAAATTATTCTAAAATATTTAAAAAAGTTTGTAGACAAGCCAAGGCAAATCGTATAAGTAGAAAAATAAATAATGCTCCTAACAAAATAAAAGAAACTTGGAATGTTATAAATAAAGAAACGGGTAAAAATAAAGCCAAAGAAAATATCTGTCAAATCAAATCTTGTGGTAAGACTAATACTAAAACTGAAAAAATAGTAAATATTTTTGATGATTTCTTTACTAACATTCCTTTGGAACTTACTTCTAATGTGAATTCTAGCCCCCAGCGTGCTGAAGCCTTGCTTAAGAATAATGTTAGGCCTTGTGATTCTAAATTTAAATTTAAGCATATTGGCCCCAAAGATATAATAGATGCATTTAAACAGTTAAATTTTAAAAAATCTGAAGACCATTGGGGCATGTCAGTTGCTGTAGTAAGCCATATCATAAATATCATAGCTGCTGATTTAGCTTTTATATTTAACGAATGTATTGATGAAGGCATATTTCCTAACCTAATGAAATGTAGTAAACTAATCCCCTTATTTAAAAAAGAAGAAAAAACAGATCCTGGCAACTACAGACCTATATCTATCCTGCCAGTTTTGAGTAAGGTGTTCGAAAAGATAATGCTCAATCAAATGCTTCTTCATTTTAAGACCTACAACCTTTTCCATAGCCAACAATTCGGCTTTACTGGCGGGAAATCGACCACCGATGCGGGAGTAGCACTTGTTACTCATATATACGACGCATGGGAGAACAAAAATGATGGAATTGGATCATTTTGTGATCTCTCCAAAGCATTTGATTGCGTAGATCATCCGACACTTTTGCTTAAATTTCGTCAATACGGTTTTGATGATAATTCAATAAAACTTATAGAATCTTATTTAACAGATAGGCATCAGACTGTTGATTTAAATGGCATAAAATCGTACGGATCTAATGTTAAGATAGGCGTACCGCAAGGTTCAATTCTTGGACCTTTCCTTTTCTTGGTTTATGTCAATGACTTGCCTTACATGGTTGAGAAGCAGGCTGGCATAGTGCTGTTTGCTAATGACACCTCGCTTATATTCAAGCTTGATCGACATAGCACAAACGCTAGCGCGGTGAACAGCACCCTGTCTTCCATTTCTGATTGGTTTTCTGCCAATAATCTCATGTTAAATGCGAAAAAGACTCAATGCGTTCGATTTTCTCTTCCCAATGTGAGACAGGGCTGCGTTGACATGATGATAGATGGTGAAAAACTCGATCTTGTTGAAAGTACTACCTTCTTAGGAATTACAATAGACTCGAAACTTCAATGGGGTGCTCATATAACTAAACTTTCAAATAGGCTTAGTTCTGCGGCTTATGCTGTTAGGAGAATAAGACAATTGACAGATGTAGCAACTGCTAGACTAGTGTACTTTAGTTACTTTCATAGTGTAATGTCTTACGGCATACTCCTGTGGGGGAATGCAGCCGATATTCAGACTATTTTTATTTTACAAAAACGGACAATTCGTGCTATTTACGGGTTAGGATCTAGAGACTCACTGAGAGAATTATTCAAGAAAATAGATATACTTACCTTAGCATCACAGTATATATTTGAAAACATAATGTACGTAAGGAAAAATATTTCCTCATACAATAAAGTAAGCGATTTTACCGATAGAAACTTACGTAATAAGAATGACTTAGTTGCCCCGTTTTATAGGCTTAAAACAATTAATAAGACATTTATGGGGAACTGTATACTTTTTTATAATAAATTGCCAAAATCGATCCTTGATATGCCAGACAAAAGATTCAAAACTTATGTAAAGAAAGTACTTTGTGAGAAGGCTTATTATAGGACCGATGACTACCTTAAAGACAAAAAAGTCTGGCGTGAGCTTGACGCGGGTCCCTCTAAAAGTTTGTAATATAGGTACTCGAAAATGTCATAATTTGGTACATTTTGTACAAACTGAATCTACAACTTGACATTACTTTAAAATTTTGACATTCTAAAAATTAAATTTAAATTATGATATAACATAACAAACAAAACAATGTATTCTCTGTCCACATTAACTTTAAGTATTAATTTAATTGTGAGTTGACGTCCTTGGAGAAAAGGTGCAGTGCAGTTTGTTACCGCTTCTTCTGCACTAGCGCTTTGGAAGCGGTAGTAAACTTAGCTGTAAGTAACTATTTGACGTCAACAATTGTGCAACAAAATAATGACGATTATTAAGAGATATTATAAATATCCTATGATAATAAAAAAATAAAAATAAAATCAATTTTTTGGTTAGGTTAGGTTAGGTAAACGCTAGATGGCAGTTTGGGACCCACAGTTTATACGTGCCACCCGCAACACTGAATCATCTTTCTTTTTGGATAATCACATGAATTGTGAGAGTTACCTGCCAAGAATGAGCATCGTGGAGGAATTGGCAGCTTTAGCGGACCCCTGCAGGGCGGCAGCTACGAAGACCAAGCCGTTGTTGATCAAAAGGCCGCCTTTTCTGCCAAATCTGGAAACCAAACATCTTCATCTTAAAGGTGCTTCGAAGGCCGGGGTGAAACCCTGCTTTTTATTCTCCAAATATAATATGCATGAACTCGGTTTGGAAAACGCTAGTAGTTTTTAGCTTCTGCACTAATATTTTAAAAAATATATGTAATATTTTTTTAAGTTGTTATTGTAAGTGAATTTGCCGATTCTTTGTAGAATTTTTTTTTTAACCTTTTATTATTTTTAATACCTATTTAACTGTCTATTTTTTAAAATTTTATATTATTTTAAAATATTACCTTCAATCGTACTAATATTATAAACGCGAAAGTTTGTAAGTATGGATGGATGTTTGTTACTCTTTCACGTAAAAACTACTGAATGGATTTAATAAAACTTTAAAATAATATAGCTTACACATTAGAATGACACATAGGCTACAATTTATAAAGATATTGTGTGATAATCCTGCGCGGACGAAGTCGCGGGCACCAACTAGTAAGAGATAAAATTCTACACTAATATTTTTTTTGACTTGAATGGTCACCCAAGAATGTCAAAGACGTAGACTTGCGTAGTCGTTTTGAAACGCTAGCAGTCTTATTATAAAACTTTTTGACTTGGTTTAAACCATTCTTCGCCGTGTGGTTCCCGGCAGAGTAGAATAGGACCTCTCCAAGTCTTCCCGTGGATGTCGTAGAAGGCGCGACTTAGGAAATACAAGCTAAACAAAGCTTATAAACATCAATGAGACCTCTCCAACCCGTCTGGTCAGCGTGGAGAGTGTAAGCCAAATCCTTTGGCTGCTCTGGCCAAGTATAGCTCTTGTAGTACAGAAAGGGTCGTGCTCTTGCGTGGAGACCAAAATACCTGATCATGATGAAATCATCATTCACCCATATAAAGTCGACAGTGACGTAAAAAAGGGCGACATTACGGGAAGTACGGAATTCTATTGTCTTCTATCCTTTGTCATGGACGTCATGGTACTCGTCTATCTCTCCTCACCTATCAGCGACGAATCCTGTGACAATTCCCTCTACTACGCAGTAAATAGACACTGCCAAACCCAAACCGATGTAACTGCTGAGTCTTTTCTATTGTCTTCTATCCTTTGTCATGATACTCGTCTATCTCTCCTCACCTATCAGCGACGAATCCTGTGATGATACCAAGCATGCATTAAATAGACATCGTCATACCTAGGCCGAGGTAATGTGAGTCTTTTCCATTATTCTTTATCCTTGTCATGTCATGATACTCGTCTATCTCTCCTAACCTATCAGCGACGAATCCTGTGACGAATCCCTCAACTACGCAGTTAATAGACACCGCCACACCTAGGCTAAGGGAATGTGAGTCTAGACACCGCCACTACCCAGCCCGTAACTGTGAGTCTTTTACATTTTCTTTTGTCCTTTGTCATGATATTGGTCTATCTATATCCCCTCACCTATCAGCGACGAATCCTGTGAGTATGCCCCCAAGCATCCCCCCCACGCAGTAAATTGACACTGCCACCGCCCACACTGAGGTGACCTTGGGGTCATCCGTGGACTTCTTCGTCAAGTCTGTACCGTTCAGGACATCTTGTTGAAGCCAGTCTGACATCACCTGTAAATGACAAATAGATTAAATAAGAGATTTGCGTAGGGCTATATTTTGTTTCGTGTGCTTTTTAACCCCTGAGGAAAAAGATATTATGTAAGATAAGATAAAGTGGAATTGTAGCGCCTAAATAGATGTACCGATTTCAATGCGGTTTCTTGTGTGAAAGCAAGTTCCCTTTCTTAGACTTATTATGTATTTTTGATGAAAATTTTCAGCCGTTCAAAAGTTATTGGGGGTTAACGCTTGAAAGTCGGAGGTTTCTTAAAATTACCGCAAGGAAACTTGCTTTCACGTGAAGAAACCCGCATCGAAATCAGTCTATTCGTTTGAGAGCTACCATACCACAGACAAACAGACATTGGCGTTAACTTATAACACCCCAAAAGGCAAAAGCGGTTGGACGATTTTTGACAACATGTATGCAGACACCCTGGGCACAGAATTAATAATAGTATTACATACAGAACGGAAACTCGCACCGTCCCCCGCAATCTGGTGTCCCCGCAACCCTTCCCCCGTTATTGTGAGGTGTAAGCGCCAGTAAAACAGGGTTATTGGGTTAGGATATAATCTGTCTAATCTGTGGTTATCGGTAGTCGCACGTTGACATTACGCGAGTCACTTAGGATTACTGAATTATAATGGTGAGAAACTGCGCACATTATCATTGTTTATCCACGGAAAACAATAAATAACGAAAATTTTATAGATTTCCGAGTGATAAAAACAGGTTAGCAAAGCAACAAATTCTGTGGTGGCGACCCTGATTGTTTAACTCACACATTTGACGTGTGCACGGACGGATTGTTTCGTTTGTAGTAGTACTAGGTATGCTGCTCCGTTTGTATGAAGTGCCATACTACTAGGCTACTTTAGGCGCGGCGCGGATAACACCGCGGGACGCAGCTAGTAAGAAATGAGATTGAAATTATTTACCTCTCGGGGTGCGTTGAGTACACCCGTGCTGTACCCGTGCTGGAACGAAGACCAGCATGCTGAGGAGATCACCGCAAACACCAGGCGCTGGTTCAAACCCTGAAATAAAAAAACGGCTTAGTTGCGATTTTTTTTCTGACTACGGCTACGTCAGAAGTTTGTGTTTCGTCGCTATGTGTGTAGTATCGAGGAGCTCGGTGGCCTGGAGGGTTACTCCAAAAGCAGTTCGCAAGACGTCCGATACTATCCGCATTTCAGTGTCAAGCAACATTTAACCCTAACGTGTGATAATAAAGTCTAATTTGGTTTGGCATAGAAATAGGATGTCACTTTTATACGACTAACATGTTATGTTATGGCGGGACTAGCAATACGCACTCCACTTTCACAAGTAAAGCATCATTAGCCGTGGTCTGCACTTGGATAAGCGACCACAAGTGGTATAAAAAAATTTCGAGCAGCTGTTATCATTGCAGTCGTGAAGCTATGTCAGATGTCTTTAGGCAGCCCGAAAAATCTGACACCAGTGTTGCCCACTCACACGAAAAACAAAACAAACAATGTATGTACATCTGTTCCTGGTATCTTCTATGATATCCAGTATACACACGGTGATATTTTTATCGGCTTTGGAGCCGAAGGCCACTATCGTTAGTAACACCTAATTAGCTAGTCAAAATAAAAATTCAGGAACAAAAAATTTAAGTAAAATTGTAAGATCAATTAGTAGTACCGCTGCCGTCCGGCGAAGTTTATCGAACTCACGCGGCTGGACGGGCGTAACTGCATGGTCTCGATCGAAAATCATTTTCGCAACTGTTTTATCTTATGTCATACACAAATTTGGATTACGTATATGGATCGAGAAATGAATTTACTATACGCCATTTTTTTTCCAAAACCAATGAAAATTCAGCGTGTGTTGATTGACATATGACGACCTTTGTGGCTAGGTTGTCACACTTAAGTTCCCGGGTTCGATCTTCGGTTAGGTCAAGGTGGAAAATGATCTTTTTCTGATTGACCGTGGGTCTTGGATGTTTATCTAAATCTATATATAAAATATAATATCGTTGAATTAGTATCCCATAACACAAGTCTCGACTTACTTTGGGACTAGCTCAATCTGTGGTTTGTCTGCGTATAAAATAAATTAAAAGATATCTGTGGAAGCGCTAGTATAACCGTTACTCATAGGTAGGAATGAGAATAAACCCTCTTATCTCAGGTAGGAATATAATGACGTCACACTTAATTCAATATGGCGCCTTGTATAGGCATGAAAAAGACCGTACGAGCTGCCTGCGTCATAGACCTTACGACGTATGAATCTGAGCTCATCAAATGTCAACAATTAACAGTAACTGCGTGGGACGCCTATCTACTTTTATGGTTTGTCGATTTGCACTATAATAGGAAATGGAATTCGCCCCGTCTCACGTCATTGTATGGTAATAAACCTACCTACTAGGGAAATTAACTACAATGCATTATGCATATACGGTCAAGTATCAAGATATTTAACTTCTGTTAGGTAAGTTGATTTTTCTCTTTAACGCAAAGAAAAATATATTGAGTTCAATAAGTACCTATTTATCTTTAAATTTTATCAAAAAATTCAGATTGAAACTTCATCATCTTCATCAGGTATTTTATAGTCTCCACTGCAGGAGCACGTGGACGACGAGAACCAAAATACCTACTTTTATATTTATTATTCGCAAGTGGTTGTTTTTTTGGATTCTATTTTTACAGACGTTATAAACAAATGAATAGCAATGTGTGAAAAAAAACCAGGCCTGTATTCCAAACCATTTGTGAGATCCAGCAAAAGGCTGAACATTTTCCCAGCGGAATTTTGAATAACTTCGGAGGTTTTTGACATACAAAGTCCATTTGTACATAAACATTTATCTCTTATGATACATTAATTGCTCTTGATTTCTGTATCCTTGAGAAATTCAAAATTCCGCCAGAGAAACGTTTCCCTGGCGAAATATGTTTTTTAAAATTTTTTCAAAAATAACTGAATACACAAATTTCATTTATCAATAAACATTTGAAGGAAGCTTTACATTAAAGATATAGTATAGTCAACATTCAATATTTGACACTTTTCCGCTGGGGATATGCACTCAATTACTACTTTATAAATTAACCAATTTTCTTGCTTTTTTCAAAAAATATTTACTTTCAACGGTATTTTTTGTTTACGTAAAAAATATAAACCAAAAACGTACAATATCCTATTAATCTAGTCTTCATATATCTAATATCTTGATTCACACAACACATTTCAAGGTGCAAATTACGCAAAAGAATGAGTAAATTCCGCATCGTTATCGGCCCATCAATTATTGTGTTAGTTTATGTCGTTAGTGTTAACGGACATACAAACACTGCATGTTTGTAAAGCAGCTCTAGACCTTGGAGTGACGCGAATTTTCTAAAAAAAGGTTATCTGTTATATATTTCATAAATTCGCATTTGACACCTAGGGATTACTGTGATTCAAGAACACCTTTTTGTCTCCACTGCAGGATCACGCACGACCCTCTCTGTACTACCAGAGACATACTTGGTCAGAGCAGCCAGAGGACTTTGGCCTTTACTCTCCTCGCTGGCCAGACGGGTGGGAGAGGTCTCATTGATGTTTATAAGCTTTCTTTAGCTTGTATTCCCTAAGTCGCCTTCTACTACATCCACGGGAGGACTTGAAGTGGCCTTATTCTACTCTGCCGAAAACCATACGGCAATATTTTTTTTTTAATTTCATCAAACTTTATAGTTCCAAAGTATAAATATATACTTTTAACAAATAACAGACTTGAATATAAGTACTAAGAGCATTTTCTCCCAGTCAACCATAGGGATAAACATATTAAACTATAAAGTATTTAATCTACTTTTGAAACGACACGCCCAATTTAGCCTAATAGATTTATTTTAATAAAGAAACTGCATATTTTTAGTATTTAATTTAAGTTTGACGTAATACGCTTCTTGTGGCCTAGGAGTAAAAAATAAATTTGTTCTGGTTGAGAATTGAGGGACAGACGTTTAGGGTTGAGAAAAAGGATCTCAATAAAAAAGGGTTATTTACTCATCGTTAAAGTCACGAGTTATTTTGGCATTGAAAATGTTATTCTCTTTCAGTTCGTTTGCTATTTCCGTACCTGGTTTAAAACAATATTATGTTCTTTGGTGAATGAGGTTTGGCAGCTTTCCTAAATATCTACCTAAAGAGAAAAATTATTTTAATGATAATTATTGCACACAATTAAACAAGTTAGACTTAGAATAAGTAACAAAAAAAAAATACTTACCAAAAATGTAAAAAATGCTTACCTACCACTTACAAATTTAATTTAGTAGGTACCTAAGTACTTTGTTAAAATGATGCCCTATACCTACAACTGCAACACAGTTTTATATTATAGCGGTTGTTTACGACATTATAATATGTTAAATGCACCTATTAAATAAATTCTTTAATTCTTTAACTACTAAAACACATTCTTATAAAATAAGTACTTTATAAAACTAGGTCAATGTAAAGTTACTAGTAGTTAGTTACGTATACGTAGTTAGTCTGAGTTTAGGCTAGTTTGATAGTTGAAAGGTATATATGTATGTATGTAAATTCTTTATTGTACAAAAAGGACACATAACACTTCGCTGTATTACTTTTTGCGTCATTAAAAAGAAAATTTCTTCCTATCTGTTTAACAAGTTGAAATTATACCTGAATCATCTAACCTGTATCACTAGGTACCAGCTGAAAATCAGCGCTGTGGTTCACACCGCAGCACAAAGCGGAGCTGCCGCCTTTTCGGCACTCTTAATAGATATAAGTCTAGTCTCGTACATAAGATCTTATCTGCCGAATAAAGATTTTATTTCTTTCTTTCTAAATTCACGCAACGCGCAAATTTTTTCGCGGTAGTTTCAGATATTCTGCGAATTTTATACCACCCCCTATAAGAAATTCACTAACCTTTAAAATGAAATTTAAATCTTATATCATAAGCATCCAAAAGTCCTATATTTTCACCTTCGTGTACTATTCCATTTTCAATATCTTCAACATTTAATTGTTGTATTAAAATGTTTATTTAAGGCGAAATTGCACGTAGTTAGCATTTCCACTTAATAATAATTTTGTTGTATTTTTTTAACTATTTTATTTTATAGCTTTTACTTTTATTGTAATTTTATAAATGGTGTCCGCGAAACACCTGCGACGTAAGTCACGCTACGACATATTTTCTTTCTTTTTCTACGTGTTTTGCTTAAAGCAAATTAAACAAGCAATTTTAACTTTTTAATTTAAATAAGCAAGTTTATTACCTCAAAACTTTGTCATTTATATAATTTAACGGAGTATGTAAACGTTAGTTGGACTGCAGTCATAAAGCTTACCTAACCTCGTCTGAGTAAAGGCCTTGAGATTACCAAAAATAGATTTGGTCAACAATCAGATGAAAACAAGTTTTTTTCGCATCTGTTCAACATGTGTGGAAGATAAGGAACGTGGGGTCCGTTCGACTCTTTTGTGTCATCTTATTGTTATCACAAATCTGGAAAGAAGTTAAAGATGTGTCTATTTTGTAGACGGTCAACGTCTGGAGAGAGTCGACAAATATAAATATTTTAAGTCTTGGCTAACCCAGTCATGGGAAAGTGAATTGGAGATTCGGACCCATAAAGAAATAGCTCGAGCAGCCTTTGAAGATATGAGAAAAGTGTAAAACTGTAAACTGCGAACAAGGTTGCTTCAGTGCTATGTTTGGCCTCTTGTGTTATATGATTGCGAAGCGTGGACCCTGAAGGAAGACCTCCGAAAGAAACTGGAAGCGTTTGAGATGTGGTCGTACCGTAGAATGCTAAGCATAAGGTTCACATTACTAATGTTGAAGTTCTGGAGCGCATGGGCAAAAAAGTAGAGCTCGTTCAAACCATCAAAATAAGAAAAATCACTTAACTTGGTCACTACAAATTAAAACAAATTTACAAATAAAAAAGGCTCGGTAACTGTTTACCCTGCGGTAACGTGCCCAGAAGGCTGGCTGCATTGCCACGTTGTATGGCAATGCTTATTTTCTGACCTAGATATAGGCCAGCTCTCTGGTCACGGGAAACTTCAATAAGTTTTCTTGAGATAGCGGCGTATAATTTATGAGCAGATGGCCCCCACGGTCCTAAAGTATCAACCCCAAACGGCTCAAACGGCTGCATATCGAGCAAAATACATTTTTTCGCTAGCATCCGACCACAGTCCAACATTAAACAATGTTTGTTATCTTATTACTTATAGACTGTGCACTATAGTTAATGTAATGCAGAGCCATATCTGTTCAATTGGTTTCTCTGAAAATCAGCGTCTTGGCTCAAAAAGCCTTGACACAAAAGCTGAGAGAAACCATTTTGGTGGCATATTTTGTTAATTATAAGTGATGTCCTGTACTTTTTGTTGTTGTATATTTGCTTCAAATAAAGATTTTCTATATTAGGGTGGCACAGGGTAGACAAATTCTATCTGTCTGTATGGAATGCACGCTACTTAGGGATGAATACGTGACAGTAATGTAATGTATGTTTGTGCGTAACACACTTAAGAGTCCCCTTACCCTAGACTTCTCCATACAAACGTAGTCTACGTTTAATTTTGAAACCACATGTCAGATTCCGCAAAAAATTGGTAATTGTAAAGAAATTGCATTATCTTTGGAAACCAGTTATTAACCTAGATAATTGCAATATCTTTGAAATTACAAAATTTTGTCGAAATCGGACATGTCGTTTCAAACGTCGTCATAGCAGACACAATAGTAAAACAATACATCAGACGCCCGCTCCGGGCGTCCGACATTTAAAGGGCTATTGTAAGGGGGGGGACTCTTAAATCACAGTTTTTAATGACACACAAAAACCTCAAAAGCAACCGAGTAACCTCTTTGAAATCATTTGGGGTAAATAATAGGCTATTCGACAAAATAAGAACAACAAATATCACTAATAAAAAGTATTTTTTCGAAAACAGCAAGTAAATTTGGTATATGAGGCAGCAATTAGCATTCAAATATAAAAATGGAAGCATGGTAGTGACATCTCCCTTTCTATTAGCGCAAAATCTAATGGTAGTAACGTCACGTGGGTGTATGTGCGTCCTTTTATTGTTACTTGCCAATAGATTTGAAATACTTAAAAGTTAGTAGCTTATTTATTTTTGATCGGATTAAAATTCTTATTTTTGTTTTCAGTTTCCTATTACGTGAAGTACTTTTTTGAAATGAAAACATTAAACAGTCAAATACCGAATGCAAGGCATTGACCTACGTTACTTACGTAGAAGTAAACCTAACCTACCTAATAGAGGTCGTCATTAGAATACAATGAAATCAACTGTTTCTGTCTTATTATGAATTCATAGTAAACAAAATTAAATAGCCGATTATATGCACATCGGGTGTTTAGTTTGAATTTAAAAAGTTTTCATATTTATGACTTTAAGTCTTTATCAGTTATTTTATTATTATTATAATATAAAGTAGTGGTTATAATATAGTACGTGTATAGCCCTTGGTTCCATTTATTAACTATGCGACTAGGTAGAGTCGTTGAGATCCCTGCCTAGAGTGCCCTCTTACTACTAAGAATGATTTATGTGCCTCAATTATGTGGCCTAATGCCATATAAGCGCCATGTTTACAAAAGGATCTTTCTGCGCATATACTTTTAACACTTTACCGGGAACTGGTGACAGCGTCGCATATTATAAACAATCCAAGTTAGTAGAGTTGGAATTCCATGAGCGTATACGTCATATCAGCCACAGGAAGTCCACTGCTGGACATAGAACTCCTCCATTTTTTCCTATCCTCCCTTACTTACGTGAACGATTTTCTTTCGCACGACCTGTCAATATGTATTGGTATACTTAAATGAATACTATATTTTTTATTATGTAATTTTATTTTACGCACGTTTATGTAGGTTTGCTTTTTGATTTTTTTATGTATCTCGTATAGGTATTTATTTTAGTGTTGTACACGTTATTTACCTCTTTCTTCCCATTTCCTCTCGCGGGTCTACTGCAAGAAATTTCTTGAGAAATATTAAGCATCTTCTCTTCTCTTTTGAAAGGTTTTATTTGCAAATAAGTGTACATGTGTAACTACACTATTAGACTATTACACTTTCTAAATGTGCTTATACCTTATTAATAGTGCTCAAGCTGCCTGAAAGCATCCGATACAGCTTGACGACTGCCATCTAATGACGACAGTCAAGCTTAACTTACCGTGCCTTTGGAAGCTGATTAGCGCCCGGGGTCGTTTTCCATGCCTATATTTATATTCCATGACTGCCTCTCCCTTCCTATTTGCATTCACACAAACGGTTTCACTTAGCCTTGACATTCAGCCCCAGACGCGTATGATAATATTAATATATTCACGTCCGAACACGTACTATACTGCCTTGTCGTCGTCATCACTCATTACTCTCTTTGACTTTAGTTTATTTGTAACATTTATCGGGATCGATCATATTATCACACGCTCATATCAACCCTTTTAAAATGGTGTCGCTGATAGAACCGTAGGTAAGGTCTTCTTTTTGTATTAAGTCCCACCCACCGAAATGATAGTCGGGCGGAAATTATTTGAATTATTTGCGAGTTTTTGGTACTTTAAACTACTTAATAAGTCTTCTTCTTATCGTGTGTGTTAGTGACTAACCCTAATGTCAGAGTTTTTAAACCGCCTTAAAGGCCTCTTAATAAGTAAGGTAGGACTTATTTTCCTATCATGAGAAAATTTACGGGACTTTCATGCATTAGAGCTATTCTTTTTAAAAATGGTAGTACTCATGTGTAGTGGCCAGTACTGGTGTGAGGTTGTTAAAGCTGCCTACTAACTAAATCATCTGACATAGCTATACTGCCAGTGACAGCCGCGGGACCATCCACTTCACTCTTAAAATCATTTAATAATCTAAGCTTAGCGTGATTCCCAAAGCACGAAGAGGCTCGAGACATTTGTTTACCACGTATATATCATCATCCATTTAAGAATCCCTCACATCATTTTTTTTTATTTGAATTACAATATAAAGAAATGTACTTAAGTCAAAAAGTGTAACATAAACTGAACAACCTTCTAGGAGCTAACACAGCATGCACACAAAATCCAAAAATACATCATCCCACGTCTTTTCCATATACGTAGTCTACGTTTTATTTTGAAACCACATGTTAGATTTCGGTAAAAATTTGTAATTTAAAAAAAATTGCAATTATATTGGTTTCCGACTATAAAAATTTGAACTCGAAAGAAATATTCAAAATTGCAATATCTTCGAAATTAAAAGATTTTGAAAAAATACTCTGAAATACGACTACGTTTGTATGAAAAAGTGTTGGTCTAGGGTAAGGGGACTCTCAAGGGCGGACCACACTTTGGGTTGCTTTTCTGGGAACTCCTACGACGCTAAACTTGTCTTGGCCAGGGCTTGCACCTTCCCCCCCTCCCCCCCTCCCCCCACCAACCCCTCGCTGCATAAAATCTGCGATAGCTTGTAATATGGAGTGAGCGAGGTACCGCTATATGACCTGCTTGCATAATTGTCACGCTCCGATTCTTGTGATACGGTTTTAACACATCGCGATTAAAATTATATTATAAATCAGTATACATATGCATGTTAGTTGGTTATATGAAAACTTATGCAGTGCTGATAATTAAGTACAGAGTACAAGAAGATAGAAGTTAGAGAACCAAACAATAAAAAAATGATTTTTAGTACAGTAAACAGTGCTTCATCAATCAGTTTAATACACATAGGTACCTATACTCCATTTGGTTAGGTATTTAAATAAATGTAAACATTTTTATTGAAATAAACATTTTATAAATCAATACCTTTGCAAATTACAAAGTAATCATGTAATTTATAATTTATAACATAATTACTTTGTAAGCAAAATTATTGATTTATAAAGTGTATATTTTAATAAAAAGACATGTCTAGATTGTTTACATTTATTTAAAATACCTAACCAAATGGAGTATAATAAACAGTAAAAGTTGCGTGTCTACATTTCATAAATGAATGAAAGTGTGTGCGATAAAAAAAAGAGTCAAGAGGAACAAAACAAAAAAAATATTTTGTTAGTTTGTAGGTATGTATTTTACGCTAATCTTCGAAACTATATTAAACGGATAATTACGTGGTTTTGAATAATGATTAAGATCGGCTCAAAGCAACATAATAGGCTTGTTTCATTGAAATAATCTGATATCAAGAAAAATAGCTTTCGACATTATCAAATTTTAGTTAGTTTATCTCATTTGTGGAATGCAGATTTTTTTACTATTACGGCGAAAGGTAGAATATTTTTTTAAAATTTTGTTACAAAAGTTGTAATAATATATGATTACTGAAAAGTTAGAAATTCAAAGTAGTAATTAATATCATGATCATCATATCAGCCACAGGAAGTCCACTGGTGGATACAGGATTTTCAAAGGACCGAATAATAAATATGCACAATTTTAGACTTTATCTTCTTAACATAGGGGTCAATGTGGCTTGACACTGTACGCGTACCTACGTACATTTGTCGTACATACTCTTGTAGCGTAGTACAACGGTACTACACTACTATATGGGTGTTTGTTATCTTATCTTTTAAATCCGATGCTTTGGGGGTCTACCATGGATCCAAACTTTATTTCAAATCTAAACAAAATATTTAAAAAAAAAACTACAAGCCGACTTTAGCGCCAAACTACACAACCGATTTTGGGAATTAATATGAGACTACATACCTCGTAAGTTTCACTCCTTTTTTAAAGTAGGTCAAAAATAAAGTTTACATAATTTCACGTCTGTTTCCCATTACGCAAACACTTTGGATTTCCGCTTGCTTGCCACTACTTGTTTTGTATATTCTAAATCTTTGGTCTTAATTTTTATGCATGTTTGTTATAAAATTTTTCATGGTAATTCCAACGAGCGCTATTTTCGAAAATATAAAAAATAACACAAAACGAATCGGTCATGATAATGTGCGTATTTTTAGTTGTCAATTGACAATAAAAGCAAGTCATAAATTCACGATTGCTCTACAGTGTACTACTACAACAGACAAATAGTCACGAAACTATTTCGGACGAAAAACGTTTATCGTCAAATCGTGATTTCGTAGTAAGGGCACAGGAAATAGAACTCATTAACGATGCCCACATGAAATGAAAGCTCGGTTTACGAATACGTAAAAGCGATAAAAGAACACTCATTCTCCGATAGTGATGCCGAACCATCTATCGAAAAATGCCAAACTAGTGTTGCAAGCAATAGTATAAAATATCGATAGTCTATCGATACCATCGTGACCTCGGAAAACAGTAACAATATCGATAGGACTATCGATAATATCGACAGTTTCGATACTATCGATAGTTTTTAATGAATACTATTGATAGAATCGGTAGGATCTAATATAAAATAAAAGCAAAGATGATTTTACAAAGAAACCTCTCTCGCTTCTACGTAGTGTAGTGACAAAGATAAATTTAAAAGGTAATGCCATCTAGTGACTTAGTTTCACGAGGCTTGAATCAATGTATGGAGTTGGCGCTCTTTCCTTCTTATATTTTTCTATGGTAGTGATTATATTCTCTTTGCGCTTCTCTTCCGGTGCGAGTTGAGCCTAAACAATTATGCGGCTATCAACCCGTCACTATTTTAACTGATCATCTAACTTTTCCACCTTGACATTGACACACACCATGACGCTCAAGTCCACTCAACCATAGATAAAGGAGGTACAGTCGCCTATATCTTGAATTTTCTCTTAAAACAATATTAACATGAAAATGTATCATCATCAGGTTACTGCCTCCGTTGTGTAGTGGTTAGATCATACCCGGAGGTCGCGGGTTCGATTCCCGGCGGGAGCAACGACTTTGTGTTGTTGTTGTCCTAGTTTGGTTAGGACATTGTAGGCTGATCACCTGATTGTCTGATAAGTAAGATGATTCGTGCTTCGAAGGGCACGTTAAGCCGTCGGTCCCGGTCACTGTCTTCGACATTGGTCGTTACCTAAAACCATGTCAGAGGCCTTTAAGGCGGTTTAAAAACTCTGACACTAGTGTTAGTCACTAACACACACGATAAGGAGAAGATCATTATCAGGTCTTTTAGTCTTCACTGCAGGAGCACGACCCCCTCTGTACTACCAGAGCCGTACTTGGTTAGAGCTGCCTGAGGATTTGGCCTACACTCTCCTCGCTGGCCAGACGGGTTGAAGAGGTTCAGACGGGATGAAAATGTTTATCCAAAAAGGTTTTAAAGAAGTCTTTCTAAATAGCCGACTGTACTTAGGTAGTAAATTTAATATTCAATACTCTGCGTTCAACATTACAATTGGGTCTTAGTCTTAGGGCACTTGGTTCTGTTGACCCATTAAGAGATAAAAACGTCAGTATTGCGTCTTTCCGTCTGTAGTAGAAAGCCGTGGTGTATAATTAGAAATGGTTTCATTGAACTCGCGATGTTTTGTAAAATGTGTAAAGTTAATGAAAAAAATCAAGGCCATGACGATAATTAAAAAGAGAACGATGAATCAATGGTGCAATATTCTTATGCAAATTGGCATAAAAAAGTTAATGACCAGTGAATATTACGAGAACAAAGTCATTCTGAAAATGCTTCCACGGCCTTCCCCGAATAACGGTACGGCTTCACCTTCGGGAAATTAAAAAAAAACTTACCGCCATTATGCAGTTTCCTGTAATCCACAAGCTTGCCAAAGAAACTCAGTAACTTGCGTAACACAAAACTTATAAATAAACTTTACAAATCCTAAAATCAATTTGTATTTTTACAATAATTCATACAATCACTGTTATATTGTCACGCGAAATAATTAAATAGTGTCTCATTTTATTTTCAGAAACGCGTTCATTTTATTTTCTTTATTAAAAAAAATCCAACCATAGTCGTGCGTGCGCGCGCGTTAACAATTTGAAATTATTTTGGAATGAACTGACGCGGTGTCGGCGCGCGCGCTCTTGGAACAGTGAGTGACGTCACGGACGGAACCGGTTAATTTTTTGTCTCACTGCTCACAGGCATGCTCAACGCTTTCAAGCGCTTCAAGCAGAATTGGCTTGTCAACTACAGAATATAAAAGTGTTGTGTAGTAGCCTTTAATCAAAAATATAGTCAATTTCTTTATGTAATTTTTAAAAATTAAGTGACGACACAGCAATCGAAGTTTACATTTTTCCTATGCCTGCACCTAAAGTGATTGTACAGTATGCAGTACTGAAAGTGGAAATTGACTTACACAAAGAATATTCATCGTGACGTCACTTCCTCAAATAGCTTGACCTTGCTTGAAAATGAAGGTCAATGGGATTTTTGCAAATGTCTAAATAAGTAACACAAGTGTCACACAGACACTGACACTGACCAACTTGCACCCCTCTTTTTGCATTAGGGGCTAAAAATAGAAAAAAAAATTATATAGGTAGGTATATAGTAGACTTACAAACATTTTATTTATAAACCTTTCATTTAAATAATTTATAAATAAAACTTAATTATTATTCTTATAACCCGTAACTTATTTATTGGCAATCGTTAATTATTTTAATGAATCATTAAAAGATAAAGGCTGACCTAGTGACTTTGAACTATGTACAGTTCTTGCTATTCGCGTAAACAAAAGTTCAAGTCTGTATGAATCACTGAAATTCCGTGGAAATAATACATTAGTTCAGTAATTATTATAAAAACAAATCTATTAGACTATATTCACACTAGCGTACTTGACCACAAACATACAATAAAGCAGACCAAACATTACGTGCTTAGAACGCGTGGCAATTTTTCACTCGTAGCTTTTTTTATAATTTAATACATTTTAAACAGTTATTGCGGGTTTTTGTATACTAAAGTACTCTTTCACATTCACAAGTATAGTACATTACTATTTTTGTTCCAAATATTACTCCCATGCTGGTCTCGGAGAAACAAAAAAACTTAGAATGTACCAGCTGCTTCTCTTCCCGCGCAGATCGTAAAAGCCAATCGAGGGAATGGGCAAAAATGCGAATCATTTTAACAGGCGATGCGGCTAGCAACCCGTCACTGTATTGATTGCTTTTCCATCTTCTCGCCCACCATGACGCTAAAAGTGGCTTTTGAGTCTTGCGGCCCTGGGCTCTGCATAGAGCCGCAAGACCCAAAATGCTCTGTCTGCCCCATTAGAATTAAGACGTGATTGTATGTATGTATGTAAATATTACCAAGTAGGTATGTTAAAGAAAAACAACAAAACATACGTAGCTTAGGTGTAAATTGATACCACGCGGCATTCTTTGTATTATACAATAATGTTAAATCTGCTTCCCTTTATATGCCTGTATACTTGATTATCAAACCATAGTTACTTGACTTGTCCTAGTCTCTCCATGCTAGGCCAGACGGGTTGAAGAGGTCTCATTGATGTTTACAAGGTCCATTTCAGCCGCATTACATCGACTGCTGGACATAGGCCTCTCCCAAAGATTTCCAAAATGACCGATCTAGAGAAAAAAATAGGAAATACAAGCTTTTTTACCTTTTATTTCCTAAGTCGTCTTTTACGACATCCACGGGAGGACCTAGCCCTATTCTACTCTGCCGGAAACCACACGGCAAGCGGAAACCACAGGGTAATACTCGTACGAGTATCATTCTGGTGTGAGGGAAGCCTTTTGATTACCACTATAATAACAGTTAACATTTTACTTATCAATTAATTCATTGTTTTCCTTGTAGGAATCTAACCGTTTGTACTAGCAGGAAACTCTATTCCTGTGTGTAAATGTAAAGTGTAGAAATAGTCATATAGGGACTATTTATGTATGTACACATTTTTTTATTATAAATGGCATTATTCGTAATTAAAAAATAAAATTGTATGGGGTAAAAATTAAATCCGCAACATATTTTGTCAATAGGTCACAGAATAGATATAAGTAATAAATAATTAGGTGCATACTTATTGATATATTTTTTGAGGTTATCAATTCGAATCTATATAGTACCTAAGTATATAAGTATATTTTTACGTATGTTCCCCGATTACTCAGTCCGGAGCAGAATTCAGTCCGTGATACTGAACAACTTTACCCACGGAACACATAACAAAAAACATATAAAAAAGATTTTTTTTTACTTTGTAAGGGGGTCAGTTTATGACCCCCTTACAAAGTAAAAAATATTTTTTATATTTAGTTATGTAACATATTTAATGGAAAAAAAATTTACTTAAAAAATTTTAATTGCCATACAACGTGGCAATGCTGCCAGCCTTTTGGCCACGTTGCCGAGGGGTAATATTTTAGTGGGACTACATAATTTGTAATTCTTAGTTTTAATTTTAGTTTTAATTTTAGTTTTAATTTAAATTTTAATAAGTTTGATATGTAACTATTATTCAAAACGAAAAACCGACTTCACCGCCAAACTACATAAACAGAACTGAGTTCAGTTCAGTTCAGTTCAGTTCTGTGCTCACCCAGCCAGCTTTCGCAGCAACAGCGTTGGAGCTAGGTCCACTTTGGAATGAACATGACAGCACTTACAGCTACGGGCCCGGATCACTATCTATATGCATAAAAATTTAAGCTATAATATCACATAGCATACTGGTTTAATGCACAATAGTTTTTAAGCATAACGTCCTTTCGCATAATGGAGTATGCATGATAATTTTAAACATAATGTACCTAAGCATAATCATTATTTAGCCCTAACATTTTAAAGCATAAAAGGATGTAAGCATAATGTCAACAAACCATAATTTATCAAGACATAACATTACTTTAAGCATAAAAATGATTAAGCATAACATTTTTATTCATTGTATATAAATTGTTTATTCATTGCTAATAAGTTGAATCTAACTTCCTTTCTGGTCTCACAGTTGTTCCAGGTGATCATAAAAAAAAACTTAAATTTTCCCTCACATTTGTTCTGGGTGGTCATATTTTTTTTTGCATGATAATTAAAAATAAACACTTAAATAACTTAATTTTGATTCTGTTATTTTTTAAAATATTATGCCTAAATACTATTAGTCTTATAGTTATTACGCCTAAAGAGATTATGCGAATTAACATTATGCCGTAACAAATTAGCCTAAAATATATTTATGCCCAACTTACCAGTATGCCAAAAAACAACTTATGCCTAAAAACTATTATGACAAA
The DNA here is from genome assembly GCA_963555685.1 of Acrobasis consociella. Taxonomy (NCBI): domain Eukaryota; kingdom Metazoa; phylum Arthropoda; class Insecta; order Lepidoptera; family Pyralidae; genus Acrobasis; species Acrobasis consociella. The sequence continues at coordinate 6,329,059 of OY743132.1, read as the reverse complement.
ATATTTTATGCCAAACCCAGTATGCCAAAGCATATTAGGACAAAAAAATTATGCAAAAAAACAGGGTCCCTACGGGCCCATATGGGTACTTATCGTCTCCGTTTTACTAGCGCATTCAGACTTCTTTGAACCAGTACCAGGCTCGAGAAACCAGGTGAGCACGTATATAGGGTATTATGGAGCGTGTGGGGGATTGCAGTCTGGGGGATGGGAGAGACATGGGAAGTTAGAGTCTACCGTATACCAGCAACAAGTAAACATAACTACACGAACAGAACTGATTTTAAAAAAAATTCTATGGGACCATTTGCCAAGTATACCCTTTCAAACAAAAAAAGAATTTTCCAAATCGGTCCAGGCATCTTCGAATACTCGGTGGACATAAATTAAAAAAAACTGGCCAAGTGCGAATCGGATTCGCGCACTAAGGGTTCCGTACCATTATCTATAAAAATCGCGAGTGTTGTATGGGAGCCCCCCTTAAATTTTTTTTATTTTGTTTTTAGTATTTGTTGTTATAGCGGCAACAGAAATACATAATTTGTGATTTCAACTGTCTAGCTATCGCGGTTCTTGACATACAGCCTGGTGACAGACAGACGGACAGACAGCGAAGTCTTAGTAATAGGGTCCCGTTTTTACCCTTTGGGTACGGAACCCTAAAAGGATCGCGACAAATTGATAATCTCCTCCATTTTGGAAGTTAGTAAAAAAATTAACTTAGCTAGATCGATTTGACGAACCCGAAAAACCCCTTTTACATAAATTTCATGGAAATCGTTTGAGCCGTTTCAGAGATCCTCATTATAAGTAAAAATATAGCCGCTGCAGGTGACAAGAGAGCTGGCTGCTTTTACGCATAACGGATCAGCAATTACTATCCAGCGAGGAGACGCAGCCAGCGTTCTCTGCAACCATGCCGCATGGGCAAGATGTTTTTTATTTTATTTAGAAAAATTTTGTATATTTTAAAGCTTAGTTTAGTTTTATTTATCTTTTTACATACTTGTTCTTATTTATTTTTCTCAATAAAATCGATAGTTTATCGCAAAACACTGAAGCGCTATATTCGCTTGATTGCCGCAAAACGGAGGTGTGTGCGGGGGCTTGTCGTGACGTCAGTGTGTGTAACCGGACCGAAATAACCAGTCCCTTTCTTCGTACAACTCATGTATAACTTCAAAGGATTATGTTCTTTAATGTCATGAAGATAGAGCTTATTTTGGGGTGAAGATGGGAACTGGTTACAAACCATTCTGTTTTAATGTAACTGCAGAGGATTACGTGCCATAATGTAAGAGTAATAAAGCTTATTTTTGAGTGGTGAGGTAATAGTTGTTTATTTTTTAAATTCTTTCGTTTTCTTAGGAATACGAAGACCACACGGGAAGTTTTATCTTTGCATTTAGGGTTGCTACACGGCCTGAAGTGCTATTTTTGAAACGCGGAGTCACCTATACAAATGGTTTTTCCATACAAAAAAACGATTTTTTGAATGGAAAATTGGAATGGAAAATTGGTCGATAAACGAACGATCGTTTATCGACTCCGCGTTTGAAATAGCACCTCTGGCCGTGTGGCAATGGGATACTTTTGGTGGGAAATTAGGCTTTTTAAGGCATTTAAGGTAGATATTTTTTTACCTTTTTTTCCCGCCTTAGGTACTTTATATCGCATGCGCAAGTGGTATGTCCACATCCACCACTATTTTCACTAAATTATTATGTACTAGCTGTGCCCGTGGGCTTCGTTCCCCGTGGGAACTTCAGGATAAAGAGTACCCTATGTCCTTCCCCGAGTCTCAGATTATATCCATACCAAATTTTATCCAAATCGGTTAAGTAGTTAAAGCGGGAAGAGGTAACCAACAAACAAACTCACTTTCGCATTTATAATATTAGAAGGATAGTAGGATAGGATAGGATAGTAGGAAGTAGGATTCTGTGCCCGTCAGAAGATTTTTAGGGTCCGTATCAAAAGGGTAAAAACAGGACCCTATAGTAAGACTCTACTGTCCGTCCGTCTGTCTGTCACCAGGCTGTATCTCATAAACTGTGATAGCTAGTCAGTAAATTTTTTACAGATGATGTATTTCTGTTGCCGCTATAACAAATACTATAAACTGAATACAATAAACAATATTTTAGTGGGGCTCGCAACAAACGTGATATTTTATAGATAATGGTACAAAGTCAAATTATTTAAATCCATGCTGGTCTGGGATAAATAAAAAAAAAACTTAGAATATACCAGCTGCTTCTCTTCCCACGCAGATCGTAAAAGCCGATCGGGGGAATGGGCAAAAATGCAAATCATGTTAACAGGCGATGCGGCTAGCAACCCATCACTGTATTGATTGCTTTTCCATCTTCTCGCCCACCATGACGCTAAAAGTGGCTTTTGGGTCTTGCGGCCCTGGGCTCTGCATAGAACCGCAAGACCCAAAATGCTCTGTCTGCCCCATTAGGGATAAAGACGTGATAGTATGTATGTATTTATTTAAATATTACTTTAGTGCAAAAGCTAAAAACTACTACTACTCTAGAAACCGTACGCGAGTCCGATTCGCAGTTGGCCAGTTTTTTTACACTAAAGTACAAATGCGTTTCCAAAGAGAGTTGACGTCAGCCGGTCGTTAAACAATAGTTTAATATATATATAGTTCCGGGTCTTTCTACTCGATTTCTCATGGTGTTCGGCGACCTTGGGTGACCATTCTCACACGCATATTGTATGTATGATTGACTTAAATTAAATGAAAAATATATTACTTACATAGTTTAAAATAGCAGAATTTGGTACTTAGTAAAATTTGCATTTACTGCGTAGGGGCATGATTGGGGGCATCCTCGCATAATTCGTCGCTGATAGGTGGAGAGAGAGACGAGTATCATAATAAAGGATACAAAAAAAAGACTCACAGTTACATCGGTCTGGGTGTGGCGGTGTCTATTAACTGCGTATGGAGGAGGGATGTTACGAATATTTGTATTCGCATTCGCATAAGCGAATGATTCGCATCATTTTAAAAATTTCGCATCAACATTTGCATTCGCATCGAACGATGCGAATGTTTTGCGAATGCGAATCTGTGCAAGTCGGTGCATGCTAGAAGTGGGCGGGGTCTACTGAGTGAGCAATTATTTGGTGCAGCTGGGCTCATCTATGAGCCACTCAGAAATCGCCTCATAGGAGAAAGGCTGCCAAATTACTTTTCCTTAAATATAATTTGCCTGTGTTAAAATTTGAATACTAAAGATTGTTATAATTTCATATGTTAACCTACCTACTAACTGTACCTTTATTACTAGATAATAATATGTATAATTATTAATAAATATTGTGATTACGTACTTATCTTTTGTATTATTTGTTATTTTAAATATTTACCGGAACATTCGCATTCGCATTCGCACATTCGCATGACCAATATTCGCATTCGCGAATGTCGAAAATATGATATTCGTAACATCCCTGGTATGGAGTATGCCTGGTATTGATTATGGGACTATATAATCAAAGGGAGTATGATTGGGGCATCATCACAGGATTCGTCGTGATAGGTGAGGCGAGATAGACGAGTATTATGACAAAGGATATGCCGTGTGGTTTCCGGCAGAGTAGAATAGGGCAGCTCCAAGTCTTCCCGTGGATGTCGTAGAAGGCGACTTAGGAAATACAAGCTAAACAAAGCTTATAAACATCAATGAGACCTCTCCAACCCGTCTGGCCAGCATGGAGAGTGTAGGCCAAGTCCTCTGGCTGCCAAGTGTGGCTCTGGTAGTACAGAGAGGGTCGTGCTCCTGCAGTGGAGACCAAAAGACCTGATGATGATGATGATACTTAGTAAAATAATACTAATACAGAAAATACATACAGATGGAGCATTTGGGGTCTCTAAGCAGACAGAGCTTGGGTCCGCAAGAATCAAAGGCCACTTTTAGCGAGTTGGTGGGCGAGAAGGTGGAAAAAGGAATCAATAGTGATGGGTTGCTAGCCGCATCGCCTATTAATACGATTCACATTTTCGCCCAGTCCCTCGATCGGCTTCTACGACTGCACGGGAACAGAAGCAGCTGGTACATTCTAAGTTTTTTCTTTTCTACCAGACCAGCATGGAAGAGTAAAAAGACTACAATATAGAAAATATCACAAATTATTTTATACGTGGAAAGGATATATACCCGTAATAAAAAAAACCACGGGCTATACTAGATCACTGTAGCATAATGATAATAACCGCCAAAAAACAAACAAAATTCGACATTCCCATACAGATTGTCCAGGTGGCTGCACACTTTAGTATGGAAATGCCAATTTTTTTGTTCTTTTGCTTTTATTTTTTATTCCATTATCCTATAGTGATCTAGTATAGCCCGTGGTTCGATTTATCACGGGTATGTCCCTTCCACCTTGTACATGTATGACTTAAATGAAACGAAAAAATATACGACTAACATAGTTTATTACATAGCAGAATTTGGTACATACCTACTTAGTAAAATAATATTAATACAAAAAATATCACAATATATTTTATGTACAGATCAAAAATATACATACAGTATATACAATGTCCTTTTTAATTAAGTACAAATATTTTAAGGGGTGGTTCAGTCCATCATTTTGAACAACTTTTCCCAATGAATGTATATCGAAATACGAAAAAAAAATTTTCATTTTCGATAGTAATGATATCACGTGACTGCTTCGATTTGTATGAAAACCTAAAATTTTTTTTTCGTATTTCCATATACATTCATTGGAAAAAGTTGTTCAAAATGATGGACTGAACCACCCCTTAAAATATTTGTATTTAATTAAAAAGGACATTGTATATACTAATATACAGTATATATACAGTATAATTAGCTAATAGCTGCGCCCCGCAATCAAACAAATCAATCAAAATCGGTCCAGCCGTGTGCGAGTGAAGAAGTAATAAACATACTTACAAACTTTCGCCTATAAAATATTAGTGTGATCTGATGTGTAGTGTAGGTATACATTTTTACTAAAATACTAAACCGATATTGATAAAAAACTTTCTATGGGACCACCTGACAAGTATGCCCTTTCAAACAAAAAAGAATTTTCTATATTGGTCCAGGTTTCTTTGAGTAATCGTTACATACATTTAAAAAAAAAACCTAAAAGTTTTCGACGAACTCATAACTTACTTCTTTTTTAAGTCGGTTTTAAATTATCACTATCACTAGTAGGTCACCCCATTTCATCCCTCTAGGGGTTGAATTTTGATAGATCCTGAAACACGTATTTACGCACTTACCGCCAGGAGTACTCCTGCGAAGTTTTGCATAAATGATCTATCTTGTTTCACCTTTTTTCACCCCTTTACGGTATAAGTTTTGAAAAATCCTTGCACTAACACCCCTGGACCTCATAAGGACCGCATAAGCCTATATGCCAAACTTGGAGTCTCTAGACCCCGGTTTGGCCTGTGAGTTGATATTTATGTTGATATGTCAGTCAATCACTTTTGCCTTTTATACACCATCATCATTTCAGCCGCATAACGTCCACAGCTGGACATAGGCCTCTCCCAAAGATTTCCAAAATGACCGATCTAGAGCGGCTTGCATCCAGCGCCTTCCAGCGACCTTGGTTGGTTACCTTTTATACATATAGAAATATATTTATATATTAATAATAGTAGTAATAAAATTAATAGTATTTGTTATAAAATACAGTATCGTTGATTTAGTATTCCATAATACAAGCTAAAACTTACTTCGGGGCTAGCTCAGTGTGATTTGTCCGTATATATTTATGTATTTCTACTAAGTTTTCTTCGATCGGTGCACCAGTCTCGCGTGAGTGTACAAAATATAGTATCGTCGAGTTAATATCCCATAACCACAGGTATGGCATTTCATAGAAACGGAATAACAAATGTACCTAGTACTACTACAAACGAAACAATATGTCTGTGCACACGTCAAATGTGTGAGTTAAACAATCAGTGTCGCCACCACAGAATTTGTTTCTTTGCTTACCTGTTTTCATAACTCAGAAATCTAGATAAACAATAATAATGTGCGCAGTTTCTCACTATCAATAATCCTACGTGACTCGTGTAAAGTCAACGTGCGACCAGCAACAACCCTGTTTTACAGGCGCTTACAAGACCCAAAAGCGGGGGAGGGGTTGCGGGGACGCCAGATTGCGGGGGACGGTGCGAGTTTCCGTTCTGTATGTAATACTATTATTATGACATGCGTCTCGACTCGACAGTGAATTAATAAATAGAATTTAAAACCTTGTAGTCATTATGCAACTATAAATAGTTAAATGAAGTAAGTTACTATTTCTTATTTAATATTTACGCATATGCCGAGTTGCGTTTCTGACAAGTCGCGAGTCTATCATGAGAGATGACGAGATGCTTATCTGACCAGTTGCGTTTCTGACGAAAAGTGACGAAACTATTCCGTGCCATAACACAAGTTTAAACTTACTTTGGAGCTAGCTCAGTGTGATTTGTCCGTATATATTTATGTATTTCAACTAAGTTTTCTTCGATCGGTGCACCAGTCTCGCGTGAGTGTACAAAGCTGGTCGTTGCTTGAAAGTATCGCCGCAGTCTTCACACATGTACGACCGCTGTTCGGAATGAGTCAACTCGTGACCGCGGAGAGTTGATAAGGTCTGTAAAAAAAACTAGAGGTATACACGCTGAATTTTCATTGGTTTTGGAAAAATAAATTATGTACAGTAAATAAATTTCTCTTTCCATATAGGTTATCCAAATGTGTGTATGACCTTAAATAAAAAAGTTGCGAAATTATTTTCGATCAAGACCACGTAGTTATGCCCGTCCAAACTGCAGCGTGCAGTCGATGACCCCGGCCGGCCAGCCGGCGGCGCCTAACGACGGCACTACAAATTGATCTCACGATTTTACTTTCGAGTTTTAGTTAACATATTTTGTTTCTGAATTTTTATTTTGAATAGCAAATTAGGTCTTACTAACGATCCTTATAAAGTGGTTTTCGGACCCAAAACCAAAAAAAAATCACCGTGTATTAACACGAAGGGAAAATGTTATCGGATCATCTTAAAAAAAAGAGCTTGACAAAAAATATTTAAATGACAAATGTGAAAGGAACAGTAGGAAAGGGTCGGCCTCGGCGAACATTCTGCGACCAAATTGCAGATGTTCTAAAAAAAGGAGAGGTAAAAAGTACCCGTAACTGAAGGGCATGTGTTGTATGATGATGATAAATTAAGATGAAGCTAAAGAGGTTTTTTAGGATCATAGCAACTGGAGGTCCATAGTCTCTGCCTACCGCTCTGGGAGACAGGCGTGATATTATGTACTTATGTATCTTCTTGAAAGCTTGGCGCGGGTCCCTCTTGAAGGTTGCATTATCATCATCAGGTCTTGCTGTCTCCACTGCAGGAGCACGACCCTCTCTGTACTACCAGAGTCATACTCGGCCAGAGCAGCTAGAGGACTTGGCCTACACTATCCACGCTGGCCAGACGGGTTGTCTCAAACTCTATCTTCTTATCGTGTGTGTTAGTGAGTAACACTAGTTTCAGAGTTTTTAAACTGCCTTAAAGGCCTCTGACATGGTTTTTAGGTAACGACCAATACCAATGTCAAAGACAGTGACCGGGCTTAACGTGCCCTCCGAAGCACGATGATGCATACTTACATAGAATTTCTTCCCGCAGACGTTACAAGAGTGGTCTCTGGACCGAGACAGTCCGTGGTGTTTCTGTTTATGGTTCTTCAGCCGCCAGTCCGATATGAACAGCTGAAAGTAATTTAATTTAATAGGCATAACGATGGAATAATATTTTTGGTCCATCGGTTAGATTATTAAAAAATATTGTACACGTATTTTTTCTTTTCTCCGAGAAACCAAAAATGACAAAGATACAGCGCATATAAAATTCGCTTGACGTCACGGCTGGTCCATTATTTTTAGATAATCTAAAAGACGGACTAATTACATTCATACTTTTCGGACCCTGTCGTCACCCCTATTGATGATACAAAATTCGTATTTTTATTATATGTATCTATTAACACCCGCAGCAGAGAGCGTCAAAAGGCACAAATATTAACATTGGAGAAAACTACATATTTGAGCCTTTCGGTCCGTTGTTTTTGGTCCGTGGGGTCCTTCCGCCCATAATTTATTAAAATTTATTTCTAAACGTCTATTCGAGGTATTCCGTGACGAAGGGCTGGTAACAATCTGACTCAAAGAACCAGCATTGCCGTACAACGTGGCAATGCTGCCAGCCTTTTGGCCACGCTGCCGAGGGGTGGTATTTTAGTGGGACTTTATAATTTGTATTTTAGTTTTACGAGTCAAAGTCAAAGTCAAGTCAAATTCATTTATTTATCTTTGGATATTTGTATCACTTGATAATTGTCACTTTTTTTCCTTTCGATTTCTTATAAGGTAAATGTTGACGTCAAATCATTTACTTATAGCAAAGTTTACTGCCGCTTCCAAAGCGCAAGTACAGAAGAAACGGTAACAAACTGTACTGCAGCATTTTCTCCAATAACGTCAACTTACAATTATACTGGTATTAAAATTAGATATGTGGACTGAGAATACATTGTTATGTCATAATTTTAAATTAAGCATGATGTCAAGTTTAAAATTAATGTCAATTTTTAAATTTTATACTAAAACGTGTACAGAATGTTCTTAAATTATGACATTTGTGAATGTACAAATAGAAACCTTTAAGAGGGACCCGCGCCAAGCTCAAGCCAGACATTTTTGTCTCTAAGGTAATCATCGGTTCCGTAATAAGCTTTATCACAGAGTACTTTCTTAACATTAACTTTAAATTTTCTATCTGGCATACTAAGAGTAGTTCTTATTTAGTTTTTATTTAAATTTTAATATGTATTGTTTTAATTTAATCAAATATTCTGCTTTAATAAAGATACATGTTTTTAAATTAACTATGGTTTTCAAAAATATGTGTCACCAAATGGCAGTACAGTGACGTCTGCTCCAATCGACTGTTGTCATTGGACCATCAGTCGACAGGTTCTTTTGCTCCGTCAAATGTATCCAATCACAGCAGCTTATTGCACCTGACGTCACTATGCTGCCATCTGGTGTCCTATATTTTTAAACGACTAACAAAAAGATTTTTTTAAGCTATTGCATAGCTTCTATCGCGGGCCTTGAGCGCGGGGACCGAATCCAGAAATTCCGTAACGAAAAAACCTCACGCTTCCCACTCCGCCTACCATGTAGGTTGCCGCTTCGTCTCCGTCGTCCGTTTGCGACGTTGCCGTCCTTCCTTGTATCGAACCACCTTAATGCAATAGCTTTACCGCGGCAGTCCCCGAGTGCCACACGTCTTTTTTTATGTATGTTCACCGATAACTTAAAGACGCCTGGACCGATTTGGAAGATTCTTTTTTTGTTTGAAAGGGCATTCTTGTCAGGTAATCACGTAGAAATTTATCAAAATCAGTTGTTAGTACAATGGCGAAATCGGTTTTTAGTTTTGAAAAAATATTATTGAAATCAATTATCAACATTTTTTTTGTCTCCACTGCAGGAGCACGACCCTCTGTACTACCAGAGTCATACTTGGCCAAAGCAGCCAGAGGACATGGCCTACACTCTCCTCGCTGGCCAGACGGATTTGAGAGGTCTCGTTGATGTTTATAAGCTTTGTTTAGCTTGTATTCCTAAGTCACCTACGACATCCACGGGAGTACTTGGAGTAGCCCTATTCTACCCTGCCGGAAACCACACGGCACAAAAACAACTGAAGACTGGTTGACTGGGAGAGAACGCTTTAGCGGTAAGTCCGCTAATTGTAAACAATTTTAATTGTGGATCAATAAAGTTTTAATAAATAAATAAATAAATTTCTTCCGTGCTGGTCTGGGAGAAAAGGAAAAACGTAGAATGTACCAGCTTATTCTTTCCCGCGCAGATCGTAAGAGCCGATCAAGTGAATGGGCGAGATTTGAATCATGGTAATAGGCGATGCGGCTAGCAACCCATCACTATTTTGATTCCTTTTCCATCTTAACGCCCACCACCACGCTAAGCGTGGCCTTTGGGCCTAACGGCCCTGGGCCCTGTCTACCCCGTCAGGGATATAGACGTGAAAATGTATCTGTATAATAAATAAATAAACAAATTGAATCTACCTTGTTACAGACATCGCAGCTGTACTGCGACTTGTGGAGGTGGTAGAAGTTGTAGTGTTTGCTCCAGTACACTTTGGATGCGAATTTCTTATTGCATTCTGGACACGGGTATCTGTGGTCAAAAATGTAATTAATAACCGGCCAAGTGCGAAACGGATTCGCGGTTCCGTACCATTATCTATGAAAAATCGCGTTTGTTGCACCCCCTTATATATTTATTTTATTTTGGTTTTTTAGTATTTGTTGTTATAGCGGCAACAGAAATACATAATTTGTGAAAATTTCACCTGCCTAGCTATCGTGGTTCTTGAGATATAGCCTGGTGACAGACGGACAGTCAGCAAAGTCTTAATATCGCTGATAATGAAGCTTTACTTAAGCTTTTATTTAACTTGCGATGTTTCTTCTATGTATGTATGTAATACATACTACGCATGTATGTTTGTTTAGGTCAAATCTTGCAACTCAATTTTTAACCAGTTATCCCCAACTGATATAGCTGAAATTTCGTATACAATGAGCTGTTCTGATGATGGTGAGAGATATTCGGCGGAACTCAGTTATAAAACCAAATAACCTCATTAAAGCGCCATATTCACGATCCAGCGTGCTGTACGTCCGTTCAAGGTCGCTGTGCTGGATGTAGCCTATTCACGAATCCAGCAAGGCATCCAGCAAGCCAGTGTTGCCGGCACTCACACATTTTGCAAGCCAGTGTTGCCCTCTTTTGTTGTTGTTGTCTGTTGACAGTTCTAACCTGATGCTATGAAACCCAGTGGACTCGTTTAGATAGATTTGCCACCAGACGTTTTTTTAAATATAATGTTTTTACGGCTCTGGATACGTAAATAAACTTGAATATTTTGCGGCTCTGGATACTAGTCTTTTTAAGGCTATTTTTATTTCTTCGTTTCTCTATTCCTGATCCTCTAGTTTCAACCAAAGTCGGTGAAGACATCCTTTGATTGCTAGGAGCTTCTGGTGGCAAACCTATCTAAGCGAGTCCACTGGGTTATATAGCATCAGGTTAGAACTGTCAACAGACAACAAAAACAAAAGAGGGCAACACTGGCTTGCAAAATGTGTGAGTGCCGGCAACACTGGCTTGCTGGATGCCTGGCTGGATGCGTGAATAGGCTACATCCAGCACAGCGACCTTGAACGGACGTACAGCACGCTGGATCGTGAATATGGCGCTTAAGTAGGACTCGTTTGATTTGTATTGACGAGCACTTTATATTAGACCATGCCTAGGGTCTGATCACGGAGACGAAAGGTGGTCGATGGAATTCAGTAATAAAATGACGCAACTCTAAAGAGTTAGAGCTTGTAAGTACTTTGACCTCACAATAAAAGAATGAACATAAAATGTATCTTTTTAAAAGAATCGACATTCCTATACAAATTGCCCGGGCATACTCTTGTATGGAAATGCCGTTAAAATTTCTGACTGTAATTTTATTATCATTATACTATAGTGATCTAGTATAGCCCGTGGTTCGATTTATTACGTACATGTCCCTTCCACGTTGTATATGTATCGAGTTTGTATGTATAGGTATACTCACTGTGTCTCCGCGTGGTTGGCGCTATTCCTCAAATGGTTTCTATACACGTGTATATTCTTATACTGGACTCTGCACACGCCGCAGTACGCCAGACGCGTCGCCAGCGCGGGACTGTGTCTGGACAGGTGGCATTCTAGACGTGAGCGACACTTGAACGACTTTGAGCAAATGTCGCATATGAATTGTCTTTTTACACCGTGGATGCGGCTGGAAAGATAAATAATCATCATTATTATACATCATCATCATTTTTTTTCATACATCATAATCTTATACCTTTAAACGAGCAATTCTTGTATATTTATTCATATATTTATAAATTTCTGTGATCTCGAAAACGGCTCTAACGATTTCGCTGAAAATTGGTATATGGGGGTTTTCGGGGGTAAAAAATCGATCTAGATTAGTCTTTTATTTGGAAAAATGCGTATTTTCGAGTTTTTATGCGTTTTTCTTTCCACGCAGATTATGGTTGCTAATTTCGTCGCGCTGGCCGCTAAGGTTTTGGCTCAGCAGTTTAGAGATGCGGATTGCGGACCGCTAGAAAGAGTGTTACGGGTTCGAATCCCACTCGGTGACTTACTTATGTTTTTTTTATGTTCAAGTTTATTTATAATTTTTTATTTTGTATTGTTTTTAGACACGTTTAAAAAAATGTAGTTAGTGATTGAGATGTAACCGAGCAAAGCTCGGTCGCCCAGGTACTCATTATTATACACCATCATCATCATTATTATTATCGTCTAACCAAATATACTGAAACTATTTTAAGGGTGAATTTAGTCAATGATACTAAAGAACTTTCCCCAAGGAACACGTTTCGAAATATGAAAAGTAATTTTTGACCTCCGATACAAATTGACCGATCTGCTGATTTGAGTTTATATATGAAGCCAAAAAATATTTTTCATATTTCGACACATGTTCCTTGGAAAAAGTTGTTTAGTATCACGGACTGAATTCACCTTTAAAATATTTTTAGTATATTTTGTTAGACCTTATATATCATCATCAATATTAAACATCATCATCATTATTATACATCATCATCATCATTTCAGCCGCATAACGCCCACTGCTGGACATAGGCCTCTCCCAAGGATTTCCAAAATGATCAGTCTAGAGCGGCTTGTATCCAGTGCCTTACAGCCGTGGTCAAGGCGTCTGACCACCTTGTAGGCGGGTGTCCTACGCTTCGCTTGCCAATTTTGCCCCATCGGCCATCGGATCGTCGCGCTATGTGTCCCGCCCACTGCCATTTTAACGAGCTAATCCGCTGGGCTATGTCAGTGACTTTAGTCTCTCCTACGAATTTCCTCATTTCTGATCCGATCGCGTAGAGAAACACCGAGCATAGCCCTTTCCTATATTTTATTTTTCTTTTCAAAACCAAGGCAACCTCTCTTTATGTAAAGAGAAAAGTGATCTTCATCATCATCATCATTATTATATTCATCTGATGATAATTGATGATTCATTATTATCATCATTAATACTATCATCATCAGAGGAGGAGTTAGGTAACATAAAAAAACTCGAGCTCCTTTAAATAAATTGCGGTGCGATCCGGTAGTCGCCCCGCGCGCTACTACATATTGCGACTGACGGGGAAGCGGGAAGCGCGGAATGTAGTTTTTACAGTTTTAGTGGTTTAAAAAAGCTATGAAAATAATTAAAACTTACATCTTATGAGTCCTTAGAGTATTCTTCCCCTTAAATTTCTCCCCGCACTCGTTGCAAAACAACGTGTGTTTTGTTCTTGTGTGTTCGGCTAACTCCTCTGGTGTCCTAAAACACATTTTTTTCATTAAATACTTATGTAACGAGGACCAAAATCCCCATTTCACTCAAACGACGAGCCTTTAATGTGATTACTACCCGTGATGACGTCTTCTTCTTCTTATCGTGTGTTAGTGACTAACACTAGTGTCAGAGTTTTGAAACCGCCTTAAAGACCTCTGACATGGTTTTAAGTAACGACCAATGTCAAAGACAATGACCGGGACCGACGGCTTAACGTGCCCTCCGAAGCACGGATCAACTTACTTATCAGACAATCAGGTGATCAGCCTGCAATGTCCTGACCAAACTAGGACAACAACACAAAGTCGTTGCCCCCGCCTGGAATCGAACCCGCGACCTCCAGGTATAAGTCGAACGCTCTAACCACTACACCACGGAGGCAGTACGTGATGACGTAAGGCGCAGAGACATGGACTCCTACCAAACAGTCCACGACCTCCGGGTGGCCCAACGCAAAATGGAGCGATTTATGCTTGGAACTACACTGCTGGACAGAGTGAGAAACACGAAGATTCGCAGGCGTACTAAACTTCCAGACATAGTCCATATCTTCGCTTAGAGAAAGTGGAAGTGGGCGGGCCACTTAAGCCGGAGGGAGGATAGAAGATGGAGTCGGAAAGTAGTAGAATGGAGACCGAGACAGGGCCACAGAAGCGTAGGAAGACCAGCGTTGAGATGGGCCGACGATATAACCCATGTAATGAGAAAGACCTGGATGAGACAGGCTTAAAACCGTAGAGAATGGCATGCATATGAGGAGACCTACACTCTGTATAACAGTATGGAGGATAGTTAAAATAGGACCTATGTAAGTGCTCGAAATCTCCTCTCCGCTGTTTGAATTCAAGAGGAGCGGAGATTGCGAGCACTGTGATTGGTCAATTTTTCTCTCCTCCCCGCTCTGCTCCGCTTCAGTGGAAACGCAGCCTAACGATTATATTTATGTTAACAAGTTGAGAATTCAACGGATGAGGTCGAAACATGTCGGCAGTAGCTGAGTCTATACGTTAATAACCCGTTAACTCATTTAAAGGCCACACATGAATTTTTCAGGGTATAGTGCTGCCCCCATTTGAAATATATCATTTGTAAGGAAAGGAGATATCATTTAAAATTGTGTCTTGACCAAGCCCTAGATAACGCTTTAAAGTACTTTCGATCTACTGTTTATAGTTAAAGAGACAAGGTCAAGATTTTCTACGCACATTTGCGAAATACGGCCACTTTTGGCTAATGTGCGTAGAAGAGCTTCACGTTCGCACTATAAATTATAAACAGTAGTTCAAAAAGTACTTTGAAGGGTTATCTAGGGCTTGGTCAAGACACAATTTTAAATGATATCTGTTTCCTTCCAAATGATATAATTCAAATGGGGGCACTGGACCTCGGATAGTCAGGTAGACGGGACCCTTTTTTTTTGCATAATTTTTTTGTCCTAATATGCTTTGGCATACTGGGTTTGGCATAAAATATTTTGTCATAATAGTTTTTAGGCATAAGTTGTTTTTTGGCATACTGGTTAGTTGGGCATAATTATATTTTAGGCTAATTTGTTACGGCATAATGCTAATTCGCATAATCTCTTTAGGCGTAATAACTATAAGACTAATAGTATTTAGGCATAATATTTTTAAAAATAACAGAAACAAAATTAAGTTATATAAGTGTGTATTTTTAATTATCATGCAAAACAAAAAATATGACCACCCAGAACAAATGTGAGGGCAAAAGGGAAGTTAGGTTTAAGTTTTTTTTTTTATGATCACCTGGTACAACTGTGAGACCAGAAAGGAAGTTAGATTCAACTTATTAGCAATTAATAAACAATTTATATACAATGAATAAAAATGTTATGCTTAACCATTTTTATGCTTAAAGTAATGTTATGTCTTGATAAATTATGGTTTGATGACATTATGCTTACATCCTTTTATGCTTTAAAATGTTAGGGCTAAATAATGATTATGCTTAGGTACATTATGCTTAAAATTATTATGCATACTCCATTATGCGAAAAGACGTTATGCTTAAAAACGATTATGCATTAAACCAGTATGCTATGTGATATTATAGCTTAAATTTGTATGCATATAGATAGTGATCCCAGGTAGACCCTTAATTTAAAATACTTTTTTTAAAGCTTATTAAAAATACTTTTAAGGGTTCCGTACCCAAAGGGTAAAAACGGGATCTATAAAAAAATTGCGTTTGTTGTATGGTAGCAGAAATATTTATTTTATTTTTAGTATTTGTTGTTATAGCGGCAACAGAAATACATAATTTGTGAAAATATCAACTGTCTTGCTATCGCGACCAAACCCTAGATAACCCTTTTAACTATTTTATGAACTACTGTTTATAATTTTATCTGGTTATCTAGCTTGGTCGCGATAGCTAGACAGTTGAAATTTTCACAAATTATGTATTTCTGTTGCCGCTATAACAACAAATACTAAAAATAAAATAAATATTTCTGCTACCATACAACAAACGCAATTTTTTTTATAGATAATGGTACGGAACCCTTACTGCGCGAATCCAATTCGCACTTGACCGGTTATTTAAAATATTACTAGTTTTAAGTCAATTAAACTTGAGAAAAAAATTCAAAACTTACCTTACAACCATGTCACACTGCCGACAATGCACTCTATTACTAGAATCCGCTTCGTGTTTAGTGCGACAATGGTTCAACGCAGACCATAGTTGAGATGTGACGTATTTACAGAATTTGCAGCGGTAAGAGATGTAGTGCTGTCGACGGTGGCGAGACACTGACTTCTCCGTCGTGAAGCGGACGTGGCAGACGTCGCATTTTAGAGGGCCTACGCTCTGGAAAAATAAACAGTCAATCTGGTAAAACATTTTATTTTTCAAGGTCAACTATCAATAGTTTGACTAGATAGTTGACCTTGAAAACGTCACAATATCGATAGGACTAACGATAGTATCGACTAGAGGCAGCGCGCGGCTTCGCCCGCGTTAACCACTCGAGTGAAGTCGCGGGCGTGATGCAATATAGCCTATAGCCTTCCTCGATAAACGACCTATCTAATACCGAAATAATTTTTCAAATCGGACCAGTGGTTCCTGAGATTAGCGCGTTCAAACAAACAAATAAACTCTTCAGCTTTATATATAAGTATGGATAGTATAAATGTCAATAGTTTGCAATACTATTGATGAAAGGTTAAACTGTCGATAGTATCGATACTATTGGATTTAGATACTATCGATAGTATCGATACTGTAACTACTATTTGAACGAAATACTATCGATAGCTATATTTACTATAGATATTATAATAATATCAATATTAGGTAATACTATCGATAGTTCTTTATACAAATAGTACATTTACTAACGATACTGTCGATAGTATGTAATAAGAACTATCGATACTGTCGGTAGTTCTATCGATATCGTTACTGTTTTCCAAGGTCACGATAGTATCAATAGACTTTTGATATTTTATACTATTTTTACACTACATTGTAGGATCATCATCAGGTCTTTTTAGTCTCCTCTGCAGGAGCCCGAACCTTCATGTTTTAGCCAACACTCTCCACTAAATATTTTAAACACGTTATTTACGTAGTGTCATCGGAAAATGCCGGCTAGTTTCGATCAGTTAAGATGATCATCTTCAGGGCGAGTGTAGGAGGAGCGGCGAAACGACGGTTTCGCTGTCCTCAACGCACTCGCCCTAAGAATGATTGTCTAAACAACACGAAACTGAGTAAACTGTGAGTAAAACTGTGTTTAAAATAATTACACCATCTCATGTTGGTTTTAATAATATTATACACTCTCCACGCTGGCCAGACGTGTTGGATCTCATTGATGTTTATAAGCTTTGTTTAGCTTGTATTTCCTAAGTCGCCTTCTACGACATCCACGGGAGGACATGGAGTGATCCTATTCTACTCTTTTGGAAACCATACACTAAAAACCATATGAAATGCTAGTAAAAAAAATCTGTCTGTTCAAGTCGGCATAACCGAAAATGCTCTGTATAAATGCCCCAAAAAGCGTGACAGTTTATATATATGAAGCATAGTTGAGCAGTTAACAGACAACATAAGGAACTATCCATAACATACGTCACACATTAAGGGGAAAGGATAAAGGTCAATGAAGTGTGACTTTGTGTGACATGGGGTGGAAGGGGTCACAGAAACATATATAGAGTCATAAGGTTCGTAAAGTCACAATAAAAAATCTATATCTAAGCAATAAAAAAACACAAAATTTCAACTAATAATAACCTTTACAATATTTCCAGCTTTATCAGTTAAGCATTTAGTAGCTTTCGCTTACTTTTTTTAAATTAAATAAAAGCGTTACACTACTAAAATTTTGATTTACAAGGGTCTCAAAATTGTTACCAACTGTGACAAGGAGGGGAAAGTCAAAAGTCATAATATTTGTGTGACGTTATTTATAGATGGTCCCAAATTGCAGTAAGATAAAAAGAAATAAAAAAGATTACCTCATCATGCTTCTTATCCAAATGTTCCTCATAAGTTTCTTTCCTCGTAAAACCAAGAACACACAAATCACATTTGTAAGGTATTTTCTTGAAATTCGGCTGACTCCTTTTCTTCTCCCTTTTCTTCACCATTTCTTCCTCACTGAACACCACCGTTGAAAACTTCTCCATCACTTCTTCCTCCTTAGAGTTCTTTAACTCCTTTTTCTTTGTCTTTTCTTTCTTGATTGTCGTCTCTATAGTTTCAACATAAATATTTTCAGTTAAGTCTAGTTTTTCATCATTTTCCAAGTCATAGCTTCTGTAGTCAATGTCATCAAGAGAGTCTTCTTTTTTGATGGATTCTAGTTCAGTTTTAGTGTCTAGCACTGAATTCGTGAGAGGATCTGAGTAGTAATACTCCGCATCGAAAAAGTTTTTACTTGTCATGCTTAGCATACTTAAACATGTTAAATCCTTTATCTGCAAAAGTTAAAAAAAATATTTAATTACTGTCATCATCTCTGCATTACCAGAGCCATACTTGGCCACAGTAGCCAGAGGATTTGGACACTCACCACGTTGGCCAGACAGGTTGGAGAGGTCTCACTAATGTTTATATAAGGTATAATAAAATTGAAATTAAAACAAAGTACGAACTAAAACTAAAAAAAACTAAATTATGTCATCATCAACATCAGGTCTTTTTTGGTCTTCACTGCAGTAGCAAGGGACTTGGCCTACACTCCACTATGGCCAGATGGGTTGGAGAGGTGTCATTGATATTTATAAGCTTCGTTTAGCTTGTATTTCCTAAGTCACCTTCTACGACATCCACGAGAGGACTTGGAGTAGTCCCACTAAAATATTACACCTCGGCAACGTGTCCTAAAGGCAGGCCTTTTGGAATGGGTTTTGGATCTGTATCCGAACGCAAGCCTGTCAAAGGCCCGTGAAAATACCTGTGATTCTCAAAGGAGATACATAAAAGTTTTAAATGATTTATTTTTTATTACCTTATAGGTCATTCATGGATGAAGTAAAAGAAAAGGCAAAAGGTGTGTCGTATAGGGCGGTCAAGCTTTTAACAAAAAATAGGCAGACATGGAAAATACTCCACCGACAAGAACCTAGTTCTTAAATTTATTGATGATTGATGATGACAGGCCATCTAGTGACAAGGAAGAGAAATAATTGTTTGTAAAGGCATGATAGTATACCTTACCTTACTTATAGGTACTCGTACCTTGAGGACCTAGTTTTAAGTATGTTAAAACTTACATTTCTTGTAGCTTTCAGCAGTTTTTGAGCCTTGACAACTTGTTGTTTGAATTTCGAGAGCTTTTTCAGTATGTGAAGACATTCCCAACATACATATCCAGTCAAGACTTCCATCTAAGGATCAACAAGAAATAAAATCAATAAATTTAAGTAACAGGTTACACAAACAAAAACTCTAAACTTAAAAAATAGTAGCTAAGACCGATATTGATCATGTCAGTAAGAAAAAACATCATGAACTGTTGATTCTTTTGGGCCTAGATGCTACATACAGACACGTCAAACATATAACACCCCTCTCTTTTATCATGAAGGGTAAAAAAACTTTTTTTTTAAAGTAGGTTTTCTGTTTTGTCAACCAACTGCTAATTTGTGTGATAGGAAGCAGAAACCTTATTTTAAAAATAATATTTTATACTCCCATGCTGGTCTGGGAGAAATAAAAAAAAACTTAGAATGTACCAGCTGCTCCTCTTCCCACGCAGATCATAAAAGCCGATCAAGGGAATGGGCAAAAATGCAAATCATGTTAACAGGCGATGCGGCTAGCAACCCATCACTGTATTGATTGCTTTTCCATCTTCTCGCCCACCATGACGCTAAAAGTGGCTTTTGGGTCTTGCGGCCCTGGGCTCTGCATAGAACTGCAAGACCCAAAAAGCTCTGTTTGCCCCATTAGGGATAAAGACGTGATAGTATGTATGTATGTAATATTTTATACATGCTGGTGCCCGCATCTTCGTCTGTGAAGGATTATCACACAATATCTTTCTAAATTGTAGCCTTTGTGTTATTCTGATGTATAAGCTATATTATTGTAAAGTTTCATTAAAATCCATTCAGTAGTTTTATGTGAAAGAGTAACAAACATCCATCCAATACTTACAAACTTTGGCATTTATAATATAAGTATTAGTAGGATTGTCCCACCTTTCCATTGTTTTAGAACCTTCATAAAATATGAACATTGCTTGCCGCTTGGCAGGCAAAGGATTGGCCCTCTCCAAATAGTATATGATTTAAAAAAATTATCGGCACCTTTACTAGGTAGGTATTCCAGGGGCATTTTTGATTAATATAATTCTAGTGGTATCTATGTATATACTAATTATATCTAATATAATTAAGAATGATGAATAAATCATGTCAATTTGTATAACGGATAATGATCTCTGTTGATAAATTAAGATAAAACACTTTATGTACTGCTACAAATAACAAAATATTTTGATTTTTACCAACCTTAATTTTAGTTTCTTTAATTAAATCTTTGAAATTATTCAGTGGAAATACTTTGCGTTCTCTACTTAGACAAGTGCCACAAATATTCATTATTTATGACAATATTTATTTATTATCAATCACCAAAACAAATTGGAATTTTTGATTGTTTGTTTTTGTTGATAATTCTCTGTTGTCAAGTAATTTCAAGTCAATGTCAACTAAACTGTCACTGTCATATCAATCATTCTTGTTTTATTTTTTCTTCGTTTATATTGGCATCATCCTTGGTAGAAATGATATTTTGCCAAGAGATTAAATAGATACATTACATATAAATACATACATAATATCACGCCACGCCTGTTTCCCAAAGATTAAATTATATGTTCTTTATTATACTGTTACGAAACTGGGTTTGGAGAAAAACGCTAAACTTGATGGTATGATCATACCATCAGGATTGGATTGGCGTTTTTCTCCAAATTTTAAGAGTTTCCAAGAATTTCAGATGAAGATTGGTTTCCGCGGGGGACATGCACACCAAAAAACCATTCGTTTAATGACTCGTTTGAAAAATGGTACCAGTCATTTTTCAAACGAGTCAATTTAAGCAACTAAAAAACTTTAGGGCTCGCTCGGAATTGGTTGAAAAAAAAAGGTTAGGTACATATAGGTAACTGAGGTGATAAGACAAAACTCTTGTGGTTGATTTCTTTTTCATTATTTTATTTCATGACACTTACCTATTTTTGACTAGCTATGTTCTTTTTTTTTATCTTTCTTGTTCTGTCATTAGAGATGGGCATCTACCCGGGTATTTACCCACGCTTGGGTATTTACCCGATATGCACCGGATATATACCCATATCTACCCGTTTGGGTGGGTAGATTGGAATATTTCTTTAAAAATTTGTGTAAGTCCACTATTTATGTGTAGAAATGTACAAAAAGGATATATAATGTATAAAACAATGAATATCTCTAAAAGAAAAAATATCAAAGATTAAAATCACTGATGCTTTCCATATTAAATATACAGATGTGATCTTATTTGTTATCTGATTACTTATTTTAACATATAATTAGGTCTACTTACGTTTGCCAGCAAAAAATGAAATCATAGACCTGTCAATTTGTATGTTTCCATACAACGGGTAGATACGGGTAAATACCCGGCATGCTATTTTGTGGGAAATGTTATAAAAAGTTGATGGGGGATCGAAGAACTCATCTAAACGAATATCTTTTGTTCCGAGACCAACCCCGAAATCAGTAGTTTTGGCTCTTGGATAAGCAGTCAAAGATACCTACTCTCTATACATGTATGAGGGTGCTCGAATATTCACATCGCATTTGATGTCTGATTGCTCATTTTAACATCTTATTAGGTCTACTTACGTTTGCCAGCAAAAAGTGTAATCTTAGACCTGTTAATTTGTATGTTTCCATACAACGCGTAGATACGGGTAAATACCCGGCATACTATTTTGTGGGAAATGTTATGACAAGTTGGTGGGGGATCGAAGAACTCGTCTATACGAATATCTTTTGTTTCGAGACCAACGCCGAAATCAGTAGTTTTGGCTCTTAAATTAGCAGTCAAAGATACCTAATCTCTATACATGTATGAGGGTGCTCGTATATTGACATCGCATTTGATCTCTGATTGCTCATTTTAACATCTTATTAGGTCTACTTACGTTTGCCAGCAAAAGTGTAATCTTAGACCTGTTAATTTGTATGTTTCCATACAACGGGTAGATACGGGTAAATACCCGGCATACTATTTTGTGGGAAATGTTATGACAAGTTGATGGGGGATCGAAGAACTCGTCTGAACGAATATATTTTGTTCCGAGACCAACCCCGAAATCAGTAGTTTTTGCTCTTAAATTAGCAGTCAAAGATACTTAATCTCTATACATGTATGCGGGTGCTCATATATTGACATCGCATTTGATATCTGATTTCACATTTTAACATCTAGTTAGGTCTACAAATATTTGCCAGCAAAAAATATAAAGTTAGACCTGTCAATTTGTATGTTCCCATACAACGGGTAGATACGGGTAAATACCCGGCATACTATTTTGTGGGAAATGTTATAACAAGTTGATGGGGAATCGAAGAACTCATCTATACGAATATCTTTTGTTCCGAGACCAACCCCGAAATCAGTAGTTTTGGCTCTTAAATTAGCAGTCAAAGATACCTAATCTCTATACATGTATGAGGGTGCTCGTATATTGACATCGCATTTGATGTCTGATTGCACATTTTAACATCTAGTTAGGGCTACAAATATTTGTCAGCAAAAAATATAAAGTTAGACCTGTCAATTTGTATGTTCCCATACAACGGGTAGATACGGGTAAATACCCGGCATACTATTTTGCGGGAAATGTTATAATAAGTTGATGGGGTATGAAAGGACACGTTGATACGAATATGTTTTGTTCCGCGACCAACCCCGAAATCAGTAGTTTTGGTTTTTAAATTAGCAGTCAAAGATACTTAATCTCTATTTATGTATGAGGGTGCTCATATATTGACATCGCATTTGATGTCTGATTTCACATTTTAACATCTAGTTAGGTCTACAAATATTTGCCAGCAAAAAATATAAAGTTAGACCTGTCAATTTGTATGTTCCCATGCAACGGGTAGATACGGGTAAATACCCGGCATACTATTTTGTGGGAAATGTTATGACAAGTTGACGGGGGATCGAAGAACTCTTCTAAACGAATATCTTTTCTTCCGAGACCAACACCGAAATCAGTAGTTTTGGCTCTTGGATGAGCAATCAAAGATACGTACTCTCTATATATGTATGAGGGTGCTCGTATATTGGCATCGCATTTGATGTCTGATTGATCATTTTACTATATAATTAGGTCTACAAACATTTGCCAGCAAAAAATATGAACTTAGACCTGTCAATTTGTATGTTCCCATACAACGGGTAGATACGAGTAAATACCGGGCATACTATTTTGTGGGAAATGTTATAAAAAGTTGATGGTAGATCGAAGAACTCATCGATACGAATATCTTTTGATCCGCGACCAACCCCGAAATCAGTAGTTTTGGCTCTTGAATTAGCAGTCAAAGATACCTAATTTCTATACATGTATGAGGGTGCTCGTATATTAACATCGCATTTGATGTCTGATTGCACATTTTAACATCTAGTTAGGTCTACAAATATTTGCCAGCAAAAAATATAAAGTTAAACCTGTCAATTTGTATGTTCCCATACAACGGGTAGATACGAGTAAATACCGGGCATACTAATTTGTGGGAAATGTTATAAAAAGTTGATGGTAGATCGAAGAACTCATCGATACGAATATCTTTTGATCCGCGACCAACCCCGAAATCATTAGTTTTGGCTCTTGTATGAGCAATCAAAGATACGTACTCTCTATATATGTATGAGGGTGCTCGTATATTGACATCGCATTTGATGTCTGATTGCTCGTTTTAACATCTAATTAGATCTACAAGCATTTGTCAGCAAAAAATATGAACTTAAACCTGTCAATTTGTATGTTCCCATACAACGGGTAGATACGGGTAAATACCCGGCATACTATTTTGCGGGAAATGTAGTAATAAGTTGATGGGGAATAAAAGACCTCGTTGATACGAATATCTTTTGTTTCGCGACCAACCCCGAAATCCTCAGTTTTGGCTCTTAAATTAGCAGTCAAAGATACCTAATCTCTATAAATGTATGAGGGTGCTCGTATATTGACATCGCATTTGATGTCTGATTGCACATTTTAACATCTAGTTAGGGCTACAAATATTTGTCAGCAAAAAATATAAAGTTAGACCTGTCAATTTGTATGTTCCCATACAACGGGTAGATACGGGTAAATACCCGGCATACTATTTTGTGGGAAATGTTATGACAAGTTGATGGCGGATCGAAGAACTCATCTATACGAATATCTTTTGATCCGCGACCAACGCCGAAATCAGTAGTTTTGGCTCTTAAATTAGCAGTCAAAGATACCTAATCTCTATACATGTATGAGGGTGCTCGTATATTGACATCGCATTTGATGTCTGATTGCACATTTTAACATCTAGTTAAGTCTAAAAATATTTGCCAGCAAAAATATAAAGTTAGACCTGTCAATTTGTATGTTCCCATACAACGGGTAGATACGGGTAAATACCCGGCATACTATTTTGTGGGAAATGTTATGACAAGTTTATGGGGGATCGAAGAACTCGTCTAAACGAATATCTTTTGTTTTGAGACCAACCCCGAAATCAGTAGTTTTGGCCTTTAAATTAGCAGTCAAAGATACCTAATCTCTATACATGTATGAGGGTGCTCGTATATTGACATCGCATTTGATCTCTGATTGCTCATTTTAACATCTTATTAGGTCTACTTACGTTTGCCAGCAAAAAGTGTAATCTTAGACCTGTTAATTTGTATGTTTCCATACAACGGTCTACCCGTTGTATGGAAAAATACGGGTAAATACCCGGCATACTATTATGTGGGAATGTTATGACAAGTTGATGGGGTATCCAAGAACTCGTCTATACGAATATCTTTTGTTCCGAGACCAACCCTGAAATCAGTAGTTTTGGCTCTTGGATGAGCAGTCAAAGATACCTACTCTCTATACATGTATGAGGGTGCCCATATATTGACATCGCATTTTATATCTTCTTACTCATTTAACCACTTTTTAGTATGTCTTTGCGCACCTCCCAATAAAAAAATGATAATAAATCAAAAAAGCCTATTATCAAAGTATGATTAGTATGGTGGTTTCATATACTTTAATGTCAGATTTGACGTCTACCTGCATTTTAAGCATATTACAGCGCTTGCACACACTTTCCGACACGAATTGCGAAGTAATTACTCATAAAATTCAATCTACCCACCGAACAGGTAGATACGGGTATATACCGGGTATTTACCCAATCTACCGGGTATATTCCCAAATGGGTAGATTGGGTATTTACCCGCCGCCCATCTCTATCTGTCATCAATAAAACTAGATGAAAATTTCCAAGGTTTTTGGCGGGAAGTCAAGGGGTCCAGTTGGAGTTTGCTTTAAATTGTTTTGCAAATTGATTCTAGTGGACTTTATAATATGAAATTGGTATAGTTTGGTGTTATAATAAATGCTCATTCTCATGGACAATATGTGAAATGTTAAAAGTGGACAGTCATAGTGCGGTTGTAGTGATATTTATTTGCGTACCGTAGAATGCTGCAACATTGCCCAAAGGCCACAACATTGCCGATTTAAAAAAAAAAATGATTATTATCGTTCTATTACGACTTTATTGTCTATGATACCACTGTGAGGAAAGTCGACATCGAATATGGCAACACTAATTAGGTGTCATGTCTAGAAATTAAAAAATAAAAAGTCAGTGACAGTTCAATGTCTGCCAAAGTGCACGTGTTTCTTGAGGCCTGTGGAAGAAATTTGTTTTGTGAGTATTTTGATGCAGATTTTACTAATCAGAAAGTAATATAGCAAATCAAATATGCTTGTTTCGTTCCTTTGAATATTTGTTTTAATCTAAAACACATTTAAGACTACCAAATCAAGCCAGGCAATGTAGTAGCAGGTTTTCGCAAAAATAATCAAAACATTGCCTAGGTTTAGGGTTGTCACCTTTTAACGCAACTCGAAGCCAGTTGTGGTTTTGTTGATATGAACTTGGGACTGGTGTTATTTGCGTAGGTACAGTTAATAGTCATTATTTTTTTATATTTGTAAGTGATATGAACATTTTTATGGAATAGGTACGGTTGTAATTACTAATATTGCGTACCTACTTAGATATTGAAGATAATGAAAGAAACCTATTGTCACATTTTGGTATTCCATTCGCAAAAGAGAGTTGTGCTTTGTTTGTGTAAAAAAAATTAACAAATTTGGCTGAAATTTTTCATTGTTAAAAAAAATAGTTCATGTTATATTTATTTAGATATTTTGGTGTCTGAACAGGTTTCGAAGATGGGTAAAGATAGAAGAAAGCCTGGAGCAAGATCGTATGCGAATTATTCACAAGAAATGCTAAATGTAGCAATCGACTTAGTGAGATGTAAAAAACTTTCGTCATATGAGGCAGAGAAGCAGTTTGGAATCCCCAGGCGAACAATTTTGAACAGATGTAAAAATCTTCATGAAAAATCTGTCGGGCGGCCGACGAATCTTACAGAAGTTGAAGAAAAACATATAGCTGGTGTAATCAACGTCGCCGCCGAGTTCGGTTGCCCACTAACCTTGCTTGACTTGCGAATTGTTGTACATAATTATTTGGAAAGTAATGACAGGTCTAATGTTTTTGGTGGTAAATTACCTGGGGAGAGATGGGCGCGCACTTTTCTCGAACGCCATAAATTTAGTCAACGTGCAACACAAAACATTAAGCGGTGTCGCGCTGCAAAATCGGTCCCAGAGATGATTGACTTTTACAAAAACCTAGAAACGTCACTCGAAAATATTCCTCCTAGTAATATACTGAACTTTGATGAGACGAACCTCAGTGATGACCCTGGTGCCAGTAAAGCTATATTCAAACGAGGTACCAAACATCCCGAACGCGTCATTAATTCAACGAAAACTTCAATTTCTATAATGTTCGCTGTAACAGCAAACGGTCATTGTTTACCACCTTATGTGGTGTATAAGTCCGAACATTTATGGACTCGATGGTGTCGTAATGGACCTCCAAATGCGCGATACAACAGAACGTCGTCCGGATGGTTCGATATGACAATGTTTGATAATTGGTTTGAATCTATGGTTTTACCCTGGGCAGCTAGTTTAGCTGGCCCTAAACTCGTCATAGGAGATAATTTATCGTCACACATTAGCGTGAACACTATAAAGTTATGTCAAGAACATAACATACGATTTGTTTTTCTGCCTCGAAATGCTACTCATCTTACTCAGCCCCTAGATTTGGCTTTTTTTGGCCCGATGAAAAGAGAATGGAGGCAAATTTTGCTTCGTTATAAGCTTTCAAATGCTAATGTTTGCGCAATTAATAAATGCCATTTTCCAGAATTGTTAAACGAACTTATGCAAAAAATATCTATGAACAGTGAAAACAACATCAAAAGTGGATTTGCAGCCGCAGGGATTTACCCTTTTAATCCCTCTAAAGTCATCGATAAAATCCCTGAAGTCACTAAAGAAAAACAACAAACATTTGATACCACCCTTTTAGAATATTTGCAGATCAATAGACAAGGTAAGCCATTGAACAAAGAAAAAAATCAAAAACTTGAAATCGCAGCAGGAAAATCAGTGTCTACTGAAGAGGCTGAAAAAATGTCTCGCAAGGTGAAAGTTACTAAAAAACGGACAAAAAATGTCACATCTATCGATTTAGACGACATTACAAGCGATCTTCCTAAGGTAAAACTTTTATCGTCTGTAAGATTGGACAAAGAAAATATAGCATTTACAGGAAATAATGATCTGTTCGATGATACGACTTCGAATCGATCTCCAACTAATTGCCTATCAAATGATGTCGTCATTAATGTAAATGTTCATGGTAACTTAAGTACCGACGAAGAAAAGAGAAATACTTCTAACTTCGATGGAAATATTAAGACCCAAAAGAAGAAAAAGTTAGTGAAAAGAAAAAAGAAGATTGGCAAAAAGAATCTCAAAAAAAATAAAATAAGAAGGAGTTCTTCGACGACTTCTGTAAGTGATTTGATAAGTATTCATAGTGACTCCGATTTGTTAGACGTAGCATTTTATGAAGATCCGTGGAGTCTGTCTGAAACAAATTGTGAAGATGAAAAAAATATTAAACAAGTCACGGAAGAACCACTGGAAAAAATTATGCTGAGTGATGACGACAAAGATATAAAGAGAAATACAATCGTTAAAACGAAACAAAACATTGAAATTGCTGAAAATAAAGTAGACATAGAATTGATTGAAACTGACAATGTAGATAGAGTGCCACAAGAGGAAAATGATGAAATTAAACAAAAGTTTAGAATTAGTACAGATGAATCAAATATAGATTTACTAAGAAATACTGAAATAGATTGTATTCCAACATCTAATATACCACATAATGCACAGGAGTCTTCAAAATATTTTGTTAACGATTATGTTTTGGTCCGATATTATAAAAACAAGACGTGGAAATATTACATTGGCGTGGTAACAGCCTGTAATGATGATAATTCTTACAATATATCATATTATACCACATTCCGGAATAAAGGCCAACTGAAATTTAAAAGGTCCAGGAAGAACGACAGAGATACGGTAACAGAAGTTTCAATTGTTAAAACTATTGAAATTCGTAAAATTTCTGATAAACCTGAAGAATACGTACTTTGCCATGAAGACGATGACAAAAATTATTTTTAAAAGTTTTTTATTACTTATATTAATTTTTGCGTAGGTAGATAGGTATGTTAAACTCAGACCTACCTATGTGTTTGTTTTGTACCTCTATAAAGTAGGACAATAGGCTATTTTAGTCAAAAATTCTATTAAGTCCGTCGTTAGATTATAAATAAATTTCATTCATTCATTCATCATCTTTTGTCAATCAAACAAAAAATGATGAAGATATAGCCCGTTAAGGTTGCGCGTAATGTCACTAAGACACTTAATCTTAGCGCACACTTAGTCTTAGGGTCTTAGTGACGTCACGCGCAACTTTAACGGGCTATACCTATCTTCATCATTTTTTGTTTGATTGACAAAAGAAAAAATACGTGTCCAATATTTTTTCATAATCTAACTGACTACATAGAAATTTTGACTAAAATAGCCTCTTCTAGTTTATTTACTCTGTTTTTACGGCGTAAGACTGCCTATTTGTAGTTTTTTTTCCATATAGATTTTTAAATTTTTTACATTTTGAAAATTATTGTTTAGCATTTATAGTTCCTATAAGATTCTAAGTGTCATTACTCAACCTATTGTAATTTTTAGAGTACCTACCTAGGTAAATACAATGTTACCTACTGTATTGCTGAAAAAAGATTGATAGGTATATGTTTATAAAAACTGTCATTTAATGAAAATATCTCCAAAATTGTGTTTTAATAACGACTTTCGTTTATTTCACTTCTTGTATAAACAAGAATATACCTACCCGTAAACATTTTTAAGGACCAATATAACGCCTATGACATCACCCATACAAGCAAGGTCGAATATCGCAAATCAAAATAAAATATTTCGCTTCGCGCAGCCCGATTTTCGTGTTTTTTTATTAATATTTAGAAAACAAAGCGCTATTTCGGCAAATTTTACGAACAGATTGAAGAAAGATAGATTCCCTATATCTTTTAAATTTCTTGGTCCATCCAGTTCAGAGCTTATAGGCCGAGCGAGTAGGAAGCCAAGTACCATAAGTTCACTACATTCCAAACGAGTGGGCGTAATTTGTGACAGCCCTGTGACACTCGTCATTTTTGTGTGTAAACATGAGGGAAGCTTACATAACTTTGCCTACCTTTCTTAAAAATATATATTGACGTAGTTATGAAACGCTACTAATTAATAAGGGACCTTATGAATCCGAGGTATTGAGACTGAGGGGTATGGTTTTCAAAAGTATCACAATATAGAAATACATCGCTAGGCAAAGTTGCTGTTTTCAACAACAACTTTACCTGCATGTTACAATGCTCATTTTAGATAGATTAATGCGTTTTAAACTAATTTTCGACCTTGTGTACGTGGTATAAGGTCCAATCTTGCATTGTATAAAAAATGACTATAAGATTTTCTTCTTTTTTTTTAAATTATTTATCAAAAACGTCAAAATCCAGGCAATGTTGCAGCATTTAACGGTACTGCGGTGGGCGTCTTTGGGCGCCGTCCGCCACTCAATCGGCTATGAAAACCAGTGGACTCGTATAGATTTGTCGCCAGAAGCTCCCGTGAAGCAATCAAAGGACCTATACCAACCTTTGATTGTATAGTTAAGGATTTAGGATTAGGAATATAAAAGAGATATTACTAGACACTGGCAAAATAAGCTTCAACGAAGTTTGATCGCCATAAACAAGAAAAGAAAAAAAAAACCAACGAATATTATTTTATTTCTTAAACTAAATAAAATCAGAGTTCAGATACTGCTGTGCAATATCTGCAACATGGTAGCAGAGCGTGCGTTTCGTTTTCGATCCAGTACGCTGTACGACGTTGGATATAAAATGAACGAAAGTGACGGTGCTGTTAGTGATTTTAGTGCTGGTGCGAACATGCAGCACACACATGGATCTCACCCTGGGGGGTTACTGCAAGGTACAGTGTTGCCAGTATGGTTTCCCAAAAAAGGACGGTTGGTTTTCTGAAAAGGTACGGTTTTTAATTTCAAGGTACGGTTTTGCCTAAACGTCGAAAAATGCTATAGTCTACAATGTAAACAAGTTGTTTGTCAAAAAAATTATGAAAATAATATTTTAGGCACCAAGAAAATTCCATCTTAGTCATTTGTGTCCATATTTAAGTGTCAAATGTGGCAGAAATTTGAAAGTATCAGTCTCATTATTTTCATTAGTTTCTCGACATATTATAATTGTAAAATAATAATTTAACTTACCGCGAATTTATGAATAAATACATGCTTGAAGCTCCAATAGTTGGGATATGTGTTATTCTGTCTGCATGTGCTTTTCTACATTCTAAATTAGTTAGTTCAGCAGCTGTAGTCATGCACCCTGCACCCATGCGCAATGTATTATCATTTCAATCCACAAAATCAGTAATATTTCTCTATTTATCAATCTCGAAATCATCTAAGTTCTCAAAATTTACAAAGAGGTAATTTGATATTGTATTTAGGTATTTAATTTTAACAGCCAAATCCATCACTACTTAATCACATTTATTTTAGTACTTTATCTTCTTATTCAACATAGATGAGCTGGGTTCAAAATTTTTTATACCACCTAGTTGCTGTATAGATGAACTTGTGGCAATTAATGCAGCAATAGTTTCGGTATTGAGGCGATTCCGATGTTCAGTCTTTATCAGCTTTAGTTTGCTAAATACTCTTTCTACTGAGGCATTAGAAAAAGGCAGAATTAATAGGAATCCTATCAGGATTTTTAAATTTTTGAATTTTTCTGTGCCAGCTTAATTTAAATACTTTCCCCCAAAAATTAGCAGCATTCATTTGAATCGATATAGTGTCGTCCACACTTGCCAGATCTAATAAACAGTACTCCCGCCATTCTTTTGTTATTGCACTTTTATTCAGATATGTGGGGGCCAAAAAAGGAAATCTGTTTAAAATTGAAGTTATAATTTGTGGATCAAGCGATTTTATAATTTTTGGTTCGATTATTTGGATTATATCATATATTGGGTCTGTAAATATAAATCTTTTTTTTATTTGTCCTATAACTTCAACATAAAATGCCAGGCAATCTAGTTTGAATCTTTCCAGGTCCTCTTTTCTAACATCATTTTTAACCTCGTTGGCTTGAGTCCACCAGAACACCAAGGTATAATTTTTCCAAAGGCAAGTACAATCTTGGGTTTTTATGTTCGATCTCTAGAGGAGGCGTGTTTTTGACGTGAAGTAAATCAATGAAGTTACTGGCAATTGTGCGGATGAGTCCTTCTACTGCCGGTTTAAGCTTATGAAGTAATGGCGATTCAGACTGAAATGTTATATTGAAGTCATTTAGCAGGTCTAGCACATATGCCATGAACTCGAGGTAAAATTTTGTAAACTGATTCCGCAAACTGGAAATGATACTTTCAGTTATTCTAGACGGATCTTCCACTATTTCAAGTCTGAAATAGGCTTCCAGTGCAGGATACTGTTCCAGCGTTCGGTCCACACATGCCTTTAAAGAAAGCCACCGAGTAGTAGCTGGCAAAAGAATCTGATGAATTTCTGTTTGGTAGAAACGTTGCATTTCTGCAAGCTTCTGTTGTCGGTTGTGGCTGCGGCTGAAATGGGAGCCAATGTTTCGTAACATATCTTCTACCGATTTTGGCAGTTTTAGACAAGCTTTAGAGGCAGCTAAATGAATCATATGGCAAGAGCAGCGGACACACACTATATTAGGAAGTCTTTCTTTTAATTTGGCGAAAACAGAATTATATTCGCCGACCATCACGTTCGTTGTGTCTGAAGAAAATCCCACTAAGTTTTCTACTGGGATTTTTTTAGTTTCAACACTCTGTATTAATGCGTTATACAAATCATCAGCCGTACCTGAAGCCATTTCCAATAAATCAAAGAATTCAGTTTTTATTTTAAATTCTGCGTCACAATAAATCACAGTTATTGCACATTGTTTTTTTGTGCCAACATCGGTTGTTTCGTCCATGATTAAACAAAAGAAATTACCGGGTTTTCTTAAATAATCGTGCAACGTGCTTTGAAGACTGGGCCCTAAAATTTGTGTGACAACTGCTGTGGCTTTCGTACGACTCATCTTCATCTTCTGAGCAATTTTCGAATCGGGGCAAATGTCCGCTATTAAGCTAACTAGTGAATCTGATAATATGAAAGGTAAATTATTTGTAGCCAACATTGCAGCAATTTTAAGCTCACCTCTTTTTGCTGAGAGATCTTCATCGGATGATTTTAATGATTGTTTGATATTTGATGTTGATTTAATGGTTTTCATTATTGACTTGTGTTTATCAGTTTCGGAGTGTCGTATCAAATGTGGCTTGTGGTTGGGTAAAGTAGTTTGACAATATTTACATTTTGCACAGATTGTACCTTTGACTGTGTCTGACGCTAGCCACTCTGAAAGTTCTTTAATTTCCAACCATTTCTCGCTAAAAACATATGATTTTTTTTCAGTTTTATCTAATGCTTTTTTAGATATGGTTGGAATAACTCTATTACGCTGTTCATTACTGGAGCTTACTACGGGAGTTGCTATCTGATGTTGTTCATTTTCATTTTCAGTATCAGGTAAGGCTTGTGGCTTTTTTTTGTTAGATAGATTTGATTCTAGGAGACTGGAGTCGTCGGATGAATTTGATTCTAGTGAGTGGATAGGTTCTGTTAGTGAAGGGCCAGGGATACAAGGACTTATACATGTTTTCTTAGTTAAATAACTAGGGTTAGTAGGCTGGTTTTGGTTACTATTTTGGGAGCTATCATCATGGCAATCACGTTTTCTCTTCGTTATAAATATGTCCATTTCCCAACACCTGCGTTTAAACAAAAAACATGCCATCACACAAAGCTCCATACAGAGTACAGTAAGGTAAGGATAGTTTAGTTTGAAGGAGAAGGTAAATTTGCGTAATTCACTAAATAAAAACAATAAAAATAAATAAGTGTGTGACTGCTGGCGCCATCTATATATCTATAGTTTCTAGACCGACAAAAAATGTAAATAGGTAACTTAGATTTCAATCGTCTTCATTTGTATGTGATACATTGTGTTCTGTGCATTCCGCAAACTTTTGCTTCGTCAGATTACGGGGTATATATATTACGTACGCCACAAAACAATATTTAAATTTTCCTATTAAAAGTGCAGGTAAGTATAGGCAGAAAAGAAAGTTATTAAATAAAAAATATTAACAAAGTATAATTTCGTATTATTTATTATAATATTTTATACGTTCAAAAATTAGAGTCACATTCATGCATGCATGTAATTACTTTAATGAATTAATGTGAAACATTGCGTTCCTATCGGACCCGTAAGCGCACCATAAAAGGCGTAGCCAATAGCCGAGCTGCACGAGAGGATATGTATATGCTTCGGAATTATCCAAATTCGGTTTTTATTTTACAATATGACAACCCAAACAAAACAATTTTTTTTACATAGTAGGTATACATAACTTATCTGTTTCGTTTCGACATTTTTGGCGCGAATGATGAATGATGATTAATAATTTTATTTAAATAGGTAGGTACAAATAAATTGTACTACCTCAGGGTAGGTACGTACTATCTTATTTAGATGACAATATTATAAGGCAGTAGCTAATTATCTACCTCTAAGTACCTATCTAATGTAAAGTTCTACCTTTGACTATCGGAACGGAACAGATAAGTTTGTAAAATTTGAAGTAGTTTGTCAAGTATTTAGATAATAAGAATGAATGAAAGGCAGTTTGTTCGTGTATGATAAGAAAATAAATATTCTTGCAGTGCAAACAAAAAACATGAAAATGTAATCCATCCATCAATACCATAACATCAACTTACCTGGACTTTTCTTCAGTATAGAGATTTGTATTTTTTCCTGTATCAATTAAATAGAAATGCTATTATCGTTACGACACAACACTTTACCCTTTTAAACTAATTTGGCAAACATTAAACTACCTATTTCAAGTCACGGGGCGGCGAGCAGCGAATCGCAAGCGAGAGATGTTAGAAAGAAAAACAGGTTTATATAACCAGAGAACTAAACTAAATAGTAACTTTTTTTTGTTTAAAACTTTATGATAAGTTATATAAATTGATTAAACAGCCAAACCGAATTAAAGAAAATAATACTCTCTAAAACCGAATTAACCGAAACAAAGGAAAGAAACAAAAGGATTTTTTTTTCTTTTCTTGATTATGGCGGTCAAAGTTCGTTGAAGCTTATTTTGCCAGTGTCTAGTAATACATTTCACATATTGTCCATGAGAATGAGCATTTATAACACCAAACTACACCAACAAATTATAAAGTCCACTAGAATCAATTTGCAAAACAATTTAAAGCAAACTCAAATTGTGGTGCGATATTTTAATCGCGGAGTCACTAAACGAACGGTTTTTTGTATGGAAAAACCATTCGTTTAGGTAACTCCGCGTTTCAATAATCGTACTTAGCTGGACCCCTTGACTTCCCGCCAAAAACCAAAAAGATTTGTTTGTATTGTAATTGTAAACTTTTGTTACGCAACATTACGCAACATTTTGACATCGAGCTCGTTTTTGCCCAAATAAACATAATAGTAAAGCACATACTACGCATACAGCTCTTCACACGTATAGAAACAATTCACAAGAATGGATTTTAGACTCAGGCGCGTCATTCCATATGACGAATAGGAACGATTGGTTAGATAACTACGTGAAGTTAAAAGAGCCAATTCAAATATCCTGTGCGAATGGTAACAGGGTGGAAGGTGAAGGCCGAGGTGATGTCTGTTCAAAGGAATTGAGCGTGAGTGTGAAGGGAGCTGTCTTCGTGTTGAAGTTAGCTGCGAATTTGTTGAGTGTAAGTACGTTGGTGAATCGTAACTTTGTGGTGGTATTTTCTAAAAGAGGTTGCGAGTTGTATAAAGCAGGAGAATGTCAAGTGCATGGTAAGGTTGAGTTGGTATGCAAGGAAGAGAAAGGGATTTATACAGTGAAATTCAATTCTAATACTGATCTGTTTTCAGCTTTGAATACAAATCCAGATGGTGAAGTTCAACTATGGCATCGCAGACTTGGACATTTAGGACTCGTTAACATAAAAATACTACGGTATATGTTTCAAGGACCCAGGCTTACTACAATGCGTGTCATGCTTGAAAGGTAAGCAAACCACTTTACCTTTTCCGAAAGAGAAGAGTACGCGTGCTACTGAACTCCTTGAACTAATACATAGTGATGTATGTGGCCCCATGGAAACTGCTTCATTTTCAGGGTATAAGTATTTCCTAACGTTTATTGACGATAAATCGAAAAAAACTTTTGTTTATTTTTTGCGTAACAAAAGTGAAATTTATTCGAAGTTGGTAGAGTTTAAAAAGCTAGTTGAAAAGCAGACTGGTAAACATATTAAGACCATTCGAACAGACAACGGGAAGGAGTATGTCAACAAACAAGTGGAGTGGATTCTTTTTTGATAGATAGTGGCATAATTCATCAGTTAATTGTGGATTTCACACCACAACAAAACGGAGTCAGTGAAAGGGCAAACCGTTCGATAGTGGAACGAGCCAGAAGCATGCTTGAAGAAGCGAAACTTAGCAAAGAGTATTGGGCTGAAGCGGTAAATACTTCGGTTTTCTTGAAGAACAGATGTCCAACACGTGCTGTTAAAGGAAAGACACCTGAAGAAGCATGGTCTAATAGAAAAGTAGACCTAAGTCATTTAAAGATTTTCGGCTGTAGGGCGTTTATGCATGTTCCAAAACCAAAGCGGAAGAAATTTGATTCAAAGTCGCAAGAACTGCTGTTTGTCGGCTACTGCGAAACATCTAAAGGATACAGACTGATAGATCCAGTAACGCATAGCATATACAAAGCAAGAGATGTAGTTTTCTTTGAAAATCAAATTGGCGCTTATGTAGAAAAGACTGATGATATAAAAGATGTAACATCATCAGATAACAGCTGGGAGACACCTATAATGAACAAAGAAATTGATGCTTCTTCAAATGTTCACCAACCAATTGAACAACATAAAGTGCGAAGAGAAAATGATGATTTCTTCGACTGTGAAGATGTAGGTGAACAGAGGTGTATGGAAAATGTAACCGTAGAAGAAGAGGTACTCTTACCAGAAGTAGGGAATGAAATTGCTGAACACAATGGAAGAGTAAAAGTTTCGGAACCTGTGATGCATGATGGAGAAGATTCTGTATCCAGATCTGAAACTATTGTTGATGTTCCTGAAAGAAGATATCCTCTTAGAGAAAGAAAGCCTACAAAATTTGATGATTTTATTCTTTATTATGCAGAAGAAGATATAAAGAAAGATCCCTTAACTGTAGAGGAAGCTCTATCAAGAAATGACAAAGATAAGTGGCAGAAGGCCATTCAAGAAGAGCTTGATGCAATTAAGAAAAATCAAACTTGGGAGTTGGTAGAAAATACTAATGGCTACTTCGTGGATTCTAAATGGATTTTTAGAATAAAAAAGGGCCCGGGGAATATTCGATATAAAGCAAGACTCGTAGCCAGAGGTTTTACACAGATAAAAGGATTAAACTACAATGAAACCTTTGCGCCTGTAGTACGTCACAGTACTTTGTGATTGCTGTTAGCCCTAGCCGTAGAGAATGATCTTAAAGTTGACCAAATGGATGTTGTTACTGCGTTCTTAAATGGAGACTTAAAAGAAAAGGTTTGTATGAGACAGCCAAAAGGTTTTGAAGAGCAAGGAAAAGAAGGACATGTTTGTCTTTTGAAGAAAGCTCTTTACGGTATAAAGCAGGCTCCAAGAGCATGGTATGAGAAACTGAACAAGGTTTTGCTGGATATAGGTTTCAAGAGATGCGAAACTGAACCTTGTGTCTATATGAGGAAGAAACATAACAGTATGATGTTTATAGCTGTTTATGTGGATGATATTCTCATTTTTTGGAACAGTGAGAAAGACAGAATATCACTGAAAGAGGAGCTTAAATCAAAATTTGATATGAAAGACCTAGGAGAAGTAAATGTTTTTCTAGGAATGAAAATCAAATGTCAGAAGAACTCTATTAAACTCAACCAAACTGAGTATCTTGAGAAGGTGCTGAAGAAATTTGGAATGAGTGACTGCAAAAGTGAAAAGACTCCTATTGAAAGTGGAATTAAACTTGTAAAATCACAAGGAGAGAAGAACACTTCATCAACTGAATTACCATACAGGGAGCTGATAGGTTCAATGATGTACTTAGCGGTCTGTTCAAGACCTGATATTGCATTTGCAGTCAGTTATTTGAGCCAGTTTAACAGTTGTTATGATCAATCACACTGGACAGCTGCAAAATGTGTGCTCAGGTATTTAAAAGGAACTAAAGAATTTAAGTTGTTTTTTTTTTAAAAGACTGGAAAGAAGCTTGTTGGCTATGTGGATGCAGATCACGCAGGGGATGTATGTGATAGAAAGTCATATACCGGTTTTGTATTCACATTTGGAGGATGTCCTATAGCATGGGAGAGTCGAAAACAAACGACTGTGGCATTGTCAAGTGCAGAAGCTGAATATGTGGCTCTTTCAGAGGGATGCAGAGAGTCCGCATTCTTGACAGCATTGCTAGCTGAGCTGACTGGGATTAATGATGCGGTGGAACTATTTAGTGAGAGCCAGTCTGCAATTCAAATTGCGGAGAATCCCATGCACCACCGTCTAACTAAACATATAGATGTTAGGCATCACTATATTCGGGAAATCGTGAGAAAGGGTAAGGTAAGTCTGCAATATCTACCCACAAATGAGATGCCTGCAGATGTATTGACGAAAGGACTTAGCAGAGAGAGACATGAAAGATGTATAAAAGAAATGCAAGTTTGAGGAGGAGTTAAACGGGCTCTTACCTCATTTAAGGAGGAGTGTTGAAAAAAAAGGTTAGGTACATATAGGTAACTGAGGTGATAAGACAAAACTCTTTTGTGGTTGATTTCTTTTTCATTATTTTATTTCATGTCACTTACCTATTTTTGACTAGCTATGTTCTTTTATCTTTCTTGTTCTGTCATCAATAAAACTAGATGAAAATATCCAACGAATATTATTTTATTTCTTAAACTAAATAAAATCAGAATTCAGATACTGCTGTGCAATATCTGCAACAGAATTTAACGAAATAAGCTGGGTTTTTTTTTTTGTATTCATGTTGTCTTGAAAGGGTCACGTGATTGCGTCCGTAGATATTTAATGTCAAAGGTTTAATGGTTATTTTAAACACGTCTAACATCTCCATACCTACCTACTTCAGTTTGTAAGATATTGCAGTTTCGATAAGGCTACCTTTTTAAATTTGTTACTCTTTAACATCATGTTTTGGTGCAATAAAGATTTTAACTTACTTACTATTTTAGGGCAGTCATATACACGCTGAATTTTCATTGGTTTTGGGAAAAAATGTCGTAGTAAATTAATTTCTCTATCCATATACGTAATCCAAATTTGTGTATACCATAAGATAAAAAAGTTGTGCAAATGATTTTCGATCGGGACCACATAGTTATGCCCGTCCAAAACAGCCGGGTGAGTTCGATGAACTTCCTAGGCCGGCCGGCGGTGATAGTACTAATTGATCTAACGACATTACTTTCGAGTTTTAGTCAAAAAAAATGTTACTGAATTTTTATTTTGACTAGCTAATTAGGTCTTACTAACGATCCTTATGAAGTGGCCTTCGGCTCCAAAACCAATGGAAAATCACCGTGTATAATCACTTGTTTTTTAAAAAATACTTATATGAATGAAACAAGTTTTTTTTTATATTGTATGTATTAGTAATTTAAAAGCTTAACAATAAACAATACAGGGTACAAAAATGAACACTTTTTAATAATCATCATAATACATCAGTTACCTATATACTAAATAATATACTACAATGCAGCCAATTCTAGGAACGTTGATTTTTAGATAGGAGTTCTACCGGGTGTATCAGACCACCCGACACAGCCGAAACCTACGCAGTCTCCCCATCAAAATAAATTTGTTATCCCATGAAACCATGCCTGGGAAAAAATTGGTTTCCCAGTTAAGGAGGGTCAAAGTTAAATTAAAAAAAAAACACTTTTGCACATTTGTATAATTTATCAGGCTACCAACATTTTCTGCACAGTAACCTCACTTAAATTTTAAGTAATTCCGCATAAAAACCGACGTTAAAGTTTAAAGCAAGCAATGGATAGTGCAAATCAATTTATTAGTAACATGATACTTACACAGACACGCTCACACAGCTGTTCGTTCAGTTGTATCTGGCCGCCTACCGCCCGCGCCGCGGCCGCACATAGGTAGATTTTCATGATTGAGGCGGCCAAAAGTCGATTTTCAAAAACCGTTCCAAACGAATGACTTTCTACTACTTTAACTAGATAACAAACCTATGTACATCATACATACCCTCCCTTGCCACCCCGACGCGTTTAAACCCTTTAGCAGGTATTCGAAACGGATGTCGCCTATAGCGTACGTATCAGATATCGGTGTTCTTATTTTTGCTTTGGCTTCAAAGTGCAAAATTTATTATTTTGACATTGATATTGACGTTTTTGTCATGGATATCGAAAATTCAGGTAAGAAATAATTTATTTCAAGCAAAAGAATTTAATTTTGGTGTTTTTTATACTTTAAAACGTCATTGAACATGATATGTGTCAAAACTCTTATTTTTCACAATATTTAATATTGATTAAGAATTTTGTTATACTTCAGGGTTCGTCGCGGTTAAATAATTAATGACACATGATAATATGTATAACTAGCTTTGTGATGACAAAAAATTTGCCGCAGTTTCCCGCAGTTTACAAAGTTATAGGACTTTAAAGAATTTTAGGAAAAAATGGAAAATTATTTATTTTTTAATTATTATGTACTAAAGTATCTTTATTTTGTTGAAGGGTCTTCTGGTGCTTCAGGCGTAAAAGTTGTCACTCGAAAATACCTATTTGAACGGATACAAGCACAAAAATTTTCAATATTTGTTGAAAAATTAGACTCCGAGACTATGAGTCATACTTAGTGTTGCATTATGGAGAGACAGACGATGTTAAAAGTACTTAAAATGCAAATTTTCGTATATAAAATGAGAACTGAAGCTAAGGTGTTCAAAAGCTTATAAAACAGAAGAAGTTTTTCTACGGCAAACTGAGTCGTGCTTAAATGGTACGTTTGAGATCCCGCAATCACACAATCTCATCAAAGAGTGAAGATTTAAGTGAAAGAAGCAAACGGAGAAGAACTGAAGTTGTTCGGGCTAGTGTAGATAATGCTATAATTGTGCATGCAGCGCAATCAGTCTTACAGAAAAGTGGCAAAAGGGACGTATTAAAAGCGCTTAAAGAAATAACAAACTCCACAACAAAGGCCAGTGCGTACAGGAAAGCTTGTTCAAAAACAGAAGAAGCAATTGGTCCGCTTACCCCTTTGCAAGCACTTAAAATGTATATTGGAGCTGATCTTACTAGACGACAATATGAAATTATAAGAGACACAAACAAAAAAAAACATTATCATTTGTTATCTGCAAAAAAAGATTGTTAAACGCCAAAAAAAAATCACTTCCGTGCCGAAAGCAATTTGCAATTTTTGTTGGACTTGACGGTAACTCGATTGTCATTGTATTAGAAAGACGTATTGGTAAAAAACATTAACGGAATGGTTGAATGAAAAAAGATTTTATAGCATTAAAGAGTACATACATGGACACAATGGACAGTTAACATTGAATTTATTAATTACAAAGAATGGACACAATGGACAGTTAACATTGAATTTATTAATTACAAAGAATATTACCTTAACAAACATTTAATTATCAATGGAAAAATATTTACCTACAATGATTTTTTGTTTTAAATTGAAAGTGTAAAATATTATTGTAATTTAAAAAAATTATATAATTGTATAATGTAGGTTTAATTAAGTTGACATACATATTGTTAATATTTGTACGCCTGTTCTGTACTACAATGTAGCAAAATAAATTTAATATACTTATATATAATGCTACACAATTTAGTGCAGATTAGAAATACTATTAGTTAGGGAGGCGAATAGGGGAATTTTTGGCAATACTCGAGCGTGGCAGTTTAAGATATGAGAGATACCTTAGACCTAATAGAACAACCTTGTAAAGTATTTAGCTCTATATGTAGTAACGCGCGCCTAGGATAGACGATCAGATTAGTAAAAAAAAATCGATAGTCTGAAATACTCGAGCGCGTCAGATTAAGATATTGGGGGTTGATTTTAGTGTTTAAAGACTAAATTTAACTAATCTGACGATAAGTCCTTGACGCCGCCGAGTTATAGGGTCGCGAACTTGTAAAAAAAAAACGTTAATAAAAATAGCGCGA
This sequence comes from Acrobasis consociella, assembly GCA_963555685.1. Taxonomy (NCBI): domain Eukaryota; kingdom Metazoa; phylum Arthropoda; class Insecta; order Lepidoptera; family Pyralidae; genus Acrobasis; species Acrobasis consociella. The sequence goes on along the minus strand of OY743132.1, from coordinate 6,286,815 downwards.
TTTTTTTATTTTTTATTTTGAAGAATATAATCTAAAACTTACTAAAAAAACAAAATCTGCCGGTTTCCGCATGACCGGAAGTGTGGAGGAGCCATTTTGTCTTCCTAAGAACGCGTTGCGGCATATAAGTCGCGAACGATACATTTTACAAAAAAAAAGTTAATTTTATAAAACAAAAAAGGTAATTTTATTTTACACAAAAAAGGTCTCTTTACATTTTTGTCCAAAGTTAAAACTCCCCGTTTTATCAAGGGGAAAGAAAGGAAAAAAAAAGAAACCAAAAAACCTTTTTCGGTCAGATTAAGAGAACCCACCAACATTTTTGTCAGATTAAAAAAATATGCTTTCAGGATACCGAGATAAACCTCTCCTATGAAAATCTGACGCGCTCGAGTATTTCCAAAAAACTTTTATTTTTAGCATTTTCAAAAATTCATCGTAACTTATCGTCACGCCGAAATCGTCAGTTTTTTTAAAGGGAGCTTCCTTGGGGCCTACTTAACACCCCTTCCGAAAATCTGACGCGCTCGAGTTAATTTTTTTTTTGCATTTTGACTACTTTATATGCCTACTTCCACCACGCAAACCGGCAGATTAGTATACGGTTGTTATCAGAGGCACTTGGGGCATACGTATGAATATCTGACGCGCTCGAGAATGCCCAAGTAACTGTTTTTTTAAACATTTTTGAAAAACCGTACACGCCAAGCCCACCTCTAAAATGGTTTTTACCATACGAGCTTTTCTTTTCGAAATTATTTTATCTTTCGATTTTGATAGGTCTCGACGGCGCCGTTGAATAACGCCATTTAGCTACCTCGCCTCCCTAACTATATTATTAATAATCTAGACGCGAAGCCGTAAATCTCGTATCGCGAAATACCAGAGTAAAATGTTTCTGGTTGCGGCTCGAACTGTAAACAAAAAAGTTATTATTAAAAACAAAGTTATAACAATATCCTAACAAACAACCAGCCAAGTTCGAGACAGGCTCTGTTATAAAATAAATTATCGTTGAGTTAGTATCCCATAATTCAAGTCTCTGAACTTACTTTGGGGCTAGCTCAATTTGTGTAATTTGTCCCTAAAAAAAATGCAGTAGACATATCAAGAAATAGTACAGTTGTGTAGTTTTTCTTATTTACGTTTTTAAGGACATCATCAACTAAGTCATAAGCCGCTAACGTTGTCGAATTATTTTTGCGAAAGTTGGTGTGGTGCATGGTATAATAAAATAAGGTATTCTCTTCCCGTGACAGCTGATGACGTAGGTGGAACTTGACTACGTCATCAGTTTGATGTGCTGCCACTGTGTGAGATTGAATTACCCGAGCGTAATGCATTTTTGAACTTTATATACCAATTTCGAATTAATAGTCCATTATATTTATTTATAAAATATTGAATTGATGAATCACGCTAGAATCGCGAGATACTAACTAGCTAAGTTACTTAATATTTTATTTAATATTCATGAACTAATTGAGAGTCCTCAAAATTTACTGAAAAGAACAATCAATGGCAACACTTTCGTGACGTAGTCAAGTTCCATCTCGGGAAGAGAATACCTTATTTTATTATACCATGGTGTGGTGGTGGCGCATGTTGGTTTTTCCGTATGATTTTGTATTTATCTAAAAACGTATCTAGTTGTATAGACATGGCATTTTCAATGATCTTTGAGAAAATCGATCCCAGCGCTAGAGATCGAAAGTTTTTAGTTTCAGTGGTGTCACCTTTCTTATGAATTGGCTTTACAATTGTTACTTTCAGTTTTTCCGGAAAAGTACAAACTTCGAAGGACAGGTTTATCAAAAATGATAACACGGGACTTAATTTATCCCTGCAACTTTTAATTATCTTAGTAGATACCCCATCATGACCTACAGATGGTGTATTTTTTATGCCGCGTTTACACATTCGCGCGAATCGCGAGGCGAATGACGAGGCGAATAACGAACTAGCATGTGTAAACAGTCAGTTCGTTATTCGCCTCGTGATTCGCCTCGCGATTCGCGAGTTCGCGTTGAGGGCGGTTTTTCGGACGCGAATCAAAGGACACGAATAGCGAACACGAACTGGCTGTTTACACTTTCGCCTGCCGGCAGTTGGCAGCTAGCGCCCGACCCAACAGGACGTATATGTACCCGTTGTATGACTTGTATAGAAACATACGAATTGAAAGGTCTAAGTTAACATTTTTTGTGGGCAAATGTGTGTAGACCTAATTATATGTTAAAATAGGCAATCAGACACCAAATAAGATGATATCTCTATATTTAATAAGTACTTATAGCATCAGTGATTTTAATCTTTGTTATTTTCTCTTTTAGATAATTCATTGTTTTATACATTAAATGACCTTTTGATACATTTCTACATATAAATAGAGGACTCTCACTAAATTTATATCCTACTAATATTATAAATGCGAAAGTGAGTTTGTATATTTGTTTGTTAACTCTTCACGCTTAAACTACTGAACCGATATATAACAAATTTGGTATAGATATAATTTGAGACTCGGGGAAGGACATAGTGTACTCTTTATCACGAAATTCCCACGGGGAGCGAACCCCGCGGGTACAGCTAGTCTGCGTTTTATAATAACACGGATAAAGTCCACTAGTCTATACCGTATACATATAAAACCGGCCAAGTGCGAATCGAATTTGCGCACTAAGGGTTCCGTACCATTATCTATAAAAAATCGCGTTGTATGGGAGCCCCAAATAAGCTAAAAGCTTAAATATTTTTTTTATTTTGTTTTTAGTATTTGTTGTTATAGCGGCAACAGAAATACATAATTTGTGAAAATTTCAACTGTCTAGCTATCGCGGTTCTTGAGATACAGCCTGATGACAGACAGACGGACAGACAGCGAAGTCTTCGTAATAGAGTCCCTTTTTTACTCTTTGGGTACGGAACCCTAAAAATGACATCTTAGCAAAAGTTATCAGACTGATGAGCATTTTCCGAAGTCATAAAGTCTACGCGAACGAAGTCGCGGGCTTCGGCTAGTTTTAAATAAACATCCCAATCTACCCACCACATACAGGTATATACCTAAGCGCAGGTAAATACCCGAGTAGAAGACATAATTGTAATGTAGCGTGCATGCCGCCATTATGTCCACGTCCTCCATATTCGTGTGCGAATCAACACACGAATGTGTAAACAGCAGTTCGCGTCGGCATTCGTACACGAATAGTTCGTGGAATGTTTCGTCGAATGACGAGGCGAATAGCGAACACGCATGTGTAAATCCGGTATTAGAGACATGATAATTTTTTGTACATCATTTTTATTGACTGGTTATAGAAAAATATTATTCGCAATATTAGCACCAGTAGACCTGTTTGTGTTGTCTACACTAAAAACAAACACACAAACAAAATCCTTCTTTTTTTGAAGTCGGTTGAAAATACACGTTACTACCGGACGTGATGTGCTGACATATTCGATGTATACTACAAATTATATATTTCCTTAATTACATCACGTCACGTCCATACAATAAGCATAACATCCCCGCTGTCTAGCGAGAGGAGGGAGTCTTAAAATGATAGCCAAGACTCTTTGCTACAAGACCGTTCGCTGATACGACTATCGGGACAATAATCGTAATTTTTTTATTATCTTTAGAACCGTTATTTGTCCCACTGCTAAACAATGCTTTTTTTTCGGAGTTCCTCTACGAGTATTTTTTCGAAATAGGTTATACTCTTTGATACAAGATTTGTATTACCTATTCAATTCTATCATTAAAACTTTAGGTGTTTTTGCTTTTTTGTTAGGTGCGTTAAACTTTAGTCGAGTCCTTAACTCGTCTTTAGAAATTACAGCTTCGAAGTATTTTATTCGTCTAACCAGATGAATTCTATCATTGATACTTTAGGTGTTTTTGCTTTTTTGGTAGGTGCTTTAAAATTTATGTAAAACTGGCCGTTTATTCGTTACCTACGAATAAACGGCCAGTTTTACATAAAATTATTAACTAAACAAGTAATTAAGGGTCCCCCGACCCTAGACCAAAATACAACTTTCCATACAAACGTAGTCTACGTTTTATTTCAAAACGACATGTCCGATTTGGGCAAAATTTTGTAATTTCAAAGATATTGCAATTATCTAGGTTTATATTTAGTTTCCGACAGTAAAAATATGAACTTGAAATAAAATATAGTGTTTTATATCATTTTTGACCATTAGTATGGGAAACTTCTAAATCGTTATATTTTCTTTCCAGTTCATAATTTACTATAGGAAACCCAATATAACCCTAGATAATTGCAATTTCTTTACAATTACCAATTTTTACCGGAATCTGACATGTGGTTTCAAAATTAAACGTGTACTACGTTTGTATGGAGAAGTCTAGGGTCGCCGGACTCTTAAGAATGAATGGATATTTGAGATCTAGTTACCTGTGCAGTTAGATGTATTTCACATGACACGTCTTAAGATGTATTCACATGACACGTCTTAGCAGTCAGCACGACATACGTGTCAGAACACATAAGCTGATCGTCTTTAGAAATTACAAGTTTGAAACTGTCGCTTTGTGTACCTATATTCCAATAGTGGCATTGTAAGCTGTAGACCTAACGATTCACCTCCAACCCACTGAGGTTTATCTATAAAAAAGTTGTTCAGAAGTTCAGTTTAGTGCGTCTTAATAAAGGTAAAAGTTGACATTTTTTTTAATTTTAATGGCGGATAATTTTTATTTTCATCACTTTGAAAATTTTCTGAAAAACTGAATCGCCAAACAAGGTTATTTAATATCGCATCTGCTCAAAAACATAAAAATCTGTTCAGAAATGCGATCCATAGGCGAGAACAGCCGGAAAACGAAATTCTGAAACAAAAGAATTTTTGCCAATGGGAAGACTTTTTGCCGAAGCGGAAACGGAGCCGCTTCGTTCGCTCGGTGATTTATTTATTTATTTAAAAACTAAAATATAACAATCATTTGGTTTTAACTAGTTAGTGTGAGTTATAAGATGTCTTTGTAATTGAAACTTGGTAGAGAACCGCCTTTGACAAATATTACACTCAAATGGTTTCTCACCGGTGTGAGTTCTAAGATGTCTTCGAAAACCTGATATTTGACGGAACCGACATTGACAAATATCACACTTATATGGTTTCTCACCAGTGTGAATTCTACGATGGATATGTAAATAAGAAACAGTCACAAACCGTTTTTGGCAAATATTACACTTATATGGTTTCTCACCAGTGTGAGTTCTGAGATGCTCTTTTAAACTTGACTTGAGAATGAACCGTTTTTCACAAATATCACACTCAAATGGTTTCTCGCCAGTGTGAGTTTTAAGATGTCCTTGTAAAGTTGACTTTTTCGTGAACCGACGTTGACAATTATTACACTCATATGGTTTCTCGCCAGTGTGAGTTCTAAGATGTAATTGCAAACTTGCTTTGCTAGAGACCCACCTTGGACACATATTACACTTGAATGGTTTCTCTCCAGTGTGAGTTCTAAGATGTCTCTGTAAATCATGCTTTTGCCTACACCGAGTTTGACAAATATCACACTCATACGGTTTCTCGCCAGTGTGAATTTTAAGATGAGTATGTAAATGAGAATCGGACGAAAACCGTTTTTGGCAAACATGACACTTATATGGCTTCTCACCTGTGTGTGTTCTAAGATGTCCTTGTAAACTTGATGAGTAACTAAACCGACTTTGGCAAAAATTACACTCATATGGTTTCTCTCCAGTGTGAATTCTAAGATGTCCTCGTAAACATGACTTTTGAGTGAACCGACTTTGACAAATATCACACTCATATGGTTTCTCACCAGTGTGAGATTTTAAGTGTCTTTTTAAATTAGTTTTAAAGGAAAACCGATTTTGACAAATATTACACTGATATGGTTTCTCACCAGTGTGAGTTCTTAGGTGTATTTGTAAACATGAATTATAGCTGAACCTACTCTGACAAAAATTACACTCATATGGTTTCTCCCCGGTGTGAATTCTAAGATGTCCTTGTAAACCTGATTTTTGACTGAACCGACTTTTACAAATATTACACTCAAATGGTTTCTCACCAGTGTGAGACTTTAAATGTCTTTTTAAATTAAATTTTAAGGAAAACCGACTTTGACAAATATTACACTGATATGGTTTCTCACCAGTGTGAATTCTAAGATGTACTATTAAAGTTGACTTGCTACTGAACCGAATTTGACAAAAATTACACTCTAATGGTTTCTCACCAATGTGAGTTCTGAGATGTACTCGTAAATGTGTCTTTTGAGTGAATTGACTTTGACAAACTTTACACTCAAATGTTTTCTCACCAGTGTGAGTTCTCAAGTGTTTCCGTAAATTTGTCTTAAGAGAAAACCGACTTTGACAAATATTACACCGATATGGTTTCTTATCTCTATGAGTTCTGAGATGCTGTTTTAAAGTTAGCTTTAGAGTAAATAGCTTTTTACAAACATCACACTCGTATGGTTTCTTACCAGTGTGAATTCTAAAATGATTTTGTAAATAAGTATCTGTAGTGAACAGTTTTTGACAAATATTACACTGATATGGTTTCTCACAAGTATGACTTTTAAGATGAACTTGTAAACTTGACTTGCGACCAAACCGATTTTGACAAATATTACACTCATATGATTTCTCACCAGTGTGAGTGCTGAGATTTCCTTGTAAATGTGACTTTTCGGTGTATTTACTTTGACCATTTTTACACTCATATAGATTCTCATTCCCACCAATGTGAGTTCTGTAGTGTCTTTGTAAATTTGTTTTAAGATAAAACCGACTTTGACAAATGTTACACTGAAATAGATTCTTACCACCATGAGTTTTAAGATGCTCTTTCAAAGCAATCTTTAAAGTAAATCGCTTTGGACATGTATTACACTCATACGGTTTCTCGTCAGAGTGAATTTTAAAATGTTTGGCTAGATGGCATTTTTTAGCAAACTGTTTATGACACATATTACATTTGTATGGTTTCTCGTCGTTTTGTTGTCGTGTGCATGCTTTTAATTTACACGAGCGGCTAAAACGTTTGTTATGATCACCGCGTTCGTGGTGTCTCTTAACAGTTCGCAGTAAAACTCTTCGAGCCTCGTGTTTCCTGTCGCTTGATGTTTTTCCAGATCGTGTCCGTCCTTTCAGCATAGGAGTACGACCGGATGCTTCACCTGCGTGTCAATGTTTTAATGTAAGTTTAATGATATACATTTTCTATATCGGTCATTTTGGAAATCTTTGGGAGAGGCCTATGTCCAGCAGTGGACGTTATGCAGCTGAAATGATGATGAATGATACATACAGGTTGACTGGTAAATTACCTTGCATATTGAAAGGGGGCACTCAGTAATCGATTGTCATTACAAACATATATAAAAAATAGGTGCTCACTCACATGTAACTCAGTTGCAATGTGTATTACTGTTACTCATTAAAAAAAATTTTCCCAATGTGTAGCAAATTCAAATTCAAATACAGGGTGTAATTAAATTCGTTGGCAATATTTTAGGTATCTACTATACCCATGATACAAAGTAATTTAAGACTAATAAAACTGCAATCAAAAGTCTTCATTTTCATATACAGAAAATCTCTAAACATGCGTTAGACTCTTTGATAGATACCATTACTGCAATTATAAATAAAAAACTAATCGTCAATAAATTCATGAAAAAGAAATTAATTGTAATAGTATCAATTTCGTCGCGCAGTACGCTAACATTCGTTCCTAATTCAACGTACCTACTAGTACTATCCTTAAGCGACTCGACTTTCAACCTTATTTACGTAGTTTAAAGTCTACTTTTGTATGCCGGCCGCGCCCGCCGCTTAGCTGTATTGTAGCGGGTTTGCTGACCTTGCGGCTCTTAGGTATCAGTGAGCGCGCACGACCCAAGTGTTTCGATACTTTGGTTATTTTTCTTGCTTTTTGATACTTTTTAATTACTGCATTCATTGTAGTGTTGCTACCGTACAAAATATCCTTTATGTGAGTATGTTAATAAAAATTATTGCTAATGATTTCAATTGCACCCTGTGTATCTTTATTATCATAGGATATTTATAATATCTCTTAATAATCGTCATTGTTTTGTTGCACAATTGTTGACGTCAAAAGGTTACTTACACCTAAGTTTAACCTAAGTTCTGCACTACCGCTTAAAAGCGCTAGTGCAGAAGAAGCGGTAACAAACTGTAAACATGCGGTAACAAAACACAATAAAATTAATATCTTAAGTTAATGTGGACAGAGAAAACATTGTTTTTTATGTCATATCATAAATTTAATAGAATGTTTGAATGTCAAAATTTTAAAATAATGTCAAGTTGTAGATTAAGTTTTTTTTTTCAAATTATGACATTTGCGAGTACCTACATTACAAACTTTAAAAGGGGACCCCCGCGCCAAACTGAAGCCAGACTTTTTTGTCTTTAAGGTAGTCATCGGTCCTATAATAAGCCTTCTCACAAAGTACTTTCTTTACATAGGTTTTGAATTTTTTGTCTGGCATATCAAGGACTGATTTTGGCAATTTATTGTAAAAAAGTATACATTTCGCTATAAACGTCTTACTAACTGTTTTGAGCCTAGAAAATGGGGCAACTAAGTTATTTTTATTACGTAAGTTTCTATCGATCAAATCGCTAACTTTACTGTATGAGAAAATATTTTTCCTTACATACATTATGTTTTCAAATATATACTGTGATGATAAGGTAAGTATATCTATTTTCTTGAATAATTCTCTGAGTAAGTCTCTAGGTCCTAACCCGTAAATAGCATGAATTGCCCGTTTCTGTAAAATGAAAATAGTCTGAATATCGGCTGCACTCCCCCACAGGAGTATGCCGTAAGACATTACACTATAAAAGTAACTAAAGTACACTAGTCTAGCAGTTGCTCCATCTGTCAATTGTCTTATTCTCCTAACAGCATAAGCCGTAGAGCTAAACCTATTAGAAAGTTTAATTATATGGGCACCCCATTGAAGTTTTGAGTTCAGTTTGTAAAAGTTGACATTTTTGTTTTTTTTTTTTTAATGGCGGATATTTTTTTAACTACCCTAATTTTCATGATTTTGAAAATTTACCGAAAAATTGAATCGCCAAAAAACATTATTTATCCTGTCATTTGTGAGCAGACCGGAATCCAGTCGACATGCATTGTTTTACTATTTTGTCTGGTGTTTTGCACAGAAAACGGGTTAATATCGCACCTGTTTACAAACATCAAAAACTGTTCAGAAACGTGATCCATGGGCGAAAAACAGCCCGAAAACTGGAAATCGGAAACAAAATAATTTTTGCCGAAGCGGACAAGACGCATAATCCGCTCGGTGATTTATTTATTTAAAAATCATTAGGTTTTTGACTAGCTAGTGTGAGTTTTAACATTTCTTCGTAAATGTGACCTATCTGTGAGTTATAGGATGTAATTGTAAACTTTCCTTCTGAGAGAACCACCTTGGACACATATTTCACTTGAATGGTTTCTCTCCAGTGTGAATTCTAAAATGTCCTCGTAAACATGACTTTTGACTGAACCGACTTTGACAAAAACTACACTCCAATGGTTTCTCACCAATGTGAGTTCTGAGATGTACTTGTAAATGTGTCTTTAGAATGAATTTACTTTGACAAACTTTACACTCATATGGTTCCTCACCAGTGTGAATTCTAAAATGTCCTCGTAAACTTGACTTGTGACTGAACCGACTTTGACAAAAATTACTATCCAATGGTATCTCACCGATGTGAGTTCTGAGATGTACTTGTAAATGTGTCTTTAGGTTTCTCATTTCCACCAATATGAGTTCTATAGTGTCTTTGTAAATTTGTTTTAAGATAAAACCGACTTTGACAAATGTTACACTGAAATAGATTCTTACCACCATGAGTTTTAAGATGCTGTTTTAAATCTTTCTTCAGGGTAAATCGCTCTTGACAAGTATCGCACTCATGAGGTTTCGCGTCAGAGTGAATTTTAAGATGCCTTGCAAAAAAGCCCTTTTTTGCAAACTGTTTATGACAAATATTACATTTGTATGGTTTCTCGTCGTTGTGTTGTCGTGTGCGTGCTTTTAATTTACACGAGCGACTTAAACGTTTATGATCACCGCGTTCGTGGTGTCTCTTGACAGTTCGCCGTGAAACTTTTCGAACCTCGTGTTTCCTGTCGCTTGATGTTTTTGCAGACCGTGTCCGTCCCTTCAGCCCAGAAGCACCACCGGATGCAACACCTGCGGGTCAATGTTTAATGTTTATGTAAGTTTATTTTATTTTATTTACATAGATAGACCAACAGCTACAAGTAATTACAACAAAAACAGAAAATATAGCAATAATAGAGCCAATAGAAACAGTCTTAAACACAAAAAATAAAGTAGGTTTCCATCAAAACATAAAAGGAAAGTTTTTATGTTTAAATGGAAACCTACTTTATTTTTTATTTTGTTAAGTGTTTTAGACTGTTTCTATTTTTGAAAATTGTAAAAACAGGAATAAGTGGAGATAAATTTATTATTATTAATAATTAAAGGTCCTCTCCGCTAAAAACAGTATAGAATTCCAAATAATTGAACATTAATACACGCTACTTAAAAGAGACAATTAATATTTTTAAAAGAGAACTAAGCAAGGGATAGTGATACCAATTAACTTGTAAGTATTCACAACAACGCTTGAACAGTGAATCAAAACATATTTAATGACTAGCTGAAGCCCGCGACTTCGTTCGCGTGGTCTTTATGTCTCTGGAAAATGCTCATCAGGCTGAACAACTTTTACTAAGGCGGCATTTTTATATCTCTTATAGTTTAGCTAGACCATTATGGTTCTGCATCAGGCGTTCCATTTTCCAAAATCATTTATACCCTATATGTTGCCCAGGCTAAATAGCTATATAACAAAAAAAGATTCATTCGAATCCGTCCAGTATTTCCGGAGATTAGCGTGTCCAAACAGACATACAGACAAACAGACAGACATTTTTTTTAAATTCTTACTCTTTTACTACGTCTCCATCTCCATCTCCCCCAATATTTTTTTTGGAAATATATTTAATGTACAGACACACTTTTTTACTGTTTTATTATATGTATAGATATGTACAGGCTGACTGGTAAATCACCTTGCATATTGTTAAATTGCACTCAGTAATCGATTGTCGTTCCATGTACAAAGCAGGTGCCCCTTTAACCGCGAGCGTCGGATGTATGCGACATTGTCGGGCCTATCCCGCGAAGGTCGGATATTTGCGACAAAAAAAATGGTCGTATGGCACATAACTTACGTATCCACATCCGTTGTTGGTTGTAGATAGGTATTTTAGATTTACCATGTCTCGCGCTGGGGCACGACAACTGATATAAAGTCTCGCGGTGAGATTAAAAGTTGACCAAATTATTCAATAGAAACTAAATTTAACTAAGTATTAAAAAAACTGGATGATGAGATGTGGTGTTGGAGACGCCTGGAAAGGATAAGCTGGACAGAGATAAAAACCAACAAAGAAGTGCTGGAAATGGTCAATGAGAACAGAACTATTATGCATACAATAGAAATAAGACGAGGAAGAATGTTTGGCCACCTTATGCGGTATGACAACTTCATAAAAAACATAATGGAAAAAAAAGTAGAAGCCAAGAGAGGAAAAGGAAGATCAAGAAGGTCGTTCATGGATGAAGTAAAAGAAAATGCAAAAGTTGTGTCGTATAAGAAGGTCAAGCATTTAGCATAAAGTAGGGAGACATGGAAAATACTCCACCGACAAGAACCTAGTTCTTAAATTTATTGATGATGATGATGATGATTTAAAAATCTTAGTTTTTTTTTTGACGTTATGTTTGATCATGATTTATAATGTCCTTAAATAAAACGTGGAAGAAAAGTACTCATTGAAAAATTAAACAACGGGCTATACTAGATCACTATAGCATAATAAATAACAGTCAAGAAACAAAAAAAAACTATATTTCCATACAAATTTCCCAGGCGGCTGCACATTGTTATATAAAAAATCCAAAATAAAAATTCTTGTTCCTTTTCTCCTACTCCTACATAAAAAAATTATGTTCACAAGCTCGCAATATTTGTACCTATTCAACGATACCCCTGCAATATCCTAACCAGACTGGAAACAACTTTTCACAAAGTATGCTTTCCAGTGGAATTCAAACCCATGACTTCCGGATCACAAGACAAACACCTTTTCCACTGGACCATGGAGGCAGTCATCTTTTCGGTCTTGTATATATTAACAGTCAAGAAAAAAAATTACTTCCAATCTGTATGGGAGGTACCAAAAAAATTTTTTTTTTAATTTTCTTTTACCATTTTTTTGCCCTAACTATCCATACCAAATAACAGCTTTCTAGTACTTATAGTCTCTGAGTAAAACTGTGTGTTCCTTGTTTACTACGGAATCCTAAAAACTGGACCCTATTACTAAGCTGTCTGTCAGTGGTAGAGACATACCCGTACTAAAACAAACAATAACTACTATATTATACAAACCATTATAGGCTATGACTGGCTCAGCTATTAATTTCCTTTTTTTCTCCAAGACGTGTCTCTTCAACTCCTCGTCATACTCAGGGTCCGATTCAAACTCGCATTTGATGTCGAATTCATCATTTGATTCCTGCATTTCTTGTAAATCTGCAACAATAACAAGAATTTCATTTTTTGCCTTTTCATCTTAGCACATTCTCCATGGCAAAAAAGTTTTAGAATGGCGACTACGTACAGGCAAGCGAAGCGTAGGACACCCACTCACAAGGTGGTCTGACGACCTGACCAAGGTCGCTGGAAGGCGCTGGATGCAAGCCGCTCTAGATCGGTCATATTGGCAATCTTTGGGAGAGGCCTATGTCCAGCAGTGGACGTTGTGCGGCTGAAATGGATGGATTGATGGAACATTCTCCATATCTTACCATCATCTTCTGAGCATATTTTTAGAGCCCAGGGGCCGCTACCTAACCAAGGAGATTTGACGAGGTTACGGGTTTTTACAGAGCGACTGCCTTCTAACCTAAACAACCCAAAGGGTAAACCAGAACCAATCCTTGGGTAGTTTGATGATCCAACGTAATAAATATAGGGAAACACAATGAAAGACGGCTTGCTATTTTATGACTGACGTTTAATCCAGAGACAACTGACTTCAAAACATAGACAACCTACATACTAAAACGCTAGATGGCATTTGGGACCCACCTGGGTACGATATTACAATTTATAGTATATGAGAACACTAAAACTGTCTCTTTCTGCCACAAAGAATTTATCGTAAGAGTAAAGAGCACAGCTATTCATGTATTTTAGGCTCCATCTATCACAGTATAAACATGCCTTCCGAAACACGGAATCATCTTTCATTTCGAATAATCAGGTGATTCAAGCGTGCAATATCCAAACTAGACTGGAAACAACTTTTCACAAAGTATACTTCTTAGTGGGATTCAAACCCATGACTTCTGGATCACAAGGCAAACGCCTTTTCCACTGGGCCATGGAGGCAGTCTTCTCATCAGTAGTCTTGTAATAATATTAAAATCACTTCCCAGTGTGATTCAATCTTATAACCTCCAGATCACAAGGCGAACGCTTGACGCACAAGGCCAAAACTTGACCACTGCACCACTGGATCATCTCTTCATACATACTATCACGTCTTTGTCTCTAATGGGGCAGACAAAGCATTTTGAGTATTATTACATACTAGAGGCAGCGCGCGGCTTCGCCCGCGTTAACTACTCGAGTGAAGTCGCGGGCGTGATGCAATATAGCCTATAGCCTTCCTCGATAAACGACCTATCTAATACCGAAAGAATTTTTCAAAACGGACCAGTGGTTTCTGAGATTAGCGCGTTCAAACAAACAAACAAACTCTTCAGCTTTATTTATAAGTATGGACTAGCTGTGCCCGTGGGCTTCGCTCACCGTGGGAATATTGGGATAAAACTATCCTATGTCCTTCCCTAGGTATCAAACTATATCCTTATCAGATTTCATCTAAATAGGTTCAGTGGTTGAAGTGTGAAGTGGTAACAAACAAAGAAACATACAAACAAACAAATGTTAGTGTTGTAACATAGATGTAAGTGTGTGTATGTGTAAGACCCTATATATTTTATGAACGTGTTGAATAAAAGAGGAGTATCAAAGCAACACTCGTTTCATTAAGTCGCCTTATTTCTACATGGCAACCCTGCCAGTCGGCGCGCGTGACGCGCATCGTCATGTAGGCCCCGAACAGAACTATTAATAAAATAATTGGCCAAGTGCGTGTCGGGCCACGCGAAGAATAGGGTTCAGTAGTTGTTAATGCCAACTTGCAGTCTAAAACGGCTAAGTATTGAATTTGTATGAAATTTCCCTTTTCGAGTACATTTTATAAGTTGATCGCCTATAACTTTTTAATTTGTTAGCCCTACTTAGCTCTGATAGTTTTCCTTTAAACTTCATTATATATACTATAGCTGTGATTTTTTTCACGTGTCCATATATAACCGTTTTGCAGATAGATGGGGGGGGTTTACTTGAAACCTAAATATACGGATCCCTAAATCAAAATATGGTGTTCCCAAGCTCACAATATTTTTGAAAAACCTATTCAACGATACCCCACACAATATGTTTGTAGATAAAAAAAATATTGACTTCCTCTTTACTTGCATGGCAGCTACCCTAAAAAAAAATTTTTTCCATATTTAATTTTACGACTTTTTCGCCATGACTGACATACATATCCATGCCAAATTACAGCTTTCTAGTACTTAAAGTTTCTGAGTAGGACCGCGGACGGACGGACAGACAGACAGACATGGCGAAACTATAAGGGTTCCTTGTTTACTACGGAACACTAAAAATGTAGGAGTGAAATATCGGAAGTTTAAGAAAAATTGTGGAGAATGAGGTGGCAACCATAAGAAGGTTTTGAATACTCAAGAATGAAAAAATAAAATAAATGAAGCTGTAAAGAAATTAAACTGAAGAAAAACATATCTTATCTTATAACTTTAAACGAGCAATTCTTGTATATTTATTTATTTATACATTTCTGTGATCTCGAAAACGGCTCTAACGATTTCGCTGAAAATTGGTATATGGGGGTTTTTGGGGGTAAACAATTGATCTAGATTAGTCTTATGTTTGGGAAAACGCGTGTTTTCGAGTTTTCATTCGTTTTTCTTTCCACGCAGAATATGGTTGCTAATTTCGTCGCGCCGGCCGCCATCTGCTTAGCTAAGCGGTTAAGGATGCGAACCGCTAGAAAGAGTGTTACGGGTTCGAATCCCACTCGTTGGCTTACTTTTGTTTTTTTTATGTTCAAGTTTATATATAATTTTTTATTTTGTATTGTTTTTAGACAAGTTTAAAAAATGTAGTTAATGTTTTAGATGTAACCGAGCAAAGCTCGGTCACCCAGGTACTATATTATTAAAGAAGAATATGAAGAAAGAAATATTATTGTAAAAAAATAAATGAAGTTGTGAAGAAAGAAAAATCTAGTCGAAGAAAATTATGAAGATTCAAGAATAAAGAAAAATAAATAAATTTATCAAGAAACGTAATGAAGATAGAAAATAAGATATTTTTTATTGAAGAAGAAAGCCACATAGTTTATTATAAAGATATTGTCGAAATTTATTGCGACATATGTAGATTTTGACGAAACAAGAAGCGTACGTGACAAGGAAAGGTGTCCAGGGTATAGCCCGACCCAAAGAAGTGTACGGGACAAGGAACGGAGTCCAGGGTATAGCCCGGCCCACCCAGCTCGAAGCTTGGAGCACCCATCGAGGTACCAGCTCAGCGCAGATCCAGCGTCGTGATCGTCCCCAGGCGCCAGGAGACTGACATTGACGATACTGAATATAAGAAACTCCGGATTGACGAAGAAGAAGAATACCTATTATATCCTTTTTATATATTTTAATACACAGCTTGATTTAGTGCTACGATTTTTAGATTATTTGAGGTAGGGATTATTGAAAAGACGTAATTTTTATACAAGTTTAAAATTTTTGGTAATATTTACTGTGATTTTATACAATTTAACTCAATTACATTTGTACAATTTTTTAAATATTTTTGAATCTATAGGAGATTATGATTAAGATGCAAATCAAATTAAGACATTTACAATGGCCCAATTTGATTTGCAGACAGCTATAGATTTTTTTGCCTATCATGAATGTTGAAGAAAATGTAACAAAATCTTTGATAAATAATATAGAATTTTATGCGAGTACTTTAGATGAAATCCATACTTATATATAAAGCTGAAGAGTTTGTTTGTTTGTTTGAACGCGCTAATCTCAGGAACCACTGGTCCGATTTGAAAAATTCTTTCGGTATTAGGTCGATCGAGGAAGGCTATAGGCTATATTGCATCACGCCCGCGACTTCACACGTGTGGTAACGCGGGCGAAGCGGCGTGCTGTCTCTAGTTTACATATATTTTTAATTAAATTTATTTTAAAAACAAGGCTATCGGAGTACGGAAAAATTGTCTTAAAACATAATTATTCGGGTGTTAAAAGTTTAATCCAAGATATGAAACATTAATTTTTTGCCTGAAAAATGTCCAGTCTCGTTACAAACGAAATTATTAAATTGTCGTCAAGGAAATAGAAACATTCAATCCTATGGAGAAGAAATTCAAAATATTTTGACAAATGTTACTTTGGATCAATCGGAAGGTTATAGTTTGAAAATTAATATTCTTCAACCTATAAATGAATAACCGGCTAAGTGCGAGTCAGACTGAAAGGAAGGGTTCCGTACCATTATCTATAAAAATCAAGTTTTTTTTTATAGGAGCCCCCTTTAAATATTTATTTTATTTTAATTTTTTAATTTTATTATTAAAATAAAAAGACAACTTAGTATTTTGAGAATATTTCAAGTGCCTACCTGTTGCCATTATTGATATCAAGCAAAAAAGAGCAAAAAATCGCGTTTGTTGTATGGGAGCCCCCATAAATATTTATTTTATTTTGTTTTTAGTATTTGTTGTTAAAGCGGCAACAGAAATACATAATTTGTGAAATTTTCAACTGTCTAGCTATCGCGGTTTTTGAGATACAGCCTGGTGACAGACAGACGGACAGACAGCGAAGTCTTACTGTTATTAGTATTACGGGACTTACCGCGATTAACCGCGGTAAGTCCCGTAAAATTAATAACAGTAATTGTGACCGTGAAACTCTAAAATCATATAGCGAAGTCTTAGTAATAGGGTTTTTACCCTTTGGGTACGGAACCCTAAAAAATGACTATCGATTGTTTTTCTAGAGGTCTTAATAATTTTAAATTACAGGTTATACTTTTATCTCAAAACTTTGAAAATTTGTCGTATGCTATTCAATTTGCAATAGACGAGCATACAAAATAAACAAAATAGATCAAAATTCAATTCTAACCATTTTTAAAATAATCATAATTCCTTAAACTCATTTCAAGATTCTAAAAATAGATTGTATCCAGAAACATCGAACGATATGTCGACATCGAAGTGTCCTGTATCATCCGCGTGCAATGTTCACGTTCCGACGATTCAGCAAAGCCAGCCTGTTGCGGAATCCAAATCTAACAAAACAAATAATTTAACCCAATTCGATAATCACGATTTGTATGATTTGAATAATTTATTTGTAGAAGATGTTTTAAATAAATATACAGAAACTAAGCAAACTGAAGTAGAAGATTTGAATTATTCCAAAAATATCAAAATTAGAAATAAACGTTGTAAGACAAATAAAAAGAATATTTAAAATCAAGGATTTGACGTATGATAAATATAAATATATTTTAAATAAAAATAAAAAAGTAGATAAGCGTAATCGAGGTATAACGCGTAGTAAAAATTATATGTTAAATATGTTAAGAAAAACAAAAGTTATTAAGATTAAAGGTAAGAGATTAAAGGGAGTTTGCTCGCGTCCGTAGGATTTACCACCTTATCCTAAATAGGCTCACCCTACACGTGTCCCCTGGGTGGTGCTAAACGAGCAACAACGCCGAGTAACAGGCGGCGGTTAAGTAACCTGTCCACAGGCTATCACAAGCCTGGAGGAAGAAAATGGCCTCCAAAAGTGTGAATGTGGTGCCTTGGGAAAGTGCTACAGTTATATCCCAACTCTCTTAAATGAAATGTCGGAAAATAATGGATGCGATTTTGTATGCGACCCGGCTAACCCCCGGCGCTCGCGGGTACCCGGGCCCGCGGGTGTGAAATCTGCTACCGAAGACTGCTCAGGGGCGAGCGACCAGGCACCTTTGTCAGTAAATGTTACTGGAAATACCAGCAGTGGTAAAAAACTTGTACAACAAGCTTTTCATCCCAGCTTATTCCTTCCCAGACCTAGAACTGCATCTGTGGAAAGCAATCCAGCACATACTTCTCCCCTACCACAAAGGGACGAAACTGAAAATCTAGAAGTTGAAGATCCTCCACAGATCCAGGAGAACACCACACCCATTCCTCCTCCATGGCAAAAAATACCACCATCTAGAAACACCAAAAGGAAGAAAGTATGTCAGACCCCATCACCAGATCCTGTCAAAACAGCAAATCAATTTAGTGGACTGCCCATTGACCTCACTGAGGGTGAGACCAAAATTCAGGTTAAAAAACCTAACAAACCCCCTCCAATATTACTATATGGGGTAGAAGATGTAAACCAACTTACTGAGCTCTTGGAAACTGTAGCAGAAAGAAGCCAGTTCACCTACAAGATTATTAATAGAAATCAACTGCGGATCAGCAGTGCTAATGTGGATATTTATAAAAATCTGATTACACTAGTCCGAGAAAAAGGCCTTATTGGTCATACATTCAACAGAAAGGACACTAGGAACTTTAGAATAGTTATAAGAAATTTGCACCCATCGACTTCATGTAACAAAATAAAGGAAGAGATAGAAGCCACAGGCAATCAAGTTGTAGGTGAGATCATAAACGCTAAATTCGGCCCTGAAAAGATAGCAACCTCAACATTCTTTGTTAATCTGGCTCCTGGACCAAACAATAAAGCAGCTAAACTTCTGAAGTTCATTTGCAATCAGTCTGTTGTAATAGAAGACCCGAAAAAAAGGACATCCATTGTACAATGCCAAAGATGTCAACAGTATGGACACTCCAAAAATTACTGTATGAGACCATATCGCTGCGTTAAGTGTGAAAAATCCCACAAAACCTCAGAATGTGATAAACGTGACCGCAATACTCCTGCACTGTGCGCACTCTGCAGTGGACCCCATCCAGCAAATTACAAGGGATGTGAAGTGTACAAAGAAATACTAGCCCGCAAAATGAAAAGATATACTGACAGAAACGAAAGAAATACAAGAACAGAACACCGAATAGACAAATCCAGTGAATATGAAATACAGAAAGCTACGAGAGACTATATGAAATTATACAAACCTGTAACTGAAAGCAGAAAAGACAATCGACCTTCCAACGAGAGCAAGACATATGCTGAAACAACAAAACAAAACACTACAAGAACTGAAAAACTTAACACTAATAACTCAGAAGAAACCTCAACTAAAGTAACACTTGAATACATACTCCTAAAACAAAGTGAAAAATTTGACCTTATCCTACAACAAATGAGTACTCTGATGAGTCTCATAGCTAAACTTGTCGAAAAGCTTTCCCCGTGATTGCACTGCGACTAGCGACTCTCAACATATGTGGCTTGCATTCTAGTAAACATGAAGCTGAACTGTTTATGAATGAACACAAACTAGACATACTACTTATCTCAGAAGCCCATTGTACCAATAATTCTCACCTACACTTCAAAGATTACCTTTGCTACTATACCCAACACCCAGATGGGACAGCACACGCCGGGTCAGCTATTATTGTGAAAAGGACTGTAAAACATCATCTAATGCCTGAGTATAAAACAGATCATATACAAGCAACGACTATTGCCGTAGAAGACCAAATGGGCTATCTCAACATATCAGCAATCTATTGCCCTCCAAGGCATTCAATAAGCGACTCAATGTTTTTAAATTTCTTCAGCACTCTGGGAAATCGATTCATTGTGGGCGGAGACTGGAACGCAAAACACACATATTGGGGATCCAGACTTACTTCCCCTCGGGGCAGACAACTCAAATCGGCAATGAGTACTAATAACAGCTTTGCTCTGACCACAGCGGAACCTACACATTGGCCAAGCCAGGCAAACAGGCTACCCGATTTGATAGACTTCTTCATTGCCAAAGGTCTAACCAGAGAATCCTTTAAAGTGGAGTCTTGCTATGATAGCTCATCTGGCCACACACCAGTACTGCTCACAGTGAGCTCATGTCTGATAGAAACCACAGAACCCATGACTCTTTATAACAAAAATACTGACTGGGACTCCTTTAGAGATTATATTACAGAGAACATCAAAATGAAGGTTGCTCTTAAGACAGCTGAAGATATAGACAGTGCGACTGAACACATAACAAGACTGATCCAGGAGTCATGCTGGTTAAACACACCACCTAAAACAAAATCAGTCAAACCTATTGATTATCCACTTCAGATTAAAAATGAAGTGTTGGAAAAAAGAAGACTGCGAAGAGTTTGGCACTTGAGCAGACTGGATGAAGATAGACTCAATTTCCACAGAGCATGTCGAAAGCTGAAAGACTCACTAAGCGAGTGGCACAACAACACCCTAGCTACACAGCTGGAATCCCTAACTCCAACTGCAAACACCAACTACTCATTGTGGAAGTTTACAAAAAACTACGACAGACCTCAACAAGCGGTGCCACCGCTTAGAAAGGAAAATGGTTGGGCAAGAACAACCCAAGAAAAAGCAGACACCTTTGCGGAACATCTATCTAAGGTTTTCTGCCCTAATCCGTCAACTGATAATGAGTCTGAACTGGAGGTGGAAAAGCTCCTCTCACAAGACTATCAAATGTCACCGCCACCCCCTCCAGCTACAGTTCGTGAAGTTTGGAGAGTTATCAGAAACCTTAAAGACAAAAAAGCTCCGGGGTTTGATCTTATTACAAAGGAGATATTAAGGCAACTGCCGAAAAAGGCTGTGGTGTTCCTAACAACATTGTTTAACGGTATTCTGAGAGTACAACATTTTCCACTGCTATGGAAGGTATCACAAATCCTTATGATACATAAACCCGGCAAACCAATACATGAAGTATCCTCTTACAGACCCATAAGTTTGCTCCCAATACTTTCAAAGGTTTTTAAAAAGCTTCTGCTCAATAGACTTAAACCTATTCTCGAAAAAGACAACATTATTCCAGCGCATCAGTTTGGGTTTAGATCTCAACACTCCACTGTAGAACAAGGTCCATAGAGTTTGCGACAGAATAAGGAAAAGTTTAGAAGAGAAAGAGTATTGCTCCTCAGCATTCCTGGACATACATCAAGCGTTTGATCGCGTATGGCATAAAGGCTTATTGTACAAAATTAAGATAAATATCCCGCACAGTTTTGTGGAATTACTGAAGTCTTATATCTCAGATCGGCTGTTCCAAGTAAAAGTAGCTGACTCAACATCAAAGTTGCATGAAATCAGAGCTGGAGTCCCACAGGGTTCCGTGTTAGGCCCGGTTCTGTATACCCTCTATACAGCTGACTTACCGGTAGAGGATGATATGACCACTGCCACATATGCTGATGATACTGCAATCTTGGCCAGCAATGCAGATCCCGTAGTCGCATCGCAGATGCTGCAGCGAGGACTTGATGGCATATCTAAATGGCTTCAAAAATGGAGAATAAAGGCTAGCGCAACTAAGTCGGTACATGTCACCTTTACCCTGCGCAAGGAGGACTGTCCACCGGTAAAACTTGACAACACAACCCTGTCACATCAAGAAAACGTTAAATACCTAGGGCTGCACCTTGACAGGCGGCTAACATGGAAAACCACGTAAAGAACAAAAGAGAGGAATTGAATAATAGGTCAAAAAATCTACACTGGCTGATTGGACGTAACAGCGTATTGTCTATCGACAACAAACTTCTGATATACAAAGCAATCCTCAAGCCGATATGGACATACGGCATACAGCTCTGGGGAAGTTGTAGCAATTCCAACATATCAATTTTGCAGAGAATGCAGAATGTAATCCTGAGAACAATATCTGCTGTGCCTTGGCCGGTTAATAACGCTGAAATAAGTCAAGAATTACAGATGAACACAGTTAAGGAAGAAATAATAAAGATGTCTAATATATAAGAGGAAACTGGAGGTCCACCCTAATGAACTGGCTGCCGGGCTGACAACACGCTCTTATTAGAAGAGACTCAAAAGGAAAGACATATTGTTCCTGAATGATGAGTAGAGGATCTCGCTGGAGGACCCACTCAAAAAGCGATAACAATCACCAACAAATTTGCTTAAAGCGAAACACCGCTGATCGCAAATAAAAAACAGAAGAAAAAAAAAAAAAAAAAAAGATTAAAGGTAAAAGAGGCTATTTAAAGAAGATTAATAAGCGAAATAAATGTTTAAAAAAACGTGAGAGGTGTCAAGGGACACCCGGATGGAACGAAGTTCGAGAGAGAGAGAGACAGACAGAGAAACACGTGCACGCCGCACGGCTTACAACTATAGCAAAAAGTGTTGTTACAACTTTTGGTCTTAATTTTTTCCGTCTAGCCCCCTTTCGCAACGTGCGATAAGGAACTACGTTCCAATAAAAATAATATTGTTATAGAGAAAAGTGAAAAAAAAGTAAAAGATATTTTGATTAAGACAACAAATGAAAGTGACAAAACTTAATAAGATTAAATTATAAATGTTATAAATATAACAATTATTGCAAAAATAACATTAGAAATGTAATTCTTAAGAAGATATATGATCGTAGGTGCGTAGGTATAACTTAGATTATGAATATTATAAAAGTATTTTTTTTTCACAAATATAATTTATTTATTTAACTTTTTTACAAAAATTGTAACAGACGGACTTAAGGCCCAGGGCCTTTTCTACCAGTCAACCTACAGGTGATTCATACACATTTTAATTTGACCTTAATCTTTAAAATAATAATAATAATTTGGCGACACTTTTGGTAAAAAAATGTTATAATTATAAGTAACTATATTTTTAAGTTATAATGAAAGTTCGTATAAGAAATAATTCTAATGTTATATTATGTTGTCTGCCTGCACTGCATTCCTTACCCATACCTATAGTTGGTTCATGTTTCTTTATCACTAAGTAATACTATCCGTTTGTTTTCGATCAAGAATTAGTTTATGTTTAATGATGAACTATTGTACGTAATTGAATCAAGTTTGTAATAAATTTTGATACACATTCTATTTTATTTTATGAAAAAAAAAATTGAGCATATTTTTTTTTATTTCAAGGAGGAATGTGTAGTGTGGTAACATAGATGTAAGTGTGCGTATGTGTAAGAACCGATATATTTTATGAATGTGTTGAATAAATGAGGAGTATCAAAGCAACACTCGTTTCATTAAGTCGCCTCATCTCTATTAAATATACAAACTCACTTTCGCATTTATAATGTTAGTAGGATATTTTATCTCTTTAGTAGTCTTGTAATTATATTAAAGTCAGTAGTAGGTACCTTCTTGAACACTCCGCCTGGTTTTCAATGTAGCAAATGGATTGTCAGAGTCCCAGTTCGCTTGATGCTTGATGTCACCAGGATCTGTAGCAACCGTGTCTCCCATTTGATCCATTTCACATTTAATGTCATCAGGCACAAGTGCAGCCATGACTACTCGTTAGGAACCTGCAATGTGACTTTGTTAAGATGGAAAATAATCGTTTATCTATACTTATGTATTTGGTATAAAATATGGTATTGTTGAAATAGTAGTAGAGGCGATTTTGGGTTAGGGCAAGTTGGAAAATTGCCTTTTTTTAAATTGTCCTGAGTCTTGGATGTTTATCTATGTAAGTATGTATTTGTCATAAAATAAAGTACTTATTGTTGATTTAGTATCCCATAACACAAGTCTCAAACTTTCTTTAGGGCTAGCTCAATCAGTGTAATTTGTCCCTATATATTTATTTATTTATTAGTATCCTTTCAATCGCTGCCGTGTGGTTTCTGGCAGAGTAGAAAAGGACCACTTCCAGTCTTCCCGTGGATGTCGTAGAAGACGACTTAGGAAATACAAGCTAAACAAAGTTTATAAACATTGATGAGACCTTTCCAACCCATCTGGCCAGCGAGGAGAGTGCAAGCCAAATCCTCTGGCTGCTCTGGCCAAGTACGGCTCTGGTAGTAAAGAGAGGGTCGT